>CM060708.1:316842891-318242891 GCA_030686995.1 Artemisia argyi | reverse complement strand
CGTTCGTCTATGACATCCTTCACACGTTGCAATACCCATTGAAATTTATGCCCTTGTTCATTGTTTAAAAAGCTATATGCCATTGAAAATGTTTTGTTTGTTGAAGTTACTCCAACAATTTCCAACAACGGCAATTTAAACATAGTGGTATTGTATGTGGAGTCCATCAACATGATTTCAGGGAATGTACACCATATAGCATACGACGTGGGGTGCACAAAAAATAGCTCCTCAAGCTCGTTTGTATGCTCATTTACCCTCGGGTACCATGTATACCCTGATTCCATCAAATGCTCGTAAAGGACTTGAATTGGAGTTCTACCACCTTCTCTGGCTATCCGGATCTTATTTTGTGCGTTATATATAGTTCTAACGCTAGACACGTTATCCGGATTACGACCCTGTATTGTCGAAAGTATAATACGTGGTTTCACGGTATAATCTGTCAATTCTTTGACCAAACCGAACTCATCATCCTTTAATCGCATTGCATATGGCAAACCATGCAACGACTCTAGCAAATCATGATTATGCGTATCATCCTTCACCCTCAGAGTCCAAATTTTTTTTGTATATTGATATTTCGCCGCCAATTTGAATGGACAATTTGTTTTAAAGGTACTGGTTTTCCATTTTCCGGTACCTTCAGGTTTATACTTCCCACCCTTTGAACACCTATAATTGATTTCGTACAAATAACCCTTGTCTGCTTTGGTTCTGTCTTTAACAATGACAAAACCGAGCCCCCGAGCTAAATTTGCACCCATTCCGTTACTTGCTCGTCAGAACCGAATTCCTGAAAGTATATTGTCGAAAGTATACAACTTTATTTTTAAAAATGATACTTTTTTTACAAATGATACATTTTTTTTTTACAAATGATACATTTTTTTTTACAAATGATACTTTTATAAATAAAAAAAAAAAAAAAAAAAAAAAAAGTAATAATACTCTTCCAAAACCGCTCCACCCACCCACGGTTTT
The DNA here is from genome assembly GCA_030686995.1 of Artemisia argyi. Classification (NCBI taxonomy): domain Eukaryota; kingdom Viridiplantae; phylum Streptophyta; class Magnoliopsida; order Asterales; family Asteraceae; genus Artemisia; species Artemisia argyi. The sequence goes on along the minus strand of CM060708.1, from coordinate 318,241,907 downwards.
ATCACCCCTCTCTCACTCAATCACTAATACTCTCACTCAATCCACTCTCTCTCTCACTCAATCCAATCTCTCTCTCTCTATCACTAATAACTCACCGTCTCTTTTTAGATCTAAAAACTGAGATCTAAAAAGTTTTTAACGTGATGTTGTACGTAACACCCCCAAAATTTGATACAGCGGAAGACTCAACAAGCTTTCGGGGTGCTACGGGGACTGGTATCCAACACAAGACAATATAGAACGAGATAAAGTAAACATAATAAAAACACAACCAAAACGGGGTTTTAAGGTTTACATTTATCCCAACATCATTCAGAGTCAGGCCCAAAATAAAATAACGATAGGTCCAAATTCAATTATCAGAGTTTAGAAAAATAGATCCATGAAACGAGAGCCTTAGCCGAGCCTTCCAATCCAAGCATGCACCACATCACTTAATTACCTGAGAAAACGCGCTAAAAGTCAGCTTTCGCTGGTGAGATCATAGGTTTAAATTCAACTAATGATATAGTGGACATATACGCAAAACGCTTGCTAGCTAAACTAGGGATTCACTAAAAGCCTGCGGATACCCTCCGCTCTCAACATAACACACGGATACCCTTCCGCAATAACCAAAACACACGGATACCCTTCCGTAACAACATAGATATTCGGGTAACCCCCGCAATACCAATAAATACTCGGATAACCTCCGAAGTATTAATAACCTATAGGTGCACACTATAGTATCCGAGATCCTCAAATAAGCCAATCTCGTAATCCAACCATTATTTAGTCCACACGCGATGGTTCACTATGTGACTAGGGTTGATGTAACTCATCTAACCAAATCTAGTCCACACGCGATGGTTCACTATGTGACTAAGGTTGTTATAATATTCGTCTAACCATAACTAGTCTACACGCGATAATTCACTATGTGACTAAGGTTGACGAATCTTCCTAGTTCCATGAGCATAGCAAGTTTTGGAAAAGTAAAAGCGATAATAGTCCACATAAAACAATTTGCACGTTTCTCACCCCAATCATTGAAAACATAGTTCAAGAGTAAAAAGTGGGGCTATGACTCACCTCAAGTCCAGAAAATAGCAAGACGAGGTAGGTAGAAATAAGATGTATGATAACTCACAAAACAGCAACTACGGACTTGGCACGACCTAACAATATTAACTCTTTCAGAATTCATTTCCTCAAATATATAATATTCCCAAACCCGGACGAGAATCCGTTTTATTTCCGAAAATCCGTTTCGTATTAGTTTGGTGTATTTGCGTTTGGTATCCATACGGGTGGTGGGTCGACTCCAAAACAAACCAAGAAGATCATATAAAGAATAATGAAACAAACTATAGATCTAATATTAGCCCAATATATCATTTAAATAAATCGCCAAAGTTTACCAAATCCGCCGATTTGATAATCCTCATATTTATTTACGTAATATACCGTTCCAAGATTACACCCAATCTAAAACACATATAAAGCACATAGCACATATATACTATATAGTATATATCATAGTTTAATAAATTCCTCGTATATATATCGTCAAATTGGCCAGATTTCCCGATATATACACTCGCAATCTATTACACTTTACATATACTACAACCTATGGGCGTCGTAGGATACGATGCCCACTAATATATTTATTTCGTATAACCAAACAACCCGGCTCAACCTTACGGTTAAGTGGTTATTTAATTATAGAAAACGTCTATATTAGTCGTCATATATCCGTGACAACACGAACGTCGCAAATAATAACTTACCTGGACCCGAGTGACAACAATTTCACCTAACTCAATAAGTTTATTCGTTATATGTCCAAAACGACATTTTATTAAACGTTTCATAATTGTCGGGAGTTTCCCGTTATATAACATTATTTTTATCATAGTAATACGTTTAATAATATTACGCCACTTTCGTAGCCTAATATATATCTAATCGTATTATTTATAATACGACTCGTGATTATTATTATTATTAATATACGCGTTTATATAGTTATATATACGTTATTCACGTATATACTTTCATATAAACGTTCATATTATCAATAATTATTATTACGAGTTTTATTATTCTCGTTTCAATTTTAATAGTTATTGAGTTATACGAAATGGTCATATGTCCGAGTCATGACTCTCGGCTCATTGTCCAAGTCCATTAATAAGCAAAATTCATAAATAATAATTCTCCGTCCAATCACAATCTCAAACCACGGGCTACAACAATAGGGTCCGACTACGGCACCCGACTAACCTATCTCCGTCAATCTAACGACCGTCTCACAATCGGTCCCCAAATCACATTCCAATCGACAACAACTCCTCAATACCAAAATCAATGTCCAATTCGACCCATATACATTCGGCCGAGAAATAAATTCCACAACAACAATATACACAATGTTCACATTTATACAAAAATAATATAACATTAACAAGTTAATGTGTGGGTCGGTTTACCAAGCCGACCCGAGCCCTCGACTCACTTGAGTCTCGGCTCCGAACCACGAGTAACTAGAACTCGAATCCAACATCACATAGCTCACAAGAGCTAACCAAGATATCATATACACCATTCGACCCAAATGGTCAAATGGCAACAAGGTTGCATTCGGCTAAGAGCCGCGACCCAAAGGGTCGAACCATAATACCAAACGAGCCAATAGGCTCGAACCACACCCAAAGAGAACCCCTAAGAGGGTCTCGGTATGGCCAACGAGCACAAGAGAAATCCCCGAGACCACAAGGTCTCGGCTAGCAACGAATCGGGGTTCACCATGCCCTCAACAACAATCAAAACAATCAATCATCAACAAGAACCAAAGCCACACAAGGCTCGAACCAAATAAGCCGAGAGTATAACTCTCGGTTCCGAGTCAACCACAACCAAACCAAGAAACCCGGATACCAAACCATTTGAAAACTTAGTTTCATCAAAAACCCATCATCATATCACGTTTTAAATGAAAACCCACATGGATCTCATCCATTCGTGACCTTTGGTCACGATTCGAACCCATAAATCGAGTCAAAACTCGACCTACCTTCCAAAATAATACCAAATCGAAGAGCCCACAAGAAATAACAAGAAGTGATGATGAACTCGTGATAAATTTTGATTCGAATTGGTGTTATAGTAAGAGTTAGAGCGCGTGTAGGGTTAGATCGGATAGAGGATGTGATGGGGAGTTTATTGGTGGTGGTCGTGTGGTGTGGGGGTCGGCGGTGGAGCTGTGGTGGTGGCCGGAAGTTATGTCGGCTAGGGTTTAGACAAAGAGAGAAAAGAGAGTGAGGTGAGAGATGAGTGGTGAGTGTTTGTGTTGCTTGTGTGTATACCGAGCCACACGGACCAATTTTGTAGTTAACTCTTTTTATTAATAATAATAATAATAATAATAATAATAATAATAATAATAATAATAATAATAATAATAATAATAATAATAATAGTAATAATAATAATATTATTACGGTGTGGAGCGGGTAACGTGGGTAGATGTAAAAACATATGGCCCGAACCCGAACTCATCTTAAAATTTCCATATCACACGAGAACCTCTCGTAATTAATTAAAATATATAACGGACTCGTTAAGACGAATCATAAAATTGTCGTTAGGTAATCCTAGTGCCAAAGTCAACGTAGTACCAAGTGAGAATTCAAATATACATCACCGGTCATTCAATCAAAAATGAATTATGAACATAATTCACGAATTCCATAACGTTATTAATTAAAATATCCATAAAGTAGGTCTTACAAGTTCGTTGTGAAATGAAAATTTCAAATAAAAATTATAAACGAACTTAAATTGTAATGCGGGTTTTAAAAATAGCTCCCTAAACTGCCGGTTGTCACATTGTAAGTGTTAGTGGTGGTTTGATGGTGATGTTTATGGGATAAAACTGTGGGTGGAACGCTGTTTTGAAGAGTATTATTGCTTTTTTTTGCTGTTAGATCTGTTTAGATCTAAAACTGTGGTGGTTTGATGGTGATGTTTATGGTGATTGTTGGTTTAGATCTGTTTAGATCTAAAACTGTGGTGGTTCGGGGTTGTAGGTGCAGCCCAATCTTTTATCGCCTCAATTTTTGCAGGATCCACATGGACTCCTTGTCTGTCAATCACATGACCCAAAAATTGTACTGTCGGAATCCAAAATTCGCATTTCGAAAACTTTGGCATAAAGTTTCTCCTTCTTGAGCAATTCCAAAATGAGTCTTAAATGTTCCTCATGCTCTTTCTCACTCTTTGAATAAATCAGACGATGAAAACAATCACGAACTTATCCAAGTAAGGCTTACACACACAATTCATGAGATCCATGAATATTGCTGGTGCGTTAGTCAACCCAAACGGCATCACCTGGAACTCGTAATGCCCGTAACGGGTTCTGAAAGCCGTTTTCGGAATATCTTCTTCGCGAACTCGAAGTTGATGATATCCCGATCTCAAATCGATCTTCGAATACACACTCGATCCTTGAAGTTGATCGAACAAGTCATCGATCCTGGGTAACGGGTATCGATTCTTCACCGTTAACTTATTCAACTCCCTATAATCAATACACATACGAAACGATCCATCCTTCTTCTTCACAAATAGGACTGGGGCTCCCCAAGGTGAAGAACTTGGTCTTATGAATCCTTTTTCGGCTAACTCCGCCAATTGTTTCGACAATTCTTCTAGTTCGGTAGGTGCAAGACGATAAGGTGCTCGTGCTACAGGTGCAGCACCAGGTATCAACTCAATCTGAAACTCCACTTGTCTAGTCGGCGGGATTCCCGGCAAATCATCAGGAAACACATCAGGAAAATCACGAACTATAGGCACATCTCCAATGCACCTTTCCTTTTTCTTCGTCTCGCCCTTCTCAGAAATTTGGGCTAAGAAAAGGTAACATCCCTTCTCCATTAGCTTCGGTAACTTTGTGCAAGATATAACTGCTAATCGGGATGGGCTCCTAGAATCCTTTCGGTCTCCTAATATATTTAGGACTTCCTTTCCGTATGGTACACGCACGATCTTCTCGTCGCAAAGTATGTAAGCACGATACTTCGACAACCAATCCATACCAATGATTACGTCAAAACTTCCTAACGTGGCGGGTAGAAGATCTATGTTGAAAGGATGGTTCAAGAAATTTAACGTACAACCGCGAATGATGGTATTAATCCTTTCTAGGTTTCCATTTGCTAATTCAATATCATATCCAATTCCTAAGGCCATCGGGGGTTTCTCTAGTAAGGGTGCAAATGTAGTGGACACAAAACTCCTATCGGCACCAGTATCAAACAGTATGGAAGCATAACGATTATTGAGAAGGAACGTACCAGTAACGACGTTCGGATCTTCTCCTCTCTCGTTCCCGAGTGCATACACTCTTCCCTGAGCAGCTCCAGCTTCCACACGTTGGTCCCCATTATCTTGTCGTCCACGATTTCCTCCAGTTCCACGGTTTCCATAATTGTACCCATTACCACCCGAGCCTTGATTTCCACGGTTCCGCGATTCTCTACACTCATTCCTATAGTGTCCCTTCTTTCCACACCCATAGCAAGTAACATCTGCCTTGTTTCTCATTTCAGGAGCAGCTTGAACCATAGCAAGAGGTCGAGCTCTACAGTCCCTAGCTGTGTGTCCTTTCCTTGAGCAATTCTAGCATTTCACACCACACCGTCCAGTATGATGCTGGTGGCAACGATCACACTTGGGTGCATCACCGTTCTGATCCTTCTTATCTCCATTCCCAATAGCATAAGCCTTAGCTTGTCTCTTGCTTCGATGATCATTACTCTTGGAGTGACGGTCTCTCTTTCTCTTTCCATTCTTCTCCTTATCAGCTTCTTCTAATTCCAACGAATCCATAAGTTGTTGAGCAATTGTGATTGCCTCATGGATGTTTGCAGGCCTAGCAGAAATTACATCATTCCTCGTAGCTACAGGCAATCCATCAGTATACCTTTCAATCTTTTGAGTCTCAGTTTTCACCATATCAGGGCACAACAAGGCTAACTCCTGGTAACGACGATTGTAAGTCGCCATATCATTACCTTTCACCTTGTGGTTCCAAAACTCAATCTCTAGCTTCTTGACCTCATTCCTTGGGCAATAGGTCTGAATCAGCAAGGACTTAAATTGCTCCCAGGTCATAGCATAAGCTACATCACTCCCAACTGCATTTCGGTAGTTGTTCCACCAAGTCAAAGCTACATCCTTGAAAGTAAAAGAAGCAAACTTTACCTTTGCATTCTCCGCACAACCACTAACATTAAAAACTGACTCAGTCTTCTCAATCCATCTGACTAAGTAAACCACTCCTTCAGTTCCACCAAACTCAATGGGTCCACAAATCTTGAATTCCTTGTATTGACATCCATTAGCACGAACAGGTGGAAAAGTTCCAGCAGAATTGTTGGAATGATTTGACTCAGCTAGTAGTTCAGCAACTCTTTGCTCCACGAGTTGGTTGATCATTGCTTGATCCACAGTTGGTGCATTAAGTGGAACATGATCATTGTCTCCCTGAACATCAACATTTTGATTCCTGTTGTTACGGTTAGTGGTGTCCAGGTTGTCAGGAGTAGGGGTTTCAACATCTCGAGTAGGTCGACGACCTCGGCGAGCAGGAGTAGTCACAGCAGGACCAGTCCTGGTAGACCTAACAGGGTTTCGACGGGGTGCCATTGATCTGTAACATCACACAAGTTCATGAGTCTCCAATAGAACTTATCGATATGCTCAACAAAACATCTCAACGAAATCAAGTCATGGAAAGAATAGCAACAACACACCACGTAACACAAATAAGCGAATAAGGACTCAATTTCCATAACACCCAAAATCACATAATACCATATACTAATAACCATCAACCGTACAATAGCGATCTAACATCGTTCCAACTAACGGATAACACAAAACATACTAATCGTTCCAAAAGAGACGAATACCGTACAAAATACATCAAAATATGATAACTAGCTTTTCTAACCGAACCCTCCTCGGCTAAGAAAGCAACAAGATAATATAACTCAAACAACTAGCCACGTGGCTGACGGAGAATCCTCAACTCCTGCCTCAAGCCATCAAGATCCCTCCATAACGATCCTAACTCCACGCTATGGGTGTCTCGGTCTCTCTTGAGGTCAGCCACCTCCTTCTCTAGCTCGGCATTCCTTTGCCAAAGCTTGCGGTCGGCCTCACGAGCAGTAACAAATCCTCGCTGCAAACTATCGATATGCTCGTGGACATCCATCATAACTCTCCTCAGCTCAGTAGTCCTGCCCACAACGACAGTCAAATCCACTCTCAAATCTGCTAAAAACTCTCCAATAACTCGCTCAAGTCGATCAGATACACGTGCAACTCTGTCACTAAGCTCAGTAATCCGAGCCCACAACCTGCCAATCTCACCCAACTCTGCATGCTCAGCAGAAATCTCAGACGATGCATCCGACTCCACGGGACTACCAGGTGGCAACTCAAACAAGAACGGATGATCAGGTGAATCAGGCTCAATCGGGTGTACAGGTGAATCAGGCTCCTCAGCCTGAGCTGGTGGTGCTAACTCATCATCATCATCATCATCAGGCATCTCATCCTCCTGAGGGTCATCCTCCTCCTCAGGGTCATCATCATCACCCTGCTCAGCCTCCTGAGGGTCATCCTCCCGCTCAGGGTCATCAGCCTCATCCTCACCCTCGTACTCCTCCTCCTCATCGGAAGAGTACCTCATCACTCGCCGTCTCCTACTAGGTGAACCATGTGAAGATGTAGTAGGTGATCTAGGACGACGACGCAGTGATGTGGGCGGCGCCTCAGACAGAAGAGAATGAGCATCAATCTGTAAAGGTGATGGGGTAGGGCGTACCGACATGCGTGCCGTAGCTCGGTGGGCAAAGCATGGTGCCACACGAGCCAAAGCCTGATGAAGAGTAAGCTGCCTCGATGTACCAGGGAGCCCTAAAGAAGATGAGGGTCCCTGCGTAGATGCAGCAGGTAGTGCTGAAGTAGAAGCTTCCTGTGATACAGTAGCTGAGGTCATGGCCATCTGGTAAGGGTCATCAGGTGCCATAATAAACTGTGCAGGTAAAACCGGTGCAGTAAGAATGTCCTCGACGACATCGGGCGTATGGGAGGCCATAGTCTGTGACAACGGCGTAGGGTAGGTGTAAGTGTTTCAAAACAACTTAAATCACAACTCATAATACCATACCAAACATACTCATCAAATAATTCCATATATAATCTCAATACAAGAATTTCAAACACGGCATTACTAAAATGTTTATAAAACATGTAGACCATATAAATCCTCGAGAACGCCATCTTATTACTAAAATCCATAAACCTCAAGTCATCTCAATAAGTCTCAAATCTAACAATCATTTCAAATATCTCATAATACCTCAAATAACAGAAGATGCTTTGGCTGGCTGGCGGGCGGTGGTCAAGGATCATTTTCTATAAAAATACGGTTATAGTTTAGGCGTTTATTTACCTAGTTCTCTATAACCTTGGCTCTGATACCAATCTGTAACACCCCCAAAATTTGATACAGCGGAAGACTCAACAAGCTTTCGGGGTGCTACGGGGACTGGTATCCAACACAAGACAATATAGAACGAGATAAAGTAAACATAATAAAAACACAACCAAAACGGGGTTTTAAGGTTTACATTTATCCCAACATCATTCAGAGTCAGGCCCAAAATAAAATAACGATAGGTCCAAATTCAATTATCAGAGTTTAGAAAAATAGATCCATGAACCGAGAGCCTTAGCCGAGCCTTCCAATCCAAGCATGCACCACATCACTTAATTACCTGAGAAAACGCGCTAAAAGTCAGCTTTCGCTGGTGAGATCATAAGTTTAAATTCAACTAATGATATAGTGGACATATACGCAAAACGCTTGCTAGCTAAACTAGGGATTCACTAAAAGCCTGCGGATACCCTCCGCTCTCAACATAACACACGGATACCCTTCCGCAATAACCAAAACACACGGATACCCTTCCGTAACAACATAGATATTCGGGTAACCCCCGCAATACCAATAAATACTCGGATAACCTCCGAAGTAGTAATAACCTATAGGTGCACACTATAGTATCCGAGATCCTCAAATAAGCCAATCTCGTAATCCAACCATTATTTAGTCCACACGCGATGGTTCACTATGTGACTAGGGTTGATGTAACTCATCTAACCAAATCTAGTCCACACGCGATGGTTCACTATGTGACTAAGGTTGTTATAATATTCGTCTAACCATAACTAGTCTACACGCGATAATTCACTATGTGACTAAGGTTGACGAATCTTCCTAGTTCCATGAGCATAGCAAGTTTTGGAAAAGTAAAAGCGATAATAGTCCACATAAAACAATTTGCACGTTTCTCACCCCAATCATTGAAAACATAGTTCAAGAGTAAAAAGTGGGGCTATGACTCACCTCAAGTCCAGAAAATAGCAAGACGAGGTAGGTAGAAATAAGATGTATGATAACTCACAAAACAGCAACTACGGACTTGGCACGACCTAACAATATTAACTCTTTCAGAATTCATTTCCTCAAATATATAATATTCCCAAACCCGGACGAGAATCCGTTTTATTTCCGAAAATCCGTTTCGTATTAGTTTGGTGTATTTGCGTTTGGTATCCATACGGGTGGTGGGTCGACTCCAAAACAAACCAAGAAGATCATATAAAGAATAATGAAACAAACTATAGATCTAATATTAGCCCAATATATCATTTAAATAAATCGCCAAAGTTTACCAAATCCGCCGATTTGATAATCCTCATATTTATTTACGTAATATACCGTTCCAAGATTACACCCAATCTAAAACACATATAAAGCACATAGCACATATATACTATATAGTATATATCATAGTTTAATAAATTCCTCGTATATATATCGTCAAATTGGCCAGATTTCCCGATATATACACTCGCAATCTATTACACTTTACATATACTACAACCAATGGGCGTCGTAGGATACGATGCCCACTAATATATTTATTTCGTATAACCAAACAACCCGGCTCAACCTCACGGTTAAGTGGTTATTTAATTATAGAAAACGTCTATATTAGTCGTCATATATCCGTGACAACACGAACGTCGCAAATAATAACTTACCTGGACCCGAGTGACAACAATTTCGCCTAACTCAATAAGTTTATTCGTTATATGTCCAAAACGACATTTTATTAAACGTTTCATAATTGTCGGGAGTTTCCCGTTATATAACATTATTTTTATCATAGTAATACGTTTAATAATATTACGCCACTTTCGTAGCCTAATATATATCTAATCGTATTATTTATAATACGACTCGTGATTATTATTATTATTAATATACGCGTTTATATAGTTATATATACGTTATTCACGTATATACTTTCATATAAACGTTCATATTATCAATAATTATTATTACGAGTTTTATTATTCTCGTTTCAATTTTAATAGTTATTGAGTTATACGAAATGGTCATATGTCCGAGTCATGACTCTCGGCTCATTGTCCAAGTCCATTAATAAGCAAAAGTCATAAATAATAATTCTCCGTCCAATCACAATCTCAAACCACGGGCTACAACAATAGGGTCCGACTACGGCACCCGACTAACCTATCTCCGTCAATCTAACGACCGTCTCACAATCGGTCCCCAAATCACATTCCAATCGACAACAACTCCTCAATACCAAAATCAATGTCCAATTCGACCCATATACATTCGGCCGAGAAATAAATTCCACAACAACAATATACACAATGTTCACATTTATACAAAAATAATATAACATTAACAAGTTAATGTGTGGGTCGGTTTACCAAGCCGACCCGAGCCCTCGACTCACTTGAGTCTCGGCTCCGAACCACGAGTAACTAGAACTCGAATCCAACATCACATAGCTCACAAGAGCTAACCAAGATATCATATACACCATTCGACCCAAATGGTCAAATGGCAACAAGGTTGCATTCGGCTAAGAGCCGCGACCCAAAGGGTCGAACCATAATACCAAACGAGCCAATAGGCTCGAACCACACCCAAAGAGAACCCCTAAGAGGGTCTCGGTATGGCCAACGAGCACAAGAGAAATCCCCGAGACCACAAGGTCTCGGCTAGCAACGAATCGGGGTTCACCATGCCCTCGACAACAATCAAAACAATCAATCATCAACAAGAACCAAAGCCACACAAGGCTCGAACCAAATAAGCCGAGAGTATAACTCTCGGTTCCGAGTCAACCACAACCAAACCAAGAAACCCGGATACCAAACCATTTGAAAACTTAGTTTCATCAAAAACCCATCATCATATCACGTTTTAAATGAAAACCCACATGGATCTCATCCATTCGTGACCTTTGGTCACGATTCGAACCCATAAATCGAGTCAAAACTCGACCTACCTTCCAAAATAATACCAAATCGAAGAGCCCACAAGAAATAACAAGAAGTGATGATGAACTCGTGATAAATTTTGATTCGAATTGGTGTTATAGTAAGAGTTAGAGCGCGTGTAGGGTTAGATCGGATAGAGGATGTGATGGGGAGTTTATTGGTGGTGGTCGTGTGGTGTGGGGGTCGGCGGTGGAGCTGTGGTGGTGGCCGGAAGTTATGTCGGCTAGGGTTTAGACAAAGAGAGAAAAGAGAGTGAGGTGAGAGATGAGTGGTGAGTGTTTGTGTTGCTTGTGTGTATACCGAGCCACACGGACCAATTTTGTAGTTAACTCTTTTTATTAATAATAATAATAATAATAATAATAATAATAATAATAATAATAATAATAATAATAATAATAATAATAATAATAATAGTAATAATAATAATATTATTACGGTGTGGAGCGGGTAACGTGGGTAGATGTAAAAACATGTGGCCCGAACCCGAACTCATCTTAAAATTTCCATATCACACGAGAACCTCTCGTAATTAATTAAAATATATAACGGACTCGTTAAGACGAATCATAAAATTGTCGTTAGGTAATCCTAGTGCCAAAGTCAACGTAGTACCAAGTGAGAATTCAAATATACATCACCGGTCATTCAATCAAAAATGAATTATGAACATAATTCACGAATTCCATAACGTTATTAATTAAAATATCCATAAAGTAGGTCTTACAAGTTCGTTGTGAAATGAAAATTTCAAATAAAAATTATAAACGAACTTAAATTGTAATGCGGGTTTTAAAAATAGCTCCCTAAACTGCCGGTTGTCACATTGTAAGTGTTAGTGGTGGTTTGATGGTGATGTTTATGGGATAAAACTGTGGGTGGAACGCGGTTTTGAAGAGTATTATTACTTTTTTTTGCTGTTAGATCTGTTTAAATCTAAAACTGTGGTGGTTTGATGGTGATGTTTATGGTGATTGTTGGTTTAGATCTGTTTAGATCTAAAACTGTGGTGGTTTGATGGTGATGTTTATGGTGATTGTTGGTTTAGGGAGGGTTGGGTTAATAAAAATAGGCTCCGTGAGAATAACCCCTCCCGTTGGTTTATTGTGATGTTTTACTGGTGGTTTGAAGGTGGTTTCTTGAGATGTTTTAGTGTTGGATCGTTGGTGATGGCTCATATTTTTGGATCTAATGGTGGGTAAGTGTTGGATCTAAAAACTCGTATTTTTTTGGATCTATTTTTTTTAGATCTAAAGTAAGAACTTGTTATATTTTTTAGATCTAAAGTAAGAACTTGATGATGGCTCGTATTTTTTTTGATGGCTCGTATTTTTTTTAGATCTAAAGTAAGAACTTGTTATATACGATGGCTCGTATTTTTTTTGGATCTAAAAACTTGTATTTTTTTGAATCTATAAACTTGTTAAAAACTTGGCTTGTTGGTGATGTGAATATTGGCTTGTTACTGCTTAGTTGCTAAAAACTTGGCTTGTTGGTGGGGTTATTCTGCTTAGTTGCTAAAAACTTGAATATTGGTGATGTGAATATTGGCTTGTTACTGCTTAGTTGCTAAAAACTTGGCTTGTTGGTGATGTGAATATTGGCTTAGTTGCTAAAAACTTGGCTTGTTGCTGGTTTTATGTGAATATTGGCTTGTTAAAAACTTGGCTTGTTGGTGGGGTTATTCTCACGGCCCTATTTCTATTAGTCCAACCCTCTCTACTTAACTAGCTCACGGTGCCTAAATGGTTATATAGAAACTTTGGCTAAAACATTAACTTGGCTTGTTGGGCAACATTAACCGAGATACGGCGATGATGATTTAAAAAAAATGATTTTGGCATGGCATTTCCGAATGGACGGCAAAAAAAAAAAAAAAATAAAAAAAAAAAAAAAAAAAAATCTTAATTTTGCTACCTTTGATGTTGCAGCCATATATGATATATCTTGCTTATGTGAAACTATTATAATCTGAGCCTACTCTTATCTCGATGCCTTTTTAATGTGTAAAATGGAGATTACCTCTCGTGTGTAAAATTGTGATTGAGACATTTCTGCAGTTTTGTGGCTTGTTGCTTGCGGCTTGTGGTCTGCTTCTTTATGTTAACCGGACGGGGTCTAAGAGGGTAGTATGACAAAGCTGTAGTTGTTTTGCTTTGTTTCACTTTGCTTCTTTGTGATGCTGCTTTGTTTCACTTGGCTTCTTTGTGATGTTGGTTTGTTGTGAAATCTGCTGCTTTGTTGTTTTGCTTTGTTTCACTTGGCTGCTTCGTTGTGAAATCTGCTGCTTTGTTGTTTTGCTTTATTTGTGATTGAAAGTTAATGGAGCAAAGCTGCAGTTTATAATGGGGACCTTTGAGTCTAACACCTCTCTTATACTGTTGAGCTTGTGACCTTGTGAGAATCTTACTTTTGAGCTTTGTGTCCAATCTTGTGATACTGCTTTGTTGTGAAATCTTCTTACTGTGGCACTTTTGAGCTTGTGACCTTGTTACCTTGTGTCGGATCTTATTTTGTGCTGCCTTTGAGAATCTTACTGTGGCAGTTTTGAGCTTGTGACCTTGTTTGTAACACCCCCAAAATACCGCAGCGGAAGACTGTGTCACTTGGGGTGCTACTTCATAATACAAAGTACAAGTTATAGAAAACGACCTCTAAATGAGACGTTTTGAAAAGTTACCATTCGATTAATGAATTCAAAGTTACAAACATGAGATTCCAAAGTATGATACATAAATGTATACAAAATGTTTTGAATGGTAAATGATAAAAGCGTAAGTCTTCAGAATATGCAGCTTGACTCTAAGTTCCACGCACTAGCTATCGCCTTACTAACCTGAGATAAACATGCTAAAGTGTCAACACAATGGTTGGTGAGTTCATAGAGTTTGTTTAATAAATAAAGCCTATTAAAATGATCACACAGCAAAGGCATCGTGAATCCACTCAGTTGCAAGTCCCGCCATAAGAGACTTGTAACCTGTGTGTTCACAACCCACTGCTAAATATATAGTATGAATAAGACATGTATAAGTTCATCAAAACAATTAAGCAATTAGTAGTGAGTCTCTACTTCATCTCCGAAGACCTCACTTGGGAGCCAATTTCCAATGACAACTGGGAGCCAATTCCCAAAGACAACTGGGAGCCAATTCCCAAAAATAACTGGGTGCCATTTCCCAAAGCATAAAAGATTACTGGGTGCCATTTCCCAAAGTATAACACAGTCATGTATGTATGAAATCAAGTATAATGCAATCAAGTATAAGACAATCAAGTATAAAACAATCAAGTATAAATGTTTTGAGTATTTGTACAAGTAAGCAAGTAGTTGTGCATGTATCTCCCCCAAAGAGTTAAAACAAGTAAATGAGAAAAGTGGGGCTACGAACTCACCTTGAACTAATGATATCGAAACGTATAACGGGATAGATGGATTAAGCCAGGAAGTCTCTACGCGCAACCTAGAATATGATGTCGTGTCTTAGGTTTGGAGTAACGTCTAAGAATACGAAGAATTGCCTATATATGTCTTGCATATAGTTCATGATGTAGTACTTAGTATATAGTGTAAGTCTTTGAATATAAGTGGTCTATGAAACATGTACAGTTTGTATATCTCTTACTACCGTTCGGGCCGACATAATTCAGAAGTCATGGAGTAAATGTTCGAGGAGCCAGGACACTTTAATTCGTAAATCCACAACTCATCTCGACGGCTTACTTAATGAACTTCTCACATGAGGCTCCCTACTATTGTAGTATTTGATAAAATATATATACGCTTTTGATTCGAAATGTTACATGGTCTATAGCCGTGGCTTTGCCGTGACCTTGGTCATTGTTACCATGGTTTTGAGACTCAACCTTGGCTTTAGCCATGGTTGTGGTATTGGCTTTAGGTCATTAGACCTCTTGGTCTCATCTAATTATAATCATTATATAGTTACTTGAATATATATAAAATAGCTGTTAAGAAACTGAAGAAAATCTCATTCGTTATTGGTTTTCTGGATACGTGCTCCTGAGTTTTTGAAGAAAACGTGATTCCGGACAACTTTCGTGATTTAACTTTTTCATGAAGCGGAGCAGAAGGGCCTATTTTTGCGTGTTTTATGTTCTGTCACAGAAAGTATTTGGCAGATTTGCCGTAAAGTTTTGGTAATTTCAAATGGTCATAACTTTTGACTCGGGTACTCGTTTTGGGTGATTCAAATTGCTATGTTTTCCTTGTTAAGTCCTCTTTAACAGTAAGTAAGTGTCAAATATCATAGTTATACTATTTTGGTCGTGGTTCTCCATAAAAGTCACTAGTTTACTTGTTTAAATAACATAAGTTAACATATATATACCATAACTTGTTTTACTAGTTTTTATACATCATGAACATAATACAAAGACCATATATAGCATGAAAGAAACATAATAAGCATGAAAATGATATTAAGCAAGAAAGTGTAATAGGATTTCTTACAACTTTTGGCTTTCTAAAGAAAGGAAGTCAAGTATGAAACTAGGACACTAAACCTATGCTTGCAAACCCTTCACCACAACTCTTGAAACCCTTGCTAGCCTTGATATAAACCTTGTGAAAACCATTTAACTTCAGCCCCTAATCACCTTGTGTAGCTCCTAATTCAACCATGGAATCACCAAACAAACTTAAGAACTAGGTAGAGAATACTAAGACCTTGAACTTTGTAGTGTAACTTGTAGTTTGAAGATCAAAGGATCATGGTGCTAGGGATTTATGTGTGTGGCGTTCAAAGGAGGGGAGGAGAGGCTTTTATAGTGAGATTGAGGAGGTTAGGAAAGTAACTAGTAAGTTTCCTAAACTTGGTGACCAAGTTTAACTTGGAGCCAAAGTTTAACACTTGTTCTAATCCTAGGGCTAGAGTCATGAGATTAAGCCACATGGGCTGATTTGCCCCCCCCCCCCCCCCTAGAGGCGGTTCACCTTGGATAAGGAGGGATGACTTGGTGGGTTTTGGTATTATCCTACTTATGGAGCTAGTTTTGGACCCGTAAAATGCTAACCGTAAGTTGTTAAGTCACGAAACGTAAAACCGGGTATCCTAAAAATATTAAACTTATCAATATACTCCATAATAAAATATAAAATGAGTGGTAGGTTCTATTGGGGTGCTCAAACCCTGCTAAAACTGGAAACACGGGTCTAAAACGCGTAATACGTAAAACTTACGAAAGTTGCGTAAAATTTAGAAAAGTAAAATGTAACTTTTCTAATAGGATACTAATGACTTAAAATGACTTATAATGTCTAGGCTGGGCTCTGTCTAGTATCGGTTGGTATTTAATGTCTTTAAACTTAAAACAGTAAGCCTAAAAATCAAGGAATGATTTATAAAATCAAGGAATGATTTTTGGTCAAAGGAGGAGGGAAAAATATGTTGACTTATTCCAAAAATGTGAAAACTCAAATTGTCTTAGAAACACGGTGCAGGTATAGGCTAAGGTTACGGCTAAGTAAAAGTGCTTAAAAACAAAAATTCCTGTTTTTCACGGCCGAGGTTTATTTGGTCATATTTTTCTTAGTCACAATTATTTCTCTAATTAATCATGAGAGTACTAAACATTTTTCTGATGCGGGGTCACTTAACGCGGTCGAGTTTCGTTGTGCGTAGAATTTTTGAATGACGTTTTACCCTAAAACGTGTAATTCCTTAATAACTTTCACGAAAATGATCTGATGAGTGTCAAACTTTTAATTTGCTATGGGAATGATTTATCACTCGAGGCCAAGAAACAAAAATCAAATTTTGGGAAAAATGAATAGTAAAGTGAATAGTAAAAGTGAATAGTAAAATTTTCCGGGAATAGTAATTAACCTGAAATTGTGAATTGTTACATTGTTACCTTGTGTCGGATCTTATTATGTGCAATCTTGAGAATCTTAATGTGAGCTTGTGACCTTGTTACCTTGAGAATCTTACTGTTGATGATTATGTGACCTTGTTACCTTTTGAGCTTGAGACTATAAGGCGATGATGATTACTTGTTAATCTGAGCCTTTGTGTGGAATAACCTGTTTGTGTTTGCTGTGTTTGCACTTGGACAAAAATATTGTTGTGTTTGCACTTGGACCTGCTGTGTTAGCACTTGTGCACTTGGTTGTGTATCTGCAGTTGGACCTAAAAAATGCTTGTGTGCAAGCAGTTGGACAAATGGTTTACTAATAGGCGATGACGAATGGTTTTTAAAACCGAATGGCATGGCAATGTGATATTTTTATCACTTTGCAACTTTCATATCCGAGCCTAACATATTTTGTGAGTTAATTATTTTGAGAAAATAAGGCGATGACGATTACGTGTTAGTCCGAGCCTTTGTGTGGAATAACCTGCTTGTGTTTGCACTTGGAAAAAAAATGCTTCATCTTGCTGTGTTTGCTGTGTTTGCACTTGGATAAAAATATTGCTGTGTTTTGCATTTGGACCTGCTGTGTTAGCACTTGTGCACTTGGACAAACAAAAATTGGACTAAAAATAACTTTGGACAAAAAAAAAGAAAATATGTAAAAAAAAAAAAAAAAAAAAAAAAAAAAAAAAAAAAAAAAACAGCTAAAGACAAAAGTACACTTTTGTCAGACTATTTCATAGATATATATACTTTTTGGATAAGGTATAAACTTTAAAAGTGCAGGTGTTCTCTTTGCAATGAATGATTATTTCATACGAACCATTAAATCGATGCCACCATAACCTCCCGCCAGCCTGTACCAAAGTCTAAGCTAAACTATTGGCGTATGCCAATTGCAATTTTTTTTTAATTAATTTATTTATTTATTTATTTATTTATTTTTTTGAGTTTTAATTGGTTATGGTGAGTTCTAAAAGAAGTGTTTTGACTTGAGTAATGATAAGTGAAAAAGTATTTTGATACATGAGTGATAGTGAGTTTGAAAAAAGAAAATGCTGATGAAGCGATGAATCGGTTATATGTAACTTTAGCTTGAGCCATGGTACCAAATATTTAGATGGGTAAGTGACAAAATAATTGTATACAAAATACATACATTAGCTTGGAGTGCTTGACCAAAATTCTTTGAAGAACAAGTAACTAAAGTACTAAACTATGAGATGATTTAGGAGTACTTGTGGAATGCTTTATCTTTATGTTGATGTAAATGTTCCTAACTCTTTGTTGATCTTCCTTGTATAAACTGACAATGATTGTGACCATCTATGTGTTGCCAACAACTCATTGGTCAATGCCTGCTTACACCAATCATTTTCTTTGTATCCCATGGTCTATAACGAGTGGTGGGATATCGAGAATGGAGACAAAAACTGTTGAATAAAAGGACAAAATTCAACAAACTTTGAAATACTAAATTTGCACCGTGAATCTCTTTAAAAGATTTGTCAAAAATAATTTATAAAACTTTTGATGCGTAAACTTACAATACTTTTATATCTTTTATAAAACATCGCACATAAGTACATAACACATGTGTTAAATGTCGTGAAATTATAAAAAGGTTCAAAAATTGATCTTTTTATATCACATAAACATGAAATAAAAATTCAAAATCGTTACGATTGAAATGAGATACAAACTTTTCACGATTTTGAAATTTATAAAAACAATCATAGTTGATGTTTTGAGAACGGTATCTTTCAAAAATCACACATGATTATTGTAAATAAACAATAATATATATTGATCATATTCTTATGTAATCGCAATATTTAAAAGGTCATGTGATTTGATAAGGTAGTTGAAAAAAGACACATGCAAATTGCAAATCTCTTAGTTAATGCTTTCCCTAATGACATCATTTCCACTTTAATTATAAACATTTCCAATAGTCCAATAAGTACAAAACTTTTTTTTATTATTTTTTTATTTTTTATTTTTTTTTTTATCATCATCATCATCATCATCAAAGGACTTGTGGTCTAGTGGGTGGGGCCACAAGTGGGAGTAGTACCGGGTGGGTGACCACCCGGGAAGTCCTCACTTGTGGTCCACTCGTAGACCATATTGTTCTGAAGATATATTGCAATGATAGATTTGAACCTTTATGCCACTCGTTGCGGGGGTTCAAATCTTGAGCATGGCCCGGTTTTCATCCGGCTGTTTCTCCAGCAAGGTAAACTTGTGTGGAGGCAGTACGGTTTTCGGGGGAAACCCGTTACCACCTGAGATCAGCGTGGACCCGGTTAAGACAACATAGTCTGGCGGGGTGGCGATGGAGCCTTCGCTGTCCGCGAAGGTGATCGTTTCTAAGTTGAAATTTACCTTTCAAAAAAAAAAAGTACAAAACTTTTAAAAAGTAAAAGTAATTAAATTAGCTTAATATGTACTTAATAACTAATGAAGTACCATTATATAGTTATTTTCATTGATTATGTTGGCCAACTCATTGTGTGTTTTAACTTGAATAAATCCATAATTTTGAGACAATAACTACCAGTAATCTAGTGATAAGTTACTTGGTACTCTCATATGAGGTTTAAGATTTAAACCTCACTGGATATTCAGAGATGGCACTGAATATTCAGAGATGGCTAGGGAAAATTAAAGATTGGTAACAATCACGAGAAGTTCCAATTAAACAACATAAATCTAAGTTAGAAACCCGCACTACCCGAGTAACTTCAACAAGAAGAACCTCGTCCATTATCATATTTCGGACAACACACTACTATTTCACATAATGTTTAGAGTTAATTGCATTTTTGGTCCTTGAGGTGTATGGCCAAATTGCAAGTTTGGTCTTCAAAACTTTGAAAGTACAGTGATAGTCCTCATTTTGAAGTTTGGGTTGCATTTTAAGTCATTAGATAAAGTTAAATGGCTAAAATATCTTTTGTCTTCTTCAGAAAAGACAAGGGTAATTTGGTCATTTCACATTGATCAGAGACAAAAAAATGCAACACAAACTTCAAAATGGAGACTATTGCTGCACTTTTAAAGTTTTGTGGACCAAGCCTACAATTTGGCCATACATCAGGGACCAAAAATGCAATTAACTAATGTTTATTATACAAACTATGATGTTTCGATCTCAAATCAAAAGGGCATTAAACGCTAATTTTTAATTGCAAAGAGGGGTGACTTTGATGACCATTCCAGAAAAATGGTGACATTTACAGCACAAAAGCCACCAATGATGTTTGCTAATGTCACAAATGGTGCTCTTTCCATGTTTGGCAATTTGGGCAAGTAAGGCAAGTGGCTAGTTCTTTTCTTTATAATGCAAAACACTTGCATCATCAATAGATTACTCTAATGTCTTATTCGTCGACTTTTTTTAATCAGAGTTTCTTACGTCAAAGAGACATTTTTGCCGCCATGACGACAACAAAAGTTGGTAAAATCCCAAAAATCACTATTAAGCCCTCTTAACACATTACTTAATCTTCTGATAATAGTGTAATTATATCCGACAAAAATGTGACATTTCTTTTTGTTACATGAGTTTTTGATTTGACATTACGAGACGACTAATTACAGGGCGACTACTCTTTTAAATAACCTGGAGTCGGCGCAAGTGAACCTCCACGGTAACAAAGGGATTAATTTTCTCCCCATTAAAATCAAACCCTTGGCCTCCTCTTTAAAAAGCTGGTATTCTTATCGTTGGGTCATCCTTTGTTATTTTCTCCCTTTTCATAGCTTTCTACGGATTTGTCTATGCTATTATCTCATTAGTGTGCTAGACAAGTTGAAAATATTACTACAAATGATTTGCAAGCATTCTGCGAAGTTTTTTCTACCCTGATAATATACACTTAAGGATTTAACTCAACAATTTGTCATACGTGAGTAAGTGACCATCATAATATACAGCTTACTCCTAGAAGACTTGGAGGTAGGCATTATCTTGAATTTAGATTGTACCCTACCTAAAAGGCCAAAAAAAACTAATCCATTATCCATCACCTCATGAAGCCGACCACAATCAATTCAAACATACATCAAATGACACATATCAACCATGTGTCCTTTATTTATACGAACTAGAGAAGTGGAAACAACCTTTAGAATGTAGTTTTAGTCATGCCAAGTGTCGATTTAGAATGGCCCAAAATCACATTAATCATGTCGATAGTAGGTAGCTTCCTCTTTTCAATCTTTCCTAACCACAATCCCATCAAATCTTTTATCTCGAAATGACATCAATTGTCATATAAATTCAACACAAATTCGGTCATGACGCATGTCATAAAGCATGAGTTCTAGAGAAAAGAAATTGACTTTTGAAAGACACAGGGGGGCAGTGTCCTTTCCAACTAAATTAAAAATAAAATATAATAAAAAAAAAAAAAAAAAAAAAAAAAAAAAAAAAAAGAGAGGTAATAGAGCAAGTCAGTAAACTACAAAAATGGTCCGAAAGGTTTGCACAAAATTATCAATCGGTCTTTCGCCTATATTCATTACAATGATAGTCCTAAATAGACATGGTAAAAAACACGAAAGAAACGAATATGAAAGGTTGCATGTCTCAAACGACCATATACACGATTACTAGTAATCACTGGTGAATACAACAGACGGCGTTATCTATTTCAAATGCCTAGTCAAGCGTCACTAGTTAGGTGATACAAAAGAAACAAGTTTGTTCAGTCAACATTCTTGGGTAGAGGCCAGAATAAGTATTACTTCGAATCAAATGAAGTCCAATCACATTCTGATATGGTCATCATTACCAAAACAAGTTTGTGCAAAATTAACAGCCAAGAAGGGATACAAGCAAAAGAACTTACATGCCATGAACCCATGGCGGCAGGTATATAATTCTCATCTGAACATTTTGTACGTTATTATTACACGCGCAATGTTTCCTATACGCGGATAACTTTTGAAATAAGAAAACAAAAAGATGCTGCACCAACAATCGGCTAAGATGGAAACCCTGCAAGTAAAAATGATAAGTTAATTCAAATAGTATTTGCCAAAATGGGTAAAACTAAAAGTGTCAAGATGGTCGGGTTAGGCAGATTGTGCAACAGGTTTAGGTTGGTAGACCCGAAAACACTTATAACTAACAATATTTTTTGTTTCAATTAATTGTCACTGCGTTAGTGCATTATATTTGATTAAAAGCGCAAAATTATTACAAGCTTAACACCTCTCTGAGCACAAAGCAATTAAAGAGGTTGCATGCGCTAAAAATACAATTCACGACACTTTCAACTTGTTTGACCTATTGAGCCCATTGGACCTGTTCCCATTTAACTGTTTTCTCACTTCATCCGTTTCAGATAAAAATAACCCAAAATCAACCCATCATAAGGATATGGGTCTAAAGTTCTACTTATAATTGTATACATACCAAGATGAGGGCTTTATACAGCTGCAGGATTGGTGATGGGTTCTTGCTGCAAGGCTTTCTGCACGAGTTCTGTCTGTTCTCTTGTGTGAACGGTGTAGAAACCAGTTGCAGTTGCAGCAGCAGGAGCACGACCCACATATTTGATGTCATCTATAGTACCTCGATCAAGAGCTTTCATGGCAGTAGCAAGGCGTGGGGAAATGTAACTGTAGGCTCCCATGTTCATTGGCTCCTCCTGGCACCAGACAACTTCTGCATCTGTAAAGTTTCATAACAAGAATGCATTGGTCAGTTGTTCCTACATACGCCACAACTGAAGTTGCTTAAGAGAACTTGCACATGTCTGTTACTATGTCTGAACTTACTTGGATAGCGCTTTAGTTCACGCTGGATGAGGTCATACGGGAACGGGCAAAGCTGTTCAACACGACAAATAGCAATATCTTTACCCTCAACTGACTTCCTTTGTTCATCAAGTTCATAATAAACCTGCAAAATGACGGCTTCGTTACAGTAACTGGAATGAAGAAAGTGCAAGCCATAATAATAACAGAATCTTTCCGATAGCTTTTTCTTTTGATTAGTGATTACAAAGTCGGAAACACAAGCAGGTTGGGTAACTGGCTAAAATTTGCCAGCTTGGCCCACACAGTTCTGCCTAGTTTTCTAAGTTTTTTTTACAGATAATTAATACATTAAGTATCATTATCATTCGAATAAACTTTTATATAAAACAGCTTAGAATGCTGTATGAAATAAAAAAACACATTGGACAACTCTCAACCCATTAGACTTGTTTACGTCTAGCTAGAATATTTTAGACCCATAAGAGGAAAAATGCAACTCAATCCATTAATAAATTAAAGGGTAGAATTAGCAACAAATCGACTTTCAAATATCAACTGACCTTTCCAGAGCAAAGAACTAAACGTCTAATGCCCTCTTCAAGATCTGAGTGGTCATTCTGATCCTTGATGAGTCGCTTGAATCTGGTCCCTTGTTTGTCGAAACCTGGGTGACCTTGGACATCATCAAACTCAGACAAGTTTGATTTGCACTCTTTATGACGAAGCAAATTCTTTGGAGCCATTATGATAAGTGGCTTACGGAACTCCCTATGCAACTGGAATACCACAACGAAAAGTGAGAAAGTGATGAACATAATGAACCTTTTCATAAATGTTACGGAGTATATGTTATACACAAGAACTCACCTGTCGTCGCAACACATGGAAATAATTAGCTGGAGTTGTAGCATTGACAACTTGCCAATTGCAAGTTTGAATTTGATTACGTAGGGTTGGTTCCATCTCAGGAATAACAAATGGGTTATCATCACTCATCTGCCATTATAAAAGTTATTAGCAAGTCATCACATCTTTGTTTCACGAAATTAATATGCGTAAACTAGAAGAGCCTCACCTGAAGGAAACGCTCGAGTCTCGCACTTGAGTGTTCAGGACCTTGACCATCGTAACCATGAGGTAACAACACAACTAACCCTGTCTGACGCAGCCATTTAGCCTCCCCACTACTCAAAAATTGATCAAATATCACCTGAGCTCCATTTGAAAAATCTCCAAATTGAGCTTCCCATATCACAAGCGAATTAGGGTTCTCCATGGAATATCCCAACTCAAATCCAAGGACGCCAAACTCCGAAAGAGAACTGTGCAAATTTAAATTTCAAACTAGAGTTTTGTAGACAAGTATTCAAAGAGTATTACAAGAGTTAAGATATGCATTCTTTATACGAAAAGTAATGCATCACGCAAGGAACAAAACATGATCATAGATTGTAGGGAAAAAAAAACAGCTGTAATCCATGAGCGTATGTGTATACTCCTGATGGATAACTTCCCCTCTTGAGAAACACAAATCTAACTTTAGATATTTAAAAAATTGCTCGTCATACTTGGGTGACATAAAACTTTGATTAAAATAATAATAATAATAATATATATATATATATATATATATATATATATATATATATATATATATATATATATATATATATATATAGGGTGAGGATCAGGTACGTTTTTGTCTTTTAGTGCGGATGGTACGGACGAATCTCAGCCCTCCATCTAGTCAACCATCTGAAAAAGGCGGAGTGGCAATATCGTAAATATTCCGTCTTTTTTTAAGATCGTTACTATCGTATTAGCTTTTTTTCTGAAAAAAATTCAAAAAAATCTGAAAAAATTAAAAAAATAAAGAGGACAACAAATAATTAAGAATCGCTGAAAAAATTTTCAAAAAAAAAATCGTTTTCATCGTTAAAGGTATTGTGATATCAGAATCCGATTTTGACTTTTTTACAAAAGTCAAGATCTGAAGATCAGATCTTGATCAGATCTTGACTATTGTAAAAAAGTCAAAATCAGATTCTGAAAACTTTTTTTTTTTAATAAAAAATTTAATATCACAATAACTTTTTTAATATCGTAAAAACTTTTTCTTAATAAAAATTGTTAATATCGCCGTAACTATCATGCTTTCACATAAACTTTTTTACTATCGTAATAAAAAAAGTCAAGATCAGGATCAGATTCTGATATCATATAAACTTTTTTACTATCGTAATAAAAAAAGTCAAGATCAGATTCTGATATCACATAAACTTTTTTACTATCGTAATAAAAAAAGTCAAGATCAGATTCTGATATCACATAAACTTTTTTACTATCGTAATAAAAAAAGTCAAGATTAAGATCAGATTCTGATATCACATAAACTTTTTTACTATCGTAATAAAAAAAAGTCAAAATCAGATTCATAATATTGTTAATATCACGGTAGAACTCATAATATGGTTAATATCACGGTAGCACTCATAATCAAAAAACAAAAAGTCTCTCAGAAAAATCTGAAAAAATAAAAAAATGAAAGAAGATAACAATATTAAGGATCGCTCAAAAGGAAAAAAATTAAAAAAATCGTTTGAATGGTGATTTGGTACCGTGATAGTTGCGTAGATCTTGACTTTTTTACAAAAAGTCAAGATCAGATCTGGATTGGACGGCCTAGATCTATCCGCACGTCCGCACTAAAACAAAACATCCGCACGTGATCCTCACTCTATATATATATATATAAACTTTTTGATTTTTGGACTATCAACGAGTGTTTGTTCCTATTTCTATCTTGTCCTAGTTCAGGGGCATTCTGGACATCTCATTAAAACCCAAACAATGTTATAGAGGTGACCGGGATGCCAAAATTTGTGCCTAGTACTATATGTCATCAACCAATAGGTTTTTGAGTAAGTGGACATATTCCTGCGCACCAATGGAATAATGTCATGCAGATTTTAGGCACACTTTGGGCATATAAATCATTTTCCTTACATAAAACAATTTTTTGAACAGGGAGAATAATTTATTTTAGCTTGTTTATTGTCTACCACGACTAAATCCGTAAAAACGGTTTGTTCCTAAAAAAAATAAAAACTAGCTTTGATGGACATGGAAGCTCATTATCAATTCATCATTCCCCTTTCAAAAAATGACAAAGATTGGCAACAACGTAAGCTTCACTATGACATAACATATATAAGCGTTAAAAATATCAAAGCACGTATTAATACTTGTAAGGATTTGCAATTACCTGTTGCTTACAGTAAACATTTCTTCATGTTGATTCATCATTACATGGTCCAAAGGACAGTAGCGATCTCCAGTTTCCTGGTCATGAACAACAGAATGCCTATGACTGAAAGTACCTCTCTCAACATCCTGACCACTCAGCCTCACGTGATTTCCTTCCACCAGCAATGTTGCAAAAGCAAGAGCTTCTGCAACTGCCCAGTCAACACCCTCACCGGTCTCGATCATCTTTAAACGATCTGCAAATATCTTCTTA
Source organism: Artemisia argyi (assembly GCA_030686995.1). Lineage (NCBI taxonomy): Eukaryota > Viridiplantae > Streptophyta > Magnoliopsida > Asterales > Asteraceae > Artemisia > Artemisia argyi. Next base: position 318,215,281 of record CM060708.1, on the reverse strand, counting down.
ACTGCTCTGTGAGGTTTAAATGTTTCCGGAAGAGTTGTGATCGCCTTCCCAACGTTTTTCAAGATCTCTGGTTTAACCCTGCAGAACAGCATAAACTTGTTACACAAGAGTCAAGCTGCAAGCCTATCAAGTAAGGCACGTACAAAAAAATTTACCCAGTGTTACGGATACGTGAAAGCTGTTCAGGGGACTTGAATCCGGTCCAGTAAGCTGAAAGCCAGTCTCTTCTTTGAGGAACATAATCCTTACTGGCAAGGAATTCTTCATTTAGGATAGCGGTAACCTTGTTTTGTATTCTATCAATATCTTCTTTTGTCGCCAGGCCGCTTTCTAGAAGCTTCTTCTGATAGATTTCTAGTGCCGAAGGATGATTCCTGATGATCTGTAACAGCCAACATCACCCAGAAACTTAGAAGCTATACTTAAAGCTGCTGAAAAAACATGAATAGGAAATACACATAAACTAACTCACCTTGTACATTTTGGGTTGGGTGAAAGAGGGTTCATCGATTTCATTATGCCCAAATCTACGATAACAGACAATGTCAACAACGACATCAGAGTGGAACGTCTGGCGCCACTCTGCAGCGAGCTCGCAAGCATGAGCAACTGCTTCAACATCATCACCGTTAACATGAAAGATCGGAGCATTCAAAGCCTTAGCAACATCCGTACAATACTGAGAAGATCTTCCAGCTTGTGGATCGGTGGTAAACGCAACTTGATTGTTCACAACAATATGGATAGTCCCGCCAGTTGTGTAATTTGGAAGACCACTCAAATGCAGAGTCTCGTAGACGACACCTTGCCCTGCAAAACTTCCATCTCCGTGAATCAAGATACCCAAGTTCTTTGTTCTATCGACGTCGTTTGAGTAATACTGTTTGGCTCTGGTTTTACCGATCACAACAGGATCAACAGCTTCCAAGTGACTCGGATTTGCCACTAGAGACAAATGAATTCTCTTTCCACCTCTTGTGGGTCGATCATACGAAGTTCCCAAGTGATACTTAACGTCACCAGTTCCAGTGTAAAGACCAACTTCATCCACTGGTTTCGTTCCACCACTGAATTCACTGAAGATTTGACGCAACGGCTTCCTAACGACGTTCCCTAAAACATTCAACCTTCCTCTATGCGACATTCCAATCACAATGCTCTCGACACCAAGATCTGATGCCCGATCAAACATCTCTTTCATCCCAGGAATTAAAGTCTCACCACCTTCAAGCCCAAACCTCTTAGCAGCCGTCCACTTAGTAGCTAAAAAGTTCTCAAACTGAGTACTCCAAATAAGCCTGTCGAGGATAACCTCACGACGCTCACTGTTATATTGCGTAGGCGTTGGAGTCTCGATTCTGTCTCGCAACCAATTACATCGTTCACGGTCAGCAATGTGCATGTACTCATAACCAATGCTTCCAGCATAAGCTTGGTCAAGCCTGGTCAATATCGACCTAAGAGTTTGCACAGGTCGATTTTCAGACAAAAACCCAGACATCCTCCATACACCGAGAAAAAATTCACGGTCTAAATCAGCTTCACTGAAACCGTAAAAAGCGGGATCTAAATCATCAGGAACCTCCCTCTTTTCCAGACCCAATGGATCGATTTTCGCTTTCATGTGGCCATAAACTTGGTACGCTCTAACAAGCAACAACAAACGCATACTCTCTTGTATGGTTTGACCCGATATTCCAGGCGATGTAGCCGCCTGGCCAACAAAATTCTTAAAAAAATTGTCCCATGACTCATCGACGCTATTGGGATCATTCTCCCAGGCTCGCTGAAGCTCTTCGAGATACACACTACTAGTTCCATCTAAAAAGCTATCAGTCAAACGAGAAAGGGGAACAGCTCGAGGGACAGGTGCAGATTGTGCTTTTGATCTGAAAACAGTAGTATGAAAAGATCGAGTTCCTGTGGAAGCAACACGCGTCCTTGCAGCATATGCTCCACTTTGAGATAAGGTTCTTTTTATCGCAAGCTTTGCCACACTAGACCCCGCCCTAAACCACGTCATTTTGTCCAAATATCAAATTCTCTGTTCTTATATAATCTCTAAAACTGCAAAACAAAGTTCAGTACTTAGAAAAAAACCTAACTAATCGAATAAACAATCCAATTATCCAAATTATTCATGAAGCATACAATATAAATCCAATAGGTAAACGAATCACTGTCTTAATCAAAATAGTATAAAACCGAATATCATCCTGTAAGTAACATCCTATATTCCTTATCTTACATTAATCTAGATATGTAGTTTATTTATTTCATTAAAAACTAATCGAAATGTCATTTATACCATTAGTAGCAAAAAACACGATGTACTTTCGGTTTCGGATGATTACACTAAATAATTAACTAGTTGCTGTCACCATATGACTATATCTACTTTTTAATTTAAAGGCTATACCTACTATGACTAGCTAATTATGTAACGAAAATAAGCTATTCACAATTCAATCCACTAATGAACAATTATACATGTATAACTTCATTTAATCATCAATTAAACAATAACAAACTTTAAAGTATTATTCAATAGCATATATAACAGATTCAAGTAGCAAATAACAATAACGCTAACTACACAAATCATAAAGTAGAAAGATACATAAAAGCGGCACATAAACCTAGAATTCTACTTTACGCATTCTAATTCATGTATCGAAAATCAGTGATGCAGAAACGATGAAATCATACCTTAATATCGATATATTACTTTTGCTTTCGTGATATTATTAAACAATAAACTACTTGCTATATCTACTATTAATAGCTAATCATGCAACAAACGTAAGGCAATCGCAATTCCGATCCACTAGCAAAAACTAAAACAGTTATCATTCACATCAAAAGCTTTACATACAACACAATCACATTAAGCAGATTCAAGTAACAAGTAACAAATAACAATAACGCCAAACACACAAATCAAAAGCTACATCTACACGCATAACAATTACATAAACATAAAATTCTATACAACTCCGAGTGCGACCACTGCCAGTGTAATACACTATCCTCATAACACCGTAACCAAATATATTCCATAGCTTATATCTCAACTGATCTTATTCGTAGAAAACATGACGACTTACTTTCACTTTTGCCTAATAATGACAATCACAATCAAACAATAGCTGTTTGAATTACTCTCACTTTCGCCTCATCATGATAATCACATGTACGCATACGATCCATCTTCCAGATCATTCAAATCACTTCATAAAACATACAGCATGAATCCAAACAGTAAATCAGTCGCTGTATGAATCAAAATGTCACCGAACTGAAAACAAGATTAGTCCGTAACTCGTCTATTTCATTTCATATAAATTAGTTTCGCTTTACATATTCATAACAAACAGAATGTATACATACAACACATAATGAAAACTAAACAGACTCACGTACGAATAACGCGAAACGCACAAATCGTAAACTAGATCTATTCATAAACCAGTAATTCAGTATAATAACCTAAAATTCCAGCTTACGAACTCAATTACGCATACAAATGAACGTATCGATATCAGTAACTATTTCGCTTTGGCCTGATCATAATAATCACTAATAATTTAACTAACTTCAACAGAAAATAAACAGTACATTATAACGGTTAATTAACAAATTAAAAACTAGATCTATAGAAATAATCATTTCAGAAGCATAGGATTGTGACTTACGAGCACAATTAAGCATTTAAATTAACGTATCGGATATCAGTTAAGCAATTTAAATGGTGAAAAAATATAAGGAATAATTGAATTGAGTGATGAAGAAGTAACGAAGGAAGGAACGAACCCTAATTGATGTGCGGTTTTTATTGATCGCGTAAATCTAGAAATGGGAAATGGAATTTTATTAGTGATTCATTATTGTTGCGTTGAAAAAATAATACAGTGCTAATGAGATTTGATTTGATTTGAACCGACTTTTTTTTGTTACGGACGGACAGTTTTTGCGACTACGATTATTATTCTCTTCTTCTGGAATGTGGATGTTTGACTAGTTAGTTTATCACTTTATCCTTTTTAGTTTTTTTTTAACCCAATATTTTTGTTTTGCCCGTGCTTGGCTTAAACTTTTAAAATAAGTCGTCTTATAAAATATTTAAATATTTTTTGAAATTATAAAATATTTAAAATAAACCGACTTATAATATAAGTTTTTGGGTGAGCGTCGGTCCAGGACCGGACCGGACCGACAAGACCAAGGACCAGATCGAATGTGGTCGGTCCGGTTCGATCTCGGTCGGTCTGGTCCGTTCGGGTCGTTTGCTCAGCCCTATAAGTTTTTATTTGTCATGCAGGTTTATGAACATAAACTATAAACGTTTATAAGCCCAAGCTCATTGAAAAAAGCTTATGATGGCTTATAGCTAATTAAATTACTTAAATAAATTTTAAAATATAATAGATTATCACGCAAAAGCCGCAAATATATCTGAACTTATTGTGATGTATTTTTATGTGATTTTAAATTAATAAGCTTGAATTCTAACTAATTCGCTAAACAAACATAAGCTCCAGCTTTCGACTTATAATATAAGTCCAGCCCTAACCTATTGCGCCAAACATACAATTTTTGTATTACATATTGGCGACAAAAATCAAATCAAACCAAAAGCCAATTTGACTCAAAACATCAGATCGAGGACCGGACTGAAATATTCGGTCTAGGTTCAGGTTGATCCGGTCCGGTTCGTTTCGTCAGCCCGGTTCGGATCAGCAAATAATATTCGCCAGTTTTGCATGATACTGAACCTGCCCGGACCAGACCGAGAACCAAATATAAGAAAAGAATGTGAACCGAAGAGCAGACACCAAAATAATCATATTATTTTTAGGTCTTTCAATTATTTTATATTTTTTGTACTTTACATGTATGATTATGTTTTAAGATGTACTACATTTTTATCATTGCATAAATATGTATCAAAATGGAGTTAGTTTTACCATTAAGATATACTCGTAAGAAATACTTAAGAGCGTAGGGTATGGTAACTATTTTTGTGGTTAAACTTTAACCTTTTGCAAATTAAGGGGAAGTTATCATACCGGGGTCCAAGGTTAAGAGCTCGTTAACGAGCTATGTGAAGCACTTAACGCCTCGTTAAGGTGTTTTCTAATAAAAAAAAAATTCACTTCTTCCCTTTAAATGAAGGGCTGTTTTTATAAATTGTTATTTGGTTAAAGTTTGGTTATGATAATGGAGGTTTTTTGTTAAAGTTTGGTTAAAGTTTAGAAGCTGATGTGACGCTAACGTGGCAGTGAGTTAAAGTTTAACCCAAGTTCGTATACCGTATGCTCTAATAGTTATATCTTCACGTGCTCTCAATTATCTTTTTGTCATATCACTATGGACAATTAAAACGAGGTTTTTAACCCGCGCGTTGCCGCGGGGTTTTTATATACGCAAGTTAGCCAAAAAAGAGGGACGAATCCAGAACCACTGGAAAATCTCTTTCCGTACTCTTGAGCTGCCATCCAATTGTTCACTCCGTGAAGATTTTTTTGCTCTATCTGCTAGTCTAGCTTGCTAACTTTTCCAACAACAATCCTTCATATTTGTATGTTGTAAACCTGGTGTGCATTTAAAAAAATATACAAAAAAGTTAAGCAAGGATTCAGAATTATTTGAGGAAAAAATAAAAGAAAATTATAGAGTAATAAACTGACCACACACTAACCCGTTTGACCCATTTCAAAACCACTCCCATTTTTACGCGATGCATATCCTACTAACACCTGACTATAAATCCATGCAAGGTCACTCTATTTCTGATCTACAAAGTCTCTACAGTCTAAGTTGCATCAATTCAAACTTCCAGTATAGAAAAAAAAAAAAAAAAAAAAAAAAAAAAAAAAAAAACCGACTACAGCAAGAACCTGATAATCAGTCTAGCAAATTAAAACAAATACTTAGTGGGATCTTACTTTCGCTTTATCGTTTCAGACTTGGTGACAATCAGTTTTTGTTTCCAACAATGGTGTTGACTAAATAAATAAACTAAATGTTAAGTTTGAACTTTCTATTATTTTCACATGTATAAAAGAATCATTACAGCGAGTATGCAGTAACTCGCATAGCGTCCTTATGGTTCGTGATCAAGGTAAGTGTGAGATTAAAAGCTGTTAAATTTAAAACCACTGATAAAAAAAATGAAGAAAGTTTTATTCAGCATTCCAACTTAAGTAATTAACAGTATATTTTATGAGCAAAGAGGTCCATTTGAAACATATTTTAGATGGAAATAGGCGACGCTAACTATCAACACATTAGTATACTTAACCAATCATGATCCAACAACCTATTTTAGTTGCAAAATAATAAACGCACAAAAGCAATTGTATCTTAATAGCCTGCAATAAAGTTAAAATTACCTCGTTCTTTTGAATTTGTAAAACCCAAAGTTGTTCACAAATTTGTGTTGACCAGTTACCTTCACATTACATAATTACTATACTTATAAATCAACAAAAGCCATTTTCTCAACGAAATTTAAGAATCACATACCAGATCCTGTAAAGAACACTTTGAATGGGTTGAATTGTGTTGATCTGCAGCTTGTGCCTTCTCGGGCTGTTCACGCCTGTACATGATGAAAATCAGCGTTGCAAATAAGCATTTTTCACAGCCCTTAACTTCTTTCTATGACCAATCAGCGTTGCAAAAGGGAATAATGGGTTAAGCGGTTTTCTAAGCATTCCCAAACACGCGGTAACATCTTCCTAAAACTAAATGATACCATATGTCTGAAAACACAATAGCAAACCCTTACATCTGAATGAGAATTGATTCAAGGATTAGAGAGTCAACCGTTGCTTCCGTCCCTGAAAAGTGCGCATTCAAATTCTATATGAGCATAAAGCACTAAGTATCTGTTTAATTATCTAAAGATTATTCTTTTTCGTACCTCTAAACACGTAGTCTATCAGTTTGAGATAACCGGCTGTTTCAAGCAGCCCTTCAACAATACGGTTAGGCTTGGTATGGCCTCCTTCAATGATACGTATCCTGAGGCATGTGAGTGACACTCGAATAAGATAGGCCTGCACTTCGTGGACCTTTAGCAGCTTGTGAAGAATTAACTGGTGATCTTGTTTGCTCGTTTTCTGTATACAGATAAAAAAAGAATAAATAAATTAATTAATTAAATTTTCCAAAAAAAAAAATGGCCGCTCAATAATTACAAATCATGGTAAACAAAGTTAAATGGTCACCTTCATTTCGTAGAGCACCGAACCCCTGACCAGAGGACCCTGCATCTGCGCGATTAACATAGGGACTTTCAATTCCAGATTGCATAAAACAATCTTCATGGCCAACACGTTGCCTCACATTCCGGGTAACATGCCTGCATTACCATTTTGTGGGACAGTGTCTGAACATCTTTTGCGCGACTCAACTCTTGATTGCAGAAAAGAAGCATGAGGAGTCGAAGTTGCCTCAGAAGGTTCAACTACATAAAATAAAATAGTAAAATGAGATTTCAATTACATGGATGTTACTAACAACTATTGTATAACCAATATAAAATGAAAAAACCTTGAGTAGGAAGACCATCTTGCACCGAAACATGTGCATTTCCAGCACTGTCAACAGACGTGAGTAATTGGGTATTGGCGGCTAAATTCTAAACCTCACCATTTTGCAAATCATAGATAAAAGGGGAGCGTAGATTTTCAGGATTGTTTAATGTTTGGGTATCCGAAGGTTGAGTACCAATATTGTAACAATATTTGTTTGATTGTGATCGCATAGTTCAAAACATCAAGATACAGGATCACATATCTCTTGCTTATGTTTCTATTTAAGTCCCCAAAACAAACCTGAAAAGCATAAACTCGGGGTTACCACATAAGCCATAAATTAACAGTAGCATCGAACAACAATTGGCAACAACAAATTCAAAATTCAATAAGCAAATTACTTACCTTGGTAGCCAGCTGATGTTGTTGTTGTCGCTTGACCATCTGCTGTTTCAGGGGCTGAAGCTGAATCAGGTGCACCTAAAACAACAATAGCGTCAGATATTTAATAAAGATGCCACAAAGAACATATTACAATGACAAAAAAATGAACCCTTATTATTTCGTTTTAGGTTCACGAAAAAGTTTATTTGGTCAAGAACTCTCTAGTTTTACATGCTCTAATAAAATATTCCAGAGCGCACTCAACAAAGGTAAGTCAGCGCACCTAGTATTTTAAAAAGGGGTGTTTGGACTGGACAAAAGGAATGGTCGAAACGTCACCAAGTTCATCTTGTTATCGAAAAGTTTAAAGTTATTTCTTCCGATAACAGGAGTGTCTATGGTGTTTGGAATTGCTTATCCCAACAGGTTAGCGCAAATGCTTAGCTTCGTTGTTAAGTAGTTCTGAGTGTTTGGCTGTTTGGATAGGAATTACCCAAATGACCCGTTCTAAAAAAGTGGATGTAGTATAAATTTATGTCAAATATATAACTTAGTCTCACACACCGTTCTGTCAAATATAAACCACTAAACACACGCTCTGTAACTCTTCTTTTACTTGTGGTTTGATGAGTATTCCAGAAGTTACTTCCACACTCAATGAAAGACATGTACAAAGGTACCATAAGTAGTAAAGTCATAATGCTGATACTATCCTTTAAGCGAATAGAAAAACGGTATAACTTCAAAAAGTAACGATTGAACGAATTATTATTTGAAAGTGTTATACTTACACGTATATGTTGTCATTTTTAAGCTCGCGCCTTATATCGTAGGTACTATGCCAATGGTCCCTACATGTGTATTTCCTCCGTCTTCATCGAAGGGGTTCCATAGGGCCAATAACATAAGCCTTTTCCTAAAAAGATAAGGTGGTATATATATTAGATAATGGAAGAGGTGACAACCGTGTGCACGTTAGTGTCTGTATAACAAATATTGCTTACCTTGTTAAAAATTAGCTTCATGTTTGCAGCATTCCTTTTCTTCAAGGCTTCAATTAACACCTGTCTGATCCTTCATTTATACCTGTAATAACACCTGTCTTCAGTGTATTTCCCCTGCCGTATGACATATATCGCAGTTCTAAATCATGAAAATAAAGGAAGTTACTTACTTTCAATAATAGAACGGCTGTGGCCTAACACGAAAGAGTGACATATTTGATCTCTTCTTTGTTTGCAATTTCAATTTTTCGCCTGCTATTAAACAGTGGTTGCCATATCAGTTTTTGACCTTTTTTCCCCATCTTTTAAAAAAAAAGGTTTATTTTCAAGGAAACTAAAAGAGAACAAATATAATCTCAACTCACAGGTAGCTACATAAGCCATTCTTGCTGGAGCTGTCTCGGCTGTAACTTCTGTTTTTGTTCCTGGATCGGAATCGTGCATTTGTATCAGAGGTCTTTCCTTGGTCACACCTCCCACCTGAAGAGAAAACTGATAAATATCAATGGCTAAATAATGAAGGAACACCAAAAAGAGTAAAAATTTCTAAAGCCACAATGTTTTGACAAAATGATATTTTTTCTGCCGATTGAATTTAAAATTGCTTATTTAAGCTGTTATCTTCTAAGAAAGTAAGCAGTTTGGGTAAAACACTTGCTTTTCAAACAGGTAAGCAATTGAAAAATAAGCACGCCCAAACACCCCTTGATGTAAAGCTGGCTCATTTTACACAAACATACATTTGGGCACCAACATTCTTGTCTTCGGACTTATACGTGGACTCCCAACTAACTACTGCAAGTGAAGAGCACAATCAGCCTGTTAACTCATGGACAGAATAACAATTTGTCGATTAACTCATTAATGATACCTTGCTCTATCAAATGACGTGCCTGTCGAAAGAAGTGGACAATTAAGAATATATTCAAACAGTCCCTAAGCAATCCACATTATATAATTTAGTTAAACACATAGCTAAACACCTAAGCCAAAAAAGCCTCAGATTATGGTTGTCGAAAGCACAACATTTCGCGCCTATGAGCCACTATAACTATCCAATTATACACTCGAAACCGGAAGGATAAAAAAACCCATACATTAAATAAGCTCTTCCGCTCCTTCGAAACTGTAAAATGTTATTAGTGTGAAATAATCTTTCATCCCAAGTTCCTATTACTCTTCAATGAGCTTATTTCAAAGAGCTTATTTTAACAAACTAAAATTACCATAAAACTTTTTTTTGGTCCTATATCATAGAAGCAATACCAAATTTTCAAAACAATATTTTTTTAAAGTAAACATAGCACACTACACATTTTTCAAACTATTACCCTAACAACATGCATAAACCGAATTCAAATAAGGCAAACACTAATCCACATTAACCAAACTCATATAACCCCAAATCTAATTTAGACATAATCATCCAAATAATCCTAATTACCCTTACAATTCACATTAACCAAAGCCAAATAACCTTAAATCTTAAGGAAAGAAAACCTATTCTAACTTATAAAGACATTAAAAAAATAATAAATAGATAAAAACATCAGAAGCCACAAATTCTAACCAACCCCTAAGTCCAAACTAACAATCTCAGTTTTTTAAGCGTGGCTAGTTGCTACAGAAGCCACAAATTCCAACCGCCACCTATCTCTGATTTTGTTTTTTTGATAATGAGATAAACATAAACAAAACATCACAAATCAATAAATTATTTCGATTACCTGGAAGCCGCTGCCATTTGATTAGTTGGTCTTTGAACCTGTAATCAAACATAAGACCATGAATACAATTACATACTTTTTATAAAAAAATAAACTGCGATTGTTATGAACCACATATAACAAAAACCCCAAATTTATATATTAAAAAAACAATAATAAAAAAAACCCCAATTTTACCTTGTTTATAACAACTATGCAACACAGTACCTTTTTTGAAAACCCAGCTCATTAAGATAAAAAAAAAAAAAAACTAAAAGATGGAATTTTTGTTGTTGTTTTGAACAATTGATCTATTCTGTGTGTCGGTGTGTGTCTCTGTTTTGTGTTTGTGTTTTATGGGAGAGGAGGGAGGATGGAGATGTGTGGAAGTTTCTATGTGTCTGTGTTTTGTGTTTGTGTTTTATGGGTGTGTGTGTAAATGGGGTGAGATATGAGGCACCTGTAGCATTACTCACATATGCTACTGTAGAAAACTGTAGTTTTGATGAACAGTAAACGTGTTTTATACTATTGTATAATAAGTTTGTAAGTTTTTAACACAATATTCTACTTTCTTCTATTGGAATCACAATGCCATTTGGAGACAAGACAAATTATGCATTTCTTTTTATTTTCTTTTTGGTGCCGAGACAAATTATGCATATTAATCAAGTGTTTAATGATTATCCCTTTTATTTAGAAATGTTCAATGATTTACATGGTCTATAATTGGGAAAAAAAAATTATAAGATGCACATACTATTACCCTTTTGGCCTTTTGCCATTCTTAAAAGCTAGTATAAAGCACAAATATGACAATTTACTTCTATTTATTTTTAAAAAAACTAATTTGACATTTTTAGTGAAAACCCCTCAAGATACAAAATAAGAAATTGACTTCCAATAAAACAAATATATCATGTCAATTTTTGTTAAAATGGCTGCCTATTCAACAACTACAAAAGTCACTTATCTTGACCAAAGTTTTAACTTTCTTGTTGTTACTTGTTAGGAAACGAAACTCATGTTGTTTGTGTAGGACTTTATCCAAATGAAACTCATTACTCATTTCGTTTTCTTTTGACTATTTTAAAACAAGCCATCTATCAACTGGGCTAGACTAGATGTCAATTGGGCTTAATGGCTCTAGAACTTTGTCCCGTATACACATATACTACGAGTTTGGAAAAAAAAAATACTAAGTGTGAGATCGAGTTAACCAAATCGACTATCGAGAGTACTAATATACTTTGCAACTTTAGACTTGCGACTAAATATTAGTGACTCGCTACATTGCTTGTATGGACGAAACTTAAAAATACTATGCATACAAGAAATAAAGCAAAAAGTGACATGTTAGATGTTAGTATATTTAATTTTTGCCTTTTGCCCATTTATTAAGAAAAATCATAAACTAATTTTTTTAGCACGACAACAAAAAATGATAGGGTGGCAGCCGCTAAAATAAAATTAGAAAAAAAAAGAAAAGAAAAAAAAACAAAAAAAGCCTTTGAGTTCCATTTAGATTTACCGAAAAACTTTATCTTGATGAATGATACATACAAATATACACGATATAAATAATGACTATCCATGATCTATTTAGGGTAAATTGCTAATCATCCTCTAAACTCTAGCTAATCATCTTTAATGTACAGCTAAGCGCCTACTAATCAAGCTTATCCTTTAGCAATCAATCGAAATATACAGCTAACACATATTTGATACAATTTATAAAAGAAAAAATAAAAAATAAAAGTTTGGCTCTACCAATATATCATTCAGCCCTCTCAATAAATTTACGCAAGTTCCGTCTATGATTTGCTCGGTTTGCTTCTTCTTTTTTCTACTCGAACGGAAACATTTTCTCCTCGTGAACTTAGCTATCAATAAATGGTTTGTACGACTATAAAGCTAGTTAAACTGAATGTTCTCATTTAGAAAGATATAATTATCATACAAATTTAAGTACTTTACTAAAAACACTAATCTTTCATATTTTCATGAGCAAAATTATGTTATGTTAAATGTATTTGGTCTGTCACTAGATGATAGTCTTTTTTTTTGTTCTCGCATAGAGTTTGCTATATCAAGTGGTATTTGAACACATGGGCTAAAGGGATATACATGTATGATATCTATACACGTTAACACGCATATGTACCTGTATATGTAAGCGGAAGGAGTGCCTAACAATGCAGCCAAGTATTAATTAAGGGCGGTATGAATTAGAAACTTGATGGAAACAGTTGCACGTATCGGGGATGTTTCATGTCACACCGTTACTCCTATAATTGTACTTTTGCCTTCCTATGGTCTAATTTTATGACGTGTTTGCTGTGATTAAGCTTTTTGCATTTCATACGGGATTAGTATATATGCATTTACTTGCACACATTTTTGTTTTAGTACTTATTTTTTGATTGTTTTAGTCAAAATTTGAGGTATTCTGGAAGCCTGTAGTTAACTAATTGTTGTGACTTGTGAGTATGCAGTTACTGCAACCTTGTTTTATTCATTTCATGCCGTGTGACGTGTGTAACCTTTCTTACTTTATAAACAGAGCAGTGGTTGCTTTGGTTGCTGTTCCAGAACGACACCAATTACTTTTGTCGATGAGCCATCAAATGGTCTTAGAATACAAGGAAAAACCGTGATGAAATCAAGTCTATCAGATAGTTTTTGGAGCACAAGCATATGTGATATTGACTTTAGTACGGTGGAGTCTCAAAAAATCTTATCATCTATCAGTGTCTCAAACACGAGTCTCACCGTGATTGTATTCAGTCCGAATATGAACCATGGCAAGTTTTGACTTCTTTGACTTTTGAGGTCAAAGTTAGTATTTTTTATAGCAAGATACTAATTTCCTGACGATTTTTGCGCCTATATCTTACTCGTAAATCCTTGCATTAGTTTCTTTGGATATGTAGGTGCGCTAACGGATGTAAGCTCATGTTTGACTGCAAAAGGTCAAAGGCACCTTCTAATGACTGTAATGATTGCAGTTTAATATGGCATTTATAAACAGGTTTGCTTTCATGGAACCAAAAAAGGCTACAATGGGTAGAAAATTAAAAGGCCGACAAACGAAAAGCTCATGAACCCATTTTAAGGTTACAGCTTGCAACATCTCTTGATTTTCAGGCTTTTTTTTTGACGATTTTTTTCCTTTCGATAATGACTAATGCCATCAAACTTTTGAAGATGGAATGCTACGTATGAAAGCTTACTAGGCACAAGCAGACGTTTTCCACAGTAGATTCCTCTTTCTGTAAGTCACAGTATTCTTCTATTAAAAAATGGGTCGAAAGAGCCACTTGCCCACCTCTAATGCACAAAATGGGTCATGATGTACAGGAAATGGTCGAATTTCTAGTTGACATGGGAATGTGAAGGGATTATATGATTAAAGACCACAAGACCAGATCATCATGAACAACCTGTCAACTGACTTCTTTCTTAAATTTATGCAAAGTTACTCGTTTAGTCATTCTTCATTTGAATCTTATTACGAGTAGTTATTATGTATTGCTCTTTATTTATGCAGATCATACTTAGCTACTACATTAATCATGAAACTGTACTCTCGTACAAGATACTAGAAATAGAGAAAAAGATTTAACTAGTGGAATTCTTTTACTCAAAAGGGCATGGCTCGGTTTTGGGTCGGCCTAATATTGTATACGAGATTGATATGAACTCGCAGAGTTTAGCGGTTATATACATTCTAGCTAGAATTCTATGTTTGTCACTATTTTTATTACGAGTTGGTTTTGGTCGTATTAACACAAAACAGACACCAAGCCATTCTTTTAAATTGAGCTGTAGATTGGTTTTTGGATTGTTTGAACACCTAAAGTTTACAGTATTATCGAATGTATCATTGCTAAAAGGTTTACTAGCGACGAGTTAGTTTATTAAACTTTTGAAAAGCTAATAAGCTCAAATTCTATAACTTATGAGCGTAGATGGAACTTGACAAATTTAATTCGAGAGGCCAAACTGGAACGTACTTGTTTTAGGGGGGGCAATTTACATTTTTATTTAACATTCTTACTACTAATGTCTACCACTACAAAGTGTAAAGGTTAAAAATGTATTTGTGGCTAAAATTTTTGAGGGGCCACCACCCCTCCCGGTCCCCACTAAGTTCCGTCCCCCCTGCTTATGAGCTTATCAACTTAAGTATATGACTTAAGTTTATAAACTCAAGTTGATTAGCTGACCAAAAAATAGATTTTCACAAGTTCAATAAAGAATTAAAGATTAAACAATCACACCCCCTATGTTATGGTCTGGGTTATATCGACCCATTAACTGAAGGCAGCCCATTTCCATCACACATTGAGTTTGTTTTATTTGGCCCACTAGTTGGATCAGATGTAAAGATGTTTAAGTAGTAGTGTTATTCGGTTCGGTTAGAATTTTTTATTTTCTTTTCTTTTCTGGATACAACCGAAAACCAAACAGAATCGAATTCAAATTGAATTACATTTATCACTTCTAAGCGGTTATTTTAAAGTTTAAGGTAATTTATTTGTCTTTTCGAAATGGTTGGTTTAAAGTTTGAGATTGGATAATTACTTAGCGCTTGATTGCAACTTCTATCATATTTAAAGAAATACATTGTCAACATTTTAGGCTCGAGCATGAAAAACAATGTACATGTTTTCAAAATAACACGCACACTACTGGCAGAGGTTTTGGAATTATTTGTATGAATACAAAACTTCTCAAATATATACTCAAAGAGGGCATGAGTTTTGTAATTATTTGTATTAATACCAAATAAATCGGGTTAATATACAAATATGTTACTAAATTTTCCAAAAAAGTTTGCCTAAGTTACTGAACTTACAAAACACGACAATTCAGGTCACTGAACTTATAAAAACTATTTATAAAAAACAATGAACTTGTAAAAATACGACTTTTATTTTACTTAACATATCCAAAAATATATGATTAAGTCACAACTATCAACACTAAAAAATGCTTTCTATAAGTTCGGTAATCCATGTGAACAAAATGAAAGTTCAGTATCTTAGACGAACTTTTTTGAAAAATTTAGTAATATATTTGTATATTATCCCCAAATAAATCAGTGCGAGTTTAGAGTTATTGTTACCATTGAATTGAATTTTGAAATTTTAGAGATAGGGTATTTGACAAAACGTAGCAGTTAGCAATAGTAGTAAGCAGTAAGTAGTACCAATTAGGAGTAGCAGTAGCTTTTTGCTTAATAAAAGCGTTTGATAATTAGCAATAAATTTAATTATAAAGTGTAAAACAACGTATACACAATAAATTTAAAATCTGATTACACAAATTTGAAGATATCTGTAATTTAATAAGCATAATACTATCAACAACATTATAATACTTAATCATAAAACATTTTGAATAACAATAGTTATACAAAATACAAATATTGATTGCTTGTTGCCAAACAAGCTTTCCATATAAAATTCTGATTGCTTGCCGCTAGTTATTCTAAAACGCTTGAAAATGCGTGTTGTGAATCATGACCCAAACATCACATCAATTGTGATAAACTGATAAAGGCACGGCATCCAATTTTGTCGACACCAAAATATAGGATTCTATTAAGAAAACTTTATGGTGGACAAAATCATATTGGGGTCCATCGATCTTTTTTAAGGGCCAAGAATCAAGAAAAATATTTCCGCTAATTTCAAATTTGTCCACCATAAAGTTTTTGCATCGTTCGTTACTATCTCTTTAGCTTAAAAATCTTAGAATCATATGTAGGTACTCTTTCTTAAAAAAATGAAGTTGGTTGTATATAGGGATGAGCACGGTACCGGTCTCGTATCGAATTAGTGGTACCGATTTTTTCTCGAGCGTAAATTAGTGGCACCGGTAACGTACCGAACGGGATTCGGATACTGGTACTGGTACCGGTACCGAAAAATCAGGTTTTCTCCGTTATTTTTTTGAGAATTTCCGGATTTGGTACCGGTCCCGTACCGAATTAGTGGTCCCGATTTCTTTTTACCTTATTTCATAGTCCCGGTACTGTACCGTATATTGGGATCGATACCGTTTTGGTACGGTACCGGTACGGTTCTAATTAGGTTCCGGGATTTGGATCGAAATGCTCATTCCTAGTTGTATATAATTTCTATGATAAAAAGTGCACTTAGATGTTCTAAGTTCTAACGATTATTGGGATAGTAAGAAAACATCGGAAGGAAATTTACTTTGTTGAAATATGATAGACATTAAAGGTTAAGACTCTAAGGATGATTTAATGAATAAAATGAAAATGTTAAAGCATCCATTATAGTTTAATTTTATAAAGTTTTATAAGTGTTCTATGTCTATTAAATATCAATAAATTATAAATCTTTTAAGTTTATAAACATTTTCTCACTATGATAAAAATGTGTTTACAATTTTATAAATGCTCCGCATTACACATTTATTAATTATGTTGAGTTTATGAAAATGTCCAAGTAGTAGGATTTTTTCATGCTACTTAGATTTTTCATTGTGGTTGAAATAAGATATAACATTTTTAGGTTTTTTAAACATATTCATGAACTTTTTATAGTTGATGCTCTTAATGAGTTTTGAGTTTATTGTGTGTAACACCCTCAAATTTAAGTTTGTCGTAGTGAAAAAGTATGT
This sequence comes from Artemisia argyi, assembly GCA_030686995.1. Classification (NCBI taxonomy): domain Eukaryota; kingdom Viridiplantae; phylum Streptophyta; class Magnoliopsida; order Asterales; family Asteraceae; genus Artemisia; species Artemisia argyi. The sequence continues at coordinate 318,197,986 of CM060708.1, read as the reverse complement.
GGGTGTTACGGGGAGGATCGAAGTTTTAATCTCATAAAACGGCTTAAAAGAAACGTTTTGAAAGTTATTTGTCATTCAAATAATATTGTTGATAAAAAGATAAACCAATTGATTTAAAATCTTATTAAAAGATATAAAGGCTTGTAAAAATGACAAATTTGATTTTTACACCATTTTAATTTATCAAAGTAATAAATGTCCACTCCGTGTCTTGTCCTGCTCCGTTAAATTACCTGAGATACACATGCTTAAAAGTGTCAACACAAAGGTTGGTGAGTTCATAGAGTTTTATGAAAAACCCTTTATTTTGTTAGATTTCAGGAATATTTGGTATTGATAAAATACAAACAATAGTGAAACAAGTATTGAATATATTGACTATAATCACAAATAAATCATATAAATATTCAATCACATTCAAATAATAAATCAATAATCCTAACATGAGCTGGAAACTCATGATGCTAATTTAATAACATATACAATTCACGTATGGTCAAATTCCTATACAGCTGTATCTAAATATATGTTGAAAACATACATTTCCTTTATAGATATTGCACCAAGCCTCATGACACACAAGCTTAACCAAAAGAGGTGTTTTATCAAATCATTGATAAATTTTGCCCTCTAATAATAGGTGATTTGCCAATTCCTATTTGTCTACAAATATAGTGTATCACGACTAATACGACTAATCATTTGCAAATGGCATTCCGTCAAGTATTAGTGGGACAGGAGGTCAGTCCTTAACAGGTTTCGAATCTGTTCACTATATTCGCGCCCACTTTACATGTGATTAATGGCTCATGATTGAGGGACTTTATGGCGATAAGGTAACTTAGGCAATATCAAGGTAATAATGGGATCATTCATAATAACATCATGTAATCAAGTATCATACCACAGTAATCAGTTTGAGAATATTATCGTTTGAGTATCAGTAATTCAGTTTAAGTATTTCGCCAGTAACACATGTATATCACATACCACAATAATCGAATTGAAAACATTTTCATATGAGTATCAGTATTTCAATCAAGTAATTCATCAGTAATATATATATATATATATATATATATATATATATATATATATATATATATATATATATATATATATATATATATATATATATATATATATATATCACATACCACAATAATCAAATTGGAAGTATTATCATACGAGTATCAGTATTTCAATTAAGTATTTTGTCATGTATTGTATATATCACATTTTAAATTACAAACCATATTAATTTAATATCAATTAGGAAATTGATTTGAATCATGTATTTTATTCATATACTTATCAATTTATCAAAGTATATGTAAGCATGTATCTCCCCCAATGAGTTTAAAAAACAATTATTGGAAATGGGGCTATGACTCACCTGGATTGATTTGGAAATGATGAAAAGTAAATTAGGATGAGATTTATGGGAACGATTATGGAAACGTCTTTGATACGAAACCTGATAAATAAATTTATCTGAGAATATAACCAAAAATACGAACGAATAACGAATAATATTTATTCGTTATAACGAATAGATGATGTGCAGTGTAATTATTATGCCATGCATGATATAATAAAATACTTTATTTAAATTATCCATCGTATTTTTACCTTTTTAATCGTAAGTAAAAATATTAACTTTTTAAATATCGTTATATATATATATATATATATTATTAACGTAAAAATAAATAATATATAAATAAAACGTAATAAAATGCATATGACGTGATGGTTGCCGTAAAATAGAAAATAAAATAAGAATGTCAAATAGATTATGTTTAGTCCTTGTCCTTTTCCAATTTTTACACTTTTTATACTAACGGCGTTAGCGTTACACCGTTAGTCCTTTTCGTATTTAATTTACAATTATAGTCCACTACTTGTCCAAAATTACAATCCAAGCTTGTAACATCATATAATATCAATTTTTATCCTAAACTTTCTGTTTTTACAGTTTTAGTCCAAATTTTCCATGTTTGGCAGTTTTAGTCCTTTTAGGTGTCGTCGCGTTACATTTTTAGTCCAAAATTACAAAAATGATTATAAAAAATTTATAAAATTTCCGTAGCTTATTTTATTAATTCTGAGCTTATTTCAACAGCTTATTTTATGAAAATCTTATTTGTTTAGCTTATGGGCCTTAATTCGAACCAAACAAAAGCCCATTTTGAAATTTAGAGGCGAGGGCATGAAAATTGTTTTGGGCTTGAACTTTGGCTACTTTTGTGATTCCAAAAATATTTCATATGGGCCCAGTGGGCTTACGGTTCATGATTTCTTGTTGGGCCTTGATTTAGCCCACTCGACAAAAATTAGTTTTATTAAATAATTTTTGAACTTGAAAACCTTATGTTTGCCGATTCAAAATAGGTTGATTTGGGTGTCGAAACGTGAGTATTTTTGCAAGTTGTGTAAACGAAATTAATTGTTTTCTAGGTGGTCTATTAGGTCGAGTAATAATATATGGTGCTCGTTAAATTAAATTTCAATGTATGCGTGCGTTTTCTTGGCTACATGGCTCGTTTATATATTTGAAAATCTTAAAATTTTACCAAGTGTTTAGGTGATTTGTACGTGTGAAACATGGTTCAAAATAGGTTCGTTAAATGCATGTAACGTTAAAACTAAGGTGAAATTGGTGTGCTACATGACTCCTAGGCCTTCCAAGATAGAGGCTAGTCACGTTTGTGTTGCTAAAAATATATACGTACATAAAATATATATATGAAACTATATACGATCGACTAAATATAAACATGATGCATGTGATACTTTTAACGTGTAAAATGGATAGAAATGAGTTTGAAATAACTTACAACACCTCTAGGGTGGTGAAGAAACGAGTAGGAACGAAGGAAACACAAGAAACTAATATATTCGACTATAACTCAAGAATATATTCAAATATTTTCAACCTGTTCCTTTTCTCTTGCTTCCAAACATAAGCTAGCTTGTTCCTAGACTAATAGAAATGAGTTTTTATGAAGAAAGATTGTTGTGAAAGTGTTTGAGAATGAAATGAAGCAAGTGCATGCATGGGACGTATATATACTTCATTTGAATGAATCGTATGGTTCTAAATTCACTCAAGGAACACATGAACTATGCATGTCAGTATTACTTGGACTACTAGGATGAATTATATGGTTATAATATAGGATGTGAGAGCAAGATTTGAGGTAAATGTTTTGGTGACTCATACACGATTTGCTAAATCTTGTACTACTCAATTATAGCTGATCATGGATGATATTTGAACATGAAATCAACTTAGAAATATTATTAGGAACACGTAGGAACAAACGGGAATCAAAACGGTTAAGTTTTGAATAATATATGAATCGATTGATAGGGTTTTTGTTCGATCACTTTGCCACTTAAAAATGTATCAAACGTCGTCCAATGAATTTGGGATTTGACATACTAATAGTTGGCTAGGTGGTGAACGAGATGGTGCAAAAATATATAGGTGTCGTGTGTACGAATTACAAATAAACGAGGCGTTTTGGAGCTTAGTTGGTCGATCAAATAAGAATTAAGAAAAAAAAATGGGCTTGTGGCCTTGGGCCGATGAACAGTGAACGTGTGATGAGTTTGGGCTGAGATTTTATTAAGGGCCCGTTTATTATTATTAGTGATTAATTAGGATTAGTGAAATTATTTAGTTTTCGTTAAACGTGTCGAGAACTTGTTTTGTCGTTTGACGAGTTTTGCAATATCGTAATCGTGACCATTTTAATATACTAAAAAAAATTTAAATTTCCCCGAAAAATGGTGATTACAATAATGACAGAGATTATTTATTTAATTAACCGAAGTTAATTATACGAATTTTTGCGAGGTTTTACATTGTGCATCATAATGTAGTGTGAATACATAAATGGATTTTGGTCATTAAATTGTAATAATTTTTTTTCAAATATACCTGTTTGATACGTGGATTTTGAAAAAGTTAAGTAAATATAATGAACTTTCATAAAGTGTTTCAACTTGTACATTTTGATGACGTGTAATACCTAAAAGTCTGATACGTGACACCATTTATAACGTGACACGTTATCAAAATGTGCAGATTAAAACACTTTACAAAAATCTGTTACATTTACACAACTTTTTTTAAATTCACAAATCAAAATGACATAATGAGGAAAGTTCTTTACTATTCTATAACCCAAACCCTACATAAATTATAGTTTGAAAATAATTATATATATCTTTCATATTATTTGAAAGTTACTTATCTCTACCCCAAATCTGGCTATCTTGAATCCAATATGTCTCCCAAGTCATTTTCACCACCTCTCACCTCTTTAAACAAAAAATATCGACTAAAGTCCACAACTTTTTATGGTTACTTACATTAATTCTATCTATATACTAAAGAGGGGGAAGTTGGTTCCCGTGCCACAATAAAAAATTGTTTTCTGAATTAAATAAATGTATATAGAGGGAATTCGATTTCCGTGCCACATAAACAATTGATTTCCAAATTAAGGTGCCATATTATTGGTTGTTACGTAATACATGGACCGAAGTGAATTAAACAATTCTTTTGTAAATCTTGATTGTTTGCTAGGCTGACGAAGGTTGGCTTATTTCACTAAAAAGGGGAGCTATTTAAAAAGAAAGTAACAAACACACCCTGAACTTTTGATTATTGACAACTTTTTTATACACCAAATTTTATTTACCAAGTATTAAACAAATATCTTGCGAATTCTTGAATAGAAAAAATACCGGAAAAATGGTCTCTCGATAATAAACAAAACGAGCCTAATATTGGTGTGCTTTTGATTTATGTACGATTTTATAAAAATTATTGAAGTTTAATATATATATATATATATATATATATATATATATATATATATATATATATATATATATATATAAACATTGAAAATACACCTTTAACATATCAAATAATTTAAAAATTATTTTAAATTTTTTTAAAACTACAAAGGCCATACAATCAGAAAAAATACCCGCTGCAACGCAGCGGGCGCCCCTACTTGTTTATTTATATAGATGTATTAGATGAACAAATACCTTTATACTAAAATATACGAATTTTAAACAAACATATAATTTAAAATATAGAAAAATACTAAGCAAGTTGATAAGACTACAATGAATCTACCCATAAACCAAAAATCCTTAAATTCCAACAAACCCTCTTGACCATTGTGTTCATTCCCCATGACTTGTTTTATTAAAATTTATCCTTCCAAAAAGGAAAGTTGCATGTACTTAGATTTATTTAATTAAATTACTTTTATAGCTCAATTTCTAATATTAATTAAAATAAAGACTCTAATCAACTTGTGATTATAGAATTAACAAGCAGGCTTGTGATTAACACCTTTTAAGCTGTTTTTTTCTCTTTTAAAACGTTAACTTTTCCGTACGCACACAAATGACAATCAGAAATTTGCTGGTTTTAAAGTCCTAGATGTAATTAATTATTATTTTTATTGAGTTGGATGGGAAAAAGTATTATACTAATACTTGTTGCATGTACATGCACGTTAAATAATGGATGTAATAATTAAACTTTGCCCTATATTCGGGTTAAAAGTCGGTTTTGCAGAATTATATATTAAGGTTTCTTTAATGTGTGTATCATAATTTTAGCAACCCTGGTTCCGGGTCAGATGTGATTCTTATATAATTATTGCTGAAAATAGAAATTCCAAATTATGTTATTTATGTTTCTTTTTGTATTGTTGGTGACCCTAGAATGTGATTGAAGCTTAATTGGTATCAAGGTAATCATGAAAGTACCACAAACTTTAAGCTAATTACTTAGTATAATTTTGTAAATCTACCTTCTTGGGTAAAATGAGAACATAACTAAGTTGTTACTACTTTCTGTTGTTCATAGAAGCGATGGTTTAAAAAATAAACTAGAAGGCAAGAAGCTAAGTTTGCTCATAAGTTTATGTTTACACACTGTTCTCGAGTTTTTTATTAAAAAAAGAAAGTGATAAGGAAGAAAAGAAGAGTAAAAAAAGTAGAGAGTAAAAAAGTTTGTGTTCTTAAGTTGAAAAATAAAGAGGGAAAAAAGAAAAAAAGATTAAAAGGATTTGTGTTCTTTAGTTGAAAATTAAAGAATAAAAATGAAAATAGTGGGTCCATTTACAATTATATCCATATGTTTAAATTTTAAAGTTAAAAAATAATGATAGTTTTGTCATTTGATATGCAAAACTTTAATTTACTTCTATTTATCTTATTTTTTGGAGGAAAGTTTTAGTCACATTTTTCTCTCAAATTTCCTTCATTTCATTCCTTTTCATCTTTTAAAAAAACCGGAGAACACAAGTTTTTTACAGTTTCATTTTCTTTTCTTTCATTTCACCTAAAATTAAACTCGAGAACACAGTGTTAAAGTCAAGTACGGAGAATTTAATGGGCCTGGGGTGATGCCCCCAAGAATTTAGCTTGCATATGCAATTTTCAAGTGAAAATTTTGGTATAGACACTTTGAAAGTTGTGTTATCATTTACAAAATTAGATTAAAAAAAAAAAACTACTCAACACGTAAAATTTGTTTGCGCGTCTTTAAATTTGCGCGCGGCATTTATAAACCCTACATGTACCCTATTTTTGTTGTTTAGATTGTATAAGAATGTGACACGTGGATGTGCATACAAAACTTGTTTACTCACCCTTTATTTGCGCGCTATATTTAATTAAGAAAATAGCCTGTCATGTTGACATGTGGCAGCAAAACTAGTTTGTTCACCCTCCTATATGCGCGCTCTAACTATTTAGAAGTTAGTCCTGGGTGTTGACATGCGGTAACGCAAGCAAACTTGTTTGCTCACCCTCTACCGTTTATTTTATATTAAAATCTAATTACCCTTTTTACAGAGTACTACGGAGTATTTTATTTGAGAATTTTAGGAATTTTAGAAAGCTTTTAGTTTAAGGTTTAATGAGTTTGAGAGGTTGAAGATATATCGGCCTTTTTAACAGTCTTGTTTTTATTTTTTAGTTTGAAACAAAAAAGTGAGTTGGTTAAGATTGGTTTGAGTTGGTGATATATTAAATATGGTAACAAATGCTGGACTAGTTTATTTTTCTTTTTCATAGTGTCACGTCATCGTAGCGTGCCCTTGGGGTTAGGGATGGCAACGGGGCAGGTTTAGGGTGGGACGGGCATTCTCATCCCCAAACCTGATTACTAAAGTTCTCCTCAAACCCGCCCTGATCCTCATCAGGGATCTAATCGGGGTGCCCCGTTGGCGTGTGATAGTCCCCCAAACCCGCCCCGTATTAATCGGGGATCTTATCGGGGTGTCCTCTTTGAGTGCAATTCTCGATCAAAACCACACCATTTCACATTTATTGTTATTTTTTGTTTGTTAGCAATAACGAACATATTAATAATCAATTACAAATGATCCTTATTAAGTTTTCAATGATAGTATTATACATAAACTAGCTGCAAGACCCGCCCGATGGGCGGCTAGCTTTAAAAATTACTCCCTCCGTCATATTACCAATACTTGTATAATTACATTTCAACAAATAAAATGTTAGAACGACAAATTAGTTCAATTTACATTTATTGACTACAAAAATATCAGTCTTATTTTCTTTAGTGGCAAAGATATTTTCTAGTGTGACAATCATTGTAATTATCATAGACATTTATCAAATTATCAGGATTTACTACATTGATGGCTGATTCCTCCCGAACCGTCACTTATTTGTCACACAAGCCAACCGCTTGTGAACGGTCAACCGTAACATCTAAATGGAGCCCGGGACGAACTAGCAAAGTTAATCCGTGGGTCTTAAGTACAGAAAAGAACGTGAGTACAGAAAAGTACATCCCCAGGTCGTTATGTCCCAACGAGGTGTGAACGTGATACTACCATGACTTGTAATGTTGAAATAATATGTAAGTAGAAAAATGGGAATCTGAATGACTAACACTGAATGTGAATAGTAATAGCTCTGTCACAGCTAGTTCAATTAAGAAACGTACAATCAGAAACCTTAAAATGATAAAGTATATACAAACGTACGTTTAAGTTTAAATAAACGTAAACGTAACGAATAAAACAAAACTTTCCCAAAGAGGGAATTTGCATGCCTTAACGGCTTAAATGCAAATTAAAAAGAAATAAAATAAATAACTATATTTACAAAATATCTAAAATAATAATTACAAGTGTTATACTAATTATTATTAATTAAAACTATTTATTTACTATTTATTAATTTACATAAAAATAAGAAAATGTAAAATAAACTTAAATAAATAAAACAAAAACTTAGAAAAGTTAAAAGTAATATAAAAGAAATTTTGAAACTAAAAATATATTTATTATACAAGTATTCTATTTATTATTAATTATTTATTATTATTTAATTACTAATATTATTATTAAATTATTATATATACTAAATAAGCAAACAAAAAACTAAAACTTTTTACATAATTCTAAAATAAGTATAAGAAGCTAAGAAAAATATAAAAACTATATTTTATATACAAAAATGAGAAAACTTAATTAAAATCTATTATTTATTAATTAGACTAGTTAAACTAAATTAATTATTATACATACTAAACTTATTTATAAAATTATAAAACTTTTTATAAAACTTCCTAAGTATCTCAGGAATACATAAAAAATATAAAAAGTTTGTAAAAATTATAAATAAGCAGATTTAAAAATACATTACTAATTATATCCTAAAAGGTAGTTAAACTATATTAATTATTATATATATTATATGAACAGTAAAAAATCTGAAAAAATTATGGAAAGTAAATAATAGTATGAAGATGCTAGGAAAAATAAGCATGGGCCACCAGCTTATCCCAATAAGCTGTTATAAGCTCATCAGTCCAAATAAGCCAAAGGGCCAAAAATGGGTTAAATACATATAGCAAATCCCTTCCAACGGAACTGGTGCCCCAGAGCAGTTGGAAGGGGTGTGGGGTTATATGCATGTTACTAGCGAGAGGTCCTGAGTTCGAATCCCACCCACACCCATTTTTTTCATTTTTATTTTATTTTTGGATTTTCTTTTGGCAAACCTGTTTAATAACTTATAATATACAACTTTAACAAAAACAAACTTATTAATATTAACAAATAAGCTCTGAGTGAGCTTATTTTGGGCACAGATCATGGAAAATAGGCAAATAAGCCATAAGCCCTCTAAATAAAGGCTATCACTTAGCCTTAAAAGGTGTTTTTGGCTTTTTCTGTTTATGGAACTATGTATATACAGAACTTATATAAGTTTAATGAATTTGGAACTTTACAAACAAAGAAAATAAGCAATTCGTGGCTTATAAGCTTATGCAGTGAACTTTTTGCTCACTGTTTAGCTTATAAGCTTTGAATAAGCTTATCAAAAGAAACAAAAGGAAAATAGTATGTATATACAAGTATTATGGACAAGTGTGAAAACTAAAAACCTAGAAATAAACTTATTATGGGCTTATGACTAATCAGTTAAGCAGATCAAGCATACAGTCAAGTCAAAACTCACAAAAGCTAGGAAAAAGCTCTATAGTGTAAACTAAGAATAAAAATATGTTTGCACAAGTATAATGGTTAAGAATATACAAGCTTGTGCACTGGAATTGGCAAATAAACTTGAAATAAGCAAATAAGCACTTCCAGTGCACTTCATATCCAAACACCCCCTGCAGTCTTTTGTCTTGGCACTTTAAGCTCAATAAATAAGCTTAAATAACCAAAATAAGAATTGATGTTGCAAGATGTGCTGGTAGGCTTTCCAAAAAGCCCAAGCTCACCTAGTGGGGTCCACTAGTGAGCTTGTAGGAAGCTTATGAAAAGTCTCCCATTTGACTGAGTATGGTGAAAGACCAATACACACAATCAAATGGGACAAACTAAAAGCTGATTGCAGCCCTTATTAATAAGCTGCAAAGGAACAAATAAGCACTGGATCTAGAAGCTGGGTAGATAAGCTCCCAAGGGAACTTAATTCCATAAGCTAGTTCCAAGTAAATAGCTTTTAGTGAGCTTATGAAATAAGCTAGGTCAGGTAAGTATACTGAGGACTCAGTATGCTTTTCATGGTGTGATAAGTATAAGCTTGTTGCAGCCCTACTTAATGGGCTACAATATGAAAATTAAGCACAGGGTCTTATCCTTGGGTTGCTAGGCTTCATGAAAAGCCAAGCTTTACAAGCTTATGACCAATAAGGAGCTTCTGAGAAGCTTGTGGAAATGGTGTAATACCCCTGAGTAATCAGGGGTATGTTGTGAGTGGGCAAACACAAGCTCTCAATTAACCTATCTAATAAGCTCTAATAAGCTCAACTGTATTTGAGATGTTGAGATGGACAGCTTAGCTTTGTGAAAAGCCAAGAGTCACAAGCTTAAGCTCAAATAAGGACCTTGTTAAAAGCTTTAGTAACTAGCCCAACTCAACTGTTTGCTTCAGTTGAGTGGGCTAAGTGGTACAAAAAGGTGGTTTGTGAAAAGTGACTAAATAAGCTAAAAACTAGAAAATAAGCACAAATATAAATAAACAGCTAGTAGGGCTTCATAAAACACAAAGAAACATAGCCACAAGTCCAAAGATCAACAAGCTGCAAGCTTGTGAAATTGGGCTTGTGGCCAGGGTATAGGGCAAAAACACCTAAAAATAAGCACTAATTAAAGCACTAAAACATTGAAACTAAAAATTAACAAAAATATATAAGCAAGACAAGCAGTTAAATAATGAAACCCTAAAAGCATTTAAGCAGAAACTTAATAATAAAGGCACAGTAAAATTAAACTTTTAATCAAAAATCAGGTTTGAGGTAATTTTGACTTTTATAGTTTATGATCAAAGTTGATTTTCATCAACTTTGATCTGAATTTAATCATTGATTTTGATATAATAGACATAATAAACATAAACTAAACAGATATAAACAACATTTAAACATATAGTTAAGATTTGGACATGTAATTTAACACAGACATGAATTTAAGACAGATAAAAAGGAAAATTGACTAAACACAAAATAAAGCTTGGTTATGACCATTAAACTGAGTTCATAGATAACTAATGATGCACAATCAAACAAGAATAACACTACTAGCATCCATTAATCACAGATTAGACAACAATCAATCAGTGAGCATTGAGAGAAATTTAAGAATGAAAATTCTTGTAAAAGGCATAATCATCAAGCCTAAAAGGTTGTCAAGCCTTCCATTAACCTAGTGATCATGCAGGTACAGTGATAAACACATCAAACACCCTTAATCCCCTGAATCAAAGCAATTCCAAACAGTCCCTTAAATCTCATTTGTCACATGATCTTTAAGGTTTTCAATGAAAATGTCCCTGAACCTGATTCCAAACTTAATATAATGACATAACAAGTATATAAGAACAAGAAAAAGACAGTCTTAACAATAATACACAAGAATTACTCATAATCTAATTTTATAGCTAAAATTTAATTATAAAGCAAATCAATAAACTGACACATAAACATGAAAACTTATAACTTAAAAACATTAAACAACAACAAATAAGCATAAAGATACAGAAATAACAACATATAATAAATAAGAACAGTAAATTGCAAAATTCAAGGAAAATTGCTTACAAATGAGAAATGGACTGAGACATAGAACAAATGGGCAAGGTTTCACCTATTAGCTTACCAATAAGCTCTTAACACCCATAGAACTCCATATTCATCCCTGCTTCATCATCTTCTTTATTATCCAACTATTTTTAATTTTTCATTTATTTTCTCTATTTTTTAAGCATTTTCTAATTTTAAAAGATCATAGCTGAATTAGGTTTCTAAAAGCTCACAAAGCTTTGTCAGGAGCTTATGTGACCTAAGGAGTCCATTAATCAACAATAATCAAACATGAAATTTAAATAACAAGAAATTATGAAAACTTGAAATACAAAAGATAACTTGCATTAAAACTGTAAATGGTGTTCCATTACACTACTTGATGTTCCATTACACTAATTAAAACAGTAAATGACATTTAAATTAAATGAAAGCATGTAAAAGATTACACTAATCTAAGGTGACATTGGCTTAAGGCCAAGGTTTGACTGAGGCTAGCCCAAAGTATTTAATCCTTCTCCCTCTTGCACCTTTTATAGCATCTTGAAGTTCCCCACATGTCTCTGGTCAGTTCCCACTTTAAATCTTGTCCATTGGATGACTGAAACTCATCCTAGCCTTTGAATGTACCTTTGGCGCCAAAAGTGAAACAGATAACTTGGAGCTGATATTTTCCAATTAATGCACCTTGGAATGTTGTATAAGTGGAGGGGACAAGATTGGTAGCTTTTGAGACCAAGTGGTAGTATAGTGAAGAAAAGCAGGGCATGGGATGGTGAGGTGAAGTGTCAATGGTGGAAACGCATTAAATGTGATTGTGGGCTGGTATAGGTGGAAGGAGGTGGTAGAGGGAGTAGATAACAGCTGTGGGTGAGGTGGAAAGGGGGTGAATACCACCTGGTTTCATGGTTGCAGGTGTGAGGGAGGAAGGTGAACAGTGATGGTGGTATTGGCTGTGGGTTTGACCGTTTGACCCAGGTTTTTATTTATTTAAAGTTTGGGCTGGGGTGGTTTGGGCCTAGGGGTGTTGGACTGGATTTAGATTTTTGGGATTAATAAATCCGTTTGGTTTGTATAAGGTATAAGGCCCAAGGACCATTGTTGTAAATTCTGAAATCTTGAGGGACTGAATCTGAAATATTTCAAAAGTATTCACAAGGACCAATATTGTTATGTTAGATAAACCAAAAGATTTATTTTTCATTTTTACAATTTAAAATACCCCGAGGACCATTTATGTAATTTTCCAAAGTTTAGGGGGTTAAAGTGTAATTTCCTCAAAGTTATCAAAATAGTTCCAAATTATAAATTCATGCATAGTACAAGGGTATATTTGATAAATTTCAAGTTTTGAATACCCAGGGACTAAGTTTGCCAATTTTGAAACTTGAGGGGTAAAAATTGCCAGTTTGTGTAAACTTTCATCCAGGGATCATTTGTGAATATTTTTGGTTTCCCAAGGACTTAAGTTGACTTTTCATTTATTTTAAACCTTCAGGGACTAGTTTTGTCAATATTTGAAACTTGAGGGACTGAAACTGCCAATTATGCAAACTTTGTACGTTTTTCATTTGTTTTTGCATATTTTGCATTTGAAACATATAAAACACACTTCTAAGGTATTTTAAGTATTTTGATACATATTTGAGTGTTTTTGTATGTTTTGGCAGCTCAGATTAGTATAAAATGATGAGTATTTAGACACTCATCAATGGCATATATCGCAAGTGATGTCACCCTTCTCATTGCACGATTGTCGAATACATTTCTTTAACCATTCTGCATAAGAAATGAATGTTAAGACAGCCCAATGATAATATAGGTGCTTCCTCGTCTATCATACGAAGCCCAAATTTCATCATCCAATTTGCATTCCATTGAGTAACTTATTAGTCTCTCTGTCAAAATAACACAAAAGTTAATTACATACTCGTACAATATTTTGAGTATATATGAGAAAAGATATAAGTTTTTTGAAAGCCGAAGAGAATAAAATGAAGAAAAAACCAATTATGCACAACGAACATTAACTGTTCGACTGTATAATATGGACTAAAAAGTAAGTTTGTGGCAAAATAACACAAAAGTAAGTCTCTCTGTCAAAATAACACAAAAGTTAATTACATACTCGTACAATATTTTGAGTATATATGAGAAAAGATATAAGTTTTTTGAAAGCCGAAGAGAATAAAATGAAGAAAAAACCAATTATGCACAACAACGAACATTAACTGTTCGACTGTATAATATGGACTAAAAAGTAAGTTTGTGGCAAACCAACCCAACCTGTACAAAAACGAAGATGACCAGCACGTGAAGATGACCAAATTAGATGGGTTTTAGCTGTTGATCGATAACCACATGTGAGTAGAATAAACACGTCATAATTTAGATTATTTTTAGGTACAACAAAATATCAAGGGATTCATTCAAGTATATAGTAATATCTTATAACAATGATATTGCTTACTATGAAAAAGAAAGAGCCATGATATGCCACTGTCACTTTGTCAATCAGCAATCATTGTAAGAGCCGCAAAGAATGATATTTATATAAATAATTGCATTAGAAAAGCACCAGAAATTATTATAGCTTAAAAATTTTAAACCATTGAGTCCACACAAATATTTTTCTGGTGGGTTTGAGAGGAATAAGATAATCAATTGCGCTTATGGTTTCACCTAAGATAATATAACTGGCAGTTAGTTGTACCGCACGTTGTAGAAAATGAACAATTGGTCCCATCCAACTCTGCATGTCAGAACAAATGATCCCAGCAGAAAACTTTAATGTAGCTTATGCAAAAAAAAATTTAAGTTACTCCAAATTGACTTATTTCAACTCATTATAAAGTTTACCCAACAACCTGTTATAAATTGGTTAATAAGTTGCCTCAAACCTGATATAAATTGGTTGGATTAAGGAGAAATTAAGTTGGCCTCTAGTGTCAACGTCCAGTGAGAGAGTAAAGAAAAATCGGGTCACTTGATGAGTTTCTCATGAAAACGCAGGAAATCATAAGCTAATAGATTGCTTAAGAAAAGTACGCATTTTCATGATTTAACGGATAATTAATTGTTCCTAATATCATTCCATTGTCATGTGTGTACGCTGAACCCACTAATGATATGTAACATGACGCTTAATAATGAGAATCGATATAGTAACATGACAATATGACACTATTACTGTAACATGACGCTTAATAATGAGAATCGATATAGTAACATGACAATATGAAACTATTAAGTATACAAATAATCATTATCAGGTCTCATTATACCAAAACATTGGAAGGTTATATAGTCTTAAGGGGTGTTTGGAATAGCTTAGTTCAATTCGATGATCTGCTTAATTGGAAAAATAGATGATGCACACATGAACACACTCGTTCTCGTTGAGATCATCATTTTCACAGTTTCTGATGGCTAGTATTTCATTTGGTGCAATAGTGTGAACCCAAAGATAAAAATAGATTAAAAACTAAGAATAACTTTCGATAACTACATTTATATAATTGGAAAAATATATGATGCACACCTGAACACATCGTTGATTGCATCTAGCATACTTGCACATATTTCAGTCTCGGGAGTCTCGGATTCTGTAAGCAAAAGTTTAGTAAATAATGGAAACAGCCTGAAATAATAAGATGGAAAATGACAAAATTAACCTTGTGTAACACCTCTATTAGAGCTCGTATGATATAGTCAGACAATTGCTATACATATGATTCATGCGACTGTGGGACTGCCCTTCTCAACAACTAATTTTGCTGAACGAAGTTACTCAGGCAAACCTATAGCTCAAAGCAAAAGTCAATGCTTAGAACAACATATTTAGCTAAGTTTATTCGGGATGATATTGTATCTAAAAGACTAAAACTGCAGCTTTCCTATCTTCTTTATGAAAATAAAATTTAAGAAGCAGTACTAACATTGGAGCAACCTGTTTAATTATTTAGCTCTTTTACTTAGTAAGTGACGTATGGAGTCTCAAATGACACTGTCGTCAGATACAAAGAATATAGGTGCTTAATGCATGTCAATTGCAGGGGAGGATAAAACACACCAGGGAACATTTGACTGGTGAAAGAGATGTATCACTATGTGTCCATCACAAGCTTTTCGCAAGAATATTCTTATGAAGTTTCACCCATTTTCGCAAGAATATATATTATATATATACAAAATACCTAAATCAATAAGCCGGTAATTAATATAAATTTGATTCATTTATTGAAGAACATACCTTTGATTAATCAAACCGAGATGTTGATTTATGCCCACATCAAAATAGGTTGAATCAAAACCTGCAAACTCAAAAACACTAAGACAGTCATATTAACAATAAATCGCACATTTGTAATCAAAACAAAAACACTTACCGGAAATCAAACATACCTGATTATAGATTAATCTCTCATTAACCCTAATTCATGTACCACTAAACAAAAAGAAGTGATTAAATGAAATGATTCATTAATATGATCGGTGATGGTTGTTTTAGGTTGTGAATCAAATGAATGCTGACGAAGGACTTCCGCCCAATTTTTTCCCTGGACTAATTGTTTGCAGTGAGAATGAAGGAGAACCGTTTGATCCCATGATTTTACACGTGTCATTATCTGAATAATTTTGAGAGGAGAGATTGTAGGAAAACCTTGTTTTATATAGATAGTAATAATAATAAATTATACCGCCAAAAATTAAAATTTAAAAATATGACATTAAACGAGTTTCTATAATCAGAATTTTGCATTCTTACAAATATTAAAAAAATATTTTTATTACGCAAATACTAACAAAATACTATATAGGTATAGATATATTTGTACATGTGTATATATTAATCGGTTGGGGCGGGGCGGGGCGAGGATTCCCCGCCCCCCCCGCCGCAAACCCGATTAAAATCTCTGTTCGGGTTTCGGGTTTTCCCGTCGAGTTCGGGTTTTTTTGCCATCCCTACTTGGGATTGACTAGCAAAGTATTTTGCAAGTGTTTTTTTTTTTTTTTTTTTTTTTTTTTTTTTTTTTTTTTTTTTTAATTAAACAACCAATTTTAGTGTAACACGTATGTGCATAGCGCACAATTGAGAATGATAATGGGAAAAAATAGTGTTGTTTTTTGTTATTTTGTCTACTATGAGTAGAGAATGGTAACAAGTTTCAATTTTTAGTCTACATTACTATAAACAATACTGATATAAGAACAAGAGTAAATTGCATAAATCGTACCTAAACTTTGGCCAGATTGCATGTTCCGTTCCAACCATTTCAAAAGTGCAGATATCGTCCATGTGGAAAACCTTTGAGTAAATTTTCGTCCCTGATTAGGACGAAATATGCAATTTCACACTTACGAATTATGCAATTTTCGTCCCAACCAGGGACGAAAATTTGCTCAAAGGTTTCCTGCAGGAACGATTTCTGCACTTTCGCAATGGTTGGGACGAAACATGCAATTTACTCTAAGAACAATTTAATAGTTTGGCCCTTTAAAAATAATTAAACTTCAGTTCAGCTTTCTCAACAAACGTAGTCAAGCTCCATCAATATTTAAAGTAGGGCTGTGCATCGGTCATAACCCGACCCGAATTGAGAAAACCGAGGATCGAAAACCGTGAAAAACACGAACCGAAACCGAACCGGATGTTGTCGGTTCGGTTAAGTTTTTTGTCGGTTCAGTTCGGTTTTGTCGATCTAGGTGTATTTTGGTATGTTTTTGTCGGTTTTGGGCCGAATTGGACTGAATCGACCCGACCTGAAACCGAAATCATGTAAAATCTGAAACCGAAACCGAACCGACAGGCTGTCGGTTCGGTCGGTTTCGTCGGACCGGTTCAGTTTTGAATCTTCGATGCTCAGCCCTAATTTAAAGTAGACTAAAAAATAACATTAGACCCTATAATTGAAAATGCGTTAAATCTGATTTAACCGCTATAAAGGAGTGTAACAAACCGAGTTAAGTAAACTCTTACATAAATGACTTGAATAATACTCGCAACTCACCGCTTTAATTTGAGTCCATCTCCAATGTTTTAAAAGCAACTTATTATCACACAATATTTACACAATAAATTTTCCTCGTTTATGACATGAGCTCTAACGAGTTTGTGTAAATTATGTTTGAACGAGATTTTGGGTCGAGTTTGACATTGCCACGACCCAAAATCATTTGCCTTTTGCCATGTTCCAAATGAACAAATGCATGTATGAAAGGATATTCGACATCATTAATGAGTTATGTTTTGTAAGTTATTTTATACTTGAGAAATAATAAATCTTTTTATCAAAACATCTTTACTTATATGTTTTTAAGATACATACTATGACATTTATTCATTCATTAACTTTCTCTCTTTGCATCCTCCAATTAGTTTACAAGTGTTGCATTTTTGGGGTAATAAGAAGTTTTGGTAGGAAGATTTAATTTTCGTTTACACATTTATAACGGAAAAAGTGAATGCAATCAATGCATAAAATAATATGAGGCGTAATGCATTGTTCCTGGTTATGTCGTTACGTGGCCCCTCTAGGTTCTCTTGTTCCACAATATGCCATAACTTATCAGCTATAACTATAAACTTTTTCTAGTCACATGCATTAAAGGCCCGTTTGGTATATGGTTATTAATGAGTTTGAATCGAAAGAAACTTCGAATAAATTGTTTGGTACCTTTCATTTTACTGACATCCGGTTTAAAATGAAAGACGTCGACTTTTATCCAACCTCCACTAGTCACTTTTTATGATTTCAATCTTCAAAATGAAGTTTTATTAGTGCATAGTGTGATAATATCATTTTTCTTAAACTGTTTAAAAATTAAAATTGGGAAAATAATTCATGCCGCAAACAGTTGAGATTCTTCTCTGCTATTAGGTGTAAATCAGGACCAGTTGTGTACATCAGGAATGTTATCAAGTAGGGCTGAGCAAACCACCCGAATGGACCAGACCGATCGATGGACCGACCACATTCGGTCCGGTCCTCGGTCTCAGATTTTGGGCTAATTCAGTCTCGGTCTTGGTCGGTCCGGTACGGACCGGACCACAAACCGACTATTTTGGTTTATTTGACCGGACCGACCGAGACCAGACCAACCACATTCGGTCTGGTCCTTGGACTCGGCTTTTGGGCTAATTCGGTCTCGGTCTTTGTCCGTCCGATCCAGTCCGAGACTGATGCTCAACACTATTATCAATGACCATTTGTGTAGAAACAAGGACCATTTTAAATTGCAACATCAGATAACTCCTTGTTGTTTGCAGCAGGGATGTTATCCCCAATTAAAATTGCACATCTAGTTCGGAACAAAACGATCGTTTATAAATATTTTGAACGCCTTTGCTTTGCAACATTAGGTGCATCCTAATTGTCATTCAAGGGTGTCTCATCTGTATTCTTTTTCTTTTCTTTTTAACTAAAATACTTGTAACGTTAAATGTATTCGAAAACACTCAATACGGTACTATACATGCATGATATGTACGTATGTTTGCGTCATCGTGTGTGTGTATATGCATATATTACTCCAAGTTGATATACGAACCCATACTATGTGTGGGTGTTAATTGGTATCATTCACAAGCTCAAGTTGTGAATAAAGAGACATGCTAATGGAAAGTCATGATGTCTTCACAAGTGGTTGTTCTTCAACTTGCTTAAATTCATAACTCCATAATTTTTAATCTTTTGTATGTTACTTCAAGTGGGTATTAACTAATACGAATATAAGCATGAATGCATGATTCATGCATGTACATTCATGGGAACTTATCAAGATAAATAATGATGATAAACTATTCATAAAAGTATATTGATTGGACCAATTCATGTGATGATAGCTCAATTGTGGAAAAATGTCATGTTAAACGAAAGTTGTGGGGTTGAATTTCTTTCTATGTCTTTTTAATCACGATGTAACGTGATTTACATGATTTACCTGTTTCTTGTGTTATTCGTGAAATCGATTGGTGAGTCCGTCAAAGTATTTATTCCATTTTTTACTGAACACTATACATTTGATGGTACATATGTGACTGTAATCCTACATCATGATGAGTCACGAGAAAAGATTTGGAGGGGGAAGGAATTTTAGGTTCAATTAAAAGGTTCAACCGTTACTGTGAGAGCATCCGATGCAATCGTGTATCATACACTCGTGTTAAAAGAACAAATAACGTCACATCAGTTTTTCACTTTATAACTCAGCTAAAAAACACTATCCATCATAATTCAAGTTATAAGACACCCCTCAAAGATCATCGTGCACTTTTGCATCTAGGGATTAATGTTTCATAGATGCTCCACAATATCTCTTCGAAGATCGTCGTGCACTTATACATCACAAAGTTCTTTGTGTTTTCTTCATTGTGTGGTGCATCTTTCGACCAAACCACGATGCAAATTTCGTTATGGACTTACGTACAATTCGTTAAATTCACTAATCGCGAATTCTTAATCTTTTAATATCATGTTTATGCAACATGATACAACAATACATGATTCTTCGTAGCGTGTTGACTTGGTAAGCTCTTTCACAATTTTTTATTGCACTTTCTTGAGCTTTCATGAACTCTTTTAAATTTCATTGTTTCCATGCAATTGAAAATGTTTCGACCAACGTAGCCCATTGAGAATAAATTCCGTCTGCTAAGCAATATTCTTTTTTTGTATCTGATTTTATTTACTACAAACAAAACTTTCGGAGAAGCATCGTCAATAAGGTAATCAAATAGGTTTGAACTATATAGAAAATTGAGATCGATATTCTCACCAGTGACACCAAAATATGCATGTCATATTTACAAATTATATGATGCAACAACTTCAAGCATAAGAGTCGTATATTTACTCAGATCGTCTCCTAAGTAAATATCATAAGAGTTTTTCTAATTTGTGCCCTATGGACGCAAGTTAAGCACACCAAAAGTACACAAGGGCCCACGAAAAAGTACACAGGGATTCACATAAAAGTACAGACATGTGTATTTTTATGTGGGTCCCTGTATACTTTTGATGTATTTTTGGTGTGTTTAACTTGTGCCCCTAGGGCACAAGTTAGAAAAACCTATATCATAATGATCATTGTTGGATCCATAATGCAATTGAATAAAAATGGAGTCCTGATTGGCATGCCTAATTGGCATGCCTAAAAGCATACCTAAACTGAGGTGTCATCTTCTGATTGGTGACATCAGGGGGCCCTACTTCTTTAAATTTTATCTTTCCTCATATCCACTCTATATTTTGACACTTGTCTTCATCCTCTTGTTAGGCATACTTTTAGGCATACCAATTAGGTCTCTAAATCATTTTCCATAAAAATGTATATTTTTGAAGGAAAAAAAGCATATTGTGTTGAACAGATAAGTGTGTTAAAATGCTAGAATGAAAGAGTATTTGTAGGATTTTAAAGGATAAAAGATATAAAAATGTGAATTTTTTTTCTATTAATAAAAAAGATAAAATGTAGCAAGTAAATTTCAAATATTCGTTTACATTTTCTGCCAGCTAACCGTAAGAGGAGGAGGAAAAAAAAATAAAAAAATAAAAAAATAAAAAAAAGGCATAGCTTGACTGCTGTAGGTAACGCTGAAACCTATTACATAACGCAACCATCGGCATAGTTGTTCGCTCGCGTTTTAGCGTATGATGCACCCTCACCAGGTACTCTAATTGTGAATTGTGATCGATGGGCTTTTCTTTCTTTCTTTTTTTCTTTTCTTTTTTTTTTTTTTTTTTTTTTTTATATATAATCCGTATGAATTTGGTTTCACTCAAAGTGTTAAAATACTGGAGAACGAACTAATCTTTGTTTAAATGGCAGTAAAGATCGAACAAAATTGATCAAGAAATTTAACCAAGTTAAATGCATGTATGAAAGAATATTACTAAAATAGTATAGGCTCACATTAAAGTACTTGGATAAAAAGTTAAATCATGTACATTAGTCGGCAACCTAACTTTCTTTAGCTACTACGTATTATAATTTCTTCATGTTTGGTTAAGTTTCAAAACTTTAGCTGTTTTGACATACTTGTGAAACATTGTAATTCTTGTGAATTAATCTTTAGGTAAATGTTGTCACATTTTACCTATATTATTACTGTAAAAGAATAATGCAACAATATGTCAATATCTCCAAGTTTGTTGAGTTTCAGTTTTTTCCGTAACTCAGTTCCAATAATTGATAAGAACTTTACTCGCTTGCTTGAAAATGTGCATTCAATGTTGCTATCGATAGTAACTACGAGTCTATGATAGACATGCATGTTATAACGAAGATACATGCATATTATCAACTTTATTCCACATACAAACCCGATATTTTGTTATTTTACAACTAATAATAATACAATGACGTGATTGATATATTTGAAGCGATAACGCAACCGGCCTCATTAAATTCCATGGCTCTTAAGTACATTGGAATGACGTATTGGTAACATATAATGGTTAACAAATGTTGCATTTACGCATGACCTAAAATTTTCAAATTCAATGTACACCTCTATCACTAAATATTATTCATTGTATTTATATATCATATGTCATGGTCATATATCGATCACCATCCTTTCCAAAAAAAAATGTGAATTGGCGAAAACAAACTGACTTTGGGTGCATTTTGACACCACCCATTGTTCATCTTACAAAGAATAACTTCGACAATTCTTCTACATAGTGGGGCACCAACTGAAGTGAAAAAGAGCTGAGATTCGAGCCTTTAACCTTATATAACCATCCTTTATATTTTTAGTATATTTTTACATCGTTAAAAATCAACCCAAAATGGTTATATTTACTTTACTTAAGAAAGCTTAAGAACATTTTCCTTTTAGAGTATATCATTAAACTATAAACTTTATAAACTTTTTGGTTTTATATAATTTTGTTCACTATGCATTACTTTTTAAAAATTTATATTTTTCTCACATCAATCAAATGCATTTAATTATGAAAAAGTTCAAAATCATAAACTTTTTCATGACACCTAAGCATAATATATGAAACTCACTATGATTGAAATGGAAACCTAAAACATTTAATAAGTTTTAAATTTTTTCTTGAAAATTTAATTGTTAATGCTCTTAAAAGAAATCGAGCATTAAGAATTTTTTTTTTTTTTTTTTTTTTTTTTTTTTTTTTTTTTTTTTTTTAAGGACTTGTGGTCTAGTGGGTGGGGCTTATTTGGTTAAGCACCCACAAATGGGAGTAGTACTGGGTGGGTGACCACCCGGGAAGTCCTCACTTGTGGTCCACTTGCAGACCATTTGTTCCGGAGATATATTGCAATGATGGATTCGAAGCCCTTAGACCAAGCCGCTGGGGTTAGAATCCTGAGCATTGCCCGGTTTTCATCCGGCTGTTTCTCCAGCAAGGTAACTTGTGTGGAGGCAGTACGGTTTTCGGGGGAAACATGTTACCACCTGAGATCGTGGACCCGGTTAAGACAACATAGTCTGGCGGGGGTGGCGATGGGGCCTTCGCTGTCCGCGAAGGTGGTCGTTTCTAAGTTGAAATTCACCTTTAAAAAAAAAAAAAAAAATGTTATCTTTTCTCATGAACAGGATTATTATTATTATTATTTTTATTATTATTATTATTATTTGAGAACTTCTAAAATCCGTTAGCTCTTAATTTTAAGTGCTACTTTAATTAAAAACATTAATACCTTTCAACTAAACTAATAGCTTTGTCCGCTGAAAAAAAAAGAAAGAGAAAAAGAAAAAAACCTAGCCGTTTAGTTGTTCTTTTTTCATTTTTAAATTTCTTGAGAAGGTTTTTAAATTTATTGAGAAGGGAATGATTTTTCTTCTCTAAAGAAGAGTTGAGAATTTTGAAAACCAGTTGAGTTGGAGTTATATATATATTTTTAAATGATAATAAGATTACCTCAAATTGCGACGGTGGCGGCGACGGCGGGCGGTGGCGCAAGGGTGGGCGGTGGAGGATGACACGAGAGATTAGGGATAGAATGGTGTATGTGTTTTTTTGGGAGCTGAGAAAAAAAAAAAAAAAAAAAAAAGAAGAAGAAAGAAAAAACACTTAATGCAAATAGTATCCTAATATTAAAAGTATATGCCGCGAATCCTTAAAAGGTTTTACATATTCAAAAGGTTTTACATAAATCTTTAACCTTGATAAACACGATTTTATCTATCGCTACGAGCGCATTAAATCCGCACGATCGGACCTATTATATCTTTTAGCCGCGAAACAGCGCAGTCGCGATAAATCTACCCGCGTTAGGCCATGCGTTCGGAAATCTTCGCAGATTGGCGCCATGCGCGCACTGTCATGTACAGGCACCACGATGCTAGTCAGTCGCCATGAGCGCACTGTCACTGTCACGTACAGGCACTGGACGAAAGCCGTGGTCAACTGCGATCATCCAAAAACGTTAGAGTCTATGCGGTCACGATAAATCTATCTGCGTCTGTGCGTGCAACAGAAATTATTAGTCGCGGTCATGGTACATCCATCCGCGCCATTCTTTAAAAAATAAATAAAAAAAGAAAAAAATCAATTAATCGCCATGCGCGCACTGTTTTTATTATTAGCTACATGCTACTTCTTTTATGTAGTTTGTAAAACCTCACGATAGGTGTCATTATCACTACTACTTCTCTTATGTATTAATTATATATGCTATGTGCTATATTTTGCTACGCGCTAATCTTTTATTTCATTAAGGTTTTCTATGTCGCGATTCGCGGCATATACTTTTAATATTTGCATTAAGTGTTTTTCAGGATCTGAATACTTAAGTTTAAAGCTCCTACACGAGTAGCACCATCAAACTTGGGGGGCTACCAGGGTATATAATACCACTGTTGGCGCACGCGTCACGCAGGTATATTTGGAAGCAGATCGTACGTAAGAGGTATTGCAAGCCCAGTACAAAGACGGATTTAAATATTCGCACCATCTCGCCGCAGGGGAGACATCCTTTGTCGGTTGTAAAGACGAATGTAATGTTCGCTCACAGCGCGCACAGCGCGCACCTTTGTCGCGAACAACGCGCACCTCTGTCGTGCACAGTGCGCATCCTTGCCGCGCATAGCGCACACTTTTGTCGCGGACAACGCGCACTTCTGCCACAGTAGCACGTCTTCTGTCGCACTATGTTGCATCGCTACTGGTACAAAAGGTACGCCCTTACCCAGGATGCAGCATATGGAATCCACCTTCACCACGGACACCTTCACCAATGTGAGACAATCACAATCGCAACCCAGTGCGCACTGTCGCATATGGGCTGCGCAGTATGATCCGTCCCATGTGCACACAAGTTGCGCACACATGGGCCGCGCCGTCATTGTTGGTTGAGCCTACGCGGCCATGAACAGAGCTTAAGTTTAGCATCCGCACTCAGGTCATGCACATACTAAACTTGGGGGGCTTGTGGACGCATAGTCCGGACTGGGCCAGACAATGGGCCAGGCCCGGGTAACAGCGGCCCACTCTACTCCTAAACCCTAATCCATTCCTTATAAATATAGGGCTAGGATTCCATTCACCACATCTCATATCAGGTTATCCTAAACCTAATAATCATTATATGCTCTACGCATCGACACTAACTTGACCGTCGGAGGTGGATCCCGGGGCTACGGCCTCGGGTCCACTCCTAACGGGTTCTCTTTGTTGACAGGTCTACTTAGGGCTTATGAAGACGACTAACGGCCCAAGGAGAGTCGTTGAATAAGTCCGCGCCAGATTATGCATCAACAGTGAGAATGGTGGAATGAACTTTTCAATTTCTTAGTTAAAATTTAGAAAATAAGAGTTTTTTCTTTTTTTTAAATTGGTTAAAAAAAAAATGTGACTAAACGTATTTTCAATTTTTTCATTTTCACATGAAAATTTTTCTAAAGAAATAGGATATTTTTCTCCAACTAAACGCACCCATATTTCTATTTGGATACCACGTTATGTCATTTTACATGAGCTTTGATTTAACATGTTTTGCAAAACATGTCTAAAAATAAAAGCTCAAATTAATTAAAGCTAAGGTTAAGCTTCTTTAAGGCTATGTTTGGCGCACATCTTTTAGAGATTTTTTGGGCGATGAGCGGCGAGCAATGAACTTTTATATTTATAGTGTTCGTTTGACAAAAGAGCGGTGAGCTTTGCTATTTTTTAGGAAAGCTCATTTTTCCAATGCTTATTTAAAAAACTGTGAGCAGTGAGCAGTGAGCTGTGGCTACAGCTTACAGCTCACTGCTACTGATCACAGCTACTTTTGTCAAACATAATGTAAGTTATATTTTTAGCTCCGACTCTAACTAACAACCAAATTTATCAAACAAACACAATTAAAATCATTTACTCCGGAACACAGAGTATTATCTATGCATAAACAAGTAACTAACAAATATTAGCTTTAGAGTAAAAAACATTATCGGCAAATATAAACATCATGGAATTTCACAATGATGAATATACGTATAATTAGGTAAATGTGACTTCAAAACTTGAGAAAACATGTATCATCATCAAATGAAACCTTTGAAGCAAAGATTGGTGCAATTTTTGTAAGTCATATGAAGTAATGAAACGTTACAAGACAAACACGGTCCTCACATCATAATACTAATAGATTCCGTATGTAAAACTTTTTCTTAGGTATAAACAAGTATATAGATTGTGCTTTACTTTTAAATGGATTTGGAGGTTCAAGGTGTAATTTGGATCATGACATTAAGGTGTGTAAGTCTTCAATCTGGCTCAATTGTATTCGATGTTTTTCTAATCTTAAAGAAAGAGGTGTCGATTTATATATGTGTATGAAAAAGAAGGTGTGAAATGGTAGTGACTCTTTATTTTGGCTAGAAAAGTGGTTGGGGGAAGGATAATTGGATGTGAAATATCCGCGTTTATTTGCTTTAGAGGAAAACAAAGAGGTGTCTATCCGTGATAAAGTTCACAGTGGTCTCCTTCATGGGTTTAGGAGATTGCCAAGGGGGGAGCAGAAGGTGTACAAATGGAAGAGGTGTCTAACTTAATTGATTCGCTTGAGTTTATTGAAGATCATGATAAGTGGATTTGGAATCTCGAAAGAGGTGGAGAGTTCAAGGTGTGTTCGGCTAGGCGCTTCATTGATGAGGGGTTATGTGATATGGAAGGGATACATACGAGATGGGTAAAATTAATCCTTATTAAAGTCAATATTTTTGCTTGGCGGTTAGCTTCAAATAAGTTTCCAACGAGATTCAATATGTTAACTAGAGGTTTGGAAATTCCGTCTATGGTTTGCCCGGTTTGTAACGAAGGGGTTGAATCTTCTGACCACTTGTTCTTTTCATGCTTGGTTGCTGCTTCTATCATGGCTAAGGTTCTAGGGTGGTGGGGGATTTTGGATAGTGGTATCTCGTCCTATCAAGGTTGGGTTATTTGGCTCGAAGGGTTGAGATTAAGGAAGGAGGTGAAAGATTACTTGGAAGCCACGTTTTGTGTTTCTTGGTGGTTCCTTTGGAGTTATCGTAATAAGTTGCTTTTCTCTTCAGAGCATCAATCTAAGGCGTCGTTATTTGATCTTATTGTGTCCCGGTCTTTTATTTGGTGTAATGCTAGAGCGAGAAGAAAACTAGATTAGTTAGGTTGGCTTAAAAGCCCAATGACTGCTCACTTGTAATTGTTTCTTTGTGAGCTGTAGCGTCTTGCTAAGCTCGTTAATAAATCCACCGTTCAAAAAAAAAAGTATATAGATTCTTTATGCTAATGTTTGTCTTAGTTTTCGCTTGTTTAAGCACAACCTGATCAAAATAAATGTCGTATTTTATATTGGTTATAATTTTTAGAGTAAATTGTATGTTTCGTCCCTGAACTTTGGCCAAATTGCATGTTTCGTCCCAACAATTGCGAAAGTGCAGAAATCGTCCCTGTAGGAAACCTTTGAGCAAATTTTCGTCCCTGGTTGGGACGAAAATTGCATAATTCGAAAGTGTGAAATTGCATATTTCGTCCCAATCAGGGACGAAAATTTACTCAAAGGTTTTCTACAAGGACGATTTCTGCACTTTTGAAATGGTTAGGACGGAACATGCAATCTGGCAAAAGTTTAGGGACGATTTATGACGTATAGCAAAATCTAGGTGCAAATACCAAAGACATGTGATCCAACAGCTTAAAAGTCGTGAGATCAAATCTCATTAGAAACATGTGAGATAGGTGATGCATGTTATTCAAAATTGTCATTTTAAAAAATGAAAATAAATAAATAAATAAATCTATGTGCAAATATTTAATTTGGACTATTAACAACTATTTCTTCACAAACTACGTTTTCTAACGCGTAAAGTGCCACTAGGAGTCCAGGACATTGAATAAACCCAATGTAATATAAATGGCTATCAAATTGTCATGTTCAAAAGTAAACAATTTGTGGCCTTGCACAATCAGCACATTATCGGTTAATTTGTTTTTTATGTCCATATAGTAGGAACATACTTTTTTCTAGATTAGACTGTTTGATAACACTATTATGTGACAACGACAACATGATAATAAGAACAAAGGTTATTCAAGGTATAGTATTGCGATATTTATTCCATTTTTTACTGAACAGTATACATTTGATGGTACTGTAATCCTACATCATGATGAGTCACGAGAAAAGATTTGGAGGGGGGAAGGAGTAAGGAATTTTAGGTTCAATGAAAAAAGGTTCAAACGTTACTGTGAGAGCATCCGGTGCAATCGTGTGTTATAGACTCGTGTTATAAGAACAAATAACGTCACATTAGTTTTTCACTCTATAACTCAGTCAAAAAACACTATCTCTCATCATTCAATCTCTCGGGCCGCACAGTTTGTTTCCACTTATTTAAATAAAACAACATATTTCATTAAATTAAAAATAAGAATACATTAAAAATACGAAATTCAAAAAATACAATCTAGGGATTAATGTTTCATAGATGCTCCACAATCTCTCTTCGAAGATCATCGTGCACTTTTGCATCACGAAGTTCTTTGTGTTTTCTTCGTTGTTTGGTGCATCTTTTGACCAAAGTACGTTGCAAATTTTGTTATGGACTTACATACAATTCGTTAAATTCTCTAATCGTGAATTCTTAATCTTTTATTATCATGTTTATGCAATATGATACAACAATACATGATTCTTCGTAGCGTATTGACTTGGTAAGCAAGTGCGAGTTGATTGTAGAATTCCCCAAAGACCTTGAAGAACTCCGAAAGCTCTTTCACAATTTTTTCTTGCACTTTCAGGAGCTTTCATGAAATCTTTTAAATTTCATTGTTTTTTCATCCCGTGCAATTGAAAATGTTTCGACCAACGTAGCCCATTGAGAATAAATTTCGTCTGCTAAGCAGTATTTTTTTTTTTTTTTTTTTTTTTTTTTGTATATGTTTTTATTTACTACAAACAAAGCTTTCGGAGAAGCATCATCAATAAGGTAATCAAATAGGTTTGAACTATATAGAACATTGAGATCGTTATTCTCTCCAGTGACACCAAAATATGCATGTCATATCTACAAATTATATGATGCAACAACTTCAAGCATAAGAATCGTATATTTACTCAGATCGTCTCCTAAGTAAATATCATAATGATCATTGTTGGATCCATAATGAAATTGAATAAAAGTTATTTTTGAAGGAAAAAAAGCATGTTGTGTTGAACATATAAGTGTGTTAAAATGATAGAACGAAAGAGTATTTATAGGATTTTAAAGGGTAAAAGATATAAAAAAGTGTTTTTTTTTTCTATTAAAATAAAAAAAATGTAACAAGTATATTTCCAATACTCTTTTACATTTTCTGCCAGCTAACCGTTAAAAAAAATAATAAATAAAAAAAGTTGACTGCTGTAGGTGACGCTAAAACCTATTACGCAACGCAACCACCGGCATAGTTGTTCGCTCGCGTTTTAGCGTATGATGCACCCTCACGAGGTACTCTAATTGTGAATTGTGATCGATGTTTCTATTTTCACTGCTTTTTTTTTTTTTTTTTTTTTTTTTTTTTTTTTTTTTGTTAATCCGTATGAATTTGGTTTCAGTCAATAAAAGTGTTAAAATACTGGAAAACGAACTAATATTTGTTTAAATGCTTAAAGATCGAACAAAATTGATCAAGGAACTTAACCAATTGTTAGATGAATGTATGAAAGAATATTACTAAAATAGTAGAGGCTCAAATTAAAAGTACTAAGATAAAAAGTTAAATCATGTACATTAGTTGGCAACCTAACTTTCTTTTATTAGCTAATAGCTATTATAAGTTATAACTTCTTCATGTTTGGTAAGTTTTAAAACTTTAGCTGTTTTGACATATTTGTGAAACATTGTAATTCTTGTGAATTAATCTTTTGGTAAATGTTGTGACATTTTACCTATAGGATTAAAAGCATTATGCAACAATATGTCAATATCTCAAAGTTTGTTGAGTTTCAGTTTTTTCCGTAACTCAGTTCAAAACAATAATTGATAGGAACTTTACTTGCTTGCTTGAAAATGTACATCCAATATTGCTATCAATAGTAACCACGAGTCTATGATAGACATGTTATAACGAAGATACATGCATATCAACTTTATTCCATATCCAAACCCGATATTTTGTTATATTTTACCACTAATAATAATACAATGACGTGATTGATATATTTGAAGCGATAACGCAACAGGCCTCATTAAATTCCATGGCTCTTAGATACATTGGAATGACGTATTAGTAACATATACTAGTAATGGTTAACAAATGTTGCATTTACGCATGACCTAAAGTTTTCAAATTCAATGTACACCTCTATCACCAAATATTATTCACTGTATTTATATATCATGTGTCATGATCATATATCGATCACCATCCTTTCCCAAAAAAAAAAAAAAAAATGTGAATTGGCGGAAACAAACTGACTCTGGTGTATTTTGACACCACCCATTGTTCACCTCACAAATAATAGCTCCGGCAATTCTTTTGCTCAGTGGGACGCCAACTGGAGTGAGAAAGAGCTGAAATTCAAACCATTGACCTTATATCACCATCCTTTATATTTTTAATATATTTTTACATCGTTAAAAACCAACCCAAAATGATTATATTTACTTTACTTAAGAAAGCTTAAGAACATTTTCCTTTTAAAGTATATCATTAAACTATAAACTTTATAAACTTTTTGGTGTTATATAAGTTTGTTCACTATGCATTACTTTTAAAATTTTTATAATTTTCTCACATCAGTCAAATGCATTTAATGAGTTTTAAATTTTTTCTTGAGATTTACTATAATTGTTAATGCTCTTACAGAAAATCGAGCATTAAAAAATGTTATCTTTTCTCATAAACAGGATTATTATTATTATTATTTTATTATTCTTTTTTGAGAACTTCTAAATCCGTTAGCTCTTAATTTTAAGTGCTACTTTAATTAAATACATCAATACCTTTCAAATAAACTAATACCTTTGCCCGCTGAAAAAAAAAAAAAAACAAAAAAAAAAAAAAAACAAACAAAAAAAACAAAAAACTAGCCGTTTAGTTGTAGATTTTTTTTTCCTTTTTTCGTTTTAAATTCCTTGAGAAGGGATGATTTTTCTTCTCTAAAGAAAAGTTAAGAATTTTAAAAACCCGTTTAGTTGGAGTTATATATATATATATATATATATATATATATATATATATATATATATATATATATATATATATATATATATATATATATATATATATTTTTTTTTTTTTTAAATAATAAGAAAATTTTCTCAAATTGCGACGGTGGCGGCGACGGCGGGCGGTGACGACAACGGTGGGCGGTGAAGGATGACACGAGAGATTAGGGGTAGAATGGTATGTGTTTTTTTGGAGTTGTGGAAAAAAATGAGAAAAAAAAGTGAGAATTATATAATGAACTTTTTAATTTTTTAGTTAAAATTTAGAAAATGAGAATTTTATTATTATTTTTCTAAATTGTTGGAAAAAGTTATGACTAAACGAATTTTCGTTTTTTTCGTTTTTACATGAATCATTTTTTTTTTAGAAAAATGAGATATTTTTCTCCAACTAAACGCACCCATATTTCTATTTGGATTCCACGTTATGTCAGTTTACATGAGCTTTGATTTAACATGTTTTGCCAAACATGTCTAAAATAAAAGCTCGAATTAATAAAAGCTGAGGTTAAGCTTCTTTAAGCTATATTTGGCGCAGAGCTTTTTATAGCTTTTTGAGGTAATGAGCGGTAAGCAATTAGCTTTTTGATTTTTAATGTTCATTTGGCAAAAGAGCGGTGAGCAGTGAGTTGTGGCTACAATTCTTCTACTCACAACTCACTACTACTGATCACAGCTACTTTTGCCAAACATAGCCTAAGTTACATTTTTAGCTCCGACTCTGACTAACAAACACATTTACCAAACAAACACAATTAAAATCATTTACTCCCTATTATTCTTTGGAACACAGAGTATTATCTATGCATAAACAAGTAACTAACAAACATTAGCTTTAGAGTAAAAAACATTATCGGCAAATATAAACATCATGGAATTTCACAATGATGAATATACGTATAAGTAGGTAAATGTAACTTCAAAAGTTGAGAAAACGTATATCATCATCAAATGAAACCTTTGAAGCAAAGATTGGTGCAATTTTTGTAAGTCATATGAAGTAATGAAACGTTACAAGACAAACACGGTCCTCACATCATAATCCTAATAGATTCCGTATGTAAAACTTTCTCTTAGGTATAAACAAGTATATAGATTGTGCTTTACTTTTTAAATGGATTTAGAGGTTCAAGGTGCAGCCTGAAGCAATGTGGGTTTTGGTCATCAAGGCTATTCATGGGCGTGTGGGTAATTTGGATCGTGACGTAAAGGTGGGTAAGTCTTCAATCTGGCTCAATTTTATTCGATGTTTTTCTAATCTTAAAGAAAGAGGTGTCGATTTATATATGTGTATAAAAAAGAAGGTGGGAAATGGTAGTGACTCTTTATTTTGGCTAGAAAACTGGTTGGGGGACGGTTCTTTGGATGTGAAATATCCGCGTTTATTTACTCTAGAGGAAAACAAAGAGGTGTCTATCCGTGATAAAGTTCACAATGGTCTCCTTCACGGGTTTAGAAGATTGCCCCGGGGGGGGGGGGGGGGGGGGGGGGTGCAAAAGGTGTACAAATGGAAGAGGTGTCTAACTTAATTGATTCGCTTGAGTTTATTAAAGATCATGATAAATGGGTTTGGAATCTCGAGAGAGATGGGGAGTTCAAGGTGTGTTTGGCTAGACGCTTCATCGATGAGGGGTTATGTGATATGGAAGGGATACATACGAGATGGGTAAAATTAATCCCTATTAAAGTCAATATTTTTGATTGACGGTTAGCTTCAAATAAGCTTCCAACGAGATTCAATATGTCAACTAGAGGTTTGGAAATCCCGTCTATGGTTTGCCCGGTATGTAACGAAGGGGTTGAATCTTCTGTTGAATCTTCTGACCACTTGTTCTTTTCATGTTCGGTTGCGGCTTCTATCATGGCTAAGGTTCTAGGGTGGTGGGGGATTTTGGGTAGTGGTATCTCGTCCTATCAAGGTTGGGTTATTTGGCTCGAAGGGTTGAGATTAAGGAAGGAGGTGAAAGATTACTTGGAAGCCATGTTTTGTGTTTCTTGGTGGTTCATTTGGAGTTATCGTAATAAGTTGCTTTTCTCTTCAGAGCATCAATCTAAGGCATCGTTATTTGATCTTATTGTGTCTCAGTCTTTTATTTGGTGCAATGATAGAGCGAGAAGGAAACTAGATTGGTTAGGTTAGCTTAAAAGCCCAATGACTGCTCACTTGTAATTGTTTCTTTGTGAGCTTTAGCGTCTTGCTAAGCTCGTTAATAAATCCGTCGTTAAAAAAAATTATATATGTAGATTCTTTATGCTAATGTTTGTTTTAGTTTTCGCTTTTTTTAGCACAACCTGATCAAAATAAATGTCATATTTAAATCTCGTTAGGGGTGATGCATGTTATACAAAATTGTTGTTCAAAAAATTAAAAAATAATAAATAAATAAATCTAACGTGCAAATATTTAATTTGGACTATAAACAACTATTTCTTCACAAACTACGTTTTCTAACGCGTAAAGTGTCACTAGGAGTCCAGGACATTGAATAAACCCAATGTAATGTAGATGACTATCAAATTGTCTGTTTCAAAAGTAAACAATTTGTGGCCTTGCACAATCAGCACATTATCGGTTAATTTGTTTTTTATGTCCATATAGTAGGAACATACTTTTTTTTCTAGATGAACTGTTTGATAACGCTATTATGTGACAACGACAACATGATAATAAGAACAAGGTTATTCAAGGTATAGTATATTGCGATATTTTCTCCGATCCGTACAAGTTTTACGTTCATATCCCGCTACTATATATAAAAAAAAGTATTTATTCCATTTTTTACTGAACAGTATACATTTGATGGTACAGTAATCCCTACATCATGATGAGTCACGAGAAAAGATTTGGAGGGGGGGAAGGAATTTTAGGTTCAATGAAAAGGTTCAAACGTTACTATTAGAGCATCCGGTGCAATCGTGTGTTATAGACTCGTGGTATAAGAACACATAACGTCACATCAGTTTTTCACTCTATAACTTAGCTAGAAAACATTATCCCTCATCATTGAAGTTATAAGACACTCTTGGGTCGCACAGTTTTTTCCACTTATTTAAATAAAACAACACATTTAGTTAAATTAAAAATAAGAATACATTAAAAATACGAAATTGAAAAAAAAATACAATCTAGGGATTAATGTTTCATAGATGCATGCTCCATAATATCTCTTCGAAGATCGTCGTGCAATTTTGCATCACGAAGTTCTTTGTGTTTTCTTCGTTGTGTGATGCATCTTTCGACCAAAGTACATTGCAAATTTTGTTATGGACTTACATACAATTCGTTAAATTCACTAATCGTGAATTCTTAATCTTTTGATATCATGTTTATGCAACATGATACAACAATACATGATTCTTCGTAGCGTGTTGGTTTGGTAAGCAAGTGCGAGTTGGTTGTAAAATTCCCCAAAGAGCTTGAAGAACTCCGAAAGCTCTTTCACAATCTTTTCTTGCACATTCTTGAGCTTTCATGAACTCTTTTAAATTTCATTGTTTTTTCATCACGTGCAATTGAAAATGTTTTTTCCAACGTAACTCATTGAGAATAAATTACGTCCTCTAAGCATTAACCTTTTTTTGTATCTGTTTTCATTTACTACAAACAAAGCTTTCGGAGAAGCATCATCAATAAGGTAATTAAATAAGTTTGAACTATATAGAACATATCGTTATTCTCTCCAGTGACACTAAAATATGCATGTCATACCTACAAATCATATGATACAACAACTTCAAGCATAAGAGTCGTATATTTACTCTGATCGTGTATCATAATGATCTTAGTTGGATCCATAATGAAATTGAATAAAAATGTATATTTTTTAAGGAAAAAAAAGTATATTGTGTTGAACAGATAAGTGTGTGTTAAAATGATAGAACGAAAGCGTATTTATAGGATTTTAAAGGATAAAAGATATAATAAAAGTAAATTTTTTATTAAAAAAAAAGAAAAATAAAAAAAACTATAACGAGTATATTTCCAGTATTTTTTTTACATTTTCTGCCAACTAACCGTTATGCAAAAAAAAAAAGAAAAAAAGAAAAAAAAAGAAAAGCATAACTTGCTGGAGTTGACGCCAAAACCTAGTACGCAACAACCGGCATGGTTTTTTGCGTCATAGGCTCGCGTTTTAGCGTATGACGCACGCTCACCGGGTATTGTGATCGATGTTTCTATTTCCAATGCACTTTGATGTTTCTCGGGTTTTTGTTTTTTGTTTTCGTTTTTTTTTTTTTCTTTTTTTTTTTTTTTTTTTTTTAATCCATAAAAGTGTTGAAATACTGGAAAACGAACTAATCTTTGTTTAAATGCAGTAAAGATCGAACAAAATTGATCAAGAAACTTAACCAAGTTAAATGCATGTATGAAAGAATATCACTAAAATAGTAGGGGCTCACATTAAAAGTACTTAGATAAAAAGTTAAATCATGTACATTAGTTGGCAACCAACTTTTTTCCT
Source organism: Artemisia argyi (assembly GCA_030686995.1). Lineage (NCBI taxonomy): Eukaryota > Viridiplantae > Streptophyta > Magnoliopsida > Asterales > Asteraceae > Artemisia > Artemisia argyi. The sequence goes on along the minus strand of CM060708.1, from coordinate 318,162,252 downwards.
TACCTATTACTGGTATAAGGCTAGACGAGGGGATTCAATCCTCTTATTTTTTTCCTGTCATGTCAGTTTTCTGTCTCCAGCAATTTAGTTTGTTTTTTTTTATTAATTTTTTTAACATTATTAACACAAGCTCAAATTTCATTAATAATTAAAAAGTTACATAATAATTCAAATAAAATAAAATACATTACAACACTTATTAAAACATTACAACACTTATTAAAAACTAATAATTTAGGTTAAGTCGTTCCTTGATCGAGTTTTTGATTTCTTGCATTTTTTGCCGTTGTAATGCGGGCAAAGCTGGGTCGATTGGTGTGAGATAGAAGATGAGGTCTTTTTGATATTTTCTTTCTCGATTAAGTGCAAGTTTTTGTTCTTCCATTGCCAATCTTCTGTCTTCTTGCTCCGCTTTCTTTTGCTGCAGCTCCAACTCCTTATCATTTTGCTCTAGCTCTCTTTTCTTCAAGTCGTAGTAGCCATCTGCAAGTTCCTGCTTCTTACTCAATGCCATTGACTTAATGCTTTTCCATTTGTCGGCCACCCCTTCTAAATATGAAGATTTGGATTTCTCCGATGGTTTCTTCTTAGCCTTAGCTTTCTTTGCGGCATCACAACCAACTAGTCGCTCATTTTGAGGCTCTTCATTATCCGAGCCCGTTTCAGAAGTCCTTGGTTTTTTTCGAGCTGCATCTTGGTTTAAAAAAACCGGCATCTCATTTTTCTTCCAAGTCGGATGATGAGTTCATTGTTGGACGATAACAGGAATCGGGGGAGCCATACATAGATTGTTGGCTTCGACGGGGGTGGGTTTGTTGTGGTTGTTGGTTGTTTTGATACGGGGGAACAAATGAACGATTAATATTACGATGCATAGCAAATAGATTGAATGTTTGTTGTTCTTGAGGTTGTTGAGAATCATAATCAAGAGAACGGGGTCGGAAATTGACGTTTGGTGAGATACCGGTTAACCGGAAAGTCGAATCCGGTGATACTTCCGGGATGTTTTGTTGTAATCGGGATTTTCGGCCTTTTTCTTGTTGTGGTGTTTTCTTAGACATTTTGAATAGAGATTGTGTTTATGTTGTGTGAAGAATTGGAGTGTGTTATGTTAGGTATTTATAAAGGAAATATAAAAGTTTATTTTTGCCAAATGTTGCAAGAGTTTTTTTTTTTTTTTTTTTTTTTTTTTTTTTTGGATTTGTCCCAACGTAAACATGAAGTCCAACGGCTAAAATGCCAAAAATAAAGAAGCAAACACTCGATCCACCTCTCGACTGTTTGGACCTTTTGTCGTTACACGACCGACTACCCTCAAAAGCAACGATCGATTGGGATCGATCGCTTGAGTTGATCCTCAAGCCTTTCTGTCGCTAGCCTAACTTCTTATGTTTGATTAAGGTTTTTTTTTTTTTTTTTTTTTTTTTTTTTTTTTTTTTTTAAAAAAAGAAAAAAGAAAAAAAAAAACTTTGCTATCTTGACATATTTGTGAAACATTGTAATTCTTGTGAGTTAATCTTTAGGTAAATGTTGTGACATTTTACCTATAGGATTAAAAACATTATGCAACAATATGTCAATATCTCAAAGTTTGTTGAGTTTCAGTTTTTTCCGTAACTCAGTTCCAAACAACAATTGATAACAACTTTACTTGCTTGCTTGAAAATGTACACCCAATATTGCTATCAATAGTAACCACGAGTCTATGATAGACATGTTATAACGAAGATACATGCATATCAACTTTATTCCACATCCAAACCCGATATTTTGTTACTTTACTACTACTAATAATACAATGACTTTTGGAATAATATTGGATTGCATCAACTCAAGACGTAACTGATACATTTGAAGCGATAGTAAAAGGCTGATAACGCAACTGGCCTCATCAAATTCCATGGCTCTTAAGCACCTTGGGATGACGTATTGGTAACATATAATGAATGGGGTCAACAAATGTTGCATTTACACATAACCTAAAGTTTTCAAATTCAATGTACACCTCTATTAACCACCAAAATTATTTATTGTATTTATATAATATCATGTGTCATGATCATATATCACCATCCTTTATATTTTTTGCAGAATTTTACATCGTTGAAAACCAACCCAAAATAGTTATATTTACTTTACTTAATAGTAACATTTTATAATTAAGTCAAATCCTATTATCTATACGACATATAAAAACAAAATGATTAACGTGAAAAAGTGAAAAAGTCAATATATGAAATATTGAAAATTTTATATTAGGTAAGAAAAAAACTTAAAACATCAAAATAAAGGAAATGTTGAAACTAAAAAAAGAAATGTTGAAACATATGTTTCAAATGAAAATATTAATAGACATTGAAAACTGGGCGTTAACTCGGGACGCTTCAAACCTAGCGGGTTGACCAGGATGCTTCAAACCTGACGGGTTGACTCAGTTTAATTCAACCCGTTTTTTTGACGCAACCCAACAGGTTAACCTTGTTTAAATTGACCAATTTTTTGACTAGAACGGTTCTAGCTACCAGTTGAACCACCCGGGTCGAACCGAGTTTCAAAACATTATATTTAATCATCAAACTTTTTTATATTTCGTTTATAACCATAAACAATTTTTTATCATTAAAATTATCTGTCGTTATAAAATTTCGTTGTTATGCATGAGTACTCATCTAGCATCACTAAACTATAAACTTTGTAAACTTTTTGGTGTTATATAATTTTGTTCACTATGCATTACCTTTTAAAATTTTATAATTTTCTCACATTAGGCAAGTGCATTTAATTATGAAAATGGTTCAAAATCATAAACTTTTTCATAACACCTAAGCATAATATATGAAACTCACTATGATTAAAATGAAAACATAAAACATTGCGTTTTAAACATTTTCTTTAAACTTCTATTGTTGATGCTCTTACAAAAGATCGAGCATTAAAACATGTTATCTTTTCTCATAAACTTTGTTCATAAACTGGATTTTTTTTAGAACTTCTAAAATCCATAAGCTCTTAATTTTAAGTGCTACTTTAAAATGGCTAAATACGTAAATACCTTTCAACTAAACTAATATCTTTGTCCGCTAAAAAAAAACTAAGGGCTCGCTTGGTTCAAAGTGGGGAAAGGGAAGAGGGAAGGGAATGCAAATGAATGAGTGAGGTGGGTAATCAATCCCTTACCCCCCAATTTACTCTATAATAGTTGATTACCCACTACGGCGTAATCAATCCCTTTGCACCCCTTTACCAAGCACAAAACAATGAATGATGTGGGCCCTTTTGAATACCTTACCCATTTCCCACCCTCCTTAACCCCCACCAAGAACCCCCTAATATTTCTATTTGGATACCACGTTATGTCATTTTACATAAGCTTTGATTTCACATGTTTTACCAAACATGTCTAAAAATAATTAATTAAAGCTCCGGTTTAAGCTTCTTTAAGTTATAACTTTTAGCTCCGACTCTAACTAACAACCAGAATTTACCAAACAAACACAATTAAAATCATTTACTCCCTAATATTCTTTGGAACACAGAGTATTATCTGTAGAGAACTAGAATGGGGTTGAATAGTTTTACCGATTTTAAGTTTAGTTTACAAAAGTTTTAGATCGATTGTATGTTAAACCTTTGGACGATGAAATATATGTAAGACTACATAAAACTCCGTAGGAAATATTGTATTATTGATACGGTATTTATAGAGTACAAACCCTAATGAACCCAACCCACAAGTCGGGCTTGGGCATATTTATTCACTAATACTCCCCGCAATTCGAGCTGCGAAATCGCGAAAGCTCGAACTGAAGAAGAAAACTAAGAAAGCAAAATAAAACAATAAACCAAAATAAAATGAGATAAACCAAAGTATCCGAAATAGTTGTCTCGAGAATAAGAGCCCTAGATTCGACACCAACAAAAGTCGTCCGGGAATAAGAATCCTAGATTCGACACCAATAAAAGTCGTCTTGGGAATAAGAACCCTAGATTCGACACCAACAAAAGTCATCTCGGGAATAAGAACCCTAGATTCGACACAAACAAAAGTCGTCTCGGGAATTAATACCCTGGATTAGACATAAAATAACAAACAATTAAAGAACTATTATTATTATTATTATTATTATTATTATTATTATTATTATTATTATTATTTTAACAATGAAACCCCGTAAGAGATATTGTATTATTGATACGGTATTTATAGAGTACAAACCCTAATGAACCCAACCCACAAGTCGGGCTTGGGCCTATTTATTCACTAATAATATAGACAATGAAAGTAAATAAGAAAGGAGATAAATACGATAAAGTAAAGAGAGGAAGAGATAGAACCGTGACACAATGATTTATAGTGGTTCGGCTATAAGGACACATTCCTTGCCCTACTCCACTCCCCGAGTACCCAACTCGAGAGTTCTTAAGCACTATGTCAACAAGCTCCTTTAACCGGCGGAGAAGCCTCACAACATCGCTTACACTTTTTTCGGTACAAAGCTAAATACCGGGTTCTTTACAATGGAAAAACCAATTCAACACAACTAATACACCAACTTAATGAATACAAAGTAATGTATCAAATACAAGAAACAACTCAGTGATCTTGTAGTGATGATTAAGCCTAGCAACTCTTCTCTTGAAGATCGGAAGACTCGTATGCAAAGAATGTGACCTCATCTTTTAAGAAGAACCTTGAGAAATACAAGAAAATAACTATAAGAATGACCCTTAGATATGAGGTTAGAGAGATATAAGAATGAGGGAAAATATATATTAGAATGGGTGAGAAAAAAAGAAAAAATGACTCACTATTTATAAGACAAAAGTCCATTGTTCATCCGGATCCAGTAGATCCCTTGGAAAAGGGATCCGGCCGGTGTAATCCAAAGGATCCGGCATGTAAATCAACCAGTCCGGATTTTGGGTTATAATTCCGGGTTTTGGGTCATGGGTCATGGACTAGGTCATTAGTACCCAACATGATGTCATGCATGATGCAAAACATACTTTGGGTTATGAGTTATGGACTTTGGGTCATGGGTCATGGACTTTGGGTCATGGGTCATTGATTTTACCCAACTTAATGCCATGCATGATGTAATACACATGGGCCACGGGTTTTGGGTCATGGGTCATAGATCATGGGTTATGGGTCACGGATTACCAAACATATTTACTTACATTTATTTTATTACAACAAATACATAATTAGCAAATAGTTATACTTAGTAAAAATAAATATGATAACATGTAATCTTAGATTTATACTTGAGATAATTTTATGATTGTTATCTATAAACTTAAAGAGACCGAGAAATATAAATAAATATTTTTACGGTTTATTTGTATTAACATTATTTATGCACAAACAAGTAACTAATAAATATTAGCTTTAGAGTCAAAAACATTGTCGGCAAATATAAACATCATGGATTTTCACAATGATGAATATATGTACAGTTACGTAAATGTGACTTCAAAAAGTTAGGAAAACATATATCATCAAATGAAACCTTTGAAGCAAAGGTTGGTGCAATTTTTGTAAGTCATGTGAAGTAATGAAACGTTACAAGACAAAACATTGTTCTCACATCATAATACTAATAGATTCCGAATGTAAAACATTTTCTTAGCTATAGGCTATGTTTGGCAAAAATAGTTGTGAGCAGTAGCTGTGAGCTGTTAGCGGTAGCTGTGAGCAGTAGCCGCAGCTCACTGCTCACCGCTTACTGCTTTATAATGAAGCATTGAAAAAATGAACTTTTCTAAAAAATAGCAAAGCTCACAGATCTCATGTCAAACGAACACATAAACAAGTATATAGATTCTTTTGGTAATGCTTGTCTTATTTTTTTTTTTTTTTTGCTTTTTATAGCATAACCTGATCAAAATAAATGTCATATTTTATATTGGTTATAATTTTTTTTTGGAAAGGAGGTATAGCAAAATCTATGTGCAAATACCAAAGGCATGTGGTCCAACAACCTAAAAATTGTAGGATCAAATCTCATTAAAAACATGTGAGATAGGTGATGTATGTTGTAAAAAATTGTCATTCAAAAATTTAAAAAAAAAAAATCTATGTTCAAATATTTAATATAGTCAATTAACAAATATTTCTTCACAAATACTTTTAATGATGTAAAAGCTTATTTAGAAAAGGAAGGTGAAAATAACTTGTATTTTTTTCCATCTCTTCCCCACAAAACTAACAAACTTTCATGCCTTATCATTTCTGCCATTGTAATCCTTGAATCATCATCATTTCATACCCTATTTCAAATTCTAAATCGATAGATCGATTCGCAATAGCCAATTTCATTATCCTATCAGTTAATTTTTTTTAATTTTTAGTATATTAGTTTGCTAATACCTAAATCCACCATTAACAAATCTTCAAAACCACAAAATAGTTGATTTCTAACCATACATCCTGAATATAATACAAAATAATCAATTCATTAGGTTTAATTTCATTTGTATTTGATCAATTTACAAAATTAGGGTTTCGTGTTAAATAAACAGCGTTTATCCAAGCATGCTATTAAAGTACCAATTAAGTTTGGGGATACGAGATGTTAACAAAAAGAAATTAGTGAGGAATAAAGATGAAAATAAATATAAAACCGAGGGTATGATTCGGATAATGTTGATGTAAGTAATGGTGTGAAGGAGATCGGGGAGAATGGGAAGATTGGAGAAAATAAAGGCTTTTGAGGGAGTCTTGTTGCAGAATTTCCATGTTTGAATGAGGTATTTCAAACTGCTAATAGTACAGAGAAGCATATACATGTTGATAATATTGTAAATGATATTGTGAATGATATTAGGAGTGTAAATGAATATGTTGATTGCTTAGTTGAGAAAGCTAGTAATGGTATCTGAGGATAATAGAAAACAAAATGCACATGATAAAACACTGAGTAAGAATGAAAAAATCACTTTTGGTAGTACTGTTATGAAGGAATTAGTGAATCTAAATAACAAACTGTCAATGATCCCAACTGAAGTGGATGAGGGAATGGAAGTAGTAATGTTTGAAGAAGAATTAGTGGTTAAGGGTTGTAAGAAAGTGGGACATGACATTATGTGGTTACTTTGTTGGGTATAAAATGTCTTATCAAGAGATTAAGTACAATTACGAAGAATGTGGGGTAAATGGGGTCTTATGGACATAATTGTGCAAAATGAAACATATTTGTTTAAGTTCAACAATGATGAGGGTATGAATTAAGTGTTAGAAAGTGGACCACAGATGGTAAATAACAAACCACTACTAGTGCAAAACTGGGAAAGAGAGGTACCTGAAATAAATTACTCTGCGTGATTTAAACAATAATTGAAATGATAAAGTTATAAGGAAGACTAGTGAGGGTGTATTAACAACATTTTTCATCAACAAAGTATGGAAAGAAATCAGACTAAATGAAGACAGTATGAGTTGGAACATGACTATTTGGTACAACCACTGCATTCCAAGGCATGCATTCATTCTATGGGTAGCCATCTTGGGAAGGTTTTCTACCCAAGATAGGTTAGCTAAATGGTACTCTAGAAAAATGGATAAGTATGCTTTATGTGAAGACTGTCCTGACTCCCATGAACACCTGTTTTTCAAGTGCTCATATGCTGGCAAGAATTGGAAGGAAATAAATGAATATGATATTGGCAAGATAGTATGAAAAATGAATGGAGAGATATAATAAGCAGAATGAGTAATCTTCCACGTAATAAGTCAATAAGAAGTGTGGTTATAAGATTGGGACTTGCTACTAATGTGTACTTCTTGTGGCAAGAGAGAAATCAAAGATTATTTGCTGATGAAAAAAGAGATTGGCAAACTTTATTGCGATTCATTGTAAATTCAGTAAAATTAAAGCTTACTAGTTTGGCAGTGAAGGATTTAAGATATGTCAAAATGGTTGAAAAAGGCTAGCAAGTTAAGATGAATAAAGAGGCCAATGATGAAGAATATAGCGGTGACTAGATATGAAATAAAAATTAAGAAGTATAAGGCTGAGTATGGATGGACAGAGAGGATTGCAGGAGTATGGGAAAGTTAAAATATATGGGGTATAGAGATGGTTGGGCCTATAATATTGTGGATGATGCCTTTCATGGATGAAATGTACTCAAAAGACTGCCTTCATAAGGGAAATGTAGTCAATGTATAAAAGTTTAATAAAACAATGAGGCCTATTAATCAAGGTTGTAAAAATCTTTAGACGCTAGCTGGGCGGTCGGGTACCGCCTAACGATTAATCGGTTAGGCGGCCATTTATTGGGGATTAACCGGATTGGATTTTTTATATATATAATTAAAAGTTTTTGAAATTATATATATGACATAAACGAAATACTTCAAAATACTTTAAGTTCAAATGGTTTAATGAATTTAGAGAAATCAATATCTAAATTCAATTAGTGTCATTAACATTTAGTTGAAATAATAAAAAAGATCATACCTTCACATTTTATGTTTAATCACTGCTCGATGTGCGCTTGAATGGTTGTGTCGACTAATTTTGTGTAAATGGGAGGTATATCAAAAGAAAAACCTCTATTTTAATTTTTGGAAAAAGTTGACCAGCATTAACCGAGTTGTCCAATTTAGCCGATTTTTGTCCGATTTGATCGATTTATGCCCGATTTAACTAATCTTTATCCAATTAATCGGTATGTTAACCAATTTTTGAACAATCCAATTAGTTAAAATCCAGACGGTTAATACCCGCCTAGTGCCTAGGCAGCTAATTCTTACAATACTGCTATTAATAGAGTTGTTCATACATGTTGCTAACTGAAATGGCTTTAAGCAATTCATTTGTTATGGGAAGTGTAATAGTTGTGTGTTGTTATGAGAAGTGTAATTGTTGTGTGTGAATTGTGTGAAGAACATGTACTAAGAATGACTAGTATGTATGTTGCATAGTCTCATAATGAGGAACATGGGCATGTCCATGGTTCCTTTTGCTGAATCATTGTATATCTTTTATAAGAGAGCTCGGTATGATAATTGAACAACGCGCCATTTGTCCCTCCGACGTCCAACAACGGCGCCGTTATTGCGCCGAGGTACCGCCGTTTGCCCGTCATAGGGATTTAGCCACTCCAACAACTAACGCCATTCGTCCTTTTTTTTTAATTCAAATTTCAAAATTTTAATGGATACAAACGGCTAAAAGTTAAAACCCCACGTTTCACGTATGAATACTCACTTTTAACTAAACATTTTTCATACATTCAACCCAAATCTTAATTTAACAAAACTTTCACATACAATTGCATTTATCTTCCACAAATGTCACAACAAAACACTGACGATTGGCTACTTAACTACATATTTCATTCGGCTTTCGAGTCCGTTAATTCAAGTTCTCCGTCACCCGCTACACCATCATCCGACCGTTCTTTTCCAATCCAACAACTGCAAAACCCGATGCCTTCATACCCTCAATATCAAAGATAAAACCCGATGCCAGGTTTTGCACCATACGCGTAAAACCCGATGTCATATTATCCACAAGCCTCTTTCACACCACAAATGAACCAAGCTCACTATAACAAAATGACATTTTTTGCACAACAACAAAAATACTTCAACCAAATGAATCTCGGTAATTCTTCGCAACCAACACAAATGATGCCAACACAAGCTTTAGACGACTCACCACCAAACTCACCACCACTATCACTAACACAAGCATCACAAACCGAGTCTTCTCCGTTCGAAAAAGGAAAAGGAAAAGGAAAAGCAAAGGGACGAAAGCCGAGACCAAAGAAAACCGACGTCGTCCATACCCGTTGTCCACAAGAGGAGGAAAAACATTTGGCCAAAACGTACATACAATCCGAGGACCGATGACTCGATATTGATCGAAATTCAAAGTTGTTTTGGACAAAAATTTATAATGAATTCAACCGTCTTTCAACCACCGAATGTACCAAGGTATGATCAAGGGAAATTCGACAACGTTGACGAAAGATTGCACCAATTTTGCCGGAATTTTAGGCGAAAATGAAAGGAATTTGGTGAAAACAATTCAAAGTGGCTATCTCGTTGTTACAAAATATTCAAAGAAACGTGTGGTTCACGTTTGTCCACTATAAAGCATGAGATATCTTGAAAGATCACCACAAATGGCGTAGTGCCAAATCCGTTCATCTCGGAAGACGCATTCGTACTCCTGAGGACGTTCAAGAACCGAACGATTTATTTCTAGATGATACAATCCCACGTCCTCCTGGCAGTCCAAGGCCTTCCAAGAGTTAAAAATGGAATTCTACGCGTTCAGTGGGTTCTTCGTCTAGTAGAGAAGCTTTCAAGGAAATGGTCTAAGAGGAGTTGCGACTAGAACGTTAAAAAAAATAATAATAATAATAAAAAAAATTGATTATATCGAAACTCAAAAGAAATTCGAAGAATTGAAGTTTCTTAATTTTAGCATCGAGAGGATGAAGCTAGAAGATGCGGAAATCGAAAGAATCAAAGAGGATATCCGACACTTGGGCACGTGCTCGAGCTCAAATTAGTATATGTCGTATCGTAATTTTAATGTTTGTTGTGTTCTATTGTATTTTTAATATTTGTTGATCATACTTTTTAGTTTTTATGTATTTTTAGTATCGTAGTTTTTATGTTTTTGATGTATCTGTATCGTATTTTTAATATATCATATTTTAGTTTTAATTTAAAATGTGTTTGTATAAAATAAAAAAATTAGATTAATGTGTTTTTACCAATAACATGTTTTTTTTTTTATTTATTTTTTATTTTTTTATTATTATTATTTTTTTCTTTGGGGAGGAGGTTTTAGTTATTGTTATTATTGGTATGTTGATGATTTAGCGTTGAGGTAACGGACGAATAACATGTTATTCGTATTTATCACTCCTTGCACTCTAAGTTGTGGCTCATATATTTTTCACCGATATTTAAAATAAAAAAATGATGTAAAAATCTTATACTTTGGGCAAATGAACTTTTTTTCAACGCGTAAAGTGGCACCAGGAGTCCAGGACATTGAATAAACCCAATGTATGTAGATGGTTATCAACTTGTATGTTTAAAAGTAAACGATTTGTGGCCTTGCACAATCAGCATTATCGGTTAATTTGTTTTTTATGTCCATATAGTAGGAACATACTTTTTTCTAGATGAACTGTTTGATAACGCTATTATGTGATAACGACATGATGATAATAAGAACAAGGTTATTCACTATTGCGACATTTTCTCCGTACAAGTTTTCCGGTCATATCCCGCTACTTTATGTAAACTAGTAGGGCCCTGGTTCGTCGCGTTGAGGCAGGACATTGTAGTTAGCATTTTTATAAAGTTTATATTAATACGACAAAGGAAAAAGGAAAAAAAGGAACTCGTTTTTATAATTTTATATCAATACTTCAATGTTAAGACAATATTATCAGGATCCAAAAATAACATTTGCATCAGTTAGGGGTGTTCATTGGTTCGGTTCTCGGTTAATCGGTTTATTCGGTTCGAGTTGTTCGGTTAAAAAAATTTTTTGGGTCATAACCGAACACCAAACCAAACCGAAAATATCTATGACCGAACCGAACCGAGAACCGAACCAAAGTTCGGTTCGGTTATGAGTCAAAACCGAAAACCGAATTTTGTACTTGAATTACACTATTTATATATATATTTTTTTAAATTTAATTATATATATTTTGGCAAAAAAATATATATATTTCAAGAATAAAAAGTATTTTTTATATTAATATAAAATTTTAATTGATATTTTTTAAATATATAATATATATATATATATATATATATATATATATATATATATATATATATATATATATATATATATATAGGGGATAACTTGGCTACAATTTTTGTAGCCAAGTTAGCTACAATCCTCCATATAAATTACATAATAAAGGCTTAGTGACCCACTAAAAATACTCAGGGACCCACAAAGACTTACAAATTATAATCCAAATTGTAGGGAGTTAGCTACAATTGTATTGTAACTAATATATTCTCATATATATATATATATATATATATATATATATATATATATATATATATATATATATATATATATATATATATATATATATATATGGGTCATTCATGTGAGAAATCTAATTTTTGTAAGAACGCGATAACTAATCCTAGCCACTTATTTTATCCTCCTTAAACTTTCATTTAATGGCTATTATTAGCTAACAATTTTTTTTGAAAAATTTCAAAAAAATTTCAAAGAGTTTTCGGAAATTTTTTTGAAATCTTTTCAAAAAAATTTCGAAATTTTATTTGAAAAATTTTCGATTTTTTTTTTTACATGTGACGGAAATTTTTTTCACATGTGACGAAAAACTTTTTTACATGCGACGATTTTTTTTTTTTCACATGTGACGAATTTTTTTTTCACACGTGACAAAAAAAATTTCGTGAAAATTTCAAAAATTTTTCACATGTGACGAAATTTTTTTTTTCACATGTGACGAAATTTTTTTTTCACAAGTGACGAATTTTTTTTTCACTCGTGACAAAAAAAAATTCGTGAAAATTTCCAAATTTTTTTTCACATGTGATGAAAAAAAAATTACATGCGACGAATTTTTTTTTTCACATATGACGAATTATTTTCACACGTGACAAAAAAAATTTCGTGAAAATTTCTATATTTTTTTCACATCTGACGAAAAAAAATTCAGAAACAAAAATTTTTAAAAATTTTTTATCGAAAAAAAATCCGGAATTTTTGTTTTGAAAATTTCTAAAAAATTTTCGAAAAAAAAATTTTGAAAAAAAATTTTCCGAAAAAATTTTTTTTCGAAAATTTTTTTTTCGAAATTTTTTTTTTCGAATTTTTTTTTGAAATAAAATTTTTTTCGAAATTTTTTTGAAAATTTTCGATTTTTTTTTAAAATTTTTCAAAATTTTTTAAGAAATTTTCGAAAAGTTGATTAAATAATATTAGCCATTAAATTAAAGTTAAAGGAAGATTAAATGAGTGCCTAAGATTGCTTGCTTCTCGTGTTCTCACAAAATTTAGGTTTCTCATTTGAACGCTTCACTATATATATATATATATATATATATATATATATATATAAATTCGGTTTTCGGTTCAGATAGCCAAACTCATATCTAAACCGAAAACCGAATTTTTAATTCGGTTCGGTTTGGTTTTAACAAATTCGGTTCGGTTATATGTTCGATTCGATTTTTTCGGTTCGGTTTGGCTTTCGGTTTATTACCCAAACCATGAACACCCCTAGCATCAGTACTTATTCAAAAAGAAATGGCAAGAAATGTTGGATCAGGCCAACAATTGGAGTGGGGCAACAATCGGGAGCTCACAAAGACCAGCACTGTAGGTATACTGTAGATCCAAATAACGAGTCGACGTCGTTTTAAACCCCGTATATATATATATATATATATATATATATATATATATATATATATATATATATATATATATATATATATATATATATATATATATATGATCTATTAATAAAAAGTCTGTGAAACTATGAGTAAGGATCCAGTGAGAAAACTTAAAATGAAAATTATGAGAAATAACTATAATCACATATTTGAGATGTATTGACTTGATTTAGATGCATATCTAATTATTTAGATGCATCCCAATTAGTTTCGAAAGTTTTTAAAGTGACAACAATACAAAGTAATACTAACAACAAATTTGACCCGCATAGTACAAAAAATATATAGGATTCGTCTAACTTGATAAAATGCATCTAATTTGTTGCTAAAAAATATATTATGATTTATTTAAAAGATTAGTGATACATCTCTAATGTGTGGTTATTGTTACTTCGCATTCTACCTATTTTAAGATTTCTTCTCATTTGATCATAAGTCCGGAATCAAAAGACTTGTGTCTCAATGATATCTTATCTGGTTGTTGGTTCAAGTCATGCTTATTACACGTGAGATAAATTTGTGGTGTAATATTGTAAGATAATCAAAGTTACCGTTCTAACTTATAAGTATGTAATATTTGCCTCTTTGAAAGAATATGCATGAACATTTTCTACTATACTTAATAACGTAAAGCATTATCGGTTTTTAACATTGCTAGAGATAAATTTAATTTGAAAAAAAAAAAAAAAAAAAAAAAAAACGTGAACTCTCACCTGTTAAAAGTTTGCTAAACCTACTTTCAAACACAGCTCTATTCAAAAGTTGAAATAATGTCACTAATTATGTACCGTTAATTAACTCTTGGTTACATACATGCATTATGCATCATACAACGTTTAATTTCAAAACTACTATACTAAAGTAACCAAAAGTTTACTGGACACTTGTTACGTTACATCTACTCACCTATACCTACCCATATAGAAATGTGGATACATTCATGCACTAAACAAACATTTTAGTTGAGTTTAATTTGGTGACGGAAATTTTGAAATGTTTTGAAGAATTAGACGTTAAAAGTTGAATTTAGATAATCTTAAATTAATGCTTTTAACAAATACCGATATAGAAATGTGGATACATTCATGCACTACATTAACATTTTAGTTGTGTTTAATTTGGTGAAGGAAATTTTGAAATGTTTTGAGGTATTAGACGTTAAAAGTTGAATTTAGATAATCTTAAATACTTTTAACAAATAGCCTAACACTTTAAGCAAATATCACATCGACCATTTGACATTTAGTATGTGACTTATACATATTAAAAAATAACAAGTGAAGAGATTCTTTTAAATGTAGCATCTTGAAAATAATCTCTTCACATATACTTTTTAAGGTCAAAAAACTATTTAAATGTGTGTCATACTTACAAAAAGGTGTGATACTATCAGAACTTAGATATATAATAACGAAAATAAGTGCCAAAGATTACGCTATGAACACTTATATACAGCCCATGTAATGACGAAAATTAGTGTTAAACAATACACTAACGAACATTTAGATTAAGCCCGTGTGCATCGCACAGATATGAATGACTCGGTATTATAATGTTTATTTAATTATGAATGAAATTTTAATTTTAAACAAAAATAATTACGGCCACTATTCACTATTAGCAAATTAAATTGTAATTTCAATTTTGAGAAAAAATGAGTTAACGCTAACTTTCGAGTTTTCCTATTAACATTAACCTAAATTTTTGTTAAATGTGACCGGTCAGTTTAAGATGTTGTTTGTTTATTAAGACGTTTTGAATCTGAATCTAATTCGCACATCTGAATATGAATTTGAGGCGTAAATGTCTGAATTTGAATGAAATAATATTGTTTGTTTTTTTTGTATAAAAATATCTGAATGATATGAATATGATGCAATTTTATTCTTAAGACACATGAACATTAAAAGACACTAGCAGGGTACCCGCGCGTTGCAGCGGTGGGTACCCTGAAATTAAATTTTCAGGCGAATCATGTATTTTTGTTTATTATGTTCTTTTTGACAATAAATTTCAGGTATCAAGAATTTTGTTTACCCGTGCCCGTTCTGGCTCGAGACCGTTTGGCCCGCACCTGTTCGGGCTCAAGCCCATTTCGCCCGTTACCGTTCGGGTTTGAATATTTGTAAAATGTGCTTTATTATTTATATTAGTGACATTTAATGCATGAATTGTGTTTAATTTGGTTGTACAATATACTTAATAATTTGTATTTCTTATATAAGGGGTGTTTTTATAACTGTATTAATTGTATTTATTAACCCTTTAATTAATTAACTATATTAAATAGCATTATTATTATTATTTTTTTTTATTTTTATTTTTTTATGCATTAAAGTGGTGTACATTATGCTTCTTGTTTTTAAAAGTCTGAAAATTATGTGGATTAAAATGGTGTACACTATGCTTCTTTTCTTGTAAGTATTAAAAGATTACAAGCATTGAAAGTTATACTTGTAACAACCCAGACATTTTAAAAACACTTAAATTTTTAGGCTTTTAATTATATGTGTATGCATCTTTCCTATGAAAGAAATGTTTATGATCTTAAACATTTTGAGACTTCTAAATATAGATATCCTAAATACATTATAAGTTAGTATAAATTAAGAGGCAACAAGACATCTCTACACATCTTGTTGGTTAAGAGGTTTAAGCTTCTAACTGCTTCTGAACGAAAAAAAAAAAAATGCACTTAATAACATAAATATCTGACCGCGTCTAAACAAATCAGATTAAAAAGCTGTCAAGAGACGCATTTTAAACCTTAGTCCGGATTCGGCCACTTTGGGTGTCCAAGTAAATGCCACGTAAACCAAACCATACCACACAAGTGTTCATTCATTCCCACAGCTTTAACCGGAACAACCGGTGGAAACATTAAAAAACAGATTCAATGAATGTATGACTGTTCAGTTTTGTAGGGGAGAAGTCTTTGATGTATCTAAAAACTTATAAAAAATAACACATCAGCATCATGCACATTCATCCCCTTTGGGACATATTAAAATATTCATCCTATATACTAGTATATATATAAACAACCACTCAACAATAACAATAACATTTCATTTCATCTTCATTTCAACATATACCAAAATCTTTCAAGTCTTTTTTTCCCTGCTACGTTGTTGTAGAGGGTTTCCTTTGTGCATGCAAACAAGTTTTTTTAGTTTTAAAGCTGTGTTGTTTTTGGTGGGTTATTTCCAGAAGTTACAAAGATGCCTGCTTTAGTTAATTACAGAGGTAATTTTGCTATCTTTTTTTATGGATTTGTTATTATTGGATTTCTTGGTTGCCATGATCCCTATAGCTAGAACTTGATCCTACTTTTTAGTTTATGTATAAAGCTTGATGTTATTGACATAGATTTTGTATGTTTGTACGAGAAAAGTACATAAAATGAGATTATACTTGATTAGATTTTAGAGCCTCAAAAGGATATGAATATATGATTTAGGCATATTTGGTTTCATAGTGAGGGTTTTTTTTTTTTTTTTTTTTTTTTTTTTTTTTTTTTTTTTTTTTTTTTTTTGCCATGGTAATGATATGTTATGGTTTATGTATAAAAGAATTATGTAATTGCCCTATAGAGTTTGCAAGTTCAAATAGATTTTTAGGGAAAGAGGCATAAAGAATTTTTATTTTGGGCCTTCATTATGATTATGATGCATAAAAAAAAAATTGTACATACATGAATCATGTAAAAAATGCTAATAGGAAGGTATATATATGATGTTTGATGCATAAAAAATTGGCATTTAGTGTTTAAGTTTTTTTGGATTTGGGCAAAAAAATGTTTACTAATAGTCTTGTTATCAAATTAACAGGTGATGATGATTATCATACCAGAAGATCACTCTGCTCAAATGATTCGAGCTGTTTTCTATCAGTTTACGGTCCACCTTGCAAACGACAGCGAATCAGTGATTCGTATTTCTTCTTTCTTGAAGAGGAAAAGAAGCCATCAATCGAAATCCTTCCTGATGAATGCCTATATGAGATCTTTAGACGTTTACCTGGTGGTCAAGCCAGGAGTGCTGCAGCTTGTGTCTCAAACCGTTGGCTCACGGTTTTAAGTAATGTTAGAAACTCGGAAATCATTCAAGAATCATCTAGTGATGTTGAGATGACACCACAAGAAAACGACGGGTTTCTTACAAGATCTGTGGAAGGAAAGAAAGCAACCGATAATAGACTTGCAGCTATTGCAGTAGGGACGTCTGGCCGTGGTGGTTTGGGCAAGCTTTTGGTTAGGGGAAGTAACAAAGTTACCAAGCTAGGATTTACAGCGATTGCACGTGGCTGCCCTTCGTTAAAGGTTCTTTCTTTATGGAATGTTCCTTCAATCGGCGATGAAGCTTTGATTGAGATCTCAAAAGAATGCCATTTGTTAGAAAAGCTTGATCTTTCCCATTGTCCTTCGGTTTCCAACAAGGGTATTGCAGCAATTGCCGAAAAATGCCAAAATTTGTCATCTTTGACCCTTGAGTCTTGCAAAAATATTGGTAACGAGTGTCTCCAAGCTATTGCCCGAAGCTGCTCAAATCTACAATCTATTACCATTAAAGACTGCCCTAGTATTGGTGATCAAGGAGTCGCTACTCTCTTGTCGTCACCTACTTTGGCTTTAAAGAAAGTTAGGTTTCAATCTTTAAACATTACCGACTTTTCACTTGCAGTGATCGGGCATTACGGTAAGTCAATTACCAATCTTTCCCTTATTGGTCTTCAAATCCCCACTCAAAAAGGGTTCTGGGCTATGGGTAACGCGAAAGGTCTTCAATCTTTAACATCCCTGAGTGTAATTTCGTGTTATGGGATCTCCGATCTGAGCCTTGAAGCGATCGGAAATGGTTGCAGTTTCTTGAAACAAATGCTGTTAAAAAAATGTTGCTTTGTATCCGATAAAGGTTTGGTGTCTTTTGCTGAGGCTGCCAAGTCTCTCGAATCATTGCAATTAGAGGAATGTAACAGGATCAGTCAAAACGGGATCTTGGGAGCTCTTATTAAGTCAAAGTTGAAGTCTTTGACTATTGTGAAATGTATGGGAATTAAAGATTTAGTCCAAGAATCATCCGATTTGACCCAGTGTGTATCTCTTCGATCTTTGACCATCAAAGACTGCATCGGGTTTGGAAACACAAGTTTGGCGATTGTAGGGTCTTTATGTCCACAGCTTCAAAATGTTGAACTAAGTGGGCTTTCTGGAATCAGCGACTCCGGTCTATCCCCGCTTCTTGAAAACTGCAAGGGTGGACTTGTTAAAGTCAACCTAAGCAACTGCTTAAACATGACCGACAAAGTTGTGGTGGATCTTGCCAAGATTCACGGTCAATCCCTCAAAGTATTGAATCTTGAAGGTGTACGAAAGATCACTGATGAAAGCTTAGTTGCAATTGCTGAAAACTGTGTGTTGCTCAACGATCTTGATGTATCAAGATGCGGTATCACTGATGTTGGACTATCTTATCTATCCGAAGGTGTTCAGATTACCTTGCAAATCCTTTCATTATCGGGTTGTTCCAAGATCTCCAACAAGAGTACACCTTTCCTTAAGAAACTTGGTCAAACCCTAGTCGGACTAAACATCCAGCAATGCAATCTCATCAGTACAAGTTCAGTAGATTCACTTGTTGAGAGTCTTTGGAGGTGCGATATCCTGTATTGAACTACACCACCCACCCCCTCGTAATAAAGATGCAAGTATCAGTTTCGTAGTGATGGGGTTGTTTTGTTGTGGATCTTTGGCCCGCTAGTCGGTTTTCTAGTCACAACATGCTTGTGACTCTTTTAGTCTCGTCTTTTTTCTAAAAAGCGAGATTCTTTCGACTAAAGGCTTTAGTGATACACAACCCGTCAAAGTTGAGTCTTTTTCTGTTGAGTCTAGTTTAGTTTAGTGTTTCAAGAAACGGGTAGGGGTGGGTTCGGGTCTTATGATTATGCGTCGAGTCAAGTGCGATTTGAGGATGAAGGAAGGTGCTACCTGGTTTTTGGGCTATGGTAAATGACACTGGTTTCCAGTGTCATTTAACAACACCTTGTGGTTGTTTTTTTTAAACCATGGTCCATGTTTTTTTACAGGATTTTAGGGTCCTGTTTTCCCAGGTTAATCTTCTTGATACCTCAAATGTACCCTTTTTAATGTAGATTAATGTTTAATGTAATCTTGTTGTGTTGTTACTAGTGTTGTACAAGTATTTGAAGTTTTAATGTAAAATGTGGTATGTCTTGTTCTGTGAATTATTGTGTAATGTACATATTTAATGTGATTTTCATTTACCATTTTGCTAGAGTTGATATATGGTTACACAACCCTTGAAAGTTTAGAATATAATCCATAAAAAAAATAAAATAATGATAATTATTGCTTTATACTCTTCAGGAATCAAAGCAATGTCAAATGTATCTACCAAAAACAATGATTATAATTTATAAATGTCAAGTCTTACATTTTTAGTCTTGATTCATGTTCTTTTGCTTTATTCTTTCACTAAAAAAACTCTAGTTGTGTCTCAACTTGTGATTTATGGATAGTTAGCATAATAATGAGACATTTTGACTCTTGTAACTTTATATGTTTATGTCATTAGTAACCTTCATTTGAGCCAGACAAAGTTTAACAACTTTATACTACTAATTATCCCAAAATTATCTTAGAAATGAACATACAAAATATTTGACTATATGCAATTATGTTATAGAACTAATCATAGAATCATTACTTTAGACAAGGAGAATTCATTTTCAATATTAAATATCATAAAATATGTTGTGTGTTTGCCCATATGGCTACTTATAAAACATTTTTATTTTTTAAAAATTTATTTATTTATCTAATATATTATGAAGGTTCACTGGACTTAGACTCAGTTGGTAGGGGCCAACGTTACCAAATCATACCAATAAAGTCCTGTTAATATCGATATTAAAATGCTTAAAGATTGACATTGTATCTAGGCATATGGTTTGTTGTCAATTGTCATGATCCTATATCACATATTTGTACCATTATACCAACTTGCAAGAGTTGTTTTCATCCATCGACATCTAGATTGTTGGTAAAATCGAATGACACAAAATTCGTGATTTGAGTTTTCTAGAAAACCATGAGTGTCGCGTTATGTTTTCCAAAGACACACGATGAGTTTCTCTTTGCTTAGTAAAATTGTAACATAGATAGTTTTTGGACGACCGATAGAGTTTAAGCTCATTGTAACGACGTTATTGAACAAATATATAGTTTTTGTTTGAATTAGATATAAAACTATTTCATAAGAAACTAGGCTAACAAGTAACCTTCGCCGCCGAGTATCCAAGGACATATTTAAAATTGGATGCAAATCAATACGATCATACTTTTAAAAAGTTTCTTGTTGTGTGGAATGGAATGGTTGTTATCATAGTTTCTCTGTAAAGAAATTTGTTACAAGAATATCTACAGAAGTTGTGAAATCCACGCTAAACATTATTTTATAGGTGCACTAAGTAGAAATTCCTCTAGTAATGAAAATGTATCTATTTTGGTTAGGATAGATGAGAAAACAGCTTCACACATGAGCAATTCCGTTTATAGTATCGTGCGGTTGACAAGTTGAGCTTTTGATAATGATTGTTTTGCTTCTTCTGTCTAATTGTTAGGTTCGATGGTCAGGATGCTAGGTTTTTCAGCGTCGTTATGGATTTGAAAATATATTTATAAGTTTTCTGTCACCACTTTAATCTGTGTCAACAATGAATTGAATTCATAGAACCCTACGGCGTTTGGCCTTATATTTCTGATAGTTAATTTCTCTGTTTGGCTAGTTAAGCATGGGTTAATTCATAGATCTATATCGCGTGTGAAACTTCATAAAATCATGATTTCGTAATGTTGTTGGTTGTGCTTGTTGTTGCCACTTTGTTAGCAAATTGTTTTATAGTATGAGTATCTAACATCAATGACTTGACAACAAGTGTGGGATTGTTACGAGTCTTCATATGTCATTAGCAAAGTTCACCTACACTTTACTAAAATTATTTAGTTGTTTAACAAATCCATTATTAATGGAGGATAGAACGATATTGTGTGAATGCAAAATAATACCATCATCTTTGTAGTGATATCTTTCAAAATTTTCCGTATGAGCTGTACGTGTATAAGTTGTTGTAATAAGTACTGATTTTATAAGTTGTTGTCATAAGTGTATAAACTGTATATGAGATGTGGTCAACTGGTCATAAGCTGTGATCATAAACTGTGTATAAGTTGTGGTCATAAGTGTATAAATTGATTTTATAAACTGCTATAAGCTGTGGTCATAAATGCTGATTTTGTAAGCTGCTATAAGTTGTGATAATAAGTGCTAATTTCATAAGTTCTATAATAAAAAGATTAGTTGTAAGATTGTCTATAAGTTTTATTTTTAACAGGTATTGAGATTTATTTATTTATTTATTTTTTGGTCAAGTCTAGTTACGTTATGTTATGTCGATTAAGTAGAAGGTAGCTCAGTGTAGTTTTCATTATTAGCTTTGTTTTAGGAAGTTTCTGTTTGCAGCCCATGCTTAGGTCGGTTCCCCTCATCTCTATTTATAGAGATGAGGGGTGAAGAGCTCAATACATTAATTTGTTCCGATTGTTAGTTTACTGGCTAATTGACTGATTTAGGGGTTGTTCTATTGAGATTTTTTATTCTTTTTGTCCTTTCTGATTTAGGATCTTGGGCTGTCTTACCGCCATATATCAGGAACCGTGTTTTCTTTTGAAAAACTTGATATCTTCATTGATGAATGCAAATGATATCTTCATTGAATACAAGATATCTGTTGATCCCCCACTGTTCTCATTATTTAAGTCAAAAAAACAGTATGATCCATCACTGTCAGATGTTCCTGTGGAGTTGATCCACCATATACAATCATTGTTGCCGGTAAAAGAAGCTGCTAGGACATCCATCTTTTCAAAGGCATGGCTAAATGCCTGGCAAACAATCCATAAACTCAGGTTTCGTTTTAAAGGCATGCGACAAGAAACGTACTACAATCTGATGCTCCGTGCTTTACAACGGTATCAAAGCAACCTCTTAACAATTGAAAGTTTTGACCTTGAGCTCGTAATTAGCAGTAAGGAAACCGCTTCTCTTGTCCAAGATTGGATTCGTCATGCATCTAGTCCCAAAGCTTGTCTCAAGGAACTTTTACTTGACATCTGGGTTTCCACTGATTCCTCTGTTACATTGCCACCTGAGATATTATCCTGTAAAACCCTCAATTCCATAATTGTAACAACAGATGAGACTAGTGCAGATGTCAAGTTGTCTTTCCATAGCAATCCTGAGATGATCCTGTGTGTGTCTATGTGTACTCGACTTGGAATATGTCTTTATAAGTGATGATGTACTTGCTAAATTGCTGTCTGTGTGTAGCCTGCTCGAGAAGATTAGACTTTTTTGTTGTGGTGGCTTGAAGACCGTTAAGGTTAAAAATCTGGTTTTTCTACGTGAACTGAAAATACATGTACTAGACGAAGAGCCTATTGTGACAATTATTAATGTCCCGAATCTTCTCAAGGTTGATTACTTCGCACTGTTTCCACAATTGAAAGGCCTCCACCTTTTAACATGGATTCATTTCGAAGCGTGACACAACTAGTTATCGCCAATGTGCTCATGGACTATGAGTTTTTCGACACTATCAAATCAAAACTTCTTTGCCTCGAGAGTTTGACCCTAAAACTTGGTGATTGGACACAGGAAAACTTTGTTATCTCAAGTGTTTCACTCAAGAAGTTGGACCTGCAAATCTGGACAAGTAAGCAATTTGTCATTGAAGTTTGCGCTCCGCAGCTGATGTCATGCGTGTGTGAATGTCACGAGCCAGCCCCTACCATCTCGTTTGCAGCCGGTAATCCTAAGCATCTTAAGGTTACATGTACCACAATATCTCATGAGCCATGAGACACATGTATGAATTTTATTGCTATGATCTTTACGTGTTCCCATGCTATAGTTCTTTTTAACATGGTCTTGGTTTTTGAATTCGCCATCCAGCTTTGTTCGACTAGCAACTGATAACCCGTTACTTGTTTTTAAAGATAATGGATTTCAGTGGTGAATCACTCTAGTTCCTCTTAATAAAAAATTATAATTGGTGTCTCCTATAGTTACCCGCCTGTGTGATTTCATTTATCCGGTTGTTGTTTTATACAGTATACATATTAATTAGATAGAACACTCTGTAGCTCTTCACTTAAATTACACTAAAAGTAGTTTGAAATTATATGCAGACTAGATAGAACTACATCTGTTTCAGAATTTGTGACCTGTTTGAACATATTCAGTTTAATAGGCAGAATTTGTGACCTGTTTTAACATGTTTGGTTTAATGAGCCATGAGACACATGTAGGAATTTTATTGCTATGACCTTTTACTTGTTCTCATGCTATAGTTCTTTTTAACTTGGTCTTGGTTTCTGAATTCACCATCCAGCTCCGTTCGACTAGCAACTGATAACCTGTTTTTAAAGATAATGGATTTCAGTGGCGAGTCACTCTAGTTCCTCTTAGTAAACACTGTAATTGGTGTTCTATAGTTAACTGCTTGTGTTCTATAGTAAACACTGTAATTGGTGTTCTATAGTTTGCTGGTGATTCCGCTAAACTCACCATGAACTCGATTCCAAATTGGTGGGTTGATCAGTTAACTGCCCTTGGGCCTCAATGTCCCTTTTAAAGCAACTACGTAAGCCTGTTTGAACATTATAAACTCAGCCCAAATTGGTTTCTCTAAGCCCATTTAATAATTATTTCAGTTTATAATTCACTGAACCTTCGTTTCCATTTTTTGACATATGAATTGAAACTTTTTGTTCAACTAATATTAGTGAAATATTAATTCTTCGCATACTAATGTAGCAAGGGCGTCTTAATAACATATTCAAGCTATGATTAAAGATTGGGTTCTTGAAAATGGATTGTTTGCTAATGAAAAAATGATTGAGATCAGTTTAGCGCACAATGGAAGTTAGCTGTAATTGGTATAGATTAGAGGTGTATACTTGGTAGCATTCTCTTTAGATGAAAATTTATGATTCAAAATAATTGGTGTAGAGTGTAGATTTCAATTGATAATTAAGGAACTTGGTAGGAATGTTTATGATTAGAGAGTTGTATTTATAAGTAACTAATGTTATACATCAAGTAAAATATGTTGTGTTTATTTGCTTCCTTTACTCAAATTCAATTTTTGTTTCCAGTCTTCAATCCCACATGGATAAATAAAAGAAAATTTGCTTACTTTATATGCTTCGTGTATTTTGCTTGGTTAATTTGAGATAAGCATTATGTTGTTACATAAGCTATCCGCCATTGCTAAGCAAAATATCAATTTGGGATAGTAAATGCGACAAAAAATCCGATTGCTTAATTTTTTTTTTTCTTTCGAATTTTTGCCAGTTGGGTTAGGTTCAAAACATGCCTTTTAAAATTCAAACGTTGTTAAGTTTTAAGTTTGGTTATGCTACACCAAATTATGAGAATGATATTTCTGAAAAATAAAATAAAAATAAAAAATCTTGTATCACTACATCGACGCGTGGTGCCAAACAAGTAGGAGACAAACCAAAATAAAGAATTATTATCATTACTTTCGAGTTGTAATTCTTACTAAACTTGTTTATGATCTATGATTCTCTTAACGGCGCATGCGCTTGAAGTCATTCTTTGCCTGACCGTGTTAGTACTATATGACTCCTAGGAAGACAACATTCGATATGACTTAGTGTTTTAATCATGCAAACTGCAAAGTCGTGTGGGTGTATTAATAACCAGAAAATGAGACAAGCAAATTCGCAAATGATCTTTCACCCATTGTAACTAGATTTCGGTTAGCATGACAGACAATTTTCAGTTTTTATACAAATAAACATGAGAACATTATGCATACTGATAATAAATCTCCACAAACAAGTACAAATCTTTGTGGGTATGATCAAGAATCTAATAAGCACATCTGTTTTAGTGACTGAGAATATATTAAACAACCTAACAAGGAGCATGGTAAGAAATTACAGAGAATGATGTGTGATAGCATCACAACTTACAAATATTGTTAGACCGTTCCAAGTTTCAAACCAATGCCAGTACATTTTCCTTCTATGCCTACAAGAAATCCATTGAAAAGACGAAATCTGGATATCGTTTAACATCAGCACTTTGGAAGCGCGTTTAGGAATGAAGACCGTGTCATTCGTAAGTTTCCAAATAATCTTGTTTGAATGACAAGATTGAAGAAGATCAGCTCACAAACACTTGGATGGATATCAGCCGAATCCGCCAAGTTAAGATTTTTTTATTTTATTTTTTTATTTATTTATTTATTTTTACCAATGGTGATGTTATGAAGACTCTCACAAGCGGCAACCTTCGACTAAATTTCTTTCGCAATATCACAAAAAAACAAAGATGTGTTCCTCCATTTCTAAGCCATTATCACAAAAAGGGCGACGGGCTGAGTGTAGATCATGTCGAAACCTCGTTGTTTACGTAAGTGGACTAATCATGACCCATAGGTATATCAATCATGATCTTCAAATACACCTACATATTCTCCACAATTGAGTATAACTGTAGTTGGATGCTATTCCAAATGTCTATATTTTTTTTGTTCGATGGGATTTATGTAGACTTTTTGTTGGTCGACATTGACCCGGTGTATGTGTTTCGATTATAATTGGTGGATTAAGACTTATATCATCAAGCATAGAAATGTAAAACAAGTTTCTTGTGTTATTTTTTGTGTCTTTATACAATGAGAAAGAGTTCAATGTCAAAGAAATGGGGTTTGTTTATATGTCCTTTCTCATCTTAGACAGATTTGTTCATCGAAACACTGATAAATCACCTTTTACTTTTATTGTTAAATACAAGTTAAAATGTTCTAAAACTTTCTCTTGTTTTAAGATCAACTTTAAGATTTAATTTAATAAATAAAATTGAAGCAAACAAAAGGAAAGTTCAAAAGATATTTTAACGAGTAATTGGCAACACAAAAATAAACCAAGGTATATTTTGGCTGGAAGGCAAAAGAACCATATCTTCTTCAACTGTTGGGCCTCTCACTTTATAGCAATCTCCACCTTTGGTCGTTTGGTTATGAGGTAATGTGGGATGCAAACACTAGCCAGAATAATAATCTACTCCATTGAAAAATTAAGAAACCAACATCGTTTTCAACTGGACACCTGACCCGTCGAACAATTTTTAGTTTTTTACCACTTACAAGTTGTCTTTTGTTAGTTATTATAAGATTATGCACATATTATTTGCAAAATAAATGAGATCTGTAAAATGGAAGTTCGTCTTACCTGCTAAAGTACTTCTTTCTAAAGAGACAATGCTACATGTAAGAAAGGCCAAAATGAAATCGGGTATTTGTGGTTAATTATGGTCTCTCTTAACAGGGAATGCGCTTGAAGTCGATCTTTCTCTAACTGTGTTAGCACTATATGTCTTTTACGAAGACCACATGCGCTACTAGTTAGTTATTTAATCATGCAAACTGCAAAGTCCTTTGGGTGTACTGATATTTCGAAAATGAACCAAGCAATTATGCAAATGGTCTTTTAGTACCCATGAGGCCATGAACCATCAGAGGATCGGGTGTGGTGGCGATTTGTCTCGCCGTTTCCGACGTGGCATCTCACCATTTCTCATTGAATGCTCATCACGACACAACAAAGCCTTGCCACTTGTGTCTTCGTCAAATTTTCAACCAAGATAAAGACAAAGAAAAAAAGTTACCGTTTAATTTAAACGGTTGTTTTTTAAAAATTCATTTTTAAAACAAAATTAAACCCCCTATAAATACCCCTTTAATCTCATAATTTTGTCACACACAACCTCAAATTCTCAAAATACATCATTTTTTTTTCTTCACACAACTTCAAAATACTTTTTTTTTAATTATTATTATTATTATTGTTATTATTTTTTTTTAACACAAAAACTATGTCTATCGAACCAAACGAATGGAGAAGAACTAAGACAACTAGGGCAGAAGTTGCAGTTGAGGCCGCACTGGCCAATAATTTGTTAACAGAGTTGACACGTTATCTTAACCAAATGCGTAGCCATGGTGACGAAATGACAAGGATGAATTCGTTGCCACAAAACCAGCCCCTCATAAGCTACGGTTTGCATGCTTTGCTAATGACAACTTAATCAGATATGCGTGTTGCAAACCACTTGAGGGCAGCTAGAGACGAAGTGTTGAGAAGCATTGCTGAGAACGAAGAACTCATTAACAATTACAGAGCAATTTAAAGCTTGAATCATGTTTTTCTTTTTTATTCCGTAGCTTAGGTTTTTAATTATCTATGTAACGTTTTAAATTTATTAAAAAAAATTATATTTATTTGAATTAATGGAATTTAGTTTATTTGGAAAAATGGGAAAGAAAATAAAATTGGGGTGGGCGAGATCCAAATGGCTTAGTCGTTTTTAGTTGAAAGTAAGGGTATTTTGAAGTGTGATTGTTGAAATGATGTGACACCCGGTGGGGCTCAAATGGCTAACATTTGGATGCCATGACACCCGATGCTCTCATAAGCAAGTTTTAGTTAGTATGACGGATACTTTATTTTAGACTAAACTGCAAAAAATGTCCCTAAACTTTCCAAAAATTACGAGAAATGTCATCGAAAAAAAAGTTACGAGAAATGTTCCTAACATTTCATTTTTTTTGTGCGTTTTGCCCTTGAACAGTTACTGTAATTGCAAATTCTTGTTTTTTTGCTAACGCTCGTTACGAAGTCCCCGTTAGTCAAGTCAAAGCATGTGAAATGACGATTTTAACCTCGCCCACTACAAGGACATTTTTTGCAATACCGTGTATATGCTTAACCCATTCTATTTCTATCTTTCACACCTCACCCCCACTCTCTCTAGCCACCTGTAATGTCACTAACCACCAACACCATCACCGTCATCAGCCACCGTCACCTTCAGCGGCCAAAATGGGTCTGTGAAAGATTCCCTAGGCATATCAATAGGACCATGTGAAAGATTCAAGATTCCCTGGGTAATGGGAAGAATAAGAAGGCAAAAAACGGGTCTATGAAAGGCAAAGGTGCTACGAAAATTTCACCCTTGTGCTTGGACGAAGAATCTTGCAAAAGAATCTGATATATAATTAGAAATTGTTGTAGTTTTCGTAAAACCAGTTTTCTATGTTACTATTAGAAAGTAAATTATGTTTCTTAATTCAACACAAACAACAAAACGAGCTATAAAGCCACAAAGATCACACCATATATTCATATAAACCTTCAAAATGTCTTAAAGAAGCTCCTCTTGCTAAAAGTAAATGACACCAGAAACAAAGAATAATCCATGATAGTGATTTGCTTACTGTAGAAAAATAGCATCTAAGATTTAACAAATTACGTCTCTATATAACACTCACTTTGCAAAGTAGCAAAGATTTTATCCATTTGTGGTCTCTTGTTCCCCAACGTTACACATGATAAAGCAGTTTGGAACATACTTCTAACCGCTACTTCCTCATTTTCGTTTGGTATCCCTACTTTCTTATCAAGTATATGCTTGTATTCGTCACCTTTGATTTCACCAGTCACGTAATCAACTAGGTGTGTTGGTGCACCCTCATTGATGCTACTATTTTTTATAACGGCTTCTTTTCCTATTAAAATCTTCAACAAAATAGCTCCAAAAGCATACACGTCATTCCTTGTGCTTGGAACACTGTCTTTGAAATATTCTGGATCTAGATAGCTACGTGTTCCTTTTCGTTTGGCTGGTCCATTATACATAGACACCTTAAGCATCACTACTAACCCAGAATCTGATATGTCAGCATTCAAAATTCGTGTCCAAAAGGATGTTTCCCGATTTAATATCTGATGACGTATAGCCTATAGTTGGGCCACGAGCCCAAATTATAGACATTACTAAGCCCAAACCCACCACGAGTGGGTTATCATGACAAATGACTTGGGCCATAATTACCAACGGCTTGGGCTCACGAAGCCCAAAGCCTAACCAAAATGCACGGTTAAAGGATAAGGATCATCTATTTACGGAATAGATATCCTTACCCCGGATAAGCACCACGAGTGCGAAGAGTAAGGAGCAAGATACCTACACGGTTTCTGCGCCCTATATATAGAATGATATATTCTCATGAAAAGGTACGATTTACACAATCCCTAACTCTTCAACTAAACCCTAAAACCGATTACTTACTCTCACGCCGGAGTCTAATCGTGGGAGACAATCCCACGATAAGCCTAACGGTGTTGTTTGCTTTCTTGGTGCGCAGGTTTCACAAGCACTAAAGTTCTAATTGGTACGAGAGTAGAGTCCAAACAAGGTAAACCCAACTTTTGTATCAACAAGTGGCGCCATCCGTGGGACCCTACACTAAGAACTCAAGACCAGAATGCCGAAAAACAAGAACTCAGGCCAGCGGACTCCACAGCCGGAGAAAACACGCGATGATTCACATAGGAAGAAGCATCAAGATTCGACTCCTAAGCCGACCTCTGGAACAACCAGTGCGCCTAATCATCGGGAATCGAATGTAACTCCAATCCCTACCGCGGTAGAATTGCCTTTGGGGACAACCCGAACTACTACCATAGTCTCAAGTGCTCAGGACATTCAGCGCACTCTCTTTACCACTCCCCACCAGGTGGCATCCATAGTGGATAACACTGTGCCACCAGGAGCGCCTAATAGAGAGAGGGAACCTCATGCGGAGACGGACATCCTCGCAGTAGAAGAGGATGCACCTGAGGTGACATTGAATGATTTCGTGTCCCAACATTATGAGACTTTAACTAGTCTCATGCAAGAGGAAGCAAGAAGAAGGTCAAGCCGCGATCTACAAAATCGGCTGGACTTTAACCAAGAAAAATCTCCACCGCGCCACTATGAGCGCAGAAACAATGAGAGGCGCACCAATGTTCATGACAGACTCGGTACAACATCTAACTCTCAATACTCGGAGGATTACGAAGACAACGAGCGGCACACCAATGTCCACGCTAGGCTTGGTAGCCGCAGGATACAAGATAGACTTGGACGACAACGTTCACCAAGCGTAAGCGTCTCAAGGTCAGGAAACAGAAGAATCCAAGATAGGCTTGGGAAACACCACTCCCCAAGTGAAAGTCCTTCAAACTCGGACTCCGAGGAAAAACGGCGCAAGCGCCACAGAAGGAACAACTCCTCTTCTAGCAGCTCCTCGGACAACGAGGATAGGGAGACGGGACATTGGAAATCTAAAAACCGACGCCGGTATGAGGAGGATGAAGATATTTCCCTTCCCTGGCGTCGCCAGAAAGTTGATGCGTTCACACGACGCATAAGCGATTTCTCAGATGACAAGAGAATGTGCATGCCTTCCAATGTTAAAACATATGATGGAACGGGTGATCCTGATGATCACCTAAAATTTTTTGAGTCAGCGGCTGCTATTGAAAATTGGCCACAACCTGTGTGGTGCCATATGTTCAACTCTACCTTAGTAGGAAATGCGCGAACATTGTTCAGCAAGCTTCCACGACGAAGCATAAATGGGTTTGAAGAGTTGCGGAAAGCATTCCGCCTAAATTTCACACAACGAAAGAAGTGCGCAAAGAACCCTGTGGAACTAGCCAGAGTGAAACAGCGCCAAGGGGAATCCACAAGCGCTTACATGGAGCGCTTCAAGGATGAATGCATGCAAGTCAAGGCATGCCCCGAGGTACTAAAAATCTTAGGGTTCATGAACGGGATCAATAACCCAGAGCTGATACGGAAGCTAAACGATAAAGTACCCCAAAGCTTTGATGAGCTAACAAAGCGCACCAGATCTTTCATCCAAGGGGAAGCGGCGGCGGCAGACAGCAAAAAAGGTTACTCAACCTTTAAACCACAAGAACAGTCTAGTGGACAATCCAATGACCAAAGTGGCAATCGCAACAGGAACTACCGCAACTGAGGAAGGGATAACGACAAGTATGTCCCACTCACAAAAACCCCTAAGGAAATATTCGCGACAGAAGGAGCAAATTTTCCAAAACCTCCACCCATGAGCACTCCAGAAGAAAAGCGCATCGGAGGAGGATACTGCGAATACCATGGACAGAAGGGTCACACTACTAACGAGTGCGTCCAACTACGTCAGCTAATTGATAAATTAGTAAGAGAAGGGAAGATGGACCACCTCGTTAAAAATATCAAAGAGAGGAAAGATAGACAAAAGAATGTGGCCAAAAAGGAGGTACCAAAAAATAAGGCTGACACAATATACATGATACAATCATGGCAGCGAAATACGAAACAAAAAGTCAGCCAAAGATTTTCCAAGGGAAACCAAATCTCTTTTCCCACTCTTACTGCGGACAACGCAGTGGTTGAACCACTCACCATCGAAATACAAGCAGGGGGTCACGACATCTACCGCATGTACGTCGACGGGGGAGCATCTGCGGACATCATGTATGAACACTGCTTCAGAAGCCTAAAACCTGAGATACAAAGCCAGTTAATCCCGGCCACGACATCATTGACTGGATTCACAGGTGAAAAAATTTGGTCCATGGGACAATTACGCATACTTGTGGTCATTGGCAATGAATACCATTCTACAACAGCTTGGATGAATTTCATGGTAATCAGGTCTCCCTCGTCATACAATGGCATCATTGGGAGACCAGGCATATCAGCCATGCGCGCAGTCCCATCCACAGCACATGGGATGCTCAAGTTTCCAGTGGAAGGGGGAATCGTCACCCTCTACAACACTACCGCATCTCCAAGAGAATGCAACATAATGACAGATGAAGTTCCGCACGCTCCAGAACAGCACACGACCAAGGTGACAAACCTGAAGGTTGCAATCCACCCAGATTATCCTGACCAAGAGATATCAATTGGGGGATCACTGTCCGACAAGGGCAGAGCAGCTGTGTGTGCATTATTGCAAAAGAACCTAAATATCTTTGCATGGGAACCCAAACACATGACCGGAGTACCAAGAGCCATTACTGAACACAAGCTCGAAATCCGACAAGGATATCCTCCAATACGACAGAAAAAACGCGGCCAGGCTCCAGAACGCGCAAAAGCTATCCTAGAGGAAGTGCACAAGCTCGTGGACGCAGGGATCATGCGAGAAGTTTATTACCACGATTGGCTTTCCAACCCAGTGATGGTAAAGAAAAGCGATGGTAGCTGGAGAATGTGCGTGGATGACTCCTCCTAAACCAACCAGTCAACCTGGTGTAGTTGATAGGCTCACCTAGGAGAAAGTGCAAGTATTAAAATCCGTGGAAATATAGGGAAATCCCCGGGTCGTTAAGTCCCAACGAGGTTGAAATTGTATTTTTGAACGATTAGGGGAATGAGTGGTACTGAGGACAGTAACCAAAATGATTGGGGAATGATTATACTACTGATTGCTTGGTATTTGGATAATATGAAATGATGTAAACAATAACAGAAATACAGATATACTCACAAAAGCACAAATTAAGAAATCAGATAACAGACAGAGAAAAGTGGGTTTTAACAAATTACAAACTACAGGGGGTGTAAGTGAAAGTTTTTAAAACTTAAAATTAAAAGAAAATTTAAAGTGAAAATGAAATTATAAAAATTATTATTTTAATATTTAAATATTACTTAATTAATTTAAACTATTTAAAATCTAATTTAAACCTAAGTTAAATTAACTAAAAATTATAAAAATTACAATTTAAACTAAAAACTCGCAAAAATAATTTCTAAACCTTAAAAAGGACTTGAAGAAAGTATAAAAAATAAAAATAAATATTTTTGTCTTTTTATGAGTTTTCTATTAATTAAAAACTAATTATATTATTTAAACTAATTAAACTATTTTAAATTACTAATAATACTAAAATGACTTATAAAATTATGGAAAAATTTATAAAACTAATTAACCATCACAGGAATCCTAAAAAATTATAAAAAGTTACTAAAAATTATATTTAGGCTATTTGACTAATTAATTACTTATTAATTAATTTAAATCTACTTTAATTAAATTAAATAAGAAAATTGAAAAATGAACAGTGGAAATTATGAAACTATTTTCTAAAAGTCTTAACTAATATATAAAACCTAGGAAAATTATAAAAATCTACTGTTGTTAATTAAAATTTAAGAAAACTAATTAATTACTAATATTACCTATTTAATTATTTAAACTACTTTTAATTCTAATAATTAGTAAACTGTTTTGGAAAAATCTAAGAAAATTATTTTAAATACTTAAAGGTAATAGGAAATTAAGCAAATTATAAAAATGGAAAAGTGCTTGTTAATAAGCTGAAAGGAAAATTAAATAAATAATTTCTATTAAATAGAAGCTATCACTATAATTAAGTTTGGCTTTTTCTGGTTTTTCTTTTATAGAACTATTAAAATACTTAAATTATGAAACTTTTACAAAGATAACTAATTTGGAAACCAAGAATAAGCACTGTTAGTGCTTATTAGCTTATACAGTTGACCAAGTTTGACCAAGAAGGAATTTTAGCACAAATGGAGTTATGTGGGGTCCACACTGGTTAAGTCAGGTACACACAAGTTACTTGGATATGTTTGAGCATGTTTTAGCCAAATAAGCAATAAGAATAAGCCACAAGACCACAATAAGCAATTCAATACTTGGTTTCTGAGATAGAAATGGGACAGAGATTTGAGCTTATTTCTGGTGGGGTCCATTGATCCCTAGGTTAAACAAAGGGTCAACTCTTGAAGCCTGGTAGGAGGGGAGTTGGGAAAAGCCAATTAGGGAGTGTGGGACCCACTGGGGTAGCCACAAACAACCACCAAAGTGGTGGTGGTGAGATGGTATGCTGATGCACAGGGCAGATGGTTGCCCTGCAACCCACTTTGAGGGGTAATTCAGTCCACAAATAAAATTCTCAAAAATATAACCAACATGGAAATCTAAAGTCCTACTGATAGATTATGCACTCTACAAATTTCAAAGCTTGAAAGCACACACAAAATTCTACAAAAATCTTTGAATTTTTGAGATTTCTGCCTAGTATCACTTTTGACTTTTTGAGGTTTTGTGAGTTTTGACCAAAATGACTTTCAATCCCTGATTTTATGACCAAATAAGTTGAATTAAGTTATTTTAAACCTAAATTAAGCTAGACTAATAGATTCTAAATATGTGGTGATGATTTGGTTAATCAAAAGTCCCACAGTGGACTGTTACACATATATGAGTAAGATTTTGACTTTTTGCAAAACAAACACCCAATTTTATGACTTGAATATACTATTAGAACCTAATGTAACTAATTTAGTCCAGAAGCAACAACTGAAAACCCTTTTTAGTCCTTGAACTCAGTTAATCCAAACACCATTTTACTTGACTGATGTGTGATTTTCCAAAGCAAACAATTGATCTAGACCACAATACTAGCACATAAGCATACACTATGATTTCTTAAACCTATTCTAGCTCAATTGTACCACTAGTAACAACAATAACTCAGAATTTAACAAAGGGCTAAATTTTACTTGAACATTGAAATACTAAGCAACTACTGATTTCAATGAACAACAATGCTACTTAAGATTATATTATCACTAAATTACTTTAAATAAACACAGAAAAACAGAATCTAACAAACACAATAATGAATATAGGAAATAAGCTTTAAAATGGATAAATTGCTTACAAGCTAAAGACTGTGAGGATCAATGACCAAGAACCAAGAACCCTAATTCCTCCCTGAGGATCTAAACCCAAATCCAAAGCTTTCTTGTGCTTCCAAATCAACTCTGAATCCCACAAATCAAATCCAAATCCCACAGTTGACTTTCATTGACCAATTTTATATTTGTGGATTTTTTTTAGCTATACTGATTTGTAAGTTACTAAAAGCTTTATTGAGTGATACGTGGGAATCGCACCAGGCTTTACCTCTCAACTGATCTTGAGAAGCTTACAACCCCCACCAGGCAGTGTACCTGATCGTTGTAGTATAGTATAGTGACAAGTACCGGGGGATTGATCGTTCAGCTAGGAATAGTGTCGCTAGGATTAGAAAACCTAAATACTGGTTCTAAAGATGAGGGAAGATTCTTTTTGTATTTTTATATTTTATGGAAAGCAAGTAAAATTCTCGGGTTTGAAGGATTTGGGCGGAATTAGTTGCTAATCAACTAACCCAATACTAAGATGCAATCAAAATAAAATACTAAAAATGAAAATAAACTAATTTATACTAAAGTTGTGAGCAGTAATTGGAGAAAATGTGTTTACTTAGATTTCACTACTCCCTAGACATCTTTTACATGTTAATTACTTGTTATAATTGTATGGATGATGGATCGTATTCCTTAATACCATTCATGGGGTGGCACACTTAACTCCCCAATTCTATGAGCTCTTATCTCCTCCTACACCATGCCCAGCACAACTATAGGGATTGTAAACAGTGGCTCATGCATTAAATACAACCAATAAAGACCTAGTGCGCGTCGGTTCATGTTTCTTAAGACGTTCAAGCATGTTACCAATTGGAGATCTGCCAGTTTTCTTAAGCCTAACATATAAATCATTCATCCAAGACAAGAATAAACAAGTAATCAACACATAATCAACATCTAGGTTTCATTAGATCTAAGCAAACACAAGATAGATCTAGCATAGCATGATGGAATTAAGATAAGAACAAGATATAGACAACCAACACATAGACATATTGATTGAATTAAAAGAACACTTATCTTGATTAAACATGCAAGGTATCAAGGGGTTGGAACCCTTGAAAAACCTGTAAAGTTACACCAAAATCGTACTTAGGGTTTCTCCCAAAACTTCTCTCCTTTAAATGTGAAAAATTAGAAAACTATATATAGAAAAATGGGTCTGACGGCGTCAAGACCAATTAGGTGACGCCGTCACCTCGCCGCCAAAACTCTCCTCGGACTGCCTTGATTTACATTTGACGCCGTCAAGTATTAATCATTTCCAGGCCGTCATGACTTTTTACTCTTGACGCCCTACCTTCATGACGCCGTCAAATCTCTACTGGACCGTCATGGAATTTTGCTCTTGACGCCGTCAAGGAGTTGCTCTTGACGCCGTCACCTACTGTTCCCAGCATGGAAAATTAAGACTTTGGCGTTTTCTTCACTTTTATGCTCCAAAAACGTCCGAGTTGCTTCCTTTTCCAGATTTCACTCCCAAAGTACCTAAAATCACAAAAGGAACGATTTAGGGCAATATTTGATCAAATAAATTCGAATTCGGGCTTAAATGACCCCCTAAAAATGGATCATTTTTCGCCTCATCATTGAGCTTATTAGGAGCTTATATGAGCTTATGAGTCCACAGTAACATCAACTAAGAACAATATTAAGTAATTTTGAGATTTTTGAAATTGGAAATTGCATAAACTTAATTCATACACAAACTTTGAAATTTATTACTAAAAGAAGTTCACAATACACTTAAGAACACTGGAAATTACACTTGAAAGCTTAAGTTACACTGGAATTTAAAACATAATTAATTCGACATACACTTTTTAAAAAAATAAACTAGATATTAATCCACATTGCTTCTCTTGATATTTATAGATGAGAATGAGCTTCCAGTTGTCCTCAAAGACTTTTCCCACTTCATCTGAGCCTTTGATTTTGTCCAATTGATCTCCACCGTTTAAACTGCTTTTGGCGCCAAAAAGTCTACACGTTTACTTGGGGCCAAAGTTCTGTAATTGAAGAGTTTTGGGAGCTTGTGGAGGTGGCAGGGGACAAGGAAAAAGGTTTGGAGGCCAAGTTGGGGCTGTATGATGAAAACAGAGGTTAAGGCATGGCTTTTTTAGAAAATTGGTGGAAAAAGCATTTATTGTGGTGTGGGATAGGGTTGTGAGGTAGAAGGGAGTGGGAGAGGGGTAGGTAGTGAGCTGGGGGTGGACAGGTGGTGGTAAAACCACCTGGTTTTCAGGTTTGCAGGCTGGGAGAAGGAGATGAACAGTGGTTGGGGTGGTTTGGCGGTTTTGGGGAGTCAAACGGGGTCAAACACCCGTTTTAAATAATTAGGGGAGTGGGCCGGTTTTATTTTGGGCTAAGAAAAGGTATGGGTGGGCTGGGTATTGTGTTTGGATTGGATTAGGTTTAGTTTTTGGGTAATAATAATAATAAGGGTCCGGTTGGTTTATGGTTTACAAAAGGACCAAATTTGTAATTTGGTGAAAATTGAGGGTTGATTTTGCCACTTTCCCAAACTACTTCCAAGGACTAAACCTATAATAAAACCATAACACAAGGACAAAATATGCATATTTTCCATTTTTTAAACCCTAGGGAGCTTTCCTGCCAATTCCTCAAACTCCAGGGACCAAACTTGTAATTTTTTGAAAGTTGAAGGGTTTAACATGTAATTTCTCCATAGTTATCATAAGGACCAATTATGCCATTTAATAATAGTGCAAGGTTTATTTTTCATATTTTTCTATTTTCAAAACCTTAAGGACTATATTTGACATTTTTGAAACTTGAGGGGCTAAAGTTGTCATTTTGCAATTTTTAACTTTAAAGAACTGCCACGAGTATGTATTTATTCCCTCGTGAAGACAGGAATGGCCCCATAAAATCAATGCCCCACATATCAAATATTTCACAGACTTGGATGGCGTTTTGCTGCATCTCATTCTTTTTGGAAATATTCCCGTGACGCTGGCAAGTCTCACAAGTTTTGATAAGTTCATGGGCGTCTTTGTAGATCGTGGGCAAAAAGAATCCTGAATCAAACACCTTTTTGGCGGTGTAGTTTGGGTTATGATGTCCCCCCGTGGGTCCATCATGACAAGCTTTAAGAATTTCCATGGCTTCTTGGCCATGGACACACCGTCGGATGACTTGTTCCGCACATATTTTGAACAAGTAGGGGTCCTCCCAGAAGTAATGTTTTACATCTTTAAAGAATTTTATTTTCTGTTGGGACGACATCCCTTTCACAACGAAATTTCCCGCATGGTAATTTGCAAAGTCGGCAAACCATGGGGTAGTGGCATCATCCCGGGTAGAGATTAGATTTAGAGTCTCCAGAGGAAAAGTTTCATTAATTTCTTTTCTCTCGAGAATATCCTGATGAGGATTTTCTAACCGGGACAAGTGATCAACTGCAAGGTTCTCTGCTCCTTTTTTATCTCTTATGAGTATATCGAATTCCTGAAGGAGCAGGACCCAACGGAGCAGTCTTGGCTTTGCGTCCTGTTTAGTGAACAGGTATTTCAGAGCCGAATGGTCCGTATACACCACGCTTTTGGTTAAGATTAAGTAAGACCGAAATTTTTCAAAGGCATATACCACAGCTAATAATTCTTTTTTTGTGGTGGTATAGTGTGTTTGAGCTTCATTCATGGTCTTACTTGCGTAGTGTATTGGCTGGAAATGTTTGGTTTTGCGTTGCCCCAGAACTGCACCAATAGCGAAATCGCTAGCATCGCACATAAGTTCAAAGGGTAAGCCCAGTCAGGGGCAACAAGGATTGGTGCTTCGGTGAGCCTTTTCTTTAAAGTAGAAAAAGCTTCGATGCACTCGGGGGAAAAGACGAAAGGAGCATCCTTTTCAAGAAGATGAGTCATGGGCCGGGCTATTTTGGAGAAATCCTGTATGAATCTCCGATTGAACCCGACATGGCCGAGGAAACTCCTTATTCCTTTAACAGTGGTGGGATGAGGCAGTTTAGCAATAACATCAATTTTGGCCTTATCGACCTCAATCCCATTTTTTGAAATTTTATGGCCGAGGACAATGCCCTCCTTAACCATGAAATGGCTCTTCTCCCAGTTTAGACAAAGATTAGTGTTTTCACAACGTTGAAGCATTTTTTCTAAATGGGAGAGGCATGAGTCGAAAGAATTCCCGATGACTGAGAAGTCATCCATGAATACCTCCATGGTTTTCCCGATCATGTCATGGAAAATAGCCATCATGCACCTCTGGAAAGTGCCCGGAGCATTGCATAACCTAAAAGCCATGCGACGATAGGCAAATGTTCCGTAAGGGCATGTGAAGGTAGTCTTCTCTTGATCCTGTGGATCAATGAGAATCTGGAAATAACCCGAGAAGCCGTCGAGGAAGCAATAATACTCATTCCCCGTTAGTCTTTCGAGCATTTGATCCATAAAGGGCAGAGGAAAATGGTCTTTGCGGGTGGCTTCGTTAAGCTTTCTGTAATCAATACATA
The DNA here is from genome assembly GCA_030686995.1 of Artemisia argyi. Taxonomy (NCBI): domain Eukaryota; kingdom Viridiplantae; phylum Streptophyta; class Magnoliopsida; order Asterales; family Asteraceae; genus Artemisia; species Artemisia argyi. The sequence goes on along the minus strand of CM060708.1, from coordinate 318,122,573 downwards.
CTCGCCACCCTGTAACCAAATGAGTTGGTATCAACTCGTTATCCTCATTTGTGATAACCGTGATGCCACCCTTCTTTGGAACACAATGTATTGGGCTAACCCAAGGACTATCTGATATAGGGTAAATCAATCCCGCATCAAGAAGTTTGATAACTTCTTCTTTAATAACTTCGTGGATTTTTGGATTTACCCTTCTTTGATGCTGCACGGCAGGTTTAAAGTCCTCTTCCATTAGGATTTTGTGTGTACAAAAATCCGGGTTAATACCCTTTATGTCTAAGAGCTTCCAAGCAATTGCTTGCTTGTGGGACTTTAAAACCTTAAGCAGCGCGGTTTTCTCCTCATCCTTTAAGTCTTTCGCAATAATGACTGGTAACTTATCGTTACCTTCCAAGAATGCATATTCTAGATGAGGAGGAAGGTCCTTAAGTTCGACCTCGGGGAAATCATCATTTTTCTCAACATATTTGACTTTCGCCTTATGAAGTTGTGGAGGTAGAACAGGAATGGGAGAAGGATCTTTGTTCAATAACTTCTCAAGGAGAAGTATATCCCTCTCCGGGTCAATCTCTTGGTTATCAATTCCTTCGGGAACTGAATCACTTTTGAGAAAGGCCTCTAATTCCTCAAGGACGAAATCACTTCCCTCAAACAGAGTGAGGGAAGGAGAAGAATTAGCGATTATGGGGTGAGAAGAGGGAGTAGGATTTCCACTCGGAGAATTATCATCGAATCCAAGGATTTCCTGAGCATACTACTCGGATGCAATGTCAATGACATCAATTCGGTTGACCGATTCAGCATCATAATTCGAGGAGTATCTCGAAGTTTGATCAAGGTTGAACGTTATCGCTTCAGTGCCAACTCGTAACGTGATTTCCTCATCGAAAACATCGATTAATGCACGTCCCGTTCTTAAGAATCCCCTCCCAAGAATGAGAGGAACTCTTGGATCTGCATCGAAATCAACAACGACAAAGTCTGCTGGAAAATGGAATTTTCCCACTCTTACAAATACGTCATCGGCAATACCAAGGGGACGTGAAATTGAACGGTCTGCAAGCTCGAGAGTCATGCATGTGGGACTAAGTGCCTCAAGAGAGAGCTTTTTCCAAACTGAGTGGGGCATTAAGTTGATGCTTGCACCAAGATCGGCCAAGGCAAAACACTCAACCATCCCCGGGAAAATACATGGTATTAGAAATCTCCCGGGGTCTCCTAGCTTCTAGGGAAGCTGTTTCAACAGAACTGCAGAGCAATTTTCATTGAGTGGAGTTCGTGCCATCTCAAACAGTTTTTCTTTATTGCTCAACAGGTTTTTGATTGTCGATGCGAATTTGGGCATTAAAAGAAGAGCATCCGCGAAACTAATATCGAAGTGTAGTTCTTGAAAAATCTGAAAGAATTTTTCCATCTGATGATTAGCTTTTTCACGGAGCTTCTGGTCTTGCAATCGTGAGGGATATGGAATTGTTGGTTTTGGGTTGGCTTTTGGATTTTCAACAGGGCCTTCGGTAGTTTCAAACATGACTCTTTAAGGGGGAGTCGGGACCGGGACAACTGGAGGAGGGATGTCATTGGTACCTCCGTTGTTAGTAGGAAGTACCGTATCCGTAGTATCCTCAGTTTCACATTCCTCTACCGGAATAGGAGAAGAGGTAGACGGAGCTGTGGGTCCTTGGTAAGAAACTCCACTTCTTGTGGTGATCGCCTTTACATCGCCCCTCGGATTAGCGATCGTGTTGCTAGGTAAAGTAGTACCCGAGCCCGAGGGTCGATCATTTAAAGACTTCTTCAAATCAGATATTTGACTAACCAGCATTTTGTTCAGTTCATCTTGGGATTTCATAAACTGTTTTAATAACTCATCAGATGATGGTCCAGTTGGAACAATGGTTTGATTTTGGTTTGGAAAATTTTGAGCCCGATTGTTCTGGAAATTCCCATGTTGCTGGTTGTTATTACCCTGGAAGTGGTTTTGTTGTTGAAAATTACCCTGAGGGTAATTGTTCTGACCTTGATTTCGGTTATAATTCCCTTGGTTCTGATTTTGTTGAACCTGGTTTTGACCAGGGTTGAAATTCCCTTGGTTGTTAAAACCTTGGTTCATTCGGTTCTGGTTCTGATTCTGGTTAAAGTTCTGGTTTCTGTTTTGACCATTTTGGTTCTGGGACTGATTAAACCCTGGTGGTCCGATGTAGTTATTAGATCGGTAGCTCAAAAGGTTTCGATCTCCTTGCGGTTGGTAAGAATTACCTCCTGTATTATAGGAACCTTGAGCTGCGTACACGTTTTCACGAGCCGAGCCACCGGAGGCTGGGCACTCTGTGTAAGGATGTGGACCACTGCAAGTTTCATAACTTGGGTTAACAGCTTTGACCTGATTATGATTTGTCTGATGGATACGCAAAACTGCTGTAGACAAATCATCAAGCTTTTTAGCTAGGATGGATATTTCATTGCTTGCCGGAGTGACTGACTTAAATGAGTCGTTCCTCTCAGCAGAGGAATCCCAAAAATTATGATGGGCAGTCATGTTTTTGATTAAGTCATAGCACTCTTCAGGGGTCCTTTTCATAAAGGTGCCCCCAGCAGCAGCATTGATGGTGTCACGATGACGAAGTGTCAAACCATTATAAAAGGTATCAATAATGGTGACAAGAAGCATGTTATGATTGGGACACCGATCAATAGCAAGTTTGTAACGTTCCCATGCCTCAAATAAGGACTCTTCGGGAAGCTGTCTGAAGTTGCTGATATCATTCCTCAACTTTGTGACCATAGATGGTGGAAAGTATTTGGCCAAAAATTTAGTGATCATCTCATCAAAAGTGTGGATCGAATTCTTTGGAAGTCGATCGAACCAGGAAGTCGCATGATGAGTGAGGGAATAGGGAAAAAGGTATAAACGTAGGCCGTCGTCGGTGACGCCATTTTGTTTCATGCTCTGGGTGACAGTTAAAAATTTGTCGAGATGCTTGTTAGCATCGTCACCCGGCAATCCGTGGAACTGGCACGTATTCTGGATCTGTTGTATCATGTGGTGTTTTAATCCAAAGTCCGTGGCTCCAATAGTGAGTGGTGCAATGGGTCCACCCCTCCCGTGCATGGTAGGTTGACACAGTTCCTCCATTGTTCGGGTGTCAGGAACTGGTTCCTCCTTGGGAGGGATTGGGTGCTCGTCGTTCATTTTTGATGGTTGCTTTTCTTCAACAGTACGTAACTTAGTTACGTTTTTTCCTTTATTACGCTTTGTTTGCGAACGAGTGCGCATGCACTAAAAACGGTATCAATCAAAACAAGACAGAGGCAAAACGACAGTGAACTTGAATCCAATAATCACAAATGAACAGCTCCTTTAAAAAAAGTACACTATTCACAAGGATACAATGGTAAGTTTTAAATCTTAAGTTTGGGAACTTATTATGTTCACACCTCCAGTTGGTAGGTGTTCTGCCTTGGTTTTCGGTGGTAAACTTTTATGTAATTATATTCACAGTACAATGTTTTTGGCTTATCGTGTATGGGTGAAAAACTTGGACAATATTTTTGGAACTGATTCGTTAACCGAAATCGTTCCTTTAAAATTACTCGCAGATTGGCGGGAGGAAATAAATGGATTCCTCTTCAGTTCGTAATTTAATGTTAGAACTTACTTTAAACCAACTGTATAGGTTGTAATCTTAAAGATAACGAAGTAATTTAACTTCACAGTTTGTTTTGTTGTTTTTGATTTGTTTGGTGTTTTTAACACTTCAGGAAAAGTGTTAGTGAACTTTTTTCAGATATGATTTTGATTTTTACAAAGTGATGGTATTTGTACAGGAGGAGTTTTGAAAACCACTATACCTAAATCGTTTTGAAATACGCAACAACCTCCCCGACAGCGGCGCCAAATTTTGACTCCTCTTAAACCAACCAGTCAACCGGGTGCAGTTGATAGGCTCACCTAGGAGAAAGTGCAAGTATTAAAATCCGTGGAAATATAGGGAAATCCCCGGGTCGTTAAGTCCCAACGAGGTTGAAATTGTATTTTTGAACGATTAGGGGAATGAGTGGTACTGAGGACAGTAACCAAAATGATTGGGGAATGATTATACTACTGATTGCTTGGTATTTGGATAATATGAAATGATGTAAACAATAACAGAAATATAGATATAATCACAAAAGTACAAATTAAGAAATCAGATAACAGACAGAGAAAAGTGGGTTTTAACAAATTACAAACTACAGGGGGTGTAAGTGAAACTTTTTAAAACTTAAAATTAAAAGAAAATTTAAAGTGAAAATGAAATTATAAAAATGATTATTTTAATATTTAAATATTACTTAATTAATTAAAACTATTTAAAATCTAATTTAAACCTAAGTTAAATTAACTAAAAATTATAAAGATTACAATTTAAACTAAAAACTTGCAAAAATAATTTCCAAACCTTAAAAAGAACTTGAAGAAAGTATAAAAAATAAAAATAAATATTTTTGTCTTTTTATGAGTTTTCTATTAATTAAAAACTAATTATATTATTTAAACTAATTAAATTATTTTAAATAACTAATAATACTAAAATGACTTATAAAATTATGGAAAAATTTATAAAACTAATTAACCATCACAGGAATCCTCAAAAATTATAAAAATTTACTAAAAATTATATTTAGGCTATTTGACTAATTAATTACTTATTAATTAATTTAAATCTACTTTAATTAAATTAAATAAGAAAATTGAAAAATGAACAGTGGAAATTATGAAACTATTTTCTAAAAGTCTTAACTAATTTATAAAACCTAGGAAAATTATAAAAAGCTACTGTTATTAATTAAAATTTAAGAAAACTAATTAATTACTAATATTACCTATTTAATTATTTAAACTACTTTTAATTCTAGTAATTAGTAAACTGTTTAGGAAAAATCTAAGAAAATTATTTTAAATACTTAAAAGTACTAGGAAATTAAGAAAATTATAAAAATGGGAAAGTGCTTATTAATAAGCTGAAAGGAAAATTAAATAGATAATTTCTATTAAATAGAAGCTATCACTCTAATTAAGTTTGGCTTTTTCTGGTTTTTCTTTTATAGAACTATTAAAATACTTAAATTATGAAACTTTTACAAAGATAACTAATTTGGAAACCAAGAATAAGCACTGTTAGTGCTTATTAGCATATACAGTTGACCAAGTTTGACCATGAAGGAATTTTGGCACAAATGGAGTTATGTGGGGTCCACACTGGTTAAGTCAGGTACACACAAGTTACTTGGATATGTTTGAGCATGATTTAGCCAAATAAGCAATAAGAATAAGCCACAAGACCACAATAAGCAATTCAATACTTGGTTTCTGAGACAGAAATGGGACAGAGATTTGAGCTTATTTCTGGTGGGGTCCACTGATCCCTAGGTCAAACAAAGGGTCAACTCTTGAAGCCTGGTAGGAGGGGGTTGGAAAAAGCCAATTAGGGAGTGTGGGACCCACTGGGGTAGCCACAAACAACCACCAAAGTGGTGGTGGTGAGATGGTATGCTGATGCACAGGGTAGATGGTTGCCCTGCAACCCACTTTGAGGGGTAATTCAGTCCACAAATAAAATTCTCAAAAATATATCCAACATGGAAATCTAAAGTTCTACTGATAGATTATGCACTCAACAAATTTCAAAGCTTGAAAGCACACACAAAATTCTACAAAAATCTTTGATTTTTGAGATTTCTGCCTAGTATCACTTTTGACTTTTTGAGGTTTTGTGAGTTTTGACCAAAATGACTTTCAATCCCTGATTTTATGACCAAATAAGTTGAATTAAGTTATTTTAAACCTAAATTAAGCTAGACTAATAGATTCTAAATATGTGGTGATGATTTGGTTAATCAAAAGTCCCACAGTGGACTGTTACACATATATGAGTAAGATTTTGACTTTTTGCAAAACAAACACCCAATTTTATGACTTGAATATACTATTAGAACCTAATGTAACTAATTTAGTCCAGAAGCAACAACTGAAAACCCTTTTTAGTCCTTGAACTCAGTTAATCCAAACACCATTTTACTTGACTGATGTGTGATTTTCCAATGCAAACAATTGATCTAGACCACAATACTAGCACATAAGCATACACTATGATTTCTTAAACCTATTCTAGCTCAATTGTACCACTAGTAACAACAACAACTCAGAATTTAACAAAGGGCTAAATTTTACTTGAAAATTGAAATACTAAGCAACTACTGATTTCAATGAACAACAATGCTACTTAAGATTATATTATCACTAAATTACTTTAAATAAACACAGAAAAATAGAATCTAACAAACACAGTAATGAATATAGGAAATAAGCTTTAAAATGGATAAATTGCTTACAAGCTAAAGACTGTGAGGATCAATGACCAAGAACCAAGAACCAAGAACCAAGAACCAAGAACCAAGAACCCTAACTCCTCCCTGAGGATCTAAACCCAAATCCAAAGCTTTCTTGTGCTTCCAAATCAACTCTGAATCCCACAAATCAAATCCAAATCCCACAGTTGACTTTCATTGACCAATTTTATATTTGTGGATTTTTTTAAGCTATACTGATTTGTAAGTTACTAAAAGCTTTATTGAGCTTATTAGGAGCTTATATGAGCTTATGAGTCCACAGTAACATCAACTAAGAACAATATTAAGTAATTTTGAGATTTTTGAAATTGGAAATTGCATAAACTTAATTCATACACAAACTTTGAAATTTATTACTAAAAGAAGTTCACAATACACTTTAGAACACTAGAAATTACACTTGAAAGCTTAAGTTACACTGGAATTTAAAACATAATTAATTCGACATACACTTTTTTAAAAAATAAACTAGATATTAATCCACATTGCTTCTCTTGATCTTTATAGATAAGAATGAGCTTCCAGTTGTCCTCAAAGACTTTTCCCACTTCATCTGAGCCTTTGATTTTGTCCAATTGATCTCCACCGTTTAAACTGATTTTGGCGCCAAAAAGTCTACACGTTTACTTGGGGCCAAAGTTCTGTAATTAAAGAGTTTTGGGAGCTTGTGGAGGTGGCAGGGGACAAGGAAAAAGGTTTGGAGGCCAAGTTTTGGCTGTATGATGAAAACAGAGGTTAAGGCATGGTTTTTTTAGAAAATTGGTGGAAAAAGCATTTATTGTGGTGTGGGATAGGGTTGTGAGGTGGAAGGGAGTGGGAGAGGGGTAGGTAGTGAGCTGGGGGTGGACAGGTGGTGGTAAAACCACCTGGTTTTCAGGTTTGCAGGCTGGGAGAGGGAGATGAACAGTGGTTGGGGTGGTTTGGCGGTTTTGGGGAATCAAACGGGGTCAAACACCCGTTTTAAATAATTAGGGGAGTGGGCCGGTTTTATTTTGGGCCAAGAAAAGGTATGGGTGGGCTGGGTATTGTGTTTGGATTGGATTAGGTTTAGTTTTGGGGTAATAATAATAATAAGGGTCCGGTTGGTTTATGGTTTACAAAGGACCAAATTTGTAATTTGGTGAAAATTGAGGGTTGATTTTGCCACTTTCCCAAACTACTTCCAAGGACTAAACCTGTAATAAAACCATAACACAAGGACAAAAGATGCATATTTTCCATTTTTTAAACCCAGGGACGTTTTCTGCCAATTCCTCAAACTCTAGGGACCAAACTTGTAATTTTCTGAAAGTTGAAGGGTTTAACATGTAATTTCTCCATAGTTATCATAAGGACCAATTATGCCATTTAATAATAGTGCAAGGTTTATTTTTCATATTTTTCTATTTTCAAAACCTTAAGGACTATATTTGACATTTTTGAAACTTGAGGGACTAAAGTTGTCATTTTGCAATTTTTAACTTTAAAGGACTATACTTGACAACTTAAGAATCCCTAAGGATCTTTGATGATATTTTTCATGTTTTGATTTACCAGGGACTAATTTTGACAACTTTCGAAACTTGAGGGACTGAAACTGCCAATTATGCAAACTTTGTACATTTTTCATTTGTTATAAAATGATGAGTATTTAGACACTCATCAGTGGACTTCACCGACCTCAACAAAGCATGTCCACAAGACTGCTATCCGCTACCAGAAATCAATTGGAAAGTAGAATCCTTGTGCGGGTATCCTTTCAAATGCTTCCTAGACGCATGCAAAGGATACCATTAAATTCAAATGGCCAAGGAGGATGAAGAAAAAACAGCCTTCCACACGAGTCAAGGGGTGTATTGCTACACAAAAATGCCCTTTGGCTTAAAAAATGCAGGAGCCAAATACCAACGGTTAGTGGATAATGCATTTGAGAAGCAAGTGGGCCGCAATTTGGAGGTCTATGTTGATGACCTGGTCATAAAAAGCCATACCGAAGAAGAATTGGTGCATGACATAGAGGAGACGTTTAAGACATTGGGAAGAATAAACATGAAGTTGAATCCCAAGAGGTGCACTTTTGGAGCAACATAAGGCATGTTTCTTGGATACCTAATAGAACCCGATGGTATTAAACCGTGTCCAGAAAAAACAAGAGTGGTCATCGAACTACCTTCACCGTGCACACTAAAAGAAGTCCAGTCACTAAACGGCAAATTAGCCGGGCTAAATCGATTCTTGTCCAAATCAGCAGACAAATCATCCTCTCTTTAAAACACTCACGAAGTGTACAAAGAAGGGAGATTTTCGATGGACTCCAGAAGCGGAAGAAGCTTTCCAACAGCTAAAACAAAACCTAGCAGAGCTACCAAAGCTTGTCGCACCCCAACAAGGGGAAGAACTGATCATGTATCTTTCAGCGACCCATGGAGCAGTCAGCGCGGTGCTATTGACAGACAGCAACTCTGTTCAAACACCTATATACTTCGTAAGCAAAGCCCTTAAGAAGACAGAGACTAACTACACCGCTATGGAGAAACTGGTCCTAGCTTTAGTATTCGCAGCTAAGAGACTGCGCAGGTACTTCCAAGCGCATCCGATAGCTGTAATCACGGACCAACCCATCAAGCAGGTTATCTCTAAACCTGATGCATCAGGGCGGCTTCAAAAGTGGAGTGTGTTATTGAGCGAACATAACATTTCCTATAGGTCGCGCACCGCGATCAAAGGACAGATATTGGCTGATTTCATTATCGAGAAGCCAGATGCTGATACTCCATCACCAAAGGTTGAAGTACCATTACAAGAACCATGGGTTCTATTTACGGATGGATCCTCGTGTGCAGAAGGATCAGGCGCAGGCCTTATCCTTACCAGCCCAGATGGAACAGAACACACTTACGCACTACGCTTTGAATTCATAGCCACAAACAATGAGGCGGAATATGAAGCATTACTGGCTGGACTCCGCATAGCAAATCAAATGGGTGTACGCAATCTAGAAGATAATGTGGATTCACGATTAGTAGCTAACCACGTGTTAGGCGAGTATGTGGCTCAAGAAGAACACATGATCCAATACCTCGATAAAGCCAAATCCTTGATCAAGAATTTTGACAAGTTTTCCATTAAACAAATCCCACGAGGAGAAAATAAAAAAGCAGATGCACTAAGTAAAATCGCATCCACAAGCTTTGCACACCTGTCAAAACAGGTATTGGTGGAAACCTTGAAGAACAAATCCATCTCTGAGATGGAAGTGTCCACAGTGATAGAGGAAGAACATCCTACATGGATGACACCCATCATGGATTTTATTAGCAAGGGAACACTGCCCCAAGAACAAAAGGACGCTCGACGGATACGGCGCACAGCGCAGAGGTTCGAACTTCGAGATGGTATCCTATATCGGCATTCATTCCTACAACCATGGCTCAAGTGCGTCGGACCTCTTCAGGCAGATTACTTACTCCGAGAAATCCACACTGGCTCTTGCAGCATGCACTCAGGACCACGGTCTGTTGTAGCACGCGCTTTGCGATCCGGGTACTATTGGCCTACCATGCACCGCGACGCGCGAGACATGATTAGAAGATGCAACGACTGCCAAGTTCACAGACCAATTCCGCGTCGACCACAACATGAGTTAACACCCATCACCTTACCATGGCCATTCCATAAATGGGGAATTGATATTGCAGGACCCTTCCTCATTGTCGCCATTGACTACTTCACCAAATGGATCGAGGCAAAAGCAGTGGCAAGTATCACAGGCAACCAGGTCAAACGATTCGTTTGGGACAACATTGTATGCCGCTTTGGCCTACCTGGAGAAATTATTTCGGACAACGGAAAACAATTCTGTGATAACCCATTCAAAGATTGGTGCACGCAGTTAAACATCACACAACACTTCGCGTCAGTTAAACATCCACAAACAAATGGATTAGTAGAACGAGCGAATCGTAGTCTGGGTGAAGGAATTAAAGCGCGCCTAGACAGACATAAAGGAAGATGGGTGGACGAACTATCGCATGTTCTGTGGGCCCACCGCACAGAAATCAAAGTCAGCAACGGCGATACACCTTTTTCTCTTGTCTACAGGACAGAAGCTGTTATACCAGCAGAAATTGGAATGCCAACAATCCGTACATCGGAAGTTAACGTCACAACAAACGATGATGAACGGCGTATTGACTTAGATCTGTTGGAAGAACGACGCGAAAGGGCGGCTATCCGCGAACCAAAGGCTAAATCAAAGATGAAGAAGTATTATGATGCATGAGTTAAAAACACTTCTTTCAAACCAGGGGACTTTGTATACCGCACCAACGATGCAAGCCACGCAGAAGACATAGGCAAGCTCGGGCCCAAGTGGGAAGGACCTTACGAGGTCACAGAGGCATTAGGCGACGGTGCGTACAGAGTGCGCGACATGAAAGGCCACGAGCTACCACGCACCTGGAACATTTGCAATCTCAAGAGATGCTACCTTTAGGCCACGGCCCACACACTGACACATCTGCACTTTAGTAAGCGCTCAATAAATGTTGGTGTATTTGCCTTTTTTCTCTTTCTTAGGAAATTATCTTTTTGCACTTGCAACAATTAATAAAACGTTGTGGTTTCTAGCTAACTCCACAACACATTTCAACATTATTGCTTACATTATTCATTTATGTTTCAATTCTGTTCATATTATTGCCTACATGGCGTGCATGCACATATTAAGACCACACGAGGGCAGACAGGATGAGTAAACCTACTAAAATACTCGTTGAGTAAGAGGGTTGCAAACCCATCAACACCGGGTCACGTATCCCTGTTAAACACCTTACTATCAAGACGTTGGAGTAAGTTAATAAGTACACCCCGCGATGGATGCACTTTATCGCACACTGTGCGCGTTTAACAAAACATGGACTCAAGACAATTGATTCCTACATAGTGGAATTCGCAGTACGCTGCATTCCACCACATGGATTCAAAACAACTGACTCCTAAATTCGTACACTAACTTCATACAAACTTATGACTTTAGTACGCATCTCACAATGAATGCGCAACAACAAGTTTAAAACGAACTAATAAACCAAGACACTTGGTTACTAAAAATGGTAAACGTAGCACGCTACACATTTACTCGCACGTTTGTTAAGGTTATGGACCACAAACGTTTCTTAAGTTACGGACTTAATGCACAAATTCTGGGCTCAATACAAGACATTATATGCACATTGTAACTCCCGATAAGTCTTTCACATAATAAAGACAAAACATCTAAGTATAAAACAATATATGTGCACAAAAGAGTTCCATAAATTCATTCACCAAAAAACCACGAGCTTTTACAAAGATATAACTACGAGTTATACATATCTACACACTATGGATACGTTCAGGGGATTGTTCTGGCGTAGCTGAGCTCCCCGCCTCCTGAAGCTTCTTCAACAACAACGCATCTTTTGGTGACACGGTCACCACACTGACTGCAATACCATCCGACCTAGGTAGATGTGCAGCACCCACACCGCAGAGAGTGGCCTTCCCTTTAAGACCTTTCTTCTTGGCCGCCCTCTCTACATGACGCTCCAAAACCTCCTTCAGAGGTACCTCTGTCTCAAGAGCGAAGGGGTTAAGGATGTCACGCGGTTGCGTGAACACCGGAACCTGCAATTGAGACTCATCAGGTTTCAAGAAAAAGTCAGCTTCCGCCTCTGCGTTCTTTGCTATGTGCCTCCCAAGAGTTAAACCCTGCATGATCAATCGGATAGGATAATCTTGGTCACGCTCCAGCTGCGCAATGTGTGGAAGCTCAAACAGCCTCATTGCCTCCATAGCCTGCACAAGTTCGTCAAAGGCATCAGCATTATAGTCAGGAACCTCAGAGGGGGAAACCTTCAGCAGTTGCGCCTCAGCCAACTCTTCCACAGCCTGCGCCTTGCCACGAGCAATGGCGCACTTCACCACCTTCCCAAAGGCACCCACGACCTCTAGGGACTCCAATGTTCTCATGGCAGCCAGACGCAAGCCATGGCTGAACAACCACCTGCACAAACAACAACAAACGCATTAGAAAAGAACATAAAAGATACAAGAATTAAGGAGAAGTGTACAACAAGTACCTGCGCTCCGCAATCATCGACATCAGCTAAGGATACAACTCCTCATCATACTCTATGCTCAGCCTGCGCAGCTTCTCTTCCTGCGCCTCCACAGAGTCTTCTACCTTCTTGCCAAACTCAGCAAGCTGGCCGCAGAGCTCATTCTTCCTCTCTTCCAGGTATTTTACCCCCCAGGCAAGGTCAGCCTTGTATTGCTGCGATTCCCCACGTTCGCGTTGCAGCTCAGCCATAACCACTAGTTTCTCCTCAGTCGCCTTCTTGGCGCGCTCATCGGCAGCCAACACCTCTGCCTGAGCCTCAGCCAACTGCGCTTTGAGCTGCGCAATCTGCTCATCCCTCTGAGCGAGGCTACCTCCCCCAACAACGGTCCGCGCCTTTAGCTGAGTGACCAACTCAGCCTGGCGAGCAGCAACATCAGCCAGCTCCTCCACCAACTCCTGCGCAGACATCTGCGCCGCCGCCTTCACAGGCTCCTCCACGTTAGCAGTTTGTGGCGATGCGGCACGATCAGCAAAAATCGCATCACCATTTGCAGCATGGTCTCTACACAAATGAAGAAGGTATAGTCAGTACACGGATACGGCAAATAAAGAAGATTACAATTATAAACACTTATACAAGTGGTGGAGACTTAGCCTAATTCTTCTCCGCGCTAGTAGCAGACATCTCATCTAGCGCGGCTGATTCCTCATCAGCAATCAGGTGGCGCCTCCTTTTGGAGGTACCCGCAACATAACCACCAGAAGACGCTTCCTTGCGCTTCTCCCTCGAACCTCCGAAGGCTCCAAAATCTCCACGCTGTTGGATGCCTCCACATGTGTCTCTTCCTCTACGGGAGACTTCTCCTCAGTAGGAGGGACAACCTGCACTGGCGCAACAAGCGCAGCCGCAGGGGGAGAGTCCTCGCGCTCAACAGGTCCAAAAACTGTCAGGTGCCCCGCCGTGGCCTGCAAAATGGGCTACTCACCCTCCCTCAGGGGACGCACCCCCACCGTCACACGCTTGGGTTCTTTCAGCTTCACGACAGCGAACAAATCCATTTCTGCGACAGACAAAAGACAAATAACAAGAACAAGTTAGTTATCCAAGGAAAATAAGAAAAATACTTACATTATAGAGGCAATAAAGGATGAGCACCCACTCTGGCTGTTCTCATCGATGAAGGTTGGAACCTCATCCGCACCATTAAAATAATTACGGCTCAGCCCCATATGCACCAAGAACTCCTCAGGATAGGAGTTAATGGGAATGCGGTTACCATCGATTATGTCCGCATCCGCGGCGCTGTAAGAACCAGGGATAGGACGCTCATCCCTCGGCAATGACCCTTGAGTATAGAACTCAAAGCGCGACGGAAATACAACATCATCTACTGATGAGGCGAAAAATGATCCGTTTTTAGGGGGTCATTTAAGCCCGAATCCGAATTTATTTGATCAAATATTGCCCTAAATCGTTCCTTTTGTGATTTTAGGTGTTTGGAGAGTGAATTCTGGAAAAGAAGCCATTTTGGACGTTTTTGAAGCATAAAAGTGAAGAAAACGGCTAAGTACCAAATTTCCATGCTGAAGATACAAGGTGACGGCGTCAAGACTACCATCTTGATGGCGTCAGACATGAGGAATTAAACACCGTAGGTGGTGATGGCGTCAGAAGGCATCATGACGGCGTCAAAGTGGCAAGAATAAAATACCGTGGTCAGTGACGGCGTCACATAGGCCGTCATAAGTGGATCAAGGCCGTCCGAGGAAGTATATGGCGGCGAGGTGACGGCGTCACAAGTAACTCTTGACGCCGTCAGCCTACTTTTCCTATATATAGTTTTCTAGTTTTTTCATTAAAAAGAGAGAAGTTTTGGTGAAACCCTAAAGACGATTTTGGTGCCTCTTTTACAGGTTTTTCAAGGGTTCCAAACCCTTGAGACCTTGCATTGTAATTGAGATAAGTGTTCTTCCAATTCAATCAATATGTCTATGTGTTGGTTGTTTATATCTTGTTCTTGTCTCAATTCTACTATGCTAGGCTAGATCTCTTTTGTGTTTGCTTAGATCTAATGAAACCTAGATGTTGATTATGTGTTGATTACTTGTCTATTCTTGTTTTGGATGAATGATATTATATGTTAGGCTTAAGAAAACTGGCAGATCTCCAAATGGTAACATGCTTGAACGTCTTAAGAAACATGAACCGAGGCGTACTAGGTCTTTATTGGTTGTATTTAATGCATGAGCCACTGTTTACAATCCCTATAGTTGTGCTGGGTCATGGTGTAGGAGGAGATAAGAGCTCATAGAGTTGGGGAGTTATGTATGCCACCACACGAATGGTATTAAGGAATACAATCCGTCATCCATACAAGTGTAACAAGTAATTAACGTGTAAAAGATATCTAGGGAGTAATGAAGTCTAAGTAAACACAATTTCTCCAATTACTGCTCACAACCTTAGTATAATTAGTTTATTTTCATTTTTAGTATTTTATTTTGATTGCTTCTTAGCTTTGGGTTAGTTGAATAGCAACTAATTCCGCCCACTCTTCCAAAACCCGAGATTTTACTTGCTTTTATAAAAATATAAAAACACAAAAATAATCATCTCTCACCTTTAGAACTATTAATTAGGTTTTCTAATCCTAGCGACACTATTCCTAAGCCGAACGATCAATCCCCCGGTACTTGTCACTATACTATACTACAACGATCAGGTACACTGCCTGGTGGGGGTTGTAAGCTTCTCGAGATCCCTCGAGAGGTAAAGCAAGGTGCGATTCCCACGCATCAAGTTTTTGGCGCCGCAGCCCAGGGAATAGTTATTGTCTAGGTTAGGATTTCTTTTTATTAGGTCTACTTGCTAGATTCCTTTCTAGTAAGATTTTTATTTTTATTTTTAGGTCTTCTTTAGTCTATCTTATTTCTTCGTGCATTTGTTCGTAACTCTTTACCATCCGACAGCATGGAAGGTGGTAACATCTTTGAACCCATCATCCCACCACAACAAAACCCACCATTGGAACCCCTTAGGCCCCGAACCTTAGGAGAGTATTCCCGACCTAGCCACCAAGGCTACCGAAACACCATTGAGCTCACCGGAGACAATGTGACCCCCTTGCGATCCGACACCATCCGGTTGGTGCAAAGCGGATGTGCATTCCATGGACTTCGTTCCGAAGATCCAAACCAACATCTTAAGGACTTCCTCAAAATCGTAGATTCCATAGACCTAGGTGTTGAAACTAGAGAGACTACCCGTTTACGCCTATTCCAATTCTCTCTACGGGATCAAGCTAGTCAATGGCTTGAGCGTTTACCCGCGGGATCCATCACCACATGGGATGATCTCACCACTCGTTTCCTTGCTTAATTTTTCCCACCAGGGAGAACTACTAAGCTTAGGAATAACATCTTGATGTTCCAACAACGTCAAAATGAATCTCTTTATGAAGCATGGACTCGTTTCAAGGACTTACTCCAAAAAGTCCCTCATCATGGCATAGATCTTTGGCTCCAAGTCCAAATCTTCTATGACTATATCGACATCTCCACGAGGCGAACCATTGACCAATCGGCCGGTGGTAAGCTACGTGATCTTAGTGCGGAACAATCATGGGAACTCATAGAAGATCTTGCTCTCTATGACAATGAAAGTTGGAATGATCCCCGTGATTTGAACAAAACGGTCAAGGCAATATCTTTGCCTTTGAACAATTCTAGCACTCCCGACCGTAGGATCATGGAACTTGAGGACCAAGTCAAGTTTCTCATGAAATCTTACGAAGCTCCGAAGCCTTCAAGCCAAGTGAACAAAATCACTTTTTCATGCGAATTATGTAGTGGTCCCCATGACACTCATGATTGTGTGGAACTCCCCGGAACAGCTTTTGCGGACTACGCATCCACGCGTACCGACGAAGCGGGAGATAAGTGGTACACTTTCAAGCCCGAGCAAAACACATACGGTGATTCATACAACCCCTCATGGAAAAATCACCCAAACCTTAGGTGGAAGCAAAATCAACCCAATTCTTCAAATCCGCCTAATCGTTACCAATCAAACGGTCCACCATCCAACCGTACCTTCAACAACAATCCTTCTAACAACTATGGTAGTACCAACAATCTTGAAGGATTGATGTCAAAGTTCATGGCATCTCAAGAAGCTCGCATATCCAAGTTTGAAGCCGATTTCAAACAAAAGCAAAGCGAGATGACCACTAGAATTGACACATTGTTGAAAGTTCTCAATGACCGAGAAATGGGAGCACTCCCAAGTGACACGATCAAGAATCCGAAACTAACCGTTAATTCCATATCATCCGTTTCGTCACCCGCTTCGTGTCCACAATATTATTCGGTCAAATCAACAAGCACGTGTTTCAAACAAAACCAAGTTCCCCAAAAGGACCAATCAAATAAAACACCCACTATAGAACCGGTCAAAAGCATTGTTGAAACACCTCTTACGCAAGACCTTGACGATGAATTCAAAGAACTTCACCTAGAACGCCCCGTCATTGATGTCTTAGCGCGTGCTCCCTACTATAGTGCCCTCCTAGAAAAGTACGAGAAGTGTAAGCTAGGCAAAAATGGAACCGCCTTCGTTCAAAATAAGTTACCTAAAAAGCTTGATGACCCGGGTATATTTGTTTTGCCTTGTAAGATAGGAAGATCCGAAGCTTTCGACACATTAGCCGATTTAGGGTCAAGCCTCAACTTGATTCCCTTATCCTTATTCACCACTCTTAAGCTAGGAAAGTTAGAGGAAACGGAGGTATTGATAGGACTAGCGGATGGAAGTATTGCACACCCGGTTGGAATGATTAAGGATGTAGTTGTTCACGTAGGGAAGTTAACTATTTTAGCGGATTTTCACGTCCTAGACATGGTTAGTGACACTACATGCCCATTATTGGTAGGAAGAGGATTTTTAGCAACCGCTAGTGCCATGATAGATTGCAAGGAATCAAAGATAACGGTAGGTGAAGGCGATACTTGGTCAGTGTATGATGTTAAGAAGCATAGTTATGATTGTGATGAGGAACCAACACCGCATTGGGTAGAGATGAATAGGAGACCATCTAGATATGGGCCTTGGATAGAAAGGAACTTTATAGGACCTCAATGCCCATTCTATCTAGAGAAGGACTTTGTTGAAAAGACACATTCGGTAGAACAACTCATAGCTAGAGATGAGGAGCTAGACCCCTTTGAGGACCCCTTAGTCTTTAGGAAGATGATTGAGTTATTAAGCGTAATGCCCATCAACATAGAAAGGAATAAATGGAAAAGAGAGGGAGATAAGTGTTAATGGAGGTGGGATAAGCCACCTAAAGAAGGTGACGGGGCATGGCATATTAGAATGACCTTGTATGATCCGGATGGAGAAAAGTTTGAAAGATCATACCATACTAAGGAAACCGATAGAAAGTTGAAACCTAAGTTTGATCCCAAAGATGTCCTCAACGAGGAACTCACCCGAATCACGTAGTAACCCATGACTTTGAGTCTAGCTACAAGACTCGTAAATAAAGAAAAGCGCTTCTTGGGAGGCAACCCATGTTTTGTGTGATTTTATTTGTTTGATTGTTATTTGTTTCCGTATGCATGTTTTATTTTTATTGTTGGTTGATCATGTTTCTCAATTAAAATGTGGAAATACTTTATTATGTTGTTTGGCCTAGTCTTAACTTCAACCTAAAGGTATTTTTGCAAAAGATAAGTGTAAGGAAAAACCCCAAATATGTTTTTAAGAAACAAACCGATCATGATTCTCCACAATATTTAATGAACATGTATATTCGTATTTGTTAGAGTCAAATGCTTGTATTGAGTCATAATGAAGTTTTGCAAGATTTTCCAGGAAGTAGGACAAAGTTTTTCCAGAAATTTTCCGGAAACTTAACATAAGAATTTCTGCAGGTCCATTCTGACGGCGTCAGAGTATTGCTCTTGACGGCATCAGGAGTTAAAATCTGGAAATTTTACCGGTTTTGTTTTTCTAACGGAGTCTTATGGTTTTTGTGAATTATTAAGTTTTATAATCTCCAGGAAATCTGCAAACTTCATTCCACAAGCATTATATCTTACTTTGTTTTCTAGGATTTAGTAACTTATATAGGATGCCGCCGATTTTACGCGAGGTTGCCTTGTCTATTGTTGTCAGGATTTACAGGTTATTTATGACAAGAAGATGATTTATATTCTGGAAGGGAAGCTTTGATGGTTCGTTTTCTTGGAGGAAGATTTAACCTGGCCAACCTATAATCCATACCGAGCAAATCAGGGGAGTATTTGATTTCATTCTCTTTACCTCTTAACTTTTACATTCTTTACTTGAACATTGGGGACAATGTTCATCCTAAGTGTAAGGGGAGGGTAAAAAGATGATACCTTACATATGCACTTTCGCTTGAGTTTGTTTTGTTTGATAGTAGATGTGTAATAAAACTATGAGAAATACTTGTTAGTGTAATTTTAGCGCCAAATTTAAATTTTTTTACAACATTTAGGAGTGAAACTTTAGCCATAGCAAGCGTCTCATGGATAGGAGATTGTATGACTAGCACATAACCGTATATTCAGAAAAATTTTCCACCCAAAAATGTGAGGTTCGCCTTTAGATTTGATAGGAAAAGCATTTATTATTAGTGCTTATGAGTGTACCGGTAGCATTTAGATTCTAGAACTTGCGTTAGTGATGCATCCCGAGACCGCTAGTGAGACTACATTCGTGTGGTAGGATTTACTACATGATAAGAGGCATTAGGATCACCCTTGTGTTAAACCCGTATCATAATTACTTGACCATTTAAGTCATATTACTTGGCTAGTTAAGTCAACTAATTTTTCCCACACCCTTAGCGTTGTACTCATTTTTAGTACACGAAACCCCTAGTACACCCCTCCGAGCCTATCTTTTCGTTTCTAACTTTAAGCATCTTACTTAAAGGAAGAATTTGTTACACCCCACTTAAATGTACACCCAAATCGCCTTAGCCTTCCGTGTATGCGCTCATTTTTAGTGCATTATTGTTATTTGTTAAACCCTAAGTTAACCTTCTAATTGATTACATGGTTGCTAAGTCGAGTCATATCTTTGTACATATTATTTTGGGACGATTGGGACTCATGGGTAAGTACTTATTTTATGGAGTAATGGGGAAGAACATCATATTATTACCCCCATATGTGCGTTAATCTTAAAAGTGCTCCAAGTGTTTTGATTTTCTTAATTCGAGTCATTAGATTAGTTTAATGTAAAGTATGTAAAGATTCAAGTGTAAGGGGAATGTTCATTCCCTATGATGTATTATTTTGGATGGTAGGGTAAGAGTGTATGCAAAAAAAAAAAAAAAAAAAAAAAAATCGAAAAAAAAAAAAAAAAAAATCAAGAAAAAGAAAAGAAAAAAAAATAGAAAAAGAAAAAAAAAAGAAAAAAAACATACGGACTACCATCCCCTTTCATTCTATGTTCATTTTATATTTTTGTTATTTTTCATTTATTAGCTTAAGTCGAGGCTAGTCTTGGCTTAGCAACGCCATCTTGTACATGTAATTAACCAAGATTGTTAACTCGCCACCAGTAAAATTTCCTTTATCCAACAAAACCGTGTAATTCATATCCCTACACCTAACGTTATAACCCTTTAAAAGACCTCTTTGATAGTTTATCTTAGGTGCTTACGCCATGTGGTGGAGGTTTGATCCTTTCCCAAGCCTATGGTAATCTATTTTGCTATGACAGGTAGTGAGAGATATCTTCCATTTCCATAATGTTATATTACTTTATTACACCCGAGAGATGTGAGTATCTAAACACTATTTGTGAGGTGCTAGTGTATGACCTCCATGCTTGTCTATTGGTCTTTAGTGGAACGATTATTTGTTGTAATTACTTTTATATTAGTGTTAAATGACTCCTAACTTGTCTTTCGAGTAGAATAAAAGCGCATTTGCTTGAGGACAAGCAAATCTCAAGTGTAAGGGTATATGATGAGGCGAAAAATGATCCGTTTTTAGGGGGTCATTTAAGCCCGAATCCGAATTTATTTGATCAAATATTGCCCTAAATCGTTCCTTTTGTGATTTTAGGTGTTTGGAGAGTGAATTCTGGAAAAGAAGCCATTTTGGACGTTTTTGGAGCATAAAAGTGAAGAAAATGGCTAAGTACCAAATTTCCATGCTGAAGATACAAGGTGACGGCGTCAAGACTACCATCTTGACGGCGTCAGACATGAGGAATTAAACACCGTAGGTGGTGACGGCGTCAGAAGGCATCATGACGGCGTCAAAGTGGCAAGAATAAAATACCGTGGTCAGTGACGGCGTCACATAGGCCGTCATAAGTGGATCAAGGCCGTCTGAGGAAGTATATGGCGGCGAGGTGACGGCGTCACAAGTAACTCTTGACGCCGTCAGCCTACTTTTCCTATATATAGTTTTCTAGTTTTTTCATTAAAAAGAGAGAAGTTTTGGTGAAACCCTAAAGACGATTTTGGTGCCTCTTTTACAGGTTTTTCAAGGGTTCCAAACCCTTGAGACCTTGCATTGTAATTGAGATAAGTGTTCTTCCAATTCAATCAATATGTCTATGTGTTGGTTGTTTATATCTTGTTCTTGTCTCAATTCTACTATGCTAGGCTAGATCTCTTTTGTGTTTGCTTAGATCTAATGAAACCTAGATGTTGATTATGTGTTGATTACTTGTCTATTCTTGTTTTGGATGAATGATATTATATGTTAGGCTTAAGAAAACTGGCAGATCTCCAAATGGTAACATGCTTGAACGTCTTAAGAAACATGAACCGAGGCGTACTAGGTCTTTATTGGTTGTATTTAATGCATGAGCCACTGTTTACAATCCCTATAGTTGTGCTGGGTCATGGTGTAGGAGGAAATAAGAGCTCATAGAGTTGGGGAGTTATGTATGCCACCCCACGAATGGTATTAAGGAATACAATCCGTCATCCATACAAGTGTAACAAGTAATTAACGTGTAAAAGATATCTAGGGAGTAATGAAGTCTAAGTAAACACAATTTCTCCAATTACTGCTCACAACCTTAGTATAATTAGTTTATTTTCATTTTTAGTATTTTATTTTGATTGCATCTTAGCTTTGGGTTAGTTGAATAGCAACTAATTCCGCCCACTCTTCCAAAACCCGAGATTTTACTTGCTTTTATAAAAATATAAAAACACAAAAATAATCATCTCTCACCTTTAGAACTATTAATTAGGTTTTCTAATCCTAGCGACACTATTCCTAAGCTGAACGATCAATCCCCCGGTACTTGTCACTATACTATACTACAACGATCAGGTACACTGCCTGGTGGGGGTTGTAAGCTTCTCGAGATCCCTCGAGAGGTAAAGCAAGGTGCGATTCCCACGCATCATCTACCCAGAAAAAGTACTCTCTCCAATGCCTTAAAGAATCTACTTTTTCGGTGTAACATTGGAGGTGCCCTGCGCGTTTGGCAAAAGAAACCCATCCATGCGACCACGTTGTGTGGTAAAACGCCAGAAACCCATGAAGATAGCTTATGCCTTTTACAGCACCTAATGCTATATAGGTTCGAATCTTCCAGGAGTTTAATAGGTTAGTACCCCTTTGGTGTAAATGAGTATGAAGTGACTCATTAGCCAAGTAACTAAACACCAACATTTTTTTCCTCCTTTTCTTGACAGAATCCTAATAGTTTAACTACGTTCACGTGATTAACCACAGACAAGGTCCTTAGTTCTGACTGGTATGATTTCTCTATGAATTAAGATTTAAAAGAGGATAAAGTCTCTTCTTCACGCTTGACTGCAATCTCAGATGCATCATTCAACCGTCCTCTATAAACAACACCAAAAGCTCCTGATCCAACTATGTTAACTAAATGTCGCCGACTCAAGTTCTGAAAAGGTGAATTGCTGCAAGGAGATCTCAGTTCTTCTTGCCAATTGTGATCCCTCGAGTGGATTGATGTTTGTATCGGGTTGAGGAACATTGGTCTCGTGTAACAAAAAGACCCAATATAAATGGCCGCAAGAATAGCAACAAAAAGACCCATGAATCCAACAATAAGAGCGGATATGAAGAGATTCATTTCTAGCTTGTTAAAAAGCAATATTAGAAGAACCTGTACAAAAACACAAGATTGATAACATCAACATATGTTAATACATTCAACATGATCATGTCTTTGATCACCAACAAGCAAATCTATATAATAACTAGAAATAAGCACATAAACAGATGAAGATGATAGAATTTACGTACTGGAACTTGAATTTGAGAGAATATGTAGAATGAACAAGTTGCAGGTTTGTTAATGGCAGTGTGGGTGGGAGTGAAGGTGGATAGTGGAGGGAATGAATATTTGTAATTTGCCTTAACACTATGCTTGTTTTTCTATGCTAACATATATATGTGCTTCTTATATTTGTACCTTGTGCATCATCATAGGTGACTATTTGTTGACTATAGTCATATGTTAGTGGTCAGTGATGTTACAGGTGGCTAGAGAAAGTGGGGGTGAGGTGTGAAAGATAGAAATAGAATGGGTTAAGCATATACTCGTTATTGCAAAAAATGTCCCTATAGTAGGCGAGGGTAAATAGTCATTTCACAAGCCTTTGACTTTGCCTATCGGGGATTCTGTAACAAGCGTTAGCAAAAAACAAGAATTTGCAATTACAGTAAGGGTTCAAGAGCAAAACTCGTAAAAAAATAAAACGTTAGCGACATTTCTCGCAACTTTTTTTCCGAGGACATTTCTCACAATTTTCAAAAAGTTTAGGGACATTTTTTGCAGTTTACTCTTTATTTGATTTATTTATTTTCGATTAAGATTTGATCAAGGACGCTATGCTTACTATAATAAATCTCTACAAACAACTAGAACTTGGATATAAACATCTTTTTGAACAACGGATATCAACATGTTGGTTTTCATATGTTCGGTACGAAAGACAAAGTTGCTTTGTATTTTTTTTTCTTTCTAAAAAGCACAAATAACGCTGTCTGATCGGTCACAAAGTTAGGTACATCCTTTAAGTTAAACTTACATTATGATGATGTATCGTTATTCCTATCAATCATGAAATATAATTACACATGTATCATAAAATAGAGTATAAATGGAGTTAGATACTATGCTAAGTGTCTATATTTCTTTTGTTAGATACCTAATAGAATGGGATTGATGTAAACTCTCAGTAGGTTGACATCGACATGGCAATTATTGTTTTTCGACTTTCTATTATAAAACGGGAACTAAAACGGAATATGTGGAACTAAGATGGAATATGTTATCTAGCCTAGAAAATGTGGAAAGTTGTCTTATTTTTGGTCTCTTCATATGAAAAGTGAGAAATAATCAAATGTCACACAATTGAGGTTTATTAGTCACTTCACAAGCCTTTGACGAAAAGGCTAACGAGTGTTAGTGAAAGTGGCACGATTTGTTACAAAAAGTCCACTTTAGGGTTATTTTTAGCGCTTTAGGTTTGGGAGTGGCTAGAGTGCAAAAAACAGAAACTTCATGGACGAAATGTGTAGTTTACCCAAATTAATATATGATTTTGGGCCTATATTTGTTTAAGGATGTTGGGCTGTTTAAGGATTGGATAAAAGGTTTTAGCTATGGGTAGTGATTCTTTTAAGAGAGAAATGAAAATGATGGTGGTTGTAGGGTGGTAGATGGTGGTGGTGGTTTTTAAAATCTAGGTTCGTTCTTGATGTTCTTGATAATTGTTTAAAAATAAATAAAAATTCAAGAGAAAGATAACATGGGGAAACAGACAACGATATATTAGTCACTTCACAAGCCTTTGACCATCACTAACAGGAATGGCTAACGAGTGTTAGTGAAAGTGGCACGATTTGTTACAAAAAGTCCACTTTAGGGATATTATTAGCGCTTTAAGTTTGGGAGTGGCTAGAGTGCAAAAATAAAAACTTCATGGACGAAATTTGTAGTTTACCCAAATTAATATATGACTTTGGCCCTATATTTTTTTAAGGATGTTGGGCTGTTAGGGGACGCAGAGCATCCTCCAGCCCCCCCCCCCCCCCCCCCCCCCCGTTTGAACCATGAAATGTTTTTTGATATGTTTTTTTTCATCATATAGAGAAGAGTTCAGATTATGGACCATAGTTTCTTGGATATCAATGGTGTTCTTTATTCTAACGTCATTTTTGTGTGTGTTCTTGAGAAAGAATGAGAGATATATTTCGGAGAGAAAGTTGGGTGGGAAATAGATAAAATTACAAGAAATGACTTATGTGTTTATTGATCGTTGTGATCGACGATGTGGATTCACCAAAGATGTTGTAAAAATAAAAAAAATAAAAATAATAATAACATAGAAAATAAAAAAAATAAAAAAATCTCCATAATATTCAAGTGTTTTCAGGAATATATACTCTAAAATATTATTCTAAATGGTTATAGATACATTCGGCAATCTTTGAGATATTCTAAACCATTTTTGAAAAGAAAATAAACTTTATCTACATTTTATAAGAAAACTATAATCTATACGTTTTACAATATAACTAAAACAATATAATCTGTACAATTTTTATGTCAAAATGTTTAAATATTTTGTGTTCCTGTAAAATTATTTGTACTTTTTAAAATCTGACTAAAGAAACATGTATATGTAGCCTTGTATAAAATCGTACCAAAATGGATATTCTCTATAAATTTTAAAGACATCCACGTTTATGAAGAATTTTTAGTCTTTAAGATATAAAATGTGACTCCTCTTAGATAAATATTTGAGATCAATTTGTGGCAATGAGTTAGCCTTTTGGCGTATCATATCCACTACTACAAAAAAACGTTAAGAGCCCTGTTAGAAATGCTAAAAAAGGTGGGGACTTTATGTGCGAAGCAAATAGACTCCGGTTAAAAAAAAAAAAAAAAAAAAAAAAAAAAAAAAAAAAAACTATATGTGATTTTATATTAGTAAAAAAATTATAACATAGCCTTGTTTTTTATTAAAAAACATGGCTCTATCAAGAAAAAAGTATAAAAAAAATTGTTATGTCATATTTCCAGCTACTATGTCCAAAATTGCGAAAGAAAGCCAAGACAATAATTTCTTCAGTTTTTGATCTCTCAAACCATTTTGAAGTGCATATGCCATAATGTTACGCCCATGATTCGGATATGTGTCATAGTTATTATGTTTAAAATAAGTGTTGGAGTCGTGCTAGGATATGTGTTGGAGTTATGTTAGGATAAGCATTTGTGTTTATATGAGATTATCTCATAAGCGTTTATTTAAGGTTTTCACACCATTAATAAAAAATAATCAATTAAGTTTAAAGATTAAAATATCTCTCATTCTTCTCTTCTTCTTTTCTGACGGATAGTATCGATAGTAGCATCTTTTCAAGCGTAATGAGAGATATTTTGATCTTTAAACTTGATCGATTACTTTTCATTAATAATGCGAAAACCTTAACTAGACGCTTATGAGATAATCTCATATAAATACAAATGCTTATCTTAACAAAACTCAACACATATTCAGATATTCTAACACGACTCCAACACTTATCTTGAACATAATAAACTATGACATATATCCTAACCATGGGCGTAACAAACAACGAATGGCATACGACAATTAATATTGATTTTAAAAAACTGTCACAACTCACAAGTACTTATATTAAACGAAAGACTTGTTCTAAACATTAGTGACCAGTTTTTGCTCTTCACTAAACGAGGTGGTTTCATAAAGCCCCCTAAATTCTGGGTGGTTTATACTCGACATAATGTTGAATCAACATTATGAAATAGACGAATATATGTAATATGCATATGGTTTAAAACGAATTTATATTAAACGAAAGCCTTTTCTATATGAAGGTTTTCCAGTATATATTTATTATATAGTTTCATTTCAAATCATTGAATTAATATGTTGAAATCAACCCTACGTCTTATTCATTTCTTTCGAACACGACATTTCATAATAAAAACGCATTATTGATACGTAAACCAATGATATTTTCAAAAAACTCCTATCGGTTGATTATTGGCAAGTTGAGTTTGATTAGACAAAAAGATACTTTTTGTCTTGTATCCAATGAATAAGTTGAATTTGATCACATCTATCATCCTACCCCAAGCTTATGACCTTGTAAAGATATGAATATTGCTTCATGAGGCTAGTAATTCACATGCCATCTAAAACATAAAATCTCCTTCACACAACTTGAAGATTTTTTTTTTCTTCTCAAAATCAATCATCATCCTGTAATGAAATATAATCAGTTTTGTCACACATATACTCCCATAACTTTAAATTCAAAAGTTAGAAACTTTGAAATCAATCATCATGTGTGGTCCAGTGAAAGATGTGACAATAAAATTTTTCTTTCAATTAAGAGTATTTGGTTAATTTGCAAAGGTTTGCTTTTCGACAGTGTACCTAGATGTACATTTCTAGTTTCGCGAATACGTATTTTGATTTCTTATGCTCACAAGATTGATTTAGAAACCTTATAAAGATCACTATCGATGAAATAGAAATAGGTATACTCTTAAACGGATGAGCAGCACATGCATACGTAAAATTTGATAATCGTCGATAGACTAGCTCAACTGCACACTCAAAATACTAAACATGTCTTAGAACTTACCCATGGCATAGATTAAACTTCAATATTCACCCAAAAAACTCGCAACCCTCGCCACTTTGCTACACGTACATATATTCCGCAAATACAAATACAATCACATCAAATTTTAGTCCAGCTCATTTAGTCCTTTATGTCCTTATCAAAACCAGCAAATAACTCTTCGGCAAAAGCATCCTAATCAACTTTAGGTCCCATTGATTTCGCTAATCCCAAATGATATAGCACCCCACCACTACCAATGGAAAATGCCTATCAACTTCGAGTCCCTTTCTCAAGGAGTAAGTCTCGAGTCTCGACCCTTCAGTTTTTGTTACAAGCGGATGTCGATAATATACATTTTTCAACATTTTCGATTGTTTCTCGTTGCCAATAATTTGATAGTTTCGTTATCAACCAACTTTGAATCTTTTGCAGCTGGCCAACGTATTGATTGAAGTTTGTTGCATTCATTTATATACGAGACGACATATACGAGTATATGATTGCACTTGAGTAACATACTAAAATGGATAATATTTGGTTAAACTCACATGTATATTGTAAGGCGGTAAAGTGTTTCATGTTTATTCAATTATTCATATCACCCTAATCATACATATATAGTGTAAACCTAACAAAAGATACTCAAGCCTTAGCCCATACAAAATACAGTCGGGCTATCACAAACATACAATCTGCCTCAACACTAGAACGAGAAAGCATCGGTTGACGCTTAGAGGACCATGAGAGCAAGTTGTTGCCAAGAAATACACAATAGCCATAAGTCGATCTCCGAGTAATAGGGCAACTAGGCCAAACCGCATCCAAATAAACAACCAATAAGGAAGTAGAAGATGAAAACAACTATAACCCATACTCTGAAGTATCCCGAATATACCTCAAAATCCGCTTAAGAGCCGAGAAATGAGGTTCCCGAGGATCATGCATATAAAGACGCACCTGCTGCACTGCATAAGAAATATCAGGGCAAGTGAAAGTAAGATACTGAAGAGAACCCTCAAGACTCCTATATAACGTCGGATCAGAAATCGGATCACCATCATCACCCGGTTTATACTCAGTATCAACAAGAGTCTGAATGGAGTTACAACCAACCATATGAGCTTATTCAACAATCTCAGTAGCATATTTACGTTGAGAAAATACATCACTGAAGTGTCACGCGTAACAGAGAACCCAAATTCGTCATAGAAAACTCCTGATGTAGAGAAATAATAATCCGCTGTAGTAAAATCTCAGATGAAGTAGTGAGAACAATATCATCAACATATAGTAACAAATAGGTAGTGTCAGTCTCCTGTGTATAGATAAATAAGGATAAGTCACAAATAATTGACTAAACCCAACTCGAGTAATATAAGCAGCAAAACACTGAAACCAAGTAGAAGGGCCTGCTTAAGACCATAAAGAGACCTTTGCAATAAAACATATATAATCAAGATGTGCAGAATCCCAAAATCCAAGAGGCTGATGCATGTAAATTGTCTCAGCTAAATCACCATGTAGAAAGGCATTCTTGACATCAAGCTGATGAACCGGCCAATGTCGAGAAGTAGCTAAACTAAGAACTGTCCGAATAGTACATGGTTTAACAACTGGGCTAAAAGTCTTATCAATATCAACACCCTCTATTTGTGTACTGTCATTTGCTACAAGACGAGCCTTGTAGCGACTAAGAGTATCATCTGCTAAATACTTATGGCGAAATAACCACATACAACGAAAAATATTCGTATTTGCGGGTTAAGGCACGAGAGTTCAAGTGTTATTTTTAATAAGAGCATTATACTCATCACACATAGCATTTTGCTAATTAGGATAATTAAACGCATCGTTATATGATTTAAGTAAAGGAGAGATAGAAGACATATGCAGACTTAGACGCTGAGTGGGACGATTAGACCCGACACAAAAGCGAGTGACCATGTGGTGAACCAAAACCAGGTTCGGGTTTACAGGTTGAGTGGACTGATTTTGGGAAACGAAAATGAAAGCGGGTTGTGGTGGAGTTGGATCGCTAATATTTGATGGAATTGGGCCGATATTGTTTGGGTGCTGTTGGGTTGGTGAAGTTGGGCATGCAACAATGGAATACTCAATATGAATGGGCTCATTATGTGTAGCAGTTGGTGTGATATTTATAGGAACATCTTGGGTATCATTTTGTACATTTGGTGGAGTGAGGTGAGTTATGGATGACGATCTTATGATATTAGAAATGACATTAGACGAGTCATCCAAAACTCATATGAGGGACTCACAGTGAGTGTCATTGAGCCAAACAGAAAAATCGTCCCATCAAACGTAACATGTCAAAAAATGATAATTTTATTTGTGTTAAGGTCAAGGCAACGATAACCATGATAATTGGTGGCGTGGCCCACAAAGATAGAAGGTGTAGCCCGGGGTTCAAGTTTGTGAGTGGTATCAAGGTGAGGGCAACAAAGACACACAAAAGTACTTAAAATACAATAGTCGGGTGTAGTTCCAAAAAGTCGGGTAAAAGGGATTTCATTGTCTATGACACGTGAGGGTAAAATATTTGATAAATAAATGGCCATATTAAGAGCTTCAGTCCAATAATTAGGATGCAGATGAGCTTGAAATAATAATGTGCGAATAAAATTGTTGATATTTCGAATAATTATTTCAGATTTCCCGTTTTGTTGTGAAGTACGTGGACAAGAAAAGCGAGACTGAATCACCATGATCACACTGAAATGACTTTATTTCACACTTAAATTAAGTGTGAACAAAGTTACAAAATAATATATATTTTGACAAAACATCAGATTTATTAACTAACTGATAAACTTAAACATATTGTGAAATAATGACCAAAAAATAAAACATAGTATTTAAAACCAAAAAGACTCGGAATTAGGGAAGTCCACAAGTCCGAGTGTACAATATCAAAACAACACTAAACCAAAGTAGTAGAACTAACAAATGGAAGCCTTAAGTGTTTGCCATGCTGAAAGGCATGACAAAGAACGGGAGACTTCTCTTTATTACACGAAACAGAATTACCGGAAAGAACACGACGTAAAACTTCACTTCTTGGATGTCCAAGATATTGGTGCCACATATACTGACTGGTGAAAAAAAGGATGAGGAATGGTGGAGGTCTTCGTAACAGGGTAAAGATCTCTAGTGCTATCACAACGGAGAAGCACTCGACAAGTTAGAAAGTCCTAAACAGAAGAACCAAAAGGATAAAATTCAACTATACAATAATTATCACGAACAAACTGACGAACAAAAATTAAATTTTTGAAAATTTAGGAGTAGTAAGAACGTTATTTAAATGAAGTGGCTGATATAGCGTAGGCAAAACACTATGGTCAGAGTTGGTAAGAGGTATAGAATGCGTGTCACGAGAAGCGATAGATGGATAAATACACAAATTAAAAACATCACTAAGACTAAAGACATAATCATTAATGTATCAATGTTCCAGTTACCCGTAGAAGGATCCTGAAGTGTTACAGCATTAAAAGCATTTGGCAAAATCTTCTCTTGACTCGACTGTCCTATAAAACCTGGCTGAAAACCCTGAGTTGGCTGACCCGTCAAAGTGGCCTGACCCGATGTCTGACCCAATTGTCTAGGCTGACCCGGTTAGTAAACCTGACCGGATAGATCTGAGGGGCCGGGTGTGTGGGTAGATTAATAAACTGGGCCGTGTGGTACATAAGAGGATTAAACTGGGTCGGGTGGTACATAGGAGGATTAAATTGGGTCGGATGAGTAAATTGGGCCGGGTGAGTAAATTAGGCATGTTGTGGAGAATTGTTATGTTGAACCAAGCTGACTATAAATTTGTTCCTAGGTTGGAGTTGCATGATATGCCATAGGGGCATTGTTACCGGTAGGATGTTGCTCTTATTTGGTAGAAGAAATATTTAGTGCACTATTAGAAGTTCCACTACACCCTAGTTTAGACAAAAGACCTTGCAAGGTCATGAGATCATTTTGTGACAAGGTCGAAGAGGGTGTAATATTAGAACTAGGGCCACTAGTTGACAACGAAGATGAATTGGCATGAACTCCATTGTGAAGAAACTTGCAATAAGCACCAGAACTACAAGAACCCTTATTAAAATTAAAGCAAGGTTTGTTTACCTTTTCCATAGAAGGAGCAGAGTGACGTGTATTAGGGCCAGAGTTATCCAACAAAACCATTGGTGACGAGGAAATAGAATCGACGAAATTTTCTTGTACCCATGACTTTAACCGCATCTCTTATGTAGTGAGCATAGAACGAACCGTTTTAAGATATGAAAAAGTCTCTCGATGAGCAATGATAGTAGAGACGCTATCATACTTCGCGAGCAACCCTTCTAGAGTAAAAGTAACCACATCATCATTCCTAATAGGGGACCCAAGACTTGTCATGATAGTAGCAATGATTTCAATCTTACGAGAGTAAGCATTGATACTAAATTCCCCAAGCTTTAGTGCACGCAATTCGGCCTTCAAAGCAATACAACGAGAATGCTTATTATCATAGAAGCTCATAGCAATAAGATCCTATGCTTCCTTTGCCAATTGAGGATCATCAACAATAAGCCGTGCTTGAAGAGTCGAGGATAATGTCAAAAAAAAATCCACGAAAGAATAATGGTATCCATCTTCATCCATTCGGCATTGGGAGGCGTCAAGGCGCTAGTTGTTGCTTCACTAGTGCCCAAAATATGGTCCAAAAGACCATAACCGCGACATAGGTTCTTGAAGAAGTACATCTACGACACATAGTTCATCTCGTCAACATCTAACTTAACGGGAGCGAGATTTTTAAGGTTGTTAATTGTCATAAGCTTATCCGAAAGAAAGATGATGGGTGGATTAGGAAGAGGGTTTTGACCGGTCATGGTGAAGGATTAGGCTCGATGAGTTTTAAAGCGATTAGGGTTTAGTTAAAAAAAATGACGTGAATAGTAAAGTGGTTTGGTTAGGGTTTAGTAATGATGCAATAGTGGGTGGTTTAGGGTTTAAGGGAAGAAGTAGTAACAGAAACACAGAAAGGAAAATTGATTCACAAGTGATTGTGAACACAACCAAATCAATCACGACCACAGGAACAAGAAAGTAGGATCATATCAAACACACTATGTTTAGTGGCTATCAAACTAAACCAACGATCGACTAAAACAAGCAATGTCCATTGGCTATCAGACTAAACCAACGATCGACTTTAACAAAACAAAATCAATGTGTTGACCGGTAATTAACACCTACCAACGATCGACAAAAATATGAAATAGTAAGGTTTTAATGGTATGCGAATGGAGTTTGCGTTTGTTTGGGTTTGACTGAGCGGAAGGTTTTTAGGGTTCAGGATCACTTGTTTGATACCATTTAAGATGGTAAAGTGTTTCATGTTTATACATACCATCCGAATCATACATGTATAGTGTAAACCCTAACAAAAGATAGCCTTAGCCCATACAAAATACAATCGGGCTATTACACAACATGAGTCATATATGCTCGCTAGGCCTATTTAATCCCGTGGATGACCCAATATTTTTCTTTCTAGGAAAAAGATACTACTCAAATACTTAATCTAAACACGATTCGAAACATGTTTAAACCCAAAAAATAATAATAATAATAAAAAAATAATAAAAAATAATGTTGTTTGACGAAAACATTAACTATCTGTTTGTCCCTGCCACGTGCCACAAACTAAGAAAAAATAGTACTAACTATCAACGGTCAAGATGAATATATACTCTCCCCGTTCTTCTGTTATAAAACCCTCGTTCATTTATATTTCAAACCATCATACTTCATTTCCTTCATCCTGTTAGATTTCTTCATATAAAATTCTTAGTGGGTTCACAACATGTTACTTCGCAGTTCATCTAACCCTGCTCTTAACTCATGGTTCCGACACGAAAACCACAAAGATTTATCACCTTTCGACCCATTATTCATTCGCCGTAACTCCATTTCTCTCCACTCTTTAACCGACTTATCAAGAACGATCACTCGAGCTTCACCAGAGTCTAGTCTACACAGCTTGAGTCCAATCACCAAGAATGGTACTAACACTAATACTACTACCACCTGTGTACTCTCTTCTATCGCGGTTAAAGAAGAAACTGAAAACGAGGAATATAGTGATAATGAGGCTTTGATGTTTTCGACGTCTGGATTGTATGATAAGTTTGGCTTTGAGGTGGATGATGGTTACGGTTGTGGTGGTGATGGTGGAGAAGGGAAGGTTTTGGGTGGTGGTGGTAATGGGAATGATCATGATGATGATGGTGATAATACGGATGTTTATTATCGGAGTATGATTGAAGCTAATCCCGGGAATTCTATGCTTCTTAGTAATTATGCCAAGTACTTGAAAGAGGTATTTATGATTTGTATTTATTCGTATTTGTTGTTATGATTTGTTGTACACGTTGAATAATCGCGCTTAATAGTCTCAATAGGGCCAAACTGTGTGTACATGGTATTTTGTTGCGGTCAAGGCACAAGTTAGACAAACCCTGATTTGAATGTGTAGGACTAATCTTTATGATCAATGATGGATTCAGCGTGACCGTATATTGGGAATACTGCCAAGGATCGAGTATAATAGTTAATAGGCATTGGAGTGAAAATTTGATGTTTGAAAAATATTGGGATCCCTATAATTTTTGAAAATTGAAATTTCATTCCTTTTGATTGGAGAAAAAGTTACTCGTACTCAAATTTGAGTTTTTTTCTTTTTTTTTTTTTTTTTTTTTTTTTTTTTTGGCAAAGTTCTCTTGTGTATATAGTTAAGGGTTCATTTAATTAAGCTTAATTTTCAAATAGGTTCGAGGTGATTTTGTTAAAGCTGAAGAGTACTGCAGCAGAGCAATACTTATGAACCCGGGTGATGGTAATATGCTGTCTATGTATGCTGATTTAATTTGGGAGACCCAAAAGGATGCTTCTCGTGCGCAAAGTTATCATGATCAAGCCGTTCTGGCTTCCCCAGATGACTGGTATGATGAACGCTATCATGATACCTCTAATAGTACCGCTTTAAAACTTGATGTTTTTTTTTTTTAATTTTTTTAATTTTTTTTTTATCTTGTTTTTTGATTTAAATTTTTTTGCTTGATGATGGTGCAGTTATGTTATGGCCTCATATGCTCGGTTTCTTTGGGATGCCGATGATGATGATGATGATGATGATGATGATGAAGAGGAAGAGAATGAAGTTAATAAGCTAGATGATTGTGGCATGAATGTGTTAACACCAAGTTTCTTGACAGGAACTTCACAACTACCTCCAATTGCTGCAGCATCTTGAGATGAACACTCTTTTGTATATTAGCGGAAATATCTTATACAGTAGTAACTTTCTGACCCCATCTTTTGTTAGTTGTTCTGTGTTGTTTTTCATTTGTTTTTCTGCTTTTTTAGCACTCCATGTGATTGTGCCTCATCAAGGGTATGCTATAGATATGTTTCTATTGCAATAATTTTGTAATTATTGTGTCACAACAGTTATAAAACGATATCATAACTTCTTTTACTATACTAGGCTACTACTTGTCTGCATATGTGTTACGACGTTGCTTCATGTATATACATCATAGGAGAGAATCACTAAAGGGTAATTGTTAAGCCACTCAGGATGTTATTTAAGATAAAAAGAAATATCTCTAGGCTTTCAAGTCATGAAAGGATAGTAGGACCATTGCCTTTTGTATTCAAGTGCAGTGGGGTGAATTATGATAAGAAATGAATGGAGGGTTATGTTTTATTTAGTTGTTGTTTTGTGCTTTGGGTAAAATATCTACTTAGCATTGTCTGTTTGGAATTGAATGAGACATTGCACCTAATGTGCAGTGGTACAAGTTTCTTCCCCACAAGTGCTTGGAAATATCTCATGCAAATTGACTTGACATCATTGCACATTATTGGAAAACTCTCATGTAAATTTGTATAAAATACATAAGTAACACATGTCTAATTAACATACATCATTGATAACAAATTCATGAACATACTTCCATAAAAGGAACCATATGATTTTCTGTTTAATTATCTTGTTTAGGCATGTTAATGATTAACACAAGTAGCTAGCCCTTTATTATAGAATAAGCTTATCAAGGAATCTCATGCCGTCATGTGCAAAAGTTTCCCTCTTGTACAAAGTTATACTAAAAATGACTAGATTGTGATAAATGATTAAATGATAAGGCAGAATTAACAAGACTATTGCGGGATACTTGTGAAAACTGTTTGGATATAATTAAATAAGCAATATGCATTATTGGAGCTTTGATAAGAACAATAAGGTGGAAACTAATAAGGCTATGATAATAGCGCATTGGTTCATTTTGGAGCTTTAGATGATAATCAAGATGATCATATGAGAATAGCGAATCTGTTCAGATTTGTACATGTTTCTGCTTTGTTTATATGAAATTGTTGTCTTGGTTTTGCTTATTTCAGGAAATTTCTAAGGGAGTATGAATTTGTCTGTTTAGGCAAATCATACCTTTTTTTTTTTTTTTAATTTCATGTTTTACAAATTTATGATACTTATTAAATAGTATTAAGAACTAAACAATAGGACAAAGGAGAAATTACAAAGAGTCACTAAAAAATGCTTCAGATGATCCAAAACCAACCAAGAACCGATCCGGAAACTAACCCCAATCCTAGACACAAAGCCATAACAACCGCAGCCATTTCTGCTTCTGAAGGTGGCACTGATTTCGGCGCGAGAATCATAATGACACTTGTCAGATACCCATTAGTGAACCCCAAAACAATCGTCAAAAAAACCACAAATACTTCATTCTTAAGCCATATAGGTCCATGTAGGCAGGCTGTGAAGAGTGGATATAATAGCAGTCGTCCCATACAACCCCATGTCGCCTTAGCAATACTCTCTAAAACATAAATCGCAGTAAAAGACTTCCCCGCAAAATCCGCTATATTATAAGTAGCAATCAACATTATCGGGTACCAGTCCTTAAGTAGGTCTGATTTTATGTTTTCTGCTAAGAATCCTGGAAATATTGATAAAGTTACCATATATATGATGAATATTCCTAAAGCAGGCCACCGAATCATTCGTGCTACGTCCCAGAATTTTGGCCTTGATGGGGAACTGTTATGTTGGAGTACTTTGTAATGGTGTTCCATGACTGGCAACTTGTATAATAAGGAACAACAAACCATGCACAACAGCAAAATAAGCGTGCTAACTAGGAAATATAAGTGTGCACTTTTCTTGAGCCCTTGTGGATTATGTGGGAGTGATGCTTTCGTTATGATTCGAAGAAAGGATACTAGAATACCTGTAAAACAAGGTTGTAATTATTAGCTAAATAAATGTAGACAAGTGTTATTGATATAGATGTGGGAATTTATACCCATTTGCCTAAACATGGTCGATCTGGGGTGGAATTTATCTTCAACGGGTCAAACACGTCGAAAGTCACCCAAAATTTTTTATAACGTCCTTACAACCTCCTAAATCGCTTAATGTAAAACTCATATTAATATTTAAAGAGTATGATTTTTATATTCTTATTTAGTTTGTTAATTGTCTATAAAAGTATTGGACAAAGAAGTTTTAACGGATGACCTAGACGCATTCAAAAGTTAACCATTTAGACCTTTTGCAGCGTATCCCTGCCTGACATTTGCCACCTCTAGCTACTGCATTTCATAAGGCTTACTAACAAAGCTTACCTGATGAAGCTGTCCCAGCAAAAACAGCCTGCATGTATTCTTTTGGCAATTTTCCTGCGGACCCTATTAGACTCCCTCCAATTAACCCATCGGCTAAACCACAGATCCAGACTGATGCAACCACTGCACAAAAAGCTGCATCGGACTGCTCCTTCGACACGCCATGCCAAGCCCAGTCAATCGTTGGAGTTACCATGAGAGACACGACAAACATAGCAAATCCAATGTTCATCCTCACTTGAAAGGTAACT
Source organism: Artemisia argyi (assembly GCA_030686995.1). NCBI lineage: Eukaryota > Viridiplantae > Streptophyta > Magnoliopsida > Asterales > Asteraceae > Artemisia > Artemisia argyi. Next base: position 318,085,481 of record CM060708.1, on the reverse strand, counting down.
AATTTGCTGAAATTGTTCCAACGTATCATAACAATTAAAACTAGAAGAGAAGAACTCATATAGGCAACCGAGAACACTTTCTCTACATGTTTATCAGGATAAAGATAGCCGAAGTAGTCGATAGCCGTGATTAAAGCATTCCATGGAAGTAAATTGCCTGCACCAAGTAAGAAGTGGATTATATAAGCTATTTTGTAGGTGTCTTTTGGTTTAGTCTGATTCGGATTGTTCTTAAAACTCTCCATTTTGGGATCTTTTTGGGTTCCTGGTATAGGCTTTGTGATTAGAACAAGGCATTATATAAGTAGCATTCAAAGGTCGGTCAAAAAGATTTTCGCTTCCGTCTGTAAAAAGGAAGATTCTTTCCAATTCTTTTATTCTGGATCATTGGAAATACGCCTTAAATACAAGATTGATGTGAATTGCATATATCTCACTTTTTTAAACGATGGGCGTCTTTTACTTTGTTTGTGAAGCACAATCTATCAATGTCTCAAAAGAACAATAAAAGGGAGGAAAATTGTCTTTATTTATTTACCTACTTTTAGAACATCAAAGGTAGAAGAAATTTGTGTTTGTTTTCTTTTATCTTTTTCGATAACATAATACATTGCTATTTTGTTTTTCTTGAAGTACAATTTACATGCAGCATAGGATTCCACTCATTCTGGCTAATTGATTCTTGTTTAAAGGATGATGTGCTAAGAGTTTGGAACCGATCCGTCTTAAAATGTGGTAACTTTATCATACAAGAAAATGTACTGTGTCCCACGTGGCCATGTAAACGAATGGCGAGAAATGTTCTGTGCTCTTATTCGTTTACATATGATAAGATTACAATACATGCAGACTTTCTTTAATATTTTGATCCCTTCTAATCATATTGCAGGAATCGTCGTGGATTCGTGGTTATTAACAGATCATATAGCATGTTCAAGTCTATATGGTCCATTCCCTAGCTTGGTCACTGGTAAAATATTCACCATATATTCTTATTTTCACCTTTAGATTGTCCTCTTCACACACGCATTTGTCTTTTTTGAGTACATTTCGATTATAGCCTAGGTTGGGCTATGTTTTTTTTGCTAATGGGGTTGAAGAATGAGGTTCGGCAATTGGGAAGTGTATATGGAAAACAGAATATCATGTATTCATGTTTACCCCAAAATAAACCAGCACGGGAGTTAACAACCCCTTAAAGCCCAAAGTAGCAGATGACCTAATAGTTTTTGGATCAAGTTATAATCATGGTTAAAGTTATTAATTAGTAGCCAACTTAAGATGCATAAAGTGTTCAAACTTCCCATTTTGTATCAACATATATTTGTTCAAACTTCCCATACTGTTACAAGTTTACGCTTTCTCAATTAGTACCAACTCCGGTCCCTTTGTATTTGCTATGTTTGATATTTATCGACGAGGTGCATGGGCCACACAAGTTTAGGATCATAGGTGGGAGTTTAAAGGTAAAATTTATAGATCAATTAAGGTTTTAAGTGAACATCACCATCAAAATAGTGAACCTATCTTTACTGGTTGGAAAGAACTTGAATGGAGCTAAAGCAATGGCTCATGATCTTGAAATGACTCTTGGTGAGACACCTAAAAGCTTTTGTAGATTCATGGACCATTGGTTTATATAGAACTTGATTCTTTAACTCCCTGTACATTTCTTTAGCTTTTTCTCATATGGTGTCATTTCACCTTTCATTTAAGAAGGTAATATCATAAATATGAATGCTTATTTAATCTTATAAATGACTGATTGCTTTGTAATAATTACTAGACAAAGTGTTTAGCACTATTTAGAAGTATTTAACAATGGTTATTGGTTGCTTTAAATGTCGATAGACCTATAGTAAAGATGCTCATAATCGGCATGTGTATCTGCTTGATTTGGTTACGTACTTGTAACTCGATTTTGATTAGTTAAAACTTATATTGTACTAGATGTATACGAGTTGAGGTTCTTTTCTATTTTTCTGTTTCATTATCGATCTTTTGCACAAGGCAAGTACGTATATTACGTGTTGTAGTCTATCTTCTTTGATAATTTATATACTCCTTAATATGTCATTAGTCTATGTATTATTTTAGCATATATATTTGGAGTAAAGATCATTTGAGGACCAAACTTTTTTTACATACCAAGGGACTAATCTCCACCCTCCATCTTTATTTGATCTAATGGATGAGATTAATCCCAACAATTTAAAAAACCTACTTTCATCCTTTTTTTTCAAATATTAATATCTTTCAAACCGTTAATCGTTAAGCGAAAAAAAATATACCATTACGACGAGCATTTAATTGTCTTTCTATAGATAGGCTAATTGATATATTTTCGACAAAAAATTTTTTTTCGTTTTTTTCACGTTTTTTTTTTCGTGGCCGAAAAAATCATATATGATATTACATATAATATCATATATGATATGTAATATCATATATGATATTATATGTAAAATCATATATGATATTGCATATCATATATGATATGCAATATCATATATGATTTTACATATAATATCATATATGATATATGATATTATATGTAAAATCATATATGATATTGCATATCATATATGATTTTTTTTTCGGCCAGGAAAAAAAAAAACGTGAAAAAAACGATTTTTTTTTTTTTTTTTTGAAAGTATATCAAAGTGTCCGTCTATAGAAAGATAATTAAATGTCCGTCGCGATGGTGTAATTATTTTCGCTTAACGATTAACGGTTTAAGAGATATTTAAATTATAAAAAATGGGTGAAATAATAAAATCCTTTTAATCTCAACCATTGATTTCCTTTTTAGATGGATGGTGGGGATGAGTCCCTTAGTATGTGAGAAATGTTTGGTTTGTAATATAACTCGACTCATGTATTTGTGTGTTTGGGGATATAAAAATGTTGGAATATGCTACAAAAGAGTAACACTACTGTTAACACGAAGCACAATGTAAGTCAGCCACGGCTCGTCAAAGGCTGAGCCAGAAACCTGTCTCAAATTACCCTTTCCACGCAAGACCTATTTGATTGCGGTGGATCTACATGCTCATTGTCCATTGCCACCAGCTCAACATCAGAGCCGCCCACACCATCTTTCCGCTCACCTTGAATTTGCAATTTCCTCTCTTATTCGTCGTACGTATATTTCGTTTCTTAAAGTTGGTGGAGCACATAAATTCGAAAGTCATATCAACTAAGATTGTGCTATTTTAAACCATTCTTTTTGTTACAAACTCGGTGAATAATGTGGTAAAAAATCATTCTAGGACAATTTGGGGAGGGGGGCAATGTACCGAATATTGACTAAATAAAGGAAAATGCTATGTGTTTTGCAATACATGCAAGTTGAGTGAAATGAGTAACCAATTCAATTGGATTATAAAAGTCCAATTTTGTTTCATGTCAAAGACATATTTTAGAGATTTTTTTTTTTTTTTTTTTTTTTTTTTTTTTTTTTTTTTTCCCACTCAGTATACTTCTAATATCTAGTTTTGTGGTTAGAATGCTTTCACACATATATTTGTTCAACTTTCTGGGAGTTGAAGATATATACTAAAAAGAAACCAAGTTTAGCCAAAGCTAACTTGTGCTTTGCAAAATAGTTTCATGTTGTTAGCTGAGCAGTTCCTAAGGTGGCCAGAATAACATAATCGATCGCATGTTTAACAATGAAGACTTCTGTTGATCTGAACTACGTACATCCAAGTGTTGATGGCAAATGAAAACTTCTGTTTTACAAAAGATAACTTATGCCTAATGAAAACTTAGGGGGCGTTTGGTTCACTGTAATTCATTGGAATCTGTTGTAATTGTAATCTGAATTACATTCCAATCGTGTTTGGTTGGCAGAGTGGAAGGGATTGTAATTCAGATTACATTACGGTGACTGTTTGGCTGCCGTTGTAATTGTAATTCACCAATTACAATTACACCAAATGATGGAATCTAGATTACATAGGAAGTTAGATGGAAAGTTCTGAATTACGTTGTAATTCAGAAATTTTTTATATTTTAAAACATCAGCATCTATTATTATTATTATTGTTATTATTATTATTATTATTATTATTATTATTATTATTATATAATATAAACATTAAATAATAATACTAAATTATTATTATTTTTAAATTATTATTAAGTATTAAAATTATTATTATTGTTATAATAATAATAATAATAATAATAATAATTATTATTATTATTATTAAATAATAATAATAATTTTTTATTATTTTTATATTATTATTATTATTATTATTATTATTATTATTATTATTATATCATATAAATAATAAATAATAATAATAATTTTTAATTATTTTTATATTATTATTAATTATAAAATTATTATTATTATTATTATTATTATTATTATTATTAAATTATATAAATATTAAACTAATAATATTAATTTATTATTATTATTATTATTATTATTAGTAATATTATTTATTAAAATTATTATTATTATTATTATTTATTTTATTATTAATATTTATTAAAATTATTAAAATTATTATTATTATTATCATTATCATTATTATTATTATTATTATTATTATTATTTATTTTATTTTATTATTATTATTATTATTATTATTATTATTATTTTATTATTGTTATTATTTATTATTATATTATTTTTATTATTCTTATATTACATTTTTATGTTTTATACAAAAATAATTGAATTACATTACGTTGCGCATCAACTAAACACATCGAAAGATTTCATCAATTACAATTAAAACACATTACAATTACAACACATTCCAACTCTTTGAATTACAATTACATCAAATTACAATTCATTCCAAATATTACAATTCCTTTAAAAATATTCTGTGAACCAAATGCCTCCTTATGTTTTACAAATGGTATGGCAGATACCATAAAATAGTTGGACTAGAGCCCAAGTGTCTGGCCTAATAAGAAAACATTCTAGCCCACTGTATCCACTACCAAATCTAGAAAAAGCAAATTGAACCTGGTTTTTGAAAGCATCATTATCCAAACAGAAATCTGTTTGGCAAAAGGCAATCACAAACCAGCACCCCATTAATGAACCAATAGTTAGTGGCAGATGCCACAGAACTGTAGACCTAGAGCCCAAATTTGTGACCCGGCCATAAGAAAATTCATCTAGCCCATAGGATCAGTTACCAAGTATGGAAAGTTAAGGAGCCGAATCTAGACAGAAGATTATGGTCCATTTGATAAACCAGAAAGATGAATCATATATCTATACGGTGACATGCTATGTCAGTGATAATTTAGTTCCTTATGATATATATGTCACAAGTTAACCTAAAATGCAATATGCACGATATGCTATGCTATTAACTTGGTGGACCGGGTTAACATCTCCACCAAGCTTACTATTCCTTTTGATGCTGTGAATCAAACGAACCTTTGGAGCTTACGGAAATTTAGAAACGACACGATGTTTGCAGCCAAAAAAACCAAAGAAAGATATTATCTTCAACGTCGTACTAGCTACTCGATCTCTTTCACTTATTCTTCGTCTAGAACCAAGAAATCGTCCTTGTAATGCTTTGACATCCATGGTGTAACTCTTGTAATTTTGTCACCTAGCACATTTCTAGGTTATTTTTTATACAATTTGTAGTTAAAAAGATCCAATATGTACAATAAGCTATGTTGGATCTTTCGTGTTTCCAATGTTGATCTTTTAGGCAGTTGAAGCAAATGATTAAAATTTTCATTGAATCATTCAACTTAGTCAATGTTGCATTGTTTTCAGATGTGATAACTAATCAACAATCAAAAATAGAGAACTAAAGGTACAAAAGTATTGACACACAATTATTTGTATGCTTATTCTGTGCTACCGCTTTAAGTATTTCCAACATAGGATCGGAAATGCAATAAACCAATCGTTCTTTTGTAGTTCTTGTGGAATCGTTCTTTTGTAGTTCTTGTGGAACAATGAATCTTGTTGAACGTGACTAACAAAACCCTTTTAAAAAGACGACACCGCGTGTTAGAATTTGTTCGAGTGACACTCTAATATGTACGGTGCCTATCAAGAAACCATAAGGTTTGATTTAGCATATTGTGTTTCATGGTTGAGAACCTATTAGGTCAAATTTCAGTATTCTTTCACACACTATAACTTTAGTATCATCTAAGACCCTTGTATCATGCGTGACTGACACACCATCTAAGATAATTTGGGAAGTGATTTGCACACTTCACAAAATAATTAGGACACTCCAATTAGTTGTGTTTGGACATTTATACATTCACATAAATGAAAGTGTAAGGGTAACTGTTAGAATCCAAACATAACAATTAATTGTAGTGTGCAAATCATTTCCCATTCGATTTACACAATTTCTTAATTTATGATTGGTGTATGTTAAGTTCTGTATTTACCATTTCTATTATCTTTTTTTTAAATTTTTTTAATTTATAATTATTATTATTTTATTTTTTTCAAAAAATTGGCGTATTGAAAAAGAATTGCGATTGACCCACATGAGGACAGAAATGAGGGATGCAATAAACATCCAAGATTACAATGACATGTTATCTTGCTTGAAATTATTGCTACATCATGACACTGTAACTAATTGATATGAATAGTCCATGAACTAATTATACACTTAAGTTTTAGATATGTGAAAATTACTGCAGAGGCAACTGCACAAAGCAGTTGACTTTTTAAGGGGTGGTGTTTTTTTTTTTTTTTTTTTTTTTTTTTTTTTTTTTTTTTCCGTAAAGGCCACCTTGTTCGCTGCAAACCGTCCCAGAAATTTAACATATACACGTGTCGAGTATTCGTCATTTATAAAATAAAAAATTAAAAAAAAACGCATTACACATATAACTTGCGGCGAGATACAAGTTTCTAGGCCCCACTGTCATAAAAAAAATGTAAAAAACCTATTCCTCATAAAAAGTGCAGCAAATTACAAATAATAGGGACCCATTGTCATTAAAAAATATATAATTCACATATACTTTGTAGCGAGCAACAAATATATATCCCGCATGTAACTTTCAGCTTTTTACAATTTACTTTTTCAACCCTAAATTTTTAATATTTACAAGCTTTTTATATAACAAACTTTATTTGTCAAATATTTAGCAAATATATAGCAAATTCGTTAATAAAAAAAAATACCGTTGCGAAGAGCTCTAAATTACGAACAAAACGAGCCCAATATTGATATGCTTTTGACGTACATACGATTTTATAAAAAATATTGAAGTTTGATATATATATATATATATATATATATATATATATATATATATATAGGGTAGGGATCCAGTAAGAAGAAAAACTAAAATAAGAAGAATAAGAAGAAATTCTAGCCACACATTTCAAATAAGGGAGAGATTTTCAAGAGGAGATGCATCTATTTTAATAGGTGCATCTGAAATGTGTGGTTGTGGTTTCTTCTTATCCTTCTTATTTTAATTTTTCTTCTTATTTGATCCTAACTCTATATATATATATATATATATATATATACTAATAATTTTGACGTACGTACGATTTTATTAATAAATTCGCTATATATTTGCTAAATATTTAACGAATAAAGTTTGTTATATAAAAAATTCTAAAGATTAAAGAGTTTAGGTAGTATGTATGTATAATATTTTCTTTAAAAAAAACTTTCATAACACACTTTTTGAGTCAAAGACGTACAATTCTATGAAAGATGAGTATCGTTTTATAATAAAAACATAAACATTCATAAACCAAAAAATGGTAAACTGTACAATTCTATAAAAGATGAATGCCCTTTTTTTGGTCCAATGAACCTTTACTTTTTTAGTATAATTGTACGTTTTTTTTTTTTTCTTTTTTTTTTTTTTTTTTTTTTTTTTTTTTTTTTTTTTTTGTCCAATGAACTTTTACTTTCAAAAGCATACATAACAAAATTATTAGTATATATGTTTTTATAACGAATAAAGTTTTTTTGTATAACATATCAATATATAGCGAACTCTTTAATCTTTATAATTTTTTAAACTTTATAATTGGGCTCGTTTAAGATTTTTTAAACTTTATAATTTTTTAAATTATTAATAAAACTTTATTCGTTAAAGATAAAATCGTACGTACGTCAAAAGCATATCAATATTGGGCTCGTTTTGTTCGTAATTTAGAGCTCTTCGCAACGGTATTTTTTTTATTAACGAATTTGCTATATATTTGTTAAATATTTGACAAATAAAGTTTGTTATATAAAAAACTTGTAAATATTAAAAAGTTTATGGTTGAAAAAGTAAATTGTAAAAAGCTGAAAGTGACATGTGGGGTATATATTTGTTGCTCGCTGCACTTTTTATGAGGAATATGTTTTTTACATTTAGTGGGGCTTAGAAACTTGTATCTCGCCGCAAGTTATATGTGAAATACGTTTTTTTTTTTAATTTTATTTTATAAATGACAAATACTCGACACGTGTATATGTTGGATTTCTGGGACGGTTTGCAGCGAACAAGGTGGCCTTTACGGGAATTAAAAAAAAAAAAAAAAAAAAAAAAAAAAAAAAAAAAAAAAAAAAAAAAACCCTTAAAAAGGCAACTACTTTGCGCAGTTGCCTCTGCAGTAATTTTCACTTTAGATATTAAATTTTTGAATTTACTTAGAGGTGGAAGGCAAACGGGGTAACAAGCTGTGTCGCTAGCCCTTTTTAGATTGCAAAACTAATTATTTTGAAAACTACATCTGTGGATCTAGGTGTCATAACATTGATATACATAACTCGTTGGACTCTGTTGAGGAACTCCACTGTCTCAGGTGCAAAAAAACCAAAAGTAACAAACACGAAAGGAATAAAAACATGTTAATTTTCAATGCACGCTTTCTCGTGTTTTGCCACTTTATACGAAACGGCTTGCCCCTTAGATAACTTGAATTATTCCAAACCCCAAATTGATCATGTGAACTAATTTAGCCCGTTGAACCACCATGAACCTTGTTATTGCAAACTTGTATTTACCATCTTGTGCTTCATAGCCCGAAAGCTCATTAAACAACTATTAGTATTCTATCACGTGCCTTTGACTTCAATAATATATTTTCCAATGATTATTGGCATGCAACAACATTTTAATAAACCTTTTGTATTTGTTCAATAAACCTTTTAATTAACAAGACTCGAAAAGCTATACTTAAGAAAATGAAACCTTTTGTGTTTGCTCATTAATATATTCCTTGTAACTTGTTAAACATGCTATCAAACTTAATAACTTCAGCTTATTCTAATCATCAGTCTTAACAATACTAATAATAAGCTAAAATACCTATTTAATTAATTAAGTTAAGATTTACTTCTAAAACTATCCATTATAGGAACATGATTCCATAGGAATTATCCATTATATATTATTGTTGTTCCTAATGTTCCCCACTAGCTAATTGAGTTCCAAACACTAGGAATTTGTGGGAATTTATCCATGTTATCATCGTTCTCAACAAAGCCTAAGAGCCATCCAAACATCCAAGTTGATGGGACATGTTTTATTTGTTTGGGTCCCAACAATCAAGATTGTTTGGTGTTTATGAGGAGGAGGAAATTCTTTGATGACATGGGTGTTTGTCTTTTAAGATAGTCATCAATCATAAGGTTCCAAAATAATATTGAAACTAAATTAAGAGAAAATTATAAGAATAAACTATTTGAAATGTAAATTACCAAAATGAACTCTTTTTGGGTAACAGGTCAAAGACCAGGTAAATATATTACTCCAAAAAATGTTTAAATACAAAGGATATGGGTGAATCTCATATCTCAGCCCGTTATATAAGCGAAAAAACTTACATAACAAGACCAACACATTGCTTTTACCACCAGCCTTTCCCATTTCCCCACTCATCAATCTTACCCACCATTCCTCTCATCCTCCCCCACCCCAATATTATCAATCACCATTCAAAGACAAGATCTTTTGTTCCTCATCCACCCCGCCATTATCTACCGCCATCTTCCTCCCACATCTCTTCATCCTCCTCATTTCATTGGAAAAGGCAGGCACACAAATCAAGGGCGGTGCACGCGCACGCTATTTTAAGGTGCGTCGTGACATGCGTTATGCTGCTAATGGGCCAAAATGTCAGCGCACGGCGCACATCTCCGTATGGGTGCGCCGTGGTCCATTTTTGTAAACGAGCAAAATCCGGTCCGTTACGTATAAGTTCGGTTTCGTAATTTCTTTTTAAATTAATGACCAATTTTTTTATAAGCATTCCATAGATATCCAAACAAAGTTGAATAATAAAATCTATTTAGAGACAATTTTGGTATGTAATATTCAAATATTCAAAATCAATTGTTAGTCTTTATATTCTTTGCGTTGATCTATATTTAACTTAATCGCCAAGGTTTTTTATGAAATGGTGAAAATCTATTAAGCTTACAAACTCACTATACATAACAAAATTATCTCAAATATTAAAACACAATAATTTCACACAATTATCTCGAACATTAATTACTTGAGTACTAATATCAAAAGCATCTCACTTCATATAATTGTAGCTAGGTTAAAATCCCTTTGGTGAACATATATACATTGCATAATACTTCTAGAACCAAAAGTTGCTTAATGAAAATATGTTATGTATTAATAATTAAAAGTTGCTTAATAAAATTTAATTATTAACATACATAAAAAAAAATTATAAGATTAATTAATATAGATCAAAAACATATTTAAATAATATTAATTAATCATATAATTTTCTTAATTAAGTACGGTTATGCATTTAGTTTAGTGAGACTTTACTTTTATATTGGTTCAAAGCATGTGCCTTGAGGGCATATTTTAGAAAATCCCTTTCTACTTTTACTTTCTGTAAACATAGATTTCAAAGAAATTAAATGCACCTCTTTAAATTTAGTAAAATGAAAATGCTAAAGACTCGCTAAACTCTAGATTTTTTTAACTGACTATGCATCGTTTTTGTTATTAACATTTTTACTGAAAAACATATTATTCTTAACAATGATATGTAGTGCTGTAAAAAAAGATTGCAATACGAAATGAAAAACATTATTGACTTTACTATATAAGTAGAGTTGTGAAATAAGAAATTAAATTTTGTATGCTTTAATAATTAAATTCAATTATTTTCATATTATTAATAACATTATTATTATCTATGCATATCTAATTAGTTATAATTTTTGGTTTTTCATTATATATATTACATGAATTAGAACTTTATTTTGTAGCTATAAAATATTTTTTTTTAACAGCTGCAACACGGATAGCCCATATTAAATGTTTTTTAAACTTTGTTCCATCTCAAATAAGGACAAAGGGGAGTATAAGCTGTGATATCAAAATCAATCCAATACTTACCAATAGAACGTGCAAGGATGCTAGTCAGTCATATTCCAAGATATTAATAGGTTCACTTGGTTGCGATTCCTTTTATCGATTTCGTGTCCAATATCTACTCTTTGAATTTTAAGAAAACACGTTTGCAGTCTTTGTGCCTTGTTACCGAATAAACTGCATTTGCATCTAATACTGTTATTAGAAGATTCCCAATACAACTTATTCTGAAAAACAATTTTGCTACCATAGTGTTAAGGGTTTTTATCAAGCTTACCATATAAAAAGATATCTCCAAACTAAAACTTATTATTTCCAATACATTTCAACACATATGGTTATAGACTTATAGAAAGTAAGTTTTAATAAGATACATATCAATACTATACGAGTACCGCGCATAAAAAACGAGATTTTATAGCACAGATAATTGTAATGATAAAAAAAAAGTTTATGATTTATAAACGAAAATAATAAAAATTTAAAAATTTGGGTATTAAACACAATTTAAACTAAATGAAAATAATATGGGTTATGGGTTATAAACGAAAATAATAATAAAAGTTTATGTTTTTCATATATAGTTTTCTTAATTTTTTATTTTCAAAAATATGAATTTTTTCCTTTATATAATACAGTATAGATATAGATTAAATGAGTTTTGTAACACCCCCAAAATACCGCAGCGGAAGACTATGTCACTGGGGTGCTACTTCATAATACAAAGTACAAGTTATAGAAAACGACCTCTAAATGAAACGTTTTAAAAATTTACCATTCGATTAATGAATTCAAAGTTACAAACATGAGATTCCAAAGTATGATACATAAATGTATACAAAATGTTTTGAATGGTAAATGATAAAAGCGTAAGTCTTCAGAATATGCAGCTTGACTCTAAGTTCCACGCACTAGCTATCGCCTTACTAACCTGAGATAAACATGCTAAAGTGTCAACACAATGGTTGGTGAGTTCATAGAGTTTGTCTAACGAATAAAGCCTATAAAAATGATCACACAGCAAAGGCATCGTGAATCCACTCAGTTGCAAGTCCCGCCATAAGAGACTTGTAACCTGTGTGTTCACAACCCACTGCTAACATATAGTATAATAAAGACATGTATAAGTTCATCAAAACAGTTAAGCAATTAGTCGTGAGTCTACACTTCATCTCCGAAGACCTCACGTTTGTTGTATGTCTCAATGGTCATCCAGCAACTTAATCTGGAGCCACTGGCAGTCTCAATGTTCATCCAGCAACTTAATCTGGAGCCACTGGAAGTCTCACAATCAAGTATAACGCAGTTAAGTATAACACAATCATGTATGTATGAAATCAAGTATAATGCAATCAAGTATAAGGCAATCAAGTATAAAACAATCAAGTATAAATGTTTTGAGTATTTGTACAAGTAAGCAAGTAGTTGAGCATGTATCTCCCCCAAAGAGTTAAAACAAGTATGAAAAAGTAGGGGCTATGACTCACCTTAAGCTTAAGTAATGAGAAATGAAAGTGGTAGTCGAATCGCGAAAGTCTCTAAGAGCAGCCTATAATAGAACGTTGTGACTTAGGTTTGAAGTAACGTCTAAGAATACGAAGAATTGCCTATATATGTCTTGCATAATGCTCATGATGTAGTACTTAGTATATAGTGTAAGTCTTTGAATATAAATGGTTTATGAAACATGTATAGGTTGTATATCTCTTACTACCGTTCGGGCCGACATAATTCAGAAGTCATGGAGTAAACGTTCGAGGAGCCAAGACACTTTAATTCGTAAATCCACAACTCATCTCGACGGCTTACTTAATGAACTCCTCACATGAGGCTCCCTACTATTGTAGTATTTGATAACATATATATAAGTTTTTGATCTTTAAAAGTTATATGGTCTTTAGCCGTGGCTTTGCCGTGACCTTGGTCATTGTTACCATGGTCTTGAGACTCAACCTTAGCTTTAGCCATGGTTGTAGTCTTGGCTTTAGGTCATTAGACATCTTGGTCTTAGTAAAACATAACTATTATATAGTGACTTGAATATATATAAAATAGCTGTTAAGAAACTGAAGAAAATCTCATTCGTTATTGGTTTTCTGGTGACGTGCTCCTGAGTTTTTGAAGAAAACGTGATTCCGGACAACTTTCGTGATTTAACTTTTTCATGAAACGGACCAGAAGGGCCTCTTTTTGCGTGTTTTATGTTCTGTCACAGAAAGTATTTGGCAGATTTGCCGTAAAGTTTTGGTAATTTCAAATGGTCATAACTTTTGACTCGGGTACTCGTTTTGGGTGATTCAAATTGCTATGTTTTCCTTGTTAAGTCCTCTTTAACAGTAAGTAAGTGTCAAATATCATAGTTATACTATTTTGGTCGTGGTTCTCCAAGAAAGTTACTAGTTTACTTGTTTAAATAACATAAGTTAATATATAGTTTCCATAACTTGTTTTACTAGTTTTTATACATCATGAACATAATACAAAGACCATATCTAGCATGAAAGAAACATAATAAGCATGAAAATGATATTGAGCAAGAAAGTGTAATAGGGTTTGCTTACAACTTTTGGCTTTCTAAAGAAAGGAAGTCAAGTATGAAACTAGGACACTAAACCTATGCTTGTAAACCCTTCACCATAACTCTTGAAACCCTTGCTAGCCTTGATATATACCTTGTGAAAACCAATTAACTTCAGCCCCTAATCACCTTGTGTAGCTCCTAATTCAACCATGGAATCACCAAATAAACTTAAGAACTAGGTAGAGAATACTAAGACCTTGAACTTTGTAGTGTAACTTGTAGTTTGAAGATCAAAGGATCATGGTGCTAGGGATTTATGTGTGTGGCATTTGGATTATGAAGAAAGGAAGGAATGAGCTTGTATTTATAGCATGAAGATGAGGTTAGGAAGGTGTCTAGGAAGGTGCCTTAAGGAGGTGCAAGACTTAGGATATTTTTAGGAAACTTGGAGACCAAGTTCAATACATGTAACCATCCTAGAGTTAGAAGCATGAGATCAAGACACATGGGCTGATTTCCCCCCCCCCCCCTAGAGGCGGTTCACAAAGGGATAGGAAGGATGACTTGGTCTTGGATGATATTATCCTACTTATGTAGCTAGTTTTGACACCGTAAATTGCTAACCGTAAGTTGTTAAGTCACGAAACGTAAAACCGGGTATCCTAAAAACATGAAACTTGTAAATATGCTAGAACTTATCAATATACTCCATAATAAAATATAAAATGAGTGGTAGGTTCTATCGGGTGCTAAAACCCTGCTAAAACTGGAAACACAGGTCTAAAACACGTAATACGTAAAACGTACGAAAGTTGCGTAAAATTGAGAAAAGTAAAATGTAACTTTTCTAATAGGATACTAATGACTTAAAATGGCTTATAATGTCTAGGCTGGGCTCTGTCTAGTGTCGGTTGATATTTAATGTCTTTAAACTTAAAACCGTAAGCCTAAAAATCAAGGAATGATTTATAAAATCAAGGAATGATTTTTGGTCAAAGGAGGAGGGAAAAATATGTTGACTTATTCCAAAAATGTGAAAACTCAAATTGTCTTAGAAACACAGTGCAGGTATAGGCTAAGGTTACGGCTAAGTAAAAGTGCTTAAAAACGAGAATTCCTGTTTCTCACGGCCGAGGTTTATTTGGTCATATTTTTCTTAGTCATGATTAATTCTCAAATAAATCATGAGAGTACTAAACATTTTTCTGATGCGGGGTCACTTAACACGGTCGAGTTTCGTTGTGCGTAGAATTTTTGAATGACGTTTTACCCTAAAACGTGTAATTCCTTAATAACTTTCACGAAAATGATCTGATGAGTGTCAAACTTTTAATTTGCTATGGAAATGATTTATCACTCGAGGCCAAGAAACAAAAATCAAATTTCGGGAAAAATGAATAGTAAAAGTGAATAGTGAAATTTTCTGGGAATAGTAATTAATCTGAAAATGTGAATTGTTACAAGTTTATATCTGGATATGATGTTCGATATGGTTAGCAAAACACCTTTACAAAAAAGGCTTAGTTGGGTGGTCGTGTGATGCGTCGATGACCAAAATAAATAATAAATAAATCAAAATGACGGTGGTTGATAGTTGTATGCACGTATACATGCGAGTTTTTGCTATCTATTATGTTTAGAATGAAACTTAAATACATCTTGGTGGATTTTCTTTAAACGTTTGTTAATGGCTAGATAGGTTTTATATTTAGACGAAAATCATCTTTTAATTTATATGTAGAAAAAAAATTATTATTGAATTTTTTTAAACGCAATGCAAATAGGTTGTGAGTTCAAGTCAAGTTTCTAATGAAACATTTGTGAAATATGTAGTACAAGCGTGTGAAAAACTTGTCGTGGGAAAAAAAGCTTAAATATTAATAAATAATTTCTGACTAGATTTATATTTATGTATAGATTAAATGGAATTGTATCATTTTCAGATTTGGGCCTCAATATCTATACTACATATAATGGGTGTATTTCATTTCTTGAAAATTAAGAATCTTGAATTGAAAGCTTAAAAATCATTTAAAGAAACACACGATTTATGAAAAGACACAAACATATAAAAGTTGACTTGAGAATACATTAATGTAAAACTTATAAATGATATCGATGTTTATAATTTAAAAAACCATAAATATGTTTGACTCGCATTTCACACATAAAGAAAATTTGTCATCTTACATTCAACTATCAATAATACATATATTTGGTATAATATAGCAACGAAATTTTAAAGCGGCATGTAGTTATAGTTATAATTTGGTTAAGTGTATTGTGTAATCAAAATATCACTATAACTATTTGTTGCTCAAAAATTTCATTATTATGCACGGGTACTCGTCTAGTGTAAAACAAAAGATATACACCTTTTTGAGATTAAATTTTCTCTTATAGAATTAAAAAAAAAAAAAAAAAAATCGAATCTCCATCTTCCATTTCCCTTTCTTCCGGTAGCTTCAGTTTAGTCTGATTTTTATAGTTGCAGTTCAATTTTGTCACAAAGCCAAAAATTCCCAAAAGCACATTTCATTAGCCACAAAAAATAGGGTTTCGGCTATCACAGACACATACATACAATCGAAATGAATCATCAATTCAACTTAAAACATTTAATAATATTTTATTTCATCATAAATCTTCGTCATTGATCACAACTTTTCAAAATTAAGGAATAATTGTATATATATTCTTTTGCTAGAACTTTAGGTTCAGTTAACCTACGATTAGTTATATATATATGCTGATTATGGAGACGGAAATCAGGTTAATGATGACAATAATCAAGTTGTTGGTGACGAAAATCGGGTTATTGATGAAGAAAATTATATTATTGCATAAACAAATGCACAATTAAATATATTTTAAAGAAAATGAAGTTTGTGTGTAGGTGCAACTAAATTTTATAAATAAATCTAAAAGTATCACAAGTAGCATAGCCTTCAGTTTAGGGGTTTTTTTTTTTTTAAAAAAAAAAAAAAAAAAAAAAAAAAAAAAAAAAAAAAAAAATTCAAAACAACTAAATTGTTTCAACTTTGACTTAACAAAGTAGTAATTCATTTTGATTGCTTGATTTGATCACACCCGCAATATGGTCGGTTCACACATTTTTTCCCCTCTCAATTGGCTTCCAAATGCGTTTTGCTAATCAAAATAAGCATTGTGTCTATGTACTTTAAGAGTGAATAATGTGTCTTAAGTTAATAATCTAAATTACCAAATATTATAGTTTTGCGATTTTTGGAGTAGATGTTGTACTTCGACTTCTTCCACTTCGTCCAATTGAATTATTATTATTTTTTTCTATGAGACCATATGTGATTGTCAAAATTTACTTATACCTCATTAAACACAAACACTCGCAAAACCTTTAAAGTCACAAAACCTTTAAAGTTATAGGTGACAATGACCACTTTCCTCTCCTATTTTTGCACCACCGCATGTTTTGACTCACCACCACAACGACTAGCCACGAGTGGTAGAGCGCCTTATTATATCTGGTCTAATATTGATGCTAACAAGACATAATTCTCAAAGATGAGATGTTATTAATACATAATATTATGTAGCAATTATTTTCTATTAAACTTCTATTACATTTCTCCTGAAAATAATCGAATCCTAGCTACTTGTCCAAAAGATTTTAGTAAATATACGGATAACTAACAAGTCAAATACGTTCTACTAAAATAAAATAAAGTCATTTACCAATAATGCACTAGGTGGGAAGAAACACGCATAAAGTATTAAAGTTAAGGCATATGTATATTATTATTATTATTATTATTATTATTATTATTATTATTATTATTATTTATTTTATTTTATTTTATTTTTGTAATTATATACTTCATCCGTGTTGAATTATAAGTCAACTTCAGATTTAAGAATTTTGGCTAATTATACTTTTCATTAATAAAATATCATATTTACTCATTAAAGGTTTTTTAATTTAATTAAAATATAAAATTAAACAAGTATTGATTTTAAAACAACTCAAAATAGAAATATGAAAATATAAATTAGGACGGAGGGAGTAATAGATACGTAGTCTAAAATAAACTTCAACTAAAATTAATGTGGTAAATATATAACGACATCCCAAATAAAAAAATTGTAAACATTAAACATACGTACGTATATGAAATTAAATTAAATGGTGTAGTAATCTAAAATAAAAGTAAAATAAAATAGGTTAATAATGGAGATGTGGGGTTGAGCTTGAAGTGACTAGATATGAAATGAAATAAATGAAAATGCAGACATGGAAGTGACATTTCAGATTCTGGTGCAGCCGTTCCTTCTGCACACACATTCACCCATGAATAAAGACAAGTCAAGCCTGCTTATAAATCTAACCTGAGGAAATTAGCCTATTTTGTAAATTTATTTATTCACCGACTTAAAAAGTTTGTAAACTTTTTAAATTTGTGGAATAGAAAAATAGGTTTTAGTAGCATAAAAAGCAATTCACATAAACTCTGTTGATTCATGTATAAAACTGTGATATTAAGCTAGGCAAATATATTATATATGTACCGATTTTAACTTCTTAAGTGAACTAGGTGAGTCGATTTGGCCTGTCGACACATCACATGTAGTTTAACCACATATTAGGATAAAAGTACATTTGACGTGATGCGTCGCACACAAGTGATCAAGCGAGTCACATGTTACGCAAATCTTCAAAAATCTTTTTTGCATAGTCGCGCAAATAGTTTAAGCAAATAGTTGGCCAAAAATCTCTAAATCATATCCTTTTGTGAAAACTCATCTTCATTTTAACCTTTTAAGTACGTAATTTTCGCTGGTAAAATTAAACCAGTAAATAATTTAGTCTAGAAGAAATATTAGAAATATTTGAAAATAACCTAGCTATAGCCATAGCTAAATGAACATATCAAGATCTATTTCAAAAACAAGAACATATAGATCAAAATTTTCATCATGTAATAATTAAGCAAGGGTTTAGGAAACATCCTTTCTAAACTCGATAACAGCACTCATATGAATGGAAATTTTAGTCCAACTTGCAATGTGCCCAAAAAAATTCCTAATTGGCATGTATGGATATGATCTTGCTTGAGTTCTAATAAAATTTTTGTAAATTTTCTTTCTCGAGCTTCTTGCTTGAGTTGTAATAAGATTTTTGCCGTTAAAAAGTAATTTAGCACGGGTTATAACAATGCAAACTCTTATCAAAGAAACAAATTTATTTATAGATCGAGCCATAATTACGCCGGAAGTGGGATGCATCTTTATCCAATATCATGTTGTTTTCCACAATAGATCGAGTAGATTGGAAAGCCGTTTGAGACGGTGATACGAACATATATGGACCACTTGATAAACTTTTATGACACCAATAAAATCAAAGCTTCAAGCCATTGATTGCATAGACCGAAAAAAGTAATGTGGTGGATGAAGAATCATGAGTTGCAAAAGATCATTAAGAATGTGGTCCAAACTAAAAAGGTTCTAGCTTTTATCAAGGGAGGTTTAAACGTTGATTTTGTTGTTCAATAGCTTTATGGTCTTTATATATGCATTTGGACACGAATACTCTTTTAATAGATTGCTCATATCTAGGGTTTAGAGGTTACCCTTTTTCCATCAATACTATTTCAATGGATAGGTGAACAAATATATAATACATTCAATACATATATGCTAGTAGAAAAACTTAGAACCGCAATAGAATTTACCAACGGGGGATTGTAATATAACTTTGTAATCTCGTATGTTTATCTCTACCTCATTATTAAAGGCCGAATAAAAACTTTGTCGGTCACAAAAAAGAAAACGTCATACTCATAAAATATCTGTTGCTCGTATAAATTTTACTCAATAGTATCATGGAACAAAAATTGCTAGTTTTTACAGTCCAATTAGAGGTAGTAAACAAAGGCTCGGATTCAGTGAGTAACATTTTGCTGCATGTTATCAATAGTAATGTACTACAGTATTTAACAATTTAATGGGATGCAACTACAGCATGTATTGCTGTGGCCGGGATACAGAAACTCGGTTCCCTTGAACCCAATATCCTTCCTACGGCAAATATTACATGCAGTTGTAGGAGTCCTTCAAATTGATTAGAGTGAAGCTGTAATCCGACCATCCGGCTGATGTAGAGATTTATCGTTTGTATTAGCATCAACATGTAACATATCTAGCTAATTGACTGAAAATAATGAACAATTTCGTTATGTATTCGGGTTGTCAGTATGAATAAAATTTTCAGGTAACTTTGCCTCATTAGCTAAAAATGATAGTAATAAAATGAAATATAAGTCTTGAATGAAATGCACAAGATCAGGAATCAATGGCTATGGCTTCACTTACTATATATAGCAAGGCCATTTAAACGTGACTGTGTGAAGCAAGTACTATCGGGAAGCATCAGACGAAGTGGACAACTGATATACTGTGTATAAATTAAGATAATTAATTTTATAAATCTTGCTACTTCTATTTATACCTTCTAAATTCATCAAAGTTAGTACTTTTAGCGTTATGTCTCAAGTACACAATACATTTGCTTCTTTTTCCTTTTTGCATTTAAATAGGTCGATTTTTAGGTATTGTCGCTTTATTTCAGATATAATTGTTTTCTTACACTAAATAAACCATGTGAATTTCTGCATGTACTAGAATTTAATTCATACAAATATATTTTCTAAGTACGTACTAGAATAGTGTATGTAAGGTACGCCAAATATAATGTTTCGTGGTGGCAACAAAAAAAATATTATCAAATTAATATGAAATGTAGATCCAAAAAAAATTAATATGAAATGTATTTCATCTTGTATTGTTGATGTTTGCAATTATTTTATAACGTATCCGAATTTGTTTTTGCTTAATATACGTACCAAAAGGAACATCTATATAGTTGAAGTAAATGGATCTAATAAAACAGAATATGTCAAGTATAATAGTCTTTTTTTGCATTGTTTTTCAATGATCGATCAGAAACTACTTGCATTTACAAATATAGTGTCAAGTTTAATAGTTTATCTTTTGTTTTGGGATTGTATGATAATTAATTTGCAAATATAGGGCTTTATAATTAACAATAGTACTAGTATAACTATCACTAATTTATTCTTGTGATATATGACAGGCTGAGATGTGAGATTTTACTCGCACTTTTTATACTTTAAACATTCTTTTAGTATTCTATTTACCGGATGTAACAACCTTTTACTCAGAAAAGTTTATTCTTCAATCATTAGCGATACTTTAAAACTATATTAACTTCAAAACTATGAAAATAGTTTATCTATAGCATATTGTAGACGTCTCATTAACGCATTAGATGACTAATTCAAGAAACAACGTTCAATTCAGTCTTAACATTCTAACATATATTATTACCAACTAGCAGGGTACCCGCGTGTTGCGACGATGGGTACCATGGTACAACAATTTTCAGCGAGTAATGTTTTCTGATATTACATTTTCTGTGATGATAACTTTCTAAGACGGAAAAAATATTTTGCAATAACTTCAAAAGACGGTCTAATACACTTATTACATATTTTACGGTATAAAATATTTCACATTCCAATCATTAACTAAGATTTTTATTTTAAAACATTGCAAACATATTTTATATTTAGTATTGACAACTAAGATTATATTAATAGAACTTAATTTACTTTTATAATTATATATTGCGCTATATATATATATATATATATATATATATATATATATATATATATATATATATATATATATATATAATACTATTAAACAAAAATAAGACTAAAAATAAACTTTGCAAAATATAAAGTAGAAGACAGCATTTGCTTTAGTGAGTATTTATACAAGTAGTTTTTATTTTATTTTATTTTATAAAATCGAAGGCCCGTCATCGCATTCCAGCCTATGTTGTATTTGATAAACAAACTAATTTTGCTCTAATTCAAATAAACCAAAATCTTCCACCACCGAACTGCCGATTCACTCCACCACTAATAATCCATCCACAGTTGATACCAACGATCAAATCCTCCATCTGTTACCATCTCTCTTCATTAACATCGATATTCTACCAACCACTTCCTCGTATGATATGTCTGATCCACCAATCATCTACATCCTATATAAAATTTATTTATTTTTTACAAATTTTCCTATTAGATCTACTGTCATTATATATATGTTTTTTGGTTGGATCACTGAATTTATGTGAAAAATCAAAGTTTTGTGATTATTACATTCTACAAATATTTTTACTTGTTTTTTCGTTTGAACAATGACATTTATAATTGTACTTTGAATTGAATGGGGGTTTTATAAATTATAAATGATTCTAACTATTGACCAACCAAAATATTTGTGTCTTGGTGCATAATTTGTATACTTTGCTTAAGTGTAATTGCTTAAAATCTAAGTGTGTGTAATGGTTGTAACATATGTTTAATTGGTTGTAATGCTTAAAAAAAAATGTCTAAAATTGTTCGCATGCAAAAGAATCACAAGACAATCTCCAATTAGCATTAACGGCATTGCTTGAAGCATTTCTGATCACAAATAACGAATGCTCATTGTTCTCTCAATCTCTATGTTTTTCAATGCATGTCTCATCTTCGTATGTATATGTATGCACGTATATTATATATGAATATACTTATACTATTACACAATAGATGCACCACAAATATATCTTACATGTTCTACCAACCTCTTCCTCGTATGATATGTCTGATCCACCAATCATCTACATCCTATATAAAATTTATTTATTTTTTACAAATTTTCCGGTTAGATCTACTGTCATTATATATATGTTTTTTGGTTGGATCAATAAATTTATGTGAAAAATCAAAGTTTTTTGATTATTACATTCTACAGATATTTTTACTTGTTTTTTCGTTTGAACAATGACATTTATTAATTGTACTTTGAATTGAATGGGGGTTTTATAAATTATAAATGACTGTAAATATTGACCAACCAATATATTTGTGTGAAAATTTTTTACAAATTTTCCGGTTAGATCTACTGTCATTATATATATGTTTTTTGGTTGGATCACTGAATTTATGTGAAAAATCAAAGTTTTGTGATTATTACATTCTACAGATATTTTTACTTGTTTTTTCGTTTGAACAATGACATTTATTAATTGTACTTTGAATTGAATGGGGGTTTTATAAATTATAAATGATTGTAAATATTGACCAACCAATATATTTGTGTCTTGGTGCATAATTTGTATACTTTGCTTAAGTGTAATTGCTTAAAATGTAAGTGTGTGTAATGGTTGTAACATATGTTTAATCGGTTGTAATGCTTAAAAAAATGTCTAAAATTGTTAGCATTCAAAAGAATCACAAGACAATCTCCAATTAGCATTAACGGCATTTCTTGAAGCATTTCTGATCACAAATAACGAATGCTCATTGTTCTCTCAATCTCTATGTTATTCGATGCAATAACGAATGCTCATTGTTCTCTCAATCTCTATGTTATTCGATGCATGTCTGATCTTCGTATGTATATGTATGCACGAATATTATATATGAATATACTTATACTATCACACAATAGATGCACCACAAATATATCTTACATGTTCTAAGTATGATTTGAACTCACAACCATTTAGTTGATGAACTTTTCACACAACATGAGATAACATTGAGTCATTTGATATATGAGTAATTTTACAGTGGTCATGTTAATTTGCACGCGATCGATTTATTTATAGGCAAGCCAACTAGCTTAGTTCTGGGAAACAAATCAAACCACAAATAAAATCACTCATATGACTGTAAATTGCAACTTAAAAATATCCAAATATTCGTTTTTATCCTTAAAAACAAGTTAAGGCCACGGTCTTCTTGAACTCAAAATATATATATAAATATATAAGAGGATTTTGCTTTAATTTCTTCTTATGATCAAGCTTTAATCATTTCTTGAATAATGAGGTCCTTGATCTGTGTCGTTTCTCGGATCCCTGCACACAACTCAGCTGCATACAAATTAAATAAGTTCAAACTTACATAATCATAGCTCAGTAAAATGAACCAACTTTTAAAAACTCATTATAGGTGTATAATATTATTAAACATCAATGACAATGGAAATGTTTATGTCAATTACACACACACAAATTCTATGACAAAATACATTAAGGAGACTTCAGGAATACAAATAAAAAACCATAACCTACGTCTTTTTCCTCGTAAAACTTCAAAATTTTATATAGCTGGGATGATTTAAACTCGCAAATATATTCCCATGTAAAAAGTTTTTAGGTTTTTAAGTTTTTTCGTTCACCTTCGTTGATTTCTTTCATTACTTAATCTTTTAGATAACTGATCCTATTTACAGATATAATTGTATGAATACAAACACATAAATATTTATTTAAAAAGAACAGAAATGTTATGATATCAACTATCAAGTAATAAATTTAATGTGACATGTTAACATACCTCATCAAGTTTAGCTTGGTGATCATTTGCGTCCAACATCAATCCAAAATGAATGTGAGGAAAATGTGCCCACTACGCATCACAAGGTTTATAGTGTCAGGTTAATATATTTAATATATTATTTACATGCATACAAAACTCAAAAGTACTTGACAATGTACAAGCCACCAAATAAAGAAAAGGAAAGTATAGTACTGTAGTATGCAGAAAACTGCTATATATGATGCGCATGCACTTACATTTTTTGCAGCCGTACTAAAAGCTTCCCTATGGCTAATATCTGGATTATTTGCCTTGATCCTTTGGATCTCCTCCCTACAATAATCCCCACATTTCAATTATGTAAATAGTGAAATAATAAAAAAGAATTAAATGATATCTGAAGGTCATTTAAATTTAGCTGAGTACAAATTTTAATGGCTGTGTGACTAGTAAAAAAATAAAGAGGGATATGATAGAGTAGCGTCCGTACTTTATGAACTGGTTATACGCTGAAGGAACCCGTTGTCTTTTCTCCGGGGCTGAAATATGCAAAACATCGGCGTAAATCAGTAAATATGCAATGCTAAAACTCTGGTACGTAATATAAAATATAGGCAAGGATTTTGAGCTTATGTATGCTCGGTTTATATGAGAATGGAGGGAGTAAAGGAGATATTTAGACTCACGGCGATTGATCTTCGGGTCACTTGTGATGGAGGCTGGGGACGGCCTCATCGGAATTCGACTGTTGTACTTTGAAGATGAGCCCAAATCAACCCTATAATTTGGTGGAGTGTGGGTTGGAGCCTTCTGAAATATCAAAAGTCAGTCATATGATTAAAACTAGTGTGAATGTACTGAAATGAACACTTATGCAAGAAGTTAACCATTTCATGATAACAACTTAACAAGATCTAGTGTGTATCATTGAAAAAACAATAACCAGTTAGAATTTATGAATAACACATAATGTCCGAGTGAAAGTTAACAAAGATACACTACTCATATTGTATACAAACACTAAACAACAAAGAAACGTACACTCCTACAAAACAACCGAAAGACGCCCCCCCCCCCCCCCCCCCCCCAACTTTATTGTATCTAGAAATTCATGCAGTGGTTTTACACACTGAACTAGTTGTTCTTCGAAATTACTTGTAATTAATGATACTTCACACGCTCAATTTGCACTATTTCTAAACTTATTCCTTCCAGCCGGTCTTATTATTGAGCACTTCATCAACACAAAATTATTTCGCACATCGCATAAATTGTTGTATTATGCTGTATAATCTGTTATTGAAATAGCATTGTTATGTTTAAGCACACCTCATTTTGCCTAATCTTGTTACTAACTTTGTAAATGCTACAATTGGAAGTGATATCTTGAAATGAAAAGAAACTAAACTAACAACATTGAAGTGACTGAATCAGTTGGAACAGGAAAAAGTTAAAGCTAAAAAACACCACAGAAATGAATGACACTTACTGTCATTTGTGTCCTATATTTACCAATCTAGAAAGAGAGTATATGGTTGCAGAAGTAAACGACAAGAAAGAATCTTAAAACTTTGCTTGGTTTTTCTAAATCAATTTAAGAAACAAATAAAAGGGTTTCAAGATTTAATTATTTTTTTAATGAAAATATAAAATTCCTGACTCATTTATACAGATGCTGGCCGCAAAAAATGAACCTATAGAAAAACGGCGGTCACCTAGATAGGGTTCTTGATGTAACAGCAAAAATAAAGGGGGAGAAAAAACAGATAGATTTGTGTGGTCTTTAGATTATCCTATGTATGACCTAGAGTAGCTAGATATCCTAGCTAATGATAATTTCCTCAAAAAGTACAATTATTTAATACTAATAAACCTACAAACCCTAGTCAGATCAATATTTAAATTTTGACTTTTTAATGTCAAAAGTCACAGAAAAAGCCACAATGAAAATTTAAGGGGATGCAGATTAAAACACAGAGGTAATTTAGTTTATTAATTGCTATCTCGTCTTTAATCGCTTACAAGGTACTATTCAAACATCTCGGTCTGAATTAATAGCACCTGATCGATTTTATGAATTTTGGACTTAGTAAAGTACCATTAATTAAAACAACTCATGGTCCAAAAAAACAACGGTGTCGGATTTAATGGCCAAACTAACATTTCTTTAAAAGTCAGTCATGATTATGTAAACCAAAAACTCTATCCTAATTAGGGTTATGATATAAATTATGAAATTCACCTGAGGATGGTGAGGAGCAGTTGAATCTTGGGAGGTGGAATTGGAATTTGAGAGAGACTGATGAAAGGCAGCAGCCATGCCCATATTCACAGACCACAAATTGGTGCAGTGTCCACATCTTACTGTCACTATGTCAAACAAGCTGTTGCATGGTACACTCACCTGCATTACAACCATCCATTAATTATTACCTCAAAATTAAGATTACCCCTTTCAGAAATACAATCAAGAACATAAATTTGTCATCCATTTTTGTCTTCAAGTCTAAAATAACACCTTTAAAGTTCCAAAGTTACAAATTCATCATCAACAACCCTAGAAAAAGGACATTCATATAACATCAAGAAAATGAAGTAAAAATCTTTAAAAATAGGATCTTGATTTGTTTCTTGAAACATGTATATGATAATCTTGATTATGACCCACAAAACCCTAGCTTTTAGGTAGTTATTTTCATACATGCAATGATGTTTTGGGCTGCTTAAAAACTTATAATAGCCCTTTAATTTGGTCAAAATTTATATATCAATTATGGAATTTGATCATGGGAAATAAATTTCCATAAGGAAAGAAAATAATCATATTGTGTTTGTCCTTCTTTACTATTCATTTAGGTACTGTCCTTAGGTCTTAGTGTGTGTGAAAGAGAGAGAGATTTCAGATATTTGAAGGACTTTATCTTTTGACTGCAAGCTGAAGAAGAAATAAGAAAAAGAAAGCCACAAGCAAGATAGAGACTTGACAATATATGTTTGTGTGTGAAAAATAAAACATGATTTCAAATGATCAAATGATAAGATATTTTTAATTAGTAAGATAACACCAAAACAACATGATCTTAATCAAAAACCAATATTATATTGAAAGTCTTTCATCATTCTTCCCTCAAACTTATGCAAGAACACAGTACATACTTTGACTCACACCCTATGCCAAAAAAAGGAAAAAAGAATAAAGCACACACAATTAACACAAATAGATAAGCTAGAGTATATATGTGTACCGCAAGAACAATATTGCAAAAGTTACAAGGGATATAACACAATTGCTCAGATGATGCTGCTACATCTATGCTTGACATCTCTCTTTTGATGATCCAAGCAAGTTAGTCTCTTTCTATAAATCGAAGTAACTCTCAACTCTTTTTGTGTTTGTTTGTGTGTGTTTGAAGTTGTGGTGATCACTACAGTGTTTTCTTGTTTCAAGTGGTTTCTATTTATAGATGAAGAAACATATGTAGATATATGATGTTATAAATCTGAAGGTGGAAATTGTAAAGAAGGGAAATGGGATAGGATCCAAAGAGCTAAGAGGCAAAGGCATTATAGCAAAAGGTAGGTTCAGATAGTGCATGTGGGCCCTGTTTCATGCACCTAAACTAGGCACAAACTTTGCTCAGTTATGCCATTTAATTAAGTCGGCCATGATCAGAACGTATTACGGTTTTATTTTTCGAACTCGATTCATCATAAAACACAAAGGTTAACAACATCCGTACAGGTCACACATGTGGCAAGTTCATTTCATTTTTCTAAAACATTTGACATTAGCTAGGGCGTAAGGCCATCCGTAATGGATGGTCGTGAGACTCGATCACCCCACAAAAAGAATGCATTTCCCCCATTACACCCTCACCTCCAATAGTGACGCGTCCAACATGATATTTTGCAAGGACTCAGTCATATACTCAACCGAGTCGTGTGAGAAAATATATTACTCAAAAAAAGCGTTTAAGTACATAGGATGAAGGTGAAATCCCTCACCCCAGGCTAATAAAAGGCAAATCAAACGCACCAATTGTACTTCAAACCTAAACAATCATAAGATAGAAATACCAATCTTATGAACTAAACACAAAGAAGGAAAATCACTTCCTAATATGACCACGAAGATGGATATCAAATTGATCACAAAAAGCCTGCATCTATTTAGGTAAGTCATAAACCTGATCCTCGTATCCATCATAGTAATCAAGATCGTCTTCAAAGAATCCTCCTCCACTAGTCGAAGACATATATCTAGAAGTTTCGTCATCAGTCAACTCAACTTCATCATCATCAGTTTCTACCAATTGGTCCCCCATAGAAGTACTGGGCTTGCTACCCGATGCCTCATTCGTTACCTTCATTTCTAGCGGTTTTTCATGATCATCTACAAGCACAAGTTTTCCCTCCAACATTTGTCTTTCAAGGTCATTAACCATAGCTACCACAAGAGTGACATTTGTACTAGCGGTTTGCTTACCCCTTCCTCTTCCTCATCCACCAATGTAATCGTCTCATTAGTACTCTTGGGGTTCGAACCCCCGCAGTTACCCTCATCAACCAAAGTATTAAGAATATCAAAAGGGTTCAAAGTAGTAACCTTAGATACCTTTGATTGTGCTGGAGCTTTATCATTCTTCTTTATAGATTAGACCGGTCAATAAAAAGAATATGACTTAGGCTTCGAACCAACCAGAATTCTTGTAACAGCATGTCAACCAGCCTGTCTAGGCTTCTTCAAATTGTTCCACACATTCTAGACGATCTTCTTAGGACATTCATCAAGGACATGACCAAAAACCTGACAACTAGAGTACTTGAGAGGTGTCCACTAGTACTCAACACGGATAGTGCTCGTATTATGCCCTTCACCACTGAATTTAGGAACAGCCACCACTATAGTATCTCTCAGCTCAACATCAGCTCTAAGCTCAACTATGGCTCTTACATAGCTAGCCTTACCCAAGAATCAGTGCACATAGCAGCCGTGTATGAATCTAGCATCAACAAGTTACCAAGTTTGATTGCAATAGCGCTCAACCCATCTTCTATAAACACAGTAATGGGAACTTCATGGAACTTCACCCAAATAGGGATATTAGAAGCATCATCCTTCATATTCGCACATGGTGTCCATTGGTTAAGAATCAATAGCACACTGTGAATGAACCATGGACCACTTTCCAACATAGCTTTTATCCCGTTTTTAAAACCAAATTTGAAGAAGAACATATCTTTAATCATCATAGATTTAACTATGCCAAATTTACTTCATGTATTCTTCACATAGTTCTCAACCACAGGATACGCCACACGCTTACCCAAAGAGAACCCGTAAATAGTATTGTTAAATCGATCATTCACAACACTAACCGATTCTTTAGATAAGTATACATCCACACCATTTCTAGCAGGAGTAAGCAACTTTGGAAAATTAACAGATTTTCGACTCTGATTACCCTTAACCAATGTAGCAAATGAAGCTGGAGTTGGAGGATTGCCATTAGGAGCCGAATTCACACCAATTGGATTCAAATTTGTACCAGGTAAGACACCCTCTTTACCAATGGATTCGCCACATTAGGAATAGCCGTATCAGAAACACCTTGTGATGGACCATACCCGGATTATCATCAGTTGAACCACGTTTCTCCTTCACCCCCACCACCAATCCCTAATTCTTTAGCATTCAAAAACCCTTATTCCATTTACAAATCATGCAAAATGCAGCCAAACCAAAACCAGTCAATAGCCAGTAGTACACAATGTCAACTCCAACAAAAAAAATAGTACTGAAATAGGTATTAGAATAAACCCTAATCGAACTAAGATCGACAGGTTTCCAATAACAATAAACTAGCTTGCAATGAACCCAATAATCGAGAACAGTAAAAGTGGTTCATGATGAAAACAAGAAAAAGTGCGATTATAAGAACCCTAAAAAACCGTAACTGTTTTTAAAAACTGAATCAACCCTTGATACAACTAGGTAAAGATCAAATAAGGTTTGATCTTACATAAGAAGATCGAAGGCATATCAGTTATTTGAGAAGAGCAGGAAGTCGATTAGGTTTTTTTTATTTTTATTTTTTATTTTTTATGAGCCTCCAAAATCGCTAGCCTGGGAGAAGCCCAATTCAATACAGTGAGTTGGTTTTCACCTGTTTGACTTGTGTGTGTGTGAGTGTTTTTATTAAATGATTTTGAAGGACCTAAGATTTGATCAACAACTACACTAATCTAAGTGGTGAAGAGGATTGTGAAGTGGTGTTGCAGAGAGAGAAATGAGAGAAAAAACTAAAGAACTTGTATTCATAAACACACACTACACACTCAAGCAAACTCTCAAATTAGATGAAATGTGCCTGATGTGCGGTTAGCAACCATGTTTTAAATTTATAGAAACAAGAATTACCGGTTAACTAGGAACACATACGAGCAAGTATACTCGTCCGTGTGTAGTAGGGGATTGGTAAGTCAAGGTCATCCCAAGAGACTTGGTTGTACTCAAGTGTTGTTTGATTGTTTAAGCAAGTAACAAGTTGATGGTTATGATTGTCACGGATCAAACCAACAAGAAAATCAATAATGAAAATCATGATGTAAGCACACAAAAAACATACTTGTATGGATAAATGATCACAAGGATATTAGGATATTTAGTTTGGAAAACATATTACCATTGGTAATACTTTCGACCTATAGAACCAATTATAATAGTTTAGCATTTTATAAATCAAATATACATAAGTCTCACTCGAATGGTCATGTCATGAGCCTTATGCCTAAACCAACAACAAACAAAGAGTTCTTTCGACCCATAAAATTTGATGTCATTAATTTGTGAGGTTCCATTTACTTGAAAGATGATGATAACACATATTCAAAAGACTTTTTTCGACATTTAATCTTTATTAAACTTTCACTTGTTATGTTTATTAATTCACTTGCACAATCGTCACAAAGTAAAAGATCAAAATCATTCGTCGACTAATGAATTGAAACTAATCACTATTGAGAATCCTTTCGGCCTTTAGACTCAACAAAGATCAACCAAAACAATAAACAATGACAAGTTCTAATTTAACCAAATTTGATGTCTTTCATTATAATCCAAACAAAGACTAATTAAATCCAAACATCATTTTATCACAAGTTCTCATAATAACCAAACAAGCATAAAGAAATAATTATAATCAAACATGTAACACAACACACAAAGGAATTCTCATGATCAACATAAGCAAAGACATGAATATGATTGAAATAAATAGAAACAATACCAAACATTAGAGTCAAAGCATCAAGTGCTACAATTCCAACCATGTTATTCCAACCAAAAGAAACTACCAAAATACAAGTCCTCCATTCCTAAACCTTCCTGGAAATCGGCCTCATGTTGTGAGTATATGACTTAGGGGTGTTTGGTAATAAGGATTTGTTGGTGATGTATATGGTGTTTAATTGGTGTGAACTATAATCAAACCTTATGTTGTAAGGATGATCAAGTCATATGTCTTGAAAATGTCGACCAAACCAACACCCCAACACCTCTAGAAATGGGTAGGGAGTGGTAGGAGAGAATCCTCCAAGTGTAGAGAGAATTAGTTTAGATTATGGTATGAAAAAGATTATTTGGATGATGGAAACTCTTAACCAAGAACTCTTATTTGTAGTTGAATGATCCTTGGTCACCAAGCATGTTTCTTGGGCACAAAGTGTCATCAAAATGCAGGAAAAATGAGTTATGGAGGGTATATGATCAGACTTGGTGGTAATGGCACTTAATTCCACACTTAAATGCAACTTTGGAAGACTTTTAGTGCAGGAACCCGCGGTTTGGATCTGAACCAGGCAGTTTGGAACATTCTGACCACCAAAATCAACTTGAACCCAAGGTTTGGATCTGAACCAGGTGGTGCAGATTTCTGCGCACTTTAAATTTGGACTTTAAGCCTTGGGCTTGAATCATAACTTCAACCTTAGGTCGGAAATTGGTTTGCATAAGTGTTTCAACCTTGGGTTGGCAATAAACTCCATCTTTAACAAACATCTTTGGCACTTAATCTTGAATCTTTTCTTCATCGAATAACTTCATAATCTTTACTTTAACTTGGAAATAATCATAGCATGAGTCTTTATCTTGGACGGAAAACTTCTCTTTGTGCATATACTCTTTATTTGTCGACTTTTCTTCGTCTTTTCGTTATTTCATTCGACATAGTTGTACCTGAACCTAAACACATCTTTTGTACCTTTTAAGCGTAAAATGTTCACAAATACAACCAAATGCTATGCACAAACATATGAATAACGCCACTAAAACATGTACAAAATGAGCGTTATCAGTGCCTTGAATACATCATGCCACGCAACATGAGTAGGCTTTGATTGGGCTTAGGAGTAGGACTTGGATTACATTTGTTTAAAGGCTTATGTCTTCCTTTTTTGGTGCAAAAGGTGAATCATTATATATTACTTCCTACTTGTACATTATAAGTAGAGGTGGCAAAATGGGCGGGCGGGGGGGGCACGGGCACGGGTTAGAACGGGCACGGGCTAAACGGGCACATGTTATACAACCCGCTTTATAAAAGACCAAAAATAACGAAATAAATTCATTAAACATAATATTTCATTTATCTTTAAAAAATTAAATATATATATATATATATATATATATATATATATATATATATATATATATATATATATATATATATATATATATATATATATATAAGTTTTCTTAAAAACGATTATAATGTTCTCCAATTAAAAGAAAATATGTGCCCGTTAGTGCCCATTTGATTTTTTTAATAGGCTAAATATGCCCATTTCAAAAAAAAATAGGGCTAAATGTGCCCAAGTTTTTTACAAAGTAATCAAAATTAGCTCATTTTTTTATTTCGGGCACAAATTGGCACCTCTAATTATAAGCATATTACAGAGTGTTCATAAGTCTATTGAACACTCTGTGATATGGCAAGAGAGAAACTTTAGAATTTCAAGGGTGAAAGAAGAGGGGTAGAAGAGCTATACAAAGTTTTTAAAGAAACTATTAGATTAAGATTGCAAAGTCTAAAAGTTAAACCTTCAAGGGATGTATATGCTACTCAGACAAGATGGAATGTCAATCTAAACAATGTCCCTAAAAATGCAAATAAGGGGCATATAGGTTTTGCACACTGATTGTACTACAAAAATAGTCCCTGGTCTTAAAGGGGTGTTTGGGCAGCAGTTTATTTTCATGTGTATGCTGCAGAAATGTTTTGATACCTTGGCTTATGTCTTCCTTACTTGATACTTAAACTTGTTCTTGACTATCTTGATTAGCTCTTGATATTGAATTAACTCTTTGTCTTTAACTAGATCTTTTTTTCTTGAACGTTCTTGATTTGAGCTTGTTCAGGATGAAGTTCATAAGTATGAGTATGTGGAGGCGAATATGTTTGATATATATGGTGTTCTTAAATGGTAGCTTTCGTCAGTACCTGCAAAACAGATAACTTGATATATATGTTAGTCCTTGGCTTTTAGTGGTTAGATATCTCCAACGGATATATCCTAAGACGCTAGCAACGCTCTTTGAATACTCTAGAATGGATGCATCAATGACGCTAACGACGCTTAGAATGAATGCATCACCGAAGCTAGCAATGTTTTTCAAATAATCTTAGAATGGTTGTGATCTAAGATGCTAATACAATGCTTTTGATATCTTTACACTTCCATTCCTAAATCTGGATACCCAAAAGCTAACAACGGATAAAGGGGTGCCGCTGGAGTACACATAAGTATCATTCCATGACTGTAGACTGTTTGAAGTGCAGCAACCACCATGAAGAACATTTGGCAAGATAAGTGAGATCTTGCGGAGGACTCTAACTGGTACAACTTGTGTTCTTATTAATGAACAAAAAGTGTAAAAATGGAATGTGTCCTACGAGATTTTGTTTGTGAAACTCATTTGGCTCTAGACTCAACTTGTGCGTTTTGGTTTTAGTGAGCGAAGGTTGGAGTAGAGTGACATCTTTTTTTATATCAACACATCTCGGAGTGAGAGGTCGATAAATTAGGTGTTTGTCTCCGTGAGAAATGAAACAAGTATCTGTTGAGAGAAACTTGAGTGGCTGTGAAGGGTTGTGCAGTGCATTACTAGGTCCATAATGTCTTTTTTTCAATATGAGTATCATCTTTGTGATAACCGATAGCAGATTTTTTGACCTAGTTTATGTTCCTAAGTTTATGGATGACTCATTTCTTTTTAGCCTTTCACAACTTTTCTTTCTCATTCTTCAACTCCTTCATTATCCATTTCTCATTTACTCTTTTTTTCAATCATACCTAAGGACTTCTAATTCTAATCTGTTAGAATTTTCCTTAGGTAGATCCCTCCGGCTCTAGCTGGATCAGAGGACATAAACCTAACCTTAATCACCTTGTAACTCTTTGATTATACTCGGTTGGTTCAGTAATGATCGTGTAGCCATAAAATCTTTTGTAAAATCAATCAAAGTGTTTAAGAGAAATCTTGTTTTTATACACTTTGAGTGTTTTAACTTTTCACAAATAATTTCCCCTGCACATGTGCTCGTATTGTTATTAATATAAAATTTGCACATTGAGGGAAGAGTTCGCACATTTGTTAGAATCGGCATAGTGATAGAGAAGTAAATTACAAAGCATGGTACAAGTATGTTTAGGGTAATGAACTCATTCAAACCAAATAAGTCGAATATACCCAAATCTGTTAACAACTCAAAAGGTTTTTTTGAACTGCAATTTGGATTAAGTAAAGAGCTAGAAAGATTACAAGAGATAGGATAACGCGTTACAAGGATTAGGTAGCCATTATATCCAATAGATTCTACCTTTTCCATATTTATTGGAAAGCTAGATAAAACAAAATTTTTTAATGTCACTCACAATAAGATCCTTTCTTGGACCCCCGAATATTTTATTAATCTAGAAGTGCCAAAGAACCCGAAATGTGAGTGAACAATTCAAAAGCGAAACAAGGTTTTAACTCACCAATGAAAGTATCCTACAAGGTGCTTTAAGTCAAAACAAACTTTGTTTTTTTGGGTAAAAGGTCAAAAGACCCGGTAAATATAATACTCCAAAAGACGTTTAAGTACAAAGGATATGGGTGAATCTCATATCTCAGCCCGTTACATAGGCGGAAAAGCTTACATAACAAGATACTTCCTATTCTCTAAACAAGAAATAAACCACTACTCAAAATATAACATCAGACTCCTACGAAAACAAAATTACTTCCTACCAAGGCCTTAGAGCTTGATACCATACATATCATAAAAATAATCCAAATTCCTTGAAAGATCGGAGACCTGATCCGCATAGTCATCATAATCATAGTCATCATAATCAGCTTCACGATTGTGACCACCACCAAATAGATTTATTGACTCATCAGAAGTGTTCACAATTTCCTCTTCATCACTGTCAGAATCAATAATCTCTTCCACCCTAGAGAATGGGTTAACCCTCTTAGTAGAAGAAGTAGACGAAGAAAAAGAAGAACTAGACTTATTAGCCACGGCCTGCACCTTCTCTTTCAAAACACTCACAAGCGGTTCTTGTGCTACATTATCAGTCTTTTGAGATCCATCCACCTTAACTTCCTTTATATTACCCGGATAATCAACCTTTTTAATAGGATGACCATCATCATCCGTAAGGGTAGCTTTGTTTCTACAATCAAAATTACTTCCTATCAAGTCAAAACAAGCTTTGTTTCTATAAGCAAAAGGAACTACAACGTCTTTTGAATGATCACATCAAAGCATGGCTTAAACTAAGCGAATAACAACGTACTTGAGTCATTCAACGATATCAATCACGACTTCAAAGAGGTAGCTACTTTACAATTTTAAATGTATAATGAGATTAGGTGAAAGTGCTATCAAGTCCAGGAAAACCGATTTCAAGCTTGATGCAGCATTAACTTTAAAATTGTTCAGGAGAAATTTCATATCTCCCATTGTAAAATTTAGAAATTTCATATATACTCAAACATACTTTAAAAACATTGTATATTATGCATTCAATAATTACACTTTTGGTATATATGAAATTAATCATAAAAGTAGAGTGATATATGGAATTAATCCTTATTTTTAAATCATGAATGTTTATAAGACTACCAAGATGCTAGGAAAATTAGGAAGGATTTATACAAAAATCGATAAGGTCACCAATCTAATCGAACCATATCGGATTAACTTTACCATTTCTATAGAGATACAAAAGTGAGCATGAGTATTGATTTCTTTTTAAAAGGTGTCTTTCTTAATGGTTTTGGATCGAAATAAATACAATTCCTATACCTCCAAATGACCCACAAGATTGTGAACTACAACGTCAAAGCAAATTTTAACTGTATTATTTTTGTTAATTGTGTCTTCCCTTGACAAAGGAAAATGAAATCTTCTGGATAATCACCACAACCCCACCAAATTGCCATCATGGTTATATTTTATTTTATTTATTCATTTATTTATTTATTTTTGCGTCCTAAAGGCAATTAGCATGTTTGGAATTTATATTTAGATTCTTTTGCGTGTGGCAAGTCAATCTCCTTTTGAGCAAGTTTGCTTGACTTGTTTTTCTTTGATATAACAAAACAATAATTAATAGAGTTACCTTCATTCTTAGGTTGTTATGCATTAGTCTTCACATTAGCAAAAGTCAAAGGTGGTTAATTGTTAACTTTCTTAATCTTAGTCAAAGTAGGAATTTAGCTTGAGTCCAAAGCTATATGTCTTTCCTTTATTTTGTTTTTACACCCAACTTGAGTCTATGTATGAGTCGGTTTTTCTTCCCCCCTCATCTCTATAAAAGGAGGTGAGGGGGAGGGGTTTGACACACATTCTTTCAATACTAATCAAAAAGTCGATTAGGGTACTTACTTGTGCATTGCCCGTTCTTACTTTTCTGTCAATTATATCAACTGCTGGTGTGTGTGTATTTCTTCTTCAACATCGAGATATATTCCGCTTTAGTAAACCAAGGGTTGTAGGTTATCGAAAACTTACAAGTGGTATCAAAGCCCAGGTTCGCGGGTTCGCTGGTTATCTAGGATCGATCGAGAAGGGTTTTTCTTGGTGTTCGGGTTCGTGGACATCAAGGAGCAGTAAGGGTATCGACAGATAAGGGTTCTTGGGTCTTCGATTGTCTGGATTTGTGACAAGGTGTAGAAGATCTAAGAGTTTGTTGGTTTTTGGGTGGATCGAAGATCGGTTTTCTTTTCTTTATTCTGGTGGTTGTGTTTCTTTTATGTGTTAAACGAAGAAGACCAGATTGGTGGTTGTGTTTATATGGTGGAAGAAGATCGGTTTTATCATCAAAGTAAAAGTCAACAACAGAAGAAGAGTTATTTAATTTTTTTTATTATATTGGTGGAAACCAATATCCTTAAAATAAAAAATAACAATTCTATTTGTTTCTTTTTGGTTTTTATTTAACAAAAAGGTAACATTAATTAAGAGGGTATTGCACAAGGGACTTTGTAATTTGTGATTGTGAGGTTTAATATATCACAAGGGTTAGCAAATTAACAAAGCGATTAAAGAATGACGGGAGCCAAGTTTGAAATCGAGAAATTCGATGGAACTGGTGATTTCAGGTTATGGAGTAGGGCTGTAAATGAACTGAACGTTCGGTGAACATTTCATGAACCGTTCGGTAAAAAGTTCGTTTATGTTCGTTCGTTTATTAAATGAACGAACATTAACAATATTTTACGTTCGTTTAGTTAAATGAACGAACATGAACAAAAGTCTCGTTCGTTCATTTACGTTCGTGAACGTCTGATTATGCGTTCGTTAAAGTTCGTTTATGTTTATTTATCTACTTATGTTCATATATTATCTCTTTAAATTTTATAATTTTAAAAATTGGTTTGTTTAAACAAAACAACACTTACAAAACATTATATTCTGAAGAATTTCATAAAGTTTATGTTTGTTTGTCTATTTTAATTTACGTTCGATCGTTTATGTTCGTTTAGTTTCTTAATGAACAAACATAAACGAACATGAACAACTCATTTTCTTAATAAACGAACATGAACAAGAAAATTTGTCCGTTTAAGCGTTCGTGTCCGTTTATTTGTCCGGTTAAAATTAAATGAACGAACATGAACATGGCTCAATTCGTGTTCGTCCGGTTCATTTACAGCCCTATTATGGAGGATCAAGATGTGTGCTTTATTAATCCAACATGGATGTGAAACAGCTCTAGAGGTTTTACCCGTGAATATGGAAGCTACAGCGAAAGCTGAGGTGAACAAGAAAGCTCATAGTGCCGTGATTTTGTGTTTAGGTAACAAGGTTCTGAGAGAGGTTACCGGGGAGACGACTGCAGCTGGGGTCTGGACCAAGCTTGAGACTTTGTACATGACAAAGTCCTTGGCCAATATGTTGTACCTAAAGAAGAAGTTGTATACATTCTACATGCCGGCTAGACGTATGATTTCTGAGCATATAGATGAGTTCAACAAAATCGTTCTTGATTTACCAAATATCAAGGTAAAATTCGAGGATGAAGACTTACTTTATTATTACTCACATCTTTACCAACATCATATTAAAAATCTTTGTAGATACCTTGATTTATGGACGGGAAGCTTTGACTTTGGAGGATGTGATGGTCACACTAAATTCAAAGGAAATCAGAGAAAGATCTAAAGCGAAGGGGGATGATGGTGAAGGGTTATACGTGAGGGGAAGAACTGATCAAAGGAATTCGCATCAGTCTAGGGGAAAGTCAAGATCGAAGTCTCGAGGTGTAAGACTCAAGTGCTATATTTTCCAATCTGAGGAGCACTTGAAGAGAAACTGACTAAGAATAATTGCAAGAAGTCAAATGGTTTTGTCATGAAAGATGATCAACCGAGCTCCAGTGGTTCCATTTATGATGGTTCTCAGGTGATGTTGGTTATGAGTGCAGAGGCTCTGCTAGATTAGATCATGGATTCAGGAGGTTCATACCACATGACACCCATGTTAGATTTATTTTTTGATTTTCTGGAATGTGATCGGGGCAGGGTACTGTTGGGTGACAACAGGGAGTGCAAGATCAGAGGTATTGGCAAGGTAAGGGTACAACTGAAAGATGAGTCAAGTTTTGTATTACACAATTTCAGATATATTCCTGAATTGAAAAGAAACTTAATATCGCTGGGAACTCTTGAAAAAGAGGGATATACCATAAAATTGCAGTTGGGAAAAATCAAGGTGATTAATGGTTCCAGGGTTATTTTATCTGGAACCTGAAGGGATAATTGTGTATACTCATTGGATGGCCATGCAGTGGCGAGTGAGCTTAATGCTAGTGTTGAAGGAAAAGACAGTCTTGCACAGGTTTGGCACAAAAGACTGGGACATATCAGTGAGGCGGGACTACAGGTGCTGGAAAAGTAGGAGCTGTTTGGCAAGAAGAATCTAGGTAAGCTCGATTTTTGTGAGAATTATGTTCTGGGAAAGTCACATCGAGTCAGTTTTGGTGTAAGAAGGCACACTACTCAGGGAGTGATAGACTATATTCATTCAGACATATGGGGTCCGGCTCTTGGGAGGTAAGAGGTATTTCTTATATATTGTTGATGATTATTCCAGGAGGGTATGGGTTTATATTCTCAGGTTTAAACATGAAGCATTTGGAAAGTTCAAAGAGTGGAAGCAATTAGTAGAGAATCAGACTGGGAGGACATTTAAGAATCTGAGGACAGATAATGGTCTTGAGTTCTGTAACCGGGAATTTGAGCAGCTATGCACTAAGAGTGGGATTTCTAGACATATGACAGCTGCTGGGATGCCGCAGCAGAATGGATTAGCAGAATGGATGAATAGAACTCTCATGGATACGGTACGTTGTTTATTAATTCAGTTTGGATTGCCCAAGACCTTCTGGGTGGAAGCAACATGTACAGCCGCATATCTTATAAATAGGTCACCATCGACAGCGATTGAGAAAAAGACTCCTATGGAGATGTGGTCGGGACATCCAAGTGATTATGGGATGTTGAGGATTTTTGGCTATGTCGCATATTCACACGTTAAACAAGGTAAGCTTGAGCCGAGAGCTGTAAAATGCGTTCTTTTGGGGTATCCTAAAGGTGTGAAGGGGTACAGGCTACATAGGCTTGATAATGAATCACCTAAGATAGTCACTAGCACGAACAGGTTAAGGTGGAACTGCAGTGTTTAAATAATCATTCACTTGGGGAAGATCAGAGAAATAATCAGGAAGATTGCGATGATAAAGATGTAGAGGATCAAGAAACTGATCAGACACCGGATCTCACAGATTATCAGTTGGTTCGGGATAGAGATCCAAGGACAAGAACAAAACCTTTGAGGTTTCGAGATGAGAGTAATATGGCTGCTTACGCGTTTGCTGCAGCAAAGGAAGAAGATACTCATGAACCATTGACATATCGGGAGGCAGTTACTTGTGAAGAGAGTTCTAAGTGGAAAGCTGCTATAGATGAAGAGATGGATTCTCTGAAGAAGAATAAGACCTATGAGTTAGTAGATCATCCAGCTGGGCAAAAGCTGGTGAGCTACAAATGGTTGTTCAAGATAAAGGAAGGGTTGAAGGTTTTCAAAAGCCTAGGCACAAGGCAAGGTTGGTGGCTCATGGATTCACACAAAGGGCAGGTATTGACTACAATGAAATATTTTCTCCGGTAGTTCCACAGATTTTTACATGGAAATCTTGAAGAAGTGATCTACATGAGGCAGCCACTGGGATATGAACAAGGTAACAAGGAATGTTTGTTAAAGAAATCCCTTTATGGTTTGAAGCAGGCACCTAGGCAATGGTATAGGAGGTTCGATGAGTACATGCTGAGCAACAGGTTCAAGCATAGCAGTTACGACAGCTGCGTATATTACAGGAGTTATGCACCATGTGAGTATATCTATCTATTGTTATATGTAGACGATGTGTTGATTGCTTGTAAAAGCAAGGCTGAGATTGGGTCTACCAAGTCTTTGCTAAAGAAGGAGTTCGACATGAAGGAGCTCGGGGAAGCAAAGAAGATTCTTGGTGTGGAGATCATCAGGGATCGGAGTCGCAAGATTCAGAGGGTGTCATAATCTGGGTACGTTTCTAAGATTTTAAATAATTATAGAATAGACAATGGGAAATTGGTTCAGATGCCATTGGGTGGGCACTTCAAGCTGTCATTGAAGGATTACCCGGTTAAGGATTGTGATGTTAAAAGGATGAGTAAGGTGCCGTATTCAAATGCGGTTGGGAGCTTAATGTACTTGATGGTGTGCACGAGGCCAGACATAGCGTATGTAGTAAGTGTTGTTATCAGATATTTGGTGAATCCGGGTAAAAATCATTGGGGAATGTAGGTTTGGTGTATGGGACAAATTGTGGCAACCATGTGGACGTAACAGGTTTTGTTGATTCAGACTATGCTAAGGATCCGGATAAAGATAGGTCTATCACTGGTTACACATTTTTAGTACAGGGATGTGTTGTATGCTGGAAGGCAACGCTACAACGCGTGGTGGCTCTTTCAATTACAGAGGCGGAGTATATGGCCCTTATGGAGGCTGTGAAGGAAGCTATTTGGCTAAGAGGACTCTTGGAAGAGTTGGGCGTGGAGCTTAACACTGTGGCAGTTCATTGTGATAATCAGGGCGCGATTCACTTATCGCGGAATCAAGTTTTTCAAGCATATCAATGTGCGTTATCACTTTATCAGAGAGGTCTTGGAAGCAAAGACGGTTCAAGTTCTGAAGGTAGGTACTAAACACAATGCTACAGATGCCTTGACGAAGGTGGTACCTGGACTTAAGTTTCAACACTACTTGGAGTTGTTGAGTGTAGGCTAATATAAAGCCTAAGGTGGAAATTGTTATGCATTAGTCTTCACATTAGAAAGAGTCTAAGGTGGTTAAGCATTAACTTTCTTAATCTTAGTCAAAGTAGGAATTTAGCTTGAGTCCCAAGCTATACGTCTTTCCTTTATTCTGTTTTTACAACCGACATTGAGTCTATGTATGAGTCGATTTTCTTCCCCCCTCATCTCTACAAAAGGAGGTGAGGGGGGAGGGGTTTGACACGCATTCTTTCAATATTAATCAAAGAGTCGTTTAGGGTACTTACTTGTGTATTGCTCGTTCTTACTTTTCTGTCGATTATATCAACTACTGGTGTGTGTGTGTTTCTTCTTCAACATTGAGATATATTCCGCTCTAGTAAACCAGGGGTTTTAGGTACTGAAAACTTACACAGGTCACCTCCAATCATGGTTTCCAAACTACTTTATTCTTTAAATAAGAAGGGAGTATCAAAAACCATCTCTAACCATGCTTCAAATTTGAATTTTTTTAAAGCATTAGTCAATATCATTCATATTTTGAAGATTATTATTCATCTTCCAAAACACAGAGAATAATGTTATTATATACATAAAGTGACCTAGAGTTAAACTTATTGGTTAAAAAAAATAGTTTAATATAAAATATTTTGAAGTTGAAGTGTAGAGGATATATAGCTTGAGAAGACAAGTTTTTAGAAAAGCAATGTTTGTCATATATGCAAGTTTTTATTCGAATATGAAGAATTTCTAGAGTATATGGTTGGAAATGACTGGCGACCAAAGGTATTATCACAGGATCATGTTCTAACCTGGCAGGATAAAGATCCTCTCATGTTCAAAAAAAGATGAGAGATAATGTTGTGTTTGATATTATTGTACTTTTGAATTAAAATAAAATAAATGCTTTGCAATAATGACAATGTACAATCAACACAACATGAGAGGATCCTTATCCAACCCGGCATCATTCACGTGCCTATCATGTTTTTTTTAACATGAGAGGATCCTTATCCAACCCAACATCATTCGCGTGCCAGACAGCCAGAGTAGTGCTTACACAAACATTTTACCATCAAACACATAAAAATTCATATAAAATAATTTGGGCAAATGATTAAAAAAGTATCATATTTGTTATTATTTTGTCTTATGGGTAGCGAACAAAAATTTTTATTTTTGTGGATACTTTTCTTTCAAATTCATATTTTTTTAGGTATTTTGCGAAATTTTTTGACTTTTTTCCCCTCTTAACTAATAAATTTTTTTTTCTCCAAATAGCAAAAATGTCACATAGTACTCTAAAAATGATGAATTTTAAAAAAAAAAAATTACTCACAAAAATAAAAAAATTTGTTCGCTACTCACAAGAGACTCACAAGAGAATATAATGGCAAGTATGATTTTTTTTAATTATTTGCCTAAGTAATTATAAAAATTTACTATTACCGTATAATTAAAAGTTAAAATAAATAAATAAATAAATAATAAATAAATCTCATGGCTAAAACATGTTAGTATGAAGTTATGAACTACAGTATGAAGTTTGTGGGGACCAGGTACAGCGTACAAGGGGGGCGAATTTCTGTCATTTTCTTTTACTTGACTCACATTAAAATCAAAATCTGTAAAACGAAACAACAATAAATGACATGCATTGATTTTCTTTTTCCCAACTAAAATGTTTCATATGCATAATCAAAGAAAATAGAATCTTATTAATTGTGTATTATCCATGTTTTTTCAACGCTTAAAGCAGAGTAAATTTTACTGCATTAGATGTGACATCATTAGATGCAAATGTTGAATCTAACAAGACTAAACTAGTTTTTAATTTCTTGTCAAGTAAAGCACAGGTTGTTCACAAGATGAGTTGAATTATCAGCGTTTTTTGTAGACATCAAAAAACCAAACAACATCTGAGAAATTACGAGAATATGGTATTAAAACTCATTATTTGCAATGTCTAGTCGAAAGTTTACCTAAAGGTCATTTTCCTTTATGATGTTTCAATTCATACCGCCTTGAGATAATGCTAGATATTAGCTATAATTAAGTTTAACATGAGAAAATGCATTTTGTTTTTTCAATAGATATGAGCCATCTTTGGTCATCGTACTAGAATACTTATTAATTTGTTTGCATTGCATGCTGCTTTCGTTAATTTTGTTCACTCGTATTAATGCCAGCCATAAATAGAAAATTAACGGTACATATATGCAATATTAATGCCTGCCATATTTACTTTTACTGGCATTAATTGGTGTTCATGATAGCACCAATGACTTGATAGCTAGCTCAACAAGGCTGCACCATGTGTATTTTGCAATTTTGGCGTTGGGCCATCAAAATCCACATAACAAACCTGGTATTTTATGTGTCTTGTAAGATGTTATCGAGGTGCATAAAAAGGTACA
The DNA here is from genome assembly GCA_030686995.1 of Artemisia argyi. Lineage (NCBI taxonomy): Eukaryota > Viridiplantae > Streptophyta > Magnoliopsida > Asterales > Asteraceae > Artemisia > Artemisia argyi. Next base: position 318,040,886 of record CM060708.1, on the reverse strand, counting down.
ATTTTCTTTAGTAAATATGATGTCGAAAAGTATATTTGACCATGAAAAGTCTCCAAGTTTATAGCAAGTAAAAGTGTGTTAGAGCGTATAAATAAGTAAAATGATATATACATGACTCAAAATGTGAAAATGACAAAGTTTTTCAAAGGGGAAAGGGTGTTATCTTGTTTGGTCCAAGTCGTTTTCATTGTCTGGAGTAATAAATGGCTAGTGTATTTCTCATTATTGATACACCCGTGACCACATGCACCACGCACATATCCATGTGCTAGCTTATACCAAGACTTAATAGTAATATTAATATGTACGGAGTAACTTTCTCCTGGTGGATAATCAACAAAGAAAGCTTTGGATTCAAGTTCAAACATGTGGAGTAGTTATTAGATGATATATATCGGTGTCTAAATGGTTATCATTTCCAAAAAAGGTTATTGAGTTAATGAAATTCTCACGTTTTGTTGATGAACATTGAACAGGTAGCTAAAGGTTCAACTCTTTCCAAGGTCTCATAACTAAATAAAATGAATGAGTTTTCGACGGTTCAACTCTTATAGGGTTTTAATTAACCGGTGTATCCAATGATGGTTTCCGACCTTTTCTCTTGTCACCCCGGCCATTGTGTATCTAGTGAGGGTGATGTAACTCTTTTGGGTAATAATGTTTATAAACAAGGCCGTTTTTAAAAGAGTACAAGCGGTGTCATTGTACAGAGTCACCGCTTAACGAGGGTCACAAAATTTCACGCACTTCTGTTATATATAATATATACACACAATATGACGATTAAGTTTAATTAGTTCATGCACTACTGATACGTGTGTGTTTAAGAACCGTTTTGTGATGATAGCGCCACTGAATCAATGAGACGACACTGTTTATTAATCTCTGCGTTTACATCTTGTTGTGACATGTGTATGGTAATCTTTCAGATAAAAAGATATGAAAAGTATAGTTTTGGAGCACATATATTTCAGACAGAAAAAAATTAATACTTTAAAATGGTAGTACAAGGGGTACTGAGTAAACCATCTAAAACGGTCCTCTTAATTTGGTACGTAGATAAAAGGACACTTGATCTGTTTTTTTGTGTTCAGTTTTTTTGTAATTGTCACGTCAAAGTCATAACTGGTTGGAATTGCAACTAGGCTGATATAAATTGGAAAATTAGGAATTGACGAAAAGCCATGTATATATAACTATGTGGGATATACATACTTTATAAAAAGATAAGGATATCAACGACGGGTTGTGAAATCGCGTTACACATACAACTTGTAGACGTGCAACGAATTTGTGTCGTTGGCAGTTTTTGAGTAATTTGGTCTGAAGAAACGACAACGACGGGAAAGTTTATATATAGGACTTCAATAATGCTGTTCACAAACTTCTCTACACGGCTACAACACGCTTACACACGTACATTAGAAAATTGGTAAGACGAAGAGACTATACCATTAGAATATGCCAAAACATGCATCTACTTGCAATCACTTGAGCTGACACAAAATAGTGTCTGATAAAACATTTCGCATAGCACATAACATGGCCTCTAACACTATTTTTGTCAAGTCTTTGTCATATGTTTGTCCTAATCAAAGTACTCCTGATACTCCTACCAAATGTTGAAGTCGCTGCATGAAAATGTGAAGTGCATGGGTTTATTAGATGATTTTTTTTTAACGTCGAATAAATTATCAATATATAAGAAAATAGCAATGTGCTAGAGAGAATTACAATAGTTTATTCTTCAAAAATTTATTCTAATTTTCCAATTTTGATTGTTAATCTAACCAAATGCAATAGCTTGAATCTTGTAAATGACCATTGCCGACTTGGAAGAGTTGCAGAAAATCGTGTCATTAACAAAAACCCACATTGCTCAAATGACTACTTTGATTATCGCGTAAAAAATTACCTCGGATGATCTTGAAAACCTTGAAGCTTTAGCCGTGAGCCATAGAGACTCAATCGACCAAGTTTGCCGATTTTAATCCCGGCCACATGTGCGTACCTGGAAATTCTTTTACCAAATATGTTCAATATTCGATCGCTAGGATACTCGAGAACTATTTCATCCTATTCATCCACTGATCTGCACAACCTCATCAAACGTGATATGTGTTTATCCTAACTCCTAAGTTCTTTTTCCTCCTATTCTCCGATTATTTTTACACGTGTTTTAATATAGCGGTAAAAAATAGGTAGAAAAAATAAATATTGTAAGAGAAAGTAGGTAATTCTCTTTTAGTTTGTTGGTCTGAATTGAAAAGAATTTTATTGCGCCAAGCTTATTTGTGATTTGCCCTACAAACATGTTGGGAACTGGAAAAAGGGAACAAAAAAGGAAGAAAAGTAGTGTCTAATGGCAATAAACACTATAGGGCCTTTCTAGCATCAGTAGTGCCCCATTTCCATTACTTGAAAGTCACCTCAACTAACTATGTCCTTAAACAACATTTGTTTATTTCCTCCGATTTTCATACATGTTAGTTCATTCACAGGTCATTTCATAACAATCGAATTACATTAGTAGGACCTACAAACTAAACAAAAATTTATACAGAAACTAGTCAATATATGATGCCCTTATAGACCCGATTGTTCTATAGGAATATATTCTACCTTTATTGTCTCATATCCCCTTTCTTACATGCTAGTTTATGTTAACTTGTAGGTTCAAGCTAGTCTCAGCTAAAAAATAATGTGATGTCTATATATGTGAAAATTTAACTTTAACGAAAACTCAATTACTCCATATCACTATGAAACCCTCATCTAGATAAAACTCTAATTAAAAACAAAGCCCAATAGATCTAGAATTGGTTTATTACGGGTGTTATCATACATATCCTTTTTATAGTCAATTTTTACCCTTCTTCCATATGCTATTAATAATTACTAGTTATAATGTCTGCACACGAGTAAGTTTTTTTTTTTTTTTTTTTTCTAATTTTTTAAATCATATATTTTTATTTATTAAAAAAAATAATTTAATCTTTGTTTTGTTTGATTTATGATGTTTAATTGTAGCTTTTTTAATTATTAAAGATAATTATTTAAAAATTTAAATCCTATTGTTAATTGTATCTTATCTATACTAGTTATAATACCTGTGCGTGCACAGGGTTTTTAAAATTTCGTTTTAATTATGTATTATTATCGATTAACAATGAACAACTTAATATGTTTCAAATGGTTTTAGTTGGTTGACTAAAAATAAAAAATCATATGTATATGTTATAACCTACCTATTGTTTTAGGAAAATGTTTTTGGATTAAAAATTATATTTTATTATTCAAGAAAAATCAAATGATGTTACTTGACTTGCATGAGATATTAGTGATATATGCTTTTAGTTTTGTAAACCCATGCTATCAATTTACGATGTGTTTTGTAATTGTGGTATTTTTTTATTTATATTTTCGTTAAAATATGTAGCATGTTTAGATAGCTTTAAAGATTGATTCATTTCCTTGATTATTAATAACCATCATATCATTTTTACTACTGTACATTTTTGTTTGAAAAGTTGTATTTTCATAAGTTTGTGTTATTTACTTCTCATGTTTGATCATAAAATTATCAAATTAATATAGATGCTTACACTATAGCTTATTTATTTCATAAAGAGAAACAAAAAAGGATGTAATGGTAGAACTCAAATTAATCTTACATTTATGTATAATGTATAAGAGTAATTTTGCTCTAAGCCCGAACTATATAAGGAAATTATTATTAGTTGTATAAGTAAATTATAAATGCATGAAAAAAATGACAAAGAGTACATTCGCAAGTCTTTTAGGATTGTTTGAATCCTTACTGACCTTTCACTTTAATGCAACTTTCTTCGCAATTGACCTAAATCATCAAGGTAAAACACACCCATATTTTAGATCGTTGGTTGACACCCATAGTGTTATCAATGACAGCAAACACCTGTTAAGTTTCATTAACTCATTTAAAGACAAATTACAATTCGAAAAAAATTCCTACCATAAAATTCCTCATATAGGTACTAAAACACATCTTTGGTACATTAAAATACATTCATATATTATCTAAATCAGCAACTCAACTAAATTATACATTCATATCTTGAGCAAGCGTAGAAATTCCTTCCACGAAAATCATGTGTTGATATTTAATCCTCCTCTAAAAAACGCACAAAACAAATTGCATTACACTTTAGTGTGTGCGATAAGATGATAAAACTGCAAAAACCACTAACATGTTGCATTATAGTGAGGATAACAACAAAGTTAGTCATAACATCAAATAAGAAAACTTCATATTAGAACTAAAGGGGTGTTTGGTTATACTTATTAAAGGTGCTTATTGTTTATTCAATTACCATAACACATTAAGTGTATGATAAAGCTATAAGCTTTTTTAAGAAGCTTAGTGAAAAACCCCTAAACTCACAATTAATTCTATTATAGTTTAGTGTGTTTAGAGTAAAAATACAAATATTAAGTGTAAAAGTTTTCAATAATATATAAAAAATAGTTACTAAAAGTTGGTGTGTGTAACAAAAAAGTTAAACCATAAAAAAAGTTACTAAATACTATCAGCTAGATAAGGCATAAGCCAAAGTTCTGTTGAGGTCTTTTTCGGATTCTATTCAGAAGCAAAAAGTGGTTTACACATAAATCATAAGTATAGAATAATGGTTGTATCTCACATCCGTGATTACCAACTCAATAACATTATCGCAGTATAGTAACGTAATAACCTAATTAAAACTATATATTCTTGCTGAATAATTCTCATGTACATACTTTTAATTCATTTAGAACGGCCAACTATTACGTTTTTTTTTTTTTTTTTTTTTTAATAAAACATCACGTCAGTGAATAAAGTTAGGTTATCACCTACGTAGTGGTTTTTTTTTTTTTTTTTTTTTTTTTTTTTAATTTAGGAGGTGATTGTTATCAAATTAAGATTGTGATGGGTGCATTTTTATTAATATATAATTTAAGGAAAACACCTTTTATAATAAATAATGACTATTTAACCCATGTGTTTGTTTGTTTTTTTAATAATTAGCTTTGTATAACGTTTCTAACTGTCAGACATGTTGAGGTTGAGGTTTATTTTATTATTTAACTTTAACTATTGATATCATGTTGAACAAAATGTGTGAATTTAGTAGCACATAATGAGCGTTGATGAAGTTAAAATATGCTCCGTAAAGTTTTTAAAATATTTTTATGGATATCCATATACAAATTTTAAATAACAATTTCATGAGTCGTTGTTATAAACAGAATTGCAAATATTTATTTTCATATCACAGTATCGTGCTTACCATTTGATATTTATATTCCTGTTACTAATAATTTAGCCGTATTTCAGTATGCATAAATTAAACTTTTAAATAGTAACATGAGTCCTTATTTAAAAAAAAAATATATTCTAATGGATAAAAGTTTGAAAAACATTAGTTTAAAAAAAATATTTAATGTATATTAAAACTAATTCGCATATTTACCAAATTTTGTAATTTTAATGGATGAAAGTTTAAAAACTAATACTAATACTCATGTAATTTTAAACAAAGTTAATATTATAAAGTATAGGGGGTATAAAGTGTAAGGGTTATTTGTGTTTTTTATAAAGTTATTAAAAAATATGGAAACTTGTAATTTTACACTTTACTCTATATAAATTATTTAAAATTCAATCACTAAAGTTTTATTAATTACTTCCTCTTTTTTAAAGTTTTTATTTTCATAAATTTAACACTTATATTTATATGCATTTTTTTTCTTAACCAAATTTCTCTACCAAATTTATTAAGTTTGACCAAAATCAATTTAATTTTGACTTTTTATTGACCAATCACGTTGCTCGATTTCGCCTACGTGGCAAAATCGAACTCTGCTATTGGTCCAATTTTTTTTCATTGAGAAGGGATTTGCAAAAACACACCGAAATGATGTAATTCTTTTATTATATAAAAGATTTTTTGTATTTATCTTCTACTTGTGTTATGGATAAATATAAAATATTAAATAATTTTTTTAAATAAAATTATTACTAAATAAAGTATGAATTCATTTTCTTCAAATGAAAAATTCTCAATAGGGATTTTGTTTTATTATATAAAAGATTTATTTTGATTTTTTCGTAATTTATTACAACTTTTATTTATTAATCAGTCAAGCCACTATCAAATCAGGCCTTGGTTTTACCGCGGCTTGGAGCATTTGAAGATTCCGAAATGTGACGGTTTTTGGCGTCAACAAGCCTAAGAACGCCTTGATCTTCGATTTCATCGTTTCTAAAATGTCTGATAGAAATAAACAATTGATATGTTTTGGCTCTAGCTCCTTGTTAGAGCTTGGTTATGAAAGTTGTTGTTGAAAAAAAAATCAGGTCTTGGTTTTAGTTTCACCTCTTTGTTTAATTAGCTGAACATTGCTTGAGGTCAATCTTTGATGAAGGATCAGCTGACCCAACGAGTATGTGAAATTGAGGTTTCTTTTCCGATTTAAATATTATAAAAGAATCACGATAAAATCAACTAGTTTTTGTTTTGTTTTTCATAAAATATATATATATATATATATATATATATATATATATATATATATATATATATATATATATATATATATATATATATATATATACACGAAAAATTAAAACTGGTTCTTAATTAGAGGTATGAATAACTAAACAGGTTTATTGTTTATTTGAAGGTAAAGAATTCAGAAATTGGTTACATGTGCATAATGGGATATATAATGCCACATATTACATGTGATTGTCAATCATGTATGATCTTTTATTGTCTTGCTTTGTCCCGGTCATTTTATATATATGTTTTATGGTAATATTATGTACACATGTCATTTTATTTTGCACGCATAAATTAATGGGCATGGACAAAAATACCCATGTAATTTTATGTGTACAAATTAAAATCAAATGTTTACACCCATATGTTTACCATTTCACATAAGTGAAAGCAAATGATCGATCAACTTTTGTAATGTATTGAGAACCACATGATTTATCTACATGTGTAAGCAACTTCATTGCTTCTTAGTCTTTAGACATCAGTCTTATCGCAATAGCATTTGTTAATTCATAGATACAAATATATTGAATTTTCTTTATGGACAGAAGTTGAAACATGACGATGCTTGTATAAGGGAAAATGATTTTCACGAAACTCGTATTACTAAAATATGACTAATTAAATGTTACGGGTTATGATGTCAATGAATCATGTATCACAAGTATTCTTAATAGTTATACTCCTATTGCAAATAGAAAGTTATGTACACACTACATAAATTGATGCACACACTACAGTTATGTATATACCATGTTGTAACATATGCATTAGTGATGTGATATTGTGGTGTGTGTATCAATTTTTGTGGTGCAAGTATAAATTCCCATTGCAAATGGATCATTTCATTGTTCTAACGATGAGGGTCATCGTAACATTAGGAGTCGTTTAGAGGTGACAAGTTGGTTAGTGATGTCGTATTACTAGTTGTGTTGCTGATTATTATTTTTTCTTTATTAATGAATATAAACTTTAGGGTAAATTGCAAAAATGGTCATTCACGTTTCACGAAATTGCAAAAATGGGACCGAGACAAAAAGTAGCGCAAAAAAGCCACCCACGTTCCACATTTTCGCAAAATCGCCACTGAGAGTCATTTTTCGTTAACTTTCCCGTTAAGTGCCATGTCACTAGGGGTAGTATCGTCATTTTACTGTTCCAAATCTATCCACTCTTTTCTTTAATTCTTTTATCATCTCCTGAAATTTCTTTTTGCATCTCTCTCTCTCTACAAATCCTTCAGCTTTATCTCTCTACTACATCTTACACCGGCCTCTCACCCAACGCCTTCTTCACAGTCATCGCTGTCTACTACATCTTCTCAATCATCTTCGGTGGCGGCGCCGACACCCACCCACAACCCCGTACTCGGTCCTTCGAGGAAGAGTCTCAGCCGCTACCGCCGCCGGTTCAACTAGGTGAGATTTCTGAAGAGGAGCTTAAAGGGTATGATGGGAACGATGCTACTAAGCCTCTTCTTATGGCTATTAAAGGTCAGATCTATGACGTCACTCAAAGCAGATATAATTTTATTATTTTTTTATTGAAAATTGTGAATCTAGCTTTATTGATTGGCCATCCTAAAGGGTATGGCGGCGTCGACACCCGCCCACAACCCCGTAGTGATGATTTTGCCTCGTTTCTGGACGGGGAGTTAGATTCCACTTCTGATACTCAACCAGTAGTGATGATTTGTTACCGTTGTGTTTTAAGAAGTTTTTTAGGGGGTTTGCGTGTTTAGGATTGCTTGCTAGTTTAAATTGTTTTTCTGATTATTTGTGGGTGAAATTATATTGCTTATATTAAGTTGTGTTTCTAAGTATATAAATAGTTTACTTTGGCAAGTATAAGTTTTGTGTGCTAAGTGTAAAGGTTATGCATAACAATTTGTCTGTTCAGTATAATTTGAAAGACAACACAAAAGGCATTTGATCGTGAAGTAAATAACTTGTGATTCATTTAGTAAAGGATCTTGATTACTTGTTTAGAAAGTAAAGGATCAGATAGTAAATGTTAACCTGTAAACTGCTTGATGTTCATTTATCATTTAACTAAGTTGCGATTAGGAGTATTTGTAAAGGAAATTATGCATGCTACCAAAAGGATAAAGATTCAGTATATATCAAGCTATAGATATGGATATGAAATTATGAATGCTACCACAATCCGCATTACTTATTAAAACGTTTGCAAAAGAAATAAAGATTCAGAAAGAAAAATCAATAGATGAGAGCTACATAGCTAACTAGGACATTCAGCACAGGGAAAAAAAAGGTGAGATCATTGATTCTTTTAAAATGGCAGTTAGCTTTCATTTCTACCTCATCTCCGACAAAACTTTGATATCCATCACAAATTTCATGTGAGCAGTGAATTTGACAAATAAATTACGGTGTGTCGGTGATCCCAGGTTTTGAAATTCATATGATTGCTGTTTATATATGTTATACTAATTGTGGATGTCAAGAGAAATTTTTTACATCTAATGACCCTCCTGTGCAATCCATTCTAGTTTATTGAACATTAAAGGTTACCCGTAAGTAACTAAAAAAGAAAAGAGTGTGCATTGTCATACTTTGTCCTGTATTGCTGATTTGCTAGTTTACTGAAAGTTCGAAACTCATAAACAAGCTTATTTTTAAATACTCGTTGCTATGGTCTATATGAATAACCTGAACCTTAAAGGCAAAATTTTCATAGAGAAACATTGAATAACCTGATTTGCTAGTTTTATTATTAGTGAAAGTTGAAAACAGTAGGAAAGGACGCAATCACACTAGACTTGATCGTTTAGTAATTGTGGGTGCATACTGGATCACCATCATGCATGTACTTTTCTTTTGCTATGCTTCATGATGATTTTATTATCAGTTTGCGAAAAAGGTTCTTGGCTATTTTGATTCCAGGGCATCATTAGAAGGTTCTTAAGAGATGGAGAACAAGGAACTAGCAAATGAAAAACAAGGCGGAAATCACTTTAGTTTTGGAGTAAAGACATATGAAATTACGAGCTTATGCGACAGAACTTGATCAAGTGTGAGCATGTGGGGATTCTATGTTCGAGACGTTAGCATGTGGGGATTCCATGAAGCCTGCATAGAGAGACACCTGGAAAAATCCCGTGGAGTTGTTGGGAGATCAATGTTAACTTGTGGTTCATGGTTCTGTAAAGATGTAACAGAACTCGATGAGGACGATTACCCTTTGGTTCCCTTTGCCCGTGAGTAGCGTAGCTTAGTTGATTCTTAGCTTAGATAGAAAAGTCAATGTGCGTCAACTCTTTTAAAAGTATGTTAGAGTTTTTCCCGGCAAGACTATTGTGTATATAAACTGTTGTAACCCTCATTTTTCAATGAATTGAAATAATCTTTCACAAACTCTCTCTGCTTTCTCATTAGATGTTTATGTATGTTTGTAATATATGGTTGCTAGATACTACACCCTTAATTTTTCTGCATTTAATAATTGATACCTAAAGTGAATCAATGTTTTTGAATGTTAAAATTCATAAAAATCTGGCTTTGATGATGCATTTAATTTTATTTTTAAGAAAAAGGGATTTGATGGTGGTGATTGTGTGGTGGTAGAGGGTGGTGGTGTTGGTTGTGTGGTGGTGGTGGCGGCGGCGGTAGAGGGTGGTGGTGTTGGTAAAGGGTGGTGGTAGTGGTGAAGTAAATTAAAAGATCAAACCTAAATTGCAAATATAGTCCCTGAATAAATACACGTGGACATATTAATCATTTGGAACAGTAAAATGACGATACTACCCCTAGTGAAATGGCACTTAACAGAAAAGTTAACGGAAAATGGCTCTCAGTGGCGATTTTGCGAAAATGTGGAACGTGGGTGGCTTTTTTGCGCTACTTTTTGTCTCGGTCCCATTTTTGCAATTTCGATAAACGTGAAGGACCATTTTTGCAATTTACCCTAAACTTTATTAGATTATAATTAAGATTATGTGTAAAATATATAGCATTAATAAACCACTAATTAGCAACCAAGTTGGTGAAAAAAATCGACTATTATTACTAAAATATGACATGTCTCAATAAATCTTGTATTGTGTAAATAATTTTGAAACAACTATGTTGGTATAAATAATGCCTAAAGACATTATTAACATATATCGATATCTCTATGTTTTGATAATCACAAAACGTAAACTCATTGAACTACAAATTATGACGTAAACAAGTATTTAGTCGTAAATATTTGCTTTAGTATCCATATCACTTAAGGTATGAATAAACAAAGTGTCTAATGCATTTTATGATCAAAGAAATTTTTATTTTTACAAACCTTACATTTTATTAAAGTGGGACAAACATTTTTAAACTTATACAAAACAATTTTGTATTTATAAGAAATGTTTTATTCAAAATAAATAGTTTGAATTCAAATTTCAACCCAAAAAACGGCTACATTCTTCAGGAAAAACATCCCCCACAAAAAGACAAAATCTGAAGAAAAAATATTTTTTTATTAGGCGGCCCCCTTAATTATACTTGGCGGTCCCCTTAATTATTAAGGGGACCGGCACCCAATTAAGGGGACCGGCCACGCTCCCAAACAGTATTTTTCCCCTTATAAATACTGGTTCATTCCACAGATTTTTCTCACCTTTTGCACCCCAAAACTTTCTGTTCTAGATCTCATTTCTATTCTCTAAAATCCTTTGATCATACATACATAAATCTTTGTTTCAAAGTGACCCAAACCTCTACCTTTCAAGTGCAAGAGAAGAATACTTCAATCCTTCAAGAGAAGAAGTATTACAACTTGTTGTGACCTCCACATCCAAGTTGTTAGAGCATCATCCATTATGTCTATTTCTTTGTGTAACTAGTTGTGAATATTTGATAGAAGATAGATTAGCAAGGTGTGTAGATAGAGTGAGTGTGTAGTAGATAGTTGTGAAGTAGAAAAGTTGGGAAGTAGATAGTTGTGAAGAAGATTGTTGTGAAGTAGATAGTTGTGAAGATAGATAGGTGTGAAGAAGTAGTGGTTGTGATTAAGTAGTGACTAGGTGTGAAGAAGTAGTGTTGTGATTAAGTAGTGACTAGGTGTGAAGAAGTTGTGTAAAAGGTGTGAATAAGTTGTGACGAAGTTGTAGTGTGTATATTGGTGTGTAAGGTTTTCTCCGCTATAAGGGAGCTTGTTGACATAGTGAAGAAAACTCTCGAGTAGGTGACTCGAGGAGTGGAGTAGAGCAAGGAGGTGTCCTTGTAGCCGAACCACTATAAATCTTTTGTCTCGCGGTTAGATCTTTCCATATCTTACTTATTATCTTGCTTATATCGTTATTACTTTTGTAGACGTAGACGTATATATATATTTGCTCATATAGTGCTAGTATTGATTTTACTTAAAGATCAAACGAAAGTTTCATTCACAAAACAAAGTTTTTACAATCAAACTAAAAAGGTAACATACATATAATTGATCATTTCGATCAAGTAAAGTTTTCATACAAAATATAACTAAGGATTATAAAATAGACGATTACTTACTTATCTCTCGTATATAGCTATTATTGTTTATATTGTGCATGTGTTGATTTCACATACTTAGCTTATATTATTGTTGTTCATACTTAGATATAGTTGTTCATATTGTTCAAGATTTGAGTTCACATAAGATTGAATCAAAGTTTTAAAAGCAAACAAGGTTTTAAAACTAAACTAAGTTTTCATAATAAAATTAAAAAGACGTAAAACTATTCAACCCCCCCCCCCCCCATTCTAGTTTTTCACAATTGGCATCAGATCTACGTTAAACAAGATTTTTAAAATATACTGTATTTTAAAACTTGTATCGATCTATGGAATCGGAAAAATATTTAGAAGGGCAATCTATGCAAAAACCACCACTATTTGAAAGTGATGGTTTTCTTTATTGGAAAAATAGATTCGAAACTTATGTAAAATCAAAAGATCTTGATCTTTGGCATGTCATTACCTTTGGTGATTTTCCTCCTATTTAATATAATTTTGAAACTAAAATGGATGAAATTGTATCTTTTGAAAAACAAAATGATGATTTGAAAAAGAAAGGAAAAAATATTTATTAATGTATCATACTTGTCACAAATATTAATTTTGTGTAGCGAACAAAAAAAATAGCTTTTCAGTACACTAAAGTTGACATTTTTGTCTTTCTTTGTGTAATAAAGATAAAAAAAAATATGTAGTTACCATTTTACCCTTGATTTTTTGAAAATTGCATCCAATGTCCTTTGGCTAAATTACATAAATGGTCCCTGTTGTTTAGAGAAAATTGCGTCTACCGTCCCCATTTTTTCCAATTTTTTTTAAAATATATATTTTTTTTCGAAAATAATTTTTTTTTCAAAGATATTTTTTTTCGAAAATATCTTTTTCCGAAAATATTTTTTTTCCGAAAATAATTTTTTTTCAAAAATATTTTTTCTCGAAATTTTTTTAACCCGGAATTTTTTTTTCGAAAATATCTTTTTCCGAAAAAAAATTTTTTTTCAAATTTTTTTTTCGAAAATATTTTTTTCCGAAAATATTTTTCTTTCAAAATTTTTTTAACCCGATCATTTTTTAAATATTTTTTTTCAAAAATATTTTTTTTCCCGAAAATATTTTTTTTTTGAAAATATTAATTTTTCCGAAATAATTTATTTGAAAAAGGAATTTCGAAAAAAAAATGGACGGTGGACGCAATTTTCTCCAAACGACAGGGACCATTTATGTAATTTAGCCTAAGGACGGTGGATGCAATTTTCGCAAACACACAGGGACCATTTATGTAATTTAAAAGGGTAAAATAGTCATAATACACAAAGAAAGACAAAAATGTCAACTTTAGTGTACTGAAAAGCTATTTTTTTTGTTCGCTACACGGAAGTAACATTTGTGACAAGTATGGTACATTAATAAATATTTTTCCCAAAAAAAAAACTAGCAAAAAATAATGAGGCTATAATGGTTATTTATAATGCGTTACCACGCAAAGAATATGAAAGAATTTTTATGTGTAAAACCGCAAAAGAAATTTGGGATTCTTCACTAATCACTCACCAAGGTAATAGTCAAGTTAAAGATAACAAAATAGATCTTCTTGTTCAACAATATGAACAATTTATGATTTCGGAGGAGGAATCAATAGATAATGCTTTTGCTAGGTTTAACACTATCATCACAAGTTTAAACGCACTTGATGAGAATTTTTCTAGTAAGAATTTTGTTAGGAAATTTCTTAGGGCTCTGCATCCAAAATGGCGAGCTAAAGTTACGGCAATTAAAGAATCGAAGAACTTGTCAACTCTTCAACTTGATGAGTTGATCGGCAACCTGAAAGTCTACGAAGCAATAATAAAGAAAGACTCCGAGATGGTCAATGGAAAAAGAGAGCAAAGCAAGTCAATTGCGTTGAAAGCTAGGAAGGAATCTAGTAACGAGGATAGCTCAACCTCCGAAAGTGATGACGAAGAATATGCGATGGCCGTAAGAGACTTCAAGAAATTCTTCAAAAGGCGAGGAAGATTCGTTAGACAACCGCATGATGAAAGGAAAGCAAATCAAAGAAATAAAGATGACAAAAATGGCAAAAGTGATAGGAAGTGCTTCAAATGTGGTGATCCAAATCATCTCATCTGAAAATGTCCAATGATGTCAAGAAATCAAAATCAAAAGGCGTTTGTTGGAGGAGCTTGGAGTGATAGCGATGACGATGAGAAAGAAATCACAAATGAGGAGAAATGTCTTATGGCTAAGACATCAAGCGAGGTACGTTCCGAAACCGAATACTTTAGTGACGAAAATTTAACATTAGACGAAAAAGACCTAGATAGTGAATATAATAGGTTATGCAAATTAGGTCAAAAGGTTATAGCTAAAAATAAGTCACTAAAACATATTAATAATCTATTAGAAAATGAAGTACTCGAATTAAAAACTAGACTACAACATTTGGAAAAAGGAAAAGAAGTTTTTATAGAATGTAAAACATGCATAGAGGTCAATAATGAAAACGAAAAACTTAAAGATGAAATTTTCATACTTGACAAGTTTAAAAATAATAGTAACCCACTTAAGAAAATAATAAGTGTTCAAGAAACTTCGGGAGATAAAACCGGTCTAGGATAACCTCAACTAATGTTTCAACTAGTGAAAATAAAAGTATAAAGTTTGAATGTGAATCTAGTAAACAAAAATCATTAGAATCAAAACCTAAGTATATACTTACAAAAGATAGAAAAATACCCATCGCGAATGATGAAAAAGTAAAAACTTTTTATAAACCATCTTTGAAGACCGAAGTAGGATCCTCTAAATTTAAATTAAGATCTAAAACTCCACCACCGAGAAAACCAAATAATCTTCATACTCGATCTAAAACACCTCAACCTAGAAGAAACTAAAATAAACAAAACTACAATAATACTAGTCATCAAATGTGGAATTATCAACCAAGTTACAATCCTTGGGGAATACTACCACCATACATGCATCCTAGCCAAATGTTGAATATGTTTGGACCAAACAACTTTGGACCAATGAGACAATGGGAACCAAGTGGCTAAGCTGTCAATCTTGGAAGAAGTTGGAATATCATCTACAAATGACTTCTATAAGTCAACATGGTCACTTGAAGTGCTTGAAGATATTCCATTGAAGACTAAAAGGTACGCGTTTCTTTTAAGTTCATCGCTATAATTTGCATGCTTAGATATATGATTAGTTAGATTAATGCTTAGTTATACATATATGTGTACATAATAGCTTATATTCTTATAACCTAGAAACATCATTGGTTGACTCTCCTAGGAATAAGATAAAATTGTTCATTGCCGAATGAAATAGAAAATGGAAATCTTCTATATCCACTATTAGCAAACTCATGGTGATGAAGTGAAATGAGTTAAGTGGATCGATCGTTAATATAGAAGTAGGATTAGATCCCTCGCGTAAGAAAACTATGGATGAAACAAGCTCTCGTAGACTATGACATTAAGTTAGATAAGCGTGCGAAAACAAATGAACTATAGATGTTAGGTTATACCCCATTCAACACTCTCTCATCTAACATATAAATTATCGTCTTCATTTCCTTTGGGATCATAGAATATGTAGAAACGATAGCATGAGATAATAATATGCTTAACCAATCCTCTTGAGCATGAGATATTTAATAAACATTTTTTAAAATATTTGATTTATGATATTTGTTGTCAAAAATCTAATATCTCTAAAAATATGCAAAAATCTCACATTTTGGAAAATAGTTTTTCAAATAACTATCCCACTTTTAAATAACATGTTTTCACTATCAATATCCACAATTTTGTTTTGATCAAAACTAAAGATTGGGAAAATATTCTTTACCGTTCATTCACACATTTTGAAGTAAAAACCCAATCTATTTTATTCAAATAACTCTCACATCTAAGTGAAAACTTACTTTCAAACATTGTTGAATAATGCTAAAAACGTCTCTTTTAAAATCATGCATGGTGATCTCATATTTGTCAACTATATTTATATAAATGACACTTATAAGTGAACTAAATCAAATCAAGAGGACCATGGTTTGTTCATTAAGACTTTGTTTGTAACAAGTCTAGAAATCCATGCTATCATAACTACCCACTTATTGCACACTAATACACATTAGGATTAATCCTCCTAGTTATGTAGTTATGAAATACTTGATGTTGCTTATTGTTTCCTAGCACTTATATTTTACTTGCTTGATGAGTATGTTTGCATGCTTGATGAAATTGCTTGTTTACTTAATCTCTTTGATTAACATGCTTTGGCTACATAATTGCCTACATAATTAGTATATGCTTAATTGCCTCAAAGAGTTGGACTTGTTTGAAACCAAAAACACAACCTTTCTGCAATTCACTGCCAAAAACCTTTTTCTGGCAATCTGGGAATCACCAGATGGGCGGCCCCCTTAAATCATAAGGCGGCCCCCTTAATTATTAAGGGGACCGGCCTCCAATTAAGGGGACCGGCCATCTGATGGTCGAAGGTGTTGTTTCCTTTTTCTACTTTTTAGCCCATTTCATCCTACACTTCCCAAAATTCATAAACCTATTTTATCCTAAACATTTTATCAAAATTTATACATCCTTAATCCCACCAATCCTACATTATAAACACTCTCATTCCTCTCAATCTATACTCATCTCTTCATGACCTCTCCCATTAAACCAAAACCACCAAATAACCCGTTTGGAGAAGAAAGCCTAACTTCCATTAAAAGTCCGTCAAACCAAATGATGTTGTCAAATATCCAACACCAAATTCCTCCTATGTCTTCAAAATTACATACCTAACACCTCACTCTCCTTCTCACCAACATTACATATCAAAAACCTTTACTCACCCATATCCTTCTACATTACACTCAAACCTCATAATCTTTTCACAACTCAAGCGATGTTGTTCATAATCAACCAACACCTATACCTCACTCTCACTCAAATGATCCATTTAACAACAAATCATCCATTCGTGCTTCCACTAATGCTCCTTCTTATGATGAGCATGCACAATCCCAAAACAATAATCCCAACCTCATTACCAACACTTTACATGTTGCTCTTTCAACAAAAACACCATCCACTCATGAAGCATCTCTTCCACCCATATCATGTTTTCATGATTACCCAAGCTCAAACATGTCTCCACCACCAAGAGTATCACCACCACATCCTACAACTTCACATGCCATTCCTATTTTGCATGTTCAAACCCTCACCTAAGACAACTATCATGCTCCACCACCATCACCTTCCTCCGAACACTTAATGTTCGTTGAGGCGCTAAAAGAATCTGATGCGTGGGAATCGCAACAGGCTTTACCTCTCGAGGGATCTCGAGAAGCTTACAACCCCCACCAGGCAGTGTACCTGATCGTTGTAGTATAGTATCGTGACAAGTACCAGGGGATTGATCGTTCAGCTTAGGAATAGTGTCGCTAGGATTAGAAAGCCTAAATACTAGTTCTAAAGGTGAGGGATGATTATTTTTGTGTTTTTATATTTTTATGAAAGCAAGTAAAATCTCGGGTTTTGAAGGATTAGGGCGGAATTAGTTGCTATTCAACTAACCCAATACTAAGATGCAATCAAAATAAAATACTAAAAATGAAAATAAACTAATTATACTAAGGTTGTGAGCAGTAATTGGAGAAAATGTGTTTACTTAGATTTCACTACTCCCTAGATATCTTTTACACGTTAATTACTTGTTATAATTGCATGGATGACGGATCGTATTCCTTAATACCATTCATGGGGTGGCATACATAACTCCCCAATTCTATAAGCTCTTATCTCCTCCTACACCATGCCCAGCACAACTATAGGGATTGTAAACAGTGGCTCATGCATTAAATACAACCAATAAAGACCTAGTACGCCTCGGTTCATGTTTCTTAAGACGTTCAAGCATGTTACCATTTGGAGATCTGCCAGTTTTCTTAAGCCTAACATATAAATCATTCATCCAAGACAAGAATAAACAAGTAATCAACACATAATCAATATCTAGGTTTCATTAGATCTAAGCAAACACAAAAGAGATCTAGCCTAGCATGATAGAATTAAGACAAGAACAAGATATAGACAACCAACACATAGACATATTGATTGAATTAGAAGAACACTTATCTTAATTAATCATGCAAGGTATCAAGGGGTTGGAACCCTTGAAAAACCTGTAAAGTTACACCAAAATCGTCTTTAGGGTTTCTCCCAAAACTTTTTTTTTTTTTTTTAATGTGAAAAACTAGAAAACTATATATAGGAAAATAGGGATGACGGCGTCAAGAACAAAGGTGTGACGCCGTCATCTCGCCGCCAAATACTTCCTCGGACGGCCTTGATCTACTTCTGACGCCGTCAAGGCCTAGGCCGTCACAAAAATTACTCTTGACGCCCTGTGTGTGACGCCGTCATCAACTACGGATTTTAATTCTTGGGGTTTTGACGCCGTCAGGAAAACTCTTGACGCCTTCATGTACTGTTTCCAGCATGGAAAATTGAGACTTTGCCGTTTTCTTCACTTTTATGCTCCAAAAACGTCAAAAATGGCTTCTTTTCCAGAATTCACTCTCCAAGTACCTAAAATCACAAAAGGAACGATTTAGGGCAATATTTGATCAAATAAATTCGGATTCGGGCTTAAATGACCCCCTAAAAACGGACCATTTTTCGCCTCATCATATACCCTTACACTTGAGATTTGCTTGTCCTCAAGCAAATGCGCTTTTATTCTACTCAAAAGACAAGTTAGGGGTCATTTAACACTAATATAAAAGTAATTACAACAAATAATCGTTCCACTAAAGACCAATAGACAAGCTCGGAGGTCATACACTAGCACCTCACAAATAGTGTTTAGATACTCACATCTCTCGGGTGTAATAAAGTAATATAACATTATGGAAATGGAAGATATCTCTCACTACCTGTCATAGCAAAATAGATTACCATAGGCTTGGGAAAGGATCAAACCTCCACCACATGGCGTAAGCACCTAGGATAAACTATCAAAGAGGTCTTTTAAAGGGTTGTAACGTTAGGTATAGGGATATGAATTACACGGTTTTGTTGGATAGAGGAAGTTTTACTGGTGGCGAGTTAACAATCTTGGTTAATTACATGTACAATATGGCGTTGCTAAGCCAAGACTAGACTCGACTTAAGCTAATAAATGAGAAATAACAAAAACATAAAATGAACATAGAATGAAACGGGATGGTAGTCCGTATGTTTTTTCTCTTTTCCTTTTTTTTTTTTTTTTTTTTTTTTTTTTTTGCATACACTCTTACCCTACCATAAAAAATAATACATCATAGGGAATGAAAATTCCCCTTACACGTGAATCTTTACATACTTTACAATTAAACTAATCTAATGACTCGAATTAAGAAAATCAAAACACTTGGAGCACTTTTAAGATTAACGTACATATGGGGGTAATAATATTATGTTCTTCCCCATTACTCCTTAAAATAAGTACTTACCCATGAGTCCCGATCGTCCCAAAACAATATGTACAAGGATATAACTCGACTTAGCAACCATGTAATCAATTAGATAGTTAACTTAGGGTTTAAACAAATAACAATAATGCACTAAAAATGAGCGCATACACGGAAGGCTAAGGCGATTTGGGTGTACATTTAAGTGGGGTGTAACAAATTCTTCCTTTAAGTAAGATGCTTAAAGTTAGAAACGAAAAGATAGGCTCGGAGGGGTGTACTAGGGGTTTCGTGTACTAAAAATGAGTACAACGCTAAGGGTGTGGGAAAAATTAGTTGACTTAACTAGTCAAGTAGTATGACTTAAATGGTCAAGTAATTATGATACGGGTTTAACACAAGGGTGATCCTAATGCCTCTTATCATGTAGTAAATCCTACCACACAAATGTAGTCTCACTAGCGGTCTCGGGATGCATCACTAACGCAAGTTCTAGAATCTAAATGCTACCGGTACACTCATAAGCACTAATAGTAAATGCTTTTCCTATCAAATCTAAAGGCGAACCTCACATATTTGGGTGGAAAATTTTTCTGAATATACGGTTATGTGCTAGTCATACAATCTCCTATCCATGAGACGCTTGCTATGGCTAAAGTTTCACTCCTAAATGTTGTAAAAAATTTTAAATTTGGCGCTAAAATTACCCTAACAAGTATTTCTCATAGTTTTATTACACATCTACTATCAAACAAAACAAACTCAAGCGAAAGTGCATATGTAAGGTATCATCTTTTTACTCTCCCCTTACACTTAAGATGAACATTGTCCCCAATGTTCAAGTAAAGAATGTAAAAGTGATAAAGTAAAGAGAATGAAATCAAATACTCCCCTGATTCGCTCGGTATGGATAATAGGATGGCCAGGTTAAATCTTCCTCCAAGAAAATGAACAATCAAAGCTTCCCTTCCAGAATATAAATCATCTTCTTGTCATACATAACCTGTAAAACCTGACAAAATAGACAAGACAACCTCGCGTAAAATCGGCGGCATCCTATATAAGTTTCTAAGTCCTAGAAAACAAAGTAAGATATAATGCTTGTGGAATGAAGTTTGCAGATTTCCTGGAGATTATAAAACTTAATAATTCACAAAAACCATAAGACTCCGTTAGAAAAACAAAACCGGTAAAATTTCCAAATTTTTACTCCTGATGCCGTCAAGAGTAATCCTCTGACGCCGTCAGAATGGACCTGCAGAAATTCTTATGTTAAGTTTCCGGAAAATTTCTGGAAAAACTTGGTCCTACTTCCTGGAAAATCCTGCAAAACTTCATTATGACTCAATACAAGCATTTGACTCTAACAAATACGAATATACATGTTCATTTAATATTGTGGAGAATCATGATCGGTTTGTTTCTTAAAAACATATTTGGGGTTTCCCCTTACACTTATCTTTTGCAAAAATACTTTTAGGTTGGAGTTAAGACTAGGCCAAACAACATAGTAAAGTATTTCCACATTTTAATTTAGAGACATGATCAACCAACAATAAAAATAAAGCATGCATACGGAAGCAAATAAAAATCAAACAAAATAAAATCACACAAAACATGGGTTGCCTCCCAAGAAGCGCTTTTCTTTATTTACGAGTCTTGTAGCTAGACTCAAAGTCATGGGTTACTACGTGATCTCATCATTGGTTTCATTCTCTAGGTCGTCTTCTAAACCAGTTTTGTATTCCGGACCTAGTTGCAAGCATTCTTTGTAGAAACCAAGCATCCTATTTCTAACATACTCTACTCCTCTACGTCTATCCTCCTCATTCCTGTAATAAGCCGCTTGCTTATGTTCCTTTTCGAAATTAGAGAGAAGGCGGTATTGTTCGATCTTGTAGGGCATTTGATAAGCAACCTCATCATTTTCTTTCTTGAATCTAACTATCCCTAAAGTCGGATCATAACTCATCCTAGTGGCCTCAACAAATGGTTTTCCGAATACTATTTGACTTAGGCAAGCATCTATCACCGGACGAATGTCTTCCACTATCATAAAATCGATTTCATAGGTAAGATTCCCTATAATCACATGTAATCCCTTCACTCTTCCTGCAAAATTACTTATCAGATTCTTACCGGGCATCATCCTAAAATTGAGCTGCTTCTTCATCACCCAATTGTAATAAGTCCTAGTCATGATGTTCACGGGGGATTTAAGGTCGATGTAAGCTTTCCATATATGCATGTGCCCGATATTGCATGGGATGTTAATGTTAGAGGGGTCTCCCATTTTGATAAGGGGGTTGCCAAAGATATATGTTCTCTCGGGACTATCGAATAAATCCTTATGGTATTCCCGTTCTTCCTTGGTTGGCAACTTATCAAAGTATTCTTCTATAGGTTCTACCTCCTCTAATTCCTCATCCTTATTAACCTCAACTTCCCTACTCTCATCCTTACTTTCGGCTTCTACTCTAACTTCATCCTTGTCACTCTCCTCTATCTCCTTATATATCGGCTTAATGGTGACAACATTGACAAAGTGGACATGTTTGGATGATGAGGGGTCCTTAATTTGGGTTCCACTATTGGTGTCCCTAGTGTCCTTCCTAGGTGTGATTAACGCTTGGTTGTTGAGGGCTTTCAACAAGTTGTCAATCTTGTTGGTCATCTCCGTTTGTTGTTGGTTGAATTCGGTTTCAAACCTAGCTATGCGGGCTTCTTGAGATGCCATGAACTTTGACATCAATCCTTCAAGATTGTTGGTACTACCATAGTTGTTAGAAGGATTGTTGTTGAAAGTACGGTTGGATGGTGGACCGTTTGGTGGGTAGCGATTAGGCGGATTGGAGGAATTGGGTTGATTTTGTTTCCACCTAAGGTTTGGGTGATTTTTCCAAGAGGGGTTGTATGAATCACCGTAAGGGTTTGGCTCGGGCTTGAAAGTGTACCACTTATCTCCCGCTTCGTCGGTACGCGTGGATGCGTAGTCCACAAAAGCTGTTCCGGGGAGTTCCACACAATCACGAGTGTCATGGGGACCACTATATAATTCGCATGAAGAAGTGATTTTGTTCACTTGGCTTGAAGGCTTCGGAGCTTCGTAAGATTTCATGAGAAACTTGACTTTGTCCTCAAGTTCCATGATCCTACGGTCGGGAGTGCTAGAATTGTTCGAAGGCAAAGATATTGCCTTGACCGTTTTGTTCAAATCACGGGGATCATTCCAACTTTCGTTGTCATAGAGAGCAAGATCTTCTATGAGTTCCCATGATTGTTCCGCACTAAGATCACGTAGCTTACCACCGGCCGATTGGTCAATGGCTCGCCTTGTGGAGATGTCGATATGGTCATAAAAGATTTGGACTTGGAGCCAAAGATCTATGCCATGATGAGGGACTTTTTGGAGTAAGTCCTTGAAACGAGTCCATGCTTCATAAAGAGATTCATTTTGACGTTGTTGGAACATCAAGATGTCATTTCTAAGCTTAGTAGTTCTCCCCGGTGGGAAAAATTGAGTAAGGAAACGAGTGGTGAGATCATCCCATGTGGTGATGGATCCCGCGGGTAAACACTCAAGCCATTGACTAGCTTGATCCCGTAGAGAGAATTGGAATAGGCGTAAACGGGTAGTCTCTCTAGTTTCAACACCTAGGTCTATGGAATCTACGATTTTGAGAAAGTCCTTAAGATGTTGGTTTGGATCTTCGGAACGAAGTCCATGGAATGCACATCCGCTTTGCACCAACCGGATGGTGTCGGATCGCAAGGGGGTCACATTGGCTCCGGTGAGCTCAATGGTGTTTCGGTAGCCTTGGTGGCTAGGTCAGGAATACTCTCCTAAGGTTCGGGGCCTAAGGGGTTCTAATGGTGGGTTTTGTTGTGGTGGGATGACGGGTTCAAAGATGTTACCACCTTCCATGATGTCGGATAGTAAAGATTTACGAACAAAAGCACGAAGAAATAAGATAGACTAAAGAAGACCTAAAAATAAAAATAAAATCTTACTAGAAAGGAATCTAGCAAGTAGACCTAATAAAAAGAAATTCTAACCTAGACAATAACTATTCCCCGGGCTGCGGCGCCAAAAACTTGATGCGTGGGAATCGCAACAGGCTTTACCTCTCGAGGGATCTCGAGAAGCTTACAACCCCCACCAGGCAGTGTACCTGATCGTTGTAGTATAGTATAGTGACAAGTACCGGGGGATTGATCGTTCAGCTTAGGAATAGTGTCGCTAGGATTAGAAAGCCTAAATACTAGTTCTAAAGGTGAGGAATGATTATTTTTATGTTTTTATATTTTTATGAAAGCAAGTAAAATCTCGGGTTTTGAAGGATTAGGGCGGAATTAGTTGCTATTCAACTAACCCAATACTAAGCTGCAATCAAAATAAAATACTAAAAATGAAAATAAACTAATTATACTAAGGTTGTGAGCAGTAATTGGAGAAAATGTGTTTACTTAGATTTCACTACTCCCTAGATATCTTTTACACGTTAATTACTTGTTATAATTGCATGGATGACGGATCGTATTCCTTAATACCATTCATGGGGTGGCATACATAACTCCCCAATTCTATGAGCTCTTATCTCCTCCTACACCATGCCCAGCACAACTATAGGGATTGTAAACAGTGGCTCATACATTAAATACAACCAATAAAGACCTAGTACGCCTCGGTTCATGTTTCTTAAGACGTTCAAGGGGTTGGAACCCTTGAAAAACCTGTAAAGTTACACCAAAATCGTCTTTAGGGTTTCTCCCAAAACTTTTTTTTTTTTTTAATGTGAAAAACTAGAAAACTATATATAGGAAAATAGGGATGACGGCGTCAAGAACAAAGGTGTGACGCCGTCATCTCGCCGCCAAATACTTCCTCGGACGGCCTTGATCTACTTCTGACGCCGTCAAGGCCTAGGCCGTCACAAAAATTACTCTTGACGCCCTGTGTGTGACGCCGTCATCAACTACGGATTTTAATTCTTGGGGTTTTGACGCCTTCATGTACTGTTCCCAGCATGGAAAATTGAGACTTTGCCGTTTTCTTCACTTTTATGCTCCAAAAACGTCCAAAATGGCTTCTTTTCCAGAATTCACTCTCCAAGTACCTAAAATCACAAAAGGAACGATCTAGGGCAATATTTGATCAAATAAATTCGGATTCGGGCTTAAATGACCCCCTAAAAACGGACCATTTTTCGCCTCATCAGAATCCCATGAGCTTAGTGCTCTTTTAGCCTTACATCTTGCTCAACGCAATTTGGATCCACCTTCATCTAGATCACTCTCATCACCACACAACATAAATCAACTTGAGAAGCATGTCAACAATTGACCTTGTTGCATCTTTCTCCTAAAAACCATTGCTTTCAATGAACACTTCACTTGGATTGAATATCTCCTCACTAGATCACATCACTTGAACAACATCCAAAACCTTAATCAACCTCTTCCGCTACAAACTCTCCACAACCAAACTCTCCAACATTCATGACCCAAACATATACCTCCATTAATCCAACAACCTTACCCTAACTCACCCATCTTCATTCCAAACACTCCATCATCAACCATCTAAGCATACTATATGCTTATGATTTTCACTTTCAAATACGAATCAACCAACCTTTTGTTACAAGCAAGTATGATGGCTCTCTTTGGCAAATTAGGATCTTTAACATAATCTCTTTGAATTAATTGTTATGTATCCTTAATATTTGTTTGCTATGCTTGTTATTTGTATATTGCATATTCTTCCATATGTGCTTGTGCTTCTAATATTTTTCTTGCGAGCATTCCATATCTCGATCCCTTGGTGCCATAGAACGAGGGGGAGCACACATCAAGGGGGAGCTTTCATCCCATCTAACTTCATTTATGAAGCTATCCGGCATAACCTTTTTGATTCTACAAAAAAGGGGGAGAAGTGAATATAAACTCACTAAGTACTTGTCTAAAAAAAATTAATTTTTAGACTTAATGAGTTTAGGTTTTGTAATCATCAAAAAGGGGGAGATTATAGATATAAATAATGCCTAAAAACATTATTAACATATATCGATATCTCTATGTTTTGATAATCACAAAACGTAAACTCATTGAACTACATATTATGACGTAAACAAGTATTTAGTCGTAAATATTTGCTTTAGCATCCATATCACTTAAGGTATGAATAAACAAAGTGTCTAATGCATTTTATGATCAAAGGAATTTTTATTTTTACAAACCTTACATTTTATTAAAGTGGGACAAACATTTTTAAACTTATACAAAATAATTTTGTATTTATAAGAAATGTTTTATTCAAAATAAATAGTTTGAATTCAAATTTCAACCCAAAAAACGGCTACATTCTTCAGGAAAAACATCCCCCACAAAAAGACAAAAAATCTGAAGAAAAAATATTTTTTTATTAGGCGGCCCCCTTAATTATACTTGGCGGTCCCCTTAATTATTAAGAGGACCGGCACCCAATTAAGGGGACCGGCCACGCTCCCAAACAGTATTTTTCCCCTTATAAATATTGGTTCATTCCACAGATTTTTCTCACCTTTTGCACCCCAAAACTTTCTGTTCTAGATCTCATTTCTATTCTCTAAAATTCTTTGATCATACATACATAAATCTTTGTTTCAAAGTGATCCAAACCTCTACCTTTCAAGTGCAAGAGAAGAATACTTCAATCTTTCAAGAGAAGAAGTATTACAACTTGTTGTGACCTCCACATCCAAGTTGTTAGTGCATCATCCATTATATCTATTTCTTTGTGTAACTAGTTGTGAATATTTGATAGAAGATAGATTAGCAAGGTGTGTAGATAGAGTGAGTGTGTAGTAGATAGTTGTGAAGTAGAGAAGTTGGGAAGTAGATAGTTGTGAAGAAGATTGTTGTGAAGTAGATAGTTGTGAAGATTGATAGGTGTGAAGAAGTAGTGTTGTGATTAAGTAGTGACTAGGTGTGAAGAAGTAGTGTTGTGATTAAGTAGTGACTAGGTGTGAAGAAGTTGTGTAGAAGGTGTGAATAAGTTGTGACGAAGTTGTGGTGTGTATATTGGTGTGTAAGGTTTTCTCCGCCATAAGGGAGCTTGTTGACATAGTGAAGAAAACTCTCGAGTAGGTGACTCGAGGAGTGGAGTAGGGCAAGGAATGTGTCCTTGTAGGCGAACCACTATAAATCCTTTGTCTCGCGGTTAGATCTTTTCATATCTTACTTATTATCTTGCTTATATCGTTATTACTTTTGTAGACGTAGACGTATATATATATATATTTGCTCATATAGTGCTAGTATTGATTTTACTTAAAGATCAAACGAAAGTTTCATTCACAAAACAAAGTTTTTACAATCAAACTAAAAAGGTAACATACATATAATTGATCATTTCGATCAAGTAAAGTTTTCATACAAAATATAACTAAGGATTATAAAATAAACGATTACCTACTTATCTCTCGTATATAGCTATAATTGTTTATATTGTGCATGTGTTGATTTCACATACTTAGCTTATATTATTGTTGTTCATACTTAGATATAGTTGTTCATATTGTTCAAGATTTAAGTTCACATAAGATTGAATCAAAGTTTTAAAAGCAAACAAGGTTTTAAAACTAAACTAAGTTTTCATAATAAAATTAAAAAGACGTAAAACTATTCAACCCTCCCCCCCTTCTAGTTTTCCACAAACTACATCACCTTTTTTGGAAGTAGAGAGTTCTACTTGATTTGAGTTTGACTTACGATACATTTAAATCTTTTATATAACAAAAGAATTACATCATTTCGGGTTGTTTTTGAAAATCTCTTCTCATTGAAAAAAAATTGGACCAACAGAGCTCGATTTTGCCATGTAGGCGAAATCGAGCAACGTGATTGGCCAATAAAAAGTAAAAATTAAATTGATTTTAGTCAAACTTAATAAATTTGGTTAAGAAAAAAATGCATAAAAATATAGGTGTCAAATTTATGAAAACAAAAACTTAAAAAAATGGGAAGTAATTAATAAAACTTTAGTGATTTAATTTTAAATAATTTATATAGAGTAAAGTGTAAAATTACAAGTTTCCATGTTTTTTAAATAATTTTAAATTTATGAAAACAAAAACTTAAAAAAAAGGGAAATAATTAATAAAACTTTAGTGATTGAATTATAAATAATTTATATAGAGTAAAGTGTAAAATTACAAGTTTCCATAATTTTTAATAACTTTATAAAAAAACACAAATAACCCCTTACACTGTATACCCCATATACTTTATAATATTAACTTTGTTTAAAATTACATGAGTATTAGTATTAGTTTTCAAACTTTCATCTATTAAAATTACAAAATTTGGTAAATATACGAATTAGTTTTAATATACGCTAAATATTTTTTTTAAACTAATGTTAGTTTTAAACTTTCATCCATTAGAATATTTTTTTAAATAAGGAATCATGTTACTATTTAAAAATTTAATTTATGCGTACACGGGTTTGAAATACGCCTAAATTATTAGTAACGGGAATATAAATATCAAATGATAAGTATGATACTGTGATATAAAAATAAATATACGCGATTCTACTTATAACAACGACTTATTAAACTGTTATTTAAAATTTGTATATGGATATCCATAAAAACATTTTAGAAACTTTACGAAGCATATTTTAACTTAATCAACGCTCATTATGTGCTACTAAGTTACAACATTTTGTACAACATGATATCAATAGGTAAAGTTAAACAACAAAATCAACCTCAACTTTATTCATTGACGTAATGTTTTATCTAATATATATATATATATATATATATATATATATATATATATATATATATATATATATATATATATAATGTGATTTTGCTTGAATAATAAAATATAATTTTTAATTCAAAAACATTCTCCTTAAATAATAGGTAAGTTATAACATATACATATGATTTTTTATTTTTAGCCCACTAAGTAAAACTATTTAAAACATGTAAAGTGATTCATTTCTTAATCAATAATAATAGATAATTAAAACGAAATTTTAAAAACCATGTGCGTGCACGGGTATTATAACTAGGGGCAATTCCACATATACCCAAAACAAACATCATAATTCCATATTTCCCCAACACATGCTTTAAAAGCATTGCACTCATGCATTGAAAACTTGTTATTTGGGTAAATATAGAATTATGAACTTTCTTTTAGGTATATATGGAATTATCCCTTATAACTATTACGGAGTATATAATTTCTTGGAAGATATATGAGTGGATGAAATAGTTTGATGAAACTTCATCGATCAAAATGTAATTGGGGAAAAGCAATAACAAATTTAAAAATAAAAATAAATACCTTTCTGTTTGAAATTTTGTTTTATATTTTTTTAGTACATCAATTTTAAAATTATTGTCCTATTTTAATTTTTTCGGTATTCATTTTTCAATTTTAACCTTATTATTTTTGTTATATATTATATAATAATTAATACAAAAATATGAACGGATTGAGTTTTAAATATATTTTTATTGGTATAATTTTTATTAAAAATTATATAACACAAACAAAAATATTTATTATAAAAATAAATAAATAAAGTGAAACAATAATTTTAAGACCAAATGTGTAACACCCTCAAAATTTGATACAGCGGAAGACTCAACAAGCTTTCAGAGTGTTACGGGGATTGGTATCCATTCAAAGTCATCAAAGAACAAGATAAAGTAAACATAAGAAAAACACAACCAAAACGGGTTTTTAAGTTTACATTTATCCCAAAAATTATCCAAAGTAAGGCCCAATAGAAATAAATGTAGGTCCACAATAGTTTATCAGAGTTTTAGAAAAATAGATCCATAACCGGTGCCATTGCCAAGCCTCCAATCCAAGCATCCAAAGGGCATCACTTAATTACCTGAGAAAACGTGCTAAAAGTCAGCTTTCGCTGGTGAGATCATAGGTTTAAATTCATAATTCAATATAGTGGACATATACGCAAAACGCTTGCTAGCTAGACTAGGCCTCAAACATCCAACCAAAAATAATCCGACCAAAATAATCCAACCAAATCAAATTAACCCTATAGGTGCACACTATAGCTCAAATCAATCCAATCAATAACTTACCTAGCTTAAGTCTAGGCCTCGCTCTATAATCAATCCGATAGCTTACCTAGTTCGGAACTAGGCCTCGCTCAACAACCAAATCAATAGCTTACCTAGTTCGGGACTAGGCCTCGCTTAATCCTACCTAGTTCTATAGGCATAGCAAGTTTTAAAATAAATAAAGCGATAATAGTCCACATAAAACATTTGCACGTTTCTCACCCCAAGTATTGAAAACAAAGTTCAAGAGTAAAAGTGGGGCTATGACTCACCTCAAGTCCAGCAAATCCTCAAAAGAAATCGATAGAAGAAAGACGTAAGCAAACTCAAGTAACTTACGTAACGGCGACTACAGACTCGGCACTTCCTAACAATATCAAGCTCGTTCAGAAATCATTTCCGCAAAAATCAAATATTCCCATTCCCGAACGTATTCCATTTTACTTTCCAAAAATATCCATTTCTCGAATTAACCTCTTTTTAATATGAAATTCGATGTTCGGTATCCATATAGGTGAAGGATCGACACAACTAAAACCAAGAAGCCACAACGAACGAAATAATAAACCATCTATAGGTCTAATATTAGCCCAACATATTATTTAAATAAATCATCAAAGTTTATCAAATCCGCCGATTTGGTAATCCCCCATATTTATTTACGTAATATATCGTTCCAAAATTATACCCAACCTAAAGCGCATAGCACAAAGAATTCTATTTGGTATATATTGTAGTCCAATAAATTCCCTATATATATCGTCAAATCGGCCAAATTCCACGAGATACATAGTAATTTATTACCCTAAAACGTATACCACAACCTATGGGCGTCGTGTGATACGATGCCCATTAATATACTCATTTTACATAGCCAAATAACTCGATCTAATCCGTCGATTAAATAAGTCACTTGTTATAGAAAATGTTTATATTAATCATCATATATCCGTGACAACACAAAAGTCACAATATAAAGCCCACTTGAACTTTAAGTAACCACAACTCATATAACTCGATAAGTTTTTCTAAATTTATAAAAATCATTATATTTTTATTTATTACTCACCCGACTTATTAGTTCTCGACATTATTTCAAGTTATTTACTTATAATAATATTCCGACATTTATTGCACTATTTGCATAGTATAATAGTTATCGTTATATTATTATAACGTTTACTCGTGATTGTTTTATTATTAATATACGCATTTATATATATATATATATATATATATATATATATATATATATATATATATATATATATATATATATATATATATATATATATATATATATATATATATATATATATATACACGTTTATCACGTCTATATACGTATATAAACGATTATATTATCAATAATATTATTACGAGTATTGTTTTTAATGTTTGATTTTTAAATATTTATCGAGTCATAAGAATTTGGTCACATGTCCGAGTCATCACTCACGGCTCATAGTCCAAGTCCAAAAATAATAACCAAGTCAAAATAAATAAATCAACTCCGTCCAAATCAATCCCATATCCACGTGCTACAACATGAGGGTCCGACTACGGCACCCGACTAATCCTATCTCCGTCATTCTAGTGACCGTCTCACAATCGGTCCCCATTATCACACCTCGACAACACAACCTTACAATTCAAGTCCATTGCCGAGACCACAAGGCCTCGGCCTTGCTACACCTCTCGGCCCAAGTAAAAACACAACAACGAAAACAACAATAATCCAACAACAAGGAGAACCACAAAAATAACAAATATACGGGTCAAGACATCGAGTCAAATACGAACCAGAAGACCCACTTGGATCTCGGTTCACACTGCGAGCCACGAAAACCAACCCCGAGACTTTGAGGGTCTTGGCTAAGCTCCAATCAAATATCAAGCAAACCAAGTGGACCATAGGGGTCACGTTAAGCTCACCCGAGCCACAAAACAATAACCAATCGGACCCTTGAGGTCACTTTAAGCTCCAACGAGCTATGGCCACAACCAATGGACCCTTGAGGTCACGTTGAGCTCCAAATCCAACCAAGAATCATAACACCGAGACCACAAGGTCTCGGCCTAGCTCCAACGAGCCACAAAACTCCATTCAATCGAACCCAAATAAACAAATCCGAGCACCAAATGTATGTGAGTCGACACCCAAGGATACCATCTTTATTTTTGTATCAAAACCCATTTTTAAATCTTAAAATCCAAACCCAAATCAAAGATTGAAACCGGGTTTAACTCGGATTAGTCAAACCCAACGCGTAAAAATACGTTTCTCACCTTCAAAACAAGTGTAAACCAAGGAAATGTGGTGATGTAGTGGTGTGTGGTGTTGTATGCGACAGAAAAACAAGAAACGAAAGGGGGTTTTCTTTTGAGCGTGTGTGGTACAACACACGAAAGAGGAGTGTGTGGGGAGTGTTTTGGTGGTGGCGGTGTGTGGTGGTGACCGGCGGTGGTGATGGTGTTGGTGATGCAGGTGGGCGGCGACAAGAGGGAGAGAAGAGGGAGTGAGGGAGGTGATAATATGAGAGTGAAAGGGTTAGGGTTAGGGGTAATATACCCGAATTTTACAACATTGGTCCCTCTAGTTCTCTTTTTCTAATACAAGCCACAATAACTTTGGCATTTAAGAAATGTTATTAATCGGTTTTCCGTAACATGATTATTCGTTCTCAAAAATATTAAACGTCGCCAAACATATTCGTACACGTCGCCATAAATTTTCCAAAGAAACTTCCCGAGTTATATAAATATAAAAACGTTCGTTTAATAGATAACTGCGACCGTTATTCAAAAGATTTAATTTCGTTAGGTTATCCTAGTGCCGGAGTCAATGTAGTGCCAACCAATCATCTCAAAAATAAATCATCACGAATGAACCAAACCAAACCATAAATAAATAATCAAATCCCATAAATAACGTACGATTAAAATCACATTCTAATGTTCATAAAATATCTCGTCACGATAAACTTTTCAAATATTCCAAAATTATAATTTTTAATGTAATGCGGGTTTTAAAAACGGCTCCCTAATTTGCCAGTTGTCACATCCTCCCAGCCTCAGAAGAAACCCGTCCCGGGTTTCTCTCGGAACAAACCATCTACGAAGTAAAAAGCTTCGGATATCTCTTTCGAAACTCATCCTCACGTTCCCACGTGAATTCCGATCCATGCCGCGAATTCCAACGAACTTTTATGAGCGGAATACGACTTCTCTTAAGTCGTTTAATCTCTCTATCCAGTATCTCAGTCGGCTCTTCCACAAAATTCAAACTCTCATCCACACGAATATCCTTAATTGGTATAACTGGCGTTTCCTCCGAAAGACACTTCTTCAAATTGCTAACATGAAACACATCATGAACTTTACTCAATTCCGGTGGTAATTCCAACCGATAAGCCACGGGCCCAATTCTTTCCAAAATAAGAAATGGTATAATGTAGCGGGGATTAAGTTTCCCACGTTTCCCAAAACGTATCACACTCTTCCAAGGCGAGACTTTCAACATCACTTTGTCTCTAACCTGGAATTCTAGGGGTTTACGTCTCTGATCGGCGTAACTTTTCTGCCTATCTCTAGCGGCTTGCAATCGATCTCGAATTTGTGTTACTTTCTCAGTAGTTTCCAAAATAAGTTCAGGGCCTGTGAGTTGGCTATCTCCAACTTCTGCCCAACCAATAGGCGAACGACATTTACGACCATATAAAGCTTCAAACGGTGCAGCTTTAAGACTTGTGTGGTAGCTATTGTTGTAGGAGAACTCCGTAAGGGGTAGATATTTCTCCCAGCCTTTACCAAAGTCTATTATGCATGTACAAAGCATATCCTCCAAAGTCGGAATAGTTCTCTCACTTTGACCATCGGTTTGGGGGTGATATGCAGTACTCATATCAAGTCTCGTCCCCAAAGCGGTTTGAAGTGATCGCCCAACGCTGACGTAAAGCGGCTGTCGCGGTCAGAAATAATCGATATTGGAACTCCATGCCGAGAAACAATCTCCTTTACATACAACCTCGCAAGTTTGTCAACACTATCATCTTCTCTAATCGCCAGGAAATGAGCAGACTTAGTCAATCGATCCACAATTACCCAGATAGCATCACAACCGCTAGCTGTCTTTGGTAATTTGGTAATAAAGTCCATCGTAATCCGCTCCCATTTCCAAACCGGGAGTTCTGGCTGCGTCAATAACCCTGACGGTCTTTGATGTTCGGCTTTAACCTTAGAACAAGTCAAACACTTACTAACATACAATGCTATATCTGCCTTCATATTTGGCCACCAATATAACTTTTTCAAATCCTGATACATCTTGTCAGATCCAGGATGAATAGAGTATCTTGACTTATGCGACTCGTGCATAATCAAATCTCGAATTCCTCCATACAATGGTACCCAACTTCGCTCTCCAAAACATAATACTCCATCAGAACGCTTAACAAATCCCTTCTCATTTTCTGCCATCCCAAATATGTTCTCAGCAGGTCGATTTTCTGCTTTCAACGCTTCCATTTGAGCTTCTAATATTTGAGACGGTAATGGCGATACGATAGTCATTCCTAATGACCTAACTCGTAACGGTGGTATTCTCTCCTTTCGACTAAGAGCATCAGCAACAACGTTTGCTTTACCAGGATGGTAACGAATTTCACAATCATAATCGCTTAACAACTCAATCCAACGTCGCTGTCTCATGTTAAGCTCTTTTTGATTCAAGATGTGTTGCAGACTTTTGTGGTCAGTAAACACTACACACTTGGTTCCATACAGATGATGTCTCCATATTCTTAAAGCAAAAACCACAGCACCTAACTCCAAATCATGGGTGGTGTAGTTCTTCTCGTGCTTCTTGAGCTGTCGGGAAGCATAAGCTATCACTTTCTCTCGTTGCATTAACACAACTCCTAAACCTTTATGAGAAGCGTCACAATAGACGACGAAGTCCTCGTTACCTTCAGGTAACGCTAAAATAGGAGCACTACACAACATCTCCTTAAGTAATTGAAATGCTTCCTCTTCCTTATCTCCCCATTCGTACTTAACACTCTTTTGAGTCAATTTGGTCAACGGTTTTGCTATCTTCGAAAATCCC
The DNA here is from genome assembly GCA_030686995.1 of Artemisia argyi. Lineage (NCBI taxonomy): Eukaryota > Viridiplantae > Streptophyta > Magnoliopsida > Asterales > Asteraceae > Artemisia > Artemisia argyi. The sequence goes on along the minus strand of CM060708.1, from coordinate 318,006,129 downwards.
TCAATGAATCTTCGGTAATAACCGGCTAATCCCAAAAATTGACGAACTTCTGTTGGGGTCGTAGGTGCATCCCAATCTTTAATCGCTTCAATCTTAGCAGGATCTACATGAACTCCTTGCCTATCAATCACATGACCCAGAAATTGTACCGTCGGAATCCAAAATTCGCATTTAGAAAACTTGGCATACAGTTTCTCCTTCCTGAGCAATTCTAAGATAAGTCTTAGATGCTCCTCATGCTCCTTCTCACTCTTCGAATAAATTAGAATATCGTCGATGAACACAATCACGAACTTATCCAAGTAAGGCTTACACACCCAATTCATGAGGTCCATGAATACCGCCGGTGCGTTGGTCAACCCAAACGGCATCACCTGAAACTCGTAATGCCCGTAACGGGTTCTGAAAGCCGTTTTCGGAATATCTTCCTCGCGAACTCGAAGCTGATGATAACCCGATCTCAAATCGATCTTCGAATACACACTCGATCCTTGAAGTTGATCGAACAAGTCATCGATCCTCGGTAACGGGTATCTATTCTTCACCGTTAACTTGTTCAACTCTCGATAATCAATACACATGCGAAACGATCCATCCTTCTTCTTCACAAATAAGACCGGGGCTCCCCAAGGTGAAGAACTTGGTCTTATAAATCCCTTTTTGGCTAACTCCGCTAATTGCTTCGACAACTCTTCCAATTCAGTAGGTGCAAGACGATAAGGCGCCCGTGCCACGGGTGCAGCACCAGGTATCAACTCAATCTGAAACTCCACTTGTCTAGTAGGCGGGATTCTCGGCAAATCATCGGGAAACACATCCGAAAAATCACGAACTATAGGTACATCTCCAACGCTCCTTTCCTTCTTCTCCTTCCCTTCTTTCTCAGAAATTTGAGCTAAGAAAATGTAACATCCTCTTTCCATTAGCTTCGGCAATTTAGTGCAAGATATGACCGCTAATCTAGATGGGCCTCTCAATTCCTTTCTATCTCCTGGTATGTTCAGAATCTCCTTGCCGTAAGGCACACGCACGATCTTCTCATCGCAAAGTATATGAGCACGATACTTCGACAACCAATCCATACCAATAATGACATCAAAACTTCCTAAGGTGACGGGTAGAAGATCTATGTTGAAAGGACGATTCAGAAAGTTTAACGTGCAACCGCGAATGATAGTCCTAATCCTCTCTATGTTCCCATTAGCTAACTCTACATCATAACCAATTCCTAAGGCCATCGGGGGTTTCTCTAGTAAGGGTGCAAACTTAGTGGACACAAAACTCTTATCGGCACCAGTATCAAATAGTATGGAAGCATAACGATTATTGAGAAGGAACGTACCAGTAACGACGTTCGGATCTTCTCCTCTCTCGTTCCCAAGTGCATACACTCTTCCATGAGCAGCTCCAGCTTCCACACGTTGGTCCCCATTATCTTGTCGTCCACGGTTTCCTCCTGCTCCACGGTTTCCATTATTGTACCCATTACCGCCCGATCCTTGATTTCCTCGGTTCCACGATTCCCTACACTCATTCCTATAATGTCCCTTCTTTCCACATCCATAACAAGTAACATTTGCCTTACTCATAGTTTCAGGAGTAGCTTGAACCATATCAAGTGGTCGAGCTCTACAATCCTTATCTATGTGTCCCATCCTAGAGCAATTCTTGCACATCACAGTACATCGTCCAGAATGATTCTTATAACATCGGTTACACTTGGGTGTATCTCCATTGTAGTTCTTCTTGTCTCCATCTCCCATAGCATAAGCTCTAGTAGTTGTTTGTCGCTTGTTTCGATGATCATTTCCCTTAGAGTGATTATCCCTCTTCCTCTTTCCATTCTTGTCTTTCTCAGCTTCTTCCAATGCCAACAAGTCCATCAATTGTTGAGCAATAGTGATAGCCTCATGAATTTTTGCAGGCTTAGCAGAAATCACATCGTTCCTTGTAGCTACCGGCAACCCATCAGTATACCTCTCAATCCTTTTAGTCTCAGTCCTAACCATATCGGGACAAAGTAACGCTAACTCTCGATAACAGCGATTGTAAGTTGCCATATCGGTACCTTTCACCTTATGGTTCCAGAACTCAATCTCCAGCTTCTTAATCTCATTCCTTGGACAGTAAGTCTGAATCAGCAAAGACTTAAATTGCTCCCAAGTCATAGCATCAGCCACATTACTCCCAACCGAATTACGGTAATTGTTCCACCAAGTTAAAGCTTCATCCGTGAAAGTAAAAGAAGCAAACTTTACCTTCGTATTCTCCGCACAACCACTGACATTAAACACTGACTCAGTCTTCTCTATCCACCTAACCAAGTATACCACTCCTTCAGTTCCACCAAACTAAACGGGTCCACAAATTTTAAACTCCTTGTAGTTACATCCATTAGCACGAACAGGTGGAAATGTTCCAGCAGAATTGTTGGAATGATTTGACTCAGCTAGTAGCTCAGCGACTCGTTGCTCCACAAGTTGATTGATCATTGCTTGATCCACAGTAGGTGCGTTAAGTGGAACATGATCATTGTCTCCCTGAACATCAACATTTTGATTCCTGTTGTTGCGGTTAGTAGTGTCCAGGTTATCAGGAGTAGGGGTCTCAACATTTCGAGTAGGACGACGTCCTCGACGACTAGGGGTAGTCGTTGCAGGACCAGTTCTGGTAGCTCTAACAGGGTTTCGTCGTGGGGCCATTGATCTGAAACATCCTACAAGTTCATGAGTCTCCGATAGAACTTATCATATGCTCAACAAGAATTAAATCAACGAAGCCAAGTCATGGGAAGAATATCAACAATACACCGCAAAACATCAATAAGGCGAATAGGGACTCAATCTCCACAATATCCAAAAACCACATAATACCATATAATAATAACCATCAACCATACAATAAAGATCCAACGTCGTTTCAACTACCGAAAAACACAAAAGATAATAATCGTTCCAAACAAGACGAATAATCAACAGAAAGTACATCAGAATAGGATAACTAGCTTTTCTAACCGAACACTCCTCGGTGTAGAAAGCAACAAGATCACATAGCTCAAACATCTAGCCACGCTGCTGGCGGAGGTTCCTCAACTCCTGCCTCAAGCCCTCAAGCTCTCTCCATAGTGATCCCAACTCCACATTATGGGTGTCGCTGTCTCTCTTGAGGTCAGCCACCTCCTTCTCCAGCTCGGCATTCCTTTGCCATAACTTGCGGTCGGCCTCTCGAGCTGTAATAAAACCTCGCTGTAAACTCTCAATGTGCTCGTGAATCTCCATCAAACCTCTCCTCATCTCAGTCGTCCTGCCCACAACCACAGTCATATCAACTCTCAGATCCGCTATAAACTCTCCAATAACCCTCTCAAGTCGATCAGATAACCGCGAGATCCTCTCGCCCTGTGCAGTAATCTGAGCCCACATCCTACCAGTCTCACCTAACTCTGCATGCTCAGCAGAAACCTTAGAAGGTGCATCCGACTCAACGGGACTACCAGGTGGTAACTTAAACAAAAATGGATGGTCAGGTGAAACAGGCTCAACCGGATGTATATGTGAATCAGGCTCCTCAGCCTGAGCTGGCGGTACTAACAAATCATCATCATCAGGCATCTCCTCCTCTTGAGGGTCATCCTCCTCCTCAGGGTCCTCATCATCACCCTGCTTAGCCTCCTGAGGGTCATCAGCCTCATCCTCACCCTCGTACTCCTCCTCCTCCTCATCGGAAGAGTACATCATCAATCGTCGTCTCCTAACAGGTGAACCATGTGGTGAAGGGGTAGGTGATCTAGGACGACGACGCAATGATGCAGGTGGTGCATCTGACAGGAGAGAGTGAGTGTCCAACTGTAAAAGTGGTGAAGTAGGGCGTACCGACATACGTGCCGTTGCTCGGTGGGCAAAACGTAGAGCCACACGAGCCAAAGCCTGATGAAGAGTAAGCTGCCTCGATGTACCAGGGAGCCCTAGAGAAGATGAGGGTCCCTGCGTAGATGCAGCAGGCGGTGCTGAAGTAGAAGCTGTCGCTGACACAGTAGCTGAATGCATGGCAACCCTGTAAGGATCATCAGGAGCCATGGTGATCTGTGCTGGGTGTACAGGTGCAGTAAGAATATCCTCAACGACATCAAACATATGGGAGGCCTCGCTTAATCCTACCTAGTTCTATAAGCATAGCAAGTTTTAAAATAAATAAAGCGATAATAGTCCACATAAAACATTTGCACGTTTCTCACCCCAAGTATTGAAAACAAAGTTCAAGAGTAAAAGTGGGGCTATGACTCACCTCAAGTCCAGCAAATCCTCAAAAGAAATCGATAGAAGAAAGACGTAAGCAAACTCAAGCAACTCACGTAACGGCAACTACAGACTCGGCACTTCCTAACAATATCAAGCTCGTTCAGAAATCATTTCCGCAAAAATCAAATATTCCCATTCCCGAACGTATTCCATTTTACTTTCCAAAAATATCCATTTCTCGAATTAACCTCATATTAATTTGAAATTCGACGTTTGGTATCCATATGGGTGAAGGGTCGACACAACTAAAACCACGAAGCCACAACGAACGAAATAATAAACCATCTATAGGTCTAATATTAGCCCAACATATTATTTAAATAAATCATCAAAGTTTATCAAATCCGTCGATTTGGTAATCCCCCATATTTATTTACGTAATATATCGTTCCAAAATTATACCCAACCTAAAGCACATAGCACAAAGAATTCTATTTGGTATATATTGTAGTCCAATAAATTCCCTATATATATCGTCAAATCGGCCAAATTCCACGAGATACATAGTAATTTATTACCCTAAAACATATACCACAACCTATGGGCGTCGTGGGATACGATGCCCATTAATATACTCATTTTACATAGCCAAATAACTCGATCTAATCCGTCGATTAAATAAGTCACTTGTTATAGAAAATGTTTATATTAATCATCATATATCCGTGACAACACAAAAGTCACAATATAAAGCCCCTTGAACTTTAAGTAACCACAACTCATATAACTCGATAAGTTTTTCTAAATTTATAAAAATCATTATGTTTTTATTTATTACTCACCCGACTTATTAGTTCTCGACATTATTTCAAGTTATTTACTTATAATAATATTCCGACATTTATTGCACTATTTGCATAGTATAATAGTTATCGTTATATTATTATAACGTTTACTCGTGATTGTTTTATTATTAATATACGCATTTATATATATACACACACGTTTATCACGTCTATATACGTATATAAACGATTATATTATCAATAATATTATTACGAGTATTGTTTTTATTGTTTGATTTTTAAATATTTATCGAGTCATAAGAATTTGGTCACATGTCCGAGTCATCACTCTCGGCTCATAGTCCAAGTCCAAAAATAATAACCAAGTCAAAATAAATAAATCAACTCCGTCCAAATCAATCCCATATCCACGTGCTACAACATGAGGGTCCGACTACGGCACCCGACTAATCCTATCTCCGTCATTCTAGTGACCGTCTCACAATCGGTCCCCATTATCACACCTCGACAACACAACCTTACAATTCAAGTCCATTGCCGAGACCACAAGGCCTCGGCCTTGCTACACCTCTCGGCCCAAGTAAAAACACAACAACGACAATAACAATAATCCAACAACAAGGAGAACCACAAAAATAACAAATATACGGGTCAAGACATCGAGTCAAATACGAACCGGAAGACCCACTTGGATCTCGGTTCACACTGCGAGCCACGAAAACCAACCCCGAGACTTTGAGGGTCTCGGCTAAGCTCCAATCAAATATCAAGCAAACCAAGTGGACCATAGGGGTCACGTTAAGCTCACTCGAGCCACAAAACCATAACCAATCGGACCCTTGAGGTCACTTTGAGCTCCAACGAGCTATGGCCACAACCAACGGACCCTTGAGGTCACGTTGAGCTCCAAATCCAACCAAGAATCATAACACCGAGACCACTAGGTCTCGGCCTAGCTCCAACGAGCCACAAAACTCCATTCAATCGAACCCAAATAAACAAATCCGAGCACCAAATGTTTGTGAGTCGACACCCAAGGATACCATCTTTATTTTTGTATCAAAACCCATTTTTAAATCTTAAAATCCAAACCCAAATCAAAGATTGAAACCGGGTTTAACTCGGATTAGTCAAACCCGACGCGTAAAAATGCGTTTCTCACCTTCAAAACAAGTGTAAACCAAGAAAATGTGGTGATGTGGTGGTGTGTGGTGTTGTATGCGACGGAAAAACAAGAAACAAAAGCGGGGGGGGGGGGGGGGGGGGGGTTCTTTTGAGCGCGTGTGGTACAACACACGAAAGAGGAGTCTGTGGGGAGTGTTTTGGGGGTGGCGGTGTGTGGTGGTGACCGGCGGTGGTGATGGTGTTGGTGATGCAGGTGGGCGGCGACAAGAGGGAGAGAAGAGGGAGTGAGGGAGGTGATAATATGAGAGTGAAAGGGTTAGGGTTAGGGGTAATATACCCGAATTTTACAACATTGGTCCCTCTAGTTCTCTTTTTCTAATACAAGCCACAATAACTTTGGCATTTAAGAAATGTTATTAATGGGTTTTCCATAACATGATTATTCGTTCTCAAAAATATTAAACGTCGCCAAACATATTCGTACACGTCGCCATAAATTTTCCAAAGACACTTCTCGAGTTATATAAATATAAAAACGTTCGTTTAATAGATAATCGCGACCGTTATTCTAAAGATTTAATTTCGTTAGGTTATCCTAGTGCCGGAGTCAATGTAGTGCCAACCAATCATCTCAAAAATAAATCATCACGAATGAACCAAACCAAACCATAAATAAATAATCAAATCCCATAAATAACGTACGATTAAAATCACATTCTAACGTTCATAAAATATCTCGTCACGATAAACTTTTCAAATATTCCAAAATTATAATTTTTAATGTAATGCGGGTTTTAAAAACGGCTCCCTAATTTGCCAGTTGTCACAAAATGAGTAGAATTTTGGTTTTGTCATATATTTGACATAAAATGTTGCATAGATTCAAGGGAATGGGGGTGGTCGATGGTTGGGCCAAAGTCTAGGGTCTGAAATTGGTGGCTAGCCGACTAGCTGTTGTGTGTGTTTTTGTAGAGATATACTCCGTACTAATTAAAGCACACAATTTGCTCCCTTTTTAGTGGCTTAAACAACATTAGCTGTCTCTATCTCTGCACACCTCCACACTTTTAGCGTTTATTTACACCTTTAAGACACCTTTAAGACATACTTATTCCACAAATTTGTAATTCTGTCTTTTTAATAAAAGAACAAATTAACCAATAAGAGCATGTGGTGTGTGGAAGAGAATTTTCTCTAGGTCTCACGGGATAACATCTCACCATGATAAACCCCCTACTAAAACCCTTTTATCACAACTAACCACAGCTTACTCATTTGAATCTTACCACTTACTATTTATTTTTATTTTTCACATTTCCAAATAAACTAAATTCATTTAATTAAAATTAAAAATACATTAATCATATTAAAATATATACGAAATATAAAATAACGATACTAAAAAAATACGATAAAAAATATATGCAACTTAAGAAATATATCAAATTAATAAATAAACTAATTATTTTGTTCCTGTTGTTGTTGAAATTGTTCCATTGATGTCGTTGCCAAACATGTGCAATTAGATTTCATTGAAACGATGCGTGTGCATTTATCACGGAGTTATCTGGATTTCTTTCGTTGCACTTTGCATCGCTCGACCCATTCCCATTGTAAATTTATTCGCGGACAAATATACATCTCGCTCATTTTGGATATCACAAATTCTTGATCTTTCAATAAATGCACGCGCTGGTTGGACAATAATATGCCAACATCCTTGGAGGACACCAAAATATATTTCGATATCTTTTCGAGCACCTTCTTGTTTCGCTTTAAATACGTCATTTTTTTTGGTGCGTGCAACCGTAGATGATTTGACAAAAGATGGCCACTCTAGGTAAATTCCATCAAGTAGATACTACCCTTTTTTAAATGTACGCCCATTTACTTTAAACGGAACCTCGGGGCGATGTCATCAAGCAGGTCGTCGAATAACGAAGAATTATTTAAAACGGTAAGATCGTTATTCGCACCCGCCACCCCAAAAAATGTACGCCAAATCCAAAAATCGTATGACGAAACGACTTCAAGCATTATAGTTGTAAACTTTTTATCACCACTATGAAATTGCCCTTGCCATTCTTTAGGACAATTTTTTCATTCCCTGTGCATACAATCAATGGTTCCCAACATTCCCGGCAGCTTATGAACCAAGTTATGTGCGTTGTATAAGTTGTGAATGTCATTCACGTCTGGTTTTCTTAAAAACTCACCCGTATACAATTGGATTACGCACACAGTAAAATTATCTAGACAATCGCGTGTATGATGTTCCCCTGTTTGTAAATACTCCTAATGCATCAGGTGTTATGTCATACGCCAACTGATGTAGGGCGCATGTGCATTTCATAATCGCACTAAAACCCCCGTAGCATTAGGTTAGAATCTAAAGAAATCAAAATGCTTGGGAAGAGGATGATAAGTTTCAATAAATGTTTCAATACCTTGTACTATTTCTAAAAATAGTTTACGGCTCATACGATAGCAACACCTAAAATTTTCATCCAGATATTTTGGGTCGTCACCAATATAGTCGGTAATTAGACGTGCTTCAGCAACTTCATGTTCATGGGGGTGTATCTACAATGGTGTGAACTTCCAGCTTCTTATTGCTGTAATGATTGCTCAAACTTATATTCTTGCAGAATCATCTCGAGCTCCGATATCTCATCAATATCACTTTCACTGGCATAAGATAAACTACTCATGTTTATTGGTTATTATTTTGTAGTGTTTTGAATGAAAGGTTTTGTAAAATTTGTTGAAATTTGTTAGTATTTATAGGGGTGATTTTTTTAAAGAACCTGGATGAGTTTGAATTTTAAAACGTTATATAACGTTTAAAACTGACAACAAGTATATGTATCAAGCTCGCCGTGCAGACGAGGGGGCTTAAATGGCGAAGGGTGAAGAGTAAGGGCGGTGTGGTGGCGATTGGTGAGGAGGATGACACGTCAAATGGCGAGCTTGTGAGGAGACCACACCTCTAGCTCTCAGTATAACAAAATTTACGAGTTAAATTTTATTTACATTTTCAAATGAAGATTTTTCAGTCTAGTTATACGTGAACCAGTTCATAAGTTTAAGGCTAGGAGGATTGGAGCGCCAAAACAAGTGGCAAAGGGTACATATAGCAACAACAGCAAACTCCCCACCCGCGTTGCCGCCATTTTATTATATCTTGCAGCAAGGTTATGCCGCTGGTATGTAGACCAAGAAAGGTGATTATGAGTGTGTGTTTTATGTTTTTGTGTTGTTTTGGAGCATTATTCTGATAACAGATGAGAAAAAGTTAATGAGACGAGGTAAAAGGTGTTGAAAACATGTACGAAAATAGAGAAAAAACTAACGTGACATTGTAATGCACTACATCAAAAAGTGCTAAAAAACCAGCCACACCCTCCAATTTAGGAGATTGTCAATTTTAATCCACCAATTTAGGAGATTGTCAATTTTAATATCAACTAAAACATAATGTATATTTATGTTTGTGGGTTTTTTAATTACTGAAAATCAATAATTATGATTCCATATAGTTTTGTTGCAAATTAATTATTTTGTAGTTTGTATTAATTGTCTTTAGTATCTAGGTAAAACAAAAAATAATGAATGATTATCTATGCCTACATACATGCACAAATATTTTTCTTTAATCTTTAAAAACATAAAATTAGTAATGTTTAATTCCTAAAATACTTCTTTAAAACTTAAATTTCAATTTTATTTACTTTCCCACATAAAAATATTTCGAAAAAAAAGTTTTCGAAATAATTTCCTTAGTTTTATTTCTAAAATTAATGTTTTTTTCCTAAAATTAATCAAGCTCTACAATTCTTTCTTTTTTACAAATTCCTCACAATCTTTTTCTCAATTCTGATTCATATTCCAATCACAATTTGTTAAGTGGAACTAGTATTATGTTGTTGTCATCCGAATGATGATGAAGAGTTGTAAGCGTCAATTGCTATACGTTACACGAAATACTTAACAACATTTTCTCAACTATAACTATTTGTCACATTAAAATCTCGTCGCTATACACAGATATACGCATAGTAGTATTTAAATTGCTTTTGTTTCCTTAATCACGTTCAATTGTTGCCATATATAGTTTCACTAATTGTAGCACAATAATAGATAGATTATACATATAGATACTGCATTATTGCATATAAATTGACTCATCTAAACTTGCGTGCACATAACATAATGAGAAACACTAGACTCACAAAATTTATACAAAATATTATCACATGCACATATGGCAAATGAGGTGCATCAATCAAATTTTATTGTATTTTTTGTTTATTACTTTCACTCCTCATATTTAAATGACACGTATACGTATGGAAACTCTTTCGTAAAATTTGTGTGAGAGAGTGAAGTATGATATAACCATAAGATTCCAAATGGCAATGACCAATAGATACTCTCACATGTTAGGTGCCATGTCCACTTCATTTAGTCTCTATAGAATGAGCTACTTACATTTGTATGCATCTCATAAATCACTACATTTGTGACTCCACTAATTTCTTAACGAATATTAGTCCATTTCTCATAAATGAATCTGTGATAGAGAACAAAACGAAACTTTAAATGCACACTCGAAAGATATTATCATGATCTTGATCAACCCTATTTCTCGTTCAGACGTGATTATGTGTTGTCATTGTGATTATGATCTTGATCAACTAAACAATATATTATTAGATTGTCGTAATTTCGTTTAGAAAAATGAGAAACCGACTAACTGACGGTCTCACATCGACTGGTAACAAGGCCAATATATAAGAGGTAAACGTTGTGTTTGTTTTCTTATAGGTTTTTATGAGCGTTCGTTGAATTGTTGCTACAAGTAGAATAAAGATGGTCTGATGCCCTGATGGGCTTTCATTGCAATCTGACTAAAAAATATTAAGCCCATTAAAACACATTCATACAACGAAGCCCGTCTTCTTAGCGGGCCTTAGCAAAAGCTTGTTTGCAATAATCAAAACTTATAAGCTTGTAGGTCAAACATATATAGTTTATTAACTTTGTTTTGCAAGTAAATACAAATTATTATTAATATGATCTATAAGTAAGATTAAATTATAGTTTATCTCATTTCTAAGTAACTATGTATGTACTACTGTGTGACAAACTGGAAAAACTATTTAGTTATTAACATCTTGCTTATTTTGTAACTTTGGTCATGTAACTTTATCTAGGGTTTGAGCAAAGAGGCTAACGTGGACCGAACCCATCCAAACACGGAAAAAAAATCAATATAGACATTGAACCCGACAACACACAAAACAACAACCTGCAGATCGAACCACAACATGCTGGTTTGTTAACATAAAGTACTAATAAAGAACCTAATGATCCAAAATATAAGTAGCAATGAATTACAAAACAACAACCTTCACTGTGGGCGATCCCTGACCTCTTGACCTTGGGTGCCCCCGCCCCTTGGTGGCCGTCACTGCTCCCCTCCATCAACGCCCTCAGTTGACTTCAACACTCCGGTTGAATGGTGAAGGTGGTTTGCACTGTACATATTCCTTTTACCCTTCAGATAGTTGTATAGCTCTTTGTATAGTTCGTTGTTGTTTCTTGTCCTGTCGTGTTTGTGTTTGTGTTGCTTTTTTTTGTTTCACCTGGTCAGTGTTGGGCGTTTTCTTGTTGGAGAAGAAGAGCTTGTTGGCTGGTTGGGAACCGGTGAAGAAGGGGGTTGCGGTTCACTTTGGACACTGCCTTGCGATTGCTGTTTGGCGTGGGGTCCACTACCATATACTTTGCATTGCGAGTAGTTTTTTTTTTCTGGGACCACTATTTGCGGTTTGCTCCGATCTGTTTCCGTTAAAACTAGTAGAGAGATTGCGTTTGGTTTGGTGCAAAGTTTCTGTGGGGCCCACTGTTAAAAACATTTTATTTTGGTGCTTGGTGTGAGCAGGCAATTTTGAGGGCTTGTTTGTTAGTGGGCTTCACTTCTTCATTTTATTTGGTGGACTATACCATTTAATTTTTGAGTGGGCATTTTTGAGTTGGCCTATACCACTCTACTTGGTGGACTTCACTTCTTCAATATGGATAGCCTCGGTGCACTTCGTATTTCCTGCCCATTACAAGGACACGAGGGGTGCAGTGGGGGGAACCGGAAGGGATTTACTAAGAAATATTTTATTGACCACTTGGGTACGCGCCATTTTAAGACTAACGATTTAAAGGCTCACCACAAATCACGCATTGCGAGTGACTTCTCGTTATTTTCTACTCTTGACCAGGCACTTCATCAAGCGGGCATTTGGCTTTGTGGGGAGTGTTTTTGCACTCACACCTTTAGTAAGAATTGCAAACATGCCGCTGGTGATATGGTTCCGGCACCTCGTTTTGACGAAGTAGCGATTTACGGTATTCCTACACCCATGAGGCCGGCCCTGAATATAGTCGAGGAGAGTGTCGCTGGCGAGTCAGATAGCACTCTCACTGGCGATAAAGGTATTGAGGGAGCTGCTTCTGGGATACCCCCTCTCGGTGGTGAGTCCACTTATGACCTCAACCTCCTTGATCGGGTTTTCTCAAAGAAACTACGTACGGTTAAATGTATTCCCCCTAGGGCGCAACTTGGATTTGCTAAGCTTTTTCGTGGAGCGTTGGATAAGGTACTATTGTGCCCGGGGGACTTATCTGCATGGGTGCAACTCCTTATTTTGCCATCATGTGTGCTCTCCGCCTTTGTGCCAACAAACAGAACTCAACGACGTTCTGGTGAGAGAGAACGCTGCCAGCTCGACTGTATTTCCCGCGCCATTCTCAGATGAAGGGATCCCGTGGACAGGCTTGGTCTGGTGATGGATCGGTTAGCCGAAGTGCCTCCATCTCTCAAAGGGGTGACGAAACTTAAGGATCATAACGGGGTCAACCTGGGATTGTGCAAGCGTAAACTTGGGGACGGGCATTTTACTGCTGCTATTAAGGTGCTCACGTCTTCTGGTGTCGCCCCATCCACACCTGACACGCTATTGGAGCTTGAGGCCAAACACCCCTATGCCCCCCAGCTGACCCTGTCCTCTTTTTCACTTGACGAGGACGCCCTTTCTGTCGACAAGGACTTGGTACTCAATAGGATTCGCAGCTTCCCCAAGGGGACGTCGTGTGGTCGTGATGGGCTACGGGCACAACATTTGATGGATATTTTTTTTTTGGGGGGGGGGGGGGGGGCGTCTGCTATTGCTGATGACTTGCTTGGGTCCATTACTGGAGTTGTTAATTTGTTCCTTAGTGGAAAGTGCCCTAGTCAACTAGGGGAATATATCGCTAGTGCCCCCTTGACTCCTTTAGTCAAGCCTGGTGGCGGTATACGCCCTATTGCTGTCGGTACTGTTTGGCGTCGGCTTGTGTCAAAGATTGCCTCTTCTTCGGTCGGTGATTCCATGAACTCTTACTTGCAGGATTTTTAATTCGGGGTTGGAGTCCCAGGGGGTGCGAGGCTGTCCTTCACTCTGTTAACAGGCTCATTGAGTCGAAGGGGTGTGAAGTTGGACTTTCCATGCTTTTAGTGGACTTTAAGAATGCTTTCAATCTTGTTGACAGGAATGTCTTGCTTCAGGAAGCTAGGGCGCGATGCCCTCCTATTGCTCCTTAGGTTGAGTTCTGTTATGCGCGCCCTGCCAGGCTCTATTATGAGGACTCTATCCTTTGGTCATGTCAGGGTGTCCAACAAGGTGATCCGTTAGGCCCTTTACTGTTTGCCCTAGCTTTGCACCCTTTGATTCATGCTATCAATCAGTCATGTGAGCTTACCCTACAGGCGTGGTACCTCGATAATGGGACTATTGTTGGAGATACGCTCATGGTCGCTAAGGCGCTGGACATCATCAGGACAGAGGGCCCCGCTCGGGGTTTGTTTTTAAATGTTGACAAGACTGAACTCTTCTGGCCTGCCGAAGACCCTTAAAGCAGAGTGGATGGTGTGTTTCCTATAAATATTGCTCGCCCGCTCAATGGTGTCAAACTCCTTGGTGGCTCGGTTAGTTTGGACGAAGGATTCTGTCGGGATTTGGCTTCTAAAAGGGTCTCCAAAACCATACATTTAATCGAGGCAGTTAACAAACTCAATGATCCGCAATGTGAGCTTCTCCTTTTGCGTAATTGTGCAGGAGTTTCGAAATTATCGTATGCTTTGAGAATGTGCTCCCCCTTGTACTTATCAGAAGCCCAAATTCAGTTCGATCAGACGTTACGTGCCTCTTTGGAGAAGATTGTTACTGCTTCGGGGCCAGGGTTTGGTGATAGGCAGTGGAGGCTTGCCACTCTTCCAATAAAGCTCGGTGGCCTTGGCATCCTCTCTGCGGGGGATATCATCCAATATGCTTTCCTCGCTTCTCGAATGCAAACGAACGACTTACAGGATAAGATACTCACCAAAACGGGTATGGTTGCGCATGGCCCTTCATTCCAGCATGCTTTGGATACATTCAACGCTACTTGTAACACCGACTTCCTCACTGTCACCGGGGGCGCTCCTGCCCCCCAAATGATGAAAACCTTGGCAAAGTGTTATATCGGTGTCATTGAGAAAGACCTTGTTTCCAAGTACTTACTAAGTCCAAGGCAGATGGCTATACTTAGCAGTATCCGCGCCCCACATGCGCAGGACTTCCTCTTCGCCATCCCTATCGATGGTCTAGGACAAAGGATGAATCCTCGCCAATTTCGATCGGTGTTATGCTACAGGCTTGCGGTTCCTATGTTCACTAAAGGCAGCTTATGCCCGAGTTGCAATGTACACCGTATGGACCAGTGGGGGGACCACGCGGTCCACTGCGCTAGCGAAGTGGGTGTTAAGTTCAGGCATAATTTGGTGCGTGATATTCTCGTTGATATATGTTCCAAAGCAGGGATTATGGTGCGTAAAGAGGCTCCACTGGGGTTTCTGTCGGAGGAGGGGCGAGAATTATGTCCAGCAGATGTGCTATTGTTTAACTGGTTCCAAGGTAAGGACGTATGTCTGGATGTGACCGGGGTTTCTCCGTTTGCTGGGACTGGGGTGACGTCATGGTCTCCTGGGGATGCTTTGAACAATGCTGTGGAAAATAAAAGGAAGAAGTATGCGTCCAAGTGTGAAGACAATGGATACAAATTCGTCCCTTTCGCTTTTTCTACATTTGGGGACCTTGATGTGGAAGCTTTGAATACACTTTCGCGTGTCGGGATTCTTGCCAGCAGCCACTCTAACAACATTGAGAGCGGGGCTTTTGTTTTTCATCGTGTTAGTTTGTGTATTCAAAAAGGAGTGGGAGCACAGATTGTGTCCCCTCCAATTTCATGTAATTTCCTTGTTTTTCAATGAAAAAAAAATCTTTATAATAAAAAAAAATAATAAATAATAATAATAATAATAATAATAATAATAATAATAATAATAATAATAATAATAATAATAATAATAATAATAATAAAGCGCATTAGACGATTCTCTTCTTTTGGAGAACTTGAAAAGGATGCAGTGACCTTATTAAAGCGCATTAGACGATTCTGTATGACCCAAGGCATTGGAGCACGTGCTGCTCCACATATTTTTAGTAGGATTGGTTTTGCTGTAGCTAGAGGTGTGGGGGCTCAGTTAGTATCTCAGCTCCCCACTAATTTCTTGTAAAATCCTATTTGTTTTTCAATAAAGTGATGGTTATAATAAAAATAATAATAATAATAATAATAATAATAATAATAATAAACTTAACAACAATTAATTTGTCTTAAGTGGATATGAATTTCAGAGGCAGCAAAATCTGTCAATTTGCAAAAGGTTAGGCTCTTATTAGCAATTTTTTAAAAGTTGGGGGCTTCTTTGGCAAACATGGAGATTCACAATGTATCTAACTAAGCAAGAATAATAGTAGAGTCTATTAATAACGGGCGTAATGAACGATAGACTACAGCTAGTTCACTTGTGCGGTAAAATCATAATAATAGTTTTCTCATTTTTTCTGTTATAGTTATAGTTTAAGTTTATTTTATTGTTTTCTCTTTTGTTTAATCAATGTTTTAAACTTATTAAAGCGTATATATGTAGACATAGGACTTTTTTACTCGTTTTAATTTTGTAAGTAACTTATATTTTGTTACGTAAATTTAGCAATAAAGTTTACTTTATTAGTTATAGTTAATAAATGAACATAAGATCATTCTTTCCTAAACGACACTCAATTTTTAAGGCCTCCCGTTTTATACTATGTTCGTTTGACCCATATTTTAACTTTGTCATTTGATCGTAGATTCGAGCCCGTTTGGTCTGATGCCCGAGACACCCATTTTGCCACCTATCATGTGATGAGACGACATCTTATCCACTCAAAGTTGATTGGTCATCCCATGATCGGACGACATTTTGTCACACGTAGTCACGTACACTTTCATTCGCGTATTTCATGCATCTTATAACATCTGGGTCTTTAAGTCGTGGACATAGTGACAAAACATTGACCACACCTTATACTATACTAAAATAACATGAATACACCTTTTGTTTTAACTCAGTTCTAAATTGAATTTTTAAAATTTTATCTAGATCTTTTAAGTTTTAAACACTTGTTAACACAATGTTGTTAGCCAAAACTCAAGTCATAAGAGCATACGCAATGGCAAGGTTTACTAAAAGCGTTTTACTATTTCACAAAGTCTTTGAAAGACTTTTTACCAATGCAATTGTGAGTTTTTTCAAAATGACTTTTAATTCTACAAGCGGTTGAAGCTTTGTACTATACTAATATTATAGTCAATTTATGCAGATTACTTCTCTTGCTATGTCAATTGGTTTTCCAAAAAAGCTTTTTCCAAAACGCTTTTACCATTGGAGAGGATTTCTAATAAAAGCTTTTTGATATGTAAAAGTTAATAGAAAGTACAAGGTGTAATTGCAAAAAGCTATTGGTGGTTTTTAGCATTGTAGATGCTCTAAGTTGACTTAATAAATCTAAGACAACTCAAAAAAATTGCTAAAAGGTGAGATACTTAATGCGTTGGCCGTTTTTTTTATTATTTATTATGTTTTTTTTTTGAACGGCGGGTTAGTTGTTAGATGTTAATTGTTAGTTGTTGGCTCGAGTTAGTGTCGCATCATCGGGCAGAGATACCAACCGCGAGCCTCTCCTTAGGGGATAACCCCACTCCTATTCCCGATTCGCCTCGCGAGCCTCTCCTTAGGGGATAACCCCACTCCTATTCCCGATTCGCCTGATATCATTAGAGCTTGTGGTTCCCAAGTGAGGACTTCCCGGTCAGTCACTCAAACCGGTCCTACTCTCACTTGGGCTCGTTTAACTACTTAAGCCTTTACCACTAGACCACAAGCCCCATGATTAATGCGTTGTCCGTTGGCTAAGAGATCTCTTTGACTACAGCAAAATTTCATATTTTTCAATCTTAACGAATTGTTTGAAACAAATTATAAAGTTAAACATGATGATTTATTATTGAAATAACTATCTTAGATGGTAGAGTTTGAGAAGTTGTTATTTATATTAGTATAATAAATTGGAAATTGTTTAAACGTTAAAAGAATATTATTTAGCATTTATAATTTCTTTTTCTTTCTTTTCATGCAATTACTTTAGTAACTTTTTGCTCTTTAAATTTGTCTAGTACACACTTTTATAACAAGATTTTAAACAAATAAACTTTGACTTTCAAAACTATTTCACGGGCCACAAAATTTATATAGCTGCACAGAGTTTTTAAATTTGATATAGTTGAAAAGAGTTTTTATATCGGATAAAGATCCTCTGATGTTCATTTGATTATCATAAGTATATGTCATTATTGCAAAAGTTTTGTTTTATATTAATTCAAATGTATAATCAAAAGATGCGCAACTTTACTTTTCATGTTCAAATGAACATGAGAGGATCCTTGTTCATTTAAATTTGATATAGCTGCAAAGAGTTTTAGGAGCATTTCACAATATTTAACATATCGATTTAAAAGATTGTTGTTTGATATCTAGTTTATACATTTTTAGTTTTTATAAACACTCCTAATATGAGGTTAACAGGATAAGCGCTTTAACTATGATTGCATATATGTTTTATAATTTATGCTAATACTAGTTACAATATCCGCGCACGCGCGAGATTTTTTCTAATTTTATAAATAATGTATTTTTATTTATAAAAACAAATAATTTAATCTTTGTTTTGTTTAATTTACGGTTTTTAATTTTGTATTATACGATGAAGAGAGCTCGACTATGTGTAGTTATAATGCTCGTAAATACACGAGATTTTTTTAATATTCTTTAATAATGTATTTTTATATTTAAAAAAAATTCAAAGGTTGATTTTCTTGATTTAGATTTGAATAAGTTTAATGTCACCTGACTTGAATAATATATATATATATATATATATATATATATATATATATATATATATATATATATATATATATATATATATATATATATGATTTAAAACATATAATATAATAACGTATTAAAAGAAATGAAGAATTATCAAAATTCTTGATTTCACTTGATATTGAATTATCAAAATTTAGTTTTCGATATGCAGTTGAAGTTGATGAGCGTTTCGCTTACCTATGGCTTTTGTTACTTCAATACATACATTAACATATACACTAACAAAGAGATTAACAAACCTAAAAATTTATCTATTAATGGCTATTCTATTTAGTTAGTTCATACCACCATCAAATGCAAGCAAATTCTATCTTTTATGATTACTTCTTGTTTACTATAAGAAATATTTAGCCTTTAGTGAATTATATAAACATATATGATCTGTATGCATTCTGCCAAAAAGGTTCAAACTCATCGAAGCAAATCGGCTGGGGGGGATAACTTTATAATCCTTTTTTATGTAAGAAAGCCATGTTACAAACTTCTAAATTGTGTAAGAAATTGAAACCATCTTCTCCACTTCCTACAACACCAAATATGACATATAAAGTTTCCTATAGAGTTCCAGAACAATCGTCCTTGTAGATTCATATATACTTTAATCCAGTAAACACTATAAATACTATAGTTGACATTGCGGCCTATTGATCATATCAGTAGAATAATACATATATGTTCCAATTTTATAACTTGATCATATATATAGTGACAATATATGTAATCTCATATGGTACCTTGAATTACAATACTTCTCGTTACATTAGTAGAAATAGTACTCGTATATGTGATCTCATATTCGTTACGAATTGATAAAAAGTGTGCCACATGGTCTAATGAGTTTACTGATCTTTATGTGCTTCGTTAATGGGGAATATGGCACATACTTGTGATCCTACCCAAATGAATTTATGGTAATTTGATGATAAAAACTGAACAAACAGTGATATTTTAAAATACTCTGCACAAAAAGATAATAAACTATATATCAACATTCTTTATAACCCATTGCCAGTGAGACCTATACTCCTCAAGGCATGTTGAACGGTTTGCAGAGGTCCTTAAAGAGAAGGCAGTCACAATAGCAACAACACCGGCTCTAACTACTTCCTTGGTAGTCCAGTTGTTGCCGAACCATGATCTGACTCAAGACCTGACTGTTGTAGCTAGTGGGTTGTGCTAATTGCCAATTTTGGTGCGACATCAAGCAACTTTGAGCAGTAATTTCCTTTTTTCACTTCTAAAATACCCAAACACTTAAAACTCTTTATCTGCCATATCAAAATTTGTAAAGCGGATTTAGTAAGCAACCCTAAACACCCAAGAAGAGTCACGTACATAAGCCGTAAGGACTTATCATCACATCTACCTATATGATTTAAAATATGTTTGTGGCTGTAAGCCAAACAACAATAAATATATGTGATGAGGCAAAAAATGAACCACTTTTAGGGGGTCATTTAAGCCCAGAATTGAAATTATTTGATCAAATATTGCCCTAAATCGTTCCTTTTGTGATTTTAGGTACTTTGAGAGAGAAATCTAGAAAAGGAAGCAATTTGGACGTTTTTGGAGCATAAAAGTGAAGAAAACGCCAAAAACTTAATTTTCCATGCTGGAAACAGTGCATGACGGCGTCAAGAGGAAATATTTGACGGCGTCAAGAGTAAAATCCATGACGACCCAGAAGAAACCTGAAGGCGTCATAAGAAGAGCGTCAAGAGTTAAAATCATGACGGCCTGCATAAGGTGTACACTTAACGGCGTCAGACCCAGATCTAGGCAGTCCGAGGGACTATTTGGCGGCGAGATGACGGCGTCAGACATTTGTTCTTGATGCCGTCACCTTCTAAAATATATATATAGTTTTCTATTTTTCATTCATAAAGAGGAACTTGTGTGGAGAAACCCTAGGGCCGAACTTTGTGAACCCTAGCTCGTATTTTACAGTAAATTCAAGGGTTTTCACCCCTTGAATCCTTTCATGTGCTATTAAGATAAGTCTTCTCTTTAATTCAATCAATATGTCTATGTGTTGGTTGTCTATATCTTGTGCTTGTCTTAATTTCAACATGCTAGGCTAGATCTATCTTGTGTTTGCTTAGATCTAATGAAACCTAGATGTTAATTATGTGTTGATTACTTGTTTATGGTTGTATTGGATGAATGATTTCAATGTTAGGCTTAAGAAAACTGGCAGATCTCCATTGTGTAACATGCTTGAACGTCTTAGGAAACATGAACTGATGTGTACTAGGTTTTATTGGTTGTATTTAATGCATGAGTAAATTCTAATGATCCCATGTTAGGAGCTTCTTAGCCGGCTCGACATAGGAGTGAAGTAGGCACTCATAGGATTGGGGAAGTAAGTACGCCACCCCATGAATGGTATTAAGGAATACAATCCGTCATCCACGCAGCTATAACAAGTAATTAACGTGTAAAAGATATCTAGGGAGTAGTGAAATCTAAGTAAATACATTTCTCCCACTTATTGCTCACAACCTTAGTTTAATATAGTTTAATTTCATTTTTAGTATTTTATTTTGATTGCATCTTAGTATTGGGTTAGTTGACTAGCAACTAATTCCGCCCAAATCCTTCAAACCCGAGATTTTAATTTGCTTTCCTAAAAATAAAAAAATTACAAAAAGAATCATCCCTCATCTCTAGACCTAGTCTTTAGGTTTTTTAATCCTAGCGACACTATTCCTAGCTGAACGATCAATCCCCCGGTACTTGTCATTATACTATACTACTTCGATCAGGTACACTGCCTGGTGGGGGTTGTAAGCTTTTCGAGATCCCTCGAGAGGTAAAGCCTGGTGCAATCCCCACGCATCAAGTTCTTGGCGCCGCAGCCTGGGGAATAGTTATTGTCTAGGTTAGAATCTCTTTTGATTAGGTCTACTTGCTAGATTCCTTTCTAGTAAGATTTTATTTTTAGTTTTAGGTTCTCTTTAGTCTATCTTATTTTTTTGTGTTTTTGTTCGTGACTCTTCACCACCCGACATCATGGACGATGGGAACATCTTTGAGCCTGTCATCCCACCACAACAAAACCCACCACTAGAACCTCTTAGGCCCCGAACCTTAGGATAGTATTCCCGACCTAGCCACCAAGGCTACCGAAACACCATTGAGCTCACCGGAGCCAATGTGACCCCCTTGCGATCCGACATCATCCGGTTGGTGCAAAGCGGATGTGCATTCCATGGACTTCGTTCCGAAGATCCAAATCAACATCTCAAGGACTTCCTTAAAATCGTAGATTCCATAGACTTAGATGTTGCAACTAGAGAGACAACCCGATTACGCCTATTCCAATTCTCTCTACGTGATCAAGATAGCCAATGGCTTGAGCGTTTACCCGCGGGATCCATCACCACATGGGATAATCTCACCAATCGCTTCCTTACTCAATTCTTCCCACCGGGGAAGACTGCAATGCTTAGGAATGACATTTTAATGTTTGAACAACATCAGGGTGAAACTTTCTACGAAGCATGGGCCCGTTTTAATAATCTCCTCCATAAGGTCCCTCATCATGGTATAAACCTTTGGTTATTAGTTCAGATTTTCTATGACCATGTTGACTATCACACTAAACGTACAATCGATAGGGCCGCGGGAGGTAGATTGCGTGATAAGAATGTCGAGGAGTCATGGGCAATTATTGAAGAGCTTGCCGCCGATAATCAAGAGATGTGGGAGTTTAATCATGTCACACCCCCAATTTACCTGACTTGCAGCGGAATGGAATGCCTGAGGGTGTAACTGTCATAGCATCACAACAAAGATATATTGAACGACCTAAAGTGTCGTTTGGAAAATACATCGTTTGATTTATTTAAAAGAAGTTCAGAGTTACAAAACATAGGTCCCAAAGTATTTAAAAGTTAAAGGAAACAAGTTGGGTACAATCAAACGATAATATATAAGTGCATGAAAAATCCAAAGTGAGATGCGTCATCCTTGCTACTCACTAAAATGACTCCATGCATGCCATGAGATATACCTTAGTTACCTGAAAATACATTGCTAAAATGGTCAACATAAAGTTGGTGAGAAATCATAGGTTTGTAAGATAAATCGTATGTACATAAGCCATAAGTAAGTAAAGTGATAAAAATGTCAAAAGAAAGCTACATTGACTCTTAAGCTCATGACCCCGAAGCTAGACAAAGTTACTTGGCCCCAAATGAGTGTTTACCAGACACTCTAATATGTTAGACATGAAATGCATCCGTAATTCCGTTGGAGCAACCCAAACACGGATGGAGGAGTCACCCTCAATAGATCTATTCACTCACTCTCGCTCGTACTTTAATTAACGGTCCATGATAATAAAGGGGACTTGTCAAGACGTGATAATAAGGCAACTTAAGCAATGTAAGGAATTTAATACTTAGGCATGTACGAAAATAAGTGTGCAATGTATTCTCCCCCGTGGGATTTGAAATCAAAGTATTGTATTAAAAACGGGGCAATGAAAACTCACCTCGAAGTGATGGTACAATGCAATGGAATGATAAGGACAATAAGGAATGAATTCAACCGCAACCTATGACGAATGAATATGATCTAATTTAGATCATGAAATGATGTAGAGAATATGCATGCACATGATAACTATACCACTCATAACTTGAAAATATACTAGTTATAGTCTTATGAAAATACATTCCAAACTTGAGAAAAATAATAAGTCTTAACTAGACTTGTGTAAACTTGTCGTAATATATATGTATAGAAGTTAGTGTTATAAACTTCGCCTTGAAAACCTTGAAGTAACATCTAATGGTCGTAAAAATAAGCTCATAAGCATAAGTACTTCGTTAGTTATAAATTTCGGCAATTTAGTAGTATTTCTAGAAAATGTAGAATTTAGTACGTAGAAGTAGTATTATTATTATTTCTAGTAAAAGCTGCCAATTATAGTGAGTTTTTGCCGATATTGAAACGTGAATAACTTGGTCGTTTTAAGTTCATTTTCCTCGTTCTTTATATCTACGGATTCGTCTTAGTATGTACTAATATATTTATGATAACTCGGCTTCTCTAGATTATGTCTAACGCCTCAGTTTGTCCACCAAAAATCGTCCAACAGCAACAATTTTCAGAAAAATGGTTTTCGTCAATAAACTTGCAAAAATCATATCTCCTTCGTTATAAACTAGTTTTAACCCGTTCTTTCGCCTACGGCTTCGTTTTTGAAAGTATTTTCTAAATCTTAGGTTGAAAAGTTCCCCTGAGTTACTGAGTTTTCCAGGTTTTCATTTTTGGGACAGTAGGTATATATATGTATTCCAAATCCATTTCTAGTGTCCTAAACTTGTTTCTACTCCACCCAAATCACTTCCAATTACCACAAATCTAGTCTAATCCTACCATACACCTTCTTAAGGTGTCATGGGTTCCTAAACATCATCAATCTAGTGGATCTAACCAAAGTTTCCATTTCTAGGGTTTCAAAGACATAAGCATAGATTATGAGTGGTAAGAGCTAACATATGCATGAAATATTGTATGAAAACTATATAATCATAACAAATACTTGAAGAAATGAAAAAAATAAATTTTTGTAAACTCACTTGAATGATTATGAAGCTTGTATGATCAAAACCCTAACAATCCTTGAGTTTATATTCCAAAACCCTAACAAGGACAACAATCTAGGCTTGATTTAAACTTGATCTTGTAAAATATGGTGGATCTTGGTGGTTTTGTGTTTTGGCTGTGGGTTTGGAGAGAAAAAGAGAGGAAAAAGTGATTTTTTTTTATTGAAAATTTCTAAGTGTGAATTGTAGTATGAGTTTGTAGATATTTTTTGTAAGATTTAATAAGTTAAGGAAAATTTAATGCATGAGGTCAAGGGGGGGGGGGGGGGTTCATGGCCGGTTTTTCAAAGGGTTCAAAAGCAAGAATGTAGTCTTTGATTTATTTAGGATAGTTAGTGGAAGATTTGTAGTATAAGTATAGGTTTTAGGTGTTAAATTTAGGTAATTGTAGTTAGTTTTTAGTGATAATCGAGTACCGGGTTTGCGAGAAATAAATTTTAACACGTTAACCGGGACTTAATAAAGTCATAAAAATATTAAAAATATGTTGGGTACAAAATTTGAGCGTTTGGATAATTATTATTTAGTTTTCACGAAAACCGTCGTAATTATATTAAACTTACGTTATAAATTTAATAAATTCCCAAAATACCGGGTAAATGAATTTTATAATTTTTATGACGTTGTAAGGAGTTTAAAAATATATCGGAACCATCGTGGGGGTTTTTAGATATGTTAGTTATATTTATTTATTGCGGGTTAACGTTTAATTAAAAGAAATAAACGTAAAACGTTAAACATACCAAAAATAATAATATGAATATTCTACGAGTGGTATAGTATGCAAATGCTATTATGATGATATGTAGACTATTTCTAGTCCGTATGAAGTGTCCCTAATGATAATGCATGAATTCGCACCTGAACCAATACGGTTACGCGAATTTAAGTACTCGTAAACTAAATTTACGATGAAATGAGCAATGCACGTGAATAGTATTTTCTTTCCGGAAATGAATAGTACTTTGGTGAATAGTAAATTTTTTTAATGCTTCTCAGAATATCAAATTGACCTCAAAAATGATGAATAGTAAAACGAGGAATATCATTTTGATGAATAGTGATTTATGAATAGTAAACTGTCAAAGTTTGGGAAATAACCTGAAATGGTGAGTTGTGACAGTCGCCCACCCAAAAAGGAATTCAGTCCCTGAATTCAGCTAGTGTTGGTCTCGGTAATAGGTTTGGTGAAAAGATGTGGATACTTGCGTTGCATTTGGTCTTCTCGTTCCCAAGCAAACTCGGGTCCTCTTCGAGAATTCCAGCGAACCTTCACGATCGGAATTCGACTCTGCTTCAATTGTTTGACCTCTCGGTCCATGATCTCAACGGGTTCTTCCACAAAGTTAAGCTTGTCATCTAGTTGAATTTCTTCTAATGGTATAACGGAAGACTCGTCCGAAAGGCATTTCTTGAGGTTTGAGACATGAAACGTGTTATGTACGTTGCTGAGTTCTGATGGAACTTCAAGCTTGTAAGCTACTGGACCAATCCTTTCCAGTATCTTAAATGGACCAATGTATCTCGGGTTCAACTTTTTGTGTTTCCCAAATCGTATCATGCCTTTCCAGGGCGAGACTTTCAACATGACTTTGTCTCCGACCTGGAATTCCAATGGTTTGCGTCGAACATCTGCGTAGCTTTTCTGTCTACTTCTAGCGGTTTCAAGTCTTTCTCGAATCTGGATTATCTTTTCTGTTGTTTCTCGTACCATCTCCGGGCCAGTACATTGTACATCACCGACTTCGGCCCAACAAACTGGAGATCGACACTTACGACCATAAAGTGCCTCGAATGGTGCTGCTTTTATGCTTGAATGGTAGCTGTTGTTATAAGAAAACTCGATCAACGGCAAATGGTTAGCCCAACCATTTCCAAAGTCAATCACATATGCTCGCAGCATGTCCTCAAGCGTCTGAATAGTTCTCTCGCTCTGACCATCGGTCTGGGGATGGTAAGCAGTGCTCATGTCTAACTTGGATCCAAAGGAATCTTGTAGTGACTTCCAAAAGTTTGAAGTAAAGCGACTATCTCTGTCCGAAATAATGGAGATTGGTGCTCCATGTCTTGAGACTATTTCCTTGACATAAAGTCTAGCAAGTTGTTCCATGGAATAAGTCTCTCTAATGGGTATGAAATGGGCTGATTTGGTAAGATGGTCAACAATTACCCAAATAGCATCATAACCTCCTGACGTCTTGGGAAGTTTAGTGACAAAGTCCATTGTAATACGCTCCCACTTCCATTGTGGAATTTCTGGTTGTTGAAGTAGTCCTGACGGTTTCTGGTACTCGGCTTTCACTTTAGCACAAGTAAGGCATTTGCTGACATACGTAGCTATTTCTGCTTTCATGTTCGGCCACCAATATAGCTTTTTGAGATCCTGATACATCTTGTCAGAACCTGGGTGAATAGAGTACTTCGACTTGTATGATTCATGCATAATCAATTCTCGTACTCCACCATAGAGTGGTATCCAACTTCGGTCCTTGAAGCATAACACTCCATCTGCTCTCTTCACAAAGCCATTTTTGTTCTCGGGCATGCCATAAAGCTTCTCCTGTGGTCGATTTTCTTCCTTGAGAGCCTCAATCTGAGCTTCTAGAATCTTTGATGGTAATGGTGAAATGATAGTCATTCCCAACGACCTAACCCTTAAAGGTTTGAGTCGTTCCTTTCGGCTAAGTGCATCTGCTACAACATTTGCTTTTCCTGGGTGATATCGGATTTCACAATCGTAATCACTCAACAATTCTTGCCAATGACGTTGTCTCATATTAAGTTCCTTCTGATCAAGTATATGCTGTAAGCTCTTGTGGTCGGTAAAAATTACACATTTGGTACCATAAAGATAGTGTCTCCAAATCTTGAGTGCAAAAACTACGGCACCCAACTCCAAGTCGTGTGTAGTGTAATTCTTCTCGTGTATCTTAAGTTTTCTAGATGCATAAGCTATCACCTTCTCGTTTTGCATTAGCACAGCTCCAAGTCCTTTATGCGAAGCATCACAATATACCACAAAGTTCTCAATACCTTCTGGTAGTGACAAAATCGGTGCACTACAAAGCTTCTGCTTCAATAACTGAAATATAGATTCTTGCTTCTCTCCCCACTTGTACTTTTGATTCTTTTGTGTTAGCTTAGTCAGCGACTTCGCTATCTTAGAAAACCCTTCAATAAACCTTCTGTAATATCCTGCAAGTCCTAGGAATTGACGAATTTCCATAGGAGACTTGGGCGTAGCCCAATCCTTTACTGCCTCGATCTTTGCTGGGTCGACTTGTAATCCTTGGCTATCAATGACATGGCCAAGAAATTGAACTCTTTGTATCCAAAAATCACACTTTGAAAATTTGGCATACAATAGCTCCTGCTTGAGTAGTTCCAGAATTGTTCTGAGGTGTTCTGCGTGCTCTTCCGTACTCTTGGAATAAATCAAGATATCGTCAATGAATACGATCATAAACTTATCAAGATATGGTTTGCACACTCTATTCATGAGGTCCATAAATACAGCAGGTGCATTGGTTAATCCGAAAGGCATTACTTGAAACTCATAATGACCATAACGTGTTCTAAATGCCGTCTTCGGAATATCTTCTTCCCAAACTCTAAGTTGATGGTAATCGGATCTTAAATCAATCTTGGAATAAAAACAAGAACCTTGTAGCTGATCGAAGAAGTCGTCGATCCTAGGTAGTGGATAACGATTCTTCACCGTTAACTTGTTCAGCTCACGATAGTCGATGCACATTCTGAAAGATCCATCCTTCTTCTTCACAAACAAAACTGGTGCTCCCCAAGGCGAGGAACTCGGTCTAATGAATCTTTTGTCCAAAAGTTCTTGTAATTGGTTCGACAATTCTTGCATCTCCGAAGGTGCAAGTCTATACGGTACTCGCGCAATTGGTGCAGCTCCTGGCACTAATTCAATCTGAAACTCAACTTGGCGTGTAGGCGGAAGTCCTGGCAATTCTTCCGGAAAAACTTCTGGAAATTCCTTAACAATTTGCACATCTTCAAGTCGTTTCTCATCCGACTTCTTCTCCGTGATGTGAGCCAAGAATGCATAACAACCCTTCTTTATGTACTTCTCAGTTGTAATGCACGATATGATACTGAGTCTAGTTCCACTTCGCTCTCCGCGAACAACTAAAGTTTCATCACTATAAGGAAGGTGAACCACTTTCTCATCACAAATAATTCTTGCACGATGTCTAGATAACCAATCCATGCCGATAACAACGTCGAAACTTCCAAGTTCTACGGGCATAAGGTCTATATTGAATGGATGGTTTAGGAAATTGATTGTGCAACCACGGACAATGGTGTTGGTTTTAACTAGGACCCATCGGCTAATTCAACAATATAGGGAATGTGTAAGGTGGTTGGTTCTATGTTAAGTAAAGGTGCAAATGCAATAGAAACAAAACTTCTATCCGCTCCTGAATCAAATAAAATGGATGCATAACGATTATTAACGAGGAACGTACCCGCAACAACATTCGGGTCCTCTCGGGCATCTTCTCCTCCCATAACATAAGCTCTTCCTCGAGCCACTCCACATTGGTTTCCAGTTCCTTGGTTCTTCTTCTTTGGGCACTCACTCCTATAGTGTCTAATTTCTCCGCAACCAAAACATGTTACTGGTGGTTTCTGAATGTTACCCAAGTTTGGAAGCCTGCAATCTTTGGCGTGGTGACCAACCTTCTTGCAGTTGCCACATAAATCTGGGCAACGTCCTGGATTATGATGCTTCTAACACTTATCACACTTGGGTAGAGTACCAACATATCCTTTCCCTTCATTCGGCCCTGCAGCATAGGCCCTTGCCACTTCCTGTCTCTTAGGTGCTGGTTGGATAGCATTTCCACCTTGGTTGTAGTCAAACCTCCTCTTGTTGTTGTTGTTGTTATTGTTTGGGTTATTGGGGTAGTTGTGGTTTCGGTTGTTGTTATAGTTGTTGTTGTTTCGAGTGTTGTTGTAGTTGGTGTTGTTTGAACGGTTATTGTTGTTGTTAACAGCAGATTTTCCTTTTAACACTTGGACCATAAGTTTCTGAGTTATACGAATAGCCTCTTCCATTGATTGTGGGTTGAAAGACATCACATCCCCTCGGATGCTTTCAGGTAGTCCACCAGTAAAGTTCTCCATCTTTTTCTCATCGTCAGAAACCATAGTTAGACATATTGCAGCCAACTCCTGAAACTTCCTTATATAGGTCTCAATGTCATCACCCTTTGTTACCAGCTCATAGAATTCGGTTTCCAACTTTTGCACCTCAGTATGAGGGCAAAACTTCTTAGTCATCAGCTTCTTGAATTGATCCCAAGTGAGCTTGTGGGCATTCTCCATACCAATAGGCTGAGCATGAGAATTCCATCAAGACATAGCTTCATCAAGAAGCATACCTGTAGCAAATTTTAGCTTGTTGACATCCGGGCAACCGCACATGAGGAATACATTCTCAGTCTTTTCAAACCAGCGGATCAAAGCAACCGCTCCCTCAGTGCCCTTAAACTTGACGGGATCACTAATCTTGAAATCCTTCCAAGTGCACTCACGCCTAGTAGTGGGTGGTTCAACCGCCCCAGTATTAGGTGCAACCTCAGCAGCCCTAGCAGCAACTTCAGCTCTCTCAGTCTCCAGAGCTTCTGCTATACTATCCCTGACCAACTTGCGGATAGCGGCTTGAGTCATAGCGGGTGTTTCTGGTGTAGCCTTTCCTTTCCTTGGCGCCATACTTCTGATAAATAATAATCGACAACAACCATGAGAAAGCCATAATGGAAATAGTCATCGTACCAAAAGTATACACCCACAACATGTATATATACAACCACAACAAGTATAAATACAACCACGACATGTACGAGTACAACCACAACCTGTAATAATACAACCACAACACGTATAGATACAACCACAACAAGTATAAATACATTAACAATAAAGAGCAACCACGAAACATCATAAATATAATCACAACACATGAATATAATACATGAAAATTTCGGCCTACATGGACCGATATATATATATATATATATATATATATATATATATATATATATATATATATATATATATATATATATATATATATATATATATATATATATATATATATAGCGTATATATATATATATATATATATATATATAGCGTAACCATTCCAACATAGTAGAGTCACACTTGATATATTTGTTTGTACAACAACCAAAAGACTACAAGTTCTTGAACTATGTCCCACACCTCGGGACTAGGAAAATAGTAAAAGCTAATACAATACAAGTCTATGTCTATGCTCCTCCAGGTGCTCTAGATGGACCAGGTGCTCCAGATGCTCCAGGTGCACTCCTAAGACGACGGATCTCCCTGTCCATCATGATGACAATCTCCTCTAGATGCTGAACTCGGAGCTGAAGAGCAGCATCTCTGCCCTCCATCATAGTCAACCTCTCCTGAGCTACTGCCAACTGGTGTGTCTGCTCTCCCTGAGTCTCCTGTGTAGTCTGAGCTCTATCCCGTATCTCCGGTAGCTCATCCCTAAGCTGATCAATCAGCTCCTGGTGTCCCTCCTGCCGTGCCTCAAGTCCATGATACGACACGTCGATGCTAACTGTGCCTAAAATCAATCCCTCGACCTGCTCCTCGACCACCTCAAGTCGAGTAGTGATAACCTCATCAACCCTATAACCCAAACTATCAACCTGCTCCTGTTGAGCCCCTAACTGATCCTCTACGGTAACAGCTGTAGGCCCCCTAGCAGCAGCTGCTCTCGAACTCTCACCTACATGGTATACTGGTGGTGGTGGAAGGTCAGAAGTCTCTGTAGTAGGTGAAGCTGGTGTAGTAAACCTTGCATGCTTCCTGAGCGGCAAGAGTGATGTAGATATAGAAGTAATAGCGGGTATGGCTGGTGGTGCAGGTAATATAGGAATACCAGGGATCCTAAAAGTAGATGTAGCAGGGCGAACACTCTTACTAGCAACTAGAGTCGTCTTCCTACGGGGAAACATAAGTCTTGGTTCTGAGGGAATAGTAGTAGCAGGGGATGATATGTCAGTAGGTACACGGGTAACCTCAGGTGGTGCAATAGGGGAGACATGAGGAGTAGGAGCAGTCTCTTCCTCCTCAAAAGGCTCAGTTTCCTCACCTGATGCCGAGAGTGGCAACACAGGTACAGGAGGAATGGGTGGTGGAGAAAA
Organism: Artemisia argyi; assembly: GCA_030686995.1. NCBI lineage: Eukaryota > Viridiplantae > Streptophyta > Magnoliopsida > Asterales > Asteraceae > Artemisia > Artemisia argyi. The sequence continues at coordinate 317,974,722 of CM060708.1, read as the reverse complement.
AGCAGTGGAAGACATAGAGCCTTCAACATCAGAGTCTGAGACAGAGTAAAGTATGACAATGTTCGGGTCTGAAGACATAACTCTGTGATAATCAAGGTGAAATGAAAATAAATAACTCGTATAATGGAATCACCTAAAACAATAAATATGCACTTATGATGTAATAATGAGATGCTATGATAATGTGGTTATAGTCTAGGGTCTATGATGCATCCTAGTTCGCTATAACCTTAGCTCTGATGCCAATCTGTCACACCCCCAATTTACCTGACTTGCAGCGGAATGGAATGCCTGAGGGTGTAACTGTCATAGCATCACAACAAAGATATATTGAACGACCTAAAGTGTCGTTTGGAAAATACATCATTTGATTTATTTAAAAGAAGTTCAGAGTTACAAAACATAGGTCCCAAAGTATTTAAAAGTTAAAGGAAACAAGTTGGGTACAGTCAAACGATAATATATAAGTGCATGAAAAATCCAAAGTGAGACGCGTCATCCTTGCTACTCACTAAAATGACTCCATGCATGCCATGAGATATACCTTAGTTACTTGAAAATACATTGCTAAAACGGTCAACATAAAGTTGGTGAGAAATCATAGGTTTGTAAGATAAATCGTATGTACATAAGCCATAAGTAAGTGATAACGCTCAAAATTAACATATTTTTAGTCGCGTTATTGTTTGATTTATGAGTGGAAATTGGTCATATTTGTATACATTTGTAACTTAATCGTGGAAAAGTGTTTATACATGCAAATATAGCCAAAAGCAGGGAAAAGTGAACAAAAGATGAAGAATTGAAGTGGACATGCATTTTTGGAGAGTTTCGAGAGGATCAAAGAAGAAAGAAATGTTGCATGAACAAAAGGATTTGATAAAGACAAGTTTACTACACGAAATTATCAAGGAAATATCAAGTTCCAATGGACAAAGTCATGCCACGAAGAAAAATATTACATGCAACATAAAACGACGAAGAAAAGACATGAAATCATGATCAGACAAAATCCAACCGATCGGTTGCAACCCGCAACCAGATCGGCTGGAAAAGTGACAGAATGACCATCCGATCGGATGGCGAGAAACCGATCGGTTGGTGGTGACTGAAGTTACAAGTTTTGCATTAATTGGCGACTTTACTCCCCATAATCATTTGTGGCTGATCATTGTTGCTTATTTACTGTGGAGGGACGTTTTTACTTGAAGTATAAGTGTCATTAAGCTATATAATGAGCACTTAGGACTTAGAGATACTTGTACCACCATTATCTAACTTAGTATTACACCAAATCTTGTTAGCTTATCTTATATTGCCTGAAAGTTTACTAAGTGTTGTAAAAACGTCTGGAATGTGTCGAGTTAAAGTCTCAAGCATTGGTTCGAGTGTGGAGTTGTTTACTTACATTGGTGAGCAATTGGAGGAGTGTGGTTGCTATAGTTCCACAAGTTTTCTCATTGTAATTTTCAAGACTAGGTACACCTTGATACTTATGATGAACAATTGTTACTTTAAGTTTTATGAAAGTTTTCTTATTTACTTGTGTTTTATTATGATTGCTATGGAGTAATTTGTGATATACTTGTGTATATGATGTGATTGGCAAATGGAGTATTATCTTATGAAAAAGGTGATGCATGAAAACATATCTATTTTTTATGAGTTTGTTGATATAACATCTTTTCTTGCTTAATTTGTCGGTAAAAACAATTTCTTGAAAAATAGGTCCGAAAGGATTTTCAACTTGTTTTTATTCCAAAATACTAATACACCAAATTAGTATGGAATAGGATGCTTGACAACCATATTATTTACTTGTTAAGATAGATTTGAGACGATTTCATCACGAAAAAAGGACCGAAAGGATTCGTAGGAATTCATAAGAAAAGAATTGATTTTCTAAACAACCATGTGTTTATAGGATTGTCATACTAATTTGATATGTCCGAAAGGAGTCATTTAGGTGATAGAATTCTTAGTAGTAGTGAAAACATGACATACATCATAGATTGTATAACTACTCATTTTTAGTTGCGCATCATAACAAGTTTTACACCAAACTTCATACTCAAATTGTTACGATACTCCTAATTACCAGTCAGGGAATTATACACAAGTATATGTTAGTTTTTATTGATTTTCTTTTAAATTAAGATTTTACATAAATTTGGATTGACAACCCTTATTTAACAAACGTTTTTCTAATTACTAAAACTACCAAATCCCTTGGGACGATCTCGACTTACCCACCTTTATTACACCGGACGAGTATACTTGCTCGTATGTGCTAGATAATAATCGGATAATTCGTGTTTATAAATTTTAAAACTTGTACTAACAAAACGCACATCAAGTTTTTGGCTCCGCTGCCGGGGATTTGATTAATTTTCTTAGTTTTTAGTAATTAATTGGTTTGAAACTAGTTTTTAAAGTAAAAGTAAAAAAAAAAAAAAAGTTTTTTGACCAACCGAATCGGCTGGGTAACCAACCGATCGTCACGGTAAAAATTATTGGATTCTGTTTTTAATAATTAATTCTTACTTTTCTGTTTTTAGTTAATTAGTTTTAATAATTATATAGTTAATGTTAGTTTTTAATAGTTTTAAGTTGCACTTATTAGTCATTTTAATGTTTTAGAAGTTTTAATTTTAATTAATGATTTAGTAATTCTTAAAGACATCTTAATTAATGCTTTTATTATTTTTAATCTTATAATTAAAAGTTTTATTAGTTTTATAAGAAAAAAAAAATTAGTGTAAAAACTCCAACCGATTCGGTTGCGGGTTCCAACCGATCAGTTGGAGGTGGTAATTTGTGCTAACCGATTCGGTTGGATTAGAAACCGATCGGTTGGTCATCTCGGTAAAATTTTAGACATTTTTAATTTTTAGTTTATTTTCTATTCTTAGTGTTTTATTTAGTTAATTTACTTGTTCTTATTTCATATTAAGAGTTTATTTGATTATAACTAACCCTCATGCTAATGATTTGGATTTTTTTTTTATGGTTATGTTATAGTTAGTAAGTGCTTAAGTTGAAATGGAGAGTTTGAGCCAAATTTCTGCGTATTTGAAAGACTTGGAAGATATGTTCAAGGATTCCGGTGATTCCTTGGAAAAGTTAGAGAGTTTGTTGGAAAAAGCAAAGTTGGATTTGGAAGGAGAGGAAGTTATTTGTGATAATATTGCTTATTTGCCACATGAAATGTGTTATCCAAAGAAGGAGAATGAGAGGAAAGTTGTTGTTTTCACTAAAGCACCACCTAAGAAATATGATGCTCCACACATGAGGTATTCAACACCTTGTGCGGTGGAAGGAGTTAAAGCTTGGGATGCGGAATTGAATATGGAATATGGAGACAATTACATTTCGGAAGATATGCTTGACAAACTTGGTTTTGTTAGGCTTGATTATGTAAGTTATGGTAAGAAGGAAGTGAAAGGAGTTAGAGTGAATATTCATGGTCATATCTTTAAAGTTGATTTTGTTGTTTTGGAGTATACTAATGAAGATGAACCGGAAGTGATTTTTGGTAGAGATTTCTTAGTGAATACCAAGTGAAGTTTGGATTTTGCACTTGGGGAGTTGAAAATTAACATAAGTGATTTGGAAGAAGGGAAGAATGTGAATGATATGCTTGTTGATGTTTGTGAAGGAATGGACATGTTGAAGGAAGGAACGGATGAAGTTTGTAAGATGGGTAAAGCTAACCGAAACAAAACACCATTGAACAAATTAACCCAACCCTCCACCCAAAAAGAAAACAAATCATCATCATCATCATCATCCAAAACACCACCTAGTTCACCAAAAAGTACCAAACCTTTAACCAAAGAGCAAAAACAAGCCATTTTAGAGAATCTTGAAGCAAAGATTAGTGAATTGATGGAAAACAAACCGGTCATTGAAGTATTGAGGAATTATATGGAGTATAGGAAGAAGCTAGATGGAGTTATGTTGGCAAAGTCTAAGTTGAAGGATAATAGTTTTGATGAAGTAGAGGAGTGAATGATAATTGAGAATGGGCTCCCAAAGAAAATGAATGATCTCGGAAATTTTGTTTTACCGGTTAAAATTAATGGGACAACTCCTTTATATGCATTAGCCGATACGGGTTCTAGTGTGAGTATTATGCCTTATCCATTGTATCATAAGTTAGGATTAAGAGACCCTACACCTAACAATTCTAAACTCACTATGGCGGATAATTCTAAGGTAAAAGCAATGGGAGAAGTAAGAAATGTGAGAGTTCAAATTGGTTATCAAGCATTCTTGGCGGATTTTCTTGTGTTGGATGTTGCGGTTGATAAGGAACTACCTTTGTTGTTAGGTAGACCATTTTTAAGAACTTGTGGAGCTATAATAGATATGGGAAAAGGTACCATGACAATTGATGATGGAGTTCTTAAGAATACTTACTATCCAAAGCCTAGAGGGGGTAGTAATGGAGATGATAATGATGAGGACCAAGAGGAGGATTTCCTTGGTTGCTTTGAAGTAGGAAGGGATGAAGATGGTAGACCAAAGTTTGGTCCATGCACACCTAGTTTCTTTGATATTGAAGATGAAATGGAAAGAGCTCTAGCAATGGAGGCTTTCTTTAATCCTTTTAAAAATATTTTTGTATTTAACAAGTTGACAGATTTTCTTGGATCTTTACCGGTCCAATTGAAGAATTTGGAATGGGGTTCCTAGGGACATAGCATTTACAAAAGAGAGGAAGGAGATGGTGATTGGCATTGCAAATTTGATATCACATGTCCTAGTGGAAGGAACTTTGCAAGAACTTTCAAAACTCAAAAGACAACTAGGAAGTTGGCAAACAAATATCGTGGAGAAGACATTCTTAGGAATGAATATTTCCATGGATGAAGAAGAATGATCACAAGAATAAAGCACATCTTATGCTAGTTTGTTTGTTTCGTATTTTTATTTTTCATGCATTTTATTTTATGTTTCTAAGTTTTATGCATTTCAAGTTTGAATGAGACTATCTATTTGTTAATCTATCTATTTATCTATTTTATTTAGTTTAAGTTTTAGTTTTTAGAGTTTAAGTTATGTTTTAGTTTTAAGTTTAGAAGTAGAAACAAGATGACCAAAATTTTTGGTAAACAAAGTGTGTTGGAATACAAGTTAATAAGTTTGAGAAAAGAGAAGAAAAAACTCCTAGCACTTGTGTCAAGTCAAGTAGTGGAGAAAAAACTTTGAAAAATCAATTTCATAACCAACCGATTCGGATGGATTCACAACTGATCGGATGGAGTTGAATATATAAACCAAAATTTTCAAAAACTTAAGAAAAACACATACACACAATCCACCAAAAATTGGGGTTAAAAATTCGACCATAAGAAGTTGTTAGAAGGTTGCAGGAGTGATAATTAATCATCAATGGCATCAAGTCAAGTAAGTTATATCATTAATTTTGTTCAATTAAGTTTTAATTCGGATGATTGAAATTAGGTCACGAATTGGGTATTTTTGGATTAGTTCGAATTGAGATGTAATATTTTGGGGATAAGTGATTAGATGATAGGAGAAGGTATTGAAAAAAGAATTAGATCAATTGATTAAGTTTTGAGTAAGAATTCATTGATTGAATTTTCGAATTGAATTAGGTTTAATCTTTGAAGCTAGTTTATTTGCAATTGATGAATCCCATAAGTTATATGATTGATAATTAGTGATGTTAGGTTATTGCATTGTTGATTAGAACACTATTTGGAAGATTTTTAGTAGATGATGTTATTGGTTTTTATAGAATAATTGGGTTGATGATTGGAAATATTAGGAATGATTGTTAGGAGAGTTTGGATGTTTAGAAGTACTCAAGAATGAGAGATTACAAGTTAGAAAGAAGTTCGGATTGATTGGGAAACGTTTAGGATGGATTGGAGAAGAATTTGGTTTGCAGGAAACTCCAACCGAATCGGTTGCGAGTTGAAACCGATCGGTTGGGAGTGTGCCAAAGTGCAACCGATTCGGTTGGACCTCAAACCGATCGGTTGGTTGCCTCGGAAAAATTTTTGACAATTTTTTAAAATGTGTTTTCTAGTTTCTAAATTGATTGATATTAGTTCTTATACTTATATACTAACATAATTTGAGATTTCTTTCAGGGAAATGTTGGAAGATTGGGACGAAATCCAATTGTTAATAAGTATTTGAAAAGGAACGAGAGGAAAAGGATTACTTTCAGTTTGAAACCGGAGTCTAATGAGAATGTCAAGTTTTCTCATGTGCAAAACAAAGATGAGAAGAATGCGTATAGAGAACGTCTTTCAAAACTTCAAGAGAGGAAGATTGCTAAGCCTAGGTTGCTTGATTGGGAATTGCTTGAGGAGTATGAATGTGAAGATCAATTAAGGAGCATGATGACTATGGTTTATGTGTATCCTGGTGATGGAGATAGGTTTGAAGATTATTCTTGGGAAAGAGCTTTTAGTATTCGTGAAGATGTTTACAAGGAATGGTGTTTGGAGTTCTTTTCTACGTTCTACTTTGATAGAAAGGTAAATGATGTGCTTGGAGATGTTTGTGTTTGGTTTAGATTATGTGGTCGCGAACATGCTTTTTCTTTGCCAAAAGTTGTAGTTGCACTTGGTTTGTATGAGGATAGTGAGATTCAACATAGGTTGTTTGGACCACATTTTGTGAGTTTAGCTAGAGGTAATGATCAATACACGGGTATTGATGAGTATTGGAATAGAATTGGTGATCCAACTTGTCTTAGGAGAAATGCTTCTAGGATTAGGAATCAATTGTTGAAGGTTTTACAAAAGTTGATTTCTTGGGGATCGATAGGAGTGGTGGACAAGACAAGTGTAGTCAACCGGACCTATGGGTGATGAAGTTGTTGGAGGAAGACAAGAATGGGAATGTGGCATGGATTATTGCCGAGTATCTTTCGAAGAGAGCACCGGGGATTAAGAAACAAAGTGATGTTTGTGGAGGTCAGTATGTGACCATGTTGGCTAAAAATCTTGGGTATTTTAATGATGAGGAGTTGAGGAAGTGTAGAGTGAGATTGGAGAGTGAGTTTTGGGATGCTTTTAGTTTTGGGAAAGCATTGGATAGGATTAACAAGACTTTGGGACCTTGGATCGAACCAAGTGTGGGGGTACAATCCGGAGCTTATGCGGGAGCGCCTTCACAACCTCAAATGGGGAGTTTTCCGGGTAGTACCCAAAGTGGTTTTGATTCAGGATGGGGTGATTGGAACCGTGAATTAAATGCTATTAAGTGTAGGGATGTTTGGAGAGATTTGATGCAAATGAGGAATAACTACAACTATGATTATTCCATACCTATGATCCAACATTTGGCACAAGATGCCAATTATGAGGTACCTCCCTACAACCCACCAAATGTTCCACCATACCCTTTACCGTATTCTCCATAACCTGGACCATACCCCTATCCTTATCCTGGTTATTCACCATTTTCCGAGCCATATCCTCCATATGGTAGACTTCCCGAGTATGGTAGTTTAGGTGTTAATGTGGGTGGACCGAGCTTTAATCCTGGAGGATCGAGTTATGATGTTGGTGGTTCGTCATCAAGAGCTGGAAAGAAGAAGAGACGAGTGGTAGACGAGGACGATGAAGAAGATGTTGATGAGGATGAAGAGGAAAGCGAGGACGAGTTCGTTCGTTCCGATGTGAGTTATTGATGGTGACGCTTGATTACATGATTATGGTTGGTTTTCAAAAACAATTATGTGTCGAAAAATTTCTATTTCTATTATCTTTAACTATTTTCTTGTAGGATTTATAACGTAACGTAATTTTCTATTTATTTGGTTTAGATATGTTTTTGTTTGTGTTTGTTTGGTTGTTTCGTATATTTTACAGTTTTCTTGCAGGAGTTTTATTACGGAAGTATATAGTTGATCAACTTTTGGAGTCGGTAAACTCATTTGCTTATTATGATTAAATATGCATGTTGCGTATTTAACTCCGGTATTTTCTAAATTTTTCCATTTCCTTTACTTTGAAGTCATTTTTTTTATTACATTGAGGATAATGCAAAACTTAAGTGTGGGGGAAGGAAGAAAATAGAAAAATTGCATTTTTTTTTTGATTTTTAAATTTTTGTTTTAGAGTCGTGAACTTTAGTAACTAGTAGTAGTTCGCCCTTCATATTTTAGTTAAAATAAGGTTGATTTCATGGTATATAATAATGATATTTTTGGAGAATAAATTCAAGTTTTAAAGAGCAATTTGTCTCGGAATTGATAACATTTGCTAGCACAATTTTATACCCTTATTACTTTAAATTGTGAGGATTAGTTTTTTTTTATGAGAATAGTATTTCTTATATTATTTACATATTTTATGATGAGTGTGCCGGTGGTTGTGTTAATTCTAGAACTTGTACTTGTTATGCATTACGGTTAAAATCATTTTCGAATGATGAGGATAAATTCATATGATAAGAGGCAAACTTAGGAATAAAACCAAATGGCCATCCGTTTACAAAATAATTTTTGCTAACCACATTGGTTAGTTACCCTCGTATTTGGAACCCATTTGTTAGCGTTCATTTTTAGCGCTAGATACCCTTAGTTACACCCTTTGAGCCATCCTTTTCATTTTGTTAAATCCAGAAAAATACAAAAATATTTTACACTTTAAACCTTAGCCTAACCTTTGTCAAAGTCTAAATGGTTGATTGCGAGTTGCTTGGTTGCTTGGTTAGTTTTTGATGATTATTAGTTAGCCACACTTCACAATTTATGTGTGTGTCATTCCAACAAAGACGAAGGATGCATACTTCTTATTTGTATTTTTTGTGATGTATGCTTATGCAAAGTGTGGGGGAGGTGTTACTTTAAGTTAAAAAAAAAAAAAAAAAAAAAAAAATCATCGCAACTATAAGGTGACAAATATAGCCAATGTGTTATATTATTATGAATAAAAAAAGTCATGTGATATGTTGTTAGCCGATGTGCTAAGTTTGAAGAATATTTTATGGTGAATCAAGGTATCAACATGTGGAGTCGAAAAGGAGAAAGATTGTAACTATTATCATTTTTTTTGGGTTTGTGGATTATGTGAGATTAGCAACTATGGGACTTAGACTTTGATTTTATTTTTCTTTTAAACCAATTTCATAAATATTCCCATGCCTTATCCTTACCTTTTTGACTTAGTGTAATTATTTTGCATGAAAGTTTATAAAACCCTTAGCCTAAACATTACAACCCGAATAAAAGACCTCTTTGATGAATTATTCTATTGTTTTGATACTTGTACAAGCCTATGGTAAGAAATATTAATCATGACTGTGCAAATGAGTGATCTATTAATCATTACACACATTGAGTGATGAGTGAATTTCAAATTATTTTCGTGAGGTGCTTAGAATTGTTATCAATCTCTTTATTTACTTGATTGAGTTCAAATAAGATGTTTGCACTATTACCATTGAATTCAATTTTCTTTTGATTAAGACTTGCTCGAGGGCGAGCAAAGCTCAAGTGTGGGGGATTTGATAACGCTCAAAATTAACATATTTTTAGTCGCGTTATTGTTTGATTTATGAGTGGAAATTGGTCATATTTGTATACATTTGTTACTTAATCGTGGAAAAGTGTTTATACATGCAAATATAGCCAAAAGCAGGGAAAAGTGAACAAAAGATGAAGAATTGAAGTGGACATGCATTTTTGGAGAGTTTCGAGAGGATCAAAGAAGAAAGAAACGTTACATGAACAAAAGGAATTGATAAAGACAAGTTTACTACACGAAATTATCAAGGAAATATCAAGTTCCAATAGACAAAGTCATGCCACGAAGAAAAGACATGAAATCATGATCAGACAAAATCCAACCGATCGGTTGCAACCCGCAACCAGATCAGCTGGAAAAGTGACAGAATGACCATCCGATCGGATGGCGAGAAACCGATCGGTTGGTGGTGACTGAAGTTACAAGTTTTGCATTAATTGGCGAATTTACTCCCCATAATCATTTGTGGCTGATCATTGTTGCTTATTTACTGTGGAGGGACGTTTTTACTTGAAGCATAAGTGTCATTAAGCTATATAATGAGCACTTAGGACTTAGAGATACTTGTACCACCATTATCTAACTTAGTATTACACCAAATCTTGTTAGCTTATCTTATATTGCCTGAAAGTTTACTAAGTGTTGTAAAAAAGTCTGGAACGTGTTGAGTTAAAGTCTCAAGCATTGGTTCGAGTGTGGAGTTGTTTACTTACATTGGTGAGCAATTGGAGGAGTGTGGTTGCTATAGTTCCACAAGTTTTCTCATTGTAATTTTCAAGACTATGTACACCTTGATACTTATGATGAACAATTGTTACTTTAAGTTTTATGAAAGTTTTCTTATTTACTTGTGTTTTATTATGATTGCTATGGAGTAATTTGTGATATACTTGTGTATATGATATGATTGGCAAATGGAGTATTATCTTATGAAAAAGGTGATGCATGAAAACATATCTATTTTTTATGAGTTTGTTGATATAACATCTTTTCTTGCTTAATTTGTCGGTAAAAACAATTTCTTGAAAAATAGGTCCGAAAGGATTTTCAACTTGTTTTTATTCCAAAATACTAATACACCAAATTAGTATGGAATAGGATGCTTGACAACCATATTATTTACTTGTTAAAATAGATTTGAGACGATTTCATCACGAAAAAAGGACCGAAAGGATTCGTAGGAATTCATAAGAAAAGAATTGATTTTCTAAACAACCATGTGTTTATAGGATTGTCATACTAATTTGATATGTCCGAAAGGAGTCATTTAGGTGATAGAATTCTTAGTAGTAGTGAAAACATGACATACATCATAGATTGTATAACTACTCATTTTCATAACAAGTTTTACACCAAACTTCATACTCAAATTGTTACGATACTCCTAATTACCAGTCAAGGAATTATACACAAGTATATGTTAGTTTTTATTGATTTTCTTTTAAATTAAGATTTTACATAAACTTGGATTGACAACCCTTATTTAACAAACGTTTTTCTAATTACTAAAACTACCAAATCCCTTGGGACGATCTCGACTTACCCACCTTTATTACACCGGACGAGTATAATTGCTCGTATGTGCTAAATAATAATCGGATAATTCGTGTTTATAAATTTTAAAACTTGTACTAACAAAACGCACATCAGTAAGTAAAGTGACAAAAATGTCAAAAGAAAGCTACATTGACTCTTAAGCTCATGACCCCGAAGCTAGACAAAGTTACTTGGCCCCAAATGAGTGTTTACCAGACACTCTAATATGTTAGACATGAAATGCATCCGTAATTCCGTTGGAGCAACCCAAACACGGATGGAGGAGTCACCCTCAATAGATCTATTCACTCACTCTCGCTCGTACTTTAATTAACGGTCCATGATAATAAAGGGGACTTGTCAAGACGTGGTAACAAGGCAACTTAAGCAATGTAAGGAATTTAATACTTAGGCATGTACGAAAATAAGTGTGCAATGTATTCTTCCCCGTGGGATTTGAAATCAAAGTATTGTATTAAAAACGGGGCTATGAAAACTCACCTCGAAGTGATGGTACAATGTAATGGAATGATGAGGACAACAAGGAATGAATTCAACCGCAACCTATGACGAATGAATATGATCTAATTTAGATCATGAAATGATGTAGAGAATATGCATGCACATGATAACTATACCACTCATAACTTGAAAATATACTAGTTATAGTCTTATGAAAATACATTCCATACTTGAGAAAAATAATAAGTCTTAACTAGACTTGTGTAAACTTGTCGTAATATATGTGTATAGAAGTTAGTGTTATAAACTTCGCCTTGAAAACCTTTGTAACAACCCGCATTTTCAGGACATTTCTCCTATTCACTATTCATCAATTACTATTCACCGGTCACTATTCATCATTTTACTATTCATCGTTTTCGGAGTCAATTTGTGATTCCGAGTAGCGTTCAAAAATTTTACTATTCACGTGACACTATTCATTTCCGGAGGGAAACCACTATTCACGATTGCCGTTCATTTCATCGTAAACTGAGTTTACGGGTCTTCCAATTCGCGTAACCAATGTGGTTTGGCTGCAAATTCATGCATCCTTCATTTATGACATTTCATTTAGACTGGAGTAGTCTATATATATCATCAGTAACATCATCAGTACTTTAGGCCCTACACGGATATGCATTATTTTCATTTACGTATGTTTAATTTGTAATTAACTTTACCACTCAGTTTTTACTACGAACGTATACCCAATACTCCCGACTATGATCCTAACATATTTTCACAGTTATTATAATGATATAAAAATTATATTATTAATTTACCCGGTGTTTTGAAATCAATTACTATATTTCACGGTCGGAGCTTATAACTCCGTCGGTTTGCGTTATTTCAACACGATAATTATTTTAACACCCGATTATCATCAGGAATAATATTTTACAACTTTTACAACTTCGTCATATTTTATTTCATCGCGTCATGATTTATTTTTAGTTAACTCGGTACCCGGTATCACCTAAACTACACAATATCTATCAATAATACACCAAAAGTCTTTTAATTACTTACACACTCATACAAACCATCACCTCCCATACTCATTTCCCTTAAAAAGGGGATCTTGCCCCCTAGCCTAAATATATATACACTTATCCTTATCATTTTCTCATTTCTCCATATATACTTCACCTAGCAAAACACTCTCTTCTCTCCTCCCTTTTGTGTATGATCGGCCAAGCCAAGAACACCAAGAAGGATCCATCAACTTTTCAAGATCAAGTGTTTAATCAAGTCATAGTATTGATCTTGTTAAGGTTTTGAAATAAAAACCTCAAGATTATTAAGTTTTCTTGCTCAAAAATCACCCAATCTTTCAAAGTAAGTTACCAACAATCTTTCTTACTCTTTTAAACATCTACTTCATATATTTTCTTGATCTAGTAACAAAAACATGCAAATATACTATGATCCATACCACTTATTGTTTATTTTGTTTATAAACATAGATCTACAATTTTTACTAGCAATCTCATTAGATCTACTAAGATTGGTGATGTCTAGGAACCCATGACACCCTAAGAAGGTGTATGGTAGGATTGGGTACTTGTGGAGTTGATTTGAGATAGTTTGGGTAAGATCTAAACAAGTCTTGAACTAGAAAAGTTGATTTTTCAAACTATATATAAGGTTCTGTCCATTTTTGTAAAATCTGGAAAGATCAGTGGGTTTTGGGTAACTTTGGACCAAAGATTTAGAAAATACATTCCGAAACGAAACTATGGCCGAAAACGGGGATAAAATCCGAGTTACGACGAAAAAGATACGCTATTTTCAATTTTAACGACGAAAACTATTTTCTGAAAAATACCTTGCTGTCCCACGATTTTAGTGGACTGTTTCGAGGCCTAAAACTTGATCTAGCCATCCCGACTATTCAAAAATACATTAGTATACTTGATTACCTTCGCGGGGATATAAAGAACATAGAAAACGGGCTTATAACGAACAAGATACAAGTATTTGAAATCCGACGATATATATATATTTCCATCAGCTTTGTATTACAATTTTTGCCGCAAAACTGTCTTTGCGAGACACCACTTTCACGGCTGTTTTTCTTTATGATCGGATTAGTTTGAGTCCGAGCCGTAGTTAAGTAAAATCAAGTACTCCTAGCCTACTTTCCAAATCAATTGGCCGTTCGTCGAATAGACTTATAACGAATAAACTACGACCTCATCTATATACCCGATAAACTATATATTTTGACAGCTTTTACTATAATAAAATTTTCTAAGTGTTGAACATACTACTTTCAAGTAACAACAATAAGAGTCGATTTTCTCATCGATCGAGACCCGTATCACCAAAAGTTAAATGACACGACTTCAAGATATTGTTACAAGGTTTTCAAAAACGCCGAGCTTGACCATTAACACTTAACGTACAATATTTCGTGACTAGTTTTGCGAGGCCATATTGGGCATATTTTCAAGTAACGAAAATGCTATTTTTGCGACGAAAACCTTATATTTGCCGATAAGACACCAAACAAGGATCGTGGAGTACCGTTTCAACCTATTTCCATGAAAAGTGGTTATTAACCTAACGAGACGTCAAAAACGTATTTGTCGACGATAAACGTTATTTTCAAAACTAATGAGTGGTATCGATAACATACGTATTTGCATGTGTAGCATCATTTCATTTCTTACATTAGACTATCATTCATATTAGGTTGCGATTAGAGATCGTGCCTCATTTCGTGTATTCATTGTTGTCATCGTAGCTATTGCACCAGGTGAGTTCATAACCCCTACTTTTACTTGTTTTACAACTGTTTTGGGGGAAGATACATGCTCCTTACTATTTAAATTCAATGCTTGTTTTACTTGAACGCGATTCGTTTTCTCAAACATTACTGGATGGTTGAAATACTTGATTTATTACTTGAATACATTATGAATTACTTATTCCATCCTTGATTACTTTCTTATGAAAACAAGTTCTTGCTTTTGCGGATATAAATACAAAACTGTTACTTTGCCTGAGTTACCTATTACTGCCACTGAAGTCCCCTTTATCATGAACCGTTAATTACATGCGTGTGAGCGCGAATGCTGTGGATAGATCTATTTGGGTTGACACCCCGTCCGAGTTGGTCGCGCCAACCTGTCAAACGGACGCATATCATTCGGATTACTTCCGAGTGTCTGGCAAACACTTACTTGGGGCATTTTATGCTTGATTGCATACGATTACGTCGAGCTTCGGGGTCATGAGCTTTAGGCACTGTATACCTTATTTTTAGCTGTGACATGGTATTTGTTATATTGTCTTGCTAATGAAAATCTCGTGTTCCGCAAATGACTTGTTTACTTAAACATATTACTTTTGGCAGTGGGTTGTAAACACACAGGTTACAAGTCTCTTATGGCGGGACTTGTAACTGAGTGGATTTACGATGCCTTTGCTGGGAAATACTTGATTTCTGGAAAATACTTGTTTACCGAAAATACTTGATTACTGGAAACACTTGTTTACGGGAAATACTTGTTTACTAAACACTATGAACTCACCAGCTTTATGCTGACGTTTTAGCATGTATTTTCAGGTTTTAAGCAATGGCACGCTACTGGAGGTTTTGGCAGGGCATGGCATGGTCATAGAAGACTCTGATATTCTTATGGGGACCGTTTTAAACTATTTAAAGGGGCTTACTTCCGCACTACTTTTAAAAATGTAAATTCAACATTTTTGATTAAGCTATTTTATTCTAAATGAGTCAAGTGAAAACCATTTTTGAACTTGTGTTGTAATACCAATTGAGTTACACCCCAGCTACTTGTATGCTTCCGCTGGACCCGATTCTGGGGGTGTGACAGTTTGGTATCAGAGCTTTGGCTATAGCGAACTAAGTGTTTTTAAAACCTAGACTATAGCTACTTTCAAGAAAACTTAACCCTATGACCGCCGCGTGCCTGCCTGCCAAGCTGATGCCTCATTGGTAGTTGTTGCTGACTTATGTGATGAGATTTGTATCTCGTTATTAGATATATCATATTCATTTATTCTAATTGCTTACTACAATTGTCTTTCATATAAGCATGTTCACATATCATATATTTCACCGCGTTATGTTTTTCCTTGCATAGTCTCATCATTTGACCTCGAGTTTGGTCACCTGCTTTTGTCTTTCAGAACGTCTTGGTACTTGTGAAGGACATGGTATTAGTATAACTGAACTGAGTATTTCAAAATTCATGGAACCTCGGTGGAATATAGACTGGTCATTTATATTCGACCCGGGATAGTGAGATATAGGCTGACCACCTATGTCTGACTCAGAAGTGAATTTTGCAACACTGAGAATGGTTATAATAAGATTATGTCTGGATTGAATTCTCAACTCATTTCCAAATGTTTCATTCATGTGTGTGTATACTCTCGTTATTGGAACCTTCATACTTTTCATCACTTCGTAAACCACCGATTGGAAGCATGTCAGCTAGTCATTTTATTTCATGAACTTTCATATTTATGCACAATACACTCATATCACAGTATTTTCTTTTGTCACAATCTCATTTTGTTGCAGTTGTCACAGTCTCTTCCCTTCTCACCATCACTATCATTTCTTTTCCCCACCCTCATATATACAAAGAATTAGGTGACACTCTATAGATTCCGATGTCACTCATCCCTCACTACTCCCTATATTGATAAGTGGATATTATCAATGACCTTTCTAGGAAAGACTTTCCATACCTTCTATGAGGATGATCCCTCGGTACCTTAAGACCATTCAAAACTCAACCGAGATCTCAAGATATCACAAAACAATTCGAACCACTATCACTGGCCTGATCGCCAAAATTCTATCATCTAGAAAGTATTGGCTTGACTAAATTACAAGATTCATTTAGATACGAGTGCTCACTAAGCAACACCATAGAGATAAATCCAACCTCTTAACCAAGACTATAAATTGAACACTACCTCACCAATAGCCTTTATTCAAACATGTTAGACACCTATGCATTTGTGCATACATACAATACCTGGCTATTTTATCCTCTTAATACTTTCATTTTTAAATGGATTTTCTCCAAACTACCGTTATACAAAACATATATCTTGTAAGAAATACTTTTCTGATGCACTTATTTTGACAAGCAAATTCCTTTTGGCTAATTTTTTTCAAAACTATTGAATGTTACAAAATTTTAAACATCGATCTTTTGGTAAACCATATCATCCACCTTATGTTGGAAATAGTCCTGTCTTGCATAACTATTAAATTTTGAAACCTCGAGAAAACGTTACTTAGAAAGCTGCTTGCTTAAAAATTATAAATTTATTTATTCAGGGAGGATTATGAACAAAACACACAATCTCAAAACAAACTTTGAAAATCAATGATTATATTACCTCACTTATACCTTTAGGAGTTTGTGAGTTGATGACCTATAACTTGGGGAAAATCTTAGTAATGGAGACTAAGCACCGTAGGTGGAGAAAGACTCAATTCCTGACATCCTGCGGAGGATCACTTATCCTAATCTATTATTATTTTCAACAACACCCTTTTACGGATTTAACCTTGTAAGTCTTTCAAAACAAGATTCATGATACCCATTTCAATTATTCCTAATAGAGAAATTTGATTCACCTCAAACTTCTAGCGATTTCATTAAGATCTCTTTGGAACCACACCACCTATCATCTGTAGACCAATGGTCAGAATTTAAGATTGATTCAAACATAGGGAGATATGCCCAAATCGGGTGTGATTGACACTAGAAATGGTTGGATTAACCATTTGCCATAAATCAAATTCAGTTGCAACCATAGTTATCACACGAGCTTAGAGACTACACCTTTCGAAGCACTCTATGGTCGAAGTGTCAACATCCATTGACGGATCAAAACTTGGAAAAGCTCAACTCACTAGTCCCGTAAGCATTCATGAAATAACCAGGAATTTCCTACAAATCAAGAATCAATTACAAGTTCGATAAGCGGTAAACCACTAGAATTTCAAGTTCGTGGTATGATTATGTTGAAAGTTCTGCCTAGGAAAGGCATAATACCATTCAGAAAAACTTCATAAAGTTAAACCCGATATACACTGAACCAATTACGATTTCTGACAAGATTAGGCCTAGTGGCCGTCAGACTTGAACCTTGTTAGAGCTCAGTAGCTTACACGATTATATCATCATCTTTTCACCAATTCAACTTCAGAGACCAACACAAACTGAACTTCGGGACGAAGTTCCTTCTAAGGGGGTGAGACTGTAACAACCCGCATTTTCAGGACATTTCTCCTATTCACTATTCATCAATTACTATTCACCGGTCACTATTCACCGGTCACTATTCATCATTTTACTATTCATCGTTTTCGGAGTCAATTTGTGATTCCGAGTAGCGTTCAAAAATTTTACTATTCACGTGACACTATTCATTTCCGGAGGGAAACCACTATTCACGATTGCCGTTCATTTCATCGTAAACTGAGTTTACGGGTCTTCCAATTCGCGTAACCAATGTGGTTTGGCTGCAAATTCATGCATCCTTCATTTATGACATTTCATTTAGACTGGAGTAGTCTATATATATCATCAGTAACATCATCAGTACTTTAGGCCCTACACGGA
Organism: Artemisia argyi; assembly: GCA_030686995.1. Taxonomy (NCBI): domain Eukaryota; kingdom Viridiplantae; phylum Streptophyta; class Magnoliopsida; order Asterales; family Asteraceae; genus Artemisia; species Artemisia argyi. The sequence continues at coordinate 317,956,541 of CM060708.1, read as the reverse complement.
TATGCATTATTTTCATTTACGTATGTTTAATTTGTAATTAACTTTACCACTCAGTTTTTACTACGAACGTATACCCAATACTCCCGACTATGATCCTAACATATTTTCACAGTTATTATAATGATATAAAAATTATATTATTAATTTACCCGGTGTTTTGAAATCAATTACTATATTTTACGGTCGGAGCTTATAACTCCGTCGGTTTGCGTTATTTCAACACGATAATTATTTTAACACCCGATTATCATCAGGAATAATATTTTACAACTTTTACAACTTCGTCATATTTTATTTCATCGCGTCATGATTTATTTTTAGTTAACTCGGTACCCGGTATCACCTAAACTACACAATATCTATCAATAATACACCAAAAGTCTTTTAATTACTTACACACTCATACAAACCATCACCTCCCATACTCATTTCCCTTAAAAAGGGGATCTTGCCCCCTAGCCTAAATATATATACACTTATCCTTATCATTTTCTCATTTCTCCATATATACTTCACCTAGCAAAACACTCTCTTCTCTCCTCCCTTTTGTGTATGATCGGCCAAGCCAAGAACACCAAGAAGGATCCATCAACTTTTCAAGATCAAGTGTTTAATCAAGTCATAGTATTGATCTTGTTAAGGTTTTGAAATAAAAACCTCAAGATTATTAAGTTTTCTTGCTCAAAAATCACCCAATCTTTCAAAGTAAGTTACCAACAATCTTTCTTACTCTTTTAAACATCTACTTCATATATTTTCTTGATCTAGTAACAAAAACATGCAAATATACTATGATCCATACCACTTATTGTTTATTTTGTTTATAAACATAGATCTACAATTTTTACTAGCAATCTCATTAGATCTACTAAGATTGGTGATGTCTAGGAACCCATGACACCCTAAGAAGGTGTATGGTAGGATTGGGTACTTGTGGAGTTGATTTGAGATAGTTTGGGTAAGATCTAAACAAGTCTTGAACTAGAAAAGTTGATTTTTCAAACTATATATAAGGTTCTGTCCATTTTTGTAAAATCTGGAAAGATCAGTGGGTTTTGGGTAACTTTGGACCAAAGATTTAGAAAATACATTCCGAAACGAAACTATGGCCGAAAACGGGGATAAAATCCGAGTTACGACGAAAAAGATACGCTATTTTCAATTTTAACGACGAAAACTATTTTCTGAAAAATACCTTGCTGTCCTACGATTTTAGTGGACTGTTTCGAGGCCTAAAACTTGATCTAGCCATCCCGACTATTCAAAAATACATTAGTATACTTGATTACCTTCGCGGGGATATAAAGAACATAGAAAACGGGCTTATAACGAACAAGATACAAGTATTTGAAATCCGACGATATATATATATTTCCATCAGCTTTGTATTACAATTTTTGCCGCAAAACTGTCTTTGCGAGACACCACTTTCACGGCTGTTTTTCTTTATGATCGGATTAGTTTGAGTCCGAGCCGTAGTTAAGTAAAATCAAGTACTCCTAGCCTACTTTCCAAATCAATTGGCCGTTCGTCGAATAGACTTATAACGAATAAACTACGACCTCATCTATATACCCGATAAACTATATATTTTGACAGCTTTTACTATAATAAAATTTTCTAAGTGTTGAACATACTACTTTCAAGTAACAACAATAAGAGTCGATTTTCTCATCGATCGAGACCCGTATCACCAAAAGTTAAATGACACGACTTCAAGATATTGTTACAAGGTTTTCAAAAACGCCGAGCTTGACCATTAACACTTAACGTACAATATTTCGTGACTAGTTTTGCGAGGCCATATTGGGCATATTTTCAAGTAACGAAAATGCTATTTTTGCGACGAAAACCTTATATTTGCCGATAAGACACCAAACAAGGATCGTGGAGTACCGTTTCAACCTATTTCCATGAAAAGTGGTTATTAACCTAACGAGACGTCAAAAACGTATTTGTCGACGATAAACGTTATTTTCAAAACTAATGAGTGGTATCGATAACATACGTATTTGCATGTGTAGCATCATTTCATTTCTTACATTAGACTATCATTCATATTAGGTTGCGATTAGAGATCGTGCCTCATTTCGTGTATTCATTGTTGTCATCGTAGCTATTGCACCAGGTGAGTTCATAACCCCTACTTTTACTTGTTTTACAACTGTTTTGGGGGAAGATACATGCTCCTTACTATTTAAATTCAATGCTTGTTTTACTTGAACGCGATTCGTTTTCTCAAACATTACTGGATGGTTGAAATACTTGATTTATTACTTGAATACATTATGAATTACTTATTCCATCCTTGATTACTTTCTTATGAAAACAAGTTCTTGCTTTTGCGGATATAAATACAAAACTGTTACTTTGCCTGAGTTACCTATTACTGCCACTGAAGTCCCCTTTATCATGAACCGTTAATTACATGCGTGTGAGCGCGAATGCTGTGGATAGATCTATTTGGGTTGACACCCCGTCCGAGTTGGTCGCGCCAACCTGTCAAACGGACGCATATCATTCGGATTACTTCCGAGTGTCTGGCAAACACTTACTTGGGGCATTTTATGCTTGATTGCATACGATTACGTCGAGCTTCGGGGTCATGAGCTTTAGGCACTGTATACCTTATTTTTAGCTGTGACATGGTATTTGTTATATTGTCTTGCTAATGAAAATCTCGTGTTCCGCAAATGACTTGTTTACTTAAACATATTACTTTTGGCAGTGGGTTGTAAACACACAGGTTACAAGTCTCTTATGGCGGGACTTGTAACTGAGTGGATTTACGATGCCTTTGCTGGGAAATACTTGATTTCTGGAAAATACTTGTTTACCGAAAATACTTGATTACTGGAAACACTTGTTTACGGGAAATACTTGTTTACTAAACACTATGAACTCACCAGCTTTATGCTGACGTTTTAGCATGTATTTTCAGGTTTTAAGCAATGGCACGCTACTGGAGGTTTTGGCAGGGCATGGCATGGTCATAGAAGACTCTGATATTCTTATGGGGACCGTTTTAAACTATTTAAAGGGGCTTACTTCCGCACTACTTTTAAAAATGTAAATTCAACATTTTTGATTAAGCTATTTTATTCTAAATGAGTCAAGTGAAAACCATTTTTGAACTTGTGTTGTAATACCAATTGAGTTACACCCCAGCTACTTGTATGCTTCCGCTGGACCCGATTCTGGGGGTGTGACAACCTTGAAGTAACATCTAATGGTCGTAAAAATAAGCTCATAAGCATAAGTACTTCGTTAGTTATAAATTTCGGCAATTTAGTAGTATTTCTAGAAAATCTAGAATTTAGTACGTAGAAGTAGTATTATTATTATTTCTAGTAAAAGCTGCCAATTATAGTGAGTTTTTGCCGATATTGAAACGTGAATAACTTGGTCGTTTTAAGTTCATTTTCCTCGTTCTTTATATCTACGGATTCGTCTTAGTATGTACTAATATATTTATGATAACTCGGCTTCTCTAGGTTACGTCTAACGCCTCAGTTTGTCCACCAAAAATCGTCCAACAGCAACAATTTTCAGAAAAATAGTTTTCGTCAATAAACTTGCAAAAATCATATCTCCTTCGTTATAAACTCGTTTTAACCAGTTCTTTCGCCTACGGCTTCGTTTTTGAAATTATTTTTTAAATCTTAGGTTGAAAAGTTCCCCTGAGTTACTGAGTTTTCCAGGTTTTCATTTTTGGGACATTAGGTATATATATGTATTCCAAATCCATTTCTAGTGTCCTAAACTTGTTTCTACTCCACCCAAATCACTTCCAATCACCACAAATCTAGTCTAATCCTACCATACACCTTCTTAAGGTGTCATGGATTCCTAAACATCATCAATCTAGTGGATCTAACCAAAGTTTCCATTTCTAGGGTTTCAAAGACATAAGCATAGATTATGAGTGGTAAGAGCTAACATATGCATGAAATATTGTATGAAAACTATATAATCATAACAAATACTTGAAGAAATGAAAAAAATAAATTTTTGTAAACTCACTTGAATGATTATGAAGCTTGTATGATCAAAACCCTAACAATCCTTGAGTTTATATTCCAAAACCCTAACAAGGACAACAATCTAGGCTTGATTTAAACTTGATCTTGTAAAATATGGTGGATCTTGGTGGTTTTGTGTTTTGGCCGTGGGTTTGGAGAGAAAAAGAGAGGAAAAAGTGATTTTTTTGATCTAAAATTTCTAAGTGTGAATTGTAGTATGAGTTTGTAGATATTTTTGGTAAAATTTAATAAGTTAAGGAAAATTTAATGCATGAGGTCAAGGGGGGGGGGGGGGGGGGTTCATGGCCGGTTTTTCAAAGGGTTCAAAAGCAAGAATGTAGTCTTTGATTTATTTAGGATAGTTAGTGGAAGATTTGTAGTATAAGTATAGGTTTTAGGTGTTAAATTTAGGTAATTGTAGTGAGTTTTTAGTTATAATCGAGTACCGGGTTTGCGAGAAATAAATTTTAACAAGTTAACCGGGACTTAATAAAGTCATAAAAATGTTAAAAATATGTTGGGTACAAAATTTGAGGGTTTGGATAATTATTATTTAGTTTTCACGAAAACCGTCGTAATTATATTAAACTTACGTTATAAATTTAATAAATTCCCAAAATACCGGGTAAATGAATTTTATAATTTTTATGACGTTGTAAGGAGTTTAAAAATATATCGGAACCATCGTGGGGATTTTTAGATATGTTAGTTATATTTATTTATCGCGGGTTAACGTTTAATTAAAAGAAATAAACGTAAAACGTTAAACATACCAAAAATAATAATATGAATATTCTACGAGTGGTATAGTATGCAAATGCTATTATGATGATATGTAGACTATTTCTAGTCCGTATGAAGTGTCCCTAATGATAATGCATGAATTCGCACCTGAACCAATACGGTTACGCGAATTTAAGTACTCGTAAACTAAATTTACGATGAAATGAGCAATGCACGTGAATAGTATTTTCTTTCCGGAAATGAATAGTATTTGGTGAATAGTAAAATTTTTGAATGCTTCTCAGAATATTAAATTGACCTCAAAAATGATGAATAGTAAAACGAGGAATAGTGTTTTGATGAATAGTGATTTATGAATAGTAAATTGTCAAAGTTTGGGAAATGACCTGAAATGGTGAGTTGTGACAAATCATACTATAAAAGCGGCCATCAACGCAATCTCAACACCTGAAGGGACTACCGAAATCCCTGATGAACTCCTATGCAAACTCGAGGCAAAAGTTGACTATTTTGAGGAAAGGCAAAGGAGACCCTTAAGTCTTAGACGAGCTACTGTCAATTCTGTCTCGAAAACGACTTCAACACCGTTATCAGAGTCACCCTCTAGAGAGAATGTCGAGACTTTTCAAAACTCTGCCTCACCTTATTCCCCTCCCGAGAAACTTAGCCCGGAGTTTGAAGCCAGAATGAGAGAATACATGGCGACTCATTCAGATCGGCTCGCTAGATTCGAGGAAGCAGTTTATAAGCAAAAAGAGGAGATGCAAGAGAAAATGAATGAGATGATGAGTCTATTGGAGGAGTATGCCAACCAGAGAACCCCCGAAAGAATGCTACTAAGGAAAGAAAGCGTCATCCCCACTACCCAATTTGTTAATTCCATCACAATTGTCCACAAGGATAATGAGAAGGTAGAAACCCCTACTAAACAAACCTTAGAAGAGCCACCAAAATCTCAACCTTTGAGTTACTACCTGAAACATGATATAAACGAAAACATTATAACAAATTGGATAAAGGGTGATGGGCGTAACCAACCTTCTAAACAGGGTTCTGAGAAAAAGGAAGGGGAAAAGATGAGTATGATACATTACCTGGGGGGCCAATATTCGAGAAACTATTGGTACAAAAAGTGGCTACTAAGCAGATGGCGTGTGGGAACTTTGAGATACTAGCTTGCATCGGGGATTTGAAATACCTTAGTGCTTTCGCCGACCAAGGATCGGAAGTAAATCTTATGCCCCTAACTATTTACATCCAACTAACGTCAAAAATGCCAGCCCCCACTTGTGTTAGGTTATCCCTCGCTGGACACTCTTACGTATACCCCCTAGGAATCGCATAAGATGTGTTAGTTAATGTCGCAGGATTCATGCACCCCGTTGATTTTATGATCATCGATGATAAGGGAGATGGATGCATGCCAATAATCCTTGGGGCACCATTCCTCACCACCGCTAGGGCTGTCATTAAGTATGAAGGCAGGAAAATCGAGCTTAAATCTGGAAAAAGAAAGATAAGCTTCCCCATGTCCCCGCGAAGTGGGCATGAGAATTTGAGTTGGAGAAAGCTCAAAAACAACATTGACACGACACCCATTCGTGTTCAGAAGAAAATTCTTGCATGGGAGGCAAGAATCAAAAGCTACAAGGAAGCTAAATATGAAAGAAACAAAAGCAATAAAGTTCATGTCGAGTTCGAACATAATCGACCAGCAGAAAGCCATGTACCATTCGAGGAAGGGAACTTGGTACTCTTAAGACACTTGGAAATAACGATACCACCCGATAAACCGAGTCCTTGGTGGTATGGGCCTTTCACAATTGAGAGCATGAGCCAAGATGGGATGGCTAACCTGAGAAGTAAAGTAGGTGGAGAGGTGATTGCAAGTATCGACAGATTGAGGCACTACCACCACAATAATAATGATCACAACTACATGGGGTACATCATCTCAAGGGATGAGGTCACATAGTAACCCATGACCTTGAGTCTAGCTACAAGACTCGTAAATAAAGAAAAGCGCTTCTTGGGAGGCAACCCATGCTTTGTGTGATTTTTTATTTTGTTTGTTTGTTATTTGCTTCCGTATGCATGCTTTATTTTTATTGTTGGTAGATCATGTTTCTAAACTAAATAGTGGAAATACTTTACTTTGTTATTTTTGCCTAATCTTAACTTCACCCAAAGGTATTTTTGCAAAAGATAAGTGTAAGGGGAAACCCCAAATATGTTTTTAAGAAACAAACCGATCATGATTCTCCACAATATTAAATGAACATGTATATTCGTATTTGTTAGAGTCAAATGCTTGTATCGAGTCATAATGAAGTTTTGCAGGATTTTCCAGGAAGTAGAACCAAGTTTTTCCAGAAATTTTCCGAAAACTTAACATAAGAATTTCTGCAGGTCACTTCTGACGGCGTCATGAGTTTACTCTTGACGGCGTCACGTGTAAAAATCTGGAAATTTTACCAGTTTTGTTTTTCTAACGGAGTTTTAAAGTTTCTGTTGAATTATTAGTTTTATAATCTCTAGGAAATCTGCAAACATCATTCCACAAGCATTATATCTTATTTTGTTTTCTAGGATTTAGTAACATATGTAGATTGCCACCGATTTTATGCGAGGTTGCCTTGTCTGTTTTCTCAGGATTTACAGGTTATGTATGACAAGAAGATGATTTATTTTTCTGGAAGGGAAGCTTTGATTGTTCATTTTCTTGGAGGAAGATCTAACCTGGCCACCTTATTATCCATACCGAGCGAATCAGGGGAGTATTTGATTTCATTCGTTTTACTTATTTCACTTTTACATTCTTTACTTGAACATTGGGGACAATGTTCATCTTAAGTGTAAGGGGAGGGTAAAATGATGATACCTTACAGATACACTTTCGCTTGAGTTTGTTTGTTTGATAGTAGATGTGTAATAAAACTATGAGAAATAATTGTTAATGCAATTTTAGTGCCAAATTTAAAATTTTTTACAACATTTAGGAGTGAAACTTTACCAATAGCAAGCGTCTCATGGATAGGAGATCGTATGACTAGCACATAACCGTACCATTCAGAAAAATTTTCCACCCAAATATGTGAGGTTCGCCTTTAGATTTGATAGGAAAAACATTTACTATTAGTGCTTATGAGTGTACCAGTAGCATTTAGATTCTAGAACTTGCGTTAGTGATGCATCCCGAGACCGCTAGTGAGACTACATTCGTGTAGTAGGATTTACTACATGATAAGAGGCATTAGGATCACCCTTGTGTTAAACCCGTTTCATAATTACTTGACCATTTAAGTCATATTACTTGGCTAGTTAAGTCAGTTAATTTTTCCCACACCATTAGCGTTGTACTCATTTTTAGTACACGAAACCCCTAGTACACCCTCCGAACCTATCTTTTCGTTTCTAACTTTAAGCATTTTACTTAAAGGAAGAATTTGTTACACCCCACTTAAATGTACACCCAAATCGCCTTAGCCTTCCGTCTATGCACTCCTTTTTAGTGCATTATTGTTATTTGTTAAACCCTAAGTTAACTATCTAATTGATTACATGGTTGCTAAGTCGAGTCATATCCTTATACATATTGTTTTGGGACGATTGGGACTCATGGGTAAAGTACTTGTGTTATGGAGTAATGGGGAAGAACATCATATATTACCCCCGTATGTGCGTGAATCTTAAAAGTACTCCAAGTGTTTTGATTTTCTTAACTCAAGTCATTAGATTAGTTTATTGTAAAGTATGTAAAAAATTCAAGTGTAAGGGGAATTTTTATTCCCTATGATGTATTATTTTGGATGGTAGGGTAAGAGTGTATGCAAAAAAAAAAAAAAAAAAAAAAAAAAAAAAAAAAAAAAAATCGAAAAAATTAAGAAAAAGAAAAAAAAATAGAAAAAGAAAAAGAGAGAAAAAAAAAACATACGGACTACCATCCCGTTTCATTCTATGTTCATTTTATGTTTTTGTTATTTTTCATTTATTAGCTTAAGTCGAGTCTAGTCTTGGCTTAGCAACGCCATATTGTACATGTAATTAACCAAGATTGTTAACTCGCCACCAGTAAAGACTGCCTATATCCAACAAAACCGTGTATTTCATATCCCTACACCTAACGTTACAACCCTTTAAAAGACCTCTTTGATAGTTTATCCTAGGTGCTTACGCCATGTGGTAGAGGTTTGATCCTTTCCCAAGCCTATGGTAATCTATTTTGCTATGACAGGTAGTGAGAGATATTTTCCGTTTCCATATTGTAATTTATACTTTATTACACCCGAGAGATGTGAGTATCTAAACACTATTTGTGAGGTGCTAGTATATGACCTCCGTGCTTGTCTTTGGTCTTTAGTGGAACGATTATTTATTGTAATTACTTTTATATTAGTGTTAAATGACCCCTAACTTGTATTTTGATTAGAATAAAAGCGCATTTGCTTGAGGACAAGCAAATCCCAAGTGTAAGGGTATATGATGAGGCGAAAAATGAACCACTTTTAGGGGGTCATTTAAGCCCGGAATTGAAATTATTTGATCAAATATTACCCTAAATCGTTCCTTTTGTGATTTTAGGTACTTTGGGAGAGAAATCTGGAAAAAAAAGCAATTCGGACGTTTTTGGAGCATAAAAGTGAAGAAAACGCCCAAGACTTAATTTTTCATGCTGGAAACAGTGCATGACGGCGTCAAGAGGAAATATTTGACGGCGTCAAGAGTAAAATCCATGACGACCCAGAAAAAACCTGAAGGCGTCACAAGAAGAGCGTCAAGAGTTAAAATCATGACGGCCTGCATAAGGTGTACACTTGACGGCGTCAGACCCAGATCTAGGCAGTCCGAGGAACTATTTGGCGGCGAGATGACGACGTCAGACATTTGTTCTTGACGCCGTCACCTTCTAAAATCTATATATAGTTTTCTATTTTTCATTCATAAAGAGGAACTTGTGTGGAGAAACCCTAGGGCCGAACTTTGTGAACCCTAGCTCGTATTTTACAGTAAATTCAAGGGTTTTCACCCCTTGAATCCTTTCATGTGCTATTAAGATAAGTCTTCTCTTTAATTCAATCAATATGTCGATGTGTTGGTTGTCTATATCTTGTGCTTGTCTTAATTTCAACATGCTAGGCTAGATCTATCTTGTTTTGCTTAGATCTAATGAAACCTAGATGTTAATTATGTGTTGATTACTTGTTTATAGTTGTATTGGATGAATGATTTCAATGTTAGGCTTAAGAAAACTGGCAGATCTCCATTGTGTAACATGCTTGAACGTTTTAGGAAACATGAACCGATGTGTACTAGGTTTTATTGGTTGTATTTAATGCATGAGTAAATTCTAATGATCCCATGTTAGGAGCTTCTTAGCCGGCTCGACATAGGAGTGAAGTAGGCACTCATAGGATTGGGGAAGTAAGTACGCCACCCCATGAATGGTATTAAGGAATACAATCCGTCATCCACGCAGCTATAACAAGTAATTAACGTGTAAAAGATATCTAGGGAGTAGTGAAATCTAAGTAAATACATTTCTCCCACTTATTGCTCACAACCTTAGTTTAATAAGGTTTAATTTCATTTTTAGTATTTTATTTTGATTGCATCTTAGTATTGGGTTAGTTGACTAGCAACTAATTCCGCCCAAATCCTTCAAACCCGAGATTTTAATTTGCTTTCCTAAAAATAAAAAAATTACAAAAAGAATCATCCCTCATCTCTAGACCTAGTCTTTAGGTTTTCTAATCCTAGCGACACTATTCCTAGCTGAACGATCAATCCCCCGGTACTTGTCATTATACTATACTACTTCGATCAGGTACACTGCCTGGTGGGGGTTGTAAGCTTTTCGAGATCCCTCGAGAGGTAAAGCCTGGTGCAATCCCCACGCATCAATATGAAAATTTGATTTCAAAGTTATAAGAATTTACATTTTTATTGTTTGCCACATTTAATTCGTGATGAAGCCTTTATTACATATAATGATAGGAATCAGCAAGCAATTAACTTCTCTCGGCACAACTACTAATGTAGAGGGGTGCCATGGTGTCGCAAATTGAGACTATCATTGTTAAATTCATATATTTGCTACAAAAGAAACATGTCATTTTCTAACTCATAATGAGTTTCAACATTCCAAATATTTCATTTACTTTTAGTGTTCATCAGATCAAGTGTATTCTAACTCTAAACTATATAAAGGTTAAGTCTTGTTACACATGAAAATCAAATACAAAATACTGTAAGACATGTTTATCATGAAAAATAAATAAATAAATAAATAAATAAAAGCAACACCAATTCCTAAAAAAATGCAATACCATCTCTCTGTTTGTTCTATATTCTTTCTCTGGTAAGTTTTGAATCAAACTTGCTTTGCATTACTAAATACTAACTATTACCAACATGTACATCCTAATTGATACCAAGTGTGCCCATCAACCAAATGTTTTAGGTTCAAAGCTCACACTCATTAGAGGCGTTTCTGGGAGTTATTTTCCTTACCAAAAAGATGATATAGGTAACTTTGATTTTGGCCCACGCATTAGAGATCACTATAGATATTGACTCATATCAGATACTATAACGAAGTATTATGCACAAACTTAAACCTTGCATTTACTTTGAGAAAGTACGATTTAACAGGAGAAAAAAAGTGTATATTACCTGTGCCTTTTCTTGACCCTCGGAGGCCTCTACTATTACATTCCTGTCTACGGTGTTATCGGTTCCCGGTTCCAAGCATTTTGTATACTACTTATTAGCATTTTCAATTTCTCCCATTTCAAGGTAACGACTGCATACATAAAAATTATACAAATGAAATGCAATGAAAGTTACACATAGTAAATGCTATGAAATATAAGTTTAGATTGTTATGGAGGTTAGCGTATAAAGCACTGTATGAAATGTCATATAATCCAGGAATATATTTACATCAGGTTTTACATGATCCTAGAAGCAGAAATCCATTAGCAATGAACTACTTCCATACCCATTCTACAATTCAATTCTCTCTCTCTATTTGATTTCGCAAATCTATAAGTCTTGTCACATATAATAAGGAATAGCAATAATATTAAGCACCATATAACTCCATAAAGGAAATTACACTTCTGTGCTGCTCGAACTTGAGCCATGAGAAAGACAGGATCTATGTTGGCAGCCATGAGACAATCTCCTAATGCTTCTTTCATCCTTCCAAGTGAGATCCTAGTTGCTGCACGGTTGCTATAGTACAACATTAAAGCCTTACGACAGCTTCTCAATTTCTCATTTTGAGAAACAGGGTTTAATCCTTGTGTGTAACAATCCTCCGGTTTAGCCAGATCACCGTTATTATAAGCTTGGTGTTCCCCTGATACAAATCACAGTCATTACTTTAAACTTGGTTTATCAGATAATATTGGGCTCTTGTCATCTGGTTTGAGCTGCAATCCAATAATTTAGTTAGTTACTTTTCAATAAAATAGTAATATTAAACAAAGAGTCAGTCAACCATGCGAACTTCTAAGTGTTCAATAATCCTTTATTTGACTTTAACTAAGCCATAGTGGGCACTGTTGAGCCAATCTTTTAAGGCTTTTAGGTCTAACTCAACCTCCTCGCTAGTAGTCTCCCTTGGCAAATCTGCAAGAAGCTCAAGATAAACCCGAGAGCTATTATACCCTGGTTGTTGAGGTTGTATCATTGTCACCAAGCTCTTCTTTATTTCCCCTCATTTGATTTACATTCAGTAAGTACGACTGAAATCCCAAAACATATTTTCAATTTTTCATAGAACATATATGACTTACATGCTGGCGAAGAAGACATTCCTTTTGTGATTTTGATTATTGTCCTTCAACCTTTTTAGCAACCCTTAGACCCAAACACCTGTTAAAACTATAGTTTTGAAGCAGGCAGAAACACCCCATAAACCGACTAAAACTGCAGCAGAGAGAAACACCAAATAAAAAGTCCAATCACCCTTTTAAAACAAAACTGTAGCTGCAAATTTGTAGTTGACAAAATGAAACGCCCATAAAAATGGCGCATACATGTCATTTGTTCACATACACTCTCGAAGTTCAATCATATATGAATTGTCAAGTGTTTTAGATACGTTAAGTATAATTACAACATGTTAATTCTTCAAAGATATTTATATCACATTTGAGCTCGAGCAACACTACCACGAAGAGTTGAGATTTTCTTATTTAGCTGATGAATAATTTTGCTTTTAGCACATGTAAATTTTATATCATAATTAACTTATTTCATAATAATGTGTATGATTAGATCTGTTTCCAAAGATAATATATTTGCAACCATTAAATCTTACCTATAGACCAAATCTTGCTTATTATTCTCATCTTTCCGTTAAATATGCATCTTCAGACCTCCTCAGTTCCTTGTCACTTCTACTTTGACCGTATCTAAAATGATGTAACTTTTTTAAATGGCGTGAAATCCGATAATAATAGTAAATTATACATTAGTTGCTGATATATACATAAATTACATAACATAATGCCACGTTATTACACAATGCACACTTTTGCAATGCCATGATTACTTTTTGAATTATCTTTACTTTTCTATGCATTGTGTGCACACAACTATTCCATACTTTCTGGGCGCGCGGCTGGGTTTCAAAACAAAATTTTTTATAATTCTATAGCTAGGTTGACAAAAAGTTATGATCTTTTAACTTGAACGGAGTAGACAGCCTTTGTATTGATGATCACCAACCCATTTTTCATCCTGTTACACCTGCCAAAGAAAACTAAAGTATTATCTTATCTTTTATAAAAACACCAACAAATCGACAACACCTATAGCTTTTTGGCTACTACCAACGAAATTTGGATATATCAAACAGGTGCACATTAAGATTAGCAAATAAACACACAAAAATATAACTTTATATAAATAAACAGGGGTTAAAATTAGCACACAAAAACACAAATACCTAACATTAAAACAATTCTTTACTACTACTTGCAATCCAACACACCTAAATCATCAATCAAAGTATAGAAACAAAAGCCCACAACTCAATTACCAAAAAAAAAAAAAAAAAAAAAAATCCGGGTATTTAAATGGACATATCGGTGCGCGAATTGTAGTGGTCAAGTGGTGGTGGCAGGAATGGTAGTGGTGGAGTGGTGGGTCGGAGAAGGAAGGAGTTGGGCTATTTTGATTTATTCCGTAACTTACAAATTTAGAACAAAAGTTATATATCTAACCTTCCACTTTTGATCCTTGAAGTTTATAAAATCACACCCGCTTTTCAAAGTTTTATTTTTTACACTTTTGACACATATGGTTTTTTACTCAAATTTCTCAAAAAAACGAATTTGTATACCTTTTTGCCAAATATAGAAATACTTAAGTTTTTTCTTAAATCTTTTTAAAATAAAAATAATAACAATAATTTAATTTATTTCTTAATAAGGTATGATTTGATTATTTTGAAATGAAAAAGTCCCCACTAGGGATTTTGTTTTATTAGGAAAAATATTTGTTACTGTTTGTAGCTACTAAGGTTTTTAAGACCGAAATTGTAAGATCGGATCGGGATTCTTATATCTTGCTATAGTGTCGTTTTTTAACAATCTTTGTAATATCAAATCTACAAATATTATATATCATAAACACAAAATTATATGAATGTTTAATAAAAATATTGTCCTAAATTATGAATATGATATGTTTAAGAAGATCATAAACACAAAATTATATGAATGTTTAATGAAAATATTGTCTTAAATTATAAATATGCAATGTTTAAGAATATTAATATAATCCATAACTTTGCTTTTTTGAAGTTTGCCGTTCGCGAAAAGTAAAATCGGACTGGATTAGATCTTAAAATCATATGGTCAAGATCCGGATCATTAAAAATCTTAAGCTTGCTAAGATCCTACATAGGATCCGGATCGTTTTTGCTTTGTAGAATCGTAAAATCATAAGATTTTAAAATCAGGATCAAGATCTTAATAATTATGGTAGCTACGACTAACAACTACAATAATAAGTTGGTGCTACAACTGACTTTTGCCGAGTAAATTGCAAAAATCGTCATTTTGGTTTGGCGAAATTGCATGTTTCGTCCGCATGATTCTGAAAGTGGAAGTGGCATCATTGTGGGGAAACCTTGGATCCGATTTTGTCCTTCCCTAAATTGAAATTACTAAAATACCCCTTTATTCTTTAGAAAATAAAGAAGATGATGAGGGTATTTTGGTAATTTCATTTTAGAGAAGGACGGAACCAAACCCAAGGTTTTCCCACAAAAATGCCGCTTGCACTTTCCGAACCATACAGCCGAAACATGCAATTTCACCAAACCACAAGGACGAGTTTTGCAATTTACTCAAATTTTGCCACTAGTTTAACCAAAACAGTAAAAAAAAAAAAAAAAAAAAAAAAAAAAAAGGACCATAAAACCCATTTCACCATACACCAAGGCCCAAAAAAGGTTAAAAATAAATAAATAAAAGTAATAATTAAAAAAAAAAAAAAAAAATCAACACATATCCCCACATATTTACCAATAACTTACCACTCACCACAAAATTTCACTTCAAATCCCAAAATCTAATTTTCACAAATCAGGTAAAACCCACATTCATCTTTCCATTAATAAATTTCACACTCTAACTGTCGGTGCAACTCATTTCTCTTCATTTTCAGGAACAACAACAAAAAAATGTCGCAAGACGATGTCGTTTCATTGGAGTTACCTGCACCTGAAGGATGGAAGAAAATGGTTAGTTCACTTATAAAAAATTGAATTTGAATTGGGGGTTTTTTATTGTGTGATAATTTGGTTAAATTGAATTCTGGGTATTGTAATTGGGGTTTAATTAAGTTGGAATTTGATGGGTTTGGGTTTAATTGTGTTTAATTTTGTTGGTTCTTGAAAATTAGGGTTTTTGGTGGGTTGGTTAAAATTGTGTGTGAATTGAGGGGTTTTGGTGGGTTTGTGTTTAATTTTGTGGGTTTTTGAAATTAGGGTTTTTGGTTGGGTATAAATTGTTAATTTTATGAAATTAGGGTTTTATAATTTATTAATTAATGCTAATTAGAGTTATTTGATTGCATTGTTGTTTAAATGTGTGAATTGGGTTTTTAGATGTGATAAAAAAATATATTGTTAATTTTTTATTTATTTTTTTGGAACGGCATATAGATTACAATTAGTTTTTTTTTTTTTTTTTTTTTTTTTTTTTTTTTTTTTTTTTTTTTTTTTTTTTTTTTAATATGTGTGTTGTCAAGTTTGTTTGATTTTGTGATTTGGGTATCGGGCACATTTCCGATTTGGTTTTATTTGCTTGAGTGTATTACTAATTAGGTTACGAATTCAGGGGTTTTCTAATATAGTTAGGCGGCTTCAGTTGTTAATATTTAGTTTGCTTAGATACTTAATACTTAGATACTTTGGATTGGTTGAGTATAAATAGAAGGTTGGTAAGATTTAACTAGCGGACTTCAATTTTGTTTAACTTTGTTTCATTTCAGAT
Source organism: Artemisia argyi (assembly GCA_030686995.1). NCBI lineage: Eukaryota > Viridiplantae > Streptophyta > Magnoliopsida > Asterales > Asteraceae > Artemisia > Artemisia argyi. Next base: position 317,940,259 of record CM060708.1, on the reverse strand, counting down.
ATTGGCTTTTAAATCTGACTCTTTTTTGTAATTTTTCCTATGGCCTGTAACTATATACTGAAGGTTGAGTATATATAGAATAAGGTTGATTACAGTTTTTGTGTATGGCTTTTATCTGTTGTTCGATACTTCAGTAGGTATTATTCGAAATTAATCGATTGCTGGAAAATGACAGTATTATAATCTCGTTCTTAGTTATTTGACACATGTTTTATGTTATCCACAATGACATGTCTACTGTTTCAAAACGGAAAACCTTTTGTGATTTATTTGGTGAAAATTGTGAAGAATATATTAGCACACAAACTTATAAACAAGTACACAATGATTCATTCTAGGAACCATGGACAGGCCCATGTTCCTCTACATCAAACTATGCAAACATACAAACTGAATACCATTCTTAGTACATATTCTTCACACGATTCACCCATAAGAACTACTTTTCCCATAACAATAGAGCTGTTTAAAGTCATTTCCGTTAGAAACAGCAATGAATAATATTAACAGGCCTCATTGTTATGTTAAACTTCCACACATTGATTACATTTCCCTCATGAAGGCAGTCCCTTTGAGAACACCGTAGCACCATCCTCACAGTGCATCAAAGGTCTATCATCCATGAAAGGGCATCATCAATGTAGAAAGTTGTTACCTCTGATAGAAGACTACATTTCCTTCATGAAGGTAGACTTATGAGTACACTGTAGCTACATCCTCACAGTTGCACCATAAGATCTAGCATCCATGACAGGCATCATCCACAATATCAGAGGCCCAACCATCTCTATACCTCCATATTCTCTTAACATGCCCATACTCCTGCATTCCCTCTGTCCATCCAAACAGCCTTTTACATCTCAGCTTTTATTTGACATTTGAATCAGCTACTGTTCCATTGGTCGCCACATTCATTTTTGTATCCCATGCCTGTTGAACTTTGCAGATTTCTTTAGAAGGCTTTACTTTTAAACTCATTAGCCTCATTCTTATTGTTTCATGAAACATCTTATATAACTCCTCCCAACCTCTTTGTTCCCCTCTATAAACAATCTGTTGTTTCTTTCCTGCCGGATTAAGTACACACTTGCAGCAAGACTTAACCTCCTTATAACACTTACAATAGAATTTCCATTGAATTTTCTAGCAAACTCATTCACAATTTCATTCCACTCCATATTCCCACAATTCATTTCTACTTTTACCAACACTTCCCCCCAAAACTGCCCTGCATACTTGCATTTGAAGAATAGGTGAGAGTGTGAATCCATATCATTATAACACAAGGGACTTACCATCAAATCATAAGAGCCCCACTATCTTACTTTACCCTGAGTAGTCAGCCTATTTTGAACTGCCATCCATAACACAAAAATATGTTTTGGAATAGTATGAGAAAACCATATTAATTTGCACCAGTTCACATTTCCATCCATATTTTGACGGTCATCTACAACCCTTCACGCAGGTTAGGTTAACCCCGCAGCCTCGAAGCGTGCTCGACCAAAAACAAGTCAATCTGCTCTGTCCAGGTGCAATCCAACCCGACAACACACTCTCCCTCGTTACACCCCCCAACTACTCACTCATGGAAGCTCCAACTTTTGATTCCAAGGTCCAAGATAAGCTCACTAGTGAAGGAAAGCTTCTTCGCTACCCCACCCGCACTTATGAGTCAGCAACTGTACTGACGATTAACTTTGACCACCTTGCAGCCCGACTCAAGGATCGCTTGAGAATCATACTGTCCACCAGCTATGCTGTTATGAGTCAGATGCCGATCCTGACTTACGACATGGCTGACACTGAGATTGGTCACTGCATTGACGATATGGTCGATCTTGCCCTCCTCTTAGCCTACAACCGACTCCGCAAAGTTGCTAAACGTTACTCTCCAGCCACTCTCACGGCCCGCATGAACCACCGCGCGCCATGTGCTAGTGACTATGAGTTTCCTACATTTATAGCTTCTCTGCTCAGCTCTCTTGGTCCACTCCGTATCACCGACGGTTTAGAGGATACATTGGTGATCTATTCAACTGAAGCCGCCAATGCCAACCACTATGGCCGCGCTGCCTCCCCGGTTATCAACATTGGGCGCATTGACATGTTTACTGAAGCCATGGCCCGTGCTGGAATGAAAATGTCTAAGATAGACATCCACTCCACCCTCCAAGGTTCCTTCTGCACCACCATCATCCCCAACCTCAACCACAACCTCTGGACCTTCAGCTCCACCCAACACCCCTCACATTACGAAGATCTTGATCTCCTCCGTGCCTGGTTTATCCTCCACGATGATATCAATTTTCGATGTGTGGCCTACTGTGGGCTCATCATTGAGAAGAATACTACCGCTGCCATCACCACCGCTGTCACCGCCGCTCGTCCGGCCAATGTCGCTGCTGGATATGATGCTGCTACAACTGCTGCTGACCCTATCGGTCTCAATTTCCCATGTAACCACTTTGGTATTCTCCCAGCTGTGCCAGCTCAAGATCAAGTTGCCGCTGTTCCTGCTGCCGTTTACATTCTCGGACGAGGAACTACCGTTTACAACTCGACTGTCCTAGGATCCCGCTTGTGTGAAGACGACATGATCCAGTGGGCTCAAGATGTTATGTTTTAATTTCTTTATGTTATGAACTCAAAATTCCATTTTGTGCTGTACTTATCATCAGCATTATTGCTGATAGAACTGATATTCCGTACTTTATTTTGTTTTCCTTTTGTGATTTATTATGTGTGTTCCCGTTGTATATTTATCGCTGTAGGAAGAGTAAATGTTATTGAATGTTCATGAAGTAAGAAGATTATACTTGGCCTTGGTTTTTTGTATTAATTTTTCTTTAAATGATCATATTATTAGGCAAGAAACTAATTGAATCTACAGTACGTGCAATTATGCCATTGACTACTAGGTTTCTTACTTTCCTATAACTCATGTTATTTCGTTAGATTGTATTGCAATGATTGACTTGTGACATAACTGAACGGTAGTGTTTGTGTTTGAATATTTGGTGAAATACTTAACATACTCTTCCATGGCTCTTGAAATGTAGTGCTTGCTAAAGAAAGGAGGGACACCTGGGAAGAATGAAACCGTGTTCACTGCACCAACAGGGGAAGAGATCACAAACAAGAAGCAGCTGGAGCAGTACCTGAAATCAAACCCTGGGGGACCCAAGATCTCAGAGTTTGACTGGAGCAGTGGTGAGACTCCAAGGAGGTCTTCAAGGATCAGCGAGAAGGTTAAGTCAGCTCCTCCACCAGCAGAACCCGAGCCGGTCAAGAAACGGTCCAGAAAGTCAACATCTGGAAAGAAAGAAAAGAAAGAGAAAGAAGACGTCCCTGAACAGAAAGATGAAGAAATGCAGGAAGCAGAAAAGACCGAGAAAGATGATGAGAAGCCAAAAGAAGAGGCTGGTGAGAAGTTAGAAAGTTCAGACGTACCCTCCGAGGAAGTAGTCAAGCCAGCAAATGAGGTCAATGATGAGTCAAAGAAAGAGGTTGATGAAGAAGTGCGTGAAATCCCAGAAGTACCCTCTGAAGAAGTACCTAAGCAGGTTAATGTGGTCAACGAAGATCTGGGCGAGCCAAATAAGCAGGAGGAAGAAAGTGCAAAAGAGGTCAATGAAGAAACATCTGAAGTACCAAAAGTGCCCTTATCAGAAGGTGAGCCCGAAAAAGGAGTGAATGAAGAAGTTCTTGAAAACCCCATAACACCCCCACCAGAGGAAGTAACCAAGCCTGTCACCGAAGAAGCTGCCCCTGTGACAAAAGTGGAAGTAGGAGAACCAACTGCATCAGAGAATGGATGTTCCTCGGTGGAAGCCAACGAAGCCAAGCCTTCATGGGAGGAGATAAAGATAGAATAAGAGACGGTGTCGCGTATTCTTGATCTTTTACTGATGAGTATCTTTTATGCTAAATGGAACATTTCTGTATTCCCGGTCTGTAATCGGTGATGGAAATTAGGAGTCTTGAAATCTTTAGCTTTAGCAACACCAAAGGGACACAAATAACATTTGTCTGTCAGGTAGTTGGCCCTCTTGAGTGCCTTGTTGTGGCCTTTGTTGTGTCTATAGGGAAAAATCTAGGTTACCATTGTCATGTTCATCTGTGTATCATTTGTAATAGGTCTTTAACTCTAATGAACTTTTTAATCTCTTGTGTCTCAATATGAGTCCCGTTGTTCCATAATTGTCACAAATGCATAACTCTTCATGGCTATATACTATTTCCAGTTACGTGTGTCATTTAGAACAAACTATAAGAAAATAGGGTATCTTGCAAACTCGTAAAATTTACACGAATGGATGTGGCTCGTTATATATTATTACAGTGATACAGATGAATCTTGTCAGAGACATATAAGCAAATTATTAAATCAATAATTTGGGGGAAAAAATCGGAAGAATCCTAAATTGCTCTTTCGCTTAAAGGCCTTTAAGTTGTCCAACCAAACCAGTTAGTGTAGTCCACTTCTCAAATGCAGTTGCAGAGTCCACAAAAGCTAATTTTGAGGCTTCTATGTCATTCTTTGTCACTGCGTCACATTAAAAATTGCAAAAAATGTTCATAAACCATGATCCGAATAATTAACCTTTATGCATCATGTAGCATTATTGTACAAGTAAGAACTCGAGTGTACCTGATGAGTACAAAGAAGTCAAGGACAAGTTGAATGCTTCCACTTGAGACACCTCCTCAGGGCTTGAGCTCAACTGTAACAAAAAAACTGATCATCAATATGATTATTAGGTGAACATCTGGTTTTGTGAGATGTACTATGTGAATTTTGGGTCGAGAGGTAAATGTAAGCACAAAGCACAGTCAGCAACAAGAAAACCTTAGAAGGAAAAGAAATAGAACCTGCGAGAGGGCTGCATTAGCCTTCTTGAGCCAGTCTGCGTCAGTGGTTTTACCAAGGACTGAACCAGCTGATGGTAGATCATTGTTCTCTATGGCTTGGCCTACTTTGCTAAGCTTGTATATAACATCTTGCAGATACTCTGCACCGTTGACCATTTATTCAAGATCAACTATAAAGCTCTTTTATCAATATTTAGGCAGGCATTATTTACTTTGAATGATTCATTAGAAATATATCGGTCACAAATATTTGAATAAAAATCCTAAAGCTCCTAAAGTATGCTACTTTTCAAAGCTAAATCCAACTGTCAAAACTGTCACAATTACTACAATGGAATATATAGCTAGTTTGTTTTGTACCAAAAATATATATATAAATTCAATCAATATGTTCGGTTAAGCTACAGTGAGGATCAACTATATGGTCATGTTTGGCGGCAACCATATTGGAGCATTTTGGAGCAACTAGCGTTTTAAATGCAAAGCTTATTTGGTAACAAGCAACTAGCATTTACGGTGAGGTTCAATTATATGTATGTTTTATAAGGCCTACTTTATAACTTTATAGTTATCGCACAGGGCCACCGAAATTTGCACTACAACCCTCCATACTTCCCCATACTAACATGTCCAAAGGAATACTAAGATGTTTAATAACAACCAACAAAACCTACAATGATAAATGACACAACTAACTAACCTTTGTCTTTGTTAGATGAATTAAGAACAGTTTGCTTCTCAATCCTCTTCTTTCTATCTTGCTTCACCTTTTCCATAAGCTCCAAATCATCATCAGCTTCCAAAATGGCTGCATTGGCATTTCCACTTAAGGAAACTAAAAAAAGTGAAGTAAGGCTTATGGATAGGCTTCTCTTGGAGATATGTGGTTGAGAATTTGGTAGCTTGCATGCTACTTTACACACACTAGTTCCCTTAACTTGTTTCTGAGATGTTAAAGATGATGAAGATTGGAGAAATGTGGTTGGATTGGAAAGAAAACTGGTTGCCATTTTGACACTTTTTTTAAAAAAAAATTGTTATAGTTTTTGTTTTGTTTTTATGTTTTTGTGTTGTGTTGTTAATAAGTGGGGTTGAAAGAGAACCAAGAGAAGTATATAAAGGATAAGATATTGGATTTCTTGATATTGTCCTTCCCTTTATTCTAACTGCAAGTTTTTTTTACGGAGTAATATTTTTATCTTTTTCTTATTATCATAGACACGCAGAAAAAAAATATTTGACCTCCCAAGGCTTTCGGTTTAGTTGCATGTGAGTTGCTCATCAACTTAAAGGTTGTGGGTCCAAGCATTGTAGGCGTCATTGGTGATATATATTGTGAGATAGATGATATAAAATGTGAAAAAATTGCCGTTATAAAAAATACCATTCACATATAAGTTTTTGTGGCTGAAAACACCAACTAAGACTATTAGAGAAATTTATTGCATACGAGAAAAAGGAAGTCTCGTGCATATGAGACCAGGACATTTCTTTCTCATAAAAACCTACGGAGTTAACACAGTTCAACTTGAGGTTGGATTTGGGGCGGTTCAATCTGGAAGCCTAAAGTGAAATTTAAAATGAAGCCTTTTCGAGTGACTCAGTTTTTCTTTTGTTTGTGAGAGAATATGACCAATCATTTTCATTCAAACTTAAGACGGTCTCAATCTGTAAGTGAGAGTAGAAAAGGTTTATGGATTAAATTGTAATTTAATATATTTACAATTTAAAACACATCGACTTTTATAAGTAAACATATTTTGCAAAAATAACATCTCTTATTTTGTAACTTATACGGAAAAATTAGGAAGTAGATGTTTTCCTTATTCAAGTTATCACTCAAAGGCGAACCTTTTTGAGTTATATGTACGTGGCCTCATCGGTTTAATCCCGGGACCTTTCCGACCCTCCCATGTGCACTCTCAAATGTACTCATCTAACGAGGTTTGAAATTGACATCTTGTGAATAAACCAAAGACCTTGCCGGTGGGCCATTTTGTGGTGGTTTATCACTTCTAAGACTATGTTTATTGGTGACCTAAAGTCACAACCGGTCACAAGAGATTGCCAATTTGTGGTCACTTGGTGACCTAAAGTCACAACCGATTGCCACATGTCAATTTGTGATTGGTTGAAAGGGGAGAATCGGTCGTGACCCCAACCCACAACCCACACCAAAAGTCACCAATAAACATAGTCTAAAAGGATGTTTCTGAAATCTGCCACAACATGCGAACACTCAAAACTGGTTGAAATTTGAAAAACATTCATAGCCGAAAATTTTAATTACAAGGTAACTACCGCAGCAAAGTATGAATATTAACTGTTATTATTTATTTGTTGCTGAAATACGAAAATGAATTAATAACCGGTAAATAAACTTGTGAGGGTGTTTGGTTAGCTTATTTAGAAAGTTTATAAGCTTATTGTACATTTGTACTTCAAAACACAATAAGAATTCCGTTAAATTTTGGTTTACTATATGTTCAATCTTCTACTTGGGGTTCTTTTTGGGTCGAATTTTGTTTGCTTACGTGGGTTTGAAAGAGTGGGATAAATTGTAACATTGATGTAATTTGGTTTTTTTGTAATATTTAACATTTAGGGGCCGTTTGGTTTGTTGCTAACAATCACTATCGGTATTGGTATCGTAATGGAATGGGATTAAATAGGTATGATAGTTTCAAAATATGATGTTTGTTTATGAATTGAGTTTGGCTACTGCTTCCCATTAAAAAAATAATTGTCATACCTCCTTTTCTCTTTCATCTTCACTTTCCTCTTTCTGTGTTGTTCTTCCTACAGTACCAACAACAAAACAATAAAAAGAACATTTACAAACTTCATATTAAATTAGACACTCTTTTTGTTGGACATTTTCTTCTTCATCATGCATCATAAATCACTCCATCCACCACGTTCAACTTGAAAGAGAAATCCCAACAACAAAATATCAAACCAACTTTGATACTACTTACATCCATGAACTAAACCAAATAACATATATATTTCTATAAACCAATTAAGCCTCATCTCACAGAAATGATCGATGACCTGTTGACGGGGTCACACCCAAAAATGAAACCGGTCCGACAATACGATTATCCATGTCCGACGATAATGATGAAGCAGCTTTGATGACACTGAAGCATCTCCGGCAACAATCATAAATTGTGGAAACAATTATGAACCAGCAACTAATAAAATAATTATGAAGAATTTTTACATCCAAAACATTTGTTTTACCATCTAACAAATAATTTGTAACTTGAATAAATGGAAAATACGTGAAGAGAGAGAAGAATGAGGGAATGACTTATAAAAGTCACCTCTCTTGCCTGGTATGGTGTATGGCTGATTTTGGTGTTTCATAGCAATACTTGAAACCTGGGCCCACTAACCAAACAATTTGAAAGGGATTCAAACTCATTCCTCGATAGTCATTCCCCCAACCAAACGGGCCCTTAGCACTTTTTAAAGATTATGTGGGATAAAAAATGAAAGAAGCCCAAATCACTCTTGTTCGAAGCCCATTACACTGTACAACTCCAACCAAAATAGTAAACTTAGGGCATCCACTATGGTGGATTTATGAAAAGGTATAAGAAAGATGAAAATGTTTATGTTTATTTCAACCATAGTGGACACTCTTTTTATGTCTATGTGGCATGAAGAGGTCCTAATTCTTGATCTTATTTATAAATTCAATACATTTAATACATTTGTTAAAAAAAAACATTTTATGAACTTGTAAAAGTTTATATTATAGTGAATATGGGTTTATAAAATCAAAAGATATAAAATTTATTGATGTATTAATGTATAAATCTTTGTAAAAGGTTTATTATAGTGGATGATCTTAGTCCACTTCAATGTGCACAATTGCAAAGCTAAATAAGTAAATATTTTATACTTTCCCGTTATAAATTCAAATAAAATCTATAATTTGAGTTTTGGGCAAGTTGCCGTTATGATATTAGTGCTTAATCGACATATTGTCTAAAACAAAATAATAAAACCAACATGCAACAAAAAGTAAAAGACAAATTCAACTCGATATCATTACTTCTAGAAACATATTACTCAATACATAAAACATTATTCAAAAGGATGTTACATGATGATACAGGTGTGTTCAATGTGGATCAATGAATATTCTATCCGTGAATATTGGGGGCACCAAGAAGCGAAAAAAACGTAATTGGATCAAATAATTGTGTTTTAGACATTATACTCAATTCTTAGGGATTCAAGAGACAAAAATGACCCGTTTAGAGTTATTTCGTTTAAAATCTATGTGGGGAAATTATTCGTTCGATTATGCTTGTAGCTTGGCTAGGGGTCAGTCGGGAGGTTTGGTGCCTATTTGGGACCCGTCGGTTTTTGTGAAACAAAATATTTGGTGTGACGATAATTTTATAATCGTTCAAGGAAGATGGTTAAATGTGGATGATAATGTGTTTTTAGTGAATATTTATGGTCCTCAAGAGCCTTCAGCTAAACAAGTTCTATGGCAATCTTTACTTCAGTTCATTCGTAATCACAATGGTAAATATGTTATGTTTGGCGACCTAAACGAAGTTCGGGATGAAAATGAAAGATTTGGGTCACATTTTTCAAGAGGGGAAGCTCAGGTGTTTAACGAATTCATTCATGATTCGGGTTTAGTTGAGATGCCTATGGGGGGTAGACGATTTACATGGATGAACAAAGCGGGATCGAAAATGAGCAAGTTGGACATGTTCATCTTATTGGATTCTGTCATCGGAAATGTCCAAGACTTAAAAGCAATTGTTCTAGATCGTCTTTGGTCGGATCATAATCATATTCTGTTACACTCCCTTAAGACCGATTATGGCCCAATCCCGTTTAAATTCTTTCATTCTTGGACACAAAGACAAGGCTGTGAAGTGATGCTTTATCAGGCATATCAAGAGTGTGTTCAATAGAATATAGTCAGATTTCATGATAAATTGAAGTTTCTAAAGCATAAAATAAAAGCATGGTCGAGAGATACGAGAAATATGGATCGGTATCGTAAGCAAGAAGTTGTTACGTTGTTACATGATTTAGATATAAAAATTGATTCAGGAGTTGCTACAAAAACAAAAAGAGAAGATCGGGTTAAGTTAATTCAAGAAGCTGATGATATTGATAGATTTGAATCTATGGACTTAGCTCAAAAAGCTAGAATTTCTTGGGAGGTTGAAGGCGATGAAAACACAAAGCTATTTCATGGGATGATCAATCAAAGAAGGAGAAAACAATCTGTGCAGGGGATTTTAATAAATGGTGTTTGGGTCTCAGATCCACAACAAGTAAAGGCTGCGTTTCTTGAATTCTATCATAACAAATTTAAAGCTCAAACTGCTCGTGTTAATTTTGGTCGTCTTTCTGTTTTTACGTCTCTATCTTCATCAGAAAGAATCAATCTTGAAGATCACGTTTCTCTTGATGAGATTAGACAGGCGGTTTGGGATTGTGGGAGTGAGAAGGCCCCAGGCCCGGACGGTTTCTCATTCTTATTCCTGAAGAAATTCTGGGAGTTGCTAAAACATAATGTCGAGAGGTTCGTAATGGATTTCTTTGCAACAAGTAGAATGCCTCCGGGAGCAAACTCGGCATTCATTACTCTCATTCCAAAGGTTTCTAATCCCGTCCTTATTACTGATTTTCGACCAATTTCATTAATTGGTCTTCAATATAAAATTGTTGCTAAAATTTTAGCAAATCGTCTAGCAAAAGTGGTTCATAAGTTAATAAGTCCGGAGGAGTCGGCTTTCATTTCGGGGCGTCAAATTCTTGATGGCCCGTTAATGTTAAGTGAAATTATGGATTGGTACAAAAAGAAGAAAAGAAAGCTTATGGTTTTTAAAGTTGACTTTGAAAAAGCCTACGATTCAGTTAGTTGGAAATATTTAGATCATGTTTTAAGTCAATTCGGGTTTGGATCAAAATGGAGAGGGTGGATTCGAGAATGTTTACATTCGGCTCGTACTTCTATTTTGGTGAACGGTAGTCCAACGTCCGAATTCTCCCTAAAGCGTGGGCTTCGACAGGGAGACCCATTATCTCCTTTTCTTTTCATTCTTATCATGGAGTGTCTCCACATAGCAATAGAAGATGCGATTCATCAACACTTAATTAGTGGTGTAAATATAGGTGATTCAAATATGCACTTATCTCATCTCTTCTATGCTGATGATGTGGTCATGCTTATAGAATGGAACCAAAGTGAGATGGTTAATATTATCCGGGTGCTCGACGAATTCTACCAAGTCTCGGGTCTTAAGATTAACATCCAGAAATCCAATGTATATGGTATTGGAGTTTCTGAGGAGGAGATTGAAGCTATGTCGCGGCTATCAGGGTGTTCCCCAGGTACTTTTCCTTTTACATATTTAGGCCTTCCGATAGGTTCGAGTATGAACTACACAGTTAACTGGAAAAAGGTGATCGATAATTTCAAAGCTAGATTATCGACATGGAAGGCAAATTTATTATCCATTGGTGGTAGGTTAACGCTGATAAAGACGGTATTGGGAAGCGTGAGTATTTATTATATGTCGAAATTTAAATGCCCAGAAACAGTTCTTCATGAGAGTGAAAGATTACGAGCACGTTTTTTCTGGGGTGGGGACCAAAAGTTGAAAAAAAATGTCTTGGATCAAATGGGAAAATATTTTGGCATCTTTCGAAAAAGGTGGTTTAGGGGTTGGAAGCATAAAAGCATTTAATCGTGCGTTATTACAAAAATGGCGTTGGAGGTTCGTTACTCAGCCGGAGATGTTATGGGTTAAGTTATTAAAAGCTATTCATGGTAAGGAAACAGGTTTAGATTTCAAAGGGTGTGGTTCCAGTGAGGTTTGGGCAAAGATTGTTGGCTCATTTAATACTTTACATTCTAGCGGGATTGTTACAAAAGGCACTTTAAAATGTAAAGTAGGAGATAGATCCTCTGTGCGCTTTTGGAAGGATACGTGGCTCGAGGATGGTCCACTTTCTACTCGGTATAACAGATTGTTTAGACTTGACTCGAATGAAGAATGTCTTGTAAATGAACGTTTCGTTAATGGCATCTGGTCGTGGTGTTGGAATCGTCCTGTAGAATCTGGACGTACGGGATCATCGTTGATTCAATTAAAGAATGAAGTGTCTCAGCTTTCATCTCTTTCAGGTACAGATTCTTGGCAATGGTTGATCGGTAATGATAGCACTTTCACAGTCTCGGAGACTCGGAAGCATATTGATGATATTATTCTCCCTTCACAGCAAGTTAGTACGAGATGGTGTAAAGCTCTTCCTCGGAAAGTTAATATATTTATGTGGCGTTTAAGATTGGATCGATTACCACATCGTTTGAACTTATCTTGAAGAGGCATCGATATTAACTCAATCTTGTGCTCAGTGTGTAATAAAGGTATGGAATCAAATGAGCATCTGTTTTGCTCTTGCGAAGTACAGTAGCTTTTAATGTTTGGAGTTTAATCCGGTCGTGGTGTGATGCCCAATTACCGGTCTTTAATTCAGTTCTAGAGGGGATCGAGTGGATAGATGCTATGAGGAAGTCAAATGTTCTCAAAGAAAGGATGTTCATGATCGCCGCTACTACTTGGTGGATGCTTTGGAAATTTCGAAATAATATCACGTTCAATACTCATTCTATGAGAAAAAGTGATATTTTTGATTCTATTCGTCTTTTTTCTTTTTATTGGTTAAAATATAGGCGATCTAATATCTCATGTTGGAATGATTGGTTGAAAAACCCTTTGTAAATTTCTAGCTTCTTGCTAGTTTTTGTTTCTTTTATATAATTTCCTTTTGCTGTTCAAAAAAATAAATACATAAAACAGAAATTAGCTCATAGATCTCAAAACTATAAGTTAACTTGACAACAAAAGAATTTAGGGAGTAGTAAAGAATCAAAGATCTGGACTTAGTAGAGTTCTTGAAGCCAAGTGAATGATCAAAAAAAGAAAGACGAGAGCCACAATAGAAAAATCATGATCATTAGCGGGCACATTAAGATTAACATGATCAGAAGACGTGTCATGTAGGGATGGCAACGGGTCGGGTTTGGGTCGGGTTCTAGTATACCCGTACCCGAACCCGTTTATAGTACCCAGACCCGTACCCGCCCCATTACCCATTGGGTACCCGGTTAATATTACCCATCGGTTTTTCGGGTTTCCCCGTGGGTTTCGGGCATCCGCAACCGAATATTCGATGAACAAAATGGAAGATATGAAAATAAAGTTACATTAAAACCCATCGATATAACAAAGCAACACACCATAATATATTCAATTTTTTTTAAAGTTAAAGGATATGAATATCGTATAAAGCAATTAACGCTTTCGAATGATTCATGTACAATATCTAAATGTGTTAGATAATAGAGATATTTAATATAAAAATTCTAATTAATTAGAATACTAATAAAGCGGGTTTGGATTCGGGTAAACGGATACGGGTACGGGTACGGGTAATCGGACGGATATTACAAAAACCCGTACCCGACTAAAAAAATATATGAATACCCAAACCCGCATCCAAACCCGCCAACCCGAACCCGACCCAACCGGTTCGGGGTTCGGTTTTCTCCATCTGTTTTGGGTGCTTTTGCCATCTCTAGTGTCATGGTCATTCATGTTTTCTTCTTCAACATGGGTTTTTTGATCCTCTTGAATGATTTCAGTTATGTCCGTGATAGTAGAGGAAAAACCATGTGAAACCCCAACTGATAGTTCGCGGCCAACACCCAAGACGGCTTTTTGATGATGTTGATATGCTTCAACAACGCCTCGAATAAGAGCAACCACTATATCCGGATCTCCAAAACTGCCACTGCTTACCACCAAACTCATGGGCCCGGGTTCTTGATTACTCGTAATCACACCTTTTGAAGAGCAACAAGTTTTCTGGAACAATCTTCGAAACTTTCATGATAAACACCGCCACAAAAGCATTTCTTTTAAGGTTCTTGATCATCTTCTTGAACTTAAATCTCAACCAACTTTCTTTTTCCGAAAAACATGTTATCTCCCCAAACTTGTTGGCAAAGATTGAACTTTAAAACAAAATCATCATTAGCAGCGACAGGAAGTTCTTGGTTTGTTAAGAACCACGTTTTGAGACGTTCGATAACGATTGAGCCTTGATCTTTATCTTCGAATAAACCACCCTGGTAGCATGAAGCGAGTAAGAAATTGTCAACAAAGTTGACATAAGTAATGGAGACATTCGGATCATCAATAGATTCACAATAATCAACTAGTGCCTTTAGAACCTTAAGTTCATGAACATCATAAGGAAGTTGAATTGGTTCATCCATTGTTTGTTTGAAGGATGAATGATACGATTCTTTTAGGGTTTAATTTGATTCAAAGTTGATGATGATAATAATGAATTCGTGAATCTGTTTTTATAATGATCGTTTCAATGGTTTTCTTCTCCCCTCGATCGTTTGTTATGGCGGTCTAATTTTTATTTTTGAACGCCCACATAATTTTCATTAAATCACCCTTTACCCTTTACATTCAATTATTATTATTATTATTATTATTATTATTATTATTATTATTATTATTATTATTATTTTAATACAGTTACGCCTTTTAATCCCTTCACTCTTACCTTGTCGATCACGTTATTTACAAAAATTTGTTTCCTCAAGTCACAATTTTTAACTACAAACTGATCATATAGCATTCTTGGTAATCGACCTTCTATTGGGTTTCTTAATTAAGCTTTTTTATTATTCTAATTGTTTATCTACTGTATTAAATGTAAAGGTTAATTAATGTAATAAAACAGGATTGTACTTTCGCGAATAGATTATTTTAGCAATTATTTTTTATTTTATTTTTTTTACCACTTTGGTAATTGCATATACTTTTTGCGGTTTAAAATAGTTATTATTTCCTGCTTTCTTTAACCTGTAAACCGCATAAGCGATCCAGATGGTACAAAGTGCGTAAGTTACAGGCTTACAGCAAAATGGATGCTAAATTTTCTTCCTTTTGCCTCGTTTCCTTAACTCATTATTCAAGCACATCTATACTTGACGATAATCTATCACATGTTAGACAACTTTACCCGTTCTGCTGATCACGGTTAGAAAAAATAAAATTTTTATTACTATTTTAAACAACAGAAAGTACTAAATTAGTACGAGAAAAAGCTTAATTACTAAAATAATACATTAAAAAGGTAAAAGATATTTACCATTAAAGTATCTTCGATGATAAAGTTTTACTATTACCACACTAAAAAAATGGTTGATTATACATGCTTTTTTTTTTTCTTTTTCTTTAGAATGACACCACACTTGAAAGTATTAAATTGTAATTTGTAATTGTTCATGTTATATAAACCCAATTCCTCTAAAAAAATTCAAATTTTTTGGACTTATCAAAAAGACCTTATATAAGCTCATTAATATAAGCTTAGCAAACACATGTTTAGGCTTACCGAACACATATAAGTTAATAAGCTTATAACCCTATCATATATGATTAGACAAATGCCCTCTCAACCTTCATTTTGAAGCGAGCTCTTCTGTGCGAGGAATAAAGTAAAATTTTACTCCCGCCGTCCCGCCCCAAAATTATTATGTACATACAAGAATTATTTTGAAAGATCTTTAAAAGGATTAAAGATGTACAAAAATATTGTGTCCGAATGGTAACTCACGACTTTTAAGATGCAAAGCACCCCTATATATAGTTGTGATATATGGCGTTAAATATTATAGAATTTTGTGTAACCTTTCGAGTTGACCTTGAATTCATTATTATAACATTGCAGAATTACTTCTTTTTTATAATGATAAGATATGAGGCACATTTAACTTCCACTAGGAGATAGTAATGTAATCACAATTCATGAAATTAGTGTGTGATTCTAGATTTGTGTTTCAAAATACAATATGCCAATAAACTTTCTAAAGAAGCTAACAAAACACCCTTTGAGTGTGAGTATCATGTGTTGTGCATGTTTCCCTAGCTTAGTTATATCATAAGTTTATTTATAGGTTACTAATTTCATCTTCTTGTACAACATAAGAATAGAAAAAACTTGGACATCCCCAAGTCTTTATACATCTTAACAAATACAACTTAAAAACCACCAAACCAGACAAATACTCTCAACCTGATATCAGGCATCACTAATGTTTGTCTAACAAACTTAATCTCAGACAAACTACCCAGAAAACAGAGCATTCATCCTGATCATCCATGATTCTATCAACAAACATTCCTCTTGTGCAGACACTTGCATTCACCACTTATCAGATTCACCTTTATCAAGCACCAACCATCTAGCTACATTTCCACCACTTCAATCTACCAAGCTACTCATCCTGCCACCACAGTAGACAAAGTAGAATTGAAGAGTGGCATCACTAGGCACCCATAACCCATCCATAAGGGGGCTCTTCCAAACAACCTACATTTCCTTCTCATAGGAAGGCTTCAATTGTTTGGAAACACACACCCTCCATGATGCCAACCATTCCTCCTGTGATGATGTATTGAGAGGACCAAGAAGGTTCATCTTTCACACCTCTCTATTCCTCTCATCATACACCATCCTCCAAGACCATTTACCCTACACAATGGGAACCCTTCTTTATGGTACATTCATACTAGTTAGGCCTCCTACTTAACCAATTTCACTGTCCAATTTCCTCCCAAGGCCAAATTGAACAATCAAAAGGTTATAATAGGTACAACCATACTAATTAGATCTACAAGATACAAGGTGTTGCACCATTGTAATGGTCTGATTTAAGAACAGTGAAAGATAATGACTGAATTCACTGATGTCCATAGAACCAAACACTCCTTACAACAGCAGTGTACTCAGAAACTGCCACTTTCCAATTCTAAACAAATTCCACTCATCCAACACCAATGTCAAACCTACCAATCTTACATATCGATAACAGGGACCAACTTGTCCTTCTCCCACTTTAAATTCCAAATTTTAACCACCAATATAACAGCAATAGATTTTTTAACTCTCAAACTTTGAAGAGCATCTTCCATGTACTTAATAATAACAACTATTACCTCTTCCTCAGTTCTTTTAGTATCTTGAAACATTCTCTTATTCCTCTCATTCCACAAATAGTAAACTGTGGCTGCAGAAATAAGCTTGTTAACAGTGTTCCAAATGTTACTTTTATTGCCACCATCAACAATATAGGCAACCACACTATTCAAATCATTACAATCCCCCATAAATCTTCCTTTAGTCTTCACTTCATTCCAAACTTTACTATAGAAAACACACTCAAAGAAAAGGTGTTGATGACTATCAATAGAACTGTTGCATAAAGAACATTTCAACTCCCCCTTGATGCCAAACCAGCATTCTATCGTGAGTTAACAGTTTCTTCTGAATTGCTAACCAGAAAATAAATGCATGCTTAGGTGTACACTGACTAAACCATACCATATGACTCCACTCCACCTTAGGCCAATTATTCCTTAAACTTTCCCAAGCTACTTTAGTAGAATAATCAGTCACCTTACCATTACTTTCCACCCAAACAACTTTATCCATTTCCTCAGAAATCAATGGAACAGTAACATTTAGCAGGTCAGGAAACTTATTACTAATTTCATCTTCGTTTTTCAATTAATAGTATGTTATTTTATTGACTAAATATAAACGTGTTTGATCCATACAAGGAATATGTAGATTTTTTCACGATCTTGAAATCACATGTTTTCGAGTGCGCTGGCCTAATTTCTTTCGACGGGAGATTATATCTATGGGTGGTCAATGGCCATGATGTTCATTTTGAGACCTTGTTTGCAATAATCTCCAATGGTGCAGATGCATTTCATTTGGCAAAGTGAATCTAGCGGGGGATCGTGGTGTAGAATTTTATGGGTTTTGTTGTGATGCACGAGTCATAATCCGGACTCGAGACTTCTGCAACATTATGTGTTTTGCTATCAAAGTTTAACACAAGGAAATCTACGTACTTTTGGTCGCATCATCTCCTCTAAAGTTCTTTACCACTTATCGCATTGTCCCCTTGCCCTACCGTGCCGTCCACCAGGCCGTGAAACTGCATATTATGAAGAAAGAAGTTTAATTAGTCTTTGAATTTCATTTCACTATCACGTTAAGTTTTGCATGATTCTAAAAGTTGTCATATACTCGGCTCATCAAGATCAAATGACTGATATTTTACGAAAGTTGAAGAATTTCTATGGCATATTGTTTTTAATGTTCTTCCGTTTCACGTTTTTCTACAGTTACACTTCTCATTACACTACTTCCTTGCATTTAAACTAATGAACATTTTAACTAAGAGCTACAACACAAATAGGTAGTATACAAAATCGGCGATAGCTTATAATACAAATTAACATCGAATCATAATGAGCGTTACACTGTCAGCGGGTATCGTATTAACTCTCGTTTGGAAAGACTTACTTGCTTATCTGTTGCATGAAAGCGCACACAAGCTATAATATTTAACAGAATTAATGACCAATCCCTAATTTGTTGTTAATTTGTACAATCACATATATTTCATATTAGCTTTGATTTTGTGGATGTTGCTGATAAAATGAAGCAATTATCAGACTTATTTACGCCAAAGGAGTAATTAACAGGTTCCCATTTTGGTTAATTGGGTACCCTCTTCCGGCTACGTGAATTTTGTCTTTCCTAACGCGAGCACAAAGCGATGGAAAAAGTTAGTAACAAGATTTGAACCAATTTGATGATTCTCATATCTTCTCTGAGAGTTCTACGTAGAGACTTAACGTATGTGTCTTGTGTCTTATTAATTTCCTGCATCAATATTGAATATAGTTTCAAGATTATCATATGGTATGATTTTCGCCCGACACGTAAATCAGATTTAATACCAAAGCTAATTTGGATCATTCTTTGTCGCCCTGAAATATATGGTGCAAAAGACCAAACTAAGCTCATAATCGGGACAGAAGTTGTTTTACTGTTATCTTTTTAAAAGGCAACTTACAAAACCTCTCTAGGAGGCTAAATGCATACAGAATCCAAATTATAAAGAGGTGATATAAGTTGAGGTAATTAATGTCTATATGAGTAAACCAAGAGCCAGGCAACCCAATCCAAAACAAAAATACAGGGCGAGTGATTCAACCTTTCCTCATCGAAGTCGAAAAAACAGGATTCGATTTGGGGTTCTATAGGGTATGTTTGGCAAAAACTAGCTGTAAGCTGTATGCTGTAAGCTGTTAACTGTAAACTGTAAACTGTAAGGCTATTGATATGAGCTGCAAGCTGTATCTTTTTTTCAATAAAAGTGTTTGGTAAATTAGCTGTTAAATGTAATTATAAGCTGTTGACAGTTATTTTACGTTTTAACAGCTCTGAAATATTTTAAAAGCTTTATGAATCAGCTTTTCATTTTGGAGCTATTTGTTTAAAATAAAAGCTAGAAGTTAATGTACCCAAACAAAGCTACTTGTTTTTTAGGAGATTATTTTTATAACAAAAAGCTTACAGCTTCAAAAAAGCTGCGTACCAAACAGGCCCATAATCACTTGTTTTCTAAATAATTTATTTGGAAAGGTTTAAGCTACTTAAAAAAGTATAGATACAATTCTTGCTAAATAAGCACATAAGTCCTTTAATTTGAGATATATAGGCTTCAACGTTTGTAGATTATTGTGTATTGAAATGTCATGAATAATTTAACTTAAGCCAAATAAATAGCTTATGTCATGAATAATTAAACTTCCAAAATAAGCCAAATAAATAGTTGGAAACTATTATGTTAGTCGGCTCTAGCCCGCTTGTGGACTTTGGGTCCATTAGGTTCTAGGTTTAGTTGCACAAAAAAAAGATCGATGTACTCTTATATCGTGTTACATGAAATCTTTATGCTTATATAAGAAGAAAAAGAACCTCTTTATATCACTAGCTTGTTTATTTAAAGGTTTCTGATTCATTTTCTGCTCAAAAGAAAATGAATATATATATGGTATATATAGCTATACGTACGTTATTTTACTAATTAAGTATAACCATGGATCGATCCATACAAGAAAGATGCAGACTTTTTCATGATCTTGATCGAAATGACATGTTTTCGAAATGCTTGTCTAATTTATTTAGACGAGACGGCCATGGGTGGCCGTGATCTCCATTTTGAGACCTTTTTTGCAATGATCTCCAATGGTGCAGATAAAACTATGAGAAAATTCATCTGGGAAAGTGAATCTGGCGGGGGTTCCAGACTCTTATGAGTTTGGTTTTATTGCACGATAGGTAATCCTCATACAAGACTTGCGCCACTGTATGTTTTCCGTTTTCAAAGTTAAACACAAGGGTGTCTAGTTTTGGTCGCATAAACATCGAATGATCTCTTGACCACTCTTGATAAAATTTTGGGTTTTGCTGAAGAGTCCATGTCCCTTTTACCCCGCCTACCACAATATTGTCCCCGTCCACCAAGCCGTGAAACGGCAAACATGCTACCACTGTGACCATCATAATAATCAACTTGAAACCTTCCATATTATATATGATTGATCATTAACTTGATGAAATTCTTTACTTGAATAAGTGTTTGCATATGAATTTAAGTTATAGCTTGAGGAAATTGTTATACTACGTATTATGAAGAAAGAAGTATAGTTAGCTTTTAAATTGTAGCTCACTATTACGTTTTGCATGAATATTCCTAAATTGTCATATTCACGGAACATGGAATTCAAATGATAATTAACAACCATGCTGTTTTAACAAGTTCAAAAATATCTTGGCAACTCGATCATAAGCCATAAGATGTACGAGTGCGATTCATACGTTACAAAAGAAAATATTACTCTCTACATCATTATTTTAGGCATCAATCTTTTATTTTGATTTGTCTAAAAAAATCGTCTTCGAATTACAATCCATTACACTAAAAAATGTCTAAAATACAAAAGATAAATATGACATTTTTTTGAGAAAAATGTACTAAATATCTGTTTATCTAAAAAATCTAGGTATTTAATAATGGCCATTCAAAATTGTGATGAAGAGAGTGATACTTAATATATTAGCATGTTGATATACACAAGATTTTTCTATATAAATTTGTTGGTTTCGTTGTACTATTGAATAAACATATATGCAGCAAGATTAACTTAATTTACTGGTATAATAATAAGCACTTAGGATTCATGGTTTATAAAGACTTTGTTGCTTATCTATGTGACTTCTCGATATAACATTAACATTACAGAATGACTTATTTTCTTACAATCACTAGATCGATATACTGTACATGTATTTTCCTCTAGGAACACGAAGTAATAACAGAATCGCAGTTCATGAAATTAAGTAACATAAATACACGTAGATAATCGTTTTCAATAAGACATACGTAGTATATCATATTTGGTACCAAATACTATAATTTTTCTTAATACATGTAATTTATATTTGTCTATGTACATACCCAGCCTTAACATTCAACTCACTTAATATACTGAGACTGAGCGGAAAACTTTTGTTTGCTTTACAAAAAAGTTGTTGGTTATGGCGTTCTGTAGAATTTTTTTTAAGCAAACTTATGTTCTGCATAAGCAAAATAAGCAGGGTTGGATCACTTGAAAAAACCCCTCTCCTTTGGAAACAGATGCGAGGTTTCAATCCTCACTCCCGGCAAAAAGTCCGGAGGTCCTCTGAAAGCAGCCTCTCTGCCTTCGGGTAGGGGTAAGGTTGTCTACATCTCACCTCCTCCATACCTCGTGGAAGACGGGATTAGGTACCACTGAGTTGAGTATTGTTTATGATCTGGCTAAACAATTGGAATTCATGAAAGGACGTACTTTTAGTTTATGTATTGTATCATACCGCAGCTAGATAATTAAACAGAGTTAGTACCCGGCCAATCTAGTTTTTGCATGCACATTTATAGCATATTTGCAGTGACTTAAGGAGTTAGTACTGTAAGGTAGATTAATGAAATTTTAGGAATGGCCGGGGTGATATATTTGGAACTTCAGACAGCTTTATATATGGCGCTGTAAGTTTAAAGGCTAAAAAATACTACAATTATTAGGTGATGTCGAGATATCATCATATCATCTGCACATTCACAAACTGTTTTTAGTAACTCATATATCATCTTGTACTTTTAAGGAAGATGTTGCTGATATATCACGTAAAGTAATAACGGACTGATTTTCACTAATCAATATCAAAATGAAATTAGTTCATTTTGTAAACAGAAAAGATAATATTTTGCCAATGATTCACTAGTTTTATTACCGAGAATTGAATGAATTACGTGAGAGACGATATATCAATATCTTCACCTCCAAACCAAATGGATCGACCTTTTATAGTCTGATTTGCATGCCTCTATAAGTAACCAACGACCAGTTTTCTCTTATATTTTGATATGGCTGATTGCCTGATTCATACGAGAAATATAGTATTGTACGTGTTTTGCAAACATGAAACTACATGTACTTGAAATGTACGATTGTCTAAATAACTAGTGACCAAGGGCCGTGATGCTCATTTTAAGACCTTTTTTGCAATGATCTCCAATGGTACAAATGAAATTGTGAGGCTTTGCATCTGGCAAAATGACCTTGGCTGGGCTGATGTTGTATGTAGACTTTTATTGGTTTGGTGACTGTGCATGAGTCGTAATCTGCAGTAGAGACTTCTGCCACTGTGTGTATTCCGTTTTGAAAAACAAACACAAGGTAATCGATACCTGGTTTAATCAACTTCTCTTGATCTTCTCTTGATCTTTTTTCCACGTATTGAAAAAGAAACACAAGGTAATCGACACCTGGTTTTACAATTGAATTATGCATGATTCTGAAAATCGTCATAATCACGGGACATGAATATCAAGTGATAAACCAATGTTTTTGCAAGACAGTTGAAGAACGTTTTTGCAATTCTTACATATATACCAATCTGTTCTACATACTCATTGCAGCATATATATAAACACGCGTATAAATGTGATTTTCAAATATTTGAGGGTATTTTAGAACTTCGTTTTAGCCTCTAAAGGGCTTGAGCCACAGGTGTTGGCATCATGTGACGACGGCCATAACACCATATATAGGATTAAAGTATTAAACTCAATTAAAACTTTCCATATTTATTTAGAGTTTTGAAATGCGCCGTTAAACAATAGAGATTGTTTTAATATATACATTAACATCATTACTCATTATTCAGCCATGTTGCACCGAAGTTGTGTACCAACTCATATCTCATGAGAAGAATGGTAGTCACACCATAATCATCTCAGATTAGTTTACTTTACTAATCAAATTGATAACTTTTCATATCACTCCAATGCATATTTATAGTTAATATTGCATATTAAGAGGTTAATGCAGTGTTCTTAATGCAATTGTACGTAGTAGCTAGGCGTTATAATATGACCAAATGATCCACACAGAATTAAATTCAACAACAAATTGTATAATTTCTATTGATTCGTATGGATTATCGGGGTGATCAACTCGTTTACAACATGCTAGTTGATGAATACCTGTCAATATTTCAGTTAAAAAAACATACATTAACAAGCTCTATAAATAATATCACTATGTGTTTATAAGTATATAATTATACACTACAAAATTTGTGACATTTGCTCACTAATTCAAGAGTGAGCAAAAGATAGGAAAAGAGTTACTAAAAGCTATTTTGGCAACTCCCACTAAAAAGAAAATAGTCACTACTGAAGCCATCACTAAAAGTCAATCCTTACACAATATTTAGTAAGCAAAAGGGTCAAATTTTTAGTGACTATTCTCTTTTAGTAGGCAAAGGTGTCAAATCTCTTTTACACCAAAGCCTATTTAAAATGTTTTAGCCACTTTCTTTTACAACTAACAGTGAGCAAAAGTTCA
Source organism: Artemisia argyi (assembly GCA_030686995.1). Taxonomy (NCBI): domain Eukaryota; kingdom Viridiplantae; phylum Streptophyta; class Magnoliopsida; order Asterales; family Asteraceae; genus Artemisia; species Artemisia argyi. Next base: position 317,916,485 of record CM060708.1, on the reverse strand, counting down.
CTTTTAGTGACTAAATGATAAGTGAGTAAAGCTAATTCATAAATAATACACTTTTTGTATCCCCAAATGATACAACTTTAAGGTTTTCTTATACAAATATTCATCTCAAATCATATTCAAAACACAAATATTTTCCAGGTTCTAAAAACAGTAATCACATATTCAAAACACAAATATTTTCCTGGTTCTACAACACAAATATTTTCCAGGTTAGAACAAAGATTTTCCAGGGTCTAGACATGAATATTTTCCAGGTTCTAAACATGAATCTATTGCTGGTTATGATTTACAGGAAATGAATATCTTCATATTTGCACGTGACATGACTCATCTGGCGACTGTCCCTTCAACGTGCCGCACTTTTGAGTCCAAATTTCCAACAGCTAAATCCCCCTTAAACTGAATTCCAAATTTCCTAAGTAGCAGAGCATCCTCTCTCTTGAGTCCCTTCAACGTCTGCACCAATCACACAATCACAAAACCAGTAAAACTCATGATTATTTTAGGCCAATCCAGAAAGGTAAGCAACTTTTGTTTATCTCTGTTTCACAAAACCTAACTAAAAGGGGTGTCTGGATGTAAAACAGATCATTGCGACTTAAAGTTTCTTCATTATTCAGGGTCAAAGTATCTAGATTTGAAGAACATACGACGTCGTTGCAAGAAAACATATTGCTGAAGTAAACCTTATATGAAAATTTTATGTATCCAAGACGCAATTATGAGTTCCAAAATGCACACACAAGATAACACACAAGGTACCATTTGGAAAACTAAAAGCTACAAACAAGAAGCTGATGAAAAACTACACTAGGGGGAATAAGCAAAGGCAAGTTAGGGGGACTTAAATATGCTATATGGAACAGATAAGCAGTTAGGTATAAGCAAATAAGCACTAAACAAGCTATAGCATTAACTAAGGGCTGCAACAGCAAAGGTGGACAGAGGGTTACTTAATTTGAGGCAATAAAAAGCTAGGAACAAAAAATCTAAAAAATAAAATAAAAATGCTACCTAAGAGACAAGCTACTAAATACACACTATGCAAATTTTTAGACCATGAGGGCTTATATTGAGCTATTAAAAAATCAAGATCAAGGCTGAGTTGGGACAATGAGAAAGTGCAGGCCTGTGGTGTAGGGGGTTTTTGTAGGCCAAAATTTAGGCTAACAAAAAGCTACAACAAACCTAGATAAGCTAAAACTAATGAAATCTATGCTATAAACTAACAATAAAAGCAGAAATCCCAACCTGAATCTAACTTGAACATTACTACATTTGAAATCAAAAAGTGTGGTATGGACTGATGCAACAGTTATACAGGAAATGGGTAAAAAATGGTTTTTTACTAACAAATGTCAACAGTTATAGCCGCTTGATTTTCGGAATATGGTGAGGAATGAGTTCAAGGTTTGAGATTAATTACCTCGTCAAGAACTGGTGTAGACTTCGAAGGAACTTTGGTAGTTTGGTTACTTCTAACCCGAGAGCTTGGATTTTGGAGCGCAATTCAACTTCTTTTTGATTACTTAAAGATTCCACCTGAACAATGTTTGACATAGCACTAGTTAATTTAGCAATATACAAATAAATGAGCCAACACAAACCGAGGAGTTAACTACAAGAGTACAAGTGGCTATAACTTGCAACAAAGCTGAATCACGTGGATGCTCGAATCATAAGATTATCGTACCTGCAGGAACAGTATTTGTGGATGCTCGAATTTGCTCTTCTAACTGCTTCAAAAGCTTTAAGGATAGGGATCGCACTGTACCTTCATAGCTGCAAGAAAATATGTGAAGTTGTACTTATAATTTTGAAAAAGTAAGTTATTCTGCCTTTCATTCATGTTTACATACATTCAAATAAATATATACATTTCATACCCATTGACAGTGGAAGAAAGGAAAACCAAATAAGGACCAATCAAAGACTTGACAACTGGCAGTGGAATAGCAGCGGCTTCATCAACCACCAAAAGTTCAACTTGTGAAAGTTTCTCATGTTCATGAGGTTGTATATACTGCAAGCACACATGTAGTTATGATTATGAAGATGAAATTAACCAACCAGAGCTCAGTTACCAGCCAATAAATTAGTAGAAAGGACCATATTGTGTAAGCAGGAAGTTGAAAAATAATGAAAAAAAGGGGAAGTTAATAATTATAATATAATTGGCTTTATCAGAACGCTTCAGCAGATTATTGCAACTTAGGTATACAAGAATCAGCAGATAAGTCATTTTTATAACAAATACGAACCTGAATTGTCTGTCGACGTTGTTTGGTCTGTTTGTGCAAATCTATTATGATAGTCACCTTTTTGAGCTCTGGATTTGAGCTTTTCATTATATCATAATCATGGTGCTCCTGAATAAAGTACATTAACAACATATATGATTATATCTATTTGTAGAAAAAAAGGAATCATGGTGCTCCTGAATGAGATTCTGTACGGAATCTCTGATGAACATCCTGTAAGTAACATCCATCAAGTCTAGTTATAAAAGATGAGTTATCTTCTTACGTAACAGTTAAGTGCGTTAAAATTTTCTACAAAAATATTAGCATTCTTGCTACGGACATCATTCTCCTTAATAAAAAAGAGAGTCCTCTTTTGGTTTTGATATTTCATATATACTCGATCTCTACTTTTCAGATTTCTAATCCATTATTTTTATTATTATGTTTCAAAATGTATACTAATTTACTTTTAATCTACAACCTTTAACAGTTATTACCTTGACCTTTTGAAGTATTTAAACCAACAAACGTTACAGACTACACATTTAATTTGCAAGAATTTTGACATCTAGTAATTAAGTGAAAATGTTAACCCAGCCATCAAGTTTGTCAACTCAATATATCATGAGTCAGCTAGACAGCCTAATACTATACTGTAACATAAGTTAGATGATTGCGCCAATCGTAGCCTTTCAACACTAGAAAAAGTATCATGTTTTTCTGCATCAAGCATCAAGGAAGTCCCTTTCCTAGTCTTATTTCTTACTCATTCTGTTCTTGTACTCCCTCCAATCTCCCCAATTCTCTAATCAATCACTACTTTACATAGACACTGCTACTCAAAATAGTACTAAATACATTCCCAAGCCACCTTACAAGTCTCAATACTGACTTCTAAACTATGGTTATAAGGGACTAATAAGCAAATTCATCCGTATAACAATGATGACCGCATATAATACCATTACAAGTCTCAACACTCAGTGATGCAGAATGCAGATACATGCATTGTGGTTATAAGGGACTAATAAGCAAATTCATCAGTATAACAATGATGACCGCATATAATACAAGCATTACAAATCCACATAATATAGAGATCCCACGCCACCTAACAAGTCTCAATACTGACTTCTAAACTTGATACATCGAGATGCAACCAATTTAGTGGGGAAAATTTTTAGTGAGTATATGCCAAAGTTTTACTTTTATAATTTTGTGCTTATTTTTTACTTTTTGGTGTCTTTTAAAAATTTTAGTGAGGAAAAGTTTTAGTGAGTGTATGTCCAAAATTTTGTAGTGATACTATTACAAAATTTAACAAATATAATTAAGTACACACATAATTCATCACTAATAATCAACCTAGTTAAAGATAGCTAAGACAATAGCCAACAAAGTGATCGGTCCTAAGGCGGCATAAGACCTCGCTACACCATTAGGTGATGGTGGTTGTACGGTGGTGCTACCAGTGGGAGACGATGGTGGGCTGGCTTCCTGTTGAGAAGGTCCAGGGGACGACATAGGTGATGGTGATCAAGTGGCAGCAGTTGGTGGCGACACAGGTGAACTCGCGCCACCTAAAACATTGATACTCAATTTCTGACCAGCTTGACAATGACTTCCAACGCTACAAACATAGTAATGTGTCCCGGGCGTGTTTAATGTAAGTCTTGTGGGATCTATGGTGGACAGTGACATAAGGGTCGCCATGTTGCATGGGCCGTACGCGGCCTGTTCAACCTCAGCAACTGTGTGTGCTCCAGCGGTGAAGTTAAAAAGGAGTGTATCACCAACGGTGAAGGTCTCACGCGATGCCCACGTGGAGTAAGTTGATGGTCCATTTGGCGGAACTGTCCAGCCTAAACTACCACCAACGATATGGATTCTCTGAGCCATGGAGCCATGTAACTGTATGCATGCAAGCATCACAGCCATAGTTACCAATGAACTCAACTTAAAGACCGCCGCCATCTTTTATATTTTTGTATATTCTTAAAAAGATGATTGTTTTAAAGTACGGGATGACTTTGAAGTTGTGTTTGTGTTTGTGTTTGTATTTATAGTAATGGGTGCATGGATATCGAGTTGCATGGTAAAGAAAAAGTCGTAGTTTTGAGTTAACACGGGTGTTAACGTGTTTGTTGTAGATAAATTAAATAAATAAATAAAAGAGTTGACTAGGTAAATGATTTTTAACAACGCTTATTGCTCTTGTATTAAAGTTTCAGCAAGCATTAAAATTAGACATAACTATGTTTTTTTTTTTTTTTTTTTTTTTTTTTTTGAACAATTAGACATAACTATGTACTGTAATATTTTGACACAAATTTATCTATGTTCTTAATATAAAGGTAAATATTACGTATAACACAAAAATTTGCAACTACGGTATTTCATAAGCCCTATGCATGAGATTGCGTAAGTGATTGAATTTGCATGCATGCTGTATCACGAAAGCGAAACACGTTAATTTTCTATCATCAAATTTTGTTAGCTGTCGATACAACAATAAGTTAGATACTTTGATGTGGAGGTGGTCAACAAATTCCATGCATCACATGTACAACTCGGTCCTTATTTTTCTTGCTAATACGCGGTATATCTTCTTTTTAATGGCAGATTTGTCTTAATAGCTTTCAAATTTTTTATGTTTAGCCTACAAATATGACTAGCTCAGATATTTGTTCACACTCATTTTATTTCGTATTTAAATAGGAAGAAATTAACAACCACTTAAGGGTGGCTTACTGCAAAAAGTTTTGTAACTCTAAAATGTGTGAGGTCTTAAATTCAGTTCATGCTAGGTGCAAACAACATTAAGTCGTCTTGCCAACCTCTTAAAAAGAGAAGGCTTTACCTAGTTTGAGTATATGTAGCAGTAGGTTCAAACCCCGTGGATTAATCGGCCAAAGGTCAGAAATCATGGTTACCTATAAAAATTAATTATAAAAAATAATAAAATAAACGGCTTCATATCAAACTATACAATATGTTGTTTTTATATGTGTACGTGCATGTATATGCTATATGATATATGATATGAAAATGACGCTACCAAAGTCACTATAAATTTTTTTAGGCTGATGACATTGGTTAACCAGGTAGGCTAATTCAATGGAGAGGTTTATAAGCCTTCAACAACTTCAACTCTACCTTTTGTGATTGCTAAAGGACTCAAATCTAGTTTTTAAAGGATGTCTATTAACTTAAATAGAAAATTTAGTTTCATAATAAATATGAAAAAAACCTCCTTACTTATTTTCCTACATCTTATATGTCAATAGTGCATTGTATTGTTTAGATGATGATTCAATTTCTAACTCATGGAAGATACGTAGACGGACGTTTAAGAAGATATAATGTTTCTTAGTAGATATAGAAGTTAATTAACATGATCTCTTAATGCTAAAAAACAGGTTGACATTTATCTTCCAATTTGCTGGGTGATTGGCATATAGTTTTATTTTTATTGATAACGAAATTATTAATATGGTTTACACTCTGATAGTGTATGTGAGTTTCAGCCCAGCTGGCTAATGCCCAAACACTCTATATTAGCATAATACGAGCCCACTAAGGCTAAGATTCGGTGACACAAAGAGGTTGGGTTGTTCATTTCATTGATTTGACTTCATTTTACTTAAGATTAAAGAGAGGGGTCGGGCGGGCAGCAAAGGCTCATATAGTAGACAGCAAGCGCGTAGCAAGCACCTACTCCTATCAAAATGAAAAACAGTAAGCTGAACTTTAATTGAAGAAGCGAGCCTCTATTAGAGAGAGGAAAGCCGTTGCGCGTTAGCGCATCCATTTTCTTGCTCGTTAACGCCCTTCCTTCAGTTGGCTTCGCCTTATCTATTCATCTCTTTTTTCAAAAGGAGATTTAGGGATCTCTCTTGTTCATATATCTTGAAACCAGACCTATCCCCGGAAGAACCAACACTTAAAGGGTGTAAGCAACAGAAGGTTCACCCTGTCCCCGACATTGTTCTCTGACGATGTCCCCTGGGCGAAAGGCGATACCATTTTCTTTCTTTCTTCAATCATTCCGATCCGGACAAGTGGGTTGGTTCGTTTCGTCCTCCTATCTACGCAATTCTCTGTCTTCGTTCGTGATCATGTTGGGCGAAAGGTAGTTGTAAAGGAGCGGCTGTGAAAAAGGGCTCTTCCCACTTGAGAAGCTGACTTTGCTTCATTATCTGGGGAGACATGACTAAGCCTACAGTCCTGGAAAACGCTTCCTCGGGCTAAGATGGGATAAACCTTGACTGGTGAACACATCCAGGGAAGGGACATGCGTGGCAGCCAAGCAAGGGTCGTTGCAACAGACACCATATGTCACTGCCTCATTCGCCGAGAGGTAGTGCTACAACCATGCATAAATTCCTCCCTTCAATTACCACCACATTGATCTTTCGGGGCCATTGGGTCGCCTTTACGAGTTACATGCAACCCTAAAGATATCTCTATAAATATTTAGCCATTTTCCTTATAAAGAAGAAGACTATTATTCTAAAAAAAAAAAAAAAAAAAAAAAAAAATCAACTTGTGACTTCGGTAACACTTTGGGGTCCTTATCGAACGTGGGAAGCCAAACGATCGACCAACCACAAACCCCAATACGTACCTTACGTAAACATGGTGCTATCCGTGCTATGGTTTTTTTTTCCTTTTTCTAGTTAACCAGAAAAAGTTACTTACACCGGAAAACCAAAAACAGCCACCGTTTTATACTTTTTGACACACGAAACTATGTTTTCAAATAATCCATCGCCGTTAAACCAAGCAAAACGTAAACCATTTTCGCTTTCCTAGCATTGAAAACCCCGCTACCTACTTTTCCGTCACCGAAAAAATCATCCTTACCCGGAAACAAAGATTTCACAGTGAAACCCTTGTTTCCACGCAAATATGCCGAAACCCTGTTTTTCGTTACGAAACACGAAAAACTTCACAATACGTAAAAATAAATAAAGAACCACCTTCTTAACCCCGCTGCTCACCGGAAAACAATAATTCGTTGAGAAACTCTACAAAAACACAAAGGGAACCTGACACAAGCAAAACCGTACGTACCCACTCACTCACCTGAGTAAATCAATGGCGCTATCACTGCCAACTCGAAGCAGCCTAAAAAACGGCTTGACGAATCCTAAAGCACGAATCCATGATACTTCTATGTTATACCAGATAATTAGTTGTTATTAAAGAGGTTCTATAATTCAGTATTTATATATGTATTTGATATTTGAAGTAGTGACAATAAGTTGTTATTATATAGGGATTACATGTTAAATTATCTCAAAATATTCAAATAATCAAAATCAATTTTGTGGCAATTTTGGTATATGATCACTATTGGATGTTACTCTTTTATGGTTCACATGTTATGTTCTTAATGCAATTGTAGTAGGCGTTATACGACCAAATGACCCACACCGAACTTCATTATTAACAAATTGTAATCAACAGGTGTAGAATATGCTAGTTGATGAATACATGTTAATTTTTCGGGCATTTTGAAAACATACATTAAAAAGGTCTATAAATAATATCAATATGTGATTATAATTAAGTGCATAAGTATACTAATACAAAATTTAACAAATATAATTAAGTACACACATATAACTCATCACTAATAATCAACCTAGTGAAAGATAGCTAAGACAATAGCCAACAAAGTGACCGGTCCTAAGGCGGCATAAGACTTCGCTACACCATTAGGTGATGGTGGTTGTACGGTGGTGCTACCAGTGGGAGAGAGACCAGTGGTGCTACCAGTGGGAGACGATGCTGGGCTACCTTCCCATTGAGAAGGTCCAGGGGACGACATAGGTGATGGTGAAGTGGCAGCAGTTGGTGGCGACACAGGTGAACTCGCGCCACCCAAAACATTGATACTCAATTTCTGACCAGCTTGACAATGACTTCCAACGCTACAAATATAGTAATGTGTCCCGGGTGCATTTAAGGTAAGCCTTGTGGGACCTGTGGCAGACACTGATATAGGGTTTGCCACATTGCATGGGCCGTACGAGGCCTGTGCAACCTCAGCAACTGTGTGTGCTCCAGTAGTGAAGTTAAATAGGAGTGTATCACCAACGGTGAAGGTTTCACGCGATGCCCATGTGGTGTAAGCTGATTGTCCGTTTGGCGGAACTGTCCAGCCTAAACTACCTCCAACGGTATGGATTCTCTGAGCCATGGAGCCACTTAACTGCATGCATGCAAGCATAACGGCCATAGTAACCAATGAACTCAACTTAAAGGCTGCCATCTTTTATATTTTTTTTTTGTATACTTCAAAAGTCTTCAAGTTCTTAAAAAGATGATTGTTTTTAAAGTACGGGATGACTTTGAAGTTGTGATTGTGTTTGTGTTTGTATATATAGTAATGGGTGCATGGACACGTGGAATATCGAGTTGCATTATTGGTAAAGAAAAAGTCGTAGTTTTGAGTTTACACGGGTGTTAACGTGTTTGTGTAGATAGAATAAATAAATGAAACGAGTTGACTAAGTAAATATGGACCTTTTTAACTTTTTTTCTTTCTGGTATACAGTATCTTATATTTTATAATTATAATTTTAATATACTCAAACGTTTTTATGTGCCAGAACAAAGTACGTAACTTCATAAGGAAAATGATTTTTAACAAAGCTTATTGCTCTCGTTAAAGTTACATCATCAAGTCTTAAAGTTAGTCATAACTATATAACCTTTTCACACATATTTATCTCTAGGTTCTTATATAAAGGTAAATATTCTAGCACAAGTTGTTGCAACTATGATTATTTCATAAGCCCCATTCATGAGATTGCGTAAGTAATTTGTATGCATGTCGTATTACGACAACGAAACTCGTTAATTTTCTATCATGAGATTTTGTTAGGTGTCGAGTACAACAATAAGTTAGATACTTTGATGTGGACGTGGTCAACTAATTCCACGCATCACATGTACATTAACTCGATCGGTCCTTATTTTTCTAGTTAATACTTAATAAGCGCTATAGCTTCTTTATAATGGCAGATTTGTCTTAATTTTCAAATTTTCTATGTTTAGCCTGCAAATATGAATATTTGTTCACACTCATTTTATTTCCTATATAAATAGGAAGTAATTAACAACCTATTAAGGGTGACTTAGTAGCAAAAAGGCCTGTCACTATCACTATAAAATGTGTTAGTTCTCAAGTTTCCTTTTAGGTGCAAACAACCTTATGTGGCAACGCCAACCTTCTGAAAAGGGAAAACTTTACCTGGTTTGAGTATGTGTGGCGGTAGGTTCAAACCCTGTAGATTAATCGGTCAAAAAGTTTAAAATCATGATTAAAAAAATAATAAAATAAAAAATAAATAAATAAATTAACGGCTTCGTATCAAACTATACAATATGTTGTTTTTATATGTGTACGTGCATGTATACGGCTATATGCTATATGATATATGATATGAAAATGACACTACCAAAGTCACTATAAATTTTTTTAGGCAGATGACATTGGTTAAGCAGGTAGGCTAATTCAATGGAGAGGTTTATAAGCCTTCAACAACTTCAACTCTACCTTTTGTGAATTCTAAAGGACTCAAATCTACTTTTTAAAGGGTATGTCTATTAATTTGAATAGAAAATTTAGTTTCATAATAAATATGAAAAACACTTCCTTACTTATTTTCCTACATCTTATATGTCAATTGTGCATTAGATTTGTTTAGATGATGATTCAATTTCTCACTCACGGAAGATAGGTAGGACGGACGTTTAAGAAGATATAATGTTTCTTAGCAGATATAGAAGTTAATTAACATGATCTCTTAATGCTAAAAAACAGGTTACGGACACTTATCTTCCTATTTGATGGGTGATTGGCATATACTTTTATTTTTATTGATATCGAAATCAATCATCTAGTTTGCACTCTGATAGTGTATGGGAGTTTCAGCCCAACTGGCTAAGGCCTAAACACTTTATATTAGCCTAATACGAGCCCACTGAGGCTAAGATTCGGTGACAGTCCTGAAAAACGCTTCCTCGAGCTACGATGGGGTAAACCTTGACTAGTGAACATATCCACGCAAGGGACACGCCTGGCAGCCAAGTAAGGATCACTGCAACAGACACCATATGTCACCGCCTCATTCGTCGAGAGGTAGTGATACAACTATGCATAAATTCCTCCCCTCGATTACCACCACGTGGATCTTTTGGGGCCATTGGGTCGCCTTCACGGGTTACATGTCAACTCGTGACTCCGGTAACACTTTGGGGTCCATATCGAACGTGGGAAGCCAAACAATCGACCAACCCCAAACCCCAATACGTACCTTATGTAAACATGGCGCCATCTGTGCTATATGATACTAATAGCTGTGATTTTTTCCTTTTCCGATTAACCGGAAAAAGTTACTTACACCGGAAAACCAAAAACACCCACCGTTTTATACTTTTCGACACACAAAAACTATGTTTTCAAATAATCCGTTGCCGGTAAACCAAGCAAAATGTAAACCGTTTTCGCTTTCCTAGTGTTGAAAACCCCGCTAACCTACTTATCTGTCACCGAAAAAGTCATCCTTACCTAGAAGCAAAGTTTTCACGGTGAAACCCATGTTTCCAGGCAAATATGCTGAAACCCTGTTTTTCGTTACGAAACACGAAAAACTTCACCATACGTAAAAATAAATAAACAACCGCTTCTTAACCCTGCGGCTCACTGGAAAGCAACATTCATCGAGAAACTCCACAAAAACACGTAGAGAACCTGACACAAGCAAAGCCGTACCCACTCACTCATGACCTGAATAAGCCAATGGCACTATCACTGCCAACTCGAAGCAGCCTGAAAAACGGCTTGAGGAATCCTAAAGCACGAATCCATGATACTTCTATGTTATACCAGATAATTAGTTGTTATTAAAGAGGTTCTATAATTCAGTATTTATATATGTATTTGATGTTTGAAGTAGTGACAATAAGTTGTTATTATATAGGGATTACATGTTAAATTATCTCAAAATCTTTTCCCTAATAAAATAGAACCCCTAGTGGGGACTTTTTCATTTCAAAAAAATCAAATCATACTTTATTTAGTAATATTTTTTTTAATTTGATTATTTTTTTGAATTTTTAAAAATAATTAAACCTAATTTATATATATTCTAAAAAGCGTTATGGGTACTGTAGCAACAGTACCCACACAAGTTTCGTGGTTGCCCCATATTAGTCCCTGAAGTTGGTTATCAAGTGCGAAGTTAGTCCTTAATAGTCTTTAACGGTCGTTATCTAACAAGGGTAGGGACTAACTGTACAACAGAATGCCACGTTAAGGGACTGAAACTGAAAATTCATTTGCTACAGTGCCAAACAGTGCAGAATAGTGGCTGCTACAGTACGAAACAGTGCCAAATAGTGTTGGGTACTGTTCCTAAGAAATTTACGATTTTAGTCCCTCAGTTAACTGTAAATTCTACCGTTAATCCCCCGTTAGCGATTTTTTTCAAATTTAGTCCTTACTAAAAAAAAAATCTATTGTACACATATGTATATATATATATATATATATATATATATATATATATATATACACATATGTAACTTTTTTTTTTCCTTGCTACAGTACTCGGTACATTTTTTTTTCCTTAAGAAAATTTGTTTTAAAAAAAAAATAAAAAAAAAAATACAAAAAATAATACAGTTTTTTTGCGCCGCTACAGTGCTCGGTCGATACAGATTTTTTTTTTTTTTTTTTTTTTTACATAAATTTCTTTAAGAAAATTTGTTTTTTAAAAAAAAATACAAAAAATAAAAATAAAAAAATACACAAAATAATACACTTACAAAAAATTTCTTATACAAATTTGTTTATTAAAAAAAAAAAAAAAAAACATACCGAGAAAACAAACAACCAAAAAAAATTTCAACCGCAACGCCAAAAAAAAAAAAAAAAAACCGTAAATATAAACAAATTATGCTTCCAAGTAAACATATGCATACTTCAGATAACAAAATTATTAATTATACCGTACAACCGACAAAATACAAAAACACACCCGCCGCAACGCGCGGGCAACCTCGCTAGTTATTTCCTAATTTGCTTTGTATTCTTAAAAAACGTTTTTCAAATCATAATATACAAAAAGGATGTAAATACACATGGGTGTCAATGCTATTTTTTCATAATTAAAGCCAAAAATTGTAAATTAAAAGAAAAAAACCGGACTCCATCTTATTCACTCATCACCAACACATCAAAACCCTTAATAAAACACACACACACACACACACAAGTTTCAACAAATCTCAATCAGAGGATGCACACACACAATCTCATTCATCAAATACCACATGCCTCATAACCATTTATTAAAAACACGCAACTGTTTGGGGATCTTTGTTGAAAGAGCTGGAATTAATTAGGTTAGTTATATTTTAGTTTTAGATCTTTCTATATTGGGTACGAATCTTTTATAATTTATTTATAAATTAATCAGGCTATGCTATTTTTGTTGCAGGAAATCTTGCCGGATTTTGGTACACTCGGAAAAGATCAAATAAAGGTTCTTTTGATCCAAGTTCTTTTTATTCCTATGTTTTTAAGGGTGTATGGGTAAGTACTGTGATGTTTTATTATTTACATAGGTGTTACAGTTTCTATCTTAGGCAACACACTTGATTTTCTCTCGCAAAAAGACTTATTAATTCCTGTAACTTGACTTATTAATACGGATGATCAGGTTACAGCCTGAAGATATGTAGCCGTATAGGTGAAGTCATAATTTCCTGTAATTTTTTTGGATTTTTCATACTTTTGGACTAGAGTGTAACTTTTTTGATAAAACTGCAGAAATCCTTATACGAATCGAGTTTATATTGTATTACAATTCTTAAAAGCACTAAAAAAAAAACTTAAACCTTTATATATACTCAATGGCCAGTTTGTTTATTCGATATATAATTCATCAACAGAACCCCTCTGTGGTTGCTCATTCAATAAAAATCATTAAAATGATTACATATGATTGTAAAGGATATTGAAAGAAAACTATAATCTTGCAGAAGAAAGAAGGCAATTACCCTCAGTATCTATAACTTAAGTGTTGTCTATTGGAATCGGTATTATCGAGGCTGCAACATTGTATTTTGGAGCTTGAACTTTTCTCACTCTAATGGGCATATCTTGGTGTAACAAAGTCATATTTGTTACACAATTTATATAAGTCAACTGGGAATTATTTAAGAAGTCTTTTGTCGATTCAAGGATACAAAAACACAAGTATTTTGTCTAGGTAATTGTGTGTTAAATTCATCAGTTGTGTTTGGATTTGTGTATTTGGAGTTGATTATGTGATCAAGTTGCAATGATTTTTTTTAAAGCTTGGATAAACAAATTTCACGTATAATTATAAAATTATTTGAAAAATAAACAGCTTGGGGTCATCAGTTTCGTGCGAGCTAAAGTAAATTACTTATTTACCCCTTTCCAACAGATTTTAAGAGACGTTTATTTACATAATGAGCCACACCTTGACCAGCGATATAGTGTGTGTGATCGAACCATGTTTAGTCTAAGACCACAGATCCAACTTTAGTTATGAATAGGTCTAAGCGGTCGAGTAAGAGTGTTTGATCGGGGAAGGGAAGGGAAGTGTTAGTAAGCGTTTACCAGTTGCGAGGACTAAAGATGAGGAACTCAGGATGGTAGCTCCTGATATGTTTGTTGCATATATAAAATAATTATGAAACTATAAACCTATGACAAAAGCATTTTTTTTTCTTATGTCATGTTCATATGTGTATGATACCACCAAGTTTTCTGGAGTTGTTTCTGATGATGAGTTCAGTTTTATGTTTTAGCCTTAATACACCGTTATTATTTTTAGGAACAAGTGTTAAGTGGTAACTTACGTTAATATGTTGGTGTCATAGAAACGACAATTCGTTGATTGTATTGCAGTTTAGTAAGAATATGTAATTAGAATATCTCAACTTAGTGGGCGAGTATTTAGTGCGTATGATGATAATTGAGTTAATGGATCATTGTTGTTCATTAGTTATATTGGTAAGCATGACCTTACTTTGAAGCTTAGTGAGTTAATGGATCATTATTTTTCATTAGTTATATAGGTAAACATGACCTTACTTTGAAGCTTAGTGCGATAATATTTAGCATTGGGTTTCATCTGATAAGAGGAGTTGTAATCGTGTTGATCTACTGGTACATTATAGAAGTGTTGATCGCAACAAGTGCCCGCGTGGTTAATAGCGTGTACAACATATGTAGTTCTACAGTGTGCTTTATGATGATATATGAGAGTAGATTTTGGCATAACTAACCTTTATGCAACTTAGTTCTGAATGAAATTAAAGATCATTATTGCTATATTTTCACTCTCTTTGCTTCATGAATTCCGAAACAATATTTACTGTACATTCTGATGTTACTCATCGATATATGTCAATAGGTAAACCTCATGGTTATTGGACCTAAACTAAGAATTAGTAATCATAATGAAGAAAGTTCTAGAGGCATTTATGAAGTCAACAAAAAAATGAAGCCTTTCAACTAGAATAATTAAGGTGAAACTGTCAAGTCTGAAACTGTCAAGTCTCCATGTGAAGGAAACTGCTCAAGTAACTGATGTTTGCAATAAGTGGAAGGTTGTTATGAACTTTAAGAAAGGGGATGAAACAGTGATGGATAATATTACTTACAAATAAGCATCTGGTACCCAAACTTAACAAATATGTCCTGTTTTTGAAGATTTACAGGAGTGTTTGGGATAAGAATGGTGATTATGCAGTATATGGTTTTTAACCACAAATAGACTCAGATCTCTCCTTATAGATCTTTGAGACTATGATTTAGACTCACTACACATTTGATGGCCTTGTAATTTGGATCTCAGTAAGTTGTTTTTCTACCAAGCCTCAATTACAGTTCTCACTAGGCCTTTGTTAGGTAAGTGTAAACTGTGTTGACATGCTTTCTAGACTACAACTTATTGAAATTCATAAAGTAGGTTTCCAATGTGGTTGGATAAGTGAGTTTGGTGGGCATTGTATGAAGATAGGAATAGTGAGGAGTGAAAGATGAACCTACTTGGCCCTATCTATACACTGCCAAGGAGGTAATGGTGGTACTCACCGTAAGGAGTGTGTTCCCAACTGTGTGAAGCCATTGTAGTAAATGGAAATGTAGCACAGTTGGTATAGCCCTTACTAGTGGAGAGGATATGGGTTCCTAGTGATGCCAATCTCTTTTCTGCTTTGGTTAGTGTGGTGGGAGGTTGACTGATCAAGGTGGAAAGAGATTGGAAATGTAGCTAGATGGTTAAGGTGCACAATAAAGGTGAATCATAAGAGGCTGAATGAATGCTTGTTAGAAGGAATGAAGATGTTGCATATCTGTTCCTGTATGTTTGTCTGTTGTGAAGTATTGTGAAGTATTGTCAGACAAGTAGTGTTGTCTGATATAGTATAACTAGTCTAGTTGAATGTGTTCTGTTTTGGGTGATGTCCAAAACAGATTATATAAGAGCAAAACATTGTACAAATTTTGGAGTAATAATATATTTCACCTTTGCACCAAAAAAAATAATTAAGGTGAATATTAATGCATGTCATCTGATCATTTGGAATGAGATTGTCGAAGACTCTTTAAGGTAAGCAAGACTTAAATACTTTGAAAGGCACCTTTCTTTAGGTTCCTTCTAATTTTTCCATGGATTATTATGTATTATAGGTAGACAATTAAAAGTATATTAAGATATGAAGTTCCTATAAGCAAAGCTATTGGCATAAAACACATCGGTTATCATTTTCTTTCATCAAAAGTCAGATGTCATTTGTGAGTAACTGTAAATTAAGCTATAATCCTGGTGAATATTATATGATTGGTATTTCAATTTTGGGTTCTTTTACTAATTATTATATTCATTTTTTTGTTGGTATGTGGCATAGTAAAATCTACTTCATGTCTCTGTGCCTCACATATTGGTTAATACAGGAACCTATGGCCAAGGCTAAGAAGCCCCCGTGTCTTCGTTTTTCATCTTCAATGATTTATATATTGGTTAAAACGTAAAAAACCAAGGTAATTTAAATACCTACAACCTGTTCATTTGCCAAGTATTTCTCTTATATTATACACATATGCAAAAGGTGTTTAGAAATAGTATTTTTGATGACTGCAGGTGCACAATATGGCTAATGAACTTCGTCTAGAATTCTATATTTCATTGCAAAAAACAGGTGAAATTACTTATTCTAAGATACAGGGGTGTTCAGATTTGGTTTTGCAATAACTCTTGAACTACCAATGATCCAATCAAAATCCATTATAGCTTAGTGAAGTGATGATAGGGTATATATACCTTTGCATAATTGTGTAATTTATTAGTATTCTTTGAAAGTTTATGAACTAAATGTTAAAATAATAAAGGTACAACATACAATTGGGAGTTCGCCTTTATACATGACAAACATAAAGGAAATTGTGCAAGGGTGATTTTGGGCACGTTTACGTTGGTATAAGTTGGATGGGTAGGATGGGTCCTAATGCAGCTGAGGTATGTTAACAAAGTACTAATTGCATTGATGTTTTGTGATGAATTATCATGTATTTGTGCTTCATTATTGAGTTTTTTTTTCCACTTTTTATAGGCAATGTTACAGTTTGAGCACCGTCATAGTAAAGGTTGCAACTATGGGTCTCTATATGAGCGGCAAGTGCACAAGTGTGTATCATACTTTTATTGTTTGGCATCATGAATTCCACACGCTCCTGTGATCTATCACATCTTAGTCTATTATGTTTACCTCTTGAAACAGTTTATACATAATAACTTCAAATTTGCTTACCGGAAAACAAAATTACCACGTGTAATTGTTTTGCAGAAGGCTAGAAAGTGTGTTCACACTCTTTCGATGGGCTGCATGGAAGCTTCTCTAGGAAGTACTTATGCGAATTATAAGTTCTCGGTCCTGACTGATATATAAAGTAAGTTCCATTGTTAATTGCTTTCAAATCTTGATAACTTTGTTACTATTGCAGGGTGCATGCTCGGTGTTTACCACACCTAAACTTAAAGAAATAAGTACAACTTCTTTTGAAATTATTTCATATATAACAAAAGATCTCATTGCTCCACATGTAAGCAATATTTTCTTAAATGTTGTTTGTTATAGATCTATCGAATTATCAAAACATACTACTGGTTAAGTTTTCCACAAACAATCATTGTTATTGCAATATTGCTATTTGTAAACAAAGCCAGTAACTTTCCACTTCAATTAATAATTACAGTAACATTTTCTCTCGCTATGAAGTTTACACTAACTACAATAAAATGTAAATTCTCTTATATGCATCCATTACACTTTGATGTGTATGAAGATGTACAAACGATTACGACTGAAAACATGTACATACAAAAAAACAGGACCATGAGGCTTTTATTAATCAACTTCTCGTGGAACTTGATGGGTAACTCTCAGAGCTCTTCAAACAAATCGATCAATACATAAAACTCCCCAAGGTAATTGTTTCGTGGAACTTGGGCTATTGCAAAGGCTGTTAGCGTTTGATCCAATGGATCGACCAACTGCAGAACAGGTATGTTATATGTCCATTTAGAGTGAGTTTGCATAAAGCTCCTGTTCACTTCCAATAAGCTATTAAGTACTAATCATAGAGAGAATGTCGGGGTCACGTAGGACCTATAAGGTGTGGCGTATGAATATTTTGAATGCTATTTACAACACATGTAATAAATATGAAATCAATGTTTCTTCAAGTCTATTATTGTTTGCCAAATCCTTATACTTTGGGTTGTGTTTTTGACCATATCCCTTAACTAATTACCACTCTACAATTATTAGCAGTTTACCCAAAATGAATGAATATATCGAACATTACCCAAAATGAATGAATAGATCGAAAGTTACAGACTGAAAATGAATGAAAAGAATAGTTATAATTTTGAAGATTAAACTAAAATTGTGTGCCCATGTGAACAAAATAGGAGGCAAGATGACTCAACAAATTTGTTAATGATTTTAGTAGTGACTTATACTATGTATGTGTCTTTCGTAGGGATGTCATATGTATTGGTAATTACTTAGACCGAGTATTGAAGTGTATCTCTCATGGTTTCACCGTTTCAGTAAATTGGAAATGTAAGTGTATAACCTTCTTTTTCAAAAAAAAAAAAAAGAAAAGAAAAAGTATTTAATAGTTTGTACCCATATACTTGTGAATGGGCTGATTTAGGTTATGCTTTATTTCTAATAGGAAAAATGATCATCTTTAAGTGAAAAAATATTGCAGTGCTTCTTAGCAGAGTAATCGTTTCAGTTTTTGGATCTATAGTCTTATCATCTCTCAAACTTATGACTAAAATATGGCCCAACACGAATTTTTGTAAATTACCAAGGTATGCAGTTGCTGATCTGATGGGTGTAAATGAGTGGTTGTTGCTTAAGTTCCAATAGGTATCACTTTACGCTTCTTACTTTTTGTTTCATTTTCCATGTTACTATTACTTTGCATCTCATTAATTTGGCTACATTTAGCAATTTGTGCTGACGGTAACTACTTTTAGGGGTTGTTTGGAATTTTTTATTGAAAGTTCGTATATCAGCTGTTTCGGATTAGTTATTAGAATGAATACTTTAAGGGGTTGTTTGGGATCATATTAGATTAGTATTTCGTTCATTATCAGTACTCATATTAGATTAGTATTATCAGTACCCATTTTACAACCCGCTTGACCATTTTAAGGATTGTATGTGTGTTATAAAACAAGAATCTAGCCCTAAAATAATTCATAGCTTTGGTAACTATATTTTATAGCGTCACGATGATGAGTTTATTGCTAAATCGTTAAGTACGCAGAACACGAGACTAAAACCCTTTGAAGGTGTGAATTTTAGTCATAGTTTAGTCAAAGCAATGTTAAGGATGTAGATAAAGGCAGTTAGGAAAAAATATTCGACACTGAAACAAAAGGAGGCTCAAGTGCAACACACGATCGACATGGAATATTCAGCAAGCTTACCCCTTGAATTTTATCATTACTATCATGAAAGGTATGGGGACACTAATCGAGGTGAGTTTTATTTTTCAACTCTGATTAGTTTTTACAAATCTTCATCGTTTTGCATATCTTCAGTAGTGAAGCAATGTTTCAATTACTGAATTTATTATACAAATTTGGGTTAAGTTCCCATTGTGATTTCTTTTGCCTAATTATGTTCAATTATAAAATTATTTGTTGAATTGCTTATATTATAAATTACTTGATTTTAGATTATTTTATCTTTACACATGCGGTGAGACGAACATGGGATACATATATAAAACATGGAGGAAAGTGAACACATTATTATTTTCCTAAGAGAATAACCTTTTAAAATTTACATTCTCCCAACACATCAGATGGCTCAAAAAAACATAAAAATCTGATCTTTATTACATTGATATCAACATCCTCCTTTCAAGTTTATATATTGGTCAGTGTCACCGGTAGGTTGTTGAGGTCAATCTCTTTTTGATAAGTATTTAGCCCTTTCTCCCCTTTTATATTTTTGTGAATTACGCCGTTTTATGAATAGCAAAAACTTAATGAATCTATTTCTGTGTAAATTTAGGTTAACAGAAAGGAGTTGAAATTGAAGTTGGCTGAAGTAAGCTCTAAGTGGTTCTTTATATCTTTAGTTGTTATAGTTTTCAATTAGTGTATGTTGTAACATATACTTCCATGTTTACCATTTTTGGCAATGGTCTGCAGCTGAAGAAGTTTAGATGTATATGATGTATATTTTGTATGCTATATTAAGTGTATATGATGTAACTCGCATCATCTTTTACTATCATGTGTTGGTACTACTGTCTACACAATACAGTCCCAAACCACAAAACAATGCAAACAATATCCTGACAAAAAAAAAAAAAAAAAAAAATCTCGGCCGCAACACGCGAGTGCCGTCAAACTTTAAAAAATAAGTAAAAATGCTTTTGAAACAAAAGAAATAAATTATCGATATACTAACACAATATGCGGAAGCTAAATTGTATACATAAAGATGACCATGTCAATGAAAATATCATATACGTAATCTATTTGTTTTTCAATAGATAAAAATATATTATTAAAAATTTTAGAAAAAACTCCGCGCGTGCGCGAGTATTATAACTAGTATTCAAATAATCAAAATCAATTTTGTGGCAATTTTGGTATATGAACACTAGTCGATGTTATTGTTTTATTGTTCACTGGCTATGTTCTTAATGCAATTGTAGTAGGCGTTATACGATCAAATGACCCACACCAAACTTCATTATTAACAAATTAGAATATGCTAGTTGATTAATACATGTTAATTTTTCGGGCTTTTTGAAAACATACATTAAAAAAGTGTATAAATAATATCAATATGTGATAATAATTAAGTACATAAGTATACTAATACCAGTACAAAATTTAATATAATTAAGTACACACATAAAACTCATCACTAATAATCAACCTAGTGAAAGATAGCTAAGACAATAGCCAACAAAGTGACCGGTCCTAAGGCGGCATAAGACCTCGCTACACCATTAGGTGATGGTGGTTGTACGGTGGTGCTACCAGTGGGAGAGAGACCAGTGGTGCTACCAGTGGGAGACGATGCGGGGCTAGCTTCCCATTGAGAAGGTCCAGGGGACGACATAGGTGATGGTGAAGTGGCAGCAGTTGGTGGCGACACAGGTGAACTCGCGCCACCCAAAACATTGATACTCAATTTCTGACCAGCTTGACAATGACTTCCAACGCTACAAACATAGTAATGTGTCCCGGGTGCATTTAAGGTAAGCCTTGTGGGACCTGTAGCAGACACTGATATAGGGTTTGCCACGTTGCATGGCCCGTACGAGGCCTGTGCAACCTCAGCAAGTGTGTGTGCTCCAGTAGTGAAGTTAAAAAGGAGTGTATCACCAACGGTGAAGGTTTCACGTGATGCCCACGTGGTGTAAGCTGATTGTCCGTTTGGCGGAACTGTCCAGCCTAAACTACCTCCAACGGTATGGATTCTCTGAGCCATGGAGCCACTTAACTGCATGCATGCAAGCATAACGGCCATAGTTACCAATGAACTCAACTTAAAGACTGCCATCTTTTATATTTTTGTTATTTTGTATACTTCAAGTCTTCAAGCTCTTAAAAAGATGATTGATTTAAAGTACGGGATGACTTTGAAGTTGTGTTTGTGTTTGTATATATAGTAATGGGTGCATGGACACGTGGGATATCGAGTTGTATTGGTAAAGAAAAAGTCGTAGTTTTGAGTTAACACGGGTGTTAACGTGTTTTTGTAGATAAAATAAATAAATGAAAAGAGTTGACTAGGTAAATCTAGACCTCTTTTTCTTTAAAGTGTACAAAATTTTATTCTCTTCAAAGATTTTCAAAGTATGTTCCGGAAACAAACTACTATGTAATTTCATAAGGAAAAAGACTTTTAATAAAGCTTATTGCTCTCGTTAAAGTTACATCATCAAGTCTTAAAGTTAGTCATAACTATGTAACCTTTTGACACTGGACACATATTTATCTATATTCTTATATAAAGGTAAATATTCTAACACAAGTTGTTGCAACTATCAACTATGATTATTTCATAAGCCCCAAGCATGAGATTGCGTAAGTAATTTGTATGCATGTCGTATTACGACAACGAAACACGTTAATTTTCTATCATGAGATTTGGTTAGGTGTCGAGTACAACAATAAGTTAGATACTTTGACGTGGATGTGGTCAACTAATTCCATGCATCACACTCATTTTATTTCTTATTTAAATAGGAAGAAATTAACGACCACTTAAGGGTGGCTTAGTGACAAAAAAAGCCTGTAACTATCACTTTAAAATATGTTAGGTCTAAAGTTCAATTCCTTTTAGGTGCAAACAACTTTAAGTGCTGACGAACCTCCTAAAAAGGGAAGACTTTATCTGGTTTGAGGTTATGTGGCGGTAAGTTCAAACCCCGTAGATTAGTCGACCAAAAAGTTAAAAATCATGGTTAAAAAAATGATAAAAAAAATTAAGAATAATAAATGAACCGCTTCGTATCAAACTATACAATATATATGTTGTTTTTATATGTGTACGTGCATGTATATGGCTATATGCTATATGCTATATGATATGAAAATGACACTACCAAAGTCACTATAAATTTTTTAGGCAGATGACATTGGTTAAGCAGGTAGGCTAATTCAATGGAGAGGTTTATAAGCCTTCAACAACTTCAACTCTACCTTTTGTGATTGCTAAAGGACTCACGTCTACTTTTTAAAGGATGTCTATTAATTTGAATAGAAAATTTAGTTTCATAATAAATATGGAAAATATCTCCTTACATATTTTCCTACATCTTATATGTCAATTTCTCACTCACGGAAGATAAGTAGACGGACGTTTAAGAAGATATAATGTTTCTCAGTAGATATAGAAGTTAATTAACATGATCTCTTAATGCTAAAAAACAGGTTACGGACACTTATCTTCCTATTTGACGGGTGATTGGCATATACTTTTATTTTTATTGATATCGAAATTAATCATCTAGTTTGCACTCTGATAGTGTATGGGAGTTTTAGCCCAACTGGCTAAGGCCCAAACACTCTATATTAGCCTAATATGAGCCCACTGAGGCTAAGATTCAGTGGCAGTCCTGAAAAACGCTTCCTCGGGCTACGATGGGGTAAACCTTGACTCGTGAACACATCCAGGCAAGGGACACGCCTGGCAGCCAAGCAAGGGTCGTTGCAACAGACACCATGTGTCACTGCCTCATTCGCCGAGAGGTAGTGATACAACTATTTATAAATTCCTCCCCTCGATTACCACCACGTGGATCTTTCGGGGACAGTGGGTCGCCTTCACGGGTTACATGCAACCTTAAAGACATCCCTATAAATACTTAGCAATTTTTCTCAAAAAGAAGACGACTATTATTCTCCTACCAAATAATAATAATAATAATTATTTAAAAAAAATGAAAAGTACTGAGTCAACTCGTGACTCCGGTAACACTTTGGGGTCCATATCGAACGTGGGAAGCCAAACAATCGACCAACCCCAAACCCCCAATACGTACCTTAAGTAAACATGGCGTCATCCGTGCTATATGATACTAATAGCTGTGATTTTTTCCTTTTCTGATTAACAGGAAAAAGTAACTTACACCAGAAAACCAAAAACACCCACCGTTTTATACTTTTCGACACACGAAAACTATGTTTTCAAATAATCCGTTGCCGGTAAACCAAACAAAACGAAAACCGATTTCGCTTTCCTGGTGTTGAAAACCCCGCTAACCTACTTATCCGTCACTGAAAAAGTCATCCTTACCTAGAAGCAAAGGTTTCACATTGAAACCCTTGTTTCCAGGCAAATATGCTGAAACCCTGTTTTTCCTTACGAAACACGAAAAACTTCACCATACGTAAAAATAAATAAACAACCGCCTTCTTAACCCTACGGCTCACTGCAAAACAACAATTCATCGAGACACTCCACAAAAACACATAGGGAACCTGACACAAGCAAAGCCGTACCCACTCATTCACCTGAATAAGCCAATGGCGCTATCACTGCCAACTCGAAGCAGCCTGAAAAACGGCTTGACGAATCCTAAAGCACGAATCCATGATACTTCTATGTTGCACCAGATAATTAGTTGTTATTAAAGAGGTTCTATAATTCAGTATTTATATATGTATTTGATGTTTGAAGTAGTGACAATAAGTTGTTATTGTTATTATATAGGGATTACATGTTAAATTATCTCAAAATATTCAAATAATCAAAATCAATTTTGTGGCAATTTTGGTATATGAACACTAGTGGATGTTATTTTTTTATGGTTCACTTGTTATGTTCTTAATGCAATTGTAGTAGGCGTTATACGACCAAATGACCCACACCGAACTTCATTATTAACAAATTGTAATCAACTGGTGTAGAATATGCTAGTTGATGAATACATGTTAATTTTTCGGGCTTTTTGAAAACATACATTAACAAGGTCTATAAATAATATCAATATGTGATTATAATTAAGTACATAAGTATACTAATACAAAATTTAACAAATATAATTAAGTACACACATATAACTCATCACTAATAATCAACCTAGTGAAAGATAGCTAAGACAATAGCCAACAAAGTGACCGGTCCTAAGGCGGCATAAGACCTCGCTACACCATTAGGTGATGGTGGTTGTACGGTGGTGCTACCAGTGGGAGAGAGACCAGTGGTGCTGCCAGTGGGAGACGATGTTGGGCTAGCTTCCCATTGAGAAGGTCCTGGGGACGACGTTGGTGGTGGTGAAGTGGCAGCAGTTGGTGGCGACACAGGTGAACTCGCGCCACCCAAAACATTGATACTCAATTTCTGACCAGCTTGACAATGACTTCCAACGCTACAAATATAGTAATGTGTCCCGGGTGCATTTAAGGTAAGCCTTGTGGGACCTGTGGCAGACACTGATATAGGGTTTGCCACGTTGCATGGGCCGTACGAGGCCTGTGCAACCTCAGCAACTGTGTGTGCTCCAGTAGTGAAGTTAAAAAGGAGTGTATCACCAACGGTGAAGGTTTCACGCGATGCCCATGTGGTGTAAGCTGATTGTCCGTTTGGTGGAACTGTCCAGCCTAAACTACCTCCAACGGTATGGATTCTCTGAGCCATGGAGCCACTTAACTGCATGCATGCAAGCATAACGGCCATAGTTACCAATGAACTCAACTTAAAGGCTGCCATCTTTTATATTTTTGTATACTTCAAAATTCTTCAAGTTCTTAAAAAGATGATTGTTTTTAAAGTACGTACGAGATGACTTTGAAGTTGTGTTTGTGTTTGTGTTTGTATATATAGTAATGGGTGCATGGACACGTGGAATATCGAGTTGCATTGGTAAAGAAAAAGTCGTAGTTTTGAGTTAACACGGGTGTTAACGTGTTGTGTAGATAGGATAAATAAATGAAAAGCTAGAGTTGACTAAGTAGATATAGACCTCTTTTTTCTTTCTGGTATACAGTATCTTATATTTTATAATTTTAGTAAAGGTTTTTATGTATTACATCAAAAGTTTTTTAAATAGTTTTTTACAAAAATTTGATAAACCTTAAGTTTTTTATAAAAGTTTTCTTTCTTTATACCTCAAGTCATTCAATGCATCAAGCCTTTAAAAACTTGATGCATTGCTCATACTCTTATATAAAGGTACATATTTTAACACAAGTTGTTGCAAATATGATTATTTCATATAAGCCCCTTGCACATGGATGGCTCACATGGATGCCGGGTTAGCCATAAGCTACACCTGATTTTATGTCACGAAGTGTAAAAAAATTACAAAACTACTGTTTTTGTGTTATATGCAACCCAAAATTTTTTATTTGCTACTTTCGTTTCTTACGATGTAACTTTGGTTAACCCAACCTATTTTTTTTTTTAAATCTAGATTCGTCCCTGCCCATGCATGAGATTGCGTATGCATGTCGTATTACGACAACGAAACACGTTAATTTTCTATCATGAGATTTTGTTAGGTGTCGAGTACAACAATAAGTTAGATACATTGATTTGGATGTGGTCAACTAATTCCATTCATCACACCAACTCGGTCCCTATTTTTTCTTGTTATTACGCGTCATATCTTTTTATATATCGATCAAATTTTCTATGTTTAGCCTACAAATATGACTGGTTCAAATATTTGTTCATACTCATTCTATTTTTATTTAAAAAGGAAGAAATTAAAGGCTTCATATCAAACAAGATATGTATAATCTGTTTTTATATGTGTACGTGCATGTATATGCTATATGATATGAAAGTGACATTACCAAAGTACCAAAGTACCAAAGTCACTATAATTTTTTTTTTGGGCAGATGAAATTGATTAAGCAGGTAGGCTAACTCAATGAAGAGGTTTAGAGCCCTCAACAACTTTAACTCTACCTTTATGATTGCTAAAGTAAGGACCTAAATCTACTTTTTAAACTATGTCTATTAATTTGAACAGAAAATTTACTTAAAAGTATGTATTTCAATGATTTACACAATTAAGTTTCATACTCCCTTAGATAACTAAAGGAGTGTTTGTTTAAGCTTATATGTGACTTATAAGCTTATTTGTTTTTCATCTTATATTTCAGTAAGACTCAATTTTTCGGCTTACTTTGAGACTTGTGGACTTATATAAGTTTATTATAGTCTTATATAAGCTCATATGTCTCAAAATAAGTCAGAAAAATAGGGCATATGAAATATAAGCCAAAAAACAAATAAACTCGTAAACCCATATATAAGCTTAAACAAACACCTCCTAAAATAGTGTTGGTCAAACTGGCTAAATTGATCAATTTCTTTATATGGTTTATATAAACAAAAATGTAAAGATATTGTTGAAAGTTGTTCTTAATTATTGATCATTTATCAAAGATCTTCTAATACATTCATCTAGTGTCTTAAATTAATTTGACATGTATCACTAATAATAAGATTTATACTTAAGCTAATCTCAAACCAACATCATTTTTAAGTAAAATACTTTTCGTTTAAGTTTTTAACCTAACTTTTTTGGGATTATCTACTACTTTCACCATTTTTTATCATAAAAGCAAAAACAATTATGCTACTTTGGGTTAAACCAAGATCCTTACTTCAGATAATAGTATTATATTAATTTTATCCTTACTAAGAATAAAATAATGTTAATGAACATAGAGGTTGCTTTGTTCAAAAAGATATAGACGTTGTCGTGGTAGGTCATTACCGTTACAGAGTTTGAAATTGACGTGGTACAGTAAAAGAGAAAGAATCCAATAGAAGTTTCCAGCAGCCAAAACGAGTTTACGTTTGACTCGTTATATATGATTCATGACAAGCAACGACACGAGTACAAAAATTGTTGTTCAAATAGTAAGTAAAAAAAAAATGGTTGTTTACTTGTTTACTAAGTTTAGAGACCAAATCTCCTTTTTACGAAGACAATGTCTATAGATGTTAGTATGGTATTCGCGTAAAGCAGTGGACAAGGGAGAATAGTTCTGTCATCTTTTTAATTTTGGTTTTCTTATAGGCAACGTTTTTCGACAATAGACGATAGCTTCTAATAGTTTTGCCTTTTGCGTTTGTAGTGTAAGAGAGAGTAAAGATGTTCATGCGTCATATTATAAGGAGTCATGATAAATCATAATGTTATGATTTTTAACTATGAAAATTTTGAATTCATTATAGTATGATAGTAGTTATATTTTCTTTTTGTAACATAAACCTTAATACTATAATTTAAAGTGCACTTATGGTAATTTAGAATCGAATTATAAGAATAACTTTGTTATGTAAACTTAAAAAATAAGGTATCTAATAACTAGTTTAAGTTCTGTGCGTACACGGGTTTTACACATAAATCAAATTATTTTAGAATTTTAGTTTGACATATAATAATTTACCCGTGAAAATTGTGATATAAATACAACTAATAAATATGCATGAGTTTTTCATTATGTGCTAATATCTATTAATATTGTTTGAAAATTTTTATTAGATGAAAGATTTAACTAATTTGTCTATCTAACATAGATGTTGAAGTTGAAGTTGATGTTACTGTTTAAGTTTAACTATTGATATAATGTTGTACAAAATGTGTGAGTTTAGTAGCATATAATAAGTGTTAATGAAGTTAAAATATACTCCGTAAATTTCTTTACAAATGTTTTTCAGGATATCCGTATATAAATTTTAAATAATAATTACATGAGTCGTTGTTTAAGTACAATCAAGTATATTTATTCTCATATCACAGTAACTCATGCTTACCATTTGATATTTATATGACCGTTAACAATAATTTATCCGTATTTAATATTTAAACCCGTGTACACATAACTTATATTTTTAAATAGGATAACATGAGTCTTTATTTAACGTACATAGTAAAAAAAAAATTAGTGTATGAAACAAAATTTTGTAATTTTAATAAATGAAAGTCTCAAATTAATACTAATACTCATGTAATTGTAAACAATGTCATATTATAAACTCAAGGGGTATAAAGTATAAAGTTTTTTACAAATATTTTTCAGGGTATCCGTATATAAATTTTAAATAATAATCACGTGAGCCGTTGTTTAAGTACAATCGAGTATATTTATTTTCATATCACAGTAACCTATGTTTACCATTTGATATTTTTATTACCTTTAATAATAATTTATCTGTATTTAATATTCATACCCGTGTATGCATAAATTAAATTTTAAGTAGGATAACATGAGTCCTAATTTAACATACATAGTAAAAAAAAATAGTATATGAAACAAAATTTTGTAATTTTAATGGATGAAAGTTTCAAACTAATACTAATACTCATGTAATTGTAAACAAAGTCCATTTTATAAACTTTAAGCGTATAAAGTATAAGGGGTATTTGTTTATTATCTAAAGTTATTAAAAAATATGAAGACTTATAATTCACACTTAACTGTATATAGTATATTTACTAGCATGGTACCCCGCGCGTTGCAACGGCGGGTACCCTGAAATAATTTTTTTTAATGAAATTAATAAAAATGTCACGGGATGTCATTCCGACATCTAAATTTGCTTGGTCACAACTTTGCGTATCGAGTCGAGTTTTATTGAGTCGAGTCTTGGTCAGGTTTATATCTAGGTTAAGATGGAGGGTTGTACATTGTGTTTAAATGATTGTAATATTGGGTGTAGTGGTGTTTTTAATGCTATTAATGTAGAATGAGGGTTGTACATTGTGTTTAAATAATTGTAATATTGGGTGTAGGGGTGTTTTTAATGCTATTAATGTAGAATTTTAAAGAAAGTGGTCTGAATTTCGAATCATGCTAGTTTTTGTTGTACACAATGCTTCGGTTGTTGTAATTATAAAAATTGTTTGCTTTAAAGTGTTGTAATCATTTTGTGTACATCTAAATTTTTTTGGAGAGAGAGTCCTTCCTCCTTTATAAGTAGTATAGATAAAATTCAACTACTAAAGTTTTATTAATTACACATCTTTTTTTAAGTTTTTATTTTCATAAATTTGAAACCTATATTTTTATGTGGTTTTTTTTTCTCAACTAAATTCTCCACCAAATTTATTAGAGTTTGACCAAAATCAATTCTATTTTGACTTTTTATCAGCCAATAATATTGTTTGATTTTGCCTATATGTCAAAATCGAACTCTCCTATTGGTTTAATTTTTTTTCACATAAGGTTGTTTTGTAAAAAAAAACTCCGAAATAATGTAATTCATTTATTATATAAAAAGATAAACATTACAAATGCATTATAGTAGTGATAGATAGACAATATTAACACATAATATATATATATATATATATATATATATATATATATATATATATATATATATATATATATATATATATATATATATATTTTTAGCCAAATAACTTTATAGCGATTTTTTATTTTTTTATTTTTTTATTCGCGGACAGGGCAATGTTGGGCTGAGGAAATTAAGGTCAAATCGAGCTACGCTTAGAGATGAGGCCGAAGAAACTCGTTCGCCGCCAAACCCATGGTTGCGGAGCGAGCCAAAGAAACTCGATCAATGCTGAGATTGAGGTCTAAGGAAAATCAGTTGCTGCCAAAGCCAAGGTCTAAAGTACAAAATAAGAAAACTATAGCATTCGAAACCGATGTATGATGTCCTAGCCAAGAAATTAGACACTTTAGTTAATCACTTAATCGTAATTACACGCGCGCGCGCACGTACAAAAGAAATAAATAAATAAAAAATCTTATAAGTTATACCTTAAGGGAAACACAAAAAAGTTAAATAAGTGAAACACAAAAAGTTAAAAATTGCGGAGACTCAACAAGTCAATGGTAATAAAAGTCAAAATAAATACACAAACTAATCGGTCTACCGTCTACGTTAGCACCAGCCCATTTCACGCGGCAAATATGGAATACTACAAAGACATTGACATTGACATTTTACACAATATAATCTTATAATTTTATAATCTTATGTTGTCTTTTTATTTTATTTGAAGTTATCAATACATACAATATAAAGTTATAACTTATAAGTCACCACATAATAAGTTCTACACATATCAAGTACTTAGTATCATAATGAATTTAAGAAAAGTCGTTCACCAACATGATCAATCTAGGTTAGGTTTACTCTTGGCATAAATGTTTGATCTTTTCGAATTGGTTATTTTAGAATATAAATTTTGTTTAGCAACAAGTTTTCTAAAAGCTTATGTGATCTGAAAGCTATCTTTTGTTTGTCAAACGTATCTGAAAATAAAAATGTTCGCTCTTACAATCATCGGCTCATAAAAGCTACAATTTCAGTTCCAGCTATTGTTAGGCTACTCACAGTAACAAGCAACGATCGACTTGTGCGATCGATTTCAATCGATCGTGCTTGTTGTGGTGATTCGGTCACGGGACGACAAAAACCCAAATAGGTCGCAGGCTCGATCGATTCCCATTTCTTTTTTGTTTGGCTTTTTGATCCATATTTCCTCTTGTGTGTGTTTAGTGTGTGTGTGTGTCTGTGTTTTCAGTGTGTGTTTGCCTTTTTTTATTTTTATTATTTTTTTTGCTAATGTGTAGTTGGACTTTTTTTTTTTTTTTTTTTTTTTTTTGTTAATTTGTTCTTTTATAAAACAAGGAAAAAGAAAAAACGTGTAATACAATTAAAATTTTTTAGTTGAAAAAGTTGAAGAAAAAAATTGAACTTGGTTACCCTTACTGCAACACTCAATCGTCTACAGATCGCTGAGAAAACTGATGTGTCAGGAAAAAAGAGAGGGTTTGAATCTCCTTACTGAGAGTAGCCTTACGACTATAGGCTCTCCAACTAGTTGGTTAAAAATATGGCTTTATTTCGAACAATCTTTTTGAGTAATCCCTGAAATATTTTACACGGTTTTGCTCTAACATGATCAATTAAAATTCCCGTAAATTCAGGTGAAACATTCAAACAAATGAACAATAGATGACAAACGTCGATGTCATGTTTTAGTCCTTTTGCTTGTTTATCCTCCTTTTTGTATTTGCATGTGACTTCATTTTTGTCTATAAGTGACTTTTTTATAAATAAGATACAAAGGTAACTTCTCAAAAGTAACGTATGCGCCGGTTTGTTAATTTGAATAAACACGATTTGTATATGTATTTCAAATAAGGAATTATTTTGGCTAAATCATATAAAAAGGTACTCTACTTTAGGTCGATTTAAATTTAAAGTACTAAAGTATTTTTTTTTTTTTAATATTGAACTTAATTTTACGTGCAATATTAGGTTTTTTACTTTTCGAAATAGGTTATTGGCCGTAATTTTAGCCGTAATAACTTTTAAATACTCAATTTTAGCCGAAATAATTAACCATTTCAGCGAAAGCAATGACTGGAAACCTTTTTCGAAAAATAGAAAAAACCTAAAAAAAACCTTACATTACATATAAAATTAACTTCGATACCTTAAATTAAAAAAAATAAAAAAAATAAAATGAATACCTAAAATTTAAATTGACCAGAGTACCTTTTTATGTGTCATCAAACACGGTGTATGCGTCAAACTAACCAATAGTTTTTTACATGCATTCAAAACGTGAAAATGATTAGTATATCTTGAGTCGTCAATACCAACAATCTCACTCCTTAAGATGTGAGAGTATCATGTTTAATTAAAGTTATTTGCAAACAACTATGAAATGAACACATCAACTTTACGAAAAATCAAAACTTTAAACGATTTGAGCATGTGAGACCGTTAATTCACGCCTCAGTGAAAATTGAATATCGGTCAGACTCACAACATTTTACATGGAACAAGTCATGACAATCAAATGCTTGTTTTAAGGACTTAATCTCTATTATCCAAACTTATAAAGTTACAAAGTTCAACTTGTATATTGAAGCTAAGTCAAGCAAGTTAAGTCAGAAATGTATACTTGTAACACGTACAAGGTTCAAAATGTAACATCAAAGAAATCTAGAAAAATTCATAAATGAGAAACTAAAACCAAACTAAACCACCTAACCTAAGAAGACCAAAGAGGTAGTCTGTGGGGCCCACAACCCACGAACCATGGCTCCTTGACTTCACACTTCATCATGGGTCAACGTCATTTTACACCTCTCTTTTCCAACTTTCCGGTCACCTTCCACCACCCTACCTCTTCCACCTCAACACTTAGCTTTAACTTTTTTTATAAAATAATCACATGGATTATTGAATATATAGTCTCACATTATAAAACTTTTTATATGATTGGTTTGAATGAATGGATCATTATTTTTCTCATAATGAGTCCATATCATTGAACATTCTAGGTTTTTAAACATTCAAACGGTCGAAAATTTGATAAAGCACAAGAGCTTTTATATAGGGAACTCAATCATGTGCATCGAAAACTTGCATATTTTAACTTGCATCGTAAAACATGATTAACTTGCATCGTAAATCATGTATTAAAAATTTATATTTTAAGAAATTATGCAAATATTTAAGTTTTAGTGGGAATATAACTATATATGCAATTCCCGTTGTGTGTTTGCGTGAACATTTTAAAGGATTTAACATGTTTTATATATATCATAATTCAACTATAGCTACTTTACCCGATGCTTTTAAAAATCAAATAACTATCGACGACTATTATCGCTTACTATTATTATTAATTTATACTGATCGACTTACGTTTATTACTATTTTTGCTGAACAAACCCATGCCAAAGTTGAATCTAAGAAATTCAGGTATTTTTTGGGTTGGTACGTCTTTTAAGTTGTTTGGGTTATTTTATTTTTTAGCTTGTAATTTTTTTCTTTTGCAAATTTTCTTCTTGTAGATATGCATTTTTAATGGTTTTCTTTCTCATTTGTGAGGATGTTAGACTGTTAGTTATAAAATTTTTGGCTATTAAAAAAAAGAAAAATAAATAAAAAAATCAGCTATTTTGGGCAACGTGTTTAAAAAACTCACCGTCCCAATATATATGATGACACTACAAAGTCTTTCCAAATATTTGACATATTCTAATAATAATGTTAATAGATTATTACCATACCAAAATAAAAATTTGCACCTTTTAACCATGACGCGCTTCCATTCCATGACTATCACCCCACTTTCCTAAACCCTCCCTATAAATACATACACACACAACTTCTCATAACACATCACACAATCATATTCTCCAACAAAAAAAGAATAAACACACCAAGGTTTTTTCGGCTTTTCGAAAGAGAACAGGGGCGACCTGAGATTTATATTCTAATAACACATATAAAATGGCAGGATTAAAGTCTACTATGTTGGTATTTGCTATGATGATGGTTGCATCAATTCAGATGCAAAGTACCATGGCTCAAACAAGACATATAGTTGGAGGATCATTGGGATGGAACATTCCTCCTAATGGTGCTAGTGCTTATACTACTTGGGCTTCTGGACAGACTTTCAGAGTTGGTGATAGTCTTTGTAAGTCGAATCGGTTTGTAGTGTAGTTTCTAAAAATTATCATTTATCCATCTGTTTTGAAAGAGAATATGATCTGCCATAACTTTCGGTATATATATATCTATGGTACATACATCTTTGCCTTAAAAGTAAAACTAGCTACTTATTGGAATAATAATGGATTTCATGATCACAATAACTTTTTTAAAACTTTTTTGTTGTCATTCAAAAAGATCAAACTTTCTTTAAACTTTAAACAATAGCCATATATTATTGCAAATACTTTTACAAAACCATGGATATGAGTTTGTATCATCTTTAAAAGTTCATTTTTGTGGCTAAGACACATCTTTATGTTTCTTACTAAAGTTTTGATATAATCAAGTATGGTATGTATTCAATCTAGGATCATGGGTGATTTTTTAATAAATTTACAATCTTTCTTCTTTTGTTTTACATTATTAAGTCTAGATTATCAAACAAACACATGTTGGGAATAGAGGCGGAGACAGGAGAGGGCCGCACGTGGCAACTAATGAAAAAAATTATAGTGTAAATTTTTTAAAATATTTTGTTATTGTTGTAATTTGACTTTAACAAATCGATTTATAATGTAATTTCTAAAAGTTACTAAATTTATCACTTTAATCATAACTTTATGGCTCCGCTCCTAATTAGAAAATAACATTATTAAAGTTGGTTCAAGTGTTCAACATTGGAATATAAAGTATTGTATTTTATAACCATAAAATAAAATTATGGATGAACAAAAAATCATGTCACATGGAAACAAACCTACCCCATTTATTAATTGAGAAAACAGTAAAAGCTCCATTATGGTCTTGCTTCATTTAATTTTTTGTGTCTTATTTAAATAATTGAATTGACTAATAGTGGTATGAATTTGACTAACTAATTATTGATTGGGTTTTCTATCACTTTTTATATACTTTGTGTATTTTTTATCTTGTCCTCTAAAGCACAAGATATAAAAACCCTTATTAATTATATGTAATTATTTAACTAACTATTTTCTTTTTCTTTTTTTTACTTTTTTACAGTTTTTAACTTTACCACTGGGAATCATAATGTGGCTGAGGTAGCACAGGCCGCGTACGGCTCATGCACGATCACCAACCCCATCTCGCTTGTCGCCAACGGCCCTGCAACCGTCCAGTTGACCACCGCCGGGACCCACTACTACGTTTGCGGCGTCGGTACACATTGCAGCCTCGGACAAAAGGTGTCCGTCAACGTAGAGGCTGCCGCAACGGCACCCACCACCCCACCGGCAGCCGCCCCCACCACCCCACCACCAACCGCCACCCCCACCCCCACCCCCACTACCGCCCCAACACCCGCCCCAGTGTCACCACCAACCACCACCCCATCACCCGCCCCCGGCCCATCCACCACCACCCCACCACCCGCCGCCACCCCGGCACCGTCACCGGACACCGCCAGCCCACCATCACCACCATCACCACCCCCCACCGGACCATCAGCCGGACCCACCGCCCCAACACCCACCGGTGACAACACCCCGACACCACCAGCACCTAGCGCCGCAGCCGCCATCAGCCTGGGAGTTCCTGCCGCTTTTTTGGCGGTCGCGTTAGCTTTATTTTATTAAATTTTTATTTATTTTGTTCCATGATTATTAGTTGAGGCATTATTACACGGGTTGTGTGTGATTATTTTTATGGATTTTTGTTTTATGTTTGTAAGGATTCTTCTTAATTTATGTTCTTTTTCATGATTCGTATAAATAAATTTCCACTTTATTCATATGCTTTCTAACATGTGCATTTATTCTATTCTCTATGCTTTTAAGACATGTAACGATAACAAAAAAGTTTATATTCTAAAGTGGTTATATTCTTCATAGATATAAAACAAATTTAATTCTAAAAAATCAGGTTTAAACATATTAATACTTCAATGTAAACCGATAAATTATATCTTTGTCGTCATAGTTTGTGTCTGAGGCGCAAGCTATGACGAGAAGATGCGATCTTGTCTTTCGCTATGCGACATTCTGACTAAACATACTTAAGAGTTAATAAGACTAAAGTAAAGTTTGCAACCTTTTTTGAAGTTTCTTACATTGGGATAGTTACGTTTTGGAGAGATTTGAAGATCTCTGTGGAATATAAAGTTTACAACTTTTTTGGAATTCTATGGTTTCGGTTGGCCTATGACTTTTCTTAAGATACCAAAGAAAGTTTTTCAACATACTTTGTTTCTATTCAGTCAAAAAAAAAAAAAAAAAAAAAAAAAAAAAAAAAAAAGGTGAGAAATTCAAATTTGAACCTTTTTTAAAACTACGATTGGTGGCCTCATCACCTTTACGTCAACGCAACATTTGTATAAAGTCCTACTTTTTCAACACCTTTGCCGTTTACTATATTCATTGTCGTTTACACATATCCCACTTAACTGCAAACAGACTTCACAATACACGCGCGCGCACACATAATTTTATATTGTCATGTGGTATCCACCAACGGTCCAACTCCACTCAATAGTGCTAATTTGGTTGCTTCATGCGTGAAATGTGAGTGTGTAATAGTGACCACTCGTTTTCTAGGATGACCACTGATGATCCTAGTATCCACTTTATGCTATTCAAATGATACATTTCTGATAATTTGGTTGATATTTCAAGGTTATGAAATCAAATTCAATGGGAAATTAAGTCAATAACTTAACTATGTCAAATGTGAACGTAAAAGTAAAAACCTTGTCTAGGGCAACATGAAGTTAGGAACGCGACAATATGGTGCTTGCCGTTTTTTAATCTTCAACAAAATTTACTAACTACGATATACGAATAAAATTAGCACCCGAGTTAGCAATTGCCACCAGCTCGTTTGTCATTGTGTATAACTGCAAAGTTAACTTAGCAGGATGCGTAAGTACGTAACATATAGTTTAAGATTGTGACAAATATATTATTGGTCACTATACATGTATTTTAGCACAAAAAAGTATAATATAAACGGCTTCAAATATTCTTGAGGAGTCGAATGTTTCAAAACTCACGTCACTGATTTGTACATGATGAGGAACAAATTGCCTAATTAACCTTCGAGCATATGATTGTGAGAACACATATAATAAGTTTGGAATTGGGCCAACTTATAATAAAATTGATGTGGAAAATTTTAAGTATAATAGTCCAAAGATCACCAGAAAAATGTTTTTAGCTTACTGGATATTGCCAAACCAACTTTGAAAACTTTATCAAATACATTAATATAAAAAAACATTTCCATGTGCATTTTTTTCCAAATAAGATCATGTTCTAGAAAAAAACAGCAAAAGATTAGGTCATACATTCTTAAATCTTAATTGCTTTATGATCTCAAGCTAATGGAGTTTTCACTAAATAAACATCTTACATGCAACTTAAGTCTCTCGTAAAATATATCATTTAAGTTATATAAATATGCAAGCTAGTCATATATTTTACCTTTTCAATTTAGATTAAAACCAATATTGTACATGTTTATTACTACAAGGAGACGTCATTTCAACTCCAAAGCTAAAATCAAACTCGACACGTTTACATTAAAGCCAAAAGGAATGAATATGCAAAGAAGCTCATAATAGTGGACAAAAAGGTCCAAATATTGTATATGTGGGGATATACAAAATGCTTTCATTAAGGGGAGGTATATTTTAGATGGTATACTAATAGCGAATGAGACGATGGAATTCTTGAAATCTAAGAGAAAAGAGGGGTTAATATTTAAGGTAGATTTTGAGAAGGAATATGATAGCATTAATTGGATATTTCTTCTTGATATTATGAAGATGATGGGGTTCGGGGTCAAGTGGTGCAGATGGGTGGAAAATTGTCTTTCCTCGTCTACTATGTCCATTCTTGTGAACGGGTCACCAACGGAAGAATTTAGACTAGAGAGGGGAGTTAGACAAGGTGACCCGTTATCTCCATTTTTATTCATTCTAGCGGCCGAAGGTCTTAACGCTTTAGTTAAGGAAGCGGTGGCAAAAGGAATATTTAATGGTATTAGAGTTGGAAGTAATCAGGTGGTGGTTTAGCATCTTCAATACGCCGATGACACAATATTTTTTAGAGAGTGGAGTAGAGAAAATGCGAGATCGCTTATATGTATATTGAAATGTTTTGAGCAAGTATCAGGGTTAAGAGTTAATTTCAACAAGAGTAAATTATATGGGGTAGGAGTAAACGAGGAGGAAATTGATGAAATGGCAAGGTGGATGAGATGTGGAGTAGGAGAACTCCCATTTGTTTATTTGGGGTTACCGATTGGTGAATGTATGAGACGTGTGGGTGCATGGAATCCTGTGGTTGAAAATTTTAAAAAGAGACTTGCTGATTGGAGAGCTAAAACGATGTCCTTTGGGGGTCGATTGACATTGGTTAAATCGGTTCTTGGTAGCTTACCATTGTATTACTTTTCGATGTTTCTTGTGCCTTCTAGTGTGATAAAACAACTTGAGAGAATTCGGAAGAACTTCTTTTGGGGGGGGGGGGGGGGGGGGCATGGGTTAAATGGGATACGTTACTAGCCTCACACGGGGTAGGAGGGTTAAATATTGGGTCTTTACGGGCAAAAAATTGGGCTCTTTTAGGGAAATGATGGTGGAGATTTAAAAGAGAGGGGGGGTCGTTATGGGTAAGGGTGATAAAGAGTATTTATGGGGAAAGTGGCGGGCTAGGTGACATTAGGGGGGACATAGGGGCGGAGATTAAAGGGGGTGTGTGGCGTGATATTGTTAAGGTGGGGGAGGAATTGGAAAGGGTAGGATTAGAATTCAATTCGTCTTTCGAAAGTGCGATTGGTGATGGAAAGAACATCAGGTTTTGGGTAGATAGGTGGGTAGGTAACTCAAGGTTGTGTGATAGGTTTAATAGGTTGTTTCATCTTGATAAGAGAAAGGATGATTTGGTAGCGGATAAAGGGAGATGGGTAAATGGTCGATGGCAATGGGAATGGGATTGGGGTAGAAATCTTAGAGGGAGGGTGTGTAGAGAATTTGATAACTTATGTATACTTTTGCAAAATGTTGTAATATCCAATGATTGTAGGGACCGATGGAGATGGAGACTTGACGATAACGGCAAATTCACGGTTAGAGCTTTAACGGCATTGGTGGAGGAGAAGATATTGAGAGTTGAAAATGACAGTCAAGAAACACTGTGGAATAAATGGTTACCAAAAAAGGTGAATATATTCGTGTGGAGAGCATTGAAAGGTAGACTTCCGGTTCGCGAGGAGTTAGACAAGAGAGGAACTGATTTGGATTCTTTGCTTTGTCCTTGTTGTGATAGTGTGGTGGAAACGTGCACGCATAGCTTGGTTACTTGTAATTTAACTTTGAGTGTTTGGGAAAAGATTTTTAATTGGTGGAAGGTTGGGAATGTTAACGCATTTTCCATTTTTGAAATGTTTTCAAATAATGGAAACGTGGCTGTTCCTAACCTCTCGTCTCGTCTTTGGCAAACGGTGGTGTGGACATCTGGGTACTACATTTGGAAAGAAAGGAATGAACGTGTATTTAAAGGGAAAGTTTCAAGCACTAATAAAATTGTCCAAGACATCCAACTTAAGAGTTATGAGTGGATAGTAAGAAGATCAACAAAGAAAATCGAGTTGGAGTGGCAACAATGGTTATTTGATCCTGGAAAATGTCGGGTTTAAATATAATATGCGAGAGTGGTTTAGTTGCAACAGGTCTCGTTTGCAGCTTATATGGGTCAGTCTGCAAGAACGCAAATATGAGTTTCGGTTTGTGTTGTTTGGTTCTGCATCAATGTGTATTTGGAACTAAAGTTTCAATTATGATGTTTGGCGCTGCATCAAAGTGTTTTTAAAAATAAAAGTTTAGTTCCGCTGTTTGGTTTCACATCAAATTGTGTTTGACAGAAAAAGTTCAGTTATTTGGCGCTCAAAAATAAAGTGTTTGGCAATAAGTTCAGATTTGATGTTTGGCTTTGCAACACAGGTTTAATTCTGCAAATGGTTATGTAGTTCGAGTTACTGGGGCTGGTGTGTTGCTAGTTTTTGTGGGCTGCAAGCTATTCACTTGTTGCTGGGATTGCATTTTTAATATGTGCTGCAACATCAGTGAATGGTACTGTCATAGTGGATGGTACTATCATTTGGTATTTGCAAGTTAAATGTCTCATGTTCATGTGACCTTTTATGCTTGTTGTGGGCCTAGCCACTTATGGTTGCAATGGATTTTTTTTGGTTCTTCAGGTGATAATGCCAATAGTGATGGCTGTATTGTTTTAGATATTTTAGCATGTCAAAAGTGTGTCTACCTTGTGTGAAATTTATTTTAAGATATATGGTTGTATTGTTCTTTGTATTTTGGGTCCCTTCCTCTTTTAATTATCTTGTTTAATTGAGAAGGGACGCCTCGTATTGTATTCTTTTGTCTTGGGGTGTTATATATTTTGTTGCCTTTCAAAAAAAAATCAAGATGGTGCATTTAGTCAATTTCATCTCCTGTAAAAAAGGTTACATTTTTCAAAAGTTCAATGCTTCTTCTACTTCTAGAATTTTCTATCTTTTGTTTACTTTTTGACAAAAATGCATCGTTGGTCCCTAAACTTTCTACAAAACATCGCATGGCACCCTAACTTTTATAAATCGCAGCTTTTGGTGTTCTATAATTCACCTCCGAATAATGAGTAGATAGGGAAGAGCTTTTTATTTTTCTCTTCATAGAAGACTGATGGGTGGAGCAAGAGGTCAAATTACTATAGAAAGAAGAGTTGTAAACTATAGGACTTCTTTTTCTATTTAGGGTTTTTTCGTTCCTTCTCTTCGATAAGAATACCGATTTGAAATGATAAAAATTCCTCTTTATTCTCTTGTGTTCAGCGAAAGAAGAACAAAACTGTTGCAAAAACGGGTATTTCAGTAGTAGGCGGCATCCCCTCTTAGTTTTAAGTAAGCGGAACCATTCCATTTTGGTTCTTCTCCACATTCTTACCGGGCTATCCAGGAATTTTCCTATGATTTTAGAAACTGAAATTTCGATAAGAAGGATCTCCTTATTTCTGAATAGATTATAGCATCATTTTCTTTCAAAGATATGAAAGAACCTTGGGAAACTTGAAAAGAAGTAATGCTTTCCAAACCTTGTATTTTTTAGGCCGATTGCATCCCTTAACCATTTTTGGCTCGGTCAACGCACGTTTTTTGTAATAATATAAGGGGCATAATAGTCCAATCACGTTATAACCAGTCCTACAAACCTGAGTTAACCCAACAGTTAACGTTAGGGACGATTCATGAAGTTTACTTTGCAACTTGAGCTTACCTTCTCTGATACGCTAGCTCATTTTGCGCGCGAATCAATAAACCCGCCCACCAAAACGCCTATGCCCACCATAATTACATAGACCTATTGAAAAATCAAATCTAAAAGAAAAAACCTCATTTACTGAAAATCCAAGACGAAATTCAAGCCTTCATTTTTCATAACTCGCCATGTCTTTTGAACGGAATGTTATGAATGACATGCCGGATTATATTAGCAACATGCCGGATAATGTTATCACCAATATTTTGAACCGTTTGCCACTCAAAGAGGCGGTAACGACATCCAGTTTAGCGACAAACTGGAGGTATAAGTGGACGTTGCTCACCGATGTCATACTTGATGAGGATTTCTTTTATTTTTTGACAAATAAGGTTGAAGGGATGCATGTTACTAGATTGTTGCTTCAGCTCAAAGGTCCCATAAGAAGGTTTGTCTTCTCTATAGAGCTTAAACCCTTGTTTGGACAAGATTACTTCAATTTTGAAGAGATTCATGCTTGGCTGTTGTTGTTGGGTCAGCGAGGAATTGAGGAGCTCCTTATACATAACTGGTCCTTCAAACCAGTTATCTTGCCAACCCAAATGTACACTCGTTTGGCTTTGAAACATCTGGAACTTCATTGGTGTACGTTACCTAGTTTGGTATCCTTTGAAGGTTTCCCAAATCTATTGACCTTAGAATTGTTATCCGTCAAATTTCTGACCGGTGCAATTTAGGACTTTGTTGCTGGTTGTCCCTTACTTGAGTCTCTTAAAATCAATCGTACTGATACAAAATAGATGAGACTATTGGATATTGCACAACTTGAGAATTTGAAGAAGTTGTATTTGTCATTCGGTCTTTTGAACCAGGTCACCACAATTACAACTTGAGAATTTGAAGAATTTGAAGAAGTTGTATTAGCTTAAAAGTCTTCCCAAACTTGAGTCCCTTACATTGGATTTTCAGGAGTGCAAGGTAAGACCAATTTGAGTTTCATACTTCAAATTCAATCTTTAAAAATTCTGAAAATTCTACATGTTGTAGTTATTGGCAAAAGGCAGCTCATGGATGAATGTACATGTGGCATTTGTATCCCTCAAGAATCTAAATCTATCTTGAGTCGATTTTGGGAACAATGCAATGGTAGCATTCATCATTCAAATGATTCGTGGAGCTCCAAGATTGCAAATGCTAGAAACCAGAGTAAGTCGAATGCGATATGTATTATGCTTCACGTCAACCTAAATTGCCATGGTTGTGCATCTCAATACTATCTCAATTTGTAGGCTTCATTCGAAAGTGATCTAGCTTTGGAAAGTTATTCATTACATTTAGGAAGCAACAGAATGGGGTCAGGCCAGCTCGAGAGTGTGGTGTTTCGATCTTTTCCTATATCAGTTAATGAATTAACAATAATAAAGTTTGTACTTGCTTGTTCCCCCTTGCTAAAGAAACTTTATATCAAGCTTTGCACTCTGAATCATGATCACGCTGAAAATGTGGTGATGAATTGGGAGTTGGCTATGGAGCAGTTGAAACTCCATCGAGCTTCCCCCACAACCGTAGTGGAATTTTTCTAGTTTTTGTAGGTTTATGAATGAGTTGTGTACCCTATGACAATTAACCACGTATTTTATTGTTCCAGATAATATTAGGAATTTTTCAAAAGAAGTTTTCAACATACTTTACTTGACGAGATAAAATTGTGTTATCCTAATCTTGGATAAGTAATAAGAATAAACTTTTACATCATATTGGACCGACTAACCAATCATCTCTTGTAAATTGTAACACCTCTATGCAATTTCCTTTGTTTCTAATGTTCGCTAGAAGCCTTCTGTCATTCAGAAAAAAGATCATGAGAAATTCAAATTTGAACTTTTTCTAAAAGGGGCTACAACGTGATGGCCCAATCACTTTTACGTCAACGCAACATTTGTATCACTTAAATGCAAACATGCTTCACCATATATAGGCATGCACAATTTTTCATTGTAATGCGGTATGCACCAACACCACCACTGAATAGTGCTAATTTGGTTGCTTCACGCATGAAATGTGAGTGTGTGTAACAGTGACCACTCGCTTTCTCGAATGACCACTGATGATCCTAGTATCCACTTTATGGACAATATTTTTTTTACATGTTTCACAACTCACCTCACTGATTTGTACATGATGAGGAACATATAACATATTGCCTAATTAACCTTCAAGCATATAATTGTGAGAACTGAGAACACATATAATAAGTTTGGAATAGGGCCAACTTATAATAAAATTGATGTGGAAAATTTTAAGTATAATAGTCCAAAGATCACCAGAAAAATGTTTTTAGCTTACTGGATATTGCCAAACCAACTTTGAAAACTTTATCAAATACATTAGATAAAAATACATTTCCATGTGCATTTTTTTCCAAATAAGATCATGTTCTAGAAAAAAAAAACAGCATAAGATTAGGTCATACATTCTTAAATCTTAATTGCTTAATTAGTCTCTCGGAAAATATATTTTTAAGGTTATACAAAACTCTTTACTATGGAAAATTGACGTGGCCAACAATTATACATTTAACAACGTGATATTGTGGTATACAAATATGAAAGCTAGTCATATATTGTACCTTTTCAACTAGTTATAATACCCGCGCACGCGCGTGTTTTTTTTAAAAAAAAATTTTAAATATTTATTTAAAATTTTTAATCCTATTATTAATTGCATCTTATCTATATTTTTTGTATTTATCTTTTACTTGTCTTGTAGATAAATATAAAATAAATAATCTTTTTGTTTAAATATCTTATCTATATTTTTTGTATTTATCTTCTACTTGTGTTATGGATAAATATAAAATATTACCTAATAAGAAAATAATTTTTTTTTTTAATAAAATTATTACTAAGTTAGGTATGAATTGATTTTTTTGAAATGCAAAATTTCAATAAGGGTTTTATTTTATTATATAAAAGATTTAGATGAAACCAATATTGTACATGTTTATTACTACAAGGAGACGTCATTTCAACTCCAAAGCTAAAATCAAACTCGACACGTTTACATTAAAGCCAAAAGGACAAAGGAGTGAACGTGCAAAGAAGCACATAATAGTGGAAAAAAATGGTCCAAATATTGTACTCGTATAATATTTCAGTATCAAGATGGCGCATTTAGTCAATTTCATCTCCTGTAAAAAAAGGTTACATCAATGCTGCTTCTAGAATTTTCTATTATTCGTTTACTTTTTATTTAGGGCAGAAGTTAAGAAAACGTAATGTACTTTTCAAGAGTAACAATGTAACAGTTGTATAAATGGACTAAAGCTCGAGTCCGCACTTAGGCCCGACCTGGAAAAGCCTGAAAAAGCCAAGCACGGAGCCCAGTCTGGCCCAACAAGCCTAAATGATCTTTATATTTTTCACCAAAGCCCAGTCTGACTTGGGCCTGGTCCGGCCAGGGCTAAGCCCAGTGCCCAAAAAAGCTCGAAAGCCAGGGTTTTTGAAAAGCCCGCTAAAAAGCCCGAATAGACCTTCCAATAAGCTCGAAAAAGCTCGCCATAAAGCCCGAAAGCCCAGGCTTTTGTTGTTAGAAAACTTTATTATGCAATTAATGTGCTTCTTTATAATCTCTAACTTTGTTTTCTTATTTTTTAGTAATGTATTATATATATATATATATATATATATATATATATATATATATATATATATATATATATATATATATATATATATATACACTAACTATATTATTATTACAAAATATACATTAAAAAAAAAGCTCGAAAATGCCCGGGCATGAGCCGAGCT
Source organism: Artemisia argyi (assembly GCA_030686995.1). Classification (NCBI taxonomy): domain Eukaryota; kingdom Viridiplantae; phylum Streptophyta; class Magnoliopsida; order Asterales; family Asteraceae; genus Artemisia; species Artemisia argyi. Next base: position 317,871,588 of record CM060708.1, on the reverse strand, counting down.
AATCCCGGTACGGACCATTTAGGCCGAAATATGTCTAATATTTGGGTTAGGGCCCGGGCTTAAGTCGACCCGGGCTATTTTAATCCCGAGTTTTTTCGGCCGATCTGGCTCGGGCTTTATGCACCTTTTATATAAGTAATAGACTCACAAATGTCGCATTGCTTACAATATACATTTAAATTAATCCGCATATAAATAGTGTGTTTTTGACATGTAACTTGTTTAACCGGTTATGTTTTTAATCTTCATCTTCTTCATATTCAAACTCAGTTTCTGATGACATTTTCCAGCTTTAAACGAACTTTAATTTTTGGTTTGAATCATTGTTGGTTTTGTAAGCAAAAGATCCTCTAATGAATGATGTGGGTCAAATCATTTTTAGCACCAATGTAGTAAATTTAATAGTCCTATCATCTGCTAATATTTTAGTTTCACCACCTACAGGGGCTTAACCAGGAATTTGTTTTTGGGTGGGCTAAAACAAAATTAATGGGTGTTACCAAGTGCTAAAAAACATCATAATGTATAACGATGTAAAATGTTGCAACAAATTTGTTAATTTAGTGCTTTAGTTGCACACATCGCTCATCCGCATCATTAAAATCATCTAAAAGTGAATATAAAATGTTAAGGATTATTTATTTAGCCAATCAAGTTTTGTAAAGTATTTATAGAAGAAATAAGTTGCGATGGATCAATTGTACAACAATTAGTATTCCTACATGGACTTTATCAGTAGATAAGGTGGGTGAGAAAAACAATATTAGTTACACTTTACAACATTGACCTTTTTACATAATATTTATGTACAAATTTTAGGGCTTTGTGGGTGGGCCATAACCTACCTTAACCCCCACATAGCTCCGCCACTGACCACTTATGCAGTGGCTTAGCCAAATGGGGTGTAGGGTAGGCCACGGCCCACCTATAAGCCCATGAAATTCTTATATGTTTTGTACATGTATGCCAATTTTTAACTACTAATCCCAAAAAATAATTGATTAGGGCCCATAACTATTCTTTTCCAATAATAGTTCACATATTTTTTTACATTGATAGTGCTTGCAAAGTGTCTTAAAATTCACAGTTACAAAGATTATTCTATTTTGAGTTTTTTAATACTTGTTAGTGTGTCGAAAATTATTTGGCCCACCAAAAAGTAAAATCCTGGCTACGCCCCTGCATCTATGCATGCAAGTTAGTTATCATTGCCGGAAACAACTGTGACGAAGCCACCACAACTTTGTCAAGCTAAGAGTTAACGAACAAGCCTTTAGACTTGCACATGTTATTTGATTGTGTAAATCCAGTATGCAGGGGCGAAGCTTGGAAATTTCGAATGGGGGGTCGGGATCTAAATTTTTTTTTTCCTAACACTATGGGGGGTCGAAACCGAATTAAATTGGGGGGGCGAAACCGAAAATACCAAAATTTTTCTACACGAAAACTATATACCCCTACATCGCAAAAAAAATTTTGGGGGGTCGGCCGCCCCCCCCCCCCCCCCCCTTAGAAGCTGCGCCCCTGCCAGTATGAGGTCTCATTTTTAGATAACGAGGTGGGCAACGGTCCGTCGCGTTGCGGCGGAGCGTTGTTTCATGTCGTTGATTATTGCACGGTATTTTTTTTGTTAAGTAGAAAGTGGGTCAGGTGTTCGGTGCGGGGTTAAAAAGTCCCCAAAAAAAATTGAAACGGCGTGGTTCTTGATGGCGTTTTGCGGCGAGGCTCGCTAAATATATGTTTGATAAAAGTTTAAAGTAGTTTTCGCAAGTCATTATATAATAGGGGGTATGTTTCATAAATAGTGTTTTGACCTGTTTTTTAACCCATTATATAGTAGAGGGTATGTTTTGTAAATAGTATTTTGGGCTTTTACCTGGACCAAAATAGGGTTGTTGTTGGGAAAAAAAATGTCAGGAATCCATGTGACGTCACATGACGTCATCTGTCGCTGATTTACTATATATTAATGTTTATTTGTAATCTTTGTATACTCATTCGAAATTTAATAAATATTGGTCCATGTAGTCACATTAAAAGAAACGTAAACTTTAGTCTATTAGATAAAAACAAAGAGGAAGTCCAAACTCATCAAAATAAGTACTAAATAAATCGTTGAGGGATTTTAAACACAGTAGGGGCGTGTACGTATCGCATAGGGCCACCGGCATCCATTCGACGGCCCTGTATAAATCTAAGGATATTTGGTTAAACATAAGTTGCCTCCTCTGAAACGTAATTTTAAGAAGGTGGTTGTAACAAAATTTATGCTGGAGTTAAATAATAAGTAAGAGTGTAAATTTGAAGTATTAAAACAAAAGAAGTGTAAATTTGGTTCCAATTGGGTCCAAATCTGTTAAATGGGTGGGGAGTGGGGACTATGAATAAGAAGATGAGACAAGGGAAGATCCAACATACCACGTGGAAGATGGACTTTGGGTTTAAATACGAGGAAGATGAAGATTAAGAATATAACCTGTTAAACATGTTACACGTTTGAACCATATGTTGTAATTAATGAGATATTTGTAAGCCTATTAGAAGGGTGGCAGTGGGGGACGGCATCACTCACCGGCAAGGTGATGCCGGCGGTGAACACCGCCGCCACCCCACCGGCATCATCAACGGCAAGACTTGAACGGCAAATATTGCCTCGGAGGCATGGGCTTTTCAATGCAAAAAGTAACCGTCGGCATTAAAGTTTTTGGACGTTGGAGGAGCGTGTCTCGGGCAAAAAAAAAAAAAGAAAAAAGAAAAAAGAAAATTTCCCTTATATATATTCAACCTAAACACATACATTTTTAACACAAACAATACAATTCACATATTTTTACAATGGTTTTATCTTCTTCTTCGTCTGAATCGTTAGTGAGTCTCCCCGGCGAATTGTCCGAACTAGTGCCATCCGGTAGCACCCTAGAAACCTTATTAGCCGCGTACGATGCAATTGACGACACGGCAAGCTCTACCGAAAGTCGGGAGTATGTAACTCGTTTTCGTGAATAAGCTTTACGAACCCTTATGAATGATTATTTCGTTGAACGTCCAAAGTTTAACGATGAACGTTTTCGTGAACGGTTTCGTATGAATAAAAGCTTGTTTTTAAGAGTTGTTGCTGATGTTGAAGCAAATTTAGAATGGTTTCAAGAGGGCTTAGATGCGAGGGGAAAAAAAATTCACGGCATTACAAAAATGCACATCGGCCATTAGACAACTCGCAACGGGTGAACCTCCAGATAGATTTGATGACTATTTAAACATGGCGCGCCGAACGTCAGGTGATATATATTTTTTAAACTTATTGTTATTAATTTTTTTATAAAGTTAGCGTTATATATATATTTTAAAGTTCTTGTTATTAATTTTTTTATAAAGTTAGCGTTATATATATATTTTAAAGTTCTTGTTATTAATTTTTTTATAAAGTTAGCATTATATTTTAAAGTTATTGTTATTAATTTTTTATAGGAGAATGCCTTGATCATTTTTGCCAAGCGATTATTCAATTATATGGTCGAGAGTTCTTACGTAGGCCTACATCCCATGACATTGCACGCTTATACGAGTTCCATGAAGATAAACATCACATTCCTGGAATGTTTCGTAGCATTGATTGTACCCATTTCCCATGGCGTAATTGTCCTAGACATTTGAAAGGTCAATATAAGCGAGGTGATCATCAATACCCAACTATTATGTTTGAAGCCGTTGCTTCTTACGATTTGTGGATTTGGCATTCGTTTTTTGGTCCTCCAGGTGCAAACAACGATATCAATGTTTTGAATCAATCACCATTGTATCTTACGGAGTGAAACGGAACGGCGGCAAACAGTTCATTTCATGTAAATGGACGGTTTTACAAACGTGGTTATTATCTTACCGATGGAATCTATCCTACATGGTCAACGTTTGTTAAAGCATACAAGCATCCGATTGAATTGAATGAAAAGAGATTCAAGAAGCTACAAGAGTCTGCAAGAAAAGATATCGAGCGAGCTTTTGGTCGTCTTAAAAATAATTGGATGATTCTCGCTCGTCCTCTCCGGGCAATGTCGGTTGAGAAGATTCGACAAATCGTTTATACGTGTATCATATTTCACAATATGATTTTAAAAGACGATGGGATGGCAATATCACCGGTTCATATAATGGATCCACCAGTCGCGCCAGTTTATGACGATAGTGTATTACCGGAGTTAATCGACGAACAAATGCATTACCGACTCCTATATGATCTTACGGACCACGTAGATGCTCAAAACTTAACATATCTCAATGATTAGTTATTTCATTTTTTTAAGAATAATGTAATTTTCTTTTTTTTTTTTTTTTTTTTTTTTTTTTTTTTTTTTAAGTATTATGTAATTTTCTTTTAGTTATTAATGAAATATTTATGTTTTAATTAAATTGTTTAATTTAATTAATAAAAAAAAATTGGGATGTATGAAAAAGGCATGGTTGTCACTAAAATAGGGTTGGGAGGTATGGAAAAAGTATGAATGAGGTGAAATGAGGTGGAATGATATTATTGGTGGATTTTGGAGGTATGGACGATTTCAGAATCATGACTGACAGTGTCCTTACATACATTGATACTCTTGAAAGAGAACGTTACGTTTTCTTGACCTTTGACCATTATCAAACAATATAATTGACGAATAAAAGTTAAAATTGAAGTTTAATTTTGTTAAACTATTAAATTTTCGTTTAATTTATAAACGAGTAAGTTGCATAAATTTTCTCTAACCTTTGTCCAAATTGCAACTTTTATCCTAACCATTCCAAAAGTGCAGATATCGTCTCTGTGGGAAACCTTTAGATAAGTTTTGGTCATTGGTTTTAAACGGCGTTAAGTAGAAGTTTTGGTCCCTCATTTCAAACGACGTTAAGTAGATTCCGTTAGCACTTACACGTTAGCCTTTTTGGTCAATGATCGTTGCACTGTCCATCCTTTAAACTAGTTGCCATTTGTAATTTACAATTTTAGGGTTATTTATGGTGCTTTTAGTTGGGGGAAACACCCTTGTTTTCCAAAAAATGTTTTGTGAAAAAAAGGAAAACAGAGAACACATTCAAATAAGCATTTTCCAACAAAATGTTTTGCAAAACACAAAATCGCTTATTTCCAAACTTAACAAGAAAAATTACAAAACAAATTTAAGTTGTTTTCCTTGTTTTCCTTTGTAAACTCACAACCCTCCCTCCCATTCTTCAAAATAGAAAATACAAACATCAACTAAACACGTTTTTTATATTTTAAAGTATTTTGTGAAGATAAATTTTCCTACCAAATTTTTACAAAACAAGAGAGAGAAAACAAAATAATTTTTTCTCCAACTAAACACACCCTTAAAGTTTTTCAATTTTTTATATACGTTTTTATATAAACATATACATTTTATACGTTTTTATATAAACATATACAAGTTAACAACCATTTTGAAAATGGCATTTTCTGTAAACTTTTTGTAATTATGGTCAAGTTCATGAGGGTTAAATTCCGTAACATTCAAGTTTGACCTTCTCAACCTTGGGTGCTCAATGTAGTAACATGTCATTCAAAAAGAAAACATATAGGTATGTTTTGCGAAATGGACCGGGGCTGGGGTTAAGACTTATATTATAAACCGAAATTAAAATTTGTATTTTTATAAACTTGTTTGGCAAATGGGCTGAGGCTGGGGCTTATTATTGCAAAATTACTAAAAAAGACATAATTAAATGAGTTTTTATATATGTTAGATATTTTTATGGGTAAATAAGTAATTTATTTTTCAAAAGCCTTGGGCTAAAGTTTTTAGCCGACTTATTTTATAAGCCCTTCCATAAGCCACATGACAAACGAGACTTATTTTATTAACCGACTTATTTTAAAAGCCCAAACCCCAAAAAGCACCATTTAATCCCCCGCCAAACATAGCCATAACATGGGCCTATGGGGGAACCATAAGGTAATTGTCGAGAACTTGTGATGTTGAGACGTGGAAAATTTTCCGAGAAATAACATACATAAAAAGAAAATAATAATAAAAAAAATAATAAATAATAAATAAACAAAAAAAAAAAAAAAAAATTAAGATGGGTAGCCCAAGCCAAAGCTATCGCGTGGGCTATTATTTATGCTCGAAGTAGAAGTTTGCCAAAGTTGTATTAGAATCAGACTCATTATGTCTATTTATCGCGCCTCGTACCTAATCTACTCTTATAAAAATTGCAAGCAAGTTTTCGCAAATTGTGTTTTAACTCACTGGCTTTTAATGCAGGTGATAGGTCTTCCGTCAAAAGGGAAGGATGTGTGGTTGCTCACACTAGCATTTTGTGCCATGTGATGCAACAGTGAGATCGTATTCGAAGGTAGAGCTTCAAATTGTGCTTTTGTACTATCGACGATTCTATTATCTTGATATCGCTAGATTAAGGCTGCAAACAAGCCAAACTTTTATCAACCGACTCGAGTTTGACTCGGCCCGAGCCCGATAAACTAGCTCGAAACACATAACAAGGCGAGCTCGAGCTTTTATCGAGCTTTCATGTACATAAATATTTTTATTATATAAACAACCTCCCATACCCCGCCCCAGCAGGAGGGTATGTTGTTGTATATTTATATAAACAAACGAAATGTTCTGTATAAGTTCTTTGCTCGAGTTCGTTGTGTATTTTCTTGGCTTTATTGTTGAATGTTGAGTTGGCCATCGAATACTATATTTATGTATAAATTCGAGCTTTTCGATCTGAGCTCGAGTGTTATTCGAATATTACTCAAGCCGAGCTCAAGCTTGGATGATTAAAGTTCGTTGAGTTATAGAGCCGAGCTCGAGCCTAACTTATAATTTTCGAGCCGAGCTCAAGCCCTATCAAGCTCGAGCTCGGCTTGACTTGATTGCCGCCCTACTCTAGATCTCTGTGAAACAAAAATGATTCTCAAATTGAAAGCAAGTCCTAAAATATTATAAACAGAAAAATGACTAACCCGCTCGAGCCAAACCCTGACCTATCATAAACGGTCCATCCTTACCCGCCACAAAGGTTAAGACTGGACCGCACTAACTATACCAGACTCAACCTTTTCCTATCAACACGACCCACAAAAGACCAGGCTCAGACCATGACAAATGTAGTTCTAGATTTCTTCTAGTCTTATAGAGGTCCAACGTAAACCAGCAACCTGACACGTTAATTGGTCTCTTTTCGTCCTCAACAGCCAAATGACTAGAGTAATATACGTGTGGGATAATATGCCGAATTTAAATTAAAGATACGACAAGCCACGGATTTCAGTCATTATCCAGCCTCGTGCATTTCTCACAGCCACTCGCTACATGTTTAGATTTGAATGCAAAAGGTATTACAAGACAATGCATTGGGTGGACCTGAAAGCGAGATATGCTATAAGATGGACACTGTTAAATGAATGACAACCCTCACCATTCATAAAATCAACACCCCACCCCCTACCCATCCAAAAGAAAATGACACAAGATTCAGATTACCACAAGCAATTCTAGTTTGACCATTGCAATGAATCTGTAAAACTGTTCTAAGATTAAGCAAGAAAACATGTAAATAATCACAAAAAGGAGGAATCTTGAAACTTATAAAGATTAATGCGCTAGGATCTGGGCGTAATCAAGATTTCTTTCTCATTTCATACCAAAGAATTGCAAAGTAAACAGAATGAATTTAATAGCTCTACAAACCTCGTCTTTTCATTTGCTCAAAATCGGGGTCTAAATTAAAAAAATTATGTGTTTCCTCTACTGTTTTTCGCTTCCTAACATCTGGTACAAAATCCTCATGTTCTTTAGCCTCTGAATTCAAAGGAAAAAAAGAAAACTCCTTACTTCTTGGACCCGAGTCAACATTATCAACAAAAGTCAACCCTTTTCCACTACTACTTGAAGCAAGACCCAATCTTAAGGACAAATCACATTCCACCATTTCGGGTCGAGCTTCTATCTTTGAAACATTATCATCTCTACTAAATGGAAATAACATCTCGGGTCTTTCGGGACCCCTTTGAGAAGAAGAAGGGATAGACTCATAGGCTGCCTGAAAAACCGGTCTGCCAACAATTATATTATTCGGGTTTTGATGAGTACCCTGAAATCCCATTTGGGGTACTCGAGGTTGAAAATGGAAACCATGGTATAACGGGTAAATGGCAGAAGGTCTATTTTCAAAGGATAACATTTGTCTAGGTCTATTTTCAAAAGAGGGAGGATGAAAAGAGGTACCAGGAGGGGTAGCCTTAAAACTCGGTCTTATATGGTTACTGGTTTCTGAAACTATATGTGTGCGATCTACACCATCTGGTCTTTGAACGTTTGGTACGTTATGAGTTCGAACATTTGGACCAGAATCTTGGTTTCTTGGACTTAAGTAGCTTCTTGTATTAGTGTTTCTTTGGCTTCTTGTTGATTTTACAGGGACACATCCCAGATTAAGGGCAGCTGAACACCATAACAACACAAATCGCCAAATATAAACTAAAGTTCCACTTCCAAAATGAAAATTTTATAAAACAGGATTGTGAAAAACGTGTTACCTTCAACACAAGGGGGCAACAATTCACCAGTTTCCAAGGTCTCGTCTTTCCTAATTATGGTATCAACGGCATCATTCAAACGATCCCACAACGTATCGGGGTCTATGTATTCAGCCTAATCAACATAATTCAAACTTAAAAAAAAAAAAAAAAAAAAACATCTGTTTAACATTAAACTACACTATTCACAACAAAAAGACAGAACATAAGTACCTCGGAATTAGCTTTTGAATACATAATCTCCTCGGATTTCAACACCACAACAGGCAGCTTCTCTTGCCATTCTCTATTCTTCTTAGTACCAGGAGTATGATTCTCATGTACAAGTCTAAACATAAATCAAACAACAGTATACATTATTTCAAAAGCCAATAAAGAACCAAAAAGAAGAATAAAAATCACAACTTTATAGACTAAAACAGTAAAACAACAACTATACTCAATCCCGCCAGGAGCGGGGTATGGGCAGGTAAGATGTAGACAGTCGTACCTCTACCCGAGGGTACGGGTAGAGAGACTGCTTCCAGAATGTAAAAAGATTACCTAAAAATCTGTTGAATGATGGAACCTCTAATGGGTTGGTGTCTATCACTATGCCAAGATCTTTTCACACATTCAAATGGTCTTGGTCCAGGCCTAGGCATCTTCACCTACAAAAAAAAGATAGCTCTTTTTTTCTTTTTCTTTTTGGAAATTGTCAATAAAGATGAGCAAAATTGCTACATGGGCATTGAAATTGAAGTGGGTATAACCCCAAATTGACTAAAATTAATTTTGAAAAGAGAAAGATATAAATTTGCTATATTTTCTTTATTAAACCCTAAAGATAGAGTGTAGTGGGGGAGATGGTGAAAGATGCTTCCCCTTTTGAACAAGTTGAATGGGTGGTCAATAATTGAATTTGTGAAACATTAAAGAAGTTTGAAGTGTCATGAAAACCCACCCTCACATATATACATATAGAATGCTTTGAGGGGGGACAAAGGTTGAAAATGGTGGGGATTCCTAGTCTTTACAAGATGAAGAAGTAGCCAAAAGTTTGTATTGTTCTATAATTTGTAATCTAGTAATCATATTTAATGGTTGAAAATGATCATATTTGAGCTAAAAGCTTTTCATTTCTAATCTTTTATTTGTAAAACGTTGATAATCGCCAATATTATGGAAAACAATAGTGTTTAGACTGATCGAGCGGTGCACTAAAGAGAGTGTTCGCCCAAAGTGGAAACGTAACAATATTAGGGCAGCTAAAAAGAGGGTTCATCCGTAGTGGAAACCTAACCATATTCGTTAAGTCTTAATCAAAACCAGTTAAGGTATGAACATGGAGCTTGGTTCAAAGTTGTAGCGTGTGGAGATAGAACTTGTGATTTGCTTATATTAAGTTTTGAAAATTCTTAGGGTGCCTAAGATTACTTGTACAACATGTTTATACGATCTATATCTGAGTAAAATAACTTCCTTTATACAACTAGTTTGAAATTGTGCAATCCAAATTTTGTTTAAAAATAACTTACGAGCCGAACTTGAACTTTACAAACAAAGCTCGAAACTATCTAAGCTCAGGCGCAACTCAGCTTGCTTACTCCCCTAGATAGATAAACGGAGAAGGATCCATGTTCAGGTTACCCGGGAAAGATGAACCGTTTTTACTCTAACGCATACAGCCTAAACGTAAACGGTACTCTCGTGATATCTACTAAGACTGTGAGAACACATAAACATTTGGGCCACGTTTGCCCCTTATCTAAATCTATTGGGTTAATGAAAGGTAGGTCATGAATGGTCAGGCAGAAGCATAGGCAACATCAAAGCTTTCTATATGACTTGTCAATTTGGACATGTTATATGGAAGAAGGAATCTTTTTTAGGGATTTTTAGTAAAAATTTGTTCACATCAGAAAGTGATGTTACTTGAATTATTTCCATGGGATGAAACAATGAAAGTGGTTCTTCAGCTGATTATGGTACAATCATTGGTCCTACAATTAATGGTGTAATAATATTTGGTGTTGAGATTCCTATGTTATTGGTTCTGAATAGTAAATACTTCTTTTACTTCTTGTCTTATGGCTTTTGAGTCGAATGCACTTTCATAGGACAAGTACTAGGTCAGTTTTTATGACGTGAACTATTTCATGTACAAGATCGAATGCACGTTCATAGGACAAGTATTAGGTCAGTTTTTATGACATGAACTATTTCATGTACAAAATCGTCAACATAAGATAAATGCATAGACCATACAAGTTCAAGTACAAATTAATTATACCTTTTTTGCATAGAACAAATAAGGAAAATTACTTGTGTACTTGACCCAAAAAAAAAAAAAAAAAAAAAAAAAAAAAAAAAAAAAAAAAATGATCTAATGTCATATAAAGAAATGTTGATCAAAAGGTAAATTGTGTGACCTACCTTAGACTCAATCCCAAAACTTCTAGTCAAACACCCTTATCACTAAAATTATGTTAATCCTTTATGTAGAATTCAGTATCAGCCTCATGAAATTTAGTAAATAAAATATCAAATGGTACAACCAAAAGTCAAACATGTAACTATGTAAGCCTACTGTATATACAGTAGATTAACTAATTACTAACAAACCTAAAATTAATGCATATTTAAGGAAAACCTTTTACATTGACCAAACTAATGACTCAGCTACATGACCCCATTAAAGTAACAAGATACTGTTAAATTTTTGGTTATCGTGCAAAAAATCATTTGATTTTGTTGCAGTTTTACAATCTTCTGGTTTGATTTTATTCGCATGCAACGTCAATTTCCTCTCCTTTATGCGGGTTCATCTTTTAAAAAGCCGTCACGGGTTGAGTTTTTGCATGGAAGTTCTCTATGGAGCCGTCTAGAATGATCAGTGACTTAACGTTGGAACACTTAAACATTTTGCTTTCCGTGTTGGATTCATCTATTATCAGGATTTCAATCTAGTCCTGTTGTTTCAGCACCAAAAAAAGGGACAAAATAAGTTCTCGAAATCTTGAAAATTTTGTTTATGTAAATTTAAGGTTTTTATTGGTTTCTTGCAACTTATGTAGTTATGCTATAAAATTATTTTTAGTTTAGCTACAGTACTTCTTGATTCTAATATAATCATACTATTCCGTATAACACAATTGCAACGCATGTGTATAAATACATTTTTGTTTGAAGTTTCTTTGTAAATGAAAATTGTTAAAAAATTACCTTTTGCATGTGAGCTAATGAAAGAAACGCCTCCGACAACGATAAGACCCAAGCTCTTCGTACTCAGCTTTAGTGACGCACATTGCATCAAAATCAGGGCTAGATGCCAATAGTGACCCCCCTCGCCATGCGCCTAACATGGGACTGCACATACAAAAAGAAAGCTTTTTCCCATAAGTTACTTTAGTGAGAAAATCATAAAAGAAAACAGTGATTCTTATAGAAGAATGAGAGTATTACTCTTCTTGAGTTGTTATTTTCACTTGGTACACATCGGGAACAAGAGGACGCAGCTCACTTTCTCTGTAAGCAAATAGACCGAATCAAATTTTAGCCTCAATGAAGTTCAGAAAAAATAGATTTACGGATGAAAATGAAACTTACAGTCTTTTGGTAAAACCAGGAAATAAGGTGCTTCCGCCAGTCAATATTATGCTGCAAAAGAACTCCGCCTTAGAACAACTCATACAAACAAACAAACAACAGCTAACCTAGTACAAAGCGATATTCAGAGGAACGTGTCACATTTTCATTCTCCCATCACACGCAAGTGGAACCCACAAAATGAAAGCATATACTCCTTTCCTTATTACCTAAGACAGTTGGCATTAGAAGAACGCTACTTTCTTAATCAATACCTTTCATACAGCACAGGATGAAGATGAGGATGGCAAGAATTGACAGCTCGGACGATACACTCCGCCAGTCCAGCTTGGTTCATTCCTGGATAAGATTCATAAATTCAATTAATAATATCGCTTATATTATCTTTTTTAATCTACAATAAAACATAGCAAATGACCACACACCTAAATCAGCTGGACGGAATATCATCTCAGGGACAAGAAACCGCTCATTGCTCAAGCTGAATTCCTGTTTCACAATACATAATATGGACTAAGTGGCTTCATTCATAAAAGGACTAACTTTTATAACGAGATGTAGAAAACGAATTACATTTTTTGTAAGATCAACTTTATTTCTTTCTGATGGTTTGTTTGTAACTTCTGTTTCATCAGCTTGATCAGTTCCTTCAGCCTGTGGAAGTTCACCATCCTCAGATAACTTAAGATATTTTTGCGCTTCCTCGGGGTCTTTTACATATCCCTTTGTATGCGTGATACCATCGGGAAGCACATATGTGCACCTGAAGTGATTGTCATTTCCACGTCTCCTGCAAATGACATAACAAAATGAAGATATCAGGATGAAGAAACTGCATACTTATTAGATCAAAATAGGAAAATAACAGACACAGAAAATATCATTACTTGTTTCATATACCACGTGCATGAGTAAACCGTTATAATTAACACACAGGCACACACATCTTTAAGAGGGTGTTAGTTGTGTATTTCGAAAGTACTAATGTTATACTCAATAACCAGAATATGATCAATGTGATAAAACATCTTATATGATAATCAAATAAAATAACTTTTCATGATGACGATGTAAAGAAGTAACTGATAGAAGTAAGTAACAGATAGATATAATAAGGGCAGGCAAACTCCGGGTATATACCCCATTCCATTACCATTGAATAATCATATAATCAAAGTCTGTCACTCAAACACTATGATCATATAAACATAAGGGTAGAATAACGGTATACAAGTACTTATATAACGCACATTCAAACACTATTCAAGTTTTTTCTACTTGTAGACAATGCTAAATTAAAAAATAAAAAATAAAAAATAAATCTATAAAAATTGGAGTGTTGCCATCAATTTCGAATTAGAAATTAATCAGTACAACATTAAAACTCACACGATAAGCTTATCATCCTAATCCTAGTGTGTTTTCAAACAAGGTAAGCTGTTTTAAGTGTCTGTATGGAGCCAAACAGCATACGCTTACTAGCTTTTCTAAAGTTGTTTTTGACAAGATCCTCCCTACTAGCTTTTTGGCTTATTTTTGCAAGCTCTTATGCTTAGTTACAACTTACAAGTTTAAGCCCATCTTACCTCTTTGTTCTTCTACATCACTAGACGTGTTTTTCCTTGGTCATTTTACCATTACTACATTTCATTACCGCATAGGTTACTAAACACTATCTTCCGCATTGGGTATTAACAATGCATAAGCTAATAAGCAATCTTATCATACATACCTAGCGATCTGCAAATCACAAGCAACATCATCCGAAACAAAACACAACTTCTCCTTTATATCATCCATCAATTTGACATCAAAACTCGAATAGTGTATCTTTTTTGGAATGTATGCAAGAAAATGGCTAATTCATAAGAACAAATACTTCAAAGGGTTTGAGTAAGCTTATTGCAAGGAAAAAAATGCAGGAGACAGTGTCTAAATTTGTTTATCACCTTATTTCAAATAAGCAACATCTTATTAAGATAACTTATATAAGCATCAAGCGTAATTTTTTTGGCTCCCGAACACTAAAATTCACTTATTAGATGTCTAAAAAGCAATATACTTGTTTAAGTTAGCAATATGATCAACATACTTTCAAATTTGTCTCATTATGATTAATTTTGCTGCCATGGCATGTGCATTTCGGTAATTCTACGGGTCCTTAGACATGAGCAGAAATCATCATATTTAGACAAACTTGAAAGCATGTCGACCATATAGATAATTAAAAAAGTAAGCTTTTCGTAGTGGCACATCAAAGTGACCGTGTTTATCATTTATTGACTTTACCCTACATCTTTATAAAAGATATGATCTAACACCTAGTAAAAACTCACAACACTAATGAACAAGTCCTAAATAACAAAAATTTAAAACAAATTACGAAATCCCATGCCTAGCAATCCGCATATCATATATGATCTAACAAACGCTAATTATGCTATGGTTGTGTTTGGCAACGAGCTTTTTCCAGCGTTTAGAAATTAATACTTGTCCGGCAACACGAGCGTGTAGCTTTTGGGTTTTGTTTAAACGCTCCTATTAGAAACGCTAATAAGTGAAGCATTTAGCTTTTACTTCATTTTACACTTTATAGTTGCGGGCATTGCGGCTACACACCTATGTTACCAAACGCTTTTATAGAACAAACAGCTACTACTACTTCTAGTTATGTCAAACATAGCCTATATAACTAAACAACAAAACAATTAAAAGACATCATACCGAGCAATCCTATAACTTGAAAGTATGTCGACATATCGATAGTTCAAAAAAGTAAACTTTTCGCAAAGGCGCATTAAAGTGACCGTGTTTATCATTTATATACTTTACCCTACATCTTTATATAATAGGATTAATTTCATATATCACCCTACTTTCATGATTAATTTCATATATACCCAAGGAGGGGAGATATGAAATTGCCCCTATATAATATATGATCTAATACCTAACCACCCCTAATTGGTCAGTGGTAAGTCACCTAAACTCGTCACAAGAGGTCTCAAGTGCAAACCTCACTAGGTACACATCTTAGGTTTAGGGTGGCCAGGGAAAGGGTCGCATACAGTCATGGGGATACCTGGTAAGGCCGCTTACATCTGAGTGAAATACATGCCCCCTCCGGGTAACATAAACAAGGGAACACTCATCCACTTACCCGTATATAATCTAAGAAACCTAATTACACTATGGCTATATTTGACAAAACTAGTAGTAGCTCTGTTTGTTTTATAAAAGCATTTAATAATGCTATTGTATATGTGATTATAAAGTGTAACATGACATAAAAGCTACATGCTAAGGCTTCTTTTATTAGCGTTTCAAAACCATATAAACGCTAAAAACATCATACTTTAAACGCTAAAAGCATTATACTCTAAATTCTCCTAAACAATTCAAAAAAGTCATCAGCAAACATAAGCCTATATATAAAACACTTTTATAAAACAAACAACTACTACTAGTGCTTCCAGGGGGACGTATACGCTCCTATTCAAAGTGCTAATAAAAGAAGCTTTTAGGTTTTATGTCATTTGACACTTTATAGTCACATCTATGGACCTATGTTACCAAACACTTTTATAAAACAAACAGCTACTACTAGTGTTGTATCCGGCAAACATAACCTATAACTAAACCACAATAAACAAAAAACAATATACCTAGCAATCCTTAAATCACTACATTTTACTACCACATTAGTCTTAAAATACATACCTAGCGATGCTCAAATCCCGGGCAACATCACTCGAAACAAAACACAACTTCTCCTTAACATCATCCATCAAAAAAACCTCGTCCATAACATTAACACTCCGATAACTCACCAACTCCTTCAAATAATTCGTCAACGCCTTCCCGCCCAAATCCATCCTCTTCACCCCATAATTACACACCACATCCTTCACAACGGGCACCACATGCCCAAAACTAAACCCAACATCCACAACCAAACTACACCCGCTCTTCGCCACAACGTCATACGGGCGCTTACTCGCCTCATACAAATGCACCAAGCTAGGCCCATCCGACACAAACATAGACAAGAACCCAAAATGCTCAAACACAACCTCGTCCACAGCGCGCGAAAGGGAAGGCAAAGAGAACAAGGGCTCGGTTAGGAGGAGGGAGGAGTGGGGTGGGGTGATGTGGAGATGGTCGAAGATGTGGGCCCAGATGGTGGTTTGGAGATCTGGGTTGATGAGATGGCCCCTGTCGAAGGGGCGGCGGATGGTGGCGGAGGTGAGGTCGAGGGAGGGGGAGAGGAGTTGGGCCGGGAGGAGGGGTTTTTTGGTGGAGGGGGGTTTGGCTGTGCAGTTTGGGAGGGTGAGGGATGGGGAGCGTTCGCCGGATGTGCCGGCTTTTATGTATCCGGCGCCGTTGTCGAGGACGACGACTGTGGAGGGCGGTGGGGGCATGGTTGGGGGTGGGGTTTGGGGGGTTTTGTGGGTTTTTAAGGAATGAGGAAGATACTAGTGCATTTGACAAGTTTGTGAAAACTGGCGGCTACTTTGGATCGACTCATAAACTACTCGAAATCGATTTGAAGTAATGAGTCGAGCTTGAGTTCGAGCTACTTTAGTATATTTTCGAGTCGAGTTCGAGCTTAAAAATACTCTGCTCGTGAAGCTCGCGAGCCTTATCGACCTTCAACTAAATTACATTTTCTTTCTGGGATGTGATATGTACACCACTAAAAATGGTGTGCACACCACTAAATTACACTGATGATGCATACAGTACAATATTCAAATGCATAATTAGTGGTGTGCACACCACTTTTAGTGGTGTACATATCATCTCCCTTTCTATTACTTTATTTTTTTTACTAAAAAACCTCATAAACAAAAGACTAATAATATTAAAAAAAAAAAAAAAAAAAAGTACTGTAACAAAATAAATCAAAATAATAAAACTTAAAAGTTTAGAAACAAAAAACCATGTATACATATAATCTCTTCTTCTTCTTTCTTTCATATCTTCTTCTTGGTAGCTTCATCATTCACCTGCAAAAAGCCCATAAACACAAACACAAAATTACAATCTCAAAAACACAAAAGCACAATCCCTGTATCAAAAATAAAAAAAAACTGAAAAATACATGTAGTAGGGCTAGACACCATGGCACGAGAACCTATAATGCGAGGACCAGTATGATTAGTCCTCGCTACAGGTCGAATACATCGACAATACCCTTTCATAACGTGAGCTCTTAAAATTTTAACTTTTTATTAAAATACTAAAGAATAAATATTCGTGGAAAGCAGACTTCAAAAAGTAAAAAACTTCTCGAAAAATTCTAAAAGGTAGAAGATGTCGGTGCATAAAAAAAATTGTGAACGAAGTTTTTATAATTTTCATGTTTTATACGTCCTTTTTAATGCCAAAAAAAAAATAACGCACAAATTTTTTAATTCTTTATATGGTATTCACAATGAAATTTTGATGCACAATCGTTTTACTGCATAAAAAATTCATAATTTAATGGGTTAATGAATGAAAATAGTAGTTTTTTGATGCAATAAGTCTTTTTATAAATGTAAGAAAAATACATTTTTTTTTTCGTAATAATTTTTCCATTCCAAGCTTCATTAAAACATACAAACATCATTATTGTCAATTCAGTGGCAATTCTCCTTCACCACCAATATCAAAGCCAATAAAGTGTAAGAAGGCCACCAACTTAACCACACCAATATACCTCATTTAAACATAAATATATCTTACAAAATAGTTACAGGAGAAGAGAAAAAAAAAAAAAAAAAAACTTTAGAACAATTAACCACAGGAACGAAAGTATAATTATTTTTCCCACAAAATAACAAACCTATAAGCTAAGGTGGGTGCTTGTTTAGGATTATATAATTGGCTAATAGCTTATTTGGTTATGGGCTTATGTTACATAAATTCACTTTTCGTGGCTTATTTCGAAATTTTTCGGCTTATATAAACTTATATAAGCCGAAAATTTTTGAAATAAGTTATAGAAAATGAATTTACGAAACATAAGCTTAAAACCAAATAAACCATAAGCCGGTTATATAAGCCGAGACAAACACCCTAAGTATTGGTGTTGAAATAAGCTGTAAGCCACCCGTTTTGATTTTTATAAAAATTTCACCGGTTTTAACCAAAAGCCGTGAGGTAAAAATCCAATCCAAACAAGCCAGCCGCCCATTTTGGCTTTTGCATATACTATTCCATAATAATCACCATTCATTCAAATAACAAAATATAAAAAAATCCCCATCATCACCATTCACCACAAGCAGGCACCTGCAAAACCTCAAATCACACTTGTAGTAACTAGATCTGCATATTATAATCATTGGATCGGATCAGGTAATTCATAATCCTAAACCATCATCATTAGTATTATTAATCTCATAAGTTTATCTACTTAATTGTATCATCTGGTTCATGATATGTAATTTTGCAATTGTTTTATGATATTGTTATTAAAAACACGTACTAGGTTAATACTATAAGCAATCGTACCAAACACTACGTTAATAATCCTTCGTTTGCATTTTTATATTTACAAACTTTAAGGTTCAAGATTCCTGATAGTTACGCCTTTATGTTTGGCTAAAGTAACTGTTGATATAGCTGTAAATGGAAATGGAGCGGGAGATTATAAATTTAGATTATTTTTATAAGCTACATGAAGTAGCATTTGGTCATCCTCGGGTTTATCCTGAGGTAGGGGTAGGATCTGTCTACATTCTACCTCCCACATACCCCCAGTGGCGGAACTAGAAGGGGGGGGGGGGGGGGGGGGGGGGGGGGGGGGGGGCGGGCGGGCGGGGGCGAATAGGAGATTTGTTTGTAACCTTAACTAAATTACCCCTAAAACCTATAATATTTACACTAGGTGCCGCAAATTTTGTGGGGGCCGGGACCCTCCCATGCCCCTACATAGGTCCGCCCTTGCATACCCCGCCCCAGTGGAATTCGGTATGTTGTTGTCGTTGTATGAAGTAGCATTTGATTTTAAGAGATTACGAAAGATTATTTTTCTGTATGCCAAACAAAGCTTATATATTTTAAGTAACTTATTTTTTCAAAAAATAAGCACAATCTTCTCATAATCTTGTGTGCCAAACTTGCGCTTAATTGTTAACTAGAACCCTTTTTAGTTGCTTCTAGTAAGACGTGTGCTTATAAGCATCTGGATTGATATGAAAAGCGTCTTTTGTGGCTGTACTATGCTTGAACGTAAATCATCTTTCTTGGTTCCTTTGCATCACAGCGATATTATCATATTTGAATATCAAGCTGCTACCTTTACGTACTTACACTATTATTGTCTTGCTTCTAAAGAATAAGCACCCCAGGAATTAGTGTTGGGATTTTGTAAAAATTGCAATCATACTCAAAAAAGCAGTTTTATTTACTTCAAAATCATCAGAAGCAGTTTGGATGATACAAAAAACCGTTTTTTTTTTAAATCTCATTTCTATACTACTTAAACTGCTTGAGCGTAAAACATCTTTGTTGGTTCCCTAGCGATATTTGAATATCAAATTGTGTACTTACACTCTTGTCTTGCTTCCTCTAGTTTGCTGCTATCGTTTGCATTTCAACTCATCTTGTTGACTAGCATATATATGCATACGAACAACTAGTGATAGCTACTGTCGTATATGGTACACTAGAAAGTACGAAATGGAGTTATCTAACAACATTGCTACAACCTTCATGAGTTCTATGAAAAACGCATCTGATTGGGTGACATTTGCATACGATGCCCCTTTTGCTCGAGCTGTTGTTTTTGGAGTACCCATTGGAGGTACACTTTCAACCCATTATACATCTTAACTGAGTTTCATCAAGCAATCCCGATATACTTTTGATACTGAGACAAAATATAAATTTCCGTTGTGCTATAGGACATCTGTTTGTGGAAGGTCTACTCCTGGTAGTTATTCTCTTCTTACTATCGCAAAAGAGTTACAAGCCCCCTAAACGTCCTTTAACAGATAAGGTTTGAATCCGTTGTCTTAGTCTAATGTCTCTTCTGATTATTTCTTAATCTAACTTGTAGTTATATATTGATGGGGAATTCTTTTAAACGTGTTAGCCTGATGGTTGTAGGAAATAGACGAGCTATGTGATGAATGGGTACCGGAGTCTCTTATCCCACCTATCGAGGCAGAGATGGAAAAGGAACCGCCAGTATTGGAGAGGTATATATACATACATAAACGATGTTAGTTATCCATTTTTTCATATATAACGCATACATGGTCATATAATTTGCTTTTTAATCCAGTGCTGCAGGACCACATACAATAATCGATGGCAAAGACGTTGTGAATTTTGCTTCAGCAAATTACCTTGGATTGATGGGACATGAAAAGTTACTTGTGAGAAAACTACTTCCTTACTTTATTTGCTCGTGACTTTGCATTACTAGTTTCATTTATGAAAGTTTAATATGGCAGGAATCGTGTACCACTGCTTTGGAAAAATACGGTGTTGGTTCGTGTGGTCCTCGTGGATTTTATGGAACAATTGGTACAAAAAACTACTCATGTCACAAATAGCTAAATATGCTACTTTAATTAACTTCTAATTTTTCTCGTTTATCTAGATGTTCACCTTGACTGTGAAGCCAGAATAGCAAAGTTTCTCGGAACTCCTGATTCCATACTCTATTCTTATGGACTTTCGACTATGTTTAGTGCAATTCCGGCGTTCTGCAAGAAAGGAGATCTCGTTATAGTGTGAGTATAAATCTATCGTTTCTTTCTGACATCTTGCTCTTCACTCAATCACACTACCCCTGCTCTGAAATTATAGTTATTATTTGTTACTTATGGGTCAAAGAGGTCATTTCTCATTTCCAGTTTCTTGGATTGGTAAAGATCTTTAGCAAATTTATTTATATAAACTTTGGCTCCTTCAGAGATGAAGGTGTTCACTGGAGCATACAGAATGGGTTACATCTTTCAAAAAGTACGATTGTGTACTTTAAGCACAACGACATGGAGTCCCTACGAAGTACTCTTGAGAAGGTCACGCAAGACAACAAACGAGCTAAGAAGTTAAGACGCTACATCGTGGTTGAATCTGTGTACCAGGTATAACTTAGTAGTTCTACCGTCAACTATAAAACTAAAGATGCAAATACTCCCTCCATCCATTAAAATTTAATGATTCTGTTTAACTTTTTAGCAGCTGTGATGCTAATGCGTTTTTATTTCATATATATCATCAGAATTCTGGCCAAATTGCCCCACTGGATGAGATAATCAGACTGAAGGAGAAGTACAGGTTCCGTGTTCTATTAGATGAAAGCAACTCTTTTGGTGTACTTGGTGAATCTGGTAGAGGTCTAACTGAACACTACAAAGTTCCCGTACGTCCCATCTTTCTCTATCTCTACAAGTCATACTTAGTGATTTATCATATTGTTTAAAGTTTTAAAACATTGTTGGTTATGATTTATGTTATTACTGTAGATCGAAAAGGTAGATATTATAACTGCAGCCATGGGACATGCATTAGCCTCAGAAGGTGGATTCTGCACTGGAAGTAATAGAGTCATCGATCACCAAGTAAGCATATCTACTTAAAATTAGAAACTCCGTTGATCCACAACCGAAAACCATACATTTGAGTGTTAAAAAGTACATTGTGGACCTAGATCAATGCATTTGATGTAATAGTTACAATGGGAAAAAAGGTTATTTAACCTGAAATCTTTCTAGAAGTATATTGTACTTTTCTCGGGTCAGACAGTTCATCGTTTTAATTCGTTAAATTTTATGTTGCTATAGCGCCTCAGCAGCTCCGGTTATGTCTTCTCTGCATCTCTCCCACCATACTTGGCAAGTGCTGCAATTACTGCAATTGATGTCATAGACACAACCCCTCAACTTCTAGTGAAATTAAGGGATAATGTAAAGGTTTTATATACAGGTTTGTGCCTCTATAAGTATGATTTATTATATTTTCAAACCATGTTTGTTTGGGTTATTTCAGTATAACTGTATACTGTATGACTTGGTTCATACCTAATATTTTCATATTTACAGGATTAAAGGGAATACAGGGATTTGAACTTGCAAGCGATATACTTTCACCTATTGTGTTCCTTGCTCTAAAGAAATCCACGGGGACCTTGAAGACTGATCTTCAGTTGCTTGAGGAAATTGCAGACCGCGTAAGTCTTAAGTCTGCATTCTCATCAATGCGTATAATCCTATATATCTACTAGAGATTAAAAAATACGCGCGGGTTGGTTAACGGGTAATTTGGTATGGGTCTGGGCTGATATGGAATACCTATAAGTTTACATTTGCCAAAACATACTTCCTTTTTTATATCTGATCTTTCAAATATAATCTATTAGGGCATGTTTTGTCTCATTTGACCCATTTCCTTATTGTACAATCCATATGATAAAACATTGGAGGCTCATGACATTGTTCGTGTGGAAGATTACTTGTATTACTTATACGCTGATTGAATTGCAGGTACTGAAGGAA
The DNA here is from genome assembly GCA_030686995.1 of Artemisia argyi. Classification (NCBI taxonomy): domain Eukaryota; kingdom Viridiplantae; phylum Streptophyta; class Magnoliopsida; order Asterales; family Asteraceae; genus Artemisia; species Artemisia argyi. Next base: position 317,848,953 of record CM060708.1, on the reverse strand, counting down.
CACTCAGTTTTTGTGGTTGCTTCTAAAAGATCAACGCTTGACAAATGCAAACTGCCTGTCGGGATTAGATTGTTCGTCTCAGCTGCTCACACAGAGTCTGATCTACAGAAAGCATATGAATCACTGAAGAGCGTTGCAGCTTCAGTATTGACTGGTCAGGACTAAATACTAAATTGCAGCCTCGTATTTCCCACAAGTTTCTGAAAGTGATGATGAAAGTATATTTCCATTTTTGTCAAAACAAGAACTTTAAGTTATGTTATAGTTTATTGTACGATTCTTGACATACATAGTTCGCAGATGATTTTTTTTCATAGGGCTCTGAATTTTTTTATTTTTATTTATTTTTTTCTTTTTTCATTTTTGTAACTTTTTACCTTATTTTCAAAGTAATTGACATGAAATCTGTATCTAAATATTTATTTGATGTATTGTTTAGCGTTGAAGTACGTGAATTTATAATGTTATTCCAAGTTTGCTTACTATGATATCATTATGATTATTGTTGACTCGGAATTAGGATGCAGTTCTTGCTTATGACATTGACGTTATAACAAAACATTCCTGTTGAACCAACACAATAAAGATTTGATCTTAATATAACATGATGCAAAACTGCGTCTAATTTGGGAAAGTATTATCCTTGATGGTAAGCTGTTTATTAGAAACCGGCCGACATGATACTGCGGTATTTATTGAATCAAAATTCTTTATACACAACTCAGATGTGAAATGAGTTGAAATATCTTCAAAAGAAAGTTTCTTTGTAGGATGGAGCATGAAGTTGATCAATAATGTGCATAGTTATACCCTGCTTGTTGTCCCATGCCGTTGTAAGTAGCAAAACCAGCATTAATCTTTCCCGCAGGCCCTTGACCTAACATTCCATTGCTTCCATATGGTTGCCATAAATGTTCCTGTGCAAGAAAATTCTTTCGCTTCTCCAGGTCAGCAAGCTGCACATACTGCGGAGGTGGAACCATGAGAGACGCTGCAAAAGGGTCTTGTGGGTCCACTTGTAGTATGTTTCCGTGAGGCGCAGGCAATGCTAATACAGGTGTTGTAGTTCTCCCCATGTTAGTGTAAGTTCCCTCACCTAATTGATTGTAGCTCACCTGCTGCTGCGTTACTGCCCCTTGGTTGTATATGCCGTTCAGCGTTACGGGATCAAGACCAACTGTAGTGTTAGCGTTCTGTTTGGATAGGTTACTAGCTGATTCCACCAACGCCAGCTCCCACTCAGACGCCTTTTCAGGTCCAGAAAATACTTCCCATGACCCTTTGGTTGTGCCTGTTTTAGGTCCAGAAAATAAAGCAAGTGCCAATGTATTTGCCTGGTTAGCAGGTGGTGATGTGTCGTCTTTCATATCCAATAGGTCTTCAGTTGTTTCGGTTGGTATTAATGGTCCATTTTCAATCAAACCTATTTTGGTGGTTTTATTGAGTTTATTCTTCTTCTCCCTCAGACATCTCTCTAGTGTTGCTAAAATCTTGTCGGTAACTTTTTGCACTTCTGGGAACTCCGAGGATCTAGCAGCTCCCAAATCCTTTGACCAGCTATAAAAGTCAACTAGCTCATCGATCGTTTTAGCTGCATTAACATATTGATCAAAAGTCTTGACACAATTAGCATACTCCATTTCTGGGAACCTATCAAGCAAAACTCCCAATGCCTCACATATGTCGGCATAAACCCGAAAACTTTCTCTCAAAACAAGGTACAAAGCGACAAGCACCATTTTGTTACTTTTTGCACTTCCAGCTGGTCTACAAGACAAGGCACGATCAATAACCCGAAGCAGCTTATTCAATCTTTCCAAAAGCCTGTCGGGCTTCATCTCCTTAACTGGAGTTGTTGCAACTTTTGTTTCTCTTCTATCACCTCGTGCTACTGATTCGTGTAAATCACCATAAGATCTCGACTTGTGACTAATTCCATAACTTGGTTCATCTTCAAAACGCTGTTTGTCAATGACACCACTTAGGTTCCGTTCAAATGCTATGAACTCAAGCTTCTGATCAAGATACAAGGAATAATTCTTCACAAACGCTGAATGATCCCAGTAATTTGAAAGAGCCTCAACACGAAAATCGGACATATTCAAAACCCTTGCCCCTTTTCTGCTTGCATACATGATTTCCTGACAAAACACTGGATCACCATCGGCTAATAGTCTGTGTACAAGCATTAACGCCTTTAATGCGACAACCCAGTCATGTGTTTTGCTCAAACGTTTGGAAATATTGTAAACACATGCACCTACATATCCTCTGGATTGAGATATACGGTGAAGGATCTCCCTTATGTACTTCTCTTCAGCAGGCTCCTTGTCATGGCCCGTTGCCTTTACAATAAGCACCTCGAGATCAGGTGCAACATTGCCAGCAACTTTGGCTATGCTTATACTGGTTTGGTCTTTAACGACCCCAATCGCCTTTCTAATAGTGCTTGAAGACATCGATACAAAACACTTGTTAATGTCACCGATTATTCCTTTGAGCCTTGAGGATCAAGTCTGCAGAAAAGATCATTGGATTATTTAGAATGTCAGAGATGAAGGGTTCTACAAACAGAATATACTAATGATCCCATGACTATTAAAAAAATACAGTAGTAGATAATCATCTATAGAACACAATGCCACACACCCGAGACAAATTAAGTGTTTCTTCATCGCATTTCATTTCATTTTCACACCTCAAATATGTAACCTTACAGACTTACATACAGTCACATATTAGTAATCATTGCAAGTCTAAAGCGTTTACATAATCATTACAAGTCTAAAGCGATTTTAATGGCCACGTTTTATACAGCCATCGTTTTTTCATAATATAATCCACTTTACAAACACAAAATCAATTACAAAGATCAGAAATTCAGAAATCATGTACCATTTATAACATAAACATAGCACACACACACGCACAAATACAACGATTCAATGATCCAGAAATCTAAGATTAAGTATAATCTACAAGTAATGATCACAACATAAATAGCACGCACAAACACACTCACGAAACAATCTTTAAATCCAACAATTTCATGATGTTCCTTACTAAAGCAACGTGGAAACTATAAACTATGTATCATATTACAAATCCTTGATTCGATATGAGCTACATGCATTAATGATCATTTGTCACATTAACAAAAGATAAATAAAACACCATCTAGAACAACAATCAAACCAATACAAACATACACAACATCATATCACAGATTAATGTTAAACTCACCGACAATTACGATGAAAATGTGATATTCTCTGATCTATGATGAAGAGAAAAGTGAATGCTTTACAAAAACAAAAATGTATGTGTTATGGCCAACTTTAGTGGTATATGACACAAGTGTGTTCCTTTTCTTAAAAACATCTTTATTATTTTCATTTCACCCCCTGAAGTATTGTCAAGTTGCAAAAAGTGTCCACGCGTGTTTGACTTTCTCAACTGAATCCGTTATTTTTCGTTACTAAAATTTGTGTGGATTCTATTTTTTGTTTTATTCAAAGGGGAAGAAACAGGTAATATGTTTGTTTGTGTAAAATGGTTACTTATTTTCTTTGCATCTATTTTAGACCACTAATTACTTAAAGTAAAGAAGTATGTGTCATTTGCTCGGAGTAGGGCCGAGCAAAATAGAATGAAAACCAAACCAAACGAAAAAATCGAATTGAACCGAAAAGCCAAGCCGAACCGGTCCACCGAAACCAAACTGACCATATTCGGTTCGGTTTTCGGTTCTAGTATATATCTATGATTTCGGTTAAGGTTCGGCTCAGTTCGAGCCAAAACCGAGAAACAACACACACACAAACCGTATAAACCGACCCGAATGGAACGGAGTCACTTTGGTTCAGTTATCGGTTCATGTCTTCCAAAAAATCGGTTTTTAGTTTAGTTTAGTTTTGGTCGGTTCGGGCCGGTTTTGACCCGATGCTCAGCCCTAGCTCGGAGTATACTTTTGACCATTTCAAACCTTTCCCTGATCACCCTCAAATATGTATCCAACTCTCGCAAGGAGGTCAAGTTTCTTACGACTAGGTCATTTGTTAATGGTTATACTGTTATAGCAACTTACTTTTATTGAAATGTATAATTATGTATAATAGAAAACTTTTAAGTTGCACTTTTATGTAGAACATTTAAATTGCACTATTATTTTTAGGGTTAATTCTACTAATAAGTAATGAACTTTTCAAAATTTTCAATGTTAGTTAATTTACTCTAAAAAATAATAAGTTATGTAACCAAACTTTGTGAAACATTCAATATTAGGTAATATTACCTGCTACACCTATGGGTCCACATGTTACGTTATATAAACGGTTATATCTCCCTTTTCCCTTTTTCTTCTCCTCTTTATCCATAATTCCATCTCAATAACAAAACCAACCAAGCATCTCAATAACAAAACCAACCAAGCATAGCCCCGGGCTGCTTGGTTTAACAAACAAACGCAACCTTGGCTACTGTTGTGCACAAAAAACACTCCCTTGAGTATTTGTGTTGACCCAAAAAGACTAAAGGGGTGTTTGGGATTGCGTTATGAATTGGATTATCACGATCTGGAAACGCAAAAATCAGGTTACGAGTGTTTGGATGACAAAATCAAAAAAGTGATTATCTGCGTTTATATGGCACCAAAACGCAGTTTTTAATAATCTACTTCATAATTAGTTGTTACCATATAAACCAAAAATTTTTGATTTGTTAGAAGTATTTAGTTCCCATTTTTGACAATGGGAACTAAATACTTCTAACAAACCAAAAAAATTTCCTATCCTTTTCCACGATTGTCAAAAAATTCCGTATTCTGTCAATTTCTTCCTCATTACTTAGCGAATTAGAATTCCGATTTCACCATTCGATTCGTCTTGTCAATCCGCATTGACTTTTGTGATGGAGAAGGTGAGAACCAATTTGGATGGGCACGACTGTTTTTAATTAGGCTAAATGTGTATTTGCATCTATAACATAAATAATAGAGTAATGTGTTATTAAAAGAAAGTCATTACGTATATTACTCGTACATTTAGAAAACATAAAGTGGTTGTTTTATGTTGTATAAAAAATATAAAGTGGGAGGTTGAAGAAGAGGGTATTTTAGTAATTTAATCTAAAAATATAATAAAAAAATGACGTTGTACAATGGTAACTGGTTTAGCAGGTCATCAGTTGCAAAAAGACTCGGTATTACCTAACATTGAACAAAGATGAAAGTTTTGTTACCTAACTTAGTATTTTCGAGAGTAAATTACCTAACATTGGAAATTTTTTTAAATTCCTTACCTATACGTAGAATTAACCCTTATTTTTTATATTACAATCAATAAAAGAAACTCAAGTATAAAGATAAGGGACTTGATTTGCACTCCTCGAGTATTGATCGAGACACTTCAATCTATGCATTAAATACTTGTACAGTGTGCGAATAAAAACTTAGTGTATGTGAATCATATCTCTAAAGATAATACTCAGTATAGAAATTATATGTCTAAATTTTTGTCAGCTGTCGATATGAAATGTACTCTTTACACGAAAAGTTCATAATTGTTACTCCACATCAGACATGCTATCCACATTCCAGTCTTGATGTCTGATGAAAATAAGAGCCCTTAAGACTGGGTGTGTAATTAAGAGACCTTAAAACCGCATTCATCATCGTCAATCTAGCGTCATGTCAGATTTCTCTTTATGACCAACTTAATCTAATAAGACATCAAACTTCACCACCAAAATATAACTCACTTAAACACATATATAACTCACAAATGCGTGCTCCATGTCTTGTGTAATAACTCAAGCATAACTCAAAAAACACTCCTTATCATAACTCAACCATAACTCAGTAACAATTTACAAAAACACCCCTCCATTTAAGGGGCAGAAATGATTTTTTTTTTTTAAATATTGAATATTGCCTTTAACGCACGTTAAGGGTTAACTCAAGGGTTAACACTTGACTTTAACTCACTAGGGCGGTATCATGACTTCCCCTTAACTCAAAAATGTTAAAAGTTTTGACTCACCTCAAATGTCATGATACCGCATGCTTTTACAGACTGTCTAAGAGTGGGTCCTTTTGTGTATGATATCTCAACAAAACATGTTTTTCATTTTCTCTGAAGTCTGTACTCTGCTCTTTGATTTTTATCCTTTTTCATACTCTTTTTAACATTCCGGTTTTGTCATAAATGTTTAGGGAAAATAATAATTGTCCAACTCAACCATCTTAGCCGTTGCAACTCCATAAACGATGACACCTAGCAAAACTCACTCGGATACTTGAACAATTGAGTCCAAGTCAATCATCATATACAGCTGAATCCGACAAACTGTTAATCCAGAAATGAAGATACCATTAACAAACCACAAGGGGTGACCCAAAGGTAAGAATACTAGCCTTCCAAAGTGGAGGTCAAAGGTTCAAATCTAACGGGGAGAAAATTAATCCCCTTGTGACCACGGAGGTTCACCTGCGCCAACTTACGGGCTATCCAAAAGGGTAGTCGCCAAGGGATTAGTCGGCTCGCAATGTCGAGTCCGAAACCCAAGTAATCCAAAAAAAAAAAAGAAAGATACCATTAACAAAGCTTGAACCTTTTTACATTTTCTTTCCAGGTAATGCATGACTTAACCAGAAGGCAATATAACATGCGCAACATGTGCATCAATACTGGTATCTTTCGATACCAAACACAACCCCACGAAAAAGGAATCAAGTGATGGTAATAACAATGACACCTTCCATTAATACAACTTAAAAGGAGTTGATATCGACACAATGTCATAAAAACTTTGTATGGGCTGCTAAGCTCGCTACAGAAACGAAAATTACCAGAACCTTGTTCACGACATATCTTTGAAGATTTGCTTTACATTATCTCTACCTGATTCTAAAGGTCTATAGCACTACATTTCAGGTAATCACTTTCCTACATCGCTGTACCTAAGTCTTATTATATAGGTTACCTTTGTGCTTGATCAGTTGTGCTTGTTGCACCCGCGGTTATACTACTTGGTCCAGCACCGTTTTCAGCAGGTGGAGAGGTGCCCCATTTCCCTTCGGATTCTTGTGGCTCGAGTACAATCACCCCGCCGTCAGTCAGTCCTAATGCAAATTGATTGGCTTCTGTTGGATGTGCAGCAATCACAAGTGGATACACCCTTGAACTGCAAAAAAACGTATGGTTTTAGATACAATTGAAGAAAAGATGTTTGATGAACCTTTGAGGAACTGAAATACTCACTTTGGATTGGATTGCAAGTATGAGTTGGATGTGATTCGGCATCTTAATCTGAGTGTTGATGCAGTAAGAATGCCGACACTCCCATCCTCAAAACTTGCGTAGATCGACTGGCTATCACATGAATATGTAGCATGTGTGATCAAACCACTTGTCTCAGGAGGGACCCACTGTTATAATATAGGTAATAATGTGTCAATAATTTGTGATTTAATCTGATCAGTTGATTCATGAAATAATAATAAATAAATAAAACGTGATTTTTTTTAGGCCAACTACTGGACCACCCATAAAACTGACCTGTTTCACGCGTTCAAGTTTAGGTGCTTCATAAATTGCTAGCTGAGTTTCATGCACTACTAGCAATTGAGTCTGATCATTATGGAACTGTACACGGGTATCGACTACAGGAGCAGCAACACGTCCTGGTGGAATTTGTAGGCTTTTAGTTGTCTGTTTCTCCCATCCTTCTGTGCTCCAAACGCACAACTACACATAGATAAATATATTAATTAATAAAGTAAAATACTATACATTCTGTAAAGCTTAAATATTTGGAAACTGGAAAAAAAAATGCAGTTTTTCTCACCTGAGAATCAGCGCCGGATGATACTAGCACGCTAAGCACATTAGAGAAGGCTAAGCCCGTTATCCGTTTAGTGTGGCCTTTAAGCTTGGTTTTGACCTAATTCATAAAATAAAAAACATTACTTTATTTCTCATGATATTTAACTCTAAATTTAGCTTTTAATAAGAGACTATGAACAACCTCATCGATGCGGACATTATATATTTGGATAGAAGAGTCTTCCATGCCTATGGCAATAATGTTATTGTCTTGTGGATGGAACGCCAAAAAGGTTGCAGCAGGTGGAGGAGGCATGAATGTAGTCATAGTCTGCGTATAAAACGAAAGTATTAAGTACATGTATTAAGAAAAAAATATAAATCAAATAGAATAACTGAGTCACCTTAAATGTCATCATATTGAATAGAGAAATCTTCCCGCCTGATGCAGACATAACATATGAGTCATTCTTCGACAGGGCAAAGCACGGAACAGCCTCTTCAGGGTTTGTATCACTGATAACATTGGTCATCAAGATACCACTTGCTGGTTGCCATAACTGAGGCACAACATTAGCAGTAGCCTAAAAGAGGTCGTAAATTTTGGTTAAAATCTGAAGTGCCGACTGTCTACATTTAAAATTATAAACATATGACAGTAGAAATAAATATACCTTTCCAGTTGAATTCCGGTCATTTCGTGGCCATTTCCATAGTTTATGGACAGCATTGGCTGCTAGAGCCAATATGGCGAGTCCTGAATTTGTGTAGATCAACCTTGAAACCTGTAAAGATAATTAAAATTATTAATGATAATACGTCTTTTAGAAGATGTACAAACAAAAGAAGAGATGTAGTTATGAATAAAAGAGAGTTAAATACCCGCATGGCAGAAGAAGTAGTATCTGGAAGCCTTATAGCACGACACTGTGACGGTTCTGTGATTTCTGTTAGTTTCCAAATTCTTGATTTATCCATGGACTCGTCTCCTATTCTAGGCTTAACATCAACCAAACTTCGATTGTCACCATTCTGCAAGCCCAAGCCCAAGCCCATGTTAAAAGGTAAACATCATGATTAAAAAAAAAAAAAAAAAAAAAAAAAAAAAAAAAAAAAAAAAAAAAAAAAAAAAAAAAATTCAACATTAGCATCACGACTCTCAAAACAGAATATCTCACCATTGCAACCATCGCGGGTATTGGTGTAGCTCTGTCCATAATGCTTGGTCCAGCAGATGGATTAGCAGCACCGAACGTGCTCATTGCAGATGACTACATAGCAGATAGCAGGGCGTTCAGTAAGTACGAACCTAAGTATAAACTATAAAAAGAGAATTAAAAAACTATTTACCTTCACAACAGCTGCAGATGCAGATGCAACTCTAGAGGGGTCAAATGAACGACTATTCTCCATAGTTCTTAGTAACCTAATCCCGTCTGGATTAGCCAAAATCTTGATGCCATTCTCTTTTGTTGATACAGCCATGAGAATCCCTTCCTTGTTAAATCGAATGCAAGGGGCAGCCTGCAAATATTATAAAACCAACATTATTGCTTGGTATAAAGTCAAAACGTGCATCCGAAAGACAATATCCGAAAGAAAGTATTCTATGAGTACCGGTAAACCACCCTCTGCATCAATGGTTGTCAATATACTGGTGTTATCCATATCCCAAACTTTAATCACAAACTCGTCACCGGCAGCAAGAAAACGATTTTTAGTGGTATCAAACTGCACAACGCTAGTAGATCGCTTCCCAAGTCCGTTATATGTACGTTTGACAGCTCCTTCACTTTCGTTCCATTCCACAATGTGTGATTCTCCTTCTTTATTTGTACCGCACGAGAATAGCCTATTAGGTGTACACAAACGAGGAAGATATGTTAATTAACATCAACAGATACGAGGTATATACAATAAAAGCAAGGCGCAAACGTATTTGAAAGTTTACAAACCTTGTTCCATCAGCATTATATGCCATGGTAGTTGATGAATGACCTGGTGCATCATAGTCTACTCTTGAACCCACATTGTCATACAACCACGCTTTTATCTTCCCATCAGTTGCCGTAGAGAAAATAAACTAGTAAAATAAATTGATAGAAATATTAGTGAAGATGCAAGTTATCTCCTAGTTACTATCTGTAGTAGTTAGATCTAAAGTCTATTTTTTCAAGTAAAATTTTTAAAAAGGAATAGGTTATACCTGAATGTTTTCTTTAAAATGTGGGCATACAGAATACACAGGTGCTTCATGACCCTCGAATGTGAACTGTTTTGCCCCCGTTACTGCATCCCAGACCTTGATTAACCTGTCTTCTCCACAAGTCACAATGCACAGTTGTTTGTTTGGGTAAGAAAAGGCGAGATCATTGACGCTGCCAATATGAGCATCAATCTGTAAAACAAACAAGTAAAAGATGCTGCTTATGTAAATTGTCTACATCTAATATATTCGACCAAAAGATAAAAGTGGCAAGAGATTAACCTCCAAATGATTTCGAAGATCATCGCCACCATGGTAAGAGTATATTTGTACAATGTGCTTTGAAAATGCAACCCCTGTATCGCAGTTCATGATCAGTTTTCGAACTTTTTATTATTACATTAAGGAACAAATTTTCTCATTTGGATCGTATTAAATGAAAGATATCAGCCAACATACCAAAGAGGGTTCCATCAGGGCTCCAAGTTACACGATTAACTGATGCAGTATAGTCACTGTTCATAGAGGCCTAGCACAAATACAAATGTGTACACCCGAGTCAACCGTCAATGTGTAACCAAAATATAATTTAGAATAAAAGATGTAAACAAATATATACACTATATAGGTACAAAGATGAATATGGTTCTTATTGAAACATCAAGATTAATTAGATTTAGAATGCAAACCTGCAAAGGCACCGTGTGAAGACCAAGATCCCAAATCTTGAAATTCTTCTGAACAAGCTTTTCTCGGTTACCTAGTTCCCAAATCATGACCTCCCCGGTATTTGTTCCAACTGTAAGTAGGCAAAGAATGGAAAGATGGTGAGTAAAAAGCGTCTAAGTGAAAGTCCGAATAGCAGAAACCACGTATAAATTGGAGTTAAATTAAGTGTTAACCCACCAAGAAGCAGTATTTGCTGTACTGGATGAAAATCCATGCTCTTAACTGCTGACCCCTGATTTAGGGTCATCACCACAGTTTTAGGCAAATCATCAGACGAGTATGAGCTTTGACCATGACTCTGGCCGCTGTACCCAACAGGTAAGATATTTACAGGCAGATGATTGACCTGCTAAGAACACACACAGATGTCTCAGCATCAAGTATCAACTAAACCTCCTTAAGAACTAGAAAGTAAGACTTCAATATGATGCCTAACCTGGCATTCAAACTTAATGCTCGGTTAATCAGAAATGAATCAAATTTACAAACATGCAGTGGTTATGCAAAGAGCTGAACTTGAACAAGCTAGCTATATAATTATAGAAGTGGAAACTGGAAAGAAGATTCACTTCATCAACTTTATAAAAGAGAGTATGGGTAGAGAGTGTCATACTTCATCAGATATGCCGAACGTCCTTGTTCTCTTTAATACATGTTCAGAGTCAGCTGTTTGATAGTCTATAGCAGGATTGGTTGGAGGAGTCCTAGGGCGCTTTAATAGCGCTGCTGTGTGAACGAAAAAAGAGAGTTATAACTGACTACATAAAGAACAACAAGCTTGAACGATATGGTACTGGTATAACTGACTAAACGTTGTACCAGAATTATTTGCTGGATTGAAACCAAGAGGGCCAGCGGAAGCCGCTGGATGAGAAACAGCAGACGGATTTGCCATCCAGCCAGCAAGAGATGATGGCAGAGCTGCTGGTGCAGGCTGAAAAGGCTATACACGAGCAGGAAAACAGAAGGAACACAGCTACATCAGACAACTCAAATTTTAAACCACAAACAATGAAGAACAAGCATATTGTTTCCACTTACTCCATGAGCGCCCAAAGGTGGAAAGCCTGCAGGCGGCTTTGGTACAGCACCCATTAATGGATTATTTACGGGCGATGGAGCCCTTGCACCGTTCGGCTGTGACTGTCCACATGAATGGTCAACGAACAGCGTCTTGATATCTGGATTCGGCTTCGGGTTTTTACATAACTGATGTTGCCAATTCAAGCTACACAATCAAAACAGAACAGTCAGAACAAAATCATAAACTTGACTTAGAAAATACATAACCCCGGATAGTGTAAACATCTTTACCTTTGATTGATAAGGGTCCGCAATCTTGAGTTTTTCAATGTTGGGAAGTTTAGCTTATCACGAAAAAGAGGATTTGCTTCGATCAGCTTCTTTAGCTCACCCAACATTATACTCCTGGCAGACTTTGTGTCTCCATATTTCGATAATTGCTCGTTGTCTCTGCACGCATGAATTTTTATCAGAAACTACTAAAGTTTCGCAGCAAAATTCTGAATGCAGTATACAATGTATAATCTAGAAACATGAATCATTCATGAACTAACGCTTCAATACCTGAAATTCTCCAGAGTCAAAAGCTGCGTTATTTCTTTGAATAGATCTTCATTAAAGGCCGAAAACACCTTCAAATCCTTCACAAGGATTTCAACAGCTTTCGCACGATCCTTCCTATAAATAGAAAGAATAATAAGAATCTAACACACCAAACTTCAATATAGCCATTCACTACACGACTAATCAAAAACCGATATAGCAAAATACACGAAAAAAAAAAGCACGTGAAAAAGTCGAGGCTTTATCTATCATTTATTGCGTTTGTGGTTGTAAAGAACACCAACCCACGCAATAAACGCCGAATCTAAGCGGTCTCGTACAAACAAATTCAATTTTTATCATTAAACAATAGTACGACATACTTATCTAACGCTTCCAGGTACTTCTGTTTGCGTATCTCAAAAAAGATCTTCATCGAATATCTATTATCATCCACCTTCGTGAATCCAGAAAGGTACTTCTCGACCTCATCCCACTCGCCATTCGTCACCATTTCCTCAAAATAACGAACGTTGAAGAAAAAGCCGGATTCTTGCTCCAACCTAACACATTAACGCAAGTAAACGCCTTTATTTCACATCAAACACGTAAAAATATCGAAAATTTACCAAATTTATAAAACCATACCTGTGAACGGTTTCCTTAAATTTCTCCTCATCTAGAAACTGCAGTATTAAGAACACGAGCTCTCTGCTCAGAGATGACATGTCTTTCTAAAATCTACACAGAAATTAAACCTTTCTTCAAAATAAGTACATAACTATAAATACAAACAAATACGCAAAAAAAATTCGAACAATATTTTAGTCTCTAAATTTCATAACAACGAGCTAATTAACGCTAGTAAATATAAACCTAAAATATTATTTAGATAAAGTACTTAAATAGAAACAAAAATGAAAAAACCCCTAAAATCCAAACAATATTTTAGTCTCTAAATTTCATAATAGCGAGCTGATTAACGCAAGTAAATATACAACTCAAATATTACGTAGTATTTAGATAAAGTACATAAATAGAAACAAAAATGGAAAAAACCCCTAAAATCCTAACAATAATTGAGCGTCTAATTTTCATAAAATTATTACATATAAACAAAAACCATAAAAATAATTCACCCTCTAATATATATAAAACTAAGCTACTCCGTAATTTTTTAAAGTTCAATATATATATATATATATATATATATATATATATATATATATATATATATATATATATATATATATATATATATATATATAGGGGGACTTTCAAACGAGAACCATTTTATCCGCAAGAACTGAGAGAACCACAAAAAACATACATGCACGCCTTTTAAAATAAAATAAAAATAATGCAAATCATCAATAATCGTAAACATCCACCTATGTTCTTCAATATCATTATGAACTCATCCTCATTTTTCACAAACACCTTACACACGGCCGCAATATTGTCGTTGCACGTCTTATAAGAACATACATGCACACCTTCAAAGAAAATTTTTGTATTTCGAATTTCTTATCAAATTCTTTAGAACAACTATGTTTTTTTTAAAACATATGTGTTGTTTTGAAAACATATGTGCAAAAATACAATTATTGAAGGCGTGCATGTATGTTTTTGGTGGTTCTCTCAGTTCCTGCGGATAAAATGGTTCTCGTTTGAAAGTTACGCTATATATATATATATATATATATATATATATATATATAAACCTAAAATTCATAAAAATAAAAAATAAAAAAATAATCCAACCTCTAATTTTTTTTTTTTAATAAAATTCAGATAATTAACAAAAACCCCCAAAAATCCTAACAATATCTAACCTCTAAATTCCATAAAATAAACCCAACATTCAAATCATTACCAAACCTAAATTAAATTATAAAACCCCTAAAAAATACACAATTAGTCACTGTAAAAACCAACAAAAAAAACCCTAAAAAACTAATAATCATCTAATCACTAATCTCCCCAAAATTGAGCTTAAAAATTAACACAAAACAATCACAAATTCAAAACCCTAATTTCAAATACATCAAATTAAACATAATCAACAACTAACTTTACAAAAATTTATAAAAGATTGAATTTTTACGCATAAACAGCAAAAATAAAACATACCCATCATCCATAACAACTAAAATCGTAATAAAAATGTGAAATTTATAAAAAAGAAAGGATTTTTATACCTTGAATTTGACAGATCTGAATTAGGGTTTGTCTAGAGAGAGAAGAAAATTGGGGATTTTTAGAGAGAGAAAGTGAGGGATGTGGAATGGAGAAGATTGAGACGAGATTTATAAATACTAGTTATGGTGATACGAGATGAATGATAACGGGAATTTGATAAGTGGGGCTGCTTATTGTGATAAGTTAGTGTGCTTATTCAGTGAGTGGTTCTTGTGATTTGGGATTTTTATGTTTTTTTTATTTTTTAATGGAATTATTATTGTGTTTAAATGCAAATGTTTATTAGTTGTGGTAGTACTTTTGCTAAAATATTTTCCATGTAAGGTTGGCCAAGGGGATGAGTATTTCGAACCGAATTTCGGAACTGTACTGGTACCTATTCTTGATATACGGTACGGCATCGAGACAACGAAATAAGGCAAAAGAAATGGGACAAGTTATCCACACCTTGTCATAGGGAGGGTATCAAATGATTGGGTGCATCATTGGCTTGTACGGTATGCATCACGGGTATGCATCTCGGATCTTGTCGTTTGCTTCTTCTATGTTCAACCTCTTCTTCCTCAAGTTGATCTTGTCTCTCATCATGGAGATCAGTCTATTGTTGTCTCTTATCACGAATAACATTATCACTTTTAGTGTATTTTATCATGAAGGACATCATCATTTAGTTGTTTCTCATCATGGACAACTTTTTCATCTCTAGATGAACTTTCATCCTCCTAGGATAAACAAGGAAATACGGTGTCATAGAATAAAAGATTTTCTTTGTTTCATTATCGTATCTTTGTGTATATTAAGATTTCTTGAACCATATACAAATAAATGATAAGCACTTATGTTATGATCATATCCAAAAAATATGCAATCCATAGTTTTAGATCCAATATTTTCAACCTTGGGTTTCGGTACAAATAGACACCTCCCACATTTGTAAATACTTATAGGATGGTTTTCTTCCCATCCATAGTTCATAGGAACTATCTTCTTTTCCTTACAAGGGATTTTATCTAAAGGATAAGTAATCGATAGAACCGCTTTCCGCACATGTCATGGCTTAAACCAGGACTTTAACAACATGGTATAACCATATCTTTTAATGAACGGTTCTTTTCATTCAATAATTATTTTAAGGCGTATAAGGAGCAATAAATTTGTGTCTTATTCCATGTTTAGCACATAGATTTGGAAATGGAGACACACATTCACCTCTGATATCACTTCGAACCACCTTGTTTTCGATAATAAGTTGATTCTCAACTTGTTTGTATAGATCAATCCTGTCTATATCCTTACTCTCAAGTGAGTATAAATAGAAATATTTTGTACTACCATCAACAAATATGATGAAGTACTCGCTAATTGCTACCTTAGCAAGTATCGATTCCAAATAGCATAAAACCATGTGAATCATATAAAGGGGTTCGGTTAATTTCCGTTCAACCAGGTGAAAAGACAATATTGACAATTTGGTTTCAACACAAGTTTTACTTTTGTAATCCATGTTCGTTTATTTAATTAAACAACAAATTGAGTTAGAAATAACATGTCCGAGTCGGCCATGCTATAATTTTAAAGAATAATATAAGTTGAATTCATACTCATTTTATTAAAATGTCTATTAAAAAAATTAGATTCAACTTAAACATTTAAAGAAAGGCGTAACCCGTACCGACAAAAATTTTGATCTATGTTAACTCAATTTTATTTGATTAAAAATAAAATGAAAGCCAAATTTATTAAGCAGCTATTCAGACACAAGATTTATACGAATCTCTTGCACTTACAATGCGGTTGGTTAACTTTAACTCTGTTGCAAATGTGAATTTGAACATCACATCTCTTTTTCC
Organism: Artemisia argyi; assembly: GCA_030686995.1. Classification (NCBI taxonomy): domain Eukaryota; kingdom Viridiplantae; phylum Streptophyta; class Magnoliopsida; order Asterales; family Asteraceae; genus Artemisia; species Artemisia argyi. Next base: position 317,832,577 of record CM060708.1, on the reverse strand, counting down.
CCTGATATTAGCAATTGTATACTTACCCATAAATTGCATATATCTATTTTCAAATGCTTAGAAAGAGTTAATCAAACTCTTATCGTCATACTTATGACATGATGTCTAAGTATTAATCCATCATTATCTAAGGCCGGATCCCGCCTTGGCCATAATATTCATGTCATTCATTTAACCCATGGTTATGACACATAAAATCTCAATGCTTCAAAGCATCTACCGTCACGTAACTCGAGTATCGGTCTCCTTTTCATCAAGGTCGGGTGCAGTTCTTTAGATGTCACTCGTGACATTCTAAATATTATGTTAATACGAGATTCCGTTATTAGTCTAAATCTAAATTTAACAACTTGCTAAATCACAAAGTGTTTCTTATCAAAAGTGTTTGAATCGAATTTTGTTTGAAACACTAATGTTTTGCAAAATCCGTTATACAAATCCGCTTTTAAAAGAAGTCTTTCGATTAAAACAATTAAACAATATCACCTAATGTTTAAAAGAAAGAAGATTTGTAATATGATGTTGTCAATCTTCTTTAAGAAGATATCAATAGATATGTATCACATAGTCTATTTCTACAATGAAACTCGACAAGGTTTCAAAAATAGATCTACTCTTCCAAAGAAACTCAAAAAGGTTTATAGTATAATTTTAAACTCCATAGAGTCTCAAGAACTATATTTAGTCTATAATTAGACTCAACCTGGTTTAAATAAGCTAAACAAGTCAAACAAACACTTCTACCAATTTGGTATAAATATTGTAAATAATATGATATATGATAACAACTAGTAAACTTTATCAGATTTTGTTTCAAACTAACTATTTTGGTTTCAATGAATAGGTTCTAGTAATATAATAAAATAACTTGTCTATTATTAGATTTTTCAAAGAAACTCCACTACTTGGTTTTAGTGAATCTGATTTCATCATAATTTGCAACAATGTTAGTAATCAGCGCACCAATTACATTCACAAGATTCACCAGGGTCACAATTGTGAACTCGTAAGTATTTGAACATAAAAAAACAATTACAAAATTGTTAAATAATCCAGTATCTAATAAACTAGACTTGATTTGTATAAACTTGTACCAAATCTAACTCGAAGAAACTCAATATTGGTTTCAATAAATATGGATTTAAACAGTAACATACGTAATAAACAAACTAAAAAGATCAATTTAAACAGAAACTGAAACTCATCATGATTTCAACGTAAACTGATTCAATAAACTGTTTTAAAATCATTTATAGATCTGTTATATCAAATATGCTAATTAAAATTATGTTTAGTTAAAAAAAAATTCAGAGACACACAATCTTGGTTTCAGCAGAAAATTGTTTGTATAAATCTGTTAATTATAAAAATCATATTTTAATTTAAAAAATGTTTTAATTATGTTGCACATATCTGTTTTAAGATTGTAGAGAAACGGCTGCACTTTCATTAATAAAATCAAATTACGATAAATAAAATTAACAGTAAATAAATAACAGAAAAATAAATACATGATAATGTAGGCGGAGACAGAAGACATACTATAATAAATGATAATAATTAAATAAAACAATAAATTAGTCAAAAAGACTTACTTGATCACCAAATAGTGATCAACAACGAAGCACTAAAGAGCCGAGGCACGTGTTTGGCACGTTTCCCTTAAAACAAAGTTGTCGTCTGTTTCCCAGGGTACAACAGCCAAAACAATAAGTTAAACTGTCGGACTTAACAAAACTGTCTGAAATTTCACCTTTTCATATACGTATTCCTTACGTTAGAAATTAATCATACTTATTAATTTGATGTATGAAAAACCTATGGAATTAGGGTCTCTATTCACAATAGACTCCTATGTTTACTCATCTCACCGATGTAGGATATAAAACAAACCAGTTTTCCTTTTTAAGCATGGTACCGAATGCCTAACTTTGAGACGCGATATCTCATTAACATCAACTGTATATTTGGCACAAAGGCTCGTTGTGAAGTTCTCTTCAAGGAGAATGCGAACCTAAAAACTATTACCAATATATATGACATATACATATAAATAATTGTGTCTAAAGTTGGTCAAAAGTCACTTTTGCCAATCAAAATTTTCAACATTAAATTGGTTTGAATTATTTAGTAAGAAAAATATTTTTAGAGTAAATTACATGAATGGTCCCTGTGGTTTGACGAAAATTTCACCTATAGTCCCTCAAACTTAAAAGTTGCATGTATGGTCCCTGTCGCTGCCAAAGAATAACATGGATGGTCCCTCAGACTAACTGTCGTTAGTTTTTCAGTTAGTCCATTTGCACCGTTAGTCCTTTAACGACCGTTTGCAACAAACATTTGCACTGTTAGTCCTTTAACGAAAAAAATTTAAATTTTGCGAAAAATTAATATTTGACTGAATAAAATGCGTATTTTTTTAAAAAATAATCTTTATAAAAAATGCGTATTTAAAAAAAAATTAATTTTTTTATAAAAGTGAATGCGCATTTTTTTAAAAAATTATTTTTTTTTTAAAAATTTCTTACGTTTTTGTCCGTTTTTCTTATGTTTTTCCATTTTTCATACGTTTTTTACATTTACATAAGTTTTTGTCCGTTTTGGCATGGTTTCTTACATTTTCATCCGTTTTTATACGTTTGTATCCGTTTTCGTTCATTTTTATACGTTTTTCTTACGTTTTTTTTCTTACATTTTCATCCGTTTTAAAAAAATACTTTCCTGAGTATGTTGCGTATCTTTAGCTTTACCCCAAATTTTAAAGATATATAGGAAAAAAATAATAAGAAAAAAAAATATAAGAAAACCAAATTTAAACAAATTTAAGAAAAAGAAACGTATGAAAACGGGAAAAAAAATGTAAGAAAAATGGACAAAAATGTAAGAAAAACGGACAAAAACGTCTGAAAATGAAAAAACGTAAGAAAAACGGACAAAAATGCATGAAAAACAGACGAAAATATAAGAAACTAGGCAAAAATGTAAGAAAAACGGACAAAAATGTATAAAAACCAACAAAAACATATGAAAACGGAAAAAAAACGTAAGAAAAACATATAAAAATAAACGAAAACGGATACAAAGGTATAAAAACGGATGACAATGTAAGAAAACAGACCAAAACGTATAAAAACAGACAAAAACTTATGTAAACGTAAAAAACGTATGAAAAATGGAAAAACATAAGAAAAACGGACAAAAACGTAAGAAAATTTAAAAAAATATATATATTTTTTATAAAAATTAATTTTTTTTAAAAATGCGCATTCGCTTTTATAAAAAAATTAATTTAAATACGCATTTTTAAAAAAAAAAAAAAAATACGCATTTTTTTATAAAGATTAATTTTTAAAAAAATACGCATTTAAAAAAAATTAATTATTATTTATAAAAAAAAATAAATTTTTTTCGCAAATATTAATTTTTTTAAAAAAATGCAAAATTTAATTTTTTAGTCAAATATTTGTATTTTATTCAGTCAAATATTAATTTTTCGCAAAATTTAAAATTTTTTTCGTTAAAGGACTAACAGTGCAAATGTTTGTTGCAAACGGTCGTTAAAGGACTAACGGTGCAAATGGACTAACTGAAAAACTAACGACAGTTAGTCTGAGGGACCATCCATGTTATTCTTTGGCAGCGACAGGGACCATACATGCAACTTTTAAGTTTGAGGGACTGTAGGTGGAATTTTCGTCAAACCACAGGGACCATTCATGTAATTTACTCATATTTTTATGTAATCTTTTAGTGGATTTTAAATCGTGTTGGATCCAGCTAGTTTTCGTAAAATCGAGGAATTGAAGTGATAACCGTAACACGTTTTTGATAGGGCTGAACAAAACCTGCATGTTTGTGAATTTCAAGATTGAAATACTTTTCCAACTATACATTCAAGCTACTTATTTATGTTTTGAAACTTATGCCTAGCACTATACATCTCTCCGTTCCAAAATTATGAGTAAACTTCAAAATACATCCATTTGGTTTACCCCGATTCACACTATACATCCCAAAGTTTCAACAGATACATCACTCCGTTAGTAAAAGTTAACATATATACATCCCTCCGTTAAAATAAGGAAAAATGGCGCAAATTATTTATCCGTTATCTCGTAACGAAATAGAAAATATTTACAATGTTAGTCCTTTAGGTTAACTGTATTTGCACCATTAGTCCTTTTTTTACATTTCATCCGTTTTTTACGTTTTCGTATGTTTCTTTACGTTTTTGTCATTTTTTTACGTTTTCGTATGTTTTTTTACGTTTTCGTCCAATGTTACAAAAATCGTGAATCGGTCCCGAGGCGGTCGGGGGCCGAGTTGCGATTTTTGGCCGATTAATCGGCCGATTTTCTTGACTCGGCCGATTACCTTGTAATTTCCTACAAGTTCCAGGGCCGAGGCCGATTAATCGCCGATTAATCGGCCGCCTCAGCCGATTTTTGCAACACTGTTTTCGTCTACTTTTTACGATTTCGTCCATTTTTACGTTTTAGCCTGTTTTTTTTCACGTTTTCGTCTGGTTTTATGTTTTCATCTATTTTCTTACGTTTTCGTTTGCTTGTTTAATTTTTCGTCAATTTTTTTACGTTTTCATCTGTTCTTTTACGTTTTAGTCTGTTTTTTCACGTTTTCATATGGTTTTTTGTGTTTTCGACAGCTTTTTTTACATTTTTGTCAATTTTAATACATTTTTGTCAGTTTTTTTACGTTTTTGTCAGTTTTTTTTTTCCATTTTTGCATGTTTTTTTACGTTTTTGTTCGTATTTTTACGAACGAAAACATAAAATAATTTACGAAAACGTAAAAAAAATAGGACAAAATTGTAAAAATTCACACGGAAACGTAAAAAACGGACGAAAATGTTAAAAAAATAGATAAAAACGTAAAAAATGGACGGAAATGTAAAAAAAAAGGATGAATGGGTAAAAAATGGATGAAAACGTAAAAAAAAGCGGACAAAAATGTAAAAAACTGATGAAAACATAAAAATCATACGAAAACATAAAAAAAGGAGCAAAATGTAAAAATGTGACAAAAACGTAAAAAAAGGCAAAAAACATAAAACAAAAAGACAAAAATGAAAAAAAAAATCAGACGAAAACTTAAAAAACGGACGAAAACGTAAAAAAGCGGATGAAAACGTAAAAAAATGGACGAAAACGTAAAAAATGGGATAAAACGTAAAAAACCACACGAAAACGTAAAAAAATTGACGAAAATGTAAAAAAAAACCGGACGAAAATGTAAAAATGGACGAAAATGTAAAAAAAATGATGAATGCTTAAAAAACGGATGAAAACGTAAAAAACGAAAAAACTGACGAGAATATAAAAAAACGAACGAAAGCGTAAGAAACGAGCAAAAAACGTAAAAATATGACGAAAACGTAAAAAAATTGACAAAAATGAGAAAAATGGACAAAAACTTAAAAAATATATGAAAACGTAAAAAAACAGTCGAAATCTAAAAAAACGGACGAAAACGTAAAAAAACGGACAAAAACGTAAAAAAATGAACAAAACCGTAAAAAACGGACGAAAACGTAAAAAAAAACCAACGGTGCAAATACAGTTAACTCAGAGGACTAACGGTGTAAATATTTTCTATCTCGTTAGGAGATAACGGAGAAATAATTTGTGTCGTTTGTCCTTATTTTAACGGAGGGATGTATATAGGTTAACTTTTACTAACGGGGTGATTGAGAGGGATGTATAGTACGAATTGGGGTAAACCATGTATGTATTTTGGAGTTTACTCCAAAATTATTGTCTCACTTTGATTATTTTGGTATTTCTTTCTTAACTTTGACTATAAATAATTTTGTTTGTGTTATACAATAATTGATAAAAATTATACCAATGAAAATATTAAAACTTAACCCATTTATATATTTGCATATTATGTGATATAAAAAAAAAATTACTTAAGGTTAAAGTTGAAAAATAAAGACAAAAAAAAGTTAAAAGAGGACGATAATTTTAAAAAGGATGGAGTATATACTAAAAAAGCGGACAAATTATAACCATTTGGACAAATTATTAAAAAATAACATTATTTCATACAAAAAAAATATTTTAATTAAACAATTACACCCTATTAAATTTATAGCACAAAGATTATGAAATAGTTAAAAATTGTCCGTCTTAAAAAAAACATTGTTACTAATTTTCACAATTATAGTATTAAGGCACATGAAAATACATGTGAATGAGATAGACATGGTGTATTCATGCTCATGACGAATTAATCACACAAAGAAAAGTATTATTCCATAAAATATAGCATTACTTTTTTTATTTTATTTTTATTTAATTGTTTGTTACATTATGTGGCTTTTGGAGAATGCTAATGTGCGCAGACCCACGCGTCAAAGTATTTGTTGCAGTGGACCAGCCATTCTTTTTTGTCTCAAAAGTTGTGTGGATCTAAAATCTCTCTCATAATTTCAGTTTAACTATTTTTTTTTTATTTTACTACTCATTAATGTTTTGAAACTTATGTCTAGCAACATAATTGACGCATATTGCGCACCTAAATGTTGAGCTTGGGAAAAGAATAGGAGTAAATACTAAGGAAGTGTTTGGTATGCGGGTATGGCACTGTTGGAATGGATTGAAACATCAAAACAATTGTTTGTTTGGGTCTTTCGGAATCAAACAAATGATTCAATTTTTAAAACCCATTCAACAAGTAAATGGTGGGTATGGAGCAAATACACTGACAAACCATCTAATCAAATATTCTCAGCCACGAATTATGTATTTTTCTCATTTTATATTCATTTATGTTTTTTTTTAATTTATTTATATTATATTTAAATCTTATAAAAATTTAATAAATTAAATATAATTATATATAATAATATATTTTCTCTCTCCTACTTTTTTCTCAAACATTTTTCCAATCTTTCAAACCATTCCCAAATCCTAATACCATTTGTGAACCAAACGCACCCTAAATAGTTTGGACATGTTGCATTCTATCAATACTTTGTAAATTTATTTAGTAATGATCATTTTGAAATTATATAGTGACCATATTAAAAAAAATATTTATCAGTGGCGTACCTAAGTTTAAAAATATTTCGTACGACAACTAAATATGACATTGATAATAAATATCAAACCGACTATTGATATTAAAAAACACTACGTCCTAAAGATGTAGCTTTACTTTTTATCTAAAATTGTCACTACTTTCCTCTAAAAGGAGTTTAATTTAGAGCATAAGAGTTGATGCTTATATGACCATCTCTAACCATATTTTCTAAAATCTTTAAATTTGAAGGATAAAAAAGTATTTTGTATGTACATTCATCATCTAAAAAAGTTCATCTCCACCAATATAATCCAAACTTCAAATTCAAACATTTTTATATTCGATTAATTAAAAAAATTTAAACTAATTATCCAATGAGAAATCAAATATTAATCCTTCATACATGCAAGATTTCAAGCAATGCTCCAAAAATCTTCATATATTGAGGATGGTTGGAGATGCATTTTGGTACTCCATTCTTCAAATATGGAGAAAATTGCATTTTGAAAGGCATGATTGGAGATGGCCTAAGAGTGGAGTTGTAAATGAAGTTTTTGTTTTTATACATGGTTGCCAAAGCAACTAAAACCAAGGTATTTTAAAAAGTAGCTTATTTAAGGGCCTGTTTGGTTAAAGGGGTTTACATGGGTTTGAATTTAAGGGTGCGTTTGGTATGTTGCGGGGAATGACAATGGGTATGAGTTTGATAGTAGTGGTGGGTCCCTCAACTATGAAAGTTTCATTCCCCCTAGTTTTGATGTATATGGAGTATGGATAATATTAAACTTTCATAGTCATAGTGGTGGGCCCCCTCAACCAAAACAAACACCAACTATCACTATGATAGTGATAGTTTCATTCCCTTAGTACTAAACCAAACGCACCCTAAAAACTTAAATTTAAGTGTTTGGTTGCAATTTTAAAATTTGGGTTTAGATACTAATCTCAATTATAAATGTGTGTATTAAAGTTAGAGGTATGATTGGTTTTATGAAAAAAACTGGGACCACATGATATCTCTTTCACATCTTTTTCTTTTTAACCCTCAACTATTAATATAAATAATTTTAAAATTTTATTTTAATATATAATATATTTTTAAATATTATTTTCTCTCTCATACCTCAAATCCAAATTCAAATTCTAAACCAAATTTAAATCCAAATCTAAATCATAATCATAAACCCGTCTACAAACCAAAAGGGCCCTAAAAAGTTCAAACTCTTATAATCTCTTAAAAGTTTTACACCAAACATGTTATGCATGTTTGACGCAAAGCTTGTAAGAACTTATAAGAACTTGAGTTTTTCAAAATAAATTATCTTACTAGTATAATAAGTCGTATTACATTGAAGCTTATATAAGCTTTAAAAATGGGTGTTGTTACAAGTACCCCTAGTGGTTTAGTTGCACCTCCCGCATTCAAATTCACCCACTCTGTTTACAGGAAAAAACAGTTTTTTATCGTTCTATGTTCAATATATTCTATTTGAGTAAATCGCAGAAATGATCCCTGTAGTTTGCTCATATTGAATGTTTAGTCCTTGGTCTTTCGAAATTGTAAACGGCCTCTGTTTTTGTCCCTGACCATTTACAAATGGTCCTTGGGGTTTTCTCAGAATTACATGTTTAGTCCCTGGTCAGAGACCAAAACGGAACCAAAAACCACCCACAGGGAGGCCGCCTGCAATTTTGAAAGATCAAGGACCAAACATGCAATCTGAGCAAACCACAGGGACCATTTTTGCAATTTACTTTTTCTGGTTTTATAATACATTTAATTTATCAAACTTTATATATAAAAATAAACTAAATAAATAAATAATAGGGGAGGGGGTGCCAATATCTTTTTAGAGGGTGTGTATAACCACGCCCTTTTAAAATTCATAAACTCTTAAAAAGTAAACTACTTTATGACGAGCTTTATTAGGAAGTTTGAGCTTTTGGTGTGGTTAATTACATAAGTACCCTTAACTTTGGTTTATATACTTATATATTTTCTAGGGAAAGAGATCCGGTTAGAAGAAAAACTAAAATGAGAAGAATAAGAAGAATTTCAAACCACACATTTCAAATAAGAGAGAGAATTTTAAAAGAAGATGCATCTGCTTTTATAGGTACATTTGAAATGTGTGGTTGTTGTTTCTTCTCACCATTCTCATTTTATTTTTTCTTCTCATTTGATCCTAATTCTATTTTACAGTTTAATGTTATTTACACATATAAGGTTCACTTTCACCTAATGTATTAAACATGTCTAAAAATAAAATGCTCAACTCCTTCTCAACCCTTATAAACACTAACTTTTATAAGCTTCAATATCAGCTCTAGCTAAATATACGTTTGCAAGAGTATAATTCTTATGTAAAAAACATATACCTTGATATAAGGGAAATTGATATTCTTATTCTCACTATTTTCTACTTATCTACATATTTCTATTACCGTAACAAGTGAGAAAATCAAAGCCAAACAAAGAGAAATAATTAATGAACGACACATGTTGTATGATTGTGTGAGCAAAAAATGAGTAAAAAATTAAGTAAAAAGCAGGGGCGGCTCAAGCCAGAGGCCTAAAGCGAAATTCAAATATGAGGTCATTCCAATTTTTTAATTTTTATCTCTTTGCTTAATATTTGCTTTTCGAATCACTGGATTAATAAAACATCTACTTATCGAACCAAAAACAAAATGAGAACCTAAGAGTATGTTAAAGATAGAGAAAAATAATTTAAGAAAGAGAAAAAATAAAACTTATAATCTATAAGTAGGGCTAAATAACCGAACAGACACGAATGAGGCTTGTTCGGGTTCGTTAGTTTTTATTTAATAGCACAAACAAACAAATATGAACACTTAAACAAACAGACATTAGTGTTCATGTTTGTTCTATGCATTAGTGATTCTTGAAATGTTTAATTTGTTTATAATATCAGCTAAAATTCATTAGAATTGTAGCTTAAAGGAGTTTAATTCATGATTATGTAATAATAAAACATTTGACCTGATCGTGTTTTTTAAACTCAAATAATGACTTAGTGATACAGATTTAAAAAATAAACAAAAAATGAGCAAAGATCTTTAATAATTTTAACAGTTTTAGTAATAGGGTGCTTTTATATATCAAGATCTTAAAATGATGCTCAAAAAATATGTGACCGTTTATATATTCAGAAAAGATGTTAGAAAATCAGAGGCCTTAAAAAGATATAGAAATGTTAGAACAAAATTCTAAAAAAATACGATTTTATGCATACATACAAACTATTATTTTTTTTAAAGAAAAAGAAAAAAAAGAGTACTATATTTAGAAATAATTAAATAATAATAATGGAAGGGCGTAGAAAAAGTGATAAAGACACAATTGTGTGGCAGTTGGCAACAATCACACGACTCGCACCCCACTGGATAAAGTCACTCATTCTCATACGATACGATATTTTCATCATCAATATATCGTATCGTTTCAATTTATCGTATACATTTCTCTTTTCCATTTTTATTTCTTTAATTTAAAATTTGAAAAAATTAATGCTTTTAGAGTTATCACCATCACATGTTGCAGTTTTATTGTCGCTTTCTTTATTTTGCAAAATAGACGTAAAGAATAAGGCTCCTTTTTTGTTTCCAAAATAAAATGTTAATGTTATACCTTAAAAAATGACATAAAAAATACTAGTATATGGTGTTAGGCTTAATTTTTTTAGTAAGTAATGTTTAATTAAAATGTATGTTTAGATATATGATGTAAAGTTAAGATCAATGTAAAATCAAAATTATCTAAATATTCAATGAACCAATTCTAGTAACTTATTTTTTCATCAAAATAAAAAAATCCACTTTCCATATCTTTTTAAAAAATAAAATATTTTGTAAACGGTAAATCGTCAAGTGAAAATAAATACACAATTGCGACGAATATTTTTTTTTATCTTTTAATAGACGAACACTTTGATATGCTTTCGACGAATTTTTTTCGGTGTTTTTCCAGTTACATCTGGAAAAATCACATCTGTGATTTGTATCACAAATCACATGTGTGATTTCATAAATCCTAACATGTGATTTTTTCAGACGTAACAGAAAAAAATCGAAAAAAAAAATTGTCGAAAGTATATAGAAATATCCCTTTATAGAAAACTGATTTAATCCTCGTCGTGTTAGCATGATTTGTTTTGCGTGATTATTAATGATTGCGAGATATTTAATTTTTTAAAAAAATGTGAAAGATTTTTTTTTTTTGTTTCGGTAAAAAATAAAGGTCAGGACTGATTCATTGAATCTTTAGAGTATGTGGGATCTATACGGAACTTTTTTCATATGATATGATGTATGATATATGATTGTAGATAAACAGTTTTTCTTTGTTTTGTTTTGTATGCTAAAATACGTGTCCGAATCACAATTCTATAGAAACATGTTACTTATTTAAAAAAGCTACACACTTCTGACTTTATAACAAACAAGTCCTTACCAACTTGCTAGATAAAGTAATTGTAACAATTAAAACAATTTAGTTAAAATCATACGCCTCCTTAAATGATGGTAGATAATCACAAATCGCAAAAAAGATGTCATATTCAACAATAGGTCAAATAAACACCCCTCATTATTTTACCAATTGTATAGATCTTAACAAAATCTCGGATTTAAAATCATCATGAAATATTTAAACTCAACAATTAAAAACGAGTAATCGTGTGAGATGCATGTTGCTCTTATGCACACTTGTCATAAGACATACATGTCATAGGTAAAAGTGTTGCTACCCCAACATTCTTTTATAACACAAAAACGTATAACTCAGCATAATACATCATCCTTTCATTTATGGTGTTATAGGACACCCCTTATTTAGGGGTGGCAATTGACGATACAACACAATAAACGACACGAACCCGACACGAAGTTAAACAGGTTTGGGTTGAGAATAAACATGTTTGGGTCAAAAGCAGGTCAACCCGTCTAACCCGTTTAATAAATGAGTCGTGTTTGGGTTGAGTAAATATTAAACAGGTCAACCCGTGAACCCGTTTAAGTATATAAGACTCTTAAAATAAAATATATAACATGCCATTTTTATGTTTGATGTGGATTAAATGTATTCTGTTATGTACTTAATATGATTGAATTACGATTATATCTCATATATCATAGAAATTGACGCTTATAGCTGAGAAAATTGTCGTATAGTTATTTGCCTGTTATTTTTATCATATTTTAAATTCTTATATCATTTTGGCATTTAAGCTAGTTAAATCAATAAACCACCAACCTTATTTGCTATTTGACCTATTTATTTAACTGGGTTAAACGGGTCAAAAATGGGTTACATGTGTTATGCAGGTGCGGTTAGGGTTGAGTTTCTTGACACGATTAATAAATGGGTCGTGTTTGGGTAGAGGTTTTTTTACTAACCCGCCAACACGCGAACCCGAATAGGTCAACACGAATACGACTCGATTGCCACCCCTACCCTTATCCACACATAACACAATAAAATACAAAAAAAATAATAATAATAATAATAATATATATATAAAAAAAAAAAAAAAAAAAAAAAAAAAAAAAAAAAAAAAAAAACGTACGGCGTAGGCAGGTCCTGACATCACCAGACCTTATTGCACGAGGTCTAGTTTTGTTGTGGCGCCATAGCTACCAGCCATGCATACCAAATGCTCTGAAGCTTTTGTAGGCCCTGACCGACAGCAAAACATTGTGGCTATAACGTAAATATAGTTGTTCGTTTAACTATTTATTATGTATATTTATAACAACTATTTAGTTTTATAAATCAAATAAAAAAATTGGATGTCTTGGGCCATCGTCTATCTCACCCACTTTCAAGAACGGTGCGAATAGAATATGAAAGAAATTAATTGTGTGCATATCACTTTCTATTTTAAAGAAGTCAACATCGGTAAATAATTAGATTATTTTATGTTAATATTGTTACAAAACGAGTGGCAGTAACTCGCCGCGTTGCGGCGGGGTATTTACAAAAGTTTGTATTGTAATACGTTAGGTTTACAGCAAGCCGTTATACTGATTCAGCTTAACGATACAAAATTAGGTAGGGCTTCTCGTTGTAAGATCGTGGTATGTTTTTTGCCGACACGTGTTGTATTTGTTTGAATAAATGTTGTGTGAAACTATATCTGTAGCTGTCGTACAACGTCTTTGTTTGAAATAAATGTTGTGTCGGGCACCAGTGTGTTGCGACGGGCCTAATTTTGACAGTTATAGTTTTAAAAAAAATAGGATAATTTTAAAGCTATTTGATAGATTAAGGGTGCATTTTGAAAGTTCTTTTATTAAACTTCAATATTTTTTATAAAACCGTATGTGCTTCAAAAACATATCAATATTGGGCTTATTTTGTTCGTTATCGAGAGTCCTTTTTGCCTGTATTTTTTTAATTCAAGAAACCGGTAAATATCTGTTACATATTTGGTAAATAAAGTTTGTTATGTAAAAAAGCCGTAAATATTAAAAAGTTCAGGTGTGTTTTGTAATTTTTCTTTTTTTAAGTTGTCCGTATGAATATTTTATGTGTTAATGTTAATATACAAATAGAAGTGTACATTTGACACTCGGTGAATGAACTCTCAATCATGTGCTAAGTAAATGGGCTGAATGTTTATTACTTTTTAATTTGAATAGAATATTGGCACCGACGCCCAACTTTAGTGTATATATATATATATATATATATATATATATATATATATATATATATATATATATATATATATATATATATATATATATATATATATATATATATAACGAGCGTTGTAGCCCGTGCGTTGCTGCGGAAGCACCGTGCAATTGTTAGTGTATAGACGATTTGGCGGAGGTTTTTTTTTTTTGGGCAGAAAACCTCCAAAATAAAAACAAAATAACTATCAATATAAAGCTTTACTGGAGTAGTTTAAAAAAAAGTAAATCATCATAAGTTGTTAAACAGTTTCATCAAACAGATTTTAATGAAAACATGTCTAAAGTTGCATCACTAAAACATGAGGCTAACACTGAAGCGTTAAAGGTGTAAAAGGATGATCCAGTAGCACATGTAATGCCCATGTTTAATCTATTGAAAATGTATGTCACAAGCTTCCGCCCAGGTGAATTGAGGTAGAGTAGGAAGTGAGTTACCGAAATCCTCATAGGTCTCATCAGGACTACTAATCTTATCAATCACCTGCTGATTTTCAATTTTGTAGGTAATGTATCAGTAATTCCTTTTTGTTTTCAACTCCAGAACCTTCAGCTTGCATTCATCATTCGCTGCCATTCCAGAAGCCGTGTTCGCCTAATCAAACAAACGCCTCATTAGGAAAGAAAAAAAAAATTGCATTCATTATACATTTTATGTGCTATCAAACTGTAGTTTGTAGCCAACTATATATCATAGAAAAGTACTCCTAATCCAGAAACTACAGGTTGAACATAGCTATACGGGACGCCTAATCATGACAAAAAGAAAAAAAAATCAATTAAGACTGGATATCTGTTTCCAGATGGCCTAAAATATGGTTCACCAGTGCAATTTAAATATAGGAGAAAATACATGAAACATACTTTGAATCGATCACACTATTCAAAGGACATAAAGTTGACCTCTTCTAAATGCAGATATGTAATGCTTCTGATGCGAAAACATGACCTGTGAATATAGATAAGAAAATAAATGAAAATAAGAACCTGTACGTGTTGAAAGAATCTTGTAAAGGACAACTTAAGCAAAAAAAAAAAAAAAAAAAAAAAAAAAAAAAAAAAAAAAAAAAAGTGACAATCTTCTTAACAAATTGTGAAACTGAAAATTCATGAATGGTTAATCTGGACTGCAATTTTTAAAAACGTTGTTAAAAGAGTCTAGTTTGAGAATCAGGGCTGATATCAAAAAAGAAAAGCTCGTACCTTAACAGAAACATAAGTCTACACATTTGGCTTGCTTTTAAAAGTTAGCTTCCAAAAGTATAACTAAGTTGGATAATATCTCTGTACCATGCTTTGTATTTGGTGTAATCAAGACTTTTTGTCCCTACAAAATAATTTAAACATGTTAAATAAAGCCACAATAACAATATTATGCATGATGCATCCAATAACAGTATTCTATCACAGTTATCTTCTGCTCACGATGGCGGTGTGATTTGCAACAAACAAAAGATGGATGTGAGTCAGTAAAAGATAGGCGTGTCTGATGTTTGGGTGACGTTGCAGCTCGTAATCTTAGTGTTATTAATATAAAAGAGTAAAATCACTAAAGAATATCGAGTATTCTAATCAGATGCTTTAATCTCATACTGGTAAAAAAAAATTCTAATAGCAATATCAAAAGGTTGGGCCAAGGGTGCATACCAGGAAAGTTTTTTTTATGAAAGCACTGAAAAAAAGCAGTTGTACTTACACAATACCACTATCTGAAGCATAAATTTTCTATATAATTTTACTGTCTCGCCAATATATATTTTAGTTATATGATTATTCCATTGTAAATTTTGAGAAACAGGATAGATATAATAAAAGAAAAGATCGTACCTTAACGTAGAACACTTTCCTGTTAAAAAGAGTGTTATCTTTTTTTGTCTTGCCAACTCCGTATAAGGTTTGAGAAACTCATTCGAGAAGATGTTGCTGGTAACGCCACTGCATTCTAGTGTTGTTGATGGCTTTGCAGCCCATTATCTCTTCTGTAAGGTTGAACATGCAGTTACAAATCAGTAAGCAAAAAAAATTACAGTAATACTCAGAGGTATAAAGTATAAAGAAATGGTCGATGAGACACGTATAAAAGATCCAAGCAGTGTGCTAGTAGAACCACATGACCAAAATTGTCAACAGAACCACGACCCTGTAAATTAAAAGATACGCTGACAGTAAGTAAAAAAATTGTTCTGACTGATGGAAGTGATGTTGGCGTGATGGATAAACTTACATATATTAACAAATGATGTAATATAATCCTATATCCACGTATAAAAATGTTCTAGGTCATCATGACCTTACTTGTTTGCACACAATGTAGTTTTGACCCATAATCCAACAACCTTGAACTGCGTGCTACCCCAAATAACTGAGCTTATCTGCTTTTGAACAATAAAAAATGCCCGAAAGGCAATCAAATTTGTAACCCAAATACGCCCTTAACTTAATGATACATAGGTTAGGCTATAAACATATAACGTGTTTTACTAATATTCAATTGTAAGTACCTTTTTTTCAACCGTTAAACTCAGCCCTTGCTTTCGCCTCACCTGCTTTGTACCCTTTTTCCGCCTTCTGTTTAGGCCAGGTATATCTGTGGTATTTCGGATAAGCTTAGATGTTATCGAAAATGCATGAATCTCAAGAGATTCTGATTACATAAACATACATGCACTGCACCAAGGCTATACATGATTTATAGATTTTAGGAAATATATCTACAATTGGAAATCGTAGAGTACCAAATGAAAATGATAAGATTTTACCTCAGGGCAAGCAACACCGCGGTTGCTAAGAGTGATGGGATCATCGGGTTTAATATTATGAGCTCTCAAGTAATAATTAGCCGCCTAATTATCAAACAATATGTGTTAGAAAGAAACCTTTGACCTAAAAGAATATATTAAGCTCCTAGAAGATTATTTCCATACGAAATAAAGTACGTAAATGATTATGTACCTCTTCAATCTTCATGGAGGTAATCTCTGAATGTGTTAGAAAGAAACTTTTGAAACTAAAAGAATATATCCCACATGTTCAGTCATGTCATGTCTAAATAAAGTACCAGCAGCTCGTCCTCTTTGCAAACGGCCAACAAAAAAATTTGTGCTACTTACAGCATTGACAGCAGCGGATCTCGGGTCACCACCTAGAAAATTCCAAGTTGATCGATTCTCCACGCCTCAAAAGTTAGACCACCATCTGAAAACCAATTTGCATACTTTAATTTTAGAGAAAGAGTAATAACCGTTATCGAATAAACCATCTAAATCATTAAATACAACACATATAAGCAAAGAGTAATACCTGTTGCCGCATTAGGTTCTCTGCTCAATTGTGAAGGGCATGATCATTTTCTTTACGCCTTTTATCCACTCATCAAAAGCAATAAACTGAAAATAATTTAGAAAGTATAAATGATTTTAAGTAATAGCAATACTAATGAGGAATAACTCAACTGTAAGCTCTCATAAGCTTTAAATCATTGATGAGTTGCCAATCCTTTATATGAACTTTTCTTGTAAGTATAGAGTATTTCGTAAAATGAGATGCTTTTTACTTTAAATATGCGTAATTTCGACAGTAAAAAATGAAAAAGATTACCATATGCCTGTTATAAAAATACAACCACATAGATCAATAGCACAAACATTAGGAAACCCATAAGCTTAGCTCATAACATCATTATCACCAATTCCCTTACACCTTTTTCAACTTACAAAGAACGGAAGATTGTTTGTGCTAAAGACGTAGCTCTCCGGTTCAGCATCCCAATAAGAATATGAAGATTTTGGAGTATGATACCGAACCTGCATAGGTGTAAGCCTCTTATGAATATGCAGAAATATAATCCTCGTGAAGCAACAGAATTTCCATTAAGAGCTTGATGATCAAAATTCACATACTACCTGACTTTCCACGCTTATATTCGCTATAGGACTCAACGCTTCAAGTGTAGGGGATAGAAGTTTCTCATCTACCTCATTAAAATCCTTGCAGATTAGATATGATTATGACAAAGCGAAGAACAAAATAAAAATACTGTGAAGGGCATTTCAAACTATACAAAGAAATTTCTTTCTACAAAATACTGGGCACACTCCCAGAGCTCTGAGCCAGAGCAGAAGGTTCAACATAAAAACTTAATCTGAAGATTTCAGTAGTCAACCTAATGCAGACGTTTATATTTATAACCAACCTTAATCTCCGAATAAATAAATAACTAACATTGGAGGATGGTTACCCCACTTTGGAAGGCAGGACATCAGTTACAACCTCTATCGTATAAGAGCTTGCCACCATGATACACTAACAAATGAGAATCTACTTTTGAAAATCTCACCGATTAATTTATTTGATCAATTATTATATAAACCTCTAATCATCATTTCAAATTAACCCTCACACTAAATCAACAAAATAAAACACAAAACGAACCTTTCAAACACAGACTTCCATTCACCGGATCTGACCGGACATGGCTCGCCGGAAAAGTGGGATTTAAGATGGGTGTTTAGATGAAGGGTCTTGGTGAGAGTGAGTTCAGGGTTGTTTTTGCCGGTGTTAAAAATAGATAGTAATGTCGTGAGAGTTGCAGAGGCAGATACCACCGGATCTGGCCGAATACACCTCGTCGTGGAAAAAAAATGAATATCTGTTTGGATTTTGCATTTTGATTTTGTGTTTAGGGATTTGTTTTATTGATGTTGTTGGATTTTGTAGGAAGTATGGGTGTGTGGGGGTGGGTTAATGAGCTTAGGAGAGGGTTCTAGAATACTCGATATGAGTTACTAAGGGAGAAGACGGAGAAACGGAATGTATTAAATAATTGATGAACAGTTGGAATAACAGTACCCGGCCAATAGGAGAGCGTTTTTTTGCCAACTCACTCCAAAGTACAACCATTTGATACGTGTTTACTGTTATTCCAACTGTTGCGTACACATTTTTGATGCACCCACATCCTGGGTTTTAGATATATATATAACGAGCGTTGTAGCCCGCGCGTTGCCGCGGGAACGCTTTGTCGATAGTGTCGAGAGTTTTTTTTCGTGTTTATAGGTGGTTGTTGGTATGTGTAAAGGGAGTTTAAATTTTGTTGGTGTTACTATGTTAAAAAACTTGGATTAATTTTTTTATTGAGTTTAGTTTTTTTTTTTTTTTTTTTGTGCTTTTCATAGTATAACATGATGATGTTATTGTTATGTCTCGTGGTTTTACTGCACATCTCTTTAGTTAACAATTCAACCACAACATTATCACAAAACCAATCATTTATTAAGCTTGTCATATGAAGGGTTATTACACTCCCAAATGTCACCTTTTTAAAATAAATAGGAATATTAAAAATATAAATAAAAATAATAATTAAAAAAAAAAATACTAAACTTGAAACTATACTAAACACAAAAGAGGTCGCTCCAAACAATCATTATACCTTTTATCCGGATACCAGTATAACATAACATTTTAAAGTGGCCTGATCATCCATTCACTTCCTTGAAAGTTACATGTTAAAGCAGAGGAGGAAGGGCGGGGAGTTGGTAGCCTAACTTTGTTAAAGAAATTGCAATGCGAAGGCACCATGATCAGCATGAATACGTCATCTGATGGAGACATCATCTGTGAATATAATACATCTTGACAGCACTTCTTGACAATGTAAAGTTCCTAGATTAGTAAGTAACAAATCTAATAGCACATATGTCAAGTACATAAATAATTAATATAATACATCTTGACAGCAAAAAAATGATCTTCAATTAATAGAAGATAGCCTACTAATGATTATGAAAACAAATTTGGTATTTTGTAAACTAAAAACTAATACACTCAATTTAGATAAGAAAACAAAATAAGCCAATTCAAAAAAGGTATGCACTTAAACCCATGAGACACAACTGACTTGTTTTCTCCTTTCTGTTGACCACCCAAGTGTACAATCTGATGTAGCTGCCAGTGCAGGTCGAGCGCAAACTGTGCTAGCATGAAATACACATGTGGTTTGAGACATGTCTGATAATGTGGCGCTACCATCAGTAGTTCCTCTAAGCCAATGGAAAGCACTTCGATGGGTCAAAAGCCAAACACTGTGTTGCAGACACTAATATTTCATACTCCTTGAAAACTTGACCTTACGCCATAGGTTCAATTGCATATCAATCTGAATCAATAAATCTCCAGAGTATATCTACATTTTTTTTGAAAAACCATACCTGTACATGTGACATTCGAACTCAAAGACCTATATTTGTAACAATTAATCCAAGTTTTTCCATAGAAATCGGCCTATAATTTTGTTATATCTCCTATTCTAAGGCTTTTCTAAGTGTCGCACCCTAGAAATGATTTTAAAACTAAAGAAGCCGGTGAAACTTGAAAGTTCTTGTAAACTATTATGACCTATGACCCAACAACAATCTAAAATTTGAAAGTGTGCATAGTACCCTTTTTGAGGTTGAACCCGGTGACATTGAGAATGGGGCTGTTAAATTATATATATAAGCCAACATAATACCCTTTATTATTCTATAGTGCAACAAATATTTGGTAGCTAACTGATATATAACAGATATGGAGTTTTTCCTTATAAAATTTTGAATGGTAACTATGCTAAATAATGCCCCAACAGTTATGCTTTTAAGCTAACTTATAACCGCTTTATCTCAGGATGGCTAATGAAAAGTCGGAAACAGCCACGTATTCTGAAAAGGCAAACAGGCCCTCTTTGCCAAACAACCTCTAATATAAAAGACATTAGTATTCTGAAAAGTTCAATGAAAGTTGTTACTTCAGTGCGATTTTATATGATCACAATGATCAGATGATCTTAAGTTATTATTGTTAAAAAAGGACACTTGACTTGTACTCTATTCCATCTATTTTCCGTCAAAATAATTCATTTTCTAGCTGTAGCTCATTTGTAAATGTATATTTTAGGTGCTTATTATGCTTGAGAATAAGTAAATTTCCGCAAGTAGATACGTACTTACTAAAACAGCCAGCAAGCACACCTCCTCTACCTCATGCCTTGACATCTCACCCAATATCTGCAAGAACATATAAAATTCAATAATCTTAAATTTACAATTAGTAGCAAATGTGAATCAGTATATCGTAAATGGGACCGACACATTGTGTACCTTCTGATATTAAAATTATGTGCTCCCAGACATTTAGCCCAATGAGAACAATCTTCCTGAAAGGAAGTACCTATTAATAAGCAAAAAAGCAATAGAAGTTATTAGTGCTTGAGAATAAGTTAATTTCCGCAAGTAGATACGTTATTAGGCTATATAAGCCAACATAATACCCTTTATTATTCTATAGTCCAACAAATATTTGGTAGCTAACCAATATATAACAGATATGGGGTTTTTCCTTATAAAATTTGAACGGTATGGAGTTACTTATCATATAGCCTAAAGTAAAAAATCCTTAAATATTCTTAATCACTGTCAAAACATTCTAAATCCTTAAAAACAGAACCATGATTATTACACCATTAAACCACTGTTATAACAACTGTTCATCCGTTACATTAACTGTACCCGTCCCGTTTATACATAAGCTCAAAAGTCATACCGTGCAAACTTTATCCAACTCGTGTAACAACTCATACTATCTCTGCAATATATCCGACACTGGCTCCATACCTACATGAATGAACCACATTAATAAACTTTACTAATTATTTTCATAAAGAATACTACTTTTAAACAGAGGCTTGGAATTAAGGGTTTGGATAAAAAGTTAGTGGACACCGAAACAAACATTGTATATTTTTAAAGCAACAAAAAATTCACAATGGTTATCTATGATTACTACATAAATAATAAGAAAAAAAATCATATCTTAGAGCAAACAAAATTTTAGTTACCTGATTATCAATTCGTCGGGACTCATGCAAAGATGTACCAAATAGGTGGAGGCCACCAAGACGTTAAAAATATAATAAGCAACACAACACCCTTTGTGAATATGTTTCACAACTTTCATTGTGTAAGCCCCTGGACCAACGCCCTGCTTTCAAGATATATATATATATATATATATATATATATATATATATATATATATATATATATAAATTTAAATTCAGTAGACATCTAAAATCTGAATTTTGTAATGGAACATGAACGGACCTGAAGGGATATGATACGTAGGTAACAAAGCTCCATTTTTTTCTGAATTGAGTTCGCCTTTGGTGTGTTAATTGTGCTTGAGGCACTGCCTTTGTAGTATCAAAAATTCTGGATGGGGAAATACCAGCTTCAAACTAATAGTGCAAGCGTTCCTTTGTTTGTAACTTCTATTTCCATTGTGACCTTCAAATAAGAAAACATATTATTAGATAACTTCCCTGTTTATACTATTTGGTAAGACACTTGATCACAGTCTCCTAAATCCAAGTATGCCAAAGAAAGACTAAATGAATGACAAAACCATTGTGTATATGCATAAAATACCTTCTGATGAAGACCCTACTCATTTTTTGTCGAACGTTGGAGCTTTTATGTGAAGGTGGCCATGAAAAGGAAGATGGGCCAGTAATATTCTCAACATCTATAACCATATTTGGGAGAATATATTCAGTGAAGCCCATTCTGTTTGCCTACTTAAGGAAAATAGAATGTAACACCGCATAAATGGAATAATGTTTTTCAATCGATGGTCAAAACTTTTGCATTCGAGTTGACTTCCATGAACTGATGTGTTCTTGAAACATTGTATAAAATATCAGATGGGGTTCCATTTTTAGTTAATCGTTACAGTGAAGCCTTTTTGAAGGATTTATAGCATTCAATTCATGTAAGTAGCTGCATCGAAATTGGTAGAGTGATTTTAGCAAGAGTAGTATAACAAACTCTTGCTAAAATCACCCTACTGATTTTTCACATTTATGTAGTTTTTTTAGTCGCTAAATAGCAGTAATATTTATGAACAATTAAAAGTAACGAAGCTTCATGTTAAATAATATAACAGAACATGCATACTGAATATCTGGAATCATGGATAGCAATGTGCTTAACGTACCCTGAATACGCTCAACTGAGGACGCACTCTTAACCAACACTTGACCGGTATCCAAATACCGTCATCCACCTTTCCGAACCTAGAATCAGAGAGACAGAACATGTGAAGAAATGTTATAATTAAACAAAGTGAAACAAACATTTTGCGAACAAAACACTTTTTAGTCTTTAATCTTATAATATATGTGACCCAAAAATATAGAATGCAAGTAATATATTGGCCAAACTATAGACCTGGAAAGAACGATGGCCAAAATTAGAGTGATAAACATCATTAGCTAACTCGTATACATCGTAAGCTTTGACCTATTTCCAAATGAAGTACACCAAATAGTTAAAAGCATATGACCAGACCCTCTAAAGTGATTATCAGTTATATGATTATTTCACATTTTCATTTTCAAGCCAAATAAGTTTATAAGCCTACGAAGTTTACCCATATCCGAATACTCAAAAGTGTCTATCACCTCAATACCTTATAATTTATATCCAACCCATATATCTGCTTCTAATTATTTGACGCATGCAAAACTGAGTTGTATCCTTCAATAACAACATTAAACAAAACACATTAAACATAAGAATATCACAATATCTCCAATTTATGTAAAAAAAAAATGAAAAATTTAAAACCTAGGCGTATGGCACACTTATCAATTTTTTTTAGCCATCTTGTTGGTTCATATCAGCCGCACCTCAAATCACCCTGCATCTAATTACAAAAACCAATCAATGCCACATCATAAAATCATCTTAATTGCATAAGAACACAAAAATTAAAAAGAAGAAGAAAAAACAAATTCTTTGTTTTCATCCCTGAGTTTTGAATCAGCGGACTTACTCAGCAAATTTGGGTGTAGCGCCTTTCTTGACCCCACTGGAATCGTTGCTACACCACCGCCGCCAATTCGACCGCCTCTTCTTACAATCAGATATAAGAAACCCATCGGCAATTAAAGATTTGAAGAACCCTTCATTCACCGCACTTCTACTTTTTTTATATCATTTTTTTTTTTTTTTTTTACTTTCATCGAGTACATGCGGTTTTGACAAAAGGGTGTGTGTGTGTTATTTTTACAGAGTTTTGTGAGAAGAATATTCAAGAAGAAGATGGAGGGGAGATTTGTTAGAGAGGGGAGAAGATTCCAGAGAGGGGTGGTGGGATTTTTCGGGTACAGTTAATGTATAAAATAAGTGATGAACAGTTGGAATAATAGTAATCCGTCCAATAGGAGAGCATTTCTTTGCCAACTCATTTCAAAGTACAACCATTTGAAGCGTTTTTACTGTTATTCCAACTGTATGGTACACATTTTTATGCACCCACATTCCTGGGTTTTAGATATATTGGATAATTTCTAACCTATACCACTTAAAGTAAGGACACTCATTTCTTGGAAATTACTTTTGACCAAAAAATATAGTATAATTCTATTATTATTGCCGAACTTTACCATTTATAATGGATCCAAAAGAGCCACGTTGTTAAAAACGAGTTATTTTCATCAACTTTAACTAAAAAGACAATGTATTGATTGTACTCTTTTTAAGTGAACCAATTCATCTATGAAAAATAGGGAACTTTCATTTAGAACAACATTTAATATAAGGAAAACTCTACAAAGAAGCTATGATTTCGATTTGATGTTCTAAAACAACTATGCTTTTATAGAACGTTATGTAATATTTTTGGCATAGTTTTATAAAAAAGAAACATGGTTAATAATTTTCTTTACGTAATACACTTGACTCGTTATCACAATCTTTAGTGTTTTATTTAGCAAAATCGTTAGTTTATTACAAATAAAAGTCACTAGAGAAACTCAAATAAGCATGACCAATATCATTTTTTTTCCTGGAGAGATTCGATATTGGACACAAAAGCATGCATGGTACTCTTTAGTACACGTAAATTGTTAAACTTGCGTACAACAAAAACATAATCAAGTCGACAACAAAAAAAAGTTAGCAGCTCTAACATTAGATCATCAAAATCAAATATTTTTTCATACAAAAATATATTAGATGATAACAATGTTAGACAATGAAACCCGTAGATTAATCTTTATTAATTGTTCATTATTTATAATAGTGAAACTCTAATACCCTAAACTCACAAATCGGGCTTGGGCTTAACCTTATCCCTTAAAACTCCCAGTAGTCCGAGCGGCGAAATCGCGAAAGCTCGGACTGAAGAAGAAAGCAAAATAAAACAATAAATCAAAGTAAAACGGGATATTCCGAAGTATCCCTTATTCTAAGTTTTTGTTTACGGATAACAAAAGTATCCTAAGTATAAACCAAAGTATCCCAACAGTCGTCTTGGGAATAAGAACCCTAGATTCGACACCAACAAAAGTCGTCTTGGGAATGGCCCTAGATTCAACACCAACAAAAGTCATCTCGAGAATTAATACCCTGGATTCGACATAAAAAACAAACAATTAAATAACTATTTAAAAAAAAAAAAAAAAATCCAAATATGAATTAATTATTTAATATCTAAAGACATACTATATGAAAATTAATGATAGAGTAGCTAAGGCTAATATGATTGAGCACCACACCAATAAAGAAAACATATCATCCCTGCTCTAGTTATCCATTCGTCAGATCACATCTTCTCACACAAACATGCAACAAACGTGAAATATGAACTGATGATGAAAACCACGATGAGGTTGATGATTGACAGTGAAAAAAAAAAAAGAAAAAGCAAAAGATAATGGTAGAATGATTGGGCGTTAATATATCTGTGATTTAGTATGAATGGCAGTACTAAAAAAAATGATGGTAGTATTATTTGATAAATGAGTTGGACATAAAAAAAGTTTGTACGGGTGTTTTTAGGAGATAGGTAGGTGTGACGGGTGGTATAAAAGTAGCGGCTTGATGACCGAGTAGGTCTCAAGATCATACCCACTCATGATACCATGTTAGACAATGAAACTCAGGTTAATCTTTATTAATCATCCACGATCCACTATTTATAATAGTGATACCCTAATACCCTAAACCCACAAACCGGGCTTGAGCTTATCCTTATCCCTTAACAAACAATTGTCAATAATCTGGTTTAAATTCTTAGAAAAATGGTTGTTTTAGATTCGATATTATGGTTCCATTTTGGACCAAATTTGTATGTACTATTTATATGCCTTGGTGGTCACACGGTCACACCCACCCAATATCATATAAAAAATGAATGTCAATGCATATTTCAACACAAAGTACTGATGATGCTCAAGTAATGGTTGAGGTTCCGAAGGTTTATTTGTGAGTAGTTTATAGGAAATAAAACTCGAGTTGCGGTCATGGTTGGTATTTCACCCGTTTTCATGTTTTTGACCGGGTGAATACGTGCTCTCAAGTGGTTATGTGATTTGTTTGTGTACGGATGACGATAGAGGCTCCTCCTTTGATTGCTAGATTTTTCGCACTTGTTAATATCTAGGATCGTTGTAATATTAGGATCGTTTTGGTCAAAATGTGGAATGTGGTCTAGCTTCGTTCTAATTTCTAGCTTCTTGCTGGTATTTGATTTAGTAATATTATTGTTTTTCCAAAAAAGAAACTTGCGAAATTTCAAATAAATGCTTGCTATTACAATATTTTTTCATTAAGTAACAATCCTTTTTTGTAAAAAATGCAAGTAATGGACATCAAAATTTTGGATTTCATAATTTTGGGTTTCATCTAAATTTAATCAAATCAAACCAATGTGACAATTGATCAAATCGTCTGCTCACTTCACACCATACATCGCAAAATGAACATGGTAACAGTTAAACGAACCAAACCGAGCCTGCATATTTAAACTGAGCTATTAAATTTGAAAAAACTTATTTTTAAAACAAAAAGCTGAAAAGCTCAAAAAAGGTTCTTGCCAAACAGGCCCATCATCTGTTACTGTTATCATCAATTTTATCATTATAAGACGGATAGACCTTCAAGCTAATGACAAATTAACATAAAAGTTGATTTTGCAAAAATGACATTCTAGTCAATATTTTGAAAACCAGACCGAACCGGTTGGTTCAACCGATGAACCGAACCGGACTGGAACCGGTTCGACGGTTCTTTCAGTTCAACCGAAGAAAACCAAAAAAAATCGCAAAACACCATAAGAAAAAAAACCGGTTCAATGTTCGGTCCGGTTTTCAAAACATTATTTAAATTTACTGCAAATTTAAATGGTAACAGAAGTCAAAATATGGTTAAAATTCTCAGAAAAATGGTTGTTATGATTCGATATTATGGTGCCAATTTGACCCAATATATTTTTAAGTACTATTTATGTGCTTGGTGGTCACACTAACACCCACCCAATATCATGCCATACAATTGGAATAAACAAAAGTGAAATGTTGATGTATATTTCAACACAAAGTACTGATGATCAAGTTGCAAGTTAGAAAAATAAAAATTGCTTTGCTATTTCAATTGTTTTACTTACTTCATAAAGTAACAATCTTTTTCATGAAATGCAAGTAATGGACATTGTTAAATGGGACATTTGATCATATATAGAAGTTCACTTCACACCATACAGCGCAAAATGAACATGGTAACAGTAAAACGACCCAAACGGGTAGCCTACACACACATGGTATCGGCATTACTATTAAAACCTTATCCGAAAGATGGCTGGTTTGGTTATTATCAATGAACAATAAGCATTATTAGGTAAGTTTCAATCCAAGATGATTTTGGAATGTTAACAAACTATTAAGATGGGCATAATTTACATTTTGAGTTTTGACAAAAACCACTAGGTCAAAGCTTTCCAAAGTGTATCAATCAAGAAACAGAAACGAGTAGCAAATATGATATTTAGATCGTAAGGAATCAATCTAAGACAATATATCAGTATTTACAAAAGATTAGATTTTGACTAGAAACACGAGCACTGTGTTTGCAAAGATAACATCATTTGACAAAAAGATTCAATGAAAGACGATAGTGGAGCAGTAACAAATCAAAAAGATAGTCGAAGACTATTTTGGCAATAAAAACCACGACAGCTTCCTGTTTATAAAGGAATCGAAAAAATTTGGAAGAGTGTTTATCTATATTTTAAGAGAAGATTGGCAGAGTGATTTTTTGACTTAAAAGTTATAATGCCAGATGACGTTAACTAATTAAAAGGATAATCAAAGATGATATTTTGAAAACGCTAACATAAGGCTCTTCTATTTATCAAGAAACTAAAAAAGATTGGCAAAGATGATATTGTGACTAGAAAATTTTAATCCAAGATCATAACGAAAAGTTAACAAGTTTAAAGGACTAGTAAAGATGATACTTTGGCATGAAACACCAACACAATGCTACCTACTTAAGCTACTTACCTACTCAGGTGGGCGTAAACAACCCCCTGGAAGAAGAAATTTGAACTTTTCTGCGTTTTCAATCAAGTAAGTTGGAAGATGAACAGCTGAAGCCGAACGAGGTACAGATCCCATCTTCCCAATCAAGTCCTTGAAAGTATACTCTTCAGGTAACATGTCATAAAGATCATCACCATTGCAAATCTTTTCCTGGATTTTCTTATGATCTAAGTGTTCTTTGTTTTTGACACGGTCTGCATGGCTATATGCCTTCATTTTGTCCACAAATTCACTCAAATGCTTAAAACAGAAGCTGCAATGCCATCCTGTATCAGAAAGAACAAGCTCCGTTTGGCGTGAATGCATGTAACGAGTATTCTGATGGTAGATATGGCTTGTAGCCTTCCACGTTGGGTCCGTTGGAAACTCAAAAGAATACAGATACTTTCTCATATCAAGATGCAAAATTGGTGGCAACCCGTCACACCATTGAAGGAGCTTAATAGTATTTCTACTAGGAATCTCATCAGTATCCGCTACAATTAGTATATCCCCATTAGAAATACCCGAACTCCTAATCAAATCATTCATTGACACTCGATGGTGTCGCTCTACAGAAAACGGTTTTACACGCTGTCCTTTAGATGCTAATTCACCAGGAAGAAAACCATAAACAATTTTATCCTCAACAAAGGAAAAACGTTCACGGTTTTCAGCAAAAGTGAGAGCCTTTGGGATACCCGTAAAAGTAGCATTTGATTCAAGAATGATGAATTTAGTGACATACGGATCAAGTTCACCCCATCTAACTTCAAGCAAGTCTAACTCGTTGCTGAATATGATAGCATCAAATACTCTACGTGGTTTAGACCGTAAGGTCCATCCATGTAGTTTACAGATCGTACCCATAGAAGCGTTTTCAGCATAATAGTGAGGCACGTGCTGTAATGGACGAGGTGGTGTGTCCCATATCGGCCTCAAGAAGTATGTGATCTTTTCATAGTGGTTAAAGATTATTGTAAAACATATTGGCACAAGTATCAAGATTACCAAGCATCTAAATCCAGGAAGCCGTCGTCTAGAGACAACCAGTCTTGAAGCCATACTGCGCAGTGATCAAGATTAGCAGCAACTAGGAGCGTAACTTGGATCTTTCATGCTTTCAATAATCTGCATAGCAAACAGATTATAATTTTATGATCAAGTTCTTAACTTTTTACATTTTCGTCAATAGTAACTAAGTAGCAGCAACATACATGATTAAAATGCCGTAGTCAAATACAAAATCTCAAAGCTGCAAATGTATCAAACTAAACTCAAATTTACGCTTACAACGGCAAGTTGACAATTCTGGCTATTTTTTTCTTAAGCATGGAAATTCACATTTGCTACTGTATCATTTAACATGCATGTAACATGTATATGATGAAACAAACCCAAATTGCAAATGAAAAAAGATTATTTTTTCTTTGGTATTACTCACTTATTTGACCAATTAAACAAACAAGCTTTGGGATTGCAGAAGGAATTTTGTCTGTTATTAAAATTAACTTTGGTAACATCTCATGTAAACACTATACAACAAATATCAAAGATCAATCTATGTGAAAAATAAAAATCACTAAAATGTAGCAACCATTTTTTTTTTTTTTTTTTTTTTACCATTTACCCTGAGTGAAACAGAGAGTCATGTATGGAAAATCCATCAAAATCATACAGTGTGGGTGCTAGCATAGGATTATCTGCTTTCAAAATATTCAACATGCATACTTTCAAGTGCTTATGTTTTCTAAAATAAGCAGATATAAGCAATTTTTAAAATTATTTGGGAGTGCTTTTCAGCTTAAAACAACGTGATAAGCAATGAAGAACTTAAATACGCAATCACAAACCCCAAAAGGTAAAAATCAGTCACAAAAAGTGTCCGCGGTATATATGATGGGAGTGTATGAAGGATTGCTATTATCTCCTTTAAGCAATATCGCTATGCTTGTATTTAAGTACTTATTCTTACTAAAATGAGAGCATAAACAAATTTTAATAGGCTGGTTCGAAGGTTTTATAAACATTAATCACTTAGAAAGGAAACCCAAACACACAAAAAAAAATGTAAAATTATACTCTCGTGTACAAATCACCTCTCATACACCGTTTCGCTTTATAAATTTAACATGCTAACATAAACACATCAACAAACTAACATTCCATAAACACAGAACACCAATTAGTACAAAAACATATAAAAAACCATGATCATGAAATGAAACATAATACCTTAACAATGACCAGCTTTTTATATTCCAAACCCAAATTTCGTTAAAATATTTACGTTACATATGTTGGATTAGAAATAGATTTAGATTTAAAAACATAGATTGGAATGATTGGTGTATTTGCCCATTTGGATTGATGTAATTGTGGTTCTCCTTGCGGTCCTCGTTTTGACGACTCACAAGTAGTATTGAATGAAGTTAACCTTTCAAAAAAAAAATATATATACAGACAGATAATGTGACAACAAACAAAAATATTGTGAAACCAGGTAACGAATAAAAAACAGCCACGTGTTGGTTAAATAGCTTGTGACTGTAGGATTTGTGGGGTTTATAGTTGTTACTATGGGATGAGAAGTATGGGATGTTTTGTTGTGTGAGTCTTGTGTGAATTTATTGCACATGGAAAATTGAAATTTTATTCCTTTTTTTTTTAGTAAATAGAAATTGATTAGTCTTCTTTTCATTTATTACATGAATTTAAGTAGAAAGCATTAATTTTTTTTAAGGGACCAAAAGTGGTTATATTTCGTACACTGACATAAATTTTTATGTTTCTTTTTAAAGTTTAACTTTATTAAAGATTTGAAAATTTTGTTCTACAATATTTTTGTTTGTTAGAGCAGGAGGTATGAGAGTGCCGTGGGTTGCGTTTTTCACCATCAGCCCAAAATCAGTGATGGCACACCTTATCAGGGTTGGCGCCATGGTGGCCAGCCCATGCGGTGGGTTTTTCTATTTTTTTTTAATTGAATATGTGCTGTTGAAAATTGTTTTTTTGTTTTGTTTTGTTTTGTTTTGTTTTTTTTGTTTTTTTTGTTTTTTTTTTTTTTTTTTTTTTTTTTTTTTTTTTCAGGTTGGAGGAAGAAGAAAGGTCGGGAGGAAGAAGAAATAATAATAATAAAACATTTTCTTTTTCTGTTGAAAAGTGTTTCTACTATAGCATTTTTTTTTCCTATAACACCAGAATGTATAACTCAGCATAAAACATCATTCTTTCATTTATGGTGTTATAGAATAACCCTTATCCACACATAACGTAATAAAATAAAATAAAAAAAACCCTACGGCATAGGTTAGTCCTGACGGCGCCATACCCTATTGCACGAGGTAGTGTCGCTGTGGCACCATAGCTACCAGCCATGCATACAAAATGCTCTGAATCTTTTGTAGGCCCTGACCGACAACAAAACATTGTAGCTATAACGTAAAAGCTAATAATTTTTTTTCAACATACTATGAAAACTATTTAAACAAAATGTCTTTTCTTAAGGATAATTGAATATAGTTGTTCGTTTAACTATTTATTATGTACGAGGCATGCAGAACCCGTGCTACACACGAACTTGGTATCTAAGTGTTTTCGCGTAATGTATGTATGGTTGTTGATCATTGAAATGTTTTTGTTTATGTTTTTTAAATATAATTTTTTTGATGAGTTTATAGTTTAGTAGTTAGTGTAGTTTAGTAGTTAGTGTAGCTGGTTTTTCTTTTCAAATTTTGTTTTCAATGATTTGTTTTATTATTTTCATTTGATGTTGGCCATTTAATTGAAATAGACTTTTAATATTCATGGTTGTAACTTATATATTCTTTGCCTTATATAGAATCACACTTTTAATATTCCTCCCATTTAAGCCTGTTCCTGTTCAGGTCAAGCCCGTTTAGACCGTGACCCGTGCCTGCCAGGCCGGCCCGTTTTGCCACGTCTATGTGTTGTGTACGTGATTAAATGACGTATAGCCGTATAAATACACAATATCAAAAAGATTATGTAGTGCTAACGTCACTGTCATAACATTGTGAAACATATAGATGCTAATTTAACATATTCTTTTTGGATAAAAAATGAACTTGTTAGTAACAAAAAAATTAATTGTTACAAAAAATGATTTTATCATGTATATATTTTGATAATTTTAGTCTTTAAGCGACATAGATGTTCCATTTTATGGGCTTGGTCGTAAGACAAAGAAAAATGACATTTTCGTGGCATGTAAATTATAGTTTCTTTATAGGTTTGTTGTTTCATCATAAGGTCAACAACTTACCATCTTCTATTCGTTCTTTGAGACACTTGTTATGGCCATGATGTTTTTGCAAAAGTCAAGTCATCATTTATACAAATGTTTAGGTTGGTCCGTAATGACTGTTGGTATTTTTCGACTTATGATTTGTCTTTGGTAATCACATCTAACTGTGGGAAAAAAGTTGAATGGAGATTATAAACAATGTTGACTGACAACGTGGTTGAGAACATGGAATGCCAAATTAACGAATCAAGATACACACACTTTCATCTAGAATCAAATTTCTATAATGATATGTCCACTTTTATTTACAAACTTACCATTCCTCTATCAGATTCCAAACATGTTTAGATTTGACAAACTGAGTCTTCATAATTGTTGAAGCACATTCAGATTATCATAGTATTTACCATTTAATTTCAATTCTTTTAACCTTACATTATTTTAGCACATATAACAATGATCATCCTAAGTTAAACGCTACATGAATATATTAAAAAATGATCAGTTTCGGAAAATTATAGTGTGTGCTAATTGTTGCTATTGGCTAAGACGTGATCAGTGGCATCATGAACCATGAGATTAATTTCTTTCATCAAAGAAAATATCCATTCATTATACAAAAAAGCATCCAAAACTAATTCTTCGCAATCAAATTGAACATACCCAGAACACTTGCTCTTTCCATCATCATTTCAATGCTTTCCAGCTTTCCCATTCTCCGCGTTGCATGCTTCTACTGATTGTCCACATACGCCTGTTCAATTTATGTGTCATTTGACTCATTTATGTTGGGTAATATCACGAATAAAATTTTCTTTAATAATGCTAGGATTGAGAATATCCAAACGTATGTCAGCAACTAAAATAGGCATTAATAATAATAATAATAATAATAATAATAATAATAATAATAATAATAATAATAATAACAACAACTTAGGAGATCAGCAACTTTGTACACAAAAACCATTATCATTTATCATCTATTTGAATAATATCAAACGTATTCAAATGGAAATGCTTTTTTGTTCAATTATCCTAAAGAATTCATCAAATGCGACAACACATAAACATTAAAAAAAAAAGGATATATACATATGAAATCATATTTTGATAATCACCATCATGAATTTATAACTAATGTAACTAATCTCTAATCTACATATTCCTACCCACATCAAAATCACCAGATTCACCATTTATAATCATCAGTTTTTTGGCAATCAAGAATGAAGAATGAACTTATTATACAATTTTGAAAATAAAGAATGAAGGTTCGAACTTTTGTGTTTGTGCATGTGATTTTGGCCGGTTTATATAAGCATAGATTAGGTTAAATCATAAATTATTCCTGCAACCTTTTCAACTTCGTCTCAATCAATAACTGACTTTTAATTTTATACTAAATATTATGTGATCAATTCCGGCAACCATTGCACTTCATCTCCTTTCATGATTGTATATAGTTGCAATGTGGTTGTAACCCAGGGCCGGTCCTGAGGTTTTTGATGCCCGGGGCGAGCCGAATGAAATATGCCCCCTTATAGACAAAAACACACAGATCTTTTAAGGGTTTGTAACCTAGTCAATTAAGCTAGGCGGTTCATCCCCACGCCGAATTTTATTTATTAATTAAAATGTTACGATACAAGGAAATAAATTTTGAATTACAAGCCCCTGCTATATCACCTAAAGTGATGTCTTCGTGCGTTTTTTGAAGCAAATTCATCAATTATCTTGTCATAGTCGACATTTGCCAAAAAACTACTTTCTATACTCAATATTGCCAACCCGTTCAGTCTCTCTTGACTCATCGTACTCCTTAAATAAGACTTCAATATCTTTAATTTTGAAAAACTTCTTTCCGCGGATGCTATCATGACTGGTATGGTTAATAAAATCTTGTATGCAAGTAAAATATTTGGAAACATATCCATCTTTTTTGTAAACTCCATGATTTCAATAGATGACCAAGGCCTTTCTCCATTATATGCTCCATTAGGCAACATGACCTGCAAAATTTGTAACTCCATAAACAAGTCATTACCATCGATATCACAATCTTCACCATTTGTCAATGCAGATTCAAGATTTAAACAATATTCTTTCAAGTTGTCATCATCCAAATAAGCTAACTTTGATGCATCAAACATGAAACCCAAAATTGATTCAAAATATTTCATTTGTTTAAATCTGGTATTTAGTTGTGTTAGAGCCATATCAACCAAAACAAGAAAGTAATCAGTTCTAAATTGATCTTTAGCAGATTGTTGTTCTCTTTCGGTATTCGGAATTTCATCAAATTGTTTTTTCCTACAAGGAACACATTTTATAGTAAACTCGGGCTCAATATCAATGGTTTCGGAAATTAATTTAGCTTCACTAATAGCACCGTCTAGCCCAGTTTCCCTGTATTTTTCAAAATAGCTAACCAAACCTTCTAAATTTTTTAATGCAACATCAAGTAGCATATCACTTGACTGTAATTTCTTACTAACTAAATTAATTTTATATAAAATATCATACCAAATAACCAAACTTAGAACAAATTCAAAACTTGACAATTCACCATTTACCAACGATTCAGCAGTTCTACACACTAGTCCATTATCACTTACTTTAGATAATTTTAATAAAGCTTTCTTTATCTTGGAAACTTGTGTTTTTATAGCTTTAACACTTTCTATATGACTTTCCCATCTAGTGGCACACAATGATTTTAACGTCAATTCATCAACATATTCAAGTAAAACACTCCATCGTTTGGTAGAACTAGAGAAAACTGTATATATAGCTTGACATGTTCCAAAAAAGGTTTTTGCTTTTTGACAAGAATTTGCTGATACGTGGAAATTGCACCAGGCTTTACCTCTCGAGGGATCTCGAGAAGCTTACAACCCCCACCAGGCAGTGTACCTGATCGTTGTAGTATAGTATAGTGACAAGTACCGGGGGATTGATCGTTCAGCTAGGAATAGTGTCGCTAGGATTAGAAAACCTAAATGCTAGTTCTAAAGATGAGGGATGATTATTTTTGTATTTTTATATTTTTTTAGAAAACAAGTAAAAATTTCGGGTTTTAAGGATTTGGGCGGAATTAGTTGCTAGTCAATTAACCCAATACTAAAGATGCAAACAAAATAAAATACTTGAAATGAAAATAAACTAAATTAACTAAAGTTGTGAGCAATAAGTGGAGAAGTTGTGTTTACTTAGATTTCACTACTCCCTAGATATCTTTTACACGTTAATTACTTGTTATAGTTGTGTGGATGAGGGATTGTATTCCTTAATACCATTCATGGGGTGGCGCACTTAATTCCCCAATCCTATGAGTGCCTACTTCACTTCTATGTCGAGCCGGCTAAGAAGCTCCTAACATGGGATCATTAGAATTTACTCATACATTAAATACAACCAATAAAACCTAGTGCACGTCAGTTCATGCTTCCTAAGACGTTCAAGCATGTTACCATTTGGAGATCTGCCAGTTTTCTTAAGCCTAACATCGAAATCATTCATCCAATACAACCATAAACAAGTAATCAACACATAATTAACATCTAGGTTTCATTAGATCCAAGCAAACACAAGATAGATCTAGCCTAGCATGATGGAATTAAGACAAGAACAAGATATAGACAACCAACACATAGACATATTGATTGAATTAAAAGAACACTTATCTCAATTACACATGAAAGGGTTCAAGGGCTGAGAACCCTTGAAAAACCTGTAAAATTCGTACTAAGTTCGGCCTTAGGGTTTCTCCAAAACTTCTCTTTTTTTATGTGTAAAAATTAGAAAACTATATATAGGAAATAGGGTCTGACGGCGTCAAGACAAAATCGGCGACGCCGTCATCTCGCCGCCAAAATACTTCTCGGACTGCCTTGATCTACTTGTGACACCGTCATGTGTTATGTGTTTCCAGACCGTCATGCATTTTACTCTTGACGCCTTACTTCGTGACGCCGTCATTTCTGTACTGGGTCGTCATGGAAATTACTCTTGACGCCGTCAGAAATTCCTTCTTGACGCCGTCACCTACTGTTCCCAGCAAGGAAAATTAAGACTTTGGCGTTTTCTTCACTTTTATGCTCCAAAAACGTTCGAATTGCTTCCTTTTCCAGATTTCTCTCCCAAAGTACCTAAAATCACAAAAGGAACGATTTTGATCAAATAAATTCAATTCCGGGCTTAAATGACCCCCTAAAAGTGGTTCATTTTTCGCCTCATCATATACCCTTACACTTGAGATTTGCTTGTCCTCAAGCAAATGCGCTTTTATTCTAATCAAAATACAAGTTAGGGGTCATTTAACACTAATATAAAAGTAATTACAACAAATAATCGTTCCACTAAAGACCAATAGACAAACACGGAGGTCATATACTAGCACCTCACAAATAGTGTTTAGATACTCACATCTCTCGGGTGTAATAAAGTATAAATTACAATATGGAAACGGAAGATATCTCTCACTACCTGTCATAGCAAAATAGATTACCATAGGCTTGGGAAAGGATCAAACCTCCACCACATGGCGTAAGCACCTAGGATAAACTATCAAAGAGGTCTTTTAAAGGGTTGTAACGTTAGGTGTAGGGATATGAAATACACGGTTTTGTTGGATAAAGGAAGTTTTACTGGTGGCGAGTTAACAATCTTGGTTAATTACATGTACAATGTGGCGTTGCTAAGCCAAGACTAGACTCGACTTAAGCTAATAAATGAAAAATAGCAAAAACATAAAATGAACATAGAATAAAAATGGATGGTAGTCCGTATGTTTTTTCTCTTTTCCTTTTTCTATTTTTTTTTATTTTATTTTTTTTACATACACTCTTACCCTACCATCCAAAATAATACATCATAGGGAATGGAAATTCTCCTTACACTTGAATCTTTACATACTTTACAATGAACTAAACTAATGACTCGAATTAAGAAAATCAAAACACTTGGAGCACTTTTAAGATTAACGTACATATGGGGGGTAATATATGATGTTCTTCCCCATTACTCCATAAATAAGTACTTTACCCATGAGTCCCAATCGTCCCAAAACAATATGTACAAGGATATGACTCGACTTAGCAATCATGTAATCAATTAGATAGTTAACTTATGGTTTAACAAATAACAATAATGCACTAAAGATGAGCGCATACACGGAAGGCTAAGGCGATTTGGTTGTACATTTAAGTGGGGTGTAACAAATTCTTCCTTTAAGTAAGATGCTTAAAGTTAGAAATGAAAAGATAGGCTCGGAGGGTTGTACTAGGGGTTTCGTGTACTAAAAATGAGTACAACGCTAAGGTGTGGGAAAAATTAATTGACTTAACTAGCCAAGTAATATGACTTAAATGGTCAAGTAATTATGATACGGGTTTAACACAAGGGTGATCCTAATGCCTCTTATCATGTAGTAAATCCTACCACACGAATGTAGTCTCACTAGCGGTCTCGGGATGCATCACTAACGCAAGTTCTAGAATCTAAATGCTACCGGTACACTCATAAGCACTAATAGTAAATGCTTTTCCTATCAAATCTAAAGGCGAACCT
Organism: Artemisia argyi; assembly: GCA_030686995.1. Classification (NCBI taxonomy): domain Eukaryota; kingdom Viridiplantae; phylum Streptophyta; class Magnoliopsida; order Asterales; family Asteraceae; genus Artemisia; species Artemisia argyi. The sequence goes on along the minus strand of CM060708.1, from coordinate 317,794,577 downwards.
CACATAATTGGGTGGAAAATTTTTCTGAATATACGGTTATGTGCTAGTCATACAATCTCCTATCCATGAGACGCTTGCTATGGCTAAAGTTTCACTCCTAAATGTTGTAAAAAATTTTAAATTTGGCGCTAAAATTGCACTAACAAGTATTTCTCATAGTTTTATTACACATCTACCATCAAACAAAACAAACTCAAGCGAAAGTGTACATGTAAGGTATCATCATTTTACCCTCCCCTTACACTTAAGATGAACATTGTCCCCAATGTTCAAGTAAAGAATGTAAAAGTGAAAAAGTAAAAAGAATGAAATCAAATACTCCCTTGATTCGCTCGGTATGGATAATAAGGTGGCCAGGTTAAATCTTCCTCCAAGAAAATGAACAATCAAAGCTTCCCTTCCAGAATATAAATCATCTTCTTGTCATACATAACCTGTGAATCCTGAGAAAATAGACAAGACAACCTCGCATAAAATCGGCGACAACCTATATAAGTTACTAAATCCTATAAAACAAAATAAGATATAATGCTTGTGGAATGAAGTTTGCAGATCTCCTGGAGATTATAAAACTTAATAATTCACAAAAACCATAAGACTCCGTTAGAAAAACAAAACCGGTAAAATTTCCAGATTTTTACATGTGACGCCGTCAAGAGTTAACTCGTGACGCCGTCAGTAGTGACCTGCAGAAATTCTTATGTTAAGTTTCCGGAAAATTTCTGGAAAAACTTGGTCTCACTTCCTGGAAAATCCTGCAAAACTTCATTATGACTCAATACAAGCATTTGACTCTAACAAATACGAATATACATGTTCATTTAATATTGTGGAGAATCATGATCGGTTTGTTTCTTAAAAACATATTTGGGGTTTCCCCTTACACTTATCTTTTGCAAAAATACTTTTAGGTGAAGTTAAGACTAGGCCAAAACAACAAAGTAAAGTATTTCCACTATTTAGTTTAGAAACATGATCTACCAACAATAAAAATAAAGCATGCATACGGAAGCAAATAACAAACAAACAAAAAAAATAAAATCACACAAAGCATGGGTTGCCTCCCAAGAAGCGCTTGTTTTTGTTCGAGTCACGAGCCTGACTCTACCCTTATTTAACGAAGATAGGGGAGGTTTTCCCTACACTTAGGATTAAGTGCGGGTGGAAGTAGCGATACACACCCTTAGGGTGTAAATATGCCTCGTGAGGAAAGAGTGGTGGATGAATTATATGCTCAAAGGGGTGCGCTCCTATCATCATAACCTTACCTAATTCAATCGGGTTAATGGGTGGATTAAGATTTTCTCCTAGAAAGGGATCATTTTCAATCAACTTCAAGAGACTCCTAGTTGGGAATCCATCTTGACCTAATAAACCTGGTTTAAACCCATAATGTTTCTTGTGATCAATCATAAATGGGTGATGTGAGCATGTAAGGTCATTTTCCACTCCTGTGTCAGCTTCCTCTCTACAAGGCTTAGAGTTTACTACCTTTATCCTAAGACTACCCAGACTATATGGTTTGATGGGTGAATCGGAACCTATTTCAATTCCTAAATTTTCATCCAAGGATGGAAGATTAGGTAATGGTTTTGGTTGAGGCTCCGGTTCATCAAAACTAGGAACTTCCCTAAAACTAAGAGTAAGGTTATCATTATAAGTATTCAAACATATATCCTCTAGTTGTGTTTGGTTCAAAGGTTCTACCTCTATTGGGGTTCCTATAGTCTCTTCTACTTCTTCCGAGTAAGTCACGGGTGGTATGTGTGCCTCAAATGATGGTAAGACTTGTGGGGTACTTAGTGAGCTTATGTTATTTACTTCATCATTCCCTGTGTCATGATCACCTATATCCTCAACATGTGTTTTATTATAATCTAACCCTAACATTTTCCCAAGTATCTCACGTGTTTCTCTAGGCATCTCAACTTCTATATCCGAATCATAAGGATCATCCTCAATATTATGACTACTATATCCAAATTGCCCAAAAGATTCATCATCCGTTTCTTGAGATTCATCATCATCGATCATAAAACCTAGGTCTTTTTTATCAATGTGATCATGTTCGGCTACATCCTCCATCACATCAAGGTCACCTATGTGTTCATCCTGTATTATGGTAGGGCCTAACCATGACATGCAGCTAGGTGGCTCATACGAAACTATCCTAGGTGAAGGCTCATATGGTGCATAGGTTTCACTAAGTGAGGCATTTTCAGGGGTTGATGGAGCTCCTAAGGTGAATTCTTTAAAAGTCTTATGCACTTGGCCTCTTTTCTCAAGGTACTCAATAAAATCAATATAAGATCATGTACGCCTCATTTCATTCGTCCATCTTGGTATATCTAAACTGGTGTAATTATATTTTTTCTGGTAAAACTCTAGTGTCGGACTTGGTGGATTCACGTTCTCCATAATGGTGAACGGAAGAGTCAATGCAAAGGTTTTTTACGAACAAAGACACAAAGAAAAGATAGACTAAAGAAAACCTAAAAATAAAAATAAAATCTTACTAGAACGGAATCTAGCAAGTAGACCTAATAAAAAGAGATTCAAACCTAGACAATAACTATTCCCCGGGCTGCGGCGCCAAAAACTTGATACGTGGGAATCGCACCAGGCTTTACCTCTCGAGGGATCTCGAGAAGCTTACAACCCCCACCAGGCAGTGTACCTGATCGTTGTAGTATAGTATAGTGACAAGTACCGGGGGATTTATCGTTCAGCTAGGAATAGTGTCGCTAGGATTAAAAAACCTAAATACTAGTTCTAAAGATGAGGGATGATTATTTTTGTATTTTTATATTTTTTTAGAAAGCAAGTAAAAATTTCGGGTTTTAAGGATTTGGGCGGAATTAGTTGCTAGTCAATTAACCCAATACTAAAGATGCAAACAAAATAAAATACTTGAAATGAAAATAAACTAAATTAACTAAAGTTGTGAGCAATAAGTGGAGAAGTTGTGTTTACTTAGATTTCACTACTCCCTAGATATCTTTTACACGTTAATTACTTGTTATAGTTGCGTGGATGACGGATTGTATTCCTTAATACCATTCATGGGGTGGCGCACTTAATTCCCCAATCCTATGAGTGCCTACTTCACTCCTATGTCGAGCCGGCTAGGAAGCTCCTAACATGGGATCATTAGAATTTACTCATGCATTAAATACAACCAATAAAACCTAGTGCACGTCAGTTCATGTTTCCTAAGACGTTCAAGCATGTTACCATTTGGAGATCTGCCAGTTTTCTTAAGCCTAACATCGAAATCATTCATCCAATACAACCATAAACAAGTAATCAACACATAATTAACATCTAGGTTTCATTAGATCCAAGCAAACACAAGATAGATCTAGCCTAGCATGATGGAATTAAGACAAGAACAAGATATAGACAACCAACACATAGACATATTGATTGAATTAAAAGAACACTTATCTCAATTACACATGAAAGGGTTCAAGGGCTGAGAACCCTTGAAAAACCTGTAAAATTCGTACTAAGTTCGGCCTTAGGGTTTCTCCAAAACTTCTCTTTTTTAATGTGTAAAAATTAGAAAACTATATATAGGAAATAGGGTCTGACGGCGTCAAGACAAAATCGGTGACGCCGTCATCTCGCCGCCAAAATACTACTTGGACTGCCTTGATCTACTTGTGACACCGTCATGTGTTATGTGTTTCCCGGCCGTCATGCGTTTTACTCTTGACGCCTTACTTCGTGACGCCGTCATTTCTGTACTGGGTCGTCATGGAAATTACTCTTGACGCCGTCAGAAATTCCTTCTTGACGCCGTCACCTACTGTTCCCAGCAAGGAAAATTAAGACTTTGGCGTTTTCTTCACTTTTATGCTCCAAAAACGTCCGAATTGCTTCCTTTTCCAGATTTCTCTCCCAAAGTACCTAAAATCACAAAAGGAACGATTTATGGCAATATTTGATCAAATAAATTCAATTCCGGGCTTAAATGACCCCCTAAAAGTGGTTCATTTTTTGCCTCATCATTTCCCATATCACATAATACCAGGTTAAGACAGTGGCACCCACATGGCATACAAAAAGCTATTGGGTTTATATCAAGTAATCTTTTTTGAACACCTTGATGTTTTCCCTTCATATTAGATCCATTATCGTACCATTGTCCTCTAACATATTTAATATCTAGATCAAGAGATTTTAAAACATCTTGTAACACATTGAAAAGACCTAATCCTGTTGTATCCTCTACGACCAAAAACTCTAAAAAAAACTCTTCTACTTTTATAGGAGTACACGACACATCAATGCATCTAATAATTAAAGTCATTTGCTCTTGGCGACTTACATCGGGAGTGCAATCAAGAATTACTGAATAGTACTTTGCCTCTTTGATTTTTTTAATTATGGCATTCTTTACATCGGCTGCTAACATTTCAATTAATTCATTTTGAATTTTATGACTTAGATAATGATAATGAGTTTCTTTGTCTAGAATTCTGCGAAAATGTTCTTTCATTATAGGATCAAACTCAACAATCATTTGAATTATGCCCAAAGACTTCCCATTAGACTTTGTATAAAGTTTTTCATTTGTTCCACGAAAAGGCACATCATATTTAGCCAAACATTTCACAACAACAATTATTCTAATTAAAACTTCTTTCCAATGTTCGGTATCTCTTTTTATAAGTTCTTGTAGATCTTTATCAATTGTTTGATTCGTACTTAACCTTATTCGCAGCTCAGACCAAGTTCTAAAGTTAACCATATGCTCAGAGCTATTTTCATGCTTCTTTAAAGCTACACTAAGATGTTTCCAATCATTTGTTCCTACATTTGATAATTGACTTTTAGATATCGCGGTTTTAAATAACTTGCAACAAAAACAGAAAACCTTATCTAGCTCTTTGGAGTAAACCAACCATTTTCTATCTATAGAATTGCCGTTTCGTAGCTTACGCACATAAAATTCACTAGAAAAGTGTCTACCTACTTTATCTTTTGGATAATCGATATTAGTTTCTCTAAAAGGCCATTTGGTTACAAGTTCGTCTTTCATGTTTGAACGTAAACCACCCCAAACTCTCACATCAAAAATATTATAATTAACTTTAGGTAGACTTTCATTAATTTTTTCGACATGATCTTCATCAACATTAACATCCTCATTTTCATTAACATCAATATCGTCATTAACTTTAGGTAAACTTTCATTGACATCAACATCGGCATTTTCATTAACATCAACATCGTCGTTTTCATTAACATTAGCATCGTCATTTTCATTAACATTAGCATCGTTTTTTATTATTTATAGGATTTTCATTACTTTCAATATTTTCTTCACCATTATTATTATTATTATTATTATTCTTTTTCTGTCTAACAACAAATTGTTCCAAAGACCCAAATTGAGCTTTATTATATTCTAGTTCTTTTTGCTTTATTTTTCTATTTTGAGCACCCGACGGTTGTGGACGACGCAACATGATAGTTTCTAGCGTAAATTATCTGATATAATAGCAAGATAACAAAAAAAGGTAAAATAAATAAATAAGGATGAATTATGGAATGATATCACCTGATTAGTTTCACATAGAACAGATTCGAGAGAATAACATTCGGGTAATATTAACTTGATGTCTTGATTGCCCACAATTCAGTTCAAAATTACAAATTCCCGTCTCGTACGTTTTTTTTCCCTTCTTTTTGATATGATAGTGAGACTTTGTGACTTTGTCAATCGGTAATTCGGTAAATATAAAACTTCCTTTTGATATCGTCAATAACTGTCATACATTATTGGTATAACATGGGCTTTGTGGGCTTGAAAAATCCTTCAGTTAATTGTGTTAAATATACAACTTCTTATTATATTGTTTGACTGAATTAAAACTTCCTATTATATTGTTTGACTGAAAATATAAAACGTACATATATATTTAAAATTGTACCTAGTCTAGTAAAACATTGACTTACAAATTGATGCCCCCTTCCAATAAGCTGCCTTGGGCTGTCGCCCACTTGGCCCAACACAAAGGCCGACACTGTTGTAACCGATCTCACATTTATGTGAAAAGCTAATGAAAAGACACATTCTAACTAACTACATTGCAATGATTGGTTAGTAATTAAGTAAATGAATAATTGATGTTTCATTAAGATAAATTCTATACTAAATACCATGTGATCAATTCTGGCAATCTTTGCACTTCCATCCCAATGTTGTATATACTTCACATTAAATTTGGGACTCCATCTTAAGTGTCTTGATTACTCCACATTTAATAAAAGGACTCAATCTTATAGTATTATAGATAGTTTACACACATATGTCATTATTTGGACCATTCCAAACATGATCTAGTTTGCTACTGCAATGTAGTTGTTTAAAAACATTTATCAATCTTGCATTCATTCCATTAAATACTTTACACACATGTGACATTACAAACTTTAATCAATTTGGCTCTAAAAGGTTACATTAAAAACTTCAGGCGTGCTCCTTAGTACACATTATTCTTATCAATAGGCTAAACTTGAGAGTTACAATTAAGAGCATCTAGACCTTGTTGAAAACTACCATTCTTTCCTCGAAACCTATTAAACCCTGGAAAAAAAAGACGCACAAACTTAAACAAATGTAATTTAAGCTTTTGTAATTAGAAAAGTATGCATGCAACAATAAAGGGACCAATTACCACATGTTGTCTCTCTTTCAAATGAAGCTTCAAACATAATCCCAATGAAGCTAAATATATGAAAAGGCAAATAAACATGTTTGTAATTGATGGAAATGTAAAAAGACTAAATCATAAAATCCCTAATTGAATAGTTGCTTCTTTAGTTAAATTTCACGATCTCATCAGACGCAAAAATGTTGCTTGTTGATAAAAAAGTTGGGCGTTCCTTGTTTGGTTCCTATTCCCGTATCAACTGGATCTTTGATGCTTGAGACCTGCGCACTAAAGAACAGAAAACACCGTTAGGCTTATCGTGGGATTGTCTTCCATGATTATCCTCCGGCGTTAGAGTAAGCAATCGGTTTTAGGGTTTAAGTGAAGAGTTCGGGTTATGAGATGATACCTCAATGAGAGCCGAGATGCCCTTTATATACACACGAAATTCTTGTTGGTTTCGTGTTCCTTACCCTTCGGCGCATCCCGCCTTATACGGTCCCTTGATCCTTATCCATAAATAAAAAATCATGTATCAAGACCATAAATAATATATTCAAATTTGGGCCTTTGGAAGCCCAAATCTTTATCATGATAGCCCACGCGTGATGGGCTTGGGTATTAGTGACGTCCTTTGGTCGGGTTCGTGACCCGAGTGCGGACTATACGTCATCATGTCTCCCCAGTCTAGTATGCGCAAGGTGAAACCGCGGATGCTAGACTAACAACTGTAGCGAAAATATCCCAAGATGCGTGGCGGGGAAACTTAAAATGTTTCCCGCCTAAAAAATATACGGTGAATCTAGTCCAAGTAAATCCCGAACATCCCTCGTAAATCGTGAGAGGGTGGGTGAAAAGTGTCTTACCTCTCAGCCACACGATTATAGCAAGTGGGATACACATGGCAATCATCCATGAAATGTGTAACCCTATATAAAGGGTAGCCTCCCATTCACTGTGATTATCACAGTAAAAATCTCCATTTCCACCATTGTTAAGCTTCCCAAATAGTAATCAAGAAATCAACGATTTCCAGGGTAATAGCGCGTGCGCGTCTAAATCTATCAAATTCTAATAATGGTTCTCCAACTATCCGACTTTACCTCCAATATAACCGAGGATGAACTTCGTGAGTTCTCCTCGGATTATAATATCCCCCTCGCATTGCACCCGGTAGTTCCGGTGGCGACCGCATCCATTGCGGAGTTCCCTGAAGGGAAGGTAGGGGTATACACGCGCTTTTTTGAATTTGCTAACCAGCGTGTGCCAATCTCTTTATTCTTGTGCGATATTCTTAATTATTATCGCCTCCACATATCCCAACTGCACTGCATAGGCGCAGCCAAAATAACCAATTTTGAAATAAATTGTCGCTTATTGGCGATTAACCCTACCATCAGTCTGTTCCACGCATTTTATCACACGACGTGGTCAAACGGGTGGGTGTCCTATTCCAAGCGCGCAGGGCGACTGCAATGCTATACGGAAAAGCTACATGCGCTTAGGAACTGGAGGGAGAAATTCTTCTGGGTTGATGAGGCCTTTTTTCCATGGGATTTTGAGTTCTATACTCAAGGGCCGCTACCGAGGGATGAGCGCCCAAACCCCGGGACATATAGCGCGGATGATGCTGAAACGATAAACGCTAATCGCATTCCCATTAACTCCTACCCAGAAGAGTTTTTGGTGCATATGGGGATTAGTCGTAACTACTTCCAAGGTCCGGACGAGGTGCTAAATTTTTTGGACAAGGGTAACCGGGGTGGGTGCTTGTCCTTCCCTCTCCTTCGCTTATTAGTTTAAGCGCTCTTTTTTATTGTATCTTATGTAACTCCTTCTTGCTTGTTTGTTTGTTTGTTGCGCAGAGATGGATCTATTCAGCGTAGTGAAACTGGCGAGGCCCACACAAGTAACCGTAGGGGTGCGCCCCTTGAGAGAAGGTGAGGCACCAGTGTTGGAGGCTACTGCAGGGCGCATCATGGAATTAGCGCAGGAAGAGCCAGAGAATGCCTCTCCAGGAGTTTTAGAGGCGACCCCAGTGAGCAGTGTTCCGAACCTAGGGGTACAATCCCCCGAGCTATCACGCACAGAATCGTTAGAGGGCGTGGGGATCCTTAGGGCTGAAAGTGAGCCAAAGGAGGTGAGCCAAGGGGTGAAGCACAAGAAAGCTTCTGGCGGCGATGGCGTAGGCACATCAAAAAGAAGACGTCATGTTATCACTTTAGATGCGTCATCAGAGGAGGATGCGTCACCCACCTTTGTTATCATGGATACCGCTGAAACTCCTCCCCCCAAGTAAGTAATGAACCTTGTGTCTTTAAAACTTCATTTCATTTTCTCCATTAATACTAGAACTTTTAACCATTGTCATTTGCGGGGCAGTGTTGAAGCTGCTGGGGATGCTGCTGCGCATGCTGGGAAATCGCCACCCAAGGCGAGTTCCCTTCCTATTGATTATCCTGCGCAGAGGAGTCAATGGACTGAGCCGAAGGCTTTTGAGGATGTGCCAGCGGATCATTGATGCATGGGAATCGCAACAGGCTTTACCTCTCGAGGGATCTCGAGAAGCTTACAACCCCCACCAGGCAGTGTACCTGATCGTTGTAGTATAGTATAGTGACAAGTACCGGGGGATTGATCGTTCAGCTTAGGAATAGTGTCACTAGGATTAGAAAGCCTAAATACTAGTTCTAAAGGTGAGGGATGATTATTTTTGTGTTTTTATATTTTTTTAGAAAGCAATTAAAATCTCGGGGTTTGAAGGATTTGGGCGGAATTAGTTGCTATTCAACTAACCCAATACTAAGATGCAATCAAAATAAAATACTAAAAATGAAAATAAACTAAATTATACTAAAGTTGTGAGCAGTAATTGGAGAAAATGTGTTTACTTAGATTTCACTACTCCCTAGATATCTTTTACACGTTAATTACTTGTTATAATTGCATGGATGACGGATCGTATTCCTTAATACCATTCATGGGGTGGCACACATAACTCCCCAATTCTATGAGCTCTTATCTCCTCCTACACCATGCCCAGCACAACTATAGGGATTGTAAACAGTGGCTCATGCATTAAATACAACCAATAAAGACCTAGTGCGACTCGGTTCATGTTTCTTAAGACGTTCAAGCATGTTACCATTTGGAGATCTGCCAGTTTTCTTAAGCCTAACATATAAATCATTCATCCAAGACAAGAATAAACAAGTAATCAACACATAATCAATATCTAGGTTTCATTAGATCTAAGCAAACACAAGATAGATCTAGCCTAGCATGATAGAATTAAGACAAGAACATGATATAGACAACCAACACATAGACATATTGATTGAATTAGAAGAACACTTATCTTGATTAATCATGCAAGGTATCAAGGGGTTGGAACCCTTGAAAAACCTGTAAAGTTACACCAAAATCGTACTTAGGGTTTCTCCCAAAACTTCTCCCTTAATGTGTGAAAAATAGAAAACTATATATAGAAAAATAGGTCTGACGGCGTCAAGAGTAATCTTGTGACGCCGTCACCTCGCCGCCAAAACTCTCCTCGGACTGCCTAGATCCACTTCTGACGCCGTCAAGACTTAAGTACTTCCAGGCCGTCATGACTCTTTTACTCTTGACGCCCTTCCTACGTGACGCCGTCAAATCCGTTCTGGGTCGTCATGGAAATTCATGAGATTTGCTCTTGACGCCGTCAAGGTTTTGCTCTTGACGCCGTCACCTACTATTCCCAGCTTGGAAAATTAAGACTTTGGCGTTTTCTTCACTTTTATGCTCCAAAAATGTCCGAATTGCTTCCTTTTCCAGATTTCTCTCCCAAAGTACCTAAAATCACAAAAGGAACGCTTTAGGGCAATATTTGATCAAATAAATTCGGATTCGGGCTTAAATGACCCCCTAAAAGTGGTTCATTTTTCGCCTCATCATATACCTTTACACTTGAGATTTGCTTGTCCTCAAGCAAATGCGCTTTTATTCTACTCAAAAGACAAGTTAGGGGTCATTTAACACTAATATAAAAGTAATTACAACAAATAATTGTTCCACTAAAGACCAATAGACAAGCACGGAGGTCATACACAAGCACCTCACAAATAGTGTTAGATACTCACATCTCTCGGGTGTAATAAAGTGTAAATTACAATATGGAAACGGAAGATATCTCTCACTACTTGTCATAGCAAAATAGATTGCCATAGGCTTGGGAAAGGATCAAACCTCCACCACATGGCGTAAGTACCTAGGATAAACTATCAAAGAGGTCTTTTAAAGGGTTGTAACGTTAGGTGTAGGGATATGAAATACACGGTTTTGTTGGATAAAGGAAGTTTTACTGGTGGCGAGTTAACAATCTTGGTTAATTACATGTACAAGATGGCGTTGCTAAGCCAAGAGTAGACTCGACTTAAGCTAATAAATGAAAAAGAACAAAAACATAAAATAAACATAGAATGAAACGGGATGGTAGTCCGTATGTTTTTTCTCTTTTTCTTTTTCTATTTTTTTATTTTCTTTTTCTTGCTTTTTTCGATTTTTTTTTTTTTTTTTTTTTTTTTTTTTTTTTTTTTTTTTTTTTTTTTGCATACACTCTTACCCTACCATCCAAAATAATACATCATAGGGAATGAACATTTCCCTTACACTTGAATCTTTACATACTTTACAATTAACTAATCTAATGACTCGAATTAAGAAAATTAAAACACTTGGAGCACTTTTAAGATTAACGTACATATGGGGGTAATAAATGTTGTTCTTCCCCATTACTCCATAAAATAAGTACTTACCCATGAGTCCCAATCGTCCCAAAACAATATGTACAAGGATATGACTCGACTTAGCAACCATGTAATCAATTAGAAAGTTAACTTAGGGTTTAACAAATAACAATAATGCACTAAAAATGAGCGCATACACGGAAGGCTAAGGCGATTTGGTTGTACATTTAAGTGGGGTGTAACAAATTCTTCCTTTAAGTAAAATGCTTAAAGTTAGAAACGAAAAGATAGGCTCGGAGGGGTGTACTAGGGGTTTCGTGTACTAAAAATGAGTACAACGCTAAGGGTGTGGGAAAAATTAGTTGACTTAACTAGCCAAGTAATATGACTTAAATGGTCAAGTAATTATGATACGGGTTTAACACAAGGGTAATCCTAATGCCTCTTATCATGTAGTAAATCCTACCACACGAATGTAGTCTCACTAGCGGTCTCGGGATGCATCACTAACGCAAGTTTTATAATCTAAATGCTACCGGTACACTCATAAGCACTAATAGTAAATGCTTTTCCTATCAAATCTAAAGGCGAACCTCACATATTTGGGTGGAAAATTTTTCTTAATATACGGTTATGTGCTAGTCATACAATCTCCTATCCATGAGACGCTTGCTATGGCTAAAGTTTCACTCCTAAATGTTGTAAAAAATTTTAAATTTGGCGCTAAAATTGCACTAACAAGTATTTCTCATAGTTTTATTACACATCTACTATCAAACAAAACAAACTCAAGCGAAAGTGCATATGTAAGGTATCATCTTTTTACCCTCCCCTTACACTTAAGATGAACATTGTCCCCAATGTTCAAGTAAAGAATGTAAAAGTGAAAAAGTAAAGAGAATGAAATCAAATACTCCCCTGATTCGCTCGGTATGGATAATAGGGTGTCTAGGTTAAATCTTCCTCTAAGAAAATGAACAATCAAAGCTTCCCTTCCAGAATATAAATCATCTTCTCGTCATACATAACCTGTAAAACTTGACAAAATAGATAAGACAACCTCGCGTAAAATCGGCGGCATTCTATATTAGTTACTAAACCTAGAAAACAAGATAAGATATAATGCTTGTGGAATGAAGTTTGCAGATCTCCTGGAGATTATAAAACTTAATAATTCAAAAAAACCATAAGACTCCGTTAGAAAAACAAAACCGGTAAAATTTCCAGATTTTAACTCCTGACGCCGTCAAGAGTAAACCCCTGACGCCGTCAGAATGGACCTGCAGAAATCCTTATGTTAAGTTTCCGGAAAATTTCTGAAAAAAACTTGGTCCTACTTCCTGGAAAATCTTGCAAAACTTCATTATGACTCAATACAAGCATTTGACTCTAACAAATACGAATATACATGTTCATTTAATATTGTGGAGAATCATGATCGGTTTGTTTCTTAAAAACATATTTGGGGTTTCCCCTTACACTTATCTTTTGCAAAAATACTTTTAGGTGGAGTTAAGACTAGGCCAAACAACAAAGTAAAGTATTTCTACTATTTAGTTTAGAAACATGATCAACCAACAATAAAAATAAAACATGCATACGGAAGCAAATAACAATCAAACAAATAAAATCACACAAAACATGGGTTGCCTCCTAAGAAGCGCTTTTCTTTATTTACGAGTCTTGTAGCTAGACTCAAGGTTATGGGTTACTACGTGATTTCATCATTGGTTCCACTCTCTAGGTCGTCTTCTAAACCAGTTTTGTATTCCGGACCTAGTTGCAAGCACTCTTTGTAGAAACCAAGCATCCTATTTTTAACATACTCTACTCCTCTACGTCTATCCTTCTCATTCCTATAATAATCTGCTTGCTTGTGTTCCTTTTCGAAATTAGAGAGAAGGCGGTATTGCTCAATCTTGTAGGGCATTTGATAAGCAACCTCATCATTCTCTTTCTTGAATCTAACTATCCCTAAAGTCGGATCATAACTCATCCTAGTGGCCTCAACAAATGGTTTCCCAAATATTATTTGACTTAGGCAAGCATCTATCACCGGACGAGTGTCCTCAACTATCATAAAATCGATCTCATAGGTGAGATTCCCTATAATCACATGCAATCCTTTCACTCTTCCCGCAAAATTACTTATCAGGTTCTTATTAGGCATCATCCTAAAATTAAGTTGCTTCTTCATCACCCAATTGTAATAAGTCCTAGTCATGATGTTCATGGGGGATCTAGGGTCGATGTAAGCTTTCCATATATGCATGTGCCCGATATTGCAGGGGATATTAATGTTAGAGGGGTCTCCCATTTTGATAAGGGGGTCGCCAAAGATATATGTTCTCTCGGGACTATCGAATAAATCCTTATGGTATTCCCGTTCTTCCTTGGTTGGCAACTTATCAAAGTATTCTTCTATAGGTTCTACCTCCTCTAATTCCTCTCTATTATCAACCTCAACTTCCCTATTCTCATCCTTAGTCTCGGCTTTTATCCTAACTTCATTCTTGTCACTCTCTTCTATCTCCTTATCTATCGGCTTAATAGTGACAACATTAACAAAGTGGACCTGTTTAGATGATGAGGGATCCTTAATTTGGTTTCCGTTATTGGTGTCCCTAGTGTCCTTTCTAGGTGTGACTATTGCTTGGTTGTTGAGGGCTTTCAACAAGTTGTCAATCTTGTTGGTCATCTCCGTTTGTTGTTGGTTGAATTCGGTTTCAAACTGTCACAACCCACAATTTCAGGTCATTTTTCAAAACTTCGACATTCTACTATTCACAAATTACTATTCATCGATCACTATTCATCATTTTACTATTCATCATTTTTGAAGTCAATTTGACATTCCGAGACACATTCAGAAATTTTACTATTCACTTGACTGCTTCTGGAGATTGAGAGAGCTGAGGTTGCTGCTAGGGCTGCTGAGACTGCTTCTAATACAGGAACAGTTGAACCAACCGCTGCTAGGCGGGAATGTACATGGAAAGATTTCAAGATTAGTGATCCTATCAAGTTTAAGGGCACTGAAGGAGCGGTTGCTTTGATCCGCTGGTTTGAAAAGACTGAGAATGTATTTCTCATGTGCGGATGCCCGAACGTTAGCAAGGTAAAATTTGCTACAGGTATGCTTCTTGATGAAGCTATGTCTTGGTGGAATTCGTATGCTCAGCCGATTGGTATGGAGAATGCTTACAAGCTAACTTGGGAGGAATTCAAGAAACTGATGTCTAAGAAGTTTTGCCCTCGTACTGAGATACAGAAATTGGAAACAGAATTCTATGGGCTTGTGACTAAAGGTGATGACATCGAGACCTACTTCAGAAGGTTTCAGGAGTTGGCTGCACTATGTCCAACTATGGTTCCCGACGATGAGAAAAAGATGGAAAACTTTGTTGGTGGATTGCCTGAAAGTGTTCGAGGAGATGTGATTTCTTTTGATCCTCAATCAATGGAAGAGGCTATTCGTATAACTCAGAAACTCATGGTCCAAGTGGTAAAAGGAAAATCTGCTGTCAACAACAACTACCGTTCAAACAACAACAACTATAACAACAATCGAAACCGCAACTATCCCAATAACCGAAACAACAATAACAACAACAACAAGAGAAGGTTTGACTACAACCATGGTGGAAACGCTGTTCAGCCGCCACCTAAGAGGCAAGAAGTGGCAAGGGCTTATGCTGTAGGACTGACTGAAAGGAAAGGATATGAGGGTAATTTACCCAAGTGTGAAAGGTGTCAGAAGCATCATAACCCTGGACGTTGCCCAAATACATGTGGTAACTGCAAGAAGGTTGGTCATCACATCAAAGATTGCAAGAGTCCAAACTTTGGTGGCAATCAGAAACCACCGATAACATGTTTTGGCTGTGGAGAAATTGGACACTTTAGGGGTGAGTGCCCACAGAAGAAGAATCAAGGAACAGGAAAGCAAAATGGAATGGCTCGAGGAAGAGCTTATGTTATGGGAGGAGACGATGTCAAAGAAGACCCGAATGTTGTTGCGGGTACGTTCCTCGTTAATAATCGTTATGCATCCATTTTATTTGATTCAGGAGCGGATAGAAGTTTTGTTTCTATTGCATTTGCACCTTTACTTAACATAGAACCAACCCCATTAGACGTTTCCTATATCGTTGAACTAGCCGATGGGCCTTTAGTTAACACCAACACCATTGTTCGTGGTTGCACTATAAATTTCCTAAACCATCCATTCAATATAGACCTTATGCCCGTAGAACTTGGAAGTTTCGACGTTGTTATCGGTATGGATTGGTTATCTCGGCATCGAGCAAGGATTATTTGCGATGAGAAAGTTGTTCACCTACCTTATAACGGTGAAACTTTAGTTGTTCGTGGAGAGCGAAGTGGAACTAGACTCAGTATCATATCATGCATTAAAACCGAGAAGTACATAAAGAAGGGTTGTTATGCATTCTTGGCTCACATCACGGAGAAGAAGTCGGATGAGAAACGACTTGAAGATGTGCAAATTGTTAAGGAATTTCAAGAGGTTTTTCCAGAAGAATTGCCAGGACTTCCGCCTACACGCCAAGTTGAGTTTCAAATTGAATTAGTGCCAGGAGCTGCACCAATTGCAAGAGCACCGTATAGACTTGCACCTTCGGAAATGCAAGAATTGTCGAATCAACTACAAGAACTTTTGGACAAAGGATTCATTAGACCGAGTTCCTCGCCTTGGGGAGCGCCGGTTTTGTTTGTGAAGAAGAAGGATGGAACTTTCAGAATGTGCATCGACTATCGTGAGCTGAACATGGTAACGGTGAAGAACCGTTATCCACTCCCCAGAATTGACGACTTGTTCGACCAGTTACAAGGTTCTAGTTTTTATTCCTAGATTGATTTAAGATTCGGTTACCATCAACTTAAGGTTCGGGAAGAGGATATCCCGAAGACGGCATTTAGAACACGCTATGGTCATTATGAATTTCAAGTAATGCCTTTTGGATTAACCAACGCACCTGCGGTATTTATGGATCTCATGAATAGGGTGTGCAAACCGTATCTCGATAAGTTGTGATCGTATTCATTGACGATATCTTGATTTATTCCAAGAGTAAGGAAGATCACGAAGAACACCTCAGAACAATCCTGGAACTACTCAAGAAGGAGCAATTGTATGCCAAATTTTCTAAGTGTGATTTTTGGATACGAAGAGTTCAATTTCTTGGCCATGTTATTGATAGCCAAGGTTTACAAGTCGACCCGGCAAAGATCGAGACAGTTAAGGATTGGGCTACGCCCAAGTCTCCTACGGAAATTCGTCAATTTCTAGGACTTGCCGGATATTACAGAAGATTTATTGAAGGGTTTTCTAAGATAGCGAAATCGTTGACAAAGCTGACACAAAAGAATGAAAAGTACGAGTGGGGAGAAAAACAAGAGTCCGCATTTCAGTTATTGAAACAAAAGCTTTGTAGCGCACCGATTTTGTCACTACCTAAAGGTATTGAGAACTTTGTGGTATATTGCGATGCTTCGCATCAAGGACTTGGAGCTGTGCTAATGCAAAACGAGAAGGTGATAGCTTATGCATCTAGACAGCTTAAGATACACGAGAAGAATTACACTACGCACGACTTGGAGTTGGGTGCGGTAGTTTTTGCACTCAAGATTTGGAGACACTACCTATATGGTACCAAGTGCGTAATTTTTACCGACCACAAGAGCTTACAGCATATACTCGATCAGAAGGAACTCAACATGAGACAACGTCGTTGGCAAGAGTTGTTGAGTGATTACGATTGTGAAATCCGATATCACCCAGGAAAAGCAAATGTTGTAGCAGATGCACTTAGCCGAAAAGAACGACTCAAACCTTTGAGAGTTAGGTCATTGGGAATGACTATCATTTCGCCATTACCATCAAAAATTCTAGAAGCTCAGATTGAGGCTCTCAAGGAAGAAAATCGACCACACGAGAAAATTTATGGTATGCCAGAAAGCGAAAATGGCTTTGTAAAGAGATCAGATGGAGTGTTATGCTTCAAGGACCGAAGTTGGATACCACTCTATGGTGGAGTGCGAGAATTGATTATGCATGAATCACACAAGTCGAAGTACTCTATTCATCCAGGTTCTGATAAGATGTATCAGGATCTCAAAAAGCTTTATTGGTGGCCGAACATGAAGGCAGAAATAGCTACGTATGTCAGCAAATGTCTTACTTGTGCTAAAGTGAAAGCCGAGTACCAGAAACCGTCAGGGTTACTTCAACAACCAGAAATTCCACAATGGAAGTGGGAACGTATTGCTATGGACTTTGTCACTAAACTTCCTAAGACGTCAGGAGGTTTCGATGCTATTTGGGTAATTGTTGATCGTCTTACCAAATCAGCACATTTCATACCCATTAGAGAGACTTATTCTATGGAACAACTTGCTAGACTTTATGTCAAGGAAATAGTCTCAAGACACGGTGCACCAGTTTCCATCATTTCCGACAGATATAGTCGTTTTACTTCAAATTTTTGGCGATCATTACAAGATTCTTTTGGATCTAAGTTAGACATGAGCACTGCTTACCATCCTCAGACCGATGGTCAGAGCGAGAGAACTATTCAGACACTTGAGGACATGCTTAGAGCATGTGTGATTGACTTTGGAAATGGTTGGGCTAACCATTTGCCGTTGATCGAGCTTTCCTATAACAACAGCTACCATTCGAGCATTAAGGCTGCACCATTCGAGGCACTTTATGGTCGTAAGTGTCGATCTCCATTTTGTTGGGCCGAAGTCGGTGAAGTACAATGTACTGGCCCGGAGATGGTACAAGAAACAACAGAAAAGATAATTCAGGTTCGAGAGAGACTCGAAACTGCTAGAAGTCGACAGAAAAGCTACGCTGATGTTCGACGCAAACCATTGGAATTTCAGGTCGGAGACAAAGTCATGTTGAAAGTCTCGCCTTGGAAGGGCGTGATACGATTTGGAAAACGCGGGAAGTTGAACCCGAGATACATTGGGCCATTCAAGATCCTGGAGAGGATTGGTCCGGTTGCTTACAAGCTTGAACTTCCATCAGAACTTAGCAACGTACACAACACGTTTCATGTTTCGAACCTCAAGAAATGTCTTTCGGACGAGTCTGCCATTATACCATTAGAAGAAATACAACTCGATGACAAGCTTAACTTTGTGGAAGAACCAGTTGAAATAATGGATCGCGAGATCAAACAGTTGAAACAAAGTCTAATTCCGATCGTGAAGGTTCGCTGGAATTCTCGAAGAGGACCCGAGTTTACTTGGGAACGAGAAGACCAAATACGACGCAAGTATCCACAACTTTTCACCGAGCCTATTACCGAGACCAACACTAACTGAATTCAGGGACTGAATTCCTTTTTGGATGGGCGACTGTCACAACCCACAATTTCAGGTCATTTTTCCAAACTTCGACATTCTACTATTCACAAATTACTATTCATCGATCACTATTCATCATTTTTGAAGTCAATTTGACATTCCGAGACACATTCAGAAATTTTACTATTCACTTGACACTATTCATTCCCGAGAGGAAACCACTATTCACGTGCATTACTCATGTCGTCGTAAATTTAGTTTACGAGTGTTCAAATTCGCGTAACCGTATTGGTTCAGGAGCGAATTCATGCATTATTATCAGGGACATTTCATACGGACTAGAAATAGTCTGCACATCATCATTAGGGCACTTGCATGCTATTCCACTCGTAGGATAATTAAATTTATACTTTTGGTACAATTAACGATTTACGTACGTTTATTTTAAATAAACACTAATACGCGAACTATAAATGTGTCTAACATGTCCGACACTCCTGACTATGATCCCAATATATTTTTATACTCATTTTTATAATATAAAAATTATAATATTAATTCACCCGGTATTTTGGAAATTTATTTATTACGTATCGTAAGTCTAACTTAATAATGACGGTTTTCATAAAAATTAAACGATAATCACCCAAACTCTCCGTACTTGTACCCGACATATTTTTACAATTTTTACGACTTTATTACGTCCCGAATAACTTCAATAAAATTTATTTCTAACAAACCCGGTACCCGATTAAACCTAAAACCAAAAACTACATAATACTAATACTAACTTTTTAATTAAACCCAAAGACAACCCCTCCCCTTTCCCTCCTTTTTGGGCCGGCCAACCCCCCCCCCATGGTCCTAATACATTGAAACTACACCAACTCAATTTAATGCAACCTAACTTTTGTCCCTAAGTATATAATAAACTTTTTTTCATCCATTATTATCACAAAGTCATTTTTACTAGCACAAGCAAAATTTTCTCTCTTTTCTCTTATGGTATAATCGACCAAGGGTGGTCAAGGAGCAAGAACAACAAAATTTACAAGATCTAGGTATAAACTTGATCATATAGTCATCCTTGTTGGAGTTTTGAAATAAAAACTCAAGGATTAGTAGGTTTTTATCATCCAAACTCCCTAAACCTTCAAGTAAGTTAACAAACTCATTTTTATGATTTTTACAAGTTATTACCATGTTTATATATTTTTCTTACAAGAACTCATGCATATAATGGTTTATACCACTCTATTTTGTACATATGTAACTTTGAGCCCTAGAAATGAACTCATAAGAAACCCTTGTTAGACCTAGTGGATTGATGATGTTTAAGGACCCATGACACCCTAAGAAGGTGTATGGTAGGATTAGACTAGTCTTGTGGTGATTGAAAGTGGTTTGATTGAGGTTAGAACTAGTTTGGAGACTTGAAAATGGTTTTTGAAACATTTGAAATACCTACTGTCCCTATTTTCATTTCGTAGGAAAATCAGTAGATGGTGGCTAAGTTTTGACCAAAGATTTAGAAAATACATTCAAAAACGAAACTTTAGGCGAAAGAACGGATTAAAACAAGCTTATAACGAAGGAGATATGATTTTTGCAAATTTAACGACAAAAACTATTTTTTATAAAAACTGCTTGCTGTTTGGCAGATTTCAACGGGTAAAAAGAGGTGTTAAACGTAACCTAAAGGAGCCGAGTTATCAAAAATATATTAGTATATACAAAGACGAATCCGTGGACATAAAGAACAAGGAAAACGAGCTTAAAACGACCAAGTTATACCCATTCTAACATCGTCAAACTATATATATATATATATATATATATATATATATATATATATATATATATATATATATATATATATATATATGGACACAAATAAAAATAATAACTTACGTACTAAATGGTATATTTTCTAGAAATGTTACTAACGACTATTTTCTTATCAAATGAATACGTATGACCCAAGAGAATACTTATAAGACTTAACGACGTTATTTCAAGGTTTTCGATACGAGGATTATAACGCTAACATCTTCATACAAGACAATACGACAAGTTATATACTTCTATATATGGACTTATTTTTCCTAAGTATGGAAACTATTTTAATATGACGATAACTAGTATTTCCAAATTACGAGTGGTATGAGCATCATGTGCATGTGCATTCATTTCATTACGGCTTGATCTTAATTAGATCGCGATTATCCATTTAGGTTGCGGCTAGTGTGCGCGCCTCATTGTCCCGACTACTTTTACCTCATTGCACCATCTTTGTACCATCACTTCGAGGTGAGTCTTCATAGCCCCGTTTTAATTACTTATTTGATTTTAAATCCCACGGGGGAGAATACATTGCACAATTATTTTTGTACATGCCCAAGTATTACAACTTCCATACATTGCTTAAGTTGCCTTATTACCACGTCTTGACAAGTCCCCTTTTATTATCATGGACCGTTAATTTCTAGTACTAAGCGGGAGTGAGTGGATAGATCTATCGAGGGTGACGCCTCCATTCGTGTTTGGGTTGCTCCATAAGGAAAACGAATGCATTTCATGTCTTAACGAATTGAGTGTCTGGTAAACACTCTGGTGGGGCATTACAAAGTCTAGCTTCGGGGTCATGAGCTTAAGAGACAATATAGCTTTTTGACATTCTTGTCGGTTTACTTATTACTTGTGGCTTATGTACTTACGATTTACTTACAAACCTATGATTATTCACCAACTTTATGTTGACCGTTTTCGCAATGTATTTCTCAGGTAACTAAGGCATATTCTCATGGCATGCATGGAGTCACTTTGTGTATCAAGGATGACGCGTCTCTTTTGGATTTCATGCACTTTTGAACTATCGTTTGATTGTGCTAAATTATTTCCTTAAACCTTTTCCAACTTTTGGGACCTATGTTTTATAACTCTGAATATTTGAATGAATCAAACGATGTATTTTATAAACGACACTTTAGGTCGTTCAATATATCCTGGTTGTGTGCTATGATCCGTTACACCCTCAGGTATTCCATTCCACTGCCATTCAGGTATTTTGGGGGTGTGACAGATTGGTACCAGAGCTAAGGTTATAGCGAACTAGGTTACATCATGGACCCTAGACTATAACCACACCATCATAGCATATCATCATTTCATCCTAAGTGCATATTTACTTATTTTGGTGATTCCATTTTACGAGTTATTTATTTTCATTTCACCTTGATTATCACAGAGTCATGTCTTCGAATCCAAACACTGTCATACTTTACACTATATCAGACTCTGATGATGAGGGCTCTGTGTCCTCCACTGCTGTTTCACCATTTGTTTCCCCTACACCTGAGTTGCCACTTTTGGCGTCAGATGATGACACCGAGCCTTTCGAGGAGGAGGATACGACTCCTACTTCTCATGTCCATCCTACTGTACCCGCTGACATACCATCACCTACTACTACTATCCATTCAGAGCCGAGACTTATGTTTCCTAGGGATAAGACTATTCAGGTTGCTAGGAAGAGGGTTTGCCCAGCTACATCTACTTATAGGAGTCTCCCTAGTCCTACTGTGCCTACACCACCACCACCAGCCATACCCACTACTACTCCTGTACCTACCTCACTCTTGCCGCTCAGGAAGCGTGCAAGGCTTACCACCCCAGATTCACCCACTACCGAGACTGCTGACCTTTCACCACCACCAGTATACCACATAGGTGAGAGTTCGAGAGCGGCTGCAGCTAGGGATCCTACAGCCGTTACACTAGATGATCAGTTTGATGCTCAGCAGGAGCAAGTTGATAGGTTGGGGTATAGAGTTGATGAGATTATTACCACTCGACTTGAGGCTGTCGAGGAGCAGGTTGAGGATTTGATTCAGGGCAGAGTTGGTATTGATGTGTCTTACTATGGACTCGAGGCACGACAGTTGAGTCACCAGGAGCAGATTGATTTACTTAGAGATGAGCTACCTGAGATTCGAGATAGAGCTCAGGCGACACAGGAGACTCAGTGGGAGCAGGTAGACCAGTTGGCATTGATTCGAGAGAGGTTGGTCATTTTGGAGCGTAGGGATGCTTCTTTTCAGTTACGTGTCCAGCACTTAGAGGAGATCGTGGTTGCGATGGATCGTGAGATTCGCCGCTTGAGGGGAGAGCCTGGACCATCTAGAGCACCTGGAGGAGCCTAGACGTAGACTGGTATTATATTAGCTTTTACTATTTTCCTAGTCCCGGGATGTGGGACATAGTTCAAGAACTTGTAGTCTTTTGGTTGTTGTACAAACAAATATATCAAGTGCGACTCTACTATGTTGGAAATGTTGTGCTATATATTATATCGGTCCATGTAGGCCGAAATTTTCATGTATTATATTCATGTGTTGTGATTATATTTATGATGTTTCGTGGTTGCTCTTTATTATTATCGTATTTATACAGGTTGTGGTTGTATATATACGTGTCGTGGTTGTTGTGGTTGTATATATATACTTGTCGTGGTGATATCTAGACAGATTGTGGTTGTATTCGTACATGTCGTGGTTGTATTTATACTTGTTGTGGTTGTATATATATACATGTTGTGGGTGTACATCTTTGGTTCGATGACTATTTCTATTATGATTTTTCTCATGGTTATTTCCATTGTGATTTATCAGAAATATGGCACCAAGGAAGAGTAAGACTGCACCAGAAACAACCGCTATGACTCAAGCCGCTATCCGCAAGTTGGTCAGGGATAGTATTGCAGAAGCTCTGGAGATTGAGAGAGCTGAGGTTGCTGCTAGGGCTGCTGAGACTGCTTCTAATACAGGAACAGTTGAACCAACCGCTGCTAGGCGGGAATGTACATGGAAAGATTTCAAGATTAGTGATCCTATCAAGTTTAAGGGCACTGAAGGAGCGGTTGCTTTGATCCGCTGGTTTGAAAAGACTGAGAATGTATTTCTCATGTGCGGATGCCCGGACGTTAGCAAGGTAAAATTTGCTACAGGTATGCTTCTTGATGAAGCTATGTCTTGGTGGAATTCGTATGCTCAGCCGATTGGTATGGAGAATGCTTACAAGCTAACTTGGGAGGAATTCAAGAAACTGATGTCTAAGAAGTTTTGCCCTCGTACTGAGATACAGAAATTGGAAACAGAATTCTATGGGCTTGTGACTATAGGTGATGACATCGAGACCTACTTCAGAAGGTTTCAGGAGTTGGCTGCACTATGTCCAACTATGGTTCCCGACGATGAGAAAAAGATGGAAAACTTTGTTGGTGGATTGCCTGAAAGTGTTCGAGGAGATGTGATTTCTTTTGATCCTCAATCAATGGAAGAGGCTATTCGTATAACTCAGAAACTCATGGTCCAAGTGGTAAAAGGAAAATCTGCTGTCAACAACAACTACCGTTCAAACAACAACAACTATAACAACAATCGAAACCGCAACTATCCCAATAACCGAAACAACAATAACAACAACAACAAGAGAAGGTTTGACTACAGCCAAGGTGGAAACGCTGTTCAGCCGCCACCTAAGAGGCAAGAAGTGGCAAGGGCTTATGCTGCAGGACCGACTGAAAGGAAAGGATATGAGGGTAATTTACCCAAGTGTGAAAGGTGTCAGAAGCATCATAACCCTGGACGTTGCCCAAATACATGTGGTAACTGCAAGAAGGTTGGTCATCACATCAAAGATTGCAAGAGTCCAAACTTTGGTGGCTATCAGAAACCACCGATAACATGTTTTGGCTGTGGAGAAATTGGACACTTTAGGGGTGAGTGCCCACAGAAGAAGAATCAAGGAACTGGAAATCAAAATGGAATGGCTCGAGGAAGAGCTTATGTTATGGGAGGAGACGATGTCAAAGAAGACCCGAATGTTGTTGCGGGTACGTTCCTCATTAATAATCGTTATGCATCCATTTTATTTGATTCAGGAGCGGATAGAAGTTTTGTTTCTATTGCATTTGCACCTTTACTTAACATAGAACCAACCCCATTAGACGTTTCCTATATCGTTGAACTAGCCGATGGGCCTTTAGTTAACACCAACACCATTGTTCGTGGTTGCACTATAAATTTCCTAAACCATCCATTCAATATAGACCTTATGCCCGTAGAACTTGGAAGTTTCGACGTTGTTATCGGTATGGATTGGTTATCTCGGCATCGAGCAAGGATTATTTGCGATGAGAAAGTTGTTCACCTACCTTATAACGGTGAAAATTTAGTTGTTCGTGGAGAGCGAAGTGGAACTAGACTCAGTATCATATCATGCATTAAAACCGAGAAGTACATAAAGAAGGATTGTTATGCATTCTTGGCTCACATCACGGAGAAGAAGTCGGATGAGAAACGACTTGAAGATGTGCAAATTGTTAAGGAATTTCAAGAGGTTTTTCCGGAAGAATTGCCAGGACTTCCGCCTACACGCCAAGTTGAGTTTCAAATTGAATTAGTGCCAGGAGCTGCACCAATTGCAAGAGCACCGTATAGACTTGCACCTTCGGAAATGCAAGAATTGTCGAATCAACTACAAGAACTTTTGGACAAAGGATTCATTAGACCGAGTTCCTCGCCTTGGGGAGCGCCGGTTTTGTTTGTGAAGAAGAAGGATGGAACTTTCAGAATGTGCATCGACTATCGTGAGCTGAACATGGTAACGGTGAAGAACCGTTATCCACTCCCCAGAATTGACGACTTGTTCGACCAGTTACAAGGTTCTAGTTTTTATTCCAAGATTGATTTAAGATTCGGTTACCATCAACTTAAGGTTCGGGAAGAGGATATCCCGAAGACGGCATTTAGAACACGCTATGGTCATTATGAATTTCAAGTAATGCCTTTTGGATTAACCAACGCACCTGCGGTATTTATGGATCTCATGAATAGGGTGTGCAAACCGTATCTCGATAAGTTGTGATCGTATTCATTGACGATATCTTGATTTATTCCAAGAGTAAGGAAGATCACGAAGAACACCTCAGAACAATCCTGGAACTACTCAAGAAGGAGCAATTGTATGCCAAATTTTCTAAGTGTGATTTTTGGATACGAAGAGTTCAATTTCTTGGCCATGTTATTGATAGCCAAGGTTTACAAGTCGACCCGGCAAAGATCGAGACAGTTAAGGATTGGGCTACGCCCAAGTCTCCTACGGAAATTCGTCAATTTCTAGGACTTGCCGGATATTACAGAAGATTTATTGAAGGGTTTTCTAAGATAGCGAAATCGTTGACAAAGCTGACACAAAAGAATGAAAAGTACGAGTGGGGAGAAAAACAAGAGTCCGCATTTCAGTTATTGAAACAAAAGCTTTGTAGCGCACCGATTTTGTCACTACCTGAAGGTATTGAGAACTTTGTGGTATATTGCGATGCTTCGCATCAAGGACTTGGAGCTGTGCTAATGCAAAACGAGAAGGTGATAGCTTATGCATCTAGACAGCTTAAGATACACGAGAAGAATTACACTACGCACGACTTGGAGTTGGGTGCGGTAGTTTTTGCACTCAAGATTTGGAGACACTACCTATATGGTACCAAGTGCGTAATTTTTACCGACCACAAGAGCTTACAGCATATACTCGATCAGAAGGAACTCAACATGAGACAACGTCGTTGGCTAGAGTTGTTGAGTGATTACGATTGTGAAATCCGATATCACCCAGGAAAAGCAAATGTTGTAGCAGATGCACTTAGCCGAAAAGAACGACTCAAACCTTTGAGAGTTAGGTCATTGGGAATGACTATCATTTCGCCATTACCATCAAAAATTCTAGAAGCTCAGATTGAGGCTCTCAAGGAAGAAAATCGACCACACGAGAAAATTTATGGTATGCCAGAAAGCGAAAATGGCTTTGTAAAGAGATCAGATGGAGTGTTATGCTTCAAGGACCGAAGTTGGATACCACTCTATGGTGGAGTGCGAGAATTGATTATGCATGAATCACACAAGTCGAAGTACTCTATTCATCCAGGTTCTAATAAGATGTATCAGGATCTCAAAAAGCTTTATTGGTGGCCGAACATGAAGGCAGAAATAGCTACGTATGTCAGCAAATGTCTTACTTGTGCTAAAGTGAAAGCCGAGTACCAGAAACCGTCAGGGTTACTTCAACAACCAGAAATTCCACAATGGAAGTGGGAACGTATTGCTATGGACTTTGTCACTAAACTTCCTAAGACGTCAGGAGGTTTCGATGCTATTTGGGTAATTGTTGATCGTCTTACCAAATCAGCACATTTCATACCCATTAGAGAGACTTATTCTATGGAACAACTTGCTAGACTTTATGTCAAGGAAATAGTCTCAAGACACGGTGCACCAGTTTCCATCATTTCCGACAGAGATAGTCGTTTTACTTCAAATTTTTGGCGATCATTACAAGATTCTTTTGGATCTAAGTTAGACATGAGCACTGCTTACCATCCTCAGACCGATGGTCAGAGCGAGAGAACTATTCAGACACTTGAGGACATGCTTAGAGCATGTGTGATTGACTTTGGAAATGGTTGGGCTAACCATTTGCCGTTGATCGAGTTTTCCTATAACAATAGCTACCATTCGAGCATTAAGGCTGCACCATTCGAGGCACTTTATGGTCGTAAGTGTCGATCTCCAGTTTGTTGGGCCGAAGTCGGTGAAGTACAATGTACTGGCCCGGAGATGGTACAAGAAACAACAGAAAAGATAATTCAGGTTCGAGAGAGACTCGAAACTGCTAGAAGTCGACAGAAAAGCTACGCTGATGTTCGACGCAAACCATTGGAATTTCAGGTCGGAGACAAAGTCATGTTGAAAGTCTCGCCTTGGAAGGGCGTGATACGATTTGGAAAACGCGGGAAGTTGAACCCGAGATACATTGGGCCATTCAAGATCCTGGAGAGGATTGGTCCGGTTGCTTACAAGCTTGAACTTCCATCAGAACTTAGCAACGTACACAACACGTTTCATGTTTCGAACCTCAAGAAATGTCTTTCGGACGAGTCTGCCATTATACCATTAGAAGAAATACAACTCGATGACAAGCTTAACTTTGTGGAAGAACCAGTTGAAATAATGGATCGCGAGATCAAACAGTTGAAACAAAGTCGAATTCCGATCGTGAAGGTTCGCTGGAATTCTCGAAGAGGACCCGAGTTTACTTGGGAACGAGAAGACCAAATACGACGCAAGTATCCACAACTTTTCACCGAGCCTATTACCGAGACCAACACTAACTGAATTCAGGGACTGAATTCCTTTTTGGATGGGCGACTGTCACAACCCACAATTTCAGGTCATTTTTCCAAACTTCGACATTCTACTATTCACAAATTACTATTCATCGATCACTATTCATCGTTTTACTATTCATCATTTTTGAAGTCAATTTGACATTCCGAGACACATTCAGAAATTTTACTATTCACTTGACACTATTCATTCCCGAGAGGAAACCACTATTCACGTGCATTACTCATGTCGTCGTAAATTTAGTTTACGAGTGTTCAAATTCGCGTAACCGTATTGGTTCAGGAGCGAATTCATGCATTATTATCAGGGACATTTCATACGGACTAGAAATAGTCTGCACATCATCATTAGGGCACTTGCATGCTATTCCACTCGTAGGATAATTAAATTTATACTTTTGGTACAATTAACGATTTACGTACGTTTATTTTAAATAAACACTAATACGCGAACTATAAATGTGTCTAACATGTCCGACACTCCTGACTATGATCCCAATATATTTTTATACTCATTTTTATAATATAAAAATTATAATATTAATTCACCCGGTATTTTGGAAATTTATTTATTACGTATCGTACGTCTAACTTAATAATGACGGTTTTCATAAAAATTAAACGATAATCACCCAAACTCTCCGTACTTGTACCCGACATATTTTTACAATTTTTACGACTTTATTACGTCCCGAATAACTTCAATAAAATTTATTTCTAACAAACCCGGTACCCGATTAAACCTAAAACCAAAAACTACATAATACTAATACTAACTTTTTAATTAAACCCAAAGACAACCCCTCCCCTTTCCCTCCTTTTTGGGCCGGCCAACCCCCCCCCCCCCCCCCCCCCATGGTCCTAATACATTGAAAACTACACCAACTCAATTTAATGCAACCTAACTTTTGTCCCTAAGTATATAATAAACTTTTTTTCATCCATTATTATCACAAAGTCATTTTTACTAGCACAAGCAAAATTTTCTCTCTTTTCTCTTATGGTATAATCGACCAAGGGTGGTCAAGGAGCAAGAACAACAAAATTTACAAGATCTAGGTATAAACTTGATCATATAGTCATCCTTGTTGGAGTTTTGAAATAAAAACTCAAGGATTAGTAGGTTTTTATCATCCAAACTCCCTAAACCTTCAAGTAAGTTAACAAACTCATTTTTATGATTTTTACAAGTTATTACCATGTTTATATATTTTTCTTACAAGAACTCATGCATATAATGGTTTATACCACTCTATTTTGTACATATGTAACTTTGAGCCCTAGAAATGAACTCATAAGAAACCCTTGTTAGACCTAGTGGATTGATGATGTTTAAGGACCCATGACACCCTAAGAAGGTGTATGGTAGGATTAGACTAGTCTTGTGGTGATTGAAAGTGGTTTGATTGAGGTTAGAACTAGTTTGGAGACTTGAAAATGGTTTTTGAAACATTTGAAATACCTACTGTCCCTATTTTCATTTCGTGGGAAAATCAGTAGATGGTGGCTAAGTTTTGACCAAAGATTTAGAAAATACATTCAAAACGAAACTTTAGGCGAAAGAACGGATTAAAACAAGCTTATAACGAAGGAGATATGATTTTTGCAAATTTAACGACGAAAACTATTTTTTATAAAAACTGCTTGCTGTTTGGCAGATTTCAACGGGTAAAAAGAGGTGTTAAACGTAACCTAAAGGAGCCGAGTTATCAAAAATATATTAGTATATACAAAGACGAATCCGTGGACATAAAGAACAAGGAAAACGAGCTTAAAACGACCAAGTTATACCCATTCTAACATCGTCAAACTATATATATATATATATATATATATATATATATATATATATATATATATATATATATATATATATATATATATATATATATATATATATATATATATATATGGACACAAATAAAAATAATAACTTACGTACTAAATGGTATATTTTCTAGAAATGTTACTAATGACTATTTTCTTATCAAATGAATACATATGACCCAAGAGAATACTTATAAGACTTAACGACGTTATTTCAAGGTTTTCGATACGAGGATTATAACGCTAACATCTTCATACAAGACAATACGACAAGTTATATACTTCTATATATGGACTTATTTTTCCTAAGTATGGAAACTATTTTAATATGACGATAACTAGTATTTCCAAATTACGAGTGGTATGAGCATCATGTGCATGTGCATTCATTTCATTACGGCTTGATCTTAATTAGATCGCGATTATCCATTTAGGTTGCGGCTAGTGTGCGCGCCTCATTGTCCCGACTACTTTTACCTCATTGCACCATCTTTGTACCATCACTTCGAGGTGAGTCTTCATAGCCCCGTTTTAATTACTTATTTGATTTTAAATCCCACGAGGGAGAATACATTGCACAATTATTTTTGTACATGCCCAAGTATTACAAATTCCATACATTGCTTAAGTTGCCTTATTACCACGTCTTGACAAGTCCCCTTTTATTATCATGGACCGTTAATTTCTAGTACTAAGCGGGAGTGAGTGGATAGATCTATCGAGGGTGACGCCTCCATTCGTGTTTGGGTTGCTCCATAAGGAAAACGAATGCATTTCATGTCTTAACGAATTGAGTGTCTGGTAAACACTCTGGTGGGGCATTACAAAGTCTAGCTTCGGGGTCATGAGCTTAAGAGACAATGTAGCTTTTTGACATTCTTGTCGGTTTACTTATTACTTGTGGCTTATGTACTTACGATTTACTTACAAACCTATGATTATTCACCAACTTTATGTTGACCGTTTTCGCAATGTATTTCTCAGGTAACTAAGGCATATTCTCATGGCATGCATGGAGTCACTTTGTGTATCAAGGATGACGCGTCTCTTTTGGATTTCATGCACTTTTGAACTATCGTTTGATTGTGCTAAATTATTTCCTTAAACCTTTTCCAACTTTTGGGACCTATGTTTTATAACTCTGAATATTTGAATGAATCAAACGATGTATTTTATAAACGACACTTTAGGTCGTTCAATATATCCTGGTTGTGTGCTATGATCCGTTACACCCTCAGGTATTCCATTCCGCTGCCATTCAGGTATTTTGGGGGTGTGACAGATTGGTACCAGAGCTAAGGTTATAGCGAACTAGGTTACATCATGGACCCTAGACTATAACCACACCATCATAGCATATCATCATTTCATCCTAAGTGCATATTTACTTATTTTGGTGATTCCATTTTACGAGTTATTTATTTTCATTTCACCTTGATTATCACAGAGTCATGTCTTCGAATCCAAACACTGTCATACTTTACACTATATCAGACTCTGATGATGAGGGCTCTGTGTCCTCCACTGCTGTTTCACCATTTGTTTCCCCTACACCTGAGTTGCCACTTTTGGCGTCAGATGATGACACCGAGCCTTTCGAGGAGGAGGATACGACTCCTACTTCTCATGTCCATCCTACTGTACCCACTGACATACCATCACCTACTACTACTATCCATTCAGAGCCGAGACTTATGTTTCCTAGGGATAAGACTATTCAGGTTGCTAGGAAGAGGGTTTGCCCAGCTACATCTACTTATAGGAGTCTCCCTAGTCCTACTGTGCCTACACCACCACCACCAGCCATACCCACTACTACTCCTGTACCTACCTCACTCTTGCCGCTCAGGAAGCGTGCAAGGCTTACCACCCCAGATTCACCCACTACCGAGACTGCTGACCTTTCACCACCACCAGTATACCACATAGGTGAGAGTTCGAGAGCGGCTGCAGCTAGGGATCCTACAGCCGTTACACTAGATGATCAGTTTGATGCTCAGCAGGAGCAAGTTGATAGGTTGGGGTATAGAGTTGATGAGATTATTACCACTCGACTTGAGGCTGTCGAGGAGCAGGTTGAGGATTTGATTCAGGGCAGAGTTGGTATTGATGTGTCTTACTATGGACTCGAGGCACGACAGTTGAGTCACCAGGAGCAGATTGATTTACTTAGAGATGAGCTACCTGAGATTCGAGATAGAGCTCAGGCGACACAGGAGACTCAGTGGGAGCAGGTAGACCAGTTGGCATTGATTCGAGAGAGGTTGGTCATTTTGGAGCGTAGGGATGCTTCTTTTCAGTTACGTGTCCAGCACTTAGAGGAGATCGTGGTTGCGATGGATCATGAGATTCGCCGCTTGAGGGGAGAGCCTGGACCATCTAGAGCACCTGGAGGAGCCTAGACGTAGACTGGTATTATATTAGCTTTTACTATTTTCCTAGTCCCGGGATGTGGGACATAGTTCAAGAACTTGTAGTCTTTTGGTTGTTGTACAAACAAATATATCAAGTGCGACTCTACTATGTTGGAAATGTTGTGCTATATATTATATCGGTCCATGTAGGCCGAAATTTTCATGTATTATATTCATGTGTTGTGATTATATTTATGATGTTTCGTGGTTGCTCTTTATTATTATCGTATTTATACAGGTTGTGGTTGTATATATACGTGTCGTGGTTGTTGTGGTTGTATATATATACTTGTCGTGGTGATATCTAGACAGATTGTGGTTGTATTCGTACATGTCGTGGTTGTATTTATACTTGTTGTGGTTGTATATATATACATGTTGTGGGTGTACATCTTTGGTTCGATGACTATTTCTATTATGATTTTTCTCATGGTTATTTCCATTGTGATTTATCAGAAATATGGCACCAAGGAAGAGTAAGACTGCACCAGAAACACCCGCTATGACTCAAGCCGCTATCCGCAAGTTGGTCAGGGATAGTATTGCAGAAGCTCTGGAGATTGAGAGAGCTGAGGTTGCTGCTAGGGCTGCTGAGACTGCTTCTAATACAGGAACAGTTGAACCAACCGCTGCTAGGCGGGAATGTACATGGAAAGATTTCAAGATTAGTGATCCTATCAAGTTTAAGGGCACTGAAGGAGCGGTTGCTTTGATCCGCTGGTTTGAAAAGACTGAGAATGTATTTCTCATGTGCGGATGCCCGGACGTTAGCAAGGTAAAATTTGCTACAGGTATGCTTCTTGATGAAGCTATGTCTTGGTGGAATTCGTATGCTCAGCCGATTGGTATGGAGAATGCTTACAAGCTAACTTGGGAGGAATTCAAGAAACTGATGTCTAAGAAGTTTTGCCCTCGTACTGAGATACAGAAATTGGAAACAGAATTCTATGGGCTTGTGACTAAAGGTGATGACATCGAGACCTACTTCAGAAGGTTTCAGGAGTTGGCTGCACTATGTCCAACTATGGTTCCCGACGATGAGAAAAAGATGGAAAACTTTGTTGGTGGATTGCCTGAAAGTGTTCGAGGAGATGTGATTTCTTTTGATCCTCAATCAATGGAAGAGGCTATTCGTATAACTCAGAAACTCATGGTCCAAGTGGTAAAAGGAAAATCTGCTGTCAACAACAACTACCGTTCAAACAACAACAACTATAACAACAATCGAAACCGCAACTATCCCAATAACCGAAACAACAATAACAACAACAAAAAGAGAAGGTTTGACTACAGCCAAGGTGGAAACGCTGTTCAGCCGCCACCTAAGAGGCAAGAAGTGGCAAGGGCTTATGCTGCAGGACCGACTGAAAGGAAAGGATATGAGGGTAATTTACCCAAGTGTGAAAGGTGTCAGAAGCATCATAACCCTGGACGTTGCCCAAATACATGTGGTAACTGCAAGAAGGTTGGTCATCACATCAAAGATTGCAAGAGTCCAAACTTTGGTGGCTATCAGAAACCACCGATAACATGTTTTGGCTGTGGAGAAATTGGACACTTTAGGGGTGAGTGCCCACAGAAGAAGAATCAAGGAACTGGAAATCAAAATGGAATGGCTCGAGGAAGAGCTTATGTTATGGGAGGAGACGATGTCAAAGAAGACCCGAATGTTGTTGCGGGTACGTTCCTCGTTAATAATCGTTATGCATCCATTTTATTTGATTCAGGAGCGGATAGAAGTTTTGTTTCTATTGCATTTGCACCTTTACTTAACATAGAACCAACCCCATTAGACGTTTCCTATATCGTTGAACTAGCCGATGGGCCTTTAGTTAACACCAACACCATTGTTCGTGGTTGCACTATAAATTTCCTAAACCATCCATTCAATATAGACCTTATGCCCGTAGAACTTGGAAGTTTCGACGTTGTTATCGGTATGGATTGGTTATCTCGGCATCGAGCAAGGATTATTTGCGATGAGAAAGTTGTTCACCTACCTTATAACGGTGAAAATTTAGTTGTTCGTGGAGAGCGAAGTGGAACTAGACTCAGTATCATATCATGCATTAAAACCGAGAAGTACATAAAGAAGGGTTGTTATGCATTCTTGGCTCACATCACGGAGAAGAAGTCGGATGAGAAACGACTTGAAGATGTGCAAATTGTTAAGGAATTTCAAGAGGTTTTTCCGGAAGAATTGCCAGGACTTCCGCCTACATGCCAAGTTGAGTTTCAAATTGAATTAGTGCCAGGAGCTGCACCAATTGCAAGAGCACCGTATAGACTTGCACCTTCGGAAATGCAATAATTGTCGAATCAACTACAAGAACTTTTGGACAAAGGATTCATTAGACCGAGTTCCTCGCCTTGGGGAGCGCCGGTTTTGTTTGTGAAGAAGAAGGATGGAACTTTCAGAATGTGCATCGACTATCGTGAGCTGAACATGGTAACGGTGAAGAACCGTTATCCACTCCCCAGAATTGACGACTTGTTCGACCAGTTACAAGGTTCTAGTTTTTATTCCAAGATTGATTTAAGATTCGGTTACCATCAACTTAAGGTTCGGGAAGAGGATATCCCGAAGACGGCATTTAGAACACGCTATGGTCATTATGAATTTCAAGTAATGCCTTTTGGATTAACCAACGCACCTGCGGTATTTATGGATCTCATGAATAGGGTGTGCAAACCGTATCTCGATAAGTTGTGATCGTATTCATTGACGATATCTTGATTTATTCCAAGAGTAAGGAAGATCACGAAGAACACCTCAGAACAATCCTGGAACTACTCAAGAAGGAGCAATTGTATGCCAAATTTTCTAAGTGTGATTTTTGGATACGAAGAGTTCAATTTCTTGGCCATGTTATTGATAGCCAAGGTTTACAAGTCGACCCGGCAAAGATCGAGACAGTTAAGGATTGGGCTACGCCCAAGTCTCCTACGGAAATTCGTCAATTTCTAGGACTTGCCGGATATTACAGAAGATTTATTGAAGGGTTTTCTAAGATAGCGAAATCGTTGACAAAGCTGACACAAAAGAATGAAAAGTACGAGTGGGGAGAAAAACAAGAGTCCGCATTTCAGTTATTGAAACAAAAGCTTTGTAGCGCACCGATTTTGTCACTACCTGAAGGTATTGAGAATTTTGTGGTATATTGCGATGCTTCGCATCAAGGACTTGGAGCTGTGCTAATGCAAAACGAGAAGGTGATAGCTTATGCATCTAGACAGCTTAAGATACACGAGAAGAATTACACTACGCACGACTTGGAGTTGGGTGCGGTAGTTTTTGCACTCAAGATTTGGAGACACTACCTATATGGTACCAAGTGCGTAATTTTTACCGACCACAAGAGCTTACAGCATATACTCGATCAGAAGGAACTCAACATGAGACAACGTCGTTGGCTAGAGTTGTTGAGTGATTACGATTGTGAAATCCGATATCACCCAGGAAAAGCAAATGTTGTAGCAGATGCACTTAGCCGAAAAGAACGACTCAAAACTTTGAGAGTTAGGTCATTGGGAATGACTATCATTTCGCCATTACCATCAAAAATTCTAGAAGCTCAGATTAAGGCTCTCAAGGAAGAAAATCGACCACACGAGAAAATTTATGGTATGCCAGAAAGCGAAAATGGCTTTGTAAAGAGATCAGATGGAGTGTTATGCTTCAAGGACCGAAGTTGGATACCACTCTATGGTGGAGTGCGAGAATTGATTATGCATGAATCACACAAGTCGAAGTACTCTATTCATCCAGGTTCTGATAAGATGTATCAGGATCTCAAAAAGCTTTATTGGTGGCCGAACATGAAGGCAGAAATAGCTACGTATGTCAGCAAATGTCTTACTTGTGCTAAAGTGAAAGCCGAGTACCAGAAACCGTCAGGGTTACTTCAACAACCAGAAGTTCCACAATGGAAGTGGGAACGTATTGCTATGGACTTTGTCACTAAACTTCCTAAGACGTCAGGAGGTTTCGATGCTATTTGGGTAATTGTTGATCGTCTTACCAAATCAGCACATTTCATACCCATTAGAGAGACTTATTCTATGGAACAACTTGCTAGACTTTATGTCAAGGAAATAGTCTCAAGACACGGTGCACCAGTTTCCATCATTTCCGACAGAGATAGTCGTTTTACTTCAAATTTTTGGCGATCATTACAAGATTCTTTTGGATCTAAGTTAGACATGAGCACTGCTTACCATCCTCAGACCGATGGTCAGAGCGAGAGAACTATTCAGACACTTGAGGACATGCTTAGAGCATGTGTGATTGACTTTGGAAATGGTTGGGCTAACCATTTGCCGTTGATCGAGTTTTCCTATAACAACAGCTACCATTCGAGCATTAAGGCTGCACCATTCGAGGCACTTTATGGTCGTAAGTGTCGATCTCCAGTTTGTTGGGCCGAAGTCGGTGAAGTAAAATGTACTGGCCCGGAGATGGTACAAGAAACAACAGAAAAGATAATTCAGGTTCGAGAGAGACTCGAAACTGCTAGAAGTCGACAGAAAAGCTACGCTGATGTTCGACGCAAACCATTGGAATTTCAGGTCGGAGACAAAGTCATGTTGAAAGTCTCGCCTTGGAAGGGCGTGATACGATTTGGAAAACGCGGGAAGTTGAACCCGAGATACATTGGGCCATTCAAGATCCTGGAGAGGATTGGTCCGGTTTCTTACAAGCTTGAACTTCCATCAGAACTTAGCAACGTACACAACACGTTTCATGTTTCGAACCTCAAGAAATGTCTTTCGGACGAGTCTGCCATTATACCATTAGAAGAAATACAACTCGATGACAAGCTTAACTTTGTGGAAGAACCAGTTGAAATAATGGATCGCGAGATCAAACAGTTGAAACAAAGTCGAATTCCGATCGTGAAGGTTCGCTGGAATTCTCGAAGAGGACCCGAGTTTACTTGGGAACGAGAAGACCAAATACGACGCAAGTATCCACAACTTTTCACCGAGCCTATTACCGAGACCAACACTAACTGAATTCAGGGACTGAATTCCTTTTTGGATGGGCGACTGTCACAACCCACAATTTCAGGTCATTTTTCCAAACTTCGACATTCTACTATTCACAAATTACTATTCATCGATCACTATTCATCGTTTTACTATTCATCATTTTTGAAGTCAATTTGACATTCCGAGACACATTCAGAAATTTTACTATTCACTTGACACTATTCATTCCCGAGAGGAAACCACTATTCACGTGCATTACTCATGTCGTCGTAAATTTAGTTTACGAGTGTTCAAATTCGCGTAACCGTATTGGTTCAGGAGCGAATTCATGCATTATTATCAGGGACATTTCATACGGACTAGAAATAGTCTGCACATCATCATTAGGGCACTTGCATGCTATTCCACTCGTAGGATAATTAAATTTATACTTTTGGTACAATTAACGATTTACGTACGTTTATTTTAAATAAACACTAATACGCGAACTATAAATGTGTCTAACATGTCCGACACTCCTGACTATGATCCCAATATATTTTTATACTCATTTTTATAATATAAAAATTATAATATTAATTCACCCGGTATTTTGGAAATTTATTTATTACGTATCGTACGTCTAACTTAATAATGACGGTTTTCATAAAAATTAAACGATAATCACCCAAACTCTCCGTACTTGTACCCGACATATTTTTACAATTTTTACGACTTTATTACGTCCCGAATAACTTCAATAAAATTTATTTCTAACAAACCCGGTACCCGATTAAACCTAAAACCAAAAACTACATAATACTAATACTAACTTTTTAATTAAACCCAAAGACAACCCCTCCCCTTTCCCTCCTTTTTGGGCCGGCCAACCCCCCCCCCCCCCCCCCCCCATGGTCCTAATACATTGAAACTACACCAACTCAATTTAATGCAACCTAACTTTTGTCCCTAAGTATATAATAAACTTTTTTTCATCCATTATTATCACAAAGTCATTTTTACTAGCACAAGCAAAATTTTCTCTCTTTTCTCTTATGGTATAATCGACCAAGGGTGGTCAAGGAGCAAGAACAACAAAATTTACAAGATCTAGGTATAAACTTGATCATATAGTCATCCTTGTTGGAGTTTTGAAATAAAAACTCAAGGATTAGTAGGTTTTTATCATCCAAACTCCCTAAACCTTCAAGTAAGTTAACAAACTCATTTTTATGATTTTTACAAGTTATTACCATGTTTATATATTTTTCTTACAAGAACTCATGCATATAATGGTTTATACCACTCTATTTTGTACATATGTAACTTTGAGCCCTAGAAATGAACTCATAAGAAACCCTTGTTAGACCTAGTGGATTGATGATGTTTAAGGACCCATGACACCCTAAGAAGGTGTATGGTAGGATTAGACTAGTCTTGTGGTGATTGAAAGTGGTTTGATTGAGGTTAGAACTAGTTTGGAGACTTGAAAATGGTTTTTGAAACATTTGAAATACCTACTGTCCCTATTTTCATTTCGTGGGAAAATCAGTAGATGGTGGCTAAGTTTTGACCAAAGATTTAGAAAATACATTCAAAAACGAAACTTTAGGCGAAAGAACGGATTAAAACAAGCTTATAACGAAGGAGATATGATTTTTGCAAATTTAACGACGAAAACTATTTTTTATAAAAACTGCTTGCTGTTTGGCAGATTTCAACGGGTAAAAAGAGGTGTTAAACGTAACCTAAAGGAGCCGAGTTATCAAAAATATATTAGTATATACAAAGACGAATCCGTGGACATAAAGAACAAGGAAAACGAGCTTAAAACGACCAAGTTATACCCATTCTAACATCGTCAAACTATATATATATATATATATATATATATATATATATATATATATATATATATATATATATATATATATATATATATATATATATATATATATGGACACAAATAAAAATAATAACTTACGTACTAAATGGTATATTTTCTAGAAATGTTACTAACGACTATTTTCTTATCAAATGAATACGTATGACCCAAGAGAATACTTATAAGACTTAACGACGTTATTTCAAGGTTTTCGATACGAGGATTATAACGCTAACATCTTCATACAAGACAATACGACAAGTTATATACTTCTATATATGGACTTATTTTTCCTAAGTATGGAAACTATTTTAATATGACGATAACTAGTATTTCCAAATTACGAGTGGTATGAGCATCATGTGCATGTGCATTCATTTCATTACGGCTTGATCTTAATTAGATCGCGATTATCCATTTAGGTTGCGGCTAGTGTGCGCGCCTCATTGTCCCGACTACTTTTACCTCATTGCACCATCTTTGTACCATCACTTCGAGGTGAGTCTTCATAGCCCCGTTTTAATTACTTATTTGATTTTAAATCCCACGGGGGAGAATACATTGCACAATTATTTTTGTACATGCCCAAGTATTACAAATTCCATACATTGCTTAAGTTGCCTTATTACCACGTCTTGACAAGTCCCCTTTTATTATCATGGACCGTTAATTTCTAGTACTAAGCGGGAGTGAGTGGATAGATCTATCGAGGGTGACGCCTCCATTCGTGTTTGGGTTGCTCCATAAGGAAAACGAATGCATTTCATGTCTTAACGAATTGAGTGTCTGGTAAACACTCTGGTGGGGCATTACAAAGTCTAGCTTCGGGGTCATGAGCTTAAGAGACAATGTAGCTTTTTGACATTCTTGTCGGTTTACTTATTACTTGTGGCTTATGTACTTACGATTTACTTACAAACCTATGATTATTCACCAACTTTATGTTGACCGTTTTCGCAATGTATTTCTCAGGTAACTAAGGCATATTCTCATGGCATGCATGGAGTCACTTTGTGTATCAAGGATGACGCGTCTCTTTTGGATTTCATGCACTTTTGAACTATCGTTTGATTGTGCTAAATTATTTCCTTAAACCTTTTCCAACTTTTGGGACCTATGTTTTATAACTCTGAATATTTGAATGAATCAAACGATGTATTTTATAAACGACACTTTAGGTCGTTCAATATATCCTGGTTGTGTGCTATGATCCGTTACACCCTCAGGTATTCCATTCCGCTGCCATTCAGGTATTTTGGGGGTGTGACACAAACCTAGCTATGCGAGCCTCTTGAGATGCCATAAACTTTGACATCAATCCTTCAAGATTGTTGGTACTACCAAAGTTGTTAGAAGGATTGTTGTTGAAAGTACGGTTGGATGGTGGACCGGTTGGTTGGTAACGGTTAGGCGGATTGGAGGAATTGGGTTGATTTTGTTTCCACCTAAGGTTTGGGTGATTTTTCCATGAGGGGTTGTATGAATCACCGTATGTGTTTGGCTCGGGCTTGAAAGTGTACCACTTA
Organism: Artemisia argyi; assembly: GCA_030686995.1. Classification (NCBI taxonomy): domain Eukaryota; kingdom Viridiplantae; phylum Streptophyta; class Magnoliopsida; order Asterales; family Asteraceae; genus Artemisia; species Artemisia argyi. The sequence goes on along the minus strand of CM060708.1, from coordinate 317,753,980 downwards.
TCTCCCGCTTCGTTGGTACGCGTGGATGCGTAGTCCGCAAAAGCTGTTCCGGGGAGTTCCACACAATCACGAGTGTCGTGGAGACCACTACATAATTCGCATGAAGAAGTGATTTTGTTCACTTGGCTTGAAGGCTTAGGAGCATCGTAAGATTTCATGAGAAACTTGACTTGGTCCTCAAGTTCCATGAACCTACGGTCGGGAGTGCTAGAATTGTTCGAAGGCAAGGATATTGCCTTGACCGTTTTGTTCAAGTCACGGGGATCGTTCCAACTTTCGTTGTCATAGAGAGCAAGATCTTCTATGAGTTCCCATGATTGTTCCGCACTTAGATCACGTAGCTTACCACCGGCCGATTGGTCAATGGCTCGCCTCGTGGAGATGTCGATATGGTCATAAAAGATTTGGACTTGGAGCCAAAGATCTATGCCATGATGAGGGACTTTTTGGAGTAAGTCCTTGAAACGAGTCAATGCTTCATAAAGAGATTCATTTTGACGTTGTTGGAACATCAAGATGTCATTTCTAAGCTTAGTAGTTCTCCCCAGTGGGAAAAATTGAGCAAGGAAACGAGTGGTGAGATCATCCCATGTGGTGATGGATCCCGCGGGTAAACGCTCAAGCCATTGACTAGCTTGATCCCGTAGAGAGAATTGGAATAGGTGTAAACGGGTAGTCTCTCTAGTTTCAACATCTAGGTCTATGGAATCTACGATTTTGAGGAAGTCCTTAAGATGTTGGTTTGGATCTTCGGAACGAAGTCCATGGAATGCACATCCGCTTTGCACCAACCGGATGGTGTCGGATCGCAAGGGGGTCACATTGGCTCCGGTGAGCTCAATGGTGTTTCGGTAGCCTTGGTGGCTAGGTCGGGAGTACTCTCCTAAGGTTCGGGGCCTAAGGGGTTCTAATGGTGGGTTTTGTTGTGGTGGGATGACGGGTTCAAAGATGTTACCACCTTCCATGGTGTCGGATGGTAAAGAGTTACGAACAAAAGCACAAAGAAATAGATAGACTAAAGAAGACTAAAAATAAAAATAAAATCTTACTAGAAAGGAATCTAGCAAGTAGACCTAATAAAAAGAAATTTTAACCTAGACAATAACTATTCCCCGGCAACGGCGCTAAAAACTTGATGCGTGGGAATCGCAACAGGCTTTACCTCTCGAGGGATCTCGAGAAGCTTACAACCCCCACCAGGCAGTTTACCTGATCGTTGTAGTATAGTATAGTGACAAGTACCGGGGGATTGATCGTTCAGCTTAGGAATAGTGTCGCTAGGATTAGAAAGCCTAAATACTAGTTCTAAAGGTGAGGGATGATTATTTTTGTGTTTTTATATTTTTTTAGAAAGCAATTAAAATCTCGGGGTTTGAAGGATTTGAGCGGAATTAGTTGCTATTCAACTAACCCAATACTAAGATGCAATCAAAATAAAATACTAAAAATGAAAATAAACTAAATTATACTAAAGTTGTGAGCAGTAATTGGAGAAAATGTGTTTACTTAGATTTCACTACTCCCTAGATATCTTTTACACGTTAATTACTTGTTATAATTGCATGGATGACGGATCGTATTCCTTAATACCATTCATGGGGTGGCACACATAACTCCCCAATTCTATGAGCTCTTATCTCCTCCTACACCATGCCCAGCACAACTATAGGGATGGTAAACAGTGGCTCATGCATTAAATACAACCAATAAAGACCTAGTGCGCCTCGGTTCATGTTTCTTAAGACGTTCAAGCATGTTACCATTTGGAGATCTGCCAGTTTTCTTAAGCCTAACATATAAATCATTCATCCAAGACAAGAATAAACAAGTAATCAACACATAATCAATATCTAGGTTTCATTAGATCTAAGCAAACACAAGATAGATCTAGCCTAGCATGATAGAATTAAGACAAGAACATGATATAGACAACCAACACATAGACATATTGATTGAATTAGAAGAACACTTATCTTGATTAATCATGCAAGGTATCAAGGGGTTGGAACCCTTGAAAAACCTGTAAAGTTACACCAAAATCGTACTTAGGGTTTCTCCCAAAACTTCTCCCTTAATGTGTGAAAAATAGAAAACTATATATAGAAAAATAGGTCTGACGGCGTCAAGAGTAATCTTGTGACGCCGTCACCTCGCCGCCAAAACTCTCCTCGGTCTGCCTAGATCCACTTCTGACGCCGTCAAGACTTAAGTACTTCCAGGCCGTCATGACTCTTTTACTCTTGACGCCCTTCCTACGTGACGCCGTCAAATCCGTTCTGGGTCGTCATGGAAATTCATGAGATTTGCTCTTGACGCCGTCAAGGTTTTGCTCTTGACGCCGTCACCTACTGTTCCCAGCTTGGAAAATTAAGACTTTGGCGTTTTCTTCACTTTTATGCTCCAAAAACGTCCGAATTGCTTCCTTTTCCAGATTTCTCTCCCAAAGTACCTAAAATCACAAAAGGAACGCTTTAGGGCAATATTTGATCAAATAAATTCGGATTCGGGCTTAAATGACCCCCTAAAAGTGGTTCATTTTTCGCCTCATCAATCATCTTATGGAGGAGCTAAGTGTGGCCGCTGTGCACCAAGCCTCCTTAGTTGCACAGCTGAAGGCGAGGTATGCTGGTGAATGTAGCAGTAGTGCGCAAAAGGATGAGGAGATTGCACTGGTGAAAGCGTAGTTGGCTGGTGCTCGGGCTGAGGTAGAGTCCAAAAATGCGTATGCTACGAGGCTTGCTGAAGAGAAGATGTCATTAGTTGCCCAAGTGAGCCAAGAGCGTTATGCTTTTAATCATTACAAGGCCACTTGTCTTTAGGCTTTGAAGTACATGGAGCAAAACAAGAGCGAACACTTCTCTAAGTTGGATGAGTTGTGGAGGATGCGTTGGAGAAGCAAGAGATGAAGTTGCGCAAGCTCAGTATTGAGTACGATGAAGAGCTTTACCCCCAACTTGTGTCATCAATTGCTGAGCACAGGTGGCTTATCAGCCATGGCTTGCGTCTTGCTGCTATGGGTACTCTGGAGTCCCAAGAAGTGATAGAGTCATTTGGGAATGTTGTTCAATGCGCATTGGCCCGTGGCAAGGCGGAGGCTGTAGAGGAGCTCCATGGGAACAAAATGTTGACAGTGCCTATCGCCCAAGTGCCAGGTTACAACGAGGATGCTTATGCTGAGCTTATCGCTGCTATGGAGAATATGAAGCTTTTAGAGCTTCCTCACATTGCTCAACTGGAGCGCGACCAAGACTACCCCATAAGTGTTATCATGGAGGGGTTAACCTTGGCTAAGCACACAACAGAGGACGCCGAGGCGCAACCTGATTACTTCCTGAAGCCAGATGTGTCGCAGCTGCAGGTACCTGTCTTTGCTCGTCCGCGTGACATCCTGAACCCTTTTGCCCTTGAGAAGGAGGTCCCTCTAAAGGAATCCTTGGAGGCTCATGCTACGAGACTTCCAAGGAAGAAGGGTGTGAAGGGGAAGGCCATCCTTTGTGGTCTTGGTGCAGCGCATATTCCTAGGTCTGATGGGGTACCTGTTAGCGTGGCGACAGTGTCACCCAAAGATAGTGATCTTTTGAAGAAGCTGGCAGTGCCGCGTGCCGGGTCGGCAGCTCAGAGCTTAAGCGCTCCCAAAGTTTTTAGGCCGTTTAGCTTTGTTATATTTTGTAATAGATTAACATTTTTGTTGCACATGTGCATGTTAAATCTATTATTTGTATGAACTCGTAGTCCATAATAAAATGTTATTTTTTGAAAATGCGATTGTACGCATGTTGTATCATGATGTTTGTACTTAGTTATCTGTCTTTGCATAAAAGACGTCTAAGAGTCAAACTGTTATATAAACGTTTTTAAAAGAAATTACAGGAATCACTTATAACATAATCGTGTATGAAGTTCGAATATATATAAAATTAACAAGTGTATGTGTTGATATGCAGCGTACTGCGAATACCATATCAAGGAGTCAAGAGTCTTGACTCCTAATTTGTTAAACGCGCACAGTGTGCATTGTTGCGCATCCGTCGTGGGATACACATTGAACTTACTCCAACGTCTTGAGAGTAAGGTGTTTAACAAGGATGCGTGATCCGATGTTGATGGGTTTGCAACCCTCTTACTCAACGAGTTATTTAGTAGGTTTACTCATCCTTTTACCATCGTGGGTTTTAATATGTGCATGCACGCCATGTAGGCAAAAAGTAATATAACAACAATATTGAGACATACATAATATGTAAACAATAAAATAAAGTGTGTCGCGGAGTTAGCTAGAAACCACGACATTTAATTAATGCTTGCAAGTTTTTTGAAAAAAGAAAAGACATTTGAAACAAAATGTAAATACACGGATATTTATTGAGCACTTACTAAAGTGCGGATGTGTCCGTGTATAGGGCCGTAGCCTTTCCTAAAGATAGCATCTCTTGAGATTGCAAATATTCCATGTGCGTTGCAGCTCACGGCCATCCATGTCCCGCAGCTTGTACGCGCCTTTTCCTAGTGCTTCAATGACTTCATAGGGTCCTTCCCACTTTGGTCCAAGTTTTCCTGTATCTTCTGCGTGGCTTGTGTCATTAGTGCGATATACAAAGTCGCCTGGTCTGAATGAGGTGTTTCGAACTTTAGCATCGTAGTAGCCCTTCATTTTCGACTTAGCTCTTGCCTCACATATAGCTGCGCGTTCGCGCCTTTCTTCCAATAGGTCCAAGTCTATACGCCGTTCGTCATCATTGGTTGTGACATTAACTTCCGCCGTACGAATAGTTGGCATCCCAATTTCGGCTGGTATGACAGCTTCTGTCCCATAGACAAGAGAAAAGGGAGTGTCTCCAGTGCTAACTTTGATTGTCGTGCGGTGCGCCCACAAGACGTGCGACAATTCATCCACCCATCTTCCTTTGTGTTTGTCTAGGCGCGCTTTGATTCCTTCGCCCAGACTACGATTTGCGCGCTCAACCAAATCATTAGTTTGTGGGTGTTTAACCGACGCGAAGTGTTGTGTGATATTTAGTTTCGCACACCAGTCTTTGAACAGGTTATCACGTAATTGTTTTCCGTTGTCCAAAATGATTTCCCCAGGTAATCCAAAGCGGCACACAAAATTTTCCCACACAAATCGTTTTACTTGATTACCTGTGGTTGTCACCACTGCTTTTGCCTCAATCCACTTAGTGAAGTAGTCTATTTTCACAATAAGAAATTTCAGTCCCCCTGCTGCAACAGGGAAGGGGCCTGCAATGTCGATACCCCACTTATAAAATGGCCATGGCGAAGTAATAGGCGTTAGCTCTTGTCGTGGTTGGCGCGGGATGGGTTTATGAACTTGGCAGTCGTTGCATTTCCTTATCACATCACGCGCATCGCGATGCATAGTGGGCCAGTAGTATCCTGACCGCAAGGCTTGCGCTACAACGGACCATGGTCCTGAGTGCATACTGCATGAACCGGCGTGGATCTCTCGGAGTACGTAATCTGCCTGAAGAGGCCCAACGCACCGAAGCCATGGTTGTAGGAATGAGCGCCGATATAGGATACCATCCCGAAGTTTAAACCTCTGCGTTGTGCGCCGTATCCGTCGAGCGTCCTTCTGCTCATGGGGCAATATGCCCTTGCTTATGAAATCGATGATATGGGTCATCCATGTAGGATCCTGCTCCTCTATCACTGTGGATATCTCCATCTCCGAGATGGATTTGTTTTTTAGGGTCTCCACCAATACTTGTTTTGATAGGTGCGCAAAGCTTGTAGATGCGATCTTACTTAGTGCATCCGCTTTTCTGTTTTCTCCTCTAGGAACTTGTTTAATGGTGAACCTGTCGAAACCCTGGATTAGTGACTTGGTCTTGTCGAGGTATTGAACCATGTTATCCTCTTTAGCCACATATTCACCCGACACATGATTGGCTACTAATCAGGAATCCACATTTGCTTATAGGTTGCGTACACCCATTCGAGTTGCAATGCGTAATCCAACAATTAGGGCTTCATACTCTGCCTCGTTGTTCGTGGTTGTGAATTCCAAGCGCAGTGCGTAAGTGAATCCCATTCTTTCTGGACTGGTGAGAATAAGGCCTGCGCCCGACCCGTCCACGCATGAAGATCCATCCGTGAATAGGACCCATGGTTCGTGTAGTTCTATCTCGCTCTGTGAAGGTGCAGCATCAGTGTCTGTTTTTTCGATGATGAAGTCTGCTAGTACCTGTCCCTTAATCGCAGTGCGTGGTCTATAAGAGATGTTATGCTCGCCTAGCAAGACACTCCACTTTTGTAATCGCCCCGATGCGTCGGGTTTGGAGATAACTTGCTTGATAGGTTGGTCCGTGATCACTGCTATTGGGTGTGCTTGAAAGTACCTGCGCAGTCTTTTGGCAGCGAATACTAACGCCAAGACCAACTTTTCCATTCCGGTATAGTTAATCTCTGTCTTCTTGAGTGCTCTGCTTACAAAATATACCGGTGTTTGTACGGAATTCCTATCTGTCAGTATTGTTGGCATGTCAAGTACGCAAGCCTTCCTCTAATAGTTCACGGAACAAAATATAGCTCCGTCGCTTGGTTCCTTTACATTAAAAAAATAATAATAATAATAATTAAAAAAAAAATCTAGATTGTTTTATATATAAATGGGTAGTAGAAGAAATGAAGGTGAGATTTTTGCACATCATGATGCGTAGGGTTTATATATAGTTCAGATGAAGACATGGAAAGACTTTTTTAAAGTTAGTTAATGTTTTTGAATACAAAAGGAATTAAATCGATAAGATATATCTTTGGTGTTCGTTGCATTCATCGACTACTGTCACATAGATTATTAGTGAACCCAATTAATTGGATAAGAAAATAACGTCAACTTAATAAGAGACTATCAATTCTTAGAAGTTAAACTATATCCTTTACCAGTTATAATGCCCGTGCACGCACGTTTTTTTTTTTTTTTTTTTTTTTTTTTTTTTTTTTTTTTAATTTTTTAAATCATATATTTTTATTTATTAAAAAACAAATAATTTAATTTTTGTTTTGTTTGATTTATAATGTTTAATTATAGTTTTTTATTATTAAAGATACTTATTTAAAATTTTTAATCTTATTGTTAATTGCATCTTATCTATATTTTTTGTATTTATCTTCTACTTGTGTTATGGATAAATATAAAATGTTATCTAATAAGAAAATAATCTTTTTTTTAAATAAAATTATTACTAAATAAGGTATGATTTGATTTTTTTGAAATGAAAAAGTCCCCACTTGAGGTTTTATTTTATTATATAAAAGAATTATTGTAAGAGACTATAGTAATTTTTTAGAAGCATGTTTATTGCCAATATTGATATGCAAGAACTTAAATTGCAAAGTATTTGGAACGTAGTTAGGCAGAAAAATTGAAGGACTCAAAATAGATGTTTTGAATGTTTAATGTCCGGAAAAAGTTCTTTATAGATCCAACTTTTATCATAAAACTCATCAAGCAATGTTAGCCACTCATTTTTTTTTATCAAAATAAAAAAATAAACTTCCACCCTTTTATTAAAACTTAAATATCTCGCAAACCGTAAATCGTCAAGCTACAAAAAAATACCATCGCGACGAAAATTAAATTATCTTTCTATAGACATGCATTGTTATATACTTTCGGCGATTTTTTTTATAACTTTTTTTTTTCAAATTTTTCGCCCAGAAAAATCATATATGATTCTTACAAATCATATATGATTTTTAAAAATCATATATGATTCGTAAGAATCATATATGATTTTTAAAAATCATATATGATTCGTAAGAATCATATATGATTTGATTTTAACGAATCATATATGATTTTTCTGAACGGAAATTTAAAAAAAAAAATTCGTCAAAAAAAAAGTTCGTCGAAAGTATATAATAATGCATATCTATAGAAAGATGATTTAATTTTCGTCGCGATGGTATTTTTTTTGTAGCTTGACGATTTACCGTTTGCAAGATATTTTGTTTTAAAAAAAATGTGAAAAATAAAAATAGGTAGCTATGATTGATACATTGGTTATATGGCAAATATGAGATCTATATTGATCTCATCTCATGTCTTCGTAACTTGGTAAATCGATTCAAGGGTCACATTCTTTTCCCATATCAACAATGGTTAACATGATTCTTTAAACACATTATATTTATTACTACGTATTAAATAATTTATAGCTTTCTAAATTCAATAGTTAACATGATTTCACAAAGTTAGGTTAGTTTAACCTTATTTTTAGAAACTTGTTTAGTTGAATTCCAACAATCATAGAGCAATTAGAGGAAATGAAACACCTTAATATCAGGACGCAAATGATTATGCCATCGCTCTCGACATTGTTTTTCGGCTCTACCAATCATCTGCTCAGCGATATGAGCCCATTTCTGCTCTCCATGTAGTTTCACCAATCTAAGTAGCTTCCTACATAACATAAAATTGGTTATTATTGTTCAATATTCATGCATGGAATCACACTTGACATTCAGGCTAAACAATTATCTGAAACCATTAAGAGACAAATCGAACCAATCTCGGAGATGTGGAAAAGGTTCACCAAATCAGAAACATAAATGTTGGTAGCACAAAAGTTAGTAGCAACAAATTACATATTCCATCCCTACATCGGTGTTGTTTAAGGTGCCAGCTCATCAAAGTGAGGCACATGATTTACAAAAAGTTTTAGACACAGACACACATACATATAAACAAAAGCATCATAGAGAAGAGTTGGTGAAGACATTGCCTATAACTTGGCAAGACCATTATACAGATAGCAATTTATTTCATATGTCCATTGTCCCCTGATCAAATTCTTTCGACTGCCACCCTTTAATTTCATCTTCGTACTCGATTTGGCTACTTCATTGTTCACACGCATGTTTCGATAACTTCTCGAATAAACACCATGATCAGCAGCAAACATTTTGTTCATAGGTAAACATGTACCGATAAAACTTCATAATGGCTTTGACTACTTTGACCTTGTAAGAACCTACCAATGGCATGTGTGCAAGCATCCGTTCAATGTCTGGCCGGAAGCATGACCAACTCACATTCTACACAACTCTGTATATAATGGTTTAGTATGACTTGATTGTAAGTTGTAACTCATGGGAGGCAAAGAGATGAAGGGTTCATAATCTTAATTGTCACATTGTAACTCCATGTTTCTTTGTATACCTCTGATTAATGTTCTAACTTTAATATTCGATGTTGTATATACTTCACATTAAATTATGGGACTCCATCTTGAGTGTCTTGATTACTCCACATTTAATCAAGGGACTCAATCTTATAGTATTACGAGCCAGCATGGCCCGTGCGATGCACGGGCTTTGTTCACCATAAAGAATCATCGGTTTGGCTAGGGTTATGTGTATTTGGTTATTATGCTTAGTTTTGATCGGGGATACTTGACTAAATAAATGAAGTTCATTTAAGTAACTTTTTCTAAATGTAACTGTTTAAAGAAAAAGGTATCAAATACATGAGTGACTTTCATCATCGTAAACTTGTTATTTTAAACACGTAGTTATACTACACATAACTTATGTGGTTTTCTTTTGTCTCTTACACCATAACTGATGTATCAACTTCGAGTCTTGTCTTTCATTTGTAATGATTGCGTCGTTATATCTCCTAAGTGGTATCGGTTGATATAGACATCCTATAAATAAAATTTGTAACCAAGTATTAAAAAGCTTTTATATTTATTGAAGTTTGTCTCAATATTAATTGTATTTAGAGATATTGGAGTCTTATTCATGGTACAATGGTCTATTATAACAAATTAATTAAGCAATGAATGAGTAAATAGGGGGTGTTTGGGATGACTTATTCAAAATAGATTATGCATTTTGAAAACTCATAATCACATAATCAGCTGTCAACAACCGCGGTTCTAAAACATAGTGTTTAGATTTGTCACTAAAAAGGTGGAAATCCGCCTTTGGTGAGCTTGAAGTGTATTGATCTCAGCATTCAAAAATAGAGTTGCATTCAAATGAGTTACCTAAATCATCCATTCCAACCAAATTGTTACGTTACATTCTAGCAAAACAATCACTACAAACAGTATTCCCATTGTCAACTGTTGGTGCATTACCATTCTCATTATCTCCCCGATGTATATGCATGTACCCTCACTTGATTTTTTTCTCGTCACTGAGGAAGTTGGTTAACCCTAATACTAACGTTTGATATCTCCAATCCTTTTCTTGAAACATTGAAACTGGCTTCCAACTCATATATAATGTCATGTAGATAAACAATTTACCGACTTTAAAATTCATAGAATGATGTAACCAAAACCAAAATGGTATACCTATAAAAAAATGTTATTCAACATTCATTTGCGGTTACTATTTGGTTATCTTATTAGTTTGTAATATTACCTGTTTAGTTAAATTATGAGTTTGTTCTCTAACGGCTAGCCCTTCATTATATCAGACTTCTTTGTGTAATTATCATCAATACATTCCCTTTTTTCAGTGTAATCCATGATACTCTCATCACCTTTATCATCAATTTCACCGCCTGAACTTGTTCGATCATCACCAATGGGATATGATACATTAGTCAAACAAAATGTGCATGTTTATGTACTCTAGACGTACGCACGCACATGCTCAATGCATTTGTATGGGTACGAATACAATGTTCAATGCATTTGTATTTATAGGGATAAAGGATAAGTAAGGGCCTACATACAATAAGAAGTCCCGAAAGAGTAGTCTTATCATTTGCCTTCATGCTGTCCTTATTTACGGCGTCTACATTTACATGTAACTGCACAAACCAAGGAAGCACAACAATGTAAATACATATAACAAAGCACTAAAAATATCTCACAAGCTAATGTTTAAAGGAAAAAGGGCATGCCAACCTGTGTGATAATACAGCAGGCTGTGAAGTAGGATTAGGTAAATTTGATGACCGACTCGGTCACATGTCGTTCTTAGTGATTATATTTTAGCTAGCATGAGCATGAGCGTGTTGCAGACGTTTCGATTCTAGAATAGGTTGTTGGAGTCCATAACTATGAACGGAATGTGAACTTTAAAGTAAATTCTTATTTTCTTTCCCAAGATTCAATTGAGTTATCTTTTTCTTCTTGATACTGTCAAAGCAATACATACATGGGTGCAAATTGTTTCATTATAAATACATGTTAGTTATATTAAAAAGCATTATTATGCTCTCTTAACCCATTTAGATTAAAGTTCCTGTTATAAACATTTTTAAAAGGACGATCTAAAACCTTATTCTAACTGTTACACTTATGCTTCTTGATGGGGTTGAATCAAGATAAAGGTAGTATTGCCTAACAAAGAGCATAAACCACAGGCAAGTATATAATTAATCAGCAGAATTTAAGACTATTATGTCTACATGAGTTTACTCAAATTGTTATGAATGAATGAAGAAATTTTTTACAACTCTACCAGATAAATAAAAGAAAAATATCTTACCGAAAAGAAAAGCAGTGATTAGTAAACTTGGAGCCCGCATTGTTCATTTTCCCCAACAACTAAACAAAAACTTAAAGTAAATTTTATACAAAAACTTAAATAATATGTCCTTACTTATCACAGTAAAACGAATGCAGTTGAGGAAAAGGAGAATACATCTTTTCTTTTGTCCCGACCCAAGACTAAGAGCTCTTGAATGATAAGCAAGTAAAACCTGAAAAAAATATTGGCAAAATGGTAATTTTAGCATGACCATTGGAGCCTAGAAACATGGGAATATGATAGACTTCGAAAGTGTGGCAACAAAAACAACACATATATTTTAAATGATGTTATTTATAGTATCCAATGATAGGTGGTTGAAGGGTCTATGTATTTATTTGAAGGCAAATGAAAGGAGCAAAAGATGAAGGGTTTGTGTATTTATTTGAAGGCAAATGAAAGGAGTAAAAGATTAAATGAAGGAGAACCTTCTTAGTTCTTCACATTTATTAACTCGGTACAATATTCATTAGCTTAAACCACTTATTTAGATTAGCTTAAACCACTTATTTGTGTTTCTTGGCTTGTTGCATTAATGCTAACATTGAATATGGGAACTCATTCTTTATATATAAGAGGCATTACGACCCGTGCGTTGCACTCGGGCTCATCTTTGTTAATAGTCTGTTTTTGTTTGTTAATATAAAATCATATAATTGTCAAATAAATTAATTTTCATATTAGTTGTTTATGATGGTATTAGTAATTATTATACATATTTAAAATAGTTTTGTCATACTAAATGATTACATGTGAAGAGATTGTTTTTTATATGTTACAATTGAAAGAGACTCTTCAAATGTAGTATTTTAATTATAATAAGTTATATAAATTATTTCTAATCTACATTAAATATATGATTGTTGGTTGTTAATATCTTATCTTTCATAAAACATTTTATATAACGAAAAAAGATGTCAACTTCTGCAAAATCATGGGAAACATAAATGAAACAAACAATCGAAACGGCGAAAAAATTAAGTTGGATGAGTTAACAATTCAATATGCAACACATTGTTGTAACCTTTGTATTGAAAATGAAAATAATAAGTCATGTTATTGTTCAAAGCAAGAAGTTGACAAAGAATCAGTAAATAATTTTTGGATTGAAACCCCACCCGTAATTATCATATCAGATGATGAAATGGTATGAGTTTTCTTACTTTCAATAGAAATAATAACAAACATTTATGTGGTTTTACTTATATCTAATTATTTTCAGGAATCTGATGGCGAAAAAGATAAGTGGATGTGTGTCAATGAAGATTGTTTATATCATGAGAATGACGAATGGATATGCATTAAAAAAGATTGTCTATATCACAATCTTTTTCTTGATTACAATGATGAGAATGTTGCTGAATTTGCTTTCAAGAAATTATAAAATATTTAAAAATAGTTATGTTACATTGCATAATTTAGTGTGCAATTTTTATGCACATTTTATCATAAGTATAAGGGTTTTTTGTGTCATTCTACTACTTTATTTTTGAAAAATGAGATTAAACATGTTGGAAAATGAGATTAAACAGGATGAGTTAAAACTAAATTTTGATCCATTTAATTTATTTAAACATGTTAGCATAAGAATTTCATTATTATTATTATTATTATTATTATTATTATTATTATTATTATTATTATTTTCATATAATTTTTTTGCTACTTATCGAAATTTTGATTAATATGCAGACCCGTACTACGTACAGATGTTTGATCTAATTGCTGTTTGCGTTATTTGAAAGCCGTAGACTAATCTTGCTTTACGGACGTCATGATGATACTTTTGTTGTAAATGTAACTTATATTCTAATCTACCTTATATATATATCATTGTTAATATAAATAATTAGAGCAAAATTTACAATTGGATTACATTTATATACTTTTAGCCTTCAAGTCTATTAATAAGTCTATCATTTCATTTGCAACGTTTGATCTTTTGATATGAAAAAAAACTTGAATCTCATTAATAATTACGGAATACAATAAGTGAAGGGATAATTAACAAAGAATTGCAACCGAAATAATATCTCAGTTGCATACAAATGTTGCATTAATTAACTTGACATGAATGAGAGAACTAATTAATACATGATGCCCAATTACCTCCATGCCACCTAACGTCTTTTGAGTTTTGACATGCAAAAACTATAAGCTCATTGTCATCATCTGTTACCACAACTCGTACAAACCCAACTCTCTAAAAATCTTAGTCCCCTACTCGTTGCTTATCTCGCTAAACAGCTCCCTATTTTGCTAAAATACATTTCATTTTATTTCCAAACAGCAGCATCATCCAAAAAAAAAAAAAAAAAAAAAAAAAAACAATGATCAAAATCATGCCTTGCCACTCCAAGTGTAGGCATCAGTATGACACAAAGCAGTATACAAAATCTGATTTTCTAAAATACATTTCATTTTATTTCCAAACAGCATCATCATCCCAAAAAAAAAAAAAAAAAAAAAAAAAAAAAACAATGATCAAAATCATGCCTTGCCACTCCAAGTGTAGGCATCAGTATGACACAAAGTAGTATACAAAATCTGAACACGAACTTCATCGGCTTGTGGCGGCGCAACTTCTACATCTTCAATCACTAAAGGCTTATTAGCCTCGTACGCAACAGTAGCTACACCCACAAATAAAACACAATCAGAGATTAAAGATACAAAAACAAATAAATGTTACCTTTGCAAGTGATGACTTTTCCTTGAGTAGAAGCCACCCAAAATCTTAGAGAAAAAAAACATAGCCAAACAAAACACAATCAGAGATTAAAGATACAAAAACAAATAAAATGTTACCTTTGCAAGTGATGACTTTTCCTTGAGTAGAAGCCACCCCAAAATCTTGAGAAAAATAATAATAATAAGAGATTAAAGATACGAAAACAAATAAATGTTACCTTTGCAAGTGATGACTTTTTCTTGAGTAGAAGCCACCCCAAAATCTTCACATAGCCTACCAAAATGTCGATCGACACCAAAATAAGTACTTATTTACAAACAAATTCAATACACCAAGTCATTGAAAAGAATAAAGCATAGGCTACTAATCTTGATTGATTACATACTATCACACTATACACAAAATCTATGATGATAATAATATAATATATATACATTAATTCATCTATGAATTTGGACTTGAAGAAGAAGTTGGGTATGTGTGAAAGTGCACGAATGATAGAATGGTTGTGACTATGGATGGTTTTTATAGTTGCTTCAAGCAATAAGATGCCAACAACACTTCATATTCAACAATTATGAGGATTGATGGTGTGTATACCTTCATTTATTCAGCAATTATGAGGATGTATGGTTTGTATACCTTCATTTACACCGGCCTATTGAAGAGTTGCGAACTGATGAAAGAAGCAAATGATTAAATGAAAATAAAGGCTCCTAATACACCATGGTTACATGAACACGAAACACTTCATCTTCACCTGCATTATTACACCATAATAAAGGCTCCTAATACACACTTTCAATGCAGCAACACTTCGTATGGTTTCAATCATTTACATTCGAAGCACTAAATGTAGCTCATATGTACTTACCACTTAAGCATGAACATTGAATCAAAGTACTTACACATGAAGCCTCCGCATTTATAGCGTTATTTGAAAGCCATAGACTAATCTTGCTTTCTGGTCAATAGTACTCCTATAATAGTAACTTTGACATGTTTGCTAGCCAATTATTTGATCACCTAATGTTTACAAATTTCACTCATAACCTCAAAATCTGAATTATAGCATAATGATGAAAGTTTTCAACAGTTCATTCCCACATAGATATATGGGTGTTACATTTGATAAACAACTCAATACACCGTACTATGAAAATAATGCAGAAAATATTCAAGTTTATGCTGCTGCACACTTAAACTTTATGTTGCTTGCTATGCGTTAATGCTGCTGCGTTTAGAGTTTATGCTGCTGCATTTAGAGTTTATGTTGCTGCGTTGCAACTGGCAACTTCAGCTTACCACTAAAACTTCAGTTTGCAACTGAAAAGCATTGCTTGCAACTAAAAGTTCAGCTTGCCACTGAAAAGCACAGCTTGTGACTGAAAACTTCAGCTTGCAAATGAAGATGTTAAACATCAGAAAATGAAAACCATTTACGGCAAATATGATATTTAATTGAATAGTTGCAAACAGAAATACCATATTTTCAGCCCCAACAAATGCAACATGTGTGAGTAATGTGATGTGTTTTCCTATTGAATATATAAGCCTCGATAGATATTACCTACATAAACTTTGGATCATGTAAGGACACCTGTAGCATAATCATTATACATTATCAAACAATATAACATGAATACAACATGTAGACAAATCAAGCAACTTATATAACATGAATAAAGAATTCATAGAACTCACCTGAACATGTATGTATTTTCACCCTCCACTACTTCTTCCCATTTATTTATAGTAGCTATAATGTGAGTTACTGCAAACGAAAGGACACACTTTGAGTTAATGTGTCATTCATTTTGCAGGCATTAAAGTCAGATTTTAAGGTAAATAAACACTAATCTTTAAGACTTCGGAAGATTGGAAGTCATCTCTTTAAGGCTCCACAATAACCGCAGGGACACTTGATCTTCTTCACATTTTAGTGCTATTGAATGAGGCATGCATGAAATACAACTCGAATCACTAATTCCACACCAATGTACTTACCATGAAGCATGAAAATTAAATGAACGTACTTACGCATGAAGCCTCCGCATTTATAAGGGGACTGAATCTTTATATATATATATATATATATATATATATATATATATATATATATATATATATATATATATATATATATATAACAACTATTTAGTTTTATAAATCAAATAAAAAAATTGGATGTCTTGGACCATCGTCTATCTCACCCACTTTCAAGAACGGTGCGAATAAAATACGAAAGAAATTAATTGTGTGCATATTTCTATTTTAAAGAAGTCAACATCGGCAAATAATTATTACTATTTTATGTTAATATTGTTACAAACATTCTAACCTATACCACTTAAAACTTAAAGGACACTCATTTCTTGGAAATTACTTTTGACTAGCAAATATATAAATTCTATTATTATTGCAGAACTTTACCATTTATAATGGATCCAAAGAGCCACGTTGTTAAAAACGAGTTATTTTCATCAACTTTAACCAAAAAGACATGTATTGATTGTACTCTTTTTGAGTGAACCAATTCATCTATTAAAAATAGGGAACTTTCATTTAGAACAAAATTTAATATAAGGAAAACCCTATACGAAAAAGCTATGATTTCGATTTGATGTCCTAAAACAACTATGCTTTTATAAAACGTTATGTAATATTTTTGGCATAGTTTTATTAAAAAGAAACATGGTTAATAATTTTCTTTACGTAATACACTTGACTCGTTATCACAATCTTTAGTGTTTTATTTAGCAAAATCGTTAGTTTATTACAAATAAAAGTCACTAGAGAAACTCAAATAAGCATGACCAATATCATTTTTTTTCCTGGAGAGATTCGATATTGGACACTGACTTAACCTAACAAATTCAAAAGCATGCATGGTACTCTTTAGTACACGTAAATTGTTATACTTGCGTACGACAAAAACATAATCAAGTCGACAACAAAAAAAAAGTTAGCAGCTCTAACATTAGATCATCAAAATCATCAATTTTTTCATACAAAAATATAAGGATAATTCCTAATATGCCCCGATTGCCCAATTGATTTAATTTTTTGCCCCATAATTTGGAGTTTGAGTATTTAGACCAAGGCAATCTGTAGTTTTTGGGCAACTGGCGGCCCTTATGTCGGACACTTGGCGTCATATGGGTCGAGTTGCCAAGTTGCCTGATGTAAATACAGAAACTCCGAATTATGATAAAAAAACAAATCAATTGAACAATCGGGCCATATTAGGAATTATCCCAAAAATATATTAGATGGATAGGCTCATATATAGGCCTTCAAGCTAATGACAAAGTAACATAAAGCTGATATTGTAAGTACAAACAATAAAGTATAAACGTGAATTTGATAATGTACTCTAATTCAGATATATTTAAATGATAAGAATTGTCAATAATCTGGTTTAAATTCTGAGAACAATGGTTGTTTTAGATTCGATATTATGGTTCCAGTTTGGACCAAATTTGTAAGTACTATTTATATGCTTGGTGGTCACACCAACCCATTATCATATAAAATAGACAAAATGAATGTTTATGTCAATGCATATTTTAACACAAAGTACTGATGATGCTCAAGTAATGGTTGAGGTTCCGAAGGTTTCTTTGTGAGTAGTTTATAGGAATAAAACTTGAGTTGCGGTCATGGTCGGTATTTCACCCGTTTTCATGTTTTTGACCGGGTGAATACGTGCTCTCAAGTGGTTATGTGATTTGTTTGTGTGCGTATGATGACACAGGCTCCTCAATATCTAGGATCGTTGTAACTTTAGGATCGTTTTGGTCAAAAATATGAAATGTGGTTTAGCTTCGTTCTAATTTTTAGCTTCTTG
Source organism: Artemisia argyi (assembly GCA_030686995.1). Taxonomy (NCBI): domain Eukaryota; kingdom Viridiplantae; phylum Streptophyta; class Magnoliopsida; order Asterales; family Asteraceae; genus Artemisia; species Artemisia argyi. The sequence goes on along the minus strand of CM060708.1, from coordinate 317,735,921 downwards.
CTAGTATTTAATTTAATAATATTATTCTTTCCAAAAAAGAAACTTGCGAAATTTCAAATAAATGCTTGCTATTACAAATATTTTTCATTAACAATCCTTTTTTGTGAAAATGCAAGTAATGGACATCAAAATTTTCGTTTTCCTAATTTTGGGTTTCATCTAAATTTAATCACATCAAGCCAATGTGACAGTTATGATCAAATCGTCTGTTCACTTCACACCATACATCGCAAAATGAACGTGGTAACAGTAAAAGGATCTATACGGGTAGCATACACACACATGTTATCGGCATATATTGGTATTAAAAACTTATCCGAAAGAGTGCTGTTGTGGTTATTATCAATGAACAATAAACAGGATCAGGTAAGTTTCAATCCAAGATGATTTTGGAATGTTAACAAACTATAAAGATGGGCATAATTTACATTTTGAGTTTTGACAAAAACCACTAGGTCAAAGCTTTCTACAGAGTATCAATCAAGAAACAGAAACAAGTGGCAAATATGAGATTTCGATAATAAGGAATCAATCAAAAAGATAGCCGAAGACTACATTTTGGCAATAAAAACCAAGCAGCTTCCTGTTTATCAAGAAATCGAATTTTTTTGGAAGAGTGCTTATCTATATTTTAAGAGAAGATTGGCAAAGTAACTTTTTGACTTAAAAGTTATAATGCCAGATGACGTTAACAAATTAAAAGGATGATCAAAGATGATATTTTGAAAACGCTAACATAAGGCTTTTGTATTTATCAAGAAACTAAAAAAGATTGGCAAAGATGATATTGTGACTAGAAAGTTTTAGTCCAAGATCATAACGAAGCGTTAACAAGTTTAAAGGACTAGTAAAGATGATATTTTGGCATGAAACACCAACACAATGCTACCTACTTAAGCTACTTACCTACTCAGGTGGGCGTAAACAGCCCCCTGGAAGAAGAAATTTGAACTTTTCTGCATTTTCAATCAAGTAAGTTGGTAGATGAACAGCTGAAGCCGAACGAGGTACAGATCCCATCTTCCCAATCAAGTCCTTGAAAGTATACTCTTCAGGTAACATGTCATAAAGATCATCACCATTGCAAATCTTTTCCTGGATTTTCTTATGATCCAAGTGTTCTTTGTGTTTGACACGGTCTGCATGGCTATATGCCTTCATTTTGTCCACAAATTCACTCAAATGCTTAAAACAGAAGCTGCAATGCCATCCTGTATCAGAAAGAACAAGCTCCGTTTGGCGTGAATGCATGTAACGAGTATTCTGATGGTAGATATGGCTTGTAGCCTTCCACGTTGGGTCCGTTGGAAACTCAAAAGAATACAGATACTTTCTCATATCAAGATGCAAAATTGGTGGCAACCCGTCACACCATTGAAGGAGCTTAATAGTATTTCTACTAGGAATCTCATCAGTATCCGCTACAATTAGTATATCCCCATTAGAAATACCCGAACTCCTAATCAAATCATTCATTGACACTCGATGGTGTCGCTCTACAGAAAACGGTTTTACACGCTGTCCTTTAGATGCTAATTCACCAGGAAGAAAACCATAAACAATTTTATCCTCAACAAAGGAAAAACGTTCACGGTTTTCAGCAAAAGTGAGAGCCTTTGGGATACCCGTAAAAGTAGCATTTGATTCAAGAATGATGAATTTAGTGACATACGGATCAAGTTCACCCCATCTAACTTCAAGCAAGTCTAACTCGTTGCTGAATATGATAGCATCAAATACTCTACGTGGTTTAGACCGTAAGGTCCATCCATGTAGTTTACAGATCGTACCCATAGAAGCGTTTTCAGCATAATAGTGAGGCACGTGCTGTAATGGACGAGGTGGTGTGTCCCATATCGGCCTCAAGAAGTATGTGATCTTTTCATAGTGGTTAAAGATTATTGTAAAACATATTGGCACAAGTATCAAGATTACCAAGCATCTAAATCCAGGAAGCCGTCGTCTAGAGACAACCAGTCTTGAAGCCATACTGCGCAGTGATCAAGATTAGCAGCAACTAGGAGCGTAACTTGGATCTTTCATGCTTTCAATAATCTGCATAGCAAACAGATTATAATTTTATGATCAAGTTCTTAACTTTTTACATTTTCGTCAATAGTAACTAAGTAGCAGCAACATACATGATTAAAATGCCGTAGTCAAATACAAAATCTCAAAGCTGCAAATGTATCAAACTAAACTCAAATTTACGCTTACAACGGCAAGTTGACAATTCTGGCTATTTTTTTCTTAAGCATGGAAATTCACATTTGCTACTGTATCATTTAACATGCATGTAACATGTATATGATGAAACAAACCCAAATTGCAAATGAAAAAAGATTATTTTTTCTTTGGTATTACTCACTTATTTGACCAATTAAACAAACAAGCTTTGGGATTGCAGAAGGAATTTTGTCTGTTATTAAAATTAACTTTGGTAACATCTCATGTAAACACTATACAACAAATATCAAAGATCAATCTATGTGAAAAATAAAAATCACTAAAATGTAGCAACCATTTTTTTTTTTTTTACCATTTACCCTGAGTGAAACAGAGAGTCATGTATGGAAAATCCATCAAAATCATACAGTGTGGGTGCTAGCATAGGATTATCTGCTTTCAAAATATTCAACATGCATACTTTCAAGTGCTTATGTTTTCTAAAATAAGCAGATATAAGCAATTTTTAAAATTGTTTGGGAGTGCTTTTCAGCTTAAAACAACGTGATAAGCAATGAAGAACTTAAATACGCAATCACAAACACCCCAAAAGGTAAAAATCAGTCACAAAAAGTGTCGCGGTATATATGATGGGAGTGTATGAAGGATTGCTATTATCTCCTTTAAGCAATATCGCTATGCTTGTATTTAAGTACTTATTCTTAATAAAATGAGAGCATAAACAAATTTTAATAGGCTGGTTCGAAGGTTTTATAAACATTAATCACTTAGAAAGGAAACCCAAACACACCTAAAAAAATGTAAAATTATACTCTAGTGTACAAATCACCTCTCATACACCGTTTCGCTTTATAAATTTAACATGCTAACATAAACACATCAACAAACTAACATTCCATAAACACAGAACACCAATTAGTACAAAAACATATAAAAAACCATGATCATGAAATGAAACATAATACCTTAACAATGACCAGCTTTTTATATTCCAAACCCAAATTTCGTTAAAATATTTACGTTACATATGTTGGATTAGAAATAGATTTAGATTTAAAAACATAGATTGGAATGATTGGTGTATTTGCCCATTTGGATTGATGTAATTGTGGTTCTCCTTGCGGTCCTCGTTTTGACGACTCACAAGTGGTCCTCGTTTTGCCCATGAAATGAGATATAATACCTTAACAATGATCAGCTTTATATTCAAAAACCCAAATTTCGTTAAAAATATTTTACGTTACATATGTTGTGTTTATATACAGACAGATCATGGGACAACAACAAAAATATTGTGAAACCAGGTAACGAATAAAAAACTGCCACGTGTTGGTTAAATAGCTTGTGACTGTACGATTGGTGGGGTTTATAGTTGTTACTGTGGGGTGAGAAGTAGAGAATGTTTTGTTGTATGAAATGTGAGTCTTGTGTGAATTTATTGCACATGGAAAATTGAAATTTTATTCCTTTTTTTAGTAATAGAAATTGATTAATCTTCTTTTCATTTATTACATGAATTTAAGTAGAAAGCATTAAATTTTTTTTAAGGGACCAAAAGTGGTTATATTTCGTACACTGACATAAATTTTTATGTTTCTTTTTAAAGTTTAACTTTATTAAAGATTTGAAAATTTTGTTCTACAATATTTTTGTTATAACTCAGCATAAAACATCATTATTTCATTTATGGTGTTATAGAATAACCCTTATCCACACATAACGTAATAAAATAAAATAAACCCTACGGCATAGGTTGGTCCTGACGGCGCCATACCCTATTGCACGAGGTAGTGTCGCTGTGGCGCCATAGGGTGGGTTGGTGGTTTGGCACCATAGCTACCAGCCATGCATACAAAATGCTCTGAATCTTTTGTAGGCCCTGACCGACAACAAAACATTGTAGCTATAACGTAAAAGCTAATAATTTTTTTTCAACATACTATGAAAACTATTTAAACAAAATGTCTTTTCTTAAGGATAATTGAATATAGTTGTTCGTTTAACTATTTATTATGTACGAGACATGCAGAACCCGTGCTACACACGAACTTGGTATCTAAGTGTTTTCGCGTAATGTATGTATGGTTGTTGATCATTGAAATGTTTTTGTTTATGTTTTTTAAATATAATTTTTTTTTGATGAGTTTATAGTTTAGTAGTTAGTGTAGCTGGTTTTTCTTTTCAAAGTTTGTTTTCAATGATTTGTTTTATTATTTTCATTTGATGTTGGCCATTTAATTGAAATAGACTTTTAATATTCATGGTTGTAACTTATATATTCTTTGTCTTATATAGAATCACACTTTTAATATTCCTCGGCTTTTTTCATACAACAACATTGGGCTGATCTAATTGTTCGTAGCATATTGATCAGCACTAATTTTCGTCAGTTTAATGGTCAATGGGCTCATAAGTTGTGATTTTGTTATCACAAATACTCAAAATGATTTTATAAGTCGAAGAGGGTGTTCATAGCGTAATGTTTGGCACTAATTTTCGTCATGTTTGAAACTCATTGTTTGCTGATAGTCGGTTTTTGTTGGTCAATGCTGTTATTTCGTTACCTTTAACTTTTTTTAATTTGTTATTATAATTTACAAATAGGCGCCCGTTTAGCTCATGCCCATTTAAGCCTGTTTCTGTTCGGGACAAGCCCGTTTAGACCGTGACCCGTGCCTGCCAGGCCGGCCCGTTTTGCCACGTCTATGTGTTGTGTACGTGATTAAATGACGTATAGCCATATAAATACACAATATCAAAAAGATTATGTAGTGCTAACGTCACTGTCATAACATTGTGAAACATATAGATGCTAATTTAACATATTCTTTTTGGATAAAAAATGAACTTGTTAGTAACAAAAAAATTAATTGTTACAAAAAATGATTTTATCATGTATATATTTTGATAATTTTAGTCTTTAAGCGACATAGATGTTCCATTTTATGGGCTTGGTCGTAAGACAAAGAAAAATGACATTTTCGTGGCATGTAAATTATAGTTTCTTTATAGGTTTGTTGTTTCATCATAAGGTCAACATCTTACCATCTTCTATTCGTTCTTTGAGACACTTGTTATGGCCATGATGTTTTTGCAAAAGTCAAGTCATCATTTATACAAATGTTTAGGTTGGTCTGTAATGACTGTTGGTATTTTTCGACTTATGATTTGTCTTTGGTAATCACATCTAACTGTGGGAAAAAAGTTGAATGGAGATTATAAACAATGTTGACTGACAACGTGGTTGAGAACATGGAATGCCAAATTAACGAATCAAGATACACACACTTTCATCTAGAATCAAATTTCTATAATGATATGTCCACTTTTATTTACAAACTTACCATTCCTCTATCAGATTCCAAACATGTTTAGATTTGACAAACTGAGTCTTCATAATTGTTGAAGCACATTCAGATTATCATAGTATTTACCATTTAATTTCAATTCTTTTAACCTTACATTATTTTAGCACATATAACAATGATCATCCTAAGTTAAACGCTACATGAATATATTAAAAAATGATCAGTTTCGGAAAATTATAGTGTGTGCTAATTGTTGCTATTGGCTAAGACGTGATCAGTGGCATCATGAACCATGAGATTAATTTCTTTCATCAAAGAAAATATCCATTCATTATACAAAAAAGCATCCAAAACTAATTCTTCGCAATCAAATTGAACATACCCATAACACTTGCTCTTTCCATCATCATTTCAATGCTTTCCAGCTTTCCCATTCTCCGCGTTGCATGCTTCTACTGATTGTCCACATACGCCTGTTCAATTTATGTGTCATTTGACTCATTTATGTTGGGTAATATCACGAATAAAATTTTCTTTAATAATGCTAGGATTGAGAATATCCAAACGTATGTCAGCAACTAAAATAGGCATCAATAATAATAATAATAATAATAATAATAATAATAATAATAATAATAATAATAATAATAACAACTTAGGAGATCAGCAACTTTGAACACAAAAACCATTATCATTTATCATCTATTTGAGTAACATCAGACGTATTCAAATGGAAATGCTTTTTTGTACAATTATCCTAAAGAATTCATCAAATACGACAACACATAAACATTAAAAAAAAGGATATATACATATGAACTCATATTTTGATAATCACCATCATGAATTTATAACTAATGTAACTAATCTCTAATCTACATATTCCTACCCACATCAAAATCACCAGATTCACCATTTCTAATCATCAGTTTTTTGGCAATCAAGAATGAAGAATGAACTTATTATACAATTTTGAAAATCAAGAATGAAGGTTCGAACTTTTGTGTTTGTGCATGTGATTTTGGCCGGTTTATATAAGCATAGATTAGGTTAAATCATAAATTATTCCTGCAACCTTTTCAACTTCGTCTCAATAAATAACCGACTTTTAATTTTATACTAAATATTATGTGATCAATTCCGGCAACCATTGCACTTCATCTCCTTTCATGATTGTATAGAGTTGCAATGTGGTTGTAACCTAGGGCCGGTCCTGAGGTTTTTGATGCCCGGGGCGAGCCGAATGAAATATGCCCCCTTATAGACAAAAACACACAGATCTTTTAGGGGTTTGGAACCTAGTCAATTAAGCTAGGCGGCTCATCCCCACGCCGAATTTTATTTATTAATTAAAATGTTACGATACAAGGAAATAAATTTTGAATTACAAGCCCCTGCTATATCACCTAAAGTGATGTCTTCGTGCGTTTTTTGAAGCAAATTCATCAATTATCTTGTCATAGTCGACATTTGCCAAAAAACTACTTTCTATACTCAATATTGCCAACCCGTTCAGTCTCTCTTGACTCATCGTACTCCTTAAATAAGACTTCAATATCTTTAATTTTGAAAAACTTCTTTCCGCGGATGCTATCATGACTGGTATGGTTAATAAAATCTTGTATGCAAGTAAAATATTTGGAAACATATCCATCTTTTTTGTAAACTCCATGATTTCAATAGATGACCAAGGCCTTTCTCCATTATATGCTCCATTAGGCAACATGACCTGCAAAATTTGTAACTCCATAAACAAGTCATTACCATCGATATCACAATCTTCACCATTTGTCAATGCAGATTCAAGATTTAAACAACATTCTTTCAAGTTGTCATCATCCAAATAAGCTAACTTTGATGCATCAAACATGAAACCCAAAATTGATTCAAAATATTTCATTTGTTTAAATCTGGTATTTAGTTGTGTTAGAGCCATATCAACCAAAACAAGAAAGTAATCAGTTCTAAATTGATCTTTAGCAGATTGTTGTTCTCTTTCGGTATTCGGAATTTCATCAAATTGTTTTTTCCTACAAGGAACACATTTTATAGTAAACTCGGGCTCAATATCAATGGTTTCGGAAATTAATTTAGCTTTACTAATAGCATCGTCTAGCCCAGTTTCCCTGTATTTTTCAAAATAGCTAACCAAACCTTCTAAAATTTTTAATGCAACATCAAGTAGCATATCACTTGACTGTAATTTCTTACTAACTAAATTAATTTTATATAAAATATCATACCAAATAACCAAACTTAGAACAAATTCAAAACTTGACAATTCACCATTTACCAACGATTCAGCAGTTCTACACACTAGTCCATCATCACTTACTTTAGATAATTTTAATAAAGCTTTCTTTATCTTGGAAACTTGTGTTTTTATAGCTTTAACACTTTCTATATGACTTTCCCATCTAGTGGCACACAATGATTTTAACGTCAATTCATCAATATATTCAAGTAAAACACTCCATCGTTTGGTAGAACTAGAGAAAACTGTATATATAGCTTGACATGTTCCAAAAAAGGTTTTTGCTTTTTGACAAGAATTTGCCATATCACATAATACCAGGTTAAGACAGTGGCACCCACATGGCATACAAAAAGCTATTGGGTTTATATCAAGTAATCTTTTTTGAACACCTTGATGTTTTCCCTTCATATTAGATCCATTATCGTACCATTGTCCTCTAACATATTTAATATCTAGATCAAGAGATTTTAAAACATCTTGTAACACATTGAAAAGACCTAATCCTGTTGTATCCTCTACGACCAAAAACTCTAAAAAAAACTCTTCTACTTTTATAGGAGTACACGACACATCAACGCATCTAATAATTAAAGTCATTTGCTCTTGGCGACTTACATCGGGAGTGCAATCAAGAATTACTGAATAGTACTTTGCCTTTTTGATTTTTTTAATTATGGCATTCTTTACATCGGCTGCTAACATTTCAATTAATTCATTTTGAATTTTATGACTTAGATAATGATAATGAGTTTCTTTGTCTAGAATTCTGCGAAAATGTTCTTTCATTATAGGATCAAACTCAGCAATCATTTGAATTATGACCAAAGAGTTCCCATTAGACTTTGTATAAAGTTTTTCATTTGTTCCACGAAAAGGCACATCATATTCAGCCAAACATTTCACAACAACAATTATTCTAATTAAAACTTCTTTCCAATGTTCGGTATCTCTTTTTATAAGTTCTTGTAGATCTTTATCAATTGTTTGATTCGTACTTAACCTTATTCGCAGCTCAGACCAAGTTCTAAAGTTAACCATATGCTCAGAGCTATTTTCATGCTTCTTTAAAGCTACACTAAGATGTTTCCAATCATTTGTTCCTACATTTGATAATTGACTTTTAGATATCGCGGTTTTAAATAACTTGCAACAAAAACAGAAAACCTTATCTAGCTCTTTGGAGTAAACCAACCATTTTCTATCTATAGAATTGCCGTTTCGTAGCTTACGCACATAAAATTCACTAGAAAAGTGTCTACCTACTTTATCTTTTGGATAATCGATATTAGTTTCTCTAAAAGGCCATTTGGTTACAAGTTCGTCTTTCATGTTTGAACGTAAACCATCCCAAACTCTCACATCAAAAATATTATAATTAACTTTAGGTAGACTTTCATTAATTTTTTCGACATGATCTTCATCAACATTAACATCCTCATTTTCATTAACATCAATATCGTCATTAACTTTAGGTAAACTTTCATTGACATCAACATCGGCATTTTCATTAACATCAACATCGTCGTTTTCATTAACATTAGCATCGTCATTTTCATTAACATTAGCATCGTCACTTTTTGAATTTTTATTATTTATAGGATTTTCATTACTTTCAATATTTTCTTCACCATTATTATTATTATTATTATTATTATTATTATTATTATTATTATTATTATTATTATTATTCTTTTTCTGTCTAACAACAAATTGTTCCAAAGACCCAAATTGAGCTTTATTATATTCTAGTTCTTTTTGCTTTATTTTTCTATTTTGAGCACCCGACGGTTGTAGACGACGCAACATGATAGTTTCTAGCGTAAATTATCTGATATAATAGCAAGATAACAAAAAAAAGGTAAAATAAATAAATAAGGATGAATTATGGAATGATATCACCTGATTAGTTTCACATAGAACAGATTCGAGAGAATAACATTCGGGTAATATTAACTTGATGTCTTGATTGCCCACAATTCAGTTCAAAATTACAAATTCCCGTCTCGTACGTTTTTTTTCCCTTCTTTTTGATATGATAGTGAGACTTTGTGACTTTGTCAATCGGTAATTCGGTAAATATAAAACTTCCTTTTGATATCGTCAATAACTCTCATACATTATTGGTATAACATGGGCTTGAAAAATCCTTCGGTTAATTGTGTTAAATATACAACTTCTTATTATATTGTTTGACTGAATTACAACTTCCTATTATATTGTTTGACTGAAAATATAAAACGTACATATATATTTAAAATTTTACCTAGTCTAGTAAAACATTGACTTACAAATTGATGCCCCCTTCCAATAAGCTGCCTTGGGCTGTCGCCCACTTGGCCCAACACAAAGGCCAGCACTGTTGTAACCGATCTCACATTTATGTGAAAAGCTAATGAAAAGACACATTCTAACTAACTACATTGCAATGATTGGTTAGTAATTAAGTAAATGAATAATTGATGTTTCATTAAGATAAATTCTATACTAAATATCATGTGATCAATTCTGGCAATCTTTGCACTTCCATCCCAATGTTGTATATACTTCACATTAAATTTGGGACTCCATCTTAAGTGTCTTGATTACTCCACATTTAATAAAAGGACTCAATCTTATAGTATTATAGATAGTTTACACACATATGTCATTATTTGGACCATTCCAAACATGATCTAGTTTGCTACTACAAAGTAGTTGTTTAAAAACATTTATCAATCTTGCATTCATTCCATTAAATACTTTACACACATGTGACATTACAAACTTTAATCAATTTGGCTCTAAAAGGTTACATTAAAAACTTCAGGCGTGCTCCTTAGTACACATTATTCTTATCAATAGGCTAAACTTGAGAGTTACAATTAAGAGCATCTAGACCTTGTTGAAAACTACCATTCTTTCCTCGAAACCTATTAAACCCTGGAAAAAAAAGACGCACAAACTTAAACAAATGTAATTTAAGCTTTTGTAATTAGAAAAGTATGCATGCAACAATAAAGGGACCAATTACCACATGTTGTCTCTCTTTCAAATGAAGCTTCACACATAATCCCAATGAAGTTAAATATATGAAAAGGCAAATAAACATGTTTGTAATTGATGGAAATGTAAAAAGACTAAATCATAAAATCCCTAATTGAATAGTTGCTTCTTTAGTTAAATTTCACGATCTCACCAGACGCAAAAATGTTGCTTGTTGATAAAAAAGTTGGGCGTTCCTTGTTTGGTTCCTATTCCCGTATCAACTGGATCTTTGATGCCTGAGACCTGCGCACTAAAGAACAGAAAACACCGTTAGGCTTATCGTGGGATTGTCTCCCACGATTATCCTCCGGCGTTAGAGTAAGCAATCGGTTTTAGGGTTTAAGTGAAGAGTTCGGGTTATGAGATGATACCTCAATGAGAGCCGAGATGCCCTTTATATACACACGAAATTCTTGTTGGTTTCGTGTTCCTTACCCTTCGGCGCATCCCGCCTTATACGGTCCCTTGATCCTTATCCATAAATAAAAAATCATGTATCAAGACCATAAATAATATATTCGAATTTGGGCCTTTGGAAGCCCAAATCTTTATCATGATAGCCCACGCGTGATGGGCTTGGGTATTAGTGACGTCCTTTGGTCGGGTTCGTGACCCGAGTGCGGACTATACGTCATCATGTCCCCCCAGTCTAGAATGCGCAAGGTGAAACCGCGGATGCTAGACTAACAACTGTAGCAAAAATATCCCAAATGCGTGGCGGGGAAACTTAAAATGTTTCCCGCCTAAAAAATATACGGTGAATCTAGTCCAAGTAAATCCCAAACATCCCTCGTAAATCGTGAGAGGGTGGGTGAAAAGTGTCTTACCTCTTGATCTCCCAGCCATACGATTATAGCAAGTGGGATACACATGGCAATCATCCATGAAATGTGTAACCCTATATAAAGGGTAGCCTCCCTTTCACTGTGATTATCACAGTAAAAATCTCCATTTCCACCATTGTTAAGCTTCCTAAATAGTAATCAAGAAATCAACGATTTCCAAGGTAATAGCGCGTGCGCGTCTAAATCTATCAAATTCTAATAATGGTTCTCCAACTATCCGACTTTACCTCCAATATAACCGATGATGAACTTCGTGAGTTCTCCTCGGATTATAATATCCCGCTCGCATTGCTCCCAGTAGTTCCGGTGGCGACCGCATCCATAGCGGAGTTCCCTGAAGGGAAGGTAGGGGTATACACGCGCTTTTTTGAATTTGCTAACCAGCGTGTGCCAATCTCTTTATTCTTGTGCGATATGCTTAATTATTATCGCCTCCACATATCCCAACTGCACTGCATAGGCGCAACCAAAATAACCAATTTTGAAATAAATTGTCGCTTATTGGCGATTAACCCTACCATCAGTCTGTTCCGCGTATTTTATCACACGACGTGGTCAAACGGGTGGGTGTCCTATTCCAAGCGCGCAGGGCGACTGCAATGCTATACGAAAAAGCTAGATGCGCTTAGGAACTGGAGGGAGAAATTCTTCTGGGTTGATGAGGCCTTTTTTCCATGGGATTTTGAGTTCTATACTCAAGGGTCGCTACCGAGGGATGAGCGCCCAAACCCCGGGACATATAGCGCGGATGATGCTGAAACGATAAACGCTAATCGCATTCCCATTAACTCCTACCCAGAAGAGTTTTTGGTGCATATGGGGATTAGTCGTAACTACTTCCAAGGTCCTGACGAGGTGCTAAATTTTTTGGACAAGGGTAACCGGGGTGGGTGCTTGTCCTTCCCTCTCCTTCGCTTATTAGTTTAAGCGCTCTTTTTTATTGTATCTTATGTAACTCCTTCTTGCTTGTTTGTTTGTTTGTTGCGCAGAGATGGATCTATTCAGCGTAGTGAAACTGGCGAGGCCCACACAAGTAACCGTAGGGGTGCGCCCCTTGAGAGAAGGTGAGGCACCAGTGTTGGAGGCTACTGCAGGGCGCATCATGGAATTAGCGCAGGAAGAGCCAGAGAATGCCTCTCCAGGAGTTTTAGAGGCGACCCCAGTGAGCAGTGTTCCGAACCTGGGGGTACAATCCCCCGAGCTATCACGCACAGAATCGTTAGAGGGCGTGGGGATCCTTAGGGCTGAAAGTGAGCCAAGGGGTGAAGCACAAGAAAGCTTCTGGCGGCGTTGGCGTAGGCACATCCAAAAGAAGACGCCATGTTATCACTGTAGATGCGTCATCAGAGGAGGATGCGTCGCCCACCTTTGTTATCATGGATACCGCTGAAACTCCTCCCCCCAAGTAAGTAATGAACCTTGTGTCTTTAAAACTTCATTTCATTTTCACCATTAATACTAGAACTTTTAACCATTGTCATTTGTGGGGCAGTGTTGAAGCTGCTGGGGATGCTGCTGCGCATGCTGGGAAATCGCCACCCAAGGCGAGTTCCCTTCCTATTGATGATCCTGCGCAGAGGAGCCAATGGACTGAGCCGAAGGCTTTTGAGGATGTGACAGCGGATCATCTTATGGAGGAGCTAAGTGTGGCCGCTGTGCACCAAGCCTCCTTAGTTGCACAGCTGAAGGCGAGGTATGCTGGTGAATGTAGCAGTAGTGCGCAAAAGGATGAGGAGATTACACTGGTGAAAGTGCAGTTGGCTGGTGCTCGGGCTGAGGTAGAGTCCACAAATGCGTATGCTACGAGGCTTGCTGAAGAGAAGATGTCATTAGTTGCCCAAGTGAGCCAAGAGCGTTCTTCTTTTAATCATTACAAGGCCACTTGTCTTTAGGCTTTTACATGGAGCAAAACAAGAGCGAACACTTCTCTAAGTTGGATGAGTTTCGCAAGGCTGTGGAGGATGCGTTGGAGAAGCAAGAGATGAAGCTGCGCAAGCTCAGTATTGAGTACGATGAAGAGCTTTACCCCCAACTTGTGTCATCAATTGCTGAGCGCAGGTGGCTTATCAGCCATGGCTTGCGTCTTGCTGCTATGGGTACTCTGGAGTCCCGAGAAGTGATAGAGTCATTTGGGAATGTTGTTCAATGCGCATTGGCCCGTGGCAAGGCGAAGGCTGTAGAGGAGCTCCATGGGAACAAAATGTTGACAGTGCCTATCGCCCAAGTGCCAGGTTACAACGAGGATGCTTATGCTGAGCTTATCGCTGCTATGGAGAAGATGAAGCTTTTAGAGCTTACTCACATTTCTCAACTGGAGCGCGACCAAGACTACCCCATAAGTGTTATCATGGAGGGGTTAACCTTGGCTAAGCACACAGCAGAGGACGCCGAGGCGCAACCTGATTACTTCCTGAAGCCAGATGTGTCGCAGCTGCAGGTACCTGTCTTTGCTCGTCCGCGTGACATCCTGAACCCTTTTGACCTTGAGAAGGAGGTCCCTCTGAAGGAATCCTTGGAGGCTCATGCTACGAGACTTGCAAGGAAAAAGGGTGTGAAGGGGAAGGCCATCCTTTGTGGTCTTGGTGCAGCGCATATTCCTAGGTCTGATGGGGTACCTGTTAGCGTGGCGACAGTGTCACCCAAAGATAGTGATCTTTTGAAGAAGCTGGCAGTGCCGAGTGCCGGGTCGGCAGCTCAGAGCTTAAGCGCTCCCAAAGTTTTTAGGCTGTTTAGCTTTGTCATATTTTGTAATAGATTAACATTTTTGTTGCACATGTGCATGTTAAATCTATTATTTGTATGAACTCGTAGTCCATAATAAAATGTTATTTTTTGAAAATGCGATTGTACGCATGTTGTATCATGATGTTTGTACTTAGTTATCTGTCTTTGCATAAAAGACGTCTAAGAGTCAAACTGTTATATAAACGTTTTTAAAAGAAATTACAGGAATCACTTATAACATAATCGTGTATGAAGTTCGAATATATATAAAATTAACAAGTGTATGTGTTGATATGCAGCGTACTGCGAATACCATATCAAGGAGTCAAGAGTCTTGACTCCTAATTTGTTAAACGCGCACAGTGTGCATTGTTGCGCATCCGTCGTGGGATACACATTGAACTTACTCCAACGTCTTGAGAGTAAGGTGTTTAACAAGGATGCGTGATCCGATGTTGATGGGTTTGCAACCCTCTTACTCAACGAGTTATTTAGTAGGTTTACTCATCCTTTTACCATCGTGGGTTTTAATATGTGCATGCACGCCATGTAGGCAAAAAGTAATATAACAACAATATTGAGACATACATAATATGTAAACAATAAAATAAAGTGTGTCGCGGAGTTAGCTAGAAACCACGACATATAATTAATGCTTGCAAATTTTTTGAAAAAAGAAAAGACATTTGAAACAAAATGTAAATACACGGATATTTATTGAGCACTTACTAAAGTGCGGATGTGTCCGTGTGTAGGGCCGTAGCCTTTCCTAAAGATAGCATCTCTTGAGATTGCAAATATTCCATGTGCGTTGTAGCTCACGGCCATCCATGTCCCGCAGCTTGTACGCGCCTTTTCCTAGTGCTTCAATGACCTCATAGGGTCCTTCCCACTTTGGTCCAAGTTTTCCTGTATCTTCTGCGTGGCTTGCGTCATTAGTGCGATATACAAAGTCGCCTGGTCTGAATGAGGTGTTTCGAACTTTAGCATCGTAGTATCCCTTCATTTTCGACTTAGCTCTTGCCTCACATATAGCTGCGCGTTCGCACCTTTCTTCCAATAGGTCCAAGTCTATACGCCGTTCTTCATCATTGGTTGTGACATTAACTTCCGCCGTACGAATAGTTGGCATCCCAATTTCGGCTGGTATGACAGCTTTTGTCCCATAGACAAGAGAAAAGGGAGTGTCTCCAGTGCTAACTTTGATTGTCGTGCGGTACGCCCACAAGACGTGCGACAATTCATCCACCCATCTTCCTTTGTGTTTGTCTAGGCGCGCTTTGATTCCTTCGCCCAGACTACGATTTGCGCGCTCAACCAAATCATTAGTTTGTGGGTGTTTAACCGACGCGAAGTGTTGTGTGATATTTAGTTTCGCGCACCAGTCTTTGAACGGGTTATCACGGAATTGTTTTCCGTTATCCAAAATGATTTCCCTAGGTAATCCAAAGCGGTTCACAATATTTTCCCACACAAATCGTTTTACTTGATTACCTGTGATTGTCACCACTGCTTTTGCCTCAATCCACTTAGTGAAGTAGTCTATTTTCACAATAAGAAATTTCAGTCCCCCTGCTGCAACAGGGAAGGGGCCTGCAATGTCGATACCCCACATATAAAATGGCCATGGCGAAGTAATAGGCGTTAGCTCTTGTTGTGGTTGGCGCGGGATGGGTTTATGAACTTGGCAGTCGTTGCATTTCCTTATCACATCACGCGCATCACGATGCATAATGAGCCAGTAGTATCCTGACCGCAAGGCTCGCGCTACAACGGACCATGGTCCTGAGTGCATACTGCATGAACCGGCGTGTATCTCTCGGAGTACGTAATCTGCCTGAAGAGGCCCAACGCACCGAAGCCATGGTTGTAGGAATGAGCGCCGATATAGGATACCATCCCGAAGTTTAAACCTCTGCGTTGTGCGCCGTATCCGTCGAGCGTCCTTCTGCTCATGGGGCAATATGCCCTTGCTTATGAAATCGATGATAGGGGTCATCCACGTAGGATCCTGCTCCTCTATCACTGTGGATATCTCCATCTCCGAGATGGATTCGTTTTTTAGGGCCTCCACCAATACTTGTTTTGACAGGTGCGCAAAGCTTGTAGATGCGATCTTACTTAGTGCATCCGCTTTTCTGTTTTCTCCTCTAGGAACTTGTTTAATGGTGAACCTGTCGAAACCCTGGATTAGTGACTTGGTCTTGTCGAGGTATTGAACCATGTTATCCTCTTTAGCCACATATTCACCCGACACATGATTGGCTACTAATCGGGAATCCACATTTGCTTATAGGTTGCGTACACCCATTCGAGTTGCAATGCGTAATCCAGCAATTAGGGCTTCATACTCTGCCTCGTTGTTCGTGGCTGTGAATTCAAAGCGCAGTGCGTAAGTGAATCCCATTCCTTCTGGACTGGTGAGGATAAGGCCTGCGCCCGACCCGTCCACGCATGAAGATCCATCCGTGAATAGGACCCATGGTTCGTGTAGTTCTATCTCGCTCTGTGAAGGTGCAGCATCAGTGTCTGGTTTTTCGATGATGAAGTCTACTAGTACCTGCCCCTTAATCGCAGTGCGTGGTCTATAAGAGATGTTATGCTCGCCTAGCAAGACACTCCACTTTTGTAATCGCCCCGATGCGTCGGGTTTGGAGATAACTTGCTTGATAGGTTGGTCCGTGATCACTGCTATTGGGTGTGCTTGAAAGTACCTGCGCAGTCTTTTGGCAGCGAATACTAACGCCAAGACCAACTTTTCCATTCCGGTATAGTTAATATATGTCTTCTTGAGTGCTCTTCTTACAAAATATACCGGTGTTTGTACGGAATTCCTATCTGTCAGTATTGTTGGCATGTCAAGTACGCAAGCCTTCCTCTAATAGTTCACGGAACAAAATGTAGCTCCGTCGCTTGGTTCCTTTACATTAAAATAATAATAATAATAATAATAATAAATAAATAAATAAATCTAGATTGTTTTATATATAAATGGGTAGTAGAAGAAATGAAGGTGAGATTTTTGCACATCGTGGTGCGTAGGGTTTATATATACTTCAGATGAAGACATGGAAAGACTTTTTTAAAGTTAGTTAATGTTTTTGAATACAAAAGGAATTAAATCGATAAGATATATCTTTGGTGTTCGTTGCATTCATCGACTATTGTCACATAGATTATTAGTGAACCCAATTAATTGGATAAGAAAATAACGTCAACTTAATAAGAGACTATCAATTCTTAGAAGTTAAACTATATCTTTTACCAGTTATAATGCCCGCGCACGCTCGTTTTTTTTTTTTTTTTTTTTTTTTTTTTTTAAATCATATATTTTTATTTATTAAAAAACAAATAATTTAATTTTTGTTTTGTTTGATTTATGATGTTTAATTATAGTTTTTTATTATTAAAGATAATTATTTAAAATTTTTAATCATATTGTTAATTGCATCTTATCTATATTTTTTGTATTTATCTTCTACTTGTGTTATGGATAAATATAAAATATTATCTAATAAGAAAATAATCTTTTTTTTAAATAAAATTATTACTAAATAAGGTATGATTTGATTTTTTTGAAATGAAAAAATCCGCACTTTAGGTTTTATTTTATTATATAAAAGATTTATTGTAAGTGACTATAGTAATTTTTTAGAAGCATGTTTATTGCCAATATTGATATGCAAGAACTTAAATTGCAAAGTATTTGGAACGTAGTTAATCAGAAAAATTGAAGGACTCAAAATAGATGTTTTGAATGTTTAATGTCTGGAAAAAGTTCTTTATAGATCCAACTTTTTCCATATAACTCATCAAGCAATGTTAGCCACTCATTTTTTTTTTATCAAAATAAAAAAATAAACTTCCACCCTTTTATTAAAACTTAAATATCTCGCAAACCGTAAATCGTCAAGCTACAAAAAAATACCATCGCGGCGAAAATTAAATTATCTTTCTATAGACATGCATTGTTATATACTTTCGACGAATTTTTTTTTGATAATTTTTCGCCCAGAAAAATCATATATGATTCTTACAAATCATATATGATTTTTAAAAATCATATGTGATTTGTAAGAATCATATATGATTTGATTTTAACGAATCATATATGATTTTTACAAATCATATATGATTTTTCTGGGCGGAAATTTAGAAAAAAAATCGTCAAAAAAAAGTTCGTCGAAAGTATATAATAATGCATATCTATAGAAAGATGATTTAATTCTCGTCGCGATGTTATTTTTTTTGTAGCTTGACGATTTACCGTTTGCAAGATATTTTGTTTTAAAAAAAATGTGAAAAATAAAAATAGGTAGCTATGATTGATACATTGGT
Source organism: Artemisia argyi (assembly GCA_030686995.1). Taxonomy (NCBI): domain Eukaryota; kingdom Viridiplantae; phylum Streptophyta; class Magnoliopsida; order Asterales; family Asteraceae; genus Artemisia; species Artemisia argyi. Next base: position 317,717,238 of record CM060708.1, on the reverse strand, counting down.
TATATGGCAAATATGAGATCTATATTTATCTCATCTCATGTCTTCGTAACTTGGTAAATCGATTCAAGGGTCACATTCTTTTCCCATATCAACAATGGTTAACTTGATTCTTTAAACACATTATATTTATTACTACGTATTAAATAATTTATAGCTTTCTAAATTCAATAGGTAACATGATTTCACAAAGTTTGGTTAGTTTAACCTTATTTTTAGAAACTTGTTTAGTTGAATTCCAACAATCATATAGCAATTAGAGGAAATGAAACACCTTAATATCAGGACGCAAATGATTATGCCATCGCTCTCGACATTGTTTTTCGGCTCTACCAATCATCTGCTCAGCGATATGAGCCCATTTCTGCTCTCCATGTAGTTTCACCAATCTAAGTAGCTTCCTACATAACATAAAATTGGTTATTATTGTTCAATATTCATGCATGGAATCACACTTGACATTCAGGCTAAACAATTATCTGAAACCATTAAGAGACAAATCGAACCAATCTCGGAGATGTGGAAAAGGTTCACCAAATCAGAAACATAAATGTTGGTAGCACAAAAGTTAGTAGCAACAAATTACATATTCCATCCCTACATCGGTGTTGTTTAAGGTGCCAGCTCATCAAAGTGAGGCACATGATTTACAAAAAGTTTTAGACACAGACACACATACATATAAACAAAAGCATCATAGAGAAGAGTTGGTGAAGACATTGCCTATAACTTGGCAAGACCATTATACAGATAGCAATTTATTTCATATGTCCATTGTCCCCTGATCAAATTCTTTCGACTGCCACCCTTTAATTTCATCTTCGTACTCGATTTGGCTACTTCATTGTTCACATGCATGTTTCGATAACTTCTCGAATAAACACCATGATCAGCAGCAAACATTTTGTTCATAGGTAAACATGTACCGATAAAACTTCATAATGGCTTTGACTACTTTGACCTTGTAAGAACCTACCAATGGCATGTGTGCAAGCATCCGTTCAATGTCTGGCCGGAAGCATGACCAACTCACATTCTACACAACTCTTTATATAATGGTTTAGTATGACTTGATTGTAAGTTGTAACTCATGGGAGGCAAAGAGATGAAGGGTTCATAATCTTAATTGTCACATTGTAACTCCATGTTTCTTTGTATACCTCTGATTAATGTTCTAACTTTAATATTCGATGTTGTATATACTTCACATTAAATTATGGGACTCCATCTTGAGTGTCTTGATTACTCCACATTTAATCAAGGGACTCAATCTTATAGTATTACGAGCCAGCATGGCCCGTGCGATGCACGTGCTTTGTTCACCATAAAGAATCATCGGTTTGGCTAGGGTTATGTGTATTTGGTTATTATGCTTAGTTTTGATCGGGGATACTTGACTAAATAAATGAAGTTCATTTAAGTAACTTTTTCTAAATGTAACTGTTTAAAGAAAAAGGTATCAAATACATGAGTGTCTTTCATCATCGTAAACTTGTTATTTTAAACACGTAGTTATGCTACACATAACTTATGTGGTTTTCTTTTGTCTCTTACACCATAACTGATGTATCAACTTCGAGTCTTGTCTTTCATTTGTAATGATTGCGTCGTTATATCTCCTAAGTGGTATCGGTTGATATAGACATCCTATAAATAAAATTTGTAACCAAGTATTAAAAAGCTTTTATATTTATTGAAGTTTGTCTCAATATTAATTGTATTTAGAGATATTGGAGTCTTATTCATGGTACAATGGTCTATTATAACAAATTACTTAAGCAATGAATGAGTAAATAGGGGGGTGTTTGGGATTGATTATTCAAAATAGATTATGCATTTTGAAAACTCATAATCACATAATCAGCTGTCAACAATCGCGGTTCTAAAACATAGTGTTTAGATTTGTCACTAAAAAGGTGGAAATCCGCCTTTGGTGAGCTTGAAGTGTATTGATCTTAGGGTTCAAAAATAGAGTTGCATTCAAATGAGTTACCTAAATCATCCATTCCAACCAAATTGTTACGTTACATTCTAGCAAAGCAATCACTACAAACAGTATTCCCATTGTCAACTGTTGGTGCATTACCATTCTCATTATCTCCCCAATGTATATGCATGTACCCTCACTTGATTTTTTTCTCATCACTGAGGAAGTTGGTTAACCCTAATACTAACGTTTGATATCTCCAATTCTTTTCTTGAAACATTGAAACTGGCTTCCAACTCATATATAATGTCATGTAGATAAACAATTTACCGACTTTAAAATTCATAGAATGATGTAATCAAAACCAAAATGGTATACCTATAAAAAAAAAATGTTATTCAACATTCATTTGCGGTTACTATTTGGTTATCTTATTAGTTTGTAATATTACCTGTTTAGTTAAATTATGAGTTTGTTCTCTAACGGCTAGCCCTTCATTATATCAGACTTCTTTGTGTAATTATCATCAATACATTCCCTTTTTTCAGTGTAATCCATGATACTCTCATCACCTTTATCATCAATTTCACCGCCTGAACTTGTTCGATCATCACCAATGGGATATGATACATTAGTCAAACAAAATGTGCATGTTTATGTACTCTAGACGTACACACGCACATGCTCAATGCATTTGTATGGGTACGAATACAATGTTCAATGCATTTGTATTTATAGGGATAAAGGATAAGTAAGGGCCTACATACAATAAGAAGTCCCGAAAGAGTAGTCTTATCATTTGCCTTCATACTGTCCTTATTTGCGGCGTCTACATTTACATGTAACTGCACAAACCAAGGAAGCACAACAATGTAAATACATATAACAAAGCACTAAAAATATCTCACAAGCTAATGTTTAAAGGAAAAAGGGCATGCCAACCTGTGTGATAATACAGCAGGCTGTGAAGTAGGATTAGGTAAATTTGATGACCGACTCGGTCACATGTCGTTCTTAGTGATTATATTTTAGCTAGCATGAGCATGAACGCGTTGCAGGCGTTTCGATTCTAGAATAGGTTGTTGGAGTCCAAAACTATGAACGGAATGTGAACTTTAAAGTAAATTCTTATTTTCTTTCCCAAGATTCAATTGAGTTATCTTTTTCTTCTTGATACTGTCAAAGCAATACATACATGGGTGTAAATTGTTTCATTATAAATACATGTTAGTTATATTAAAAAGCATTATTATGCTCTCTTAACCCATTTAGATTAAAGTTCCTGTTATAAACATTTTTAAAAGGACGATCTAAAACCTTATTCTAACTGTTACACTTATGCTTCTTGATGGGGTTGAATCAAGATAAAGGTAGTATTGCCTAACAAACAGCATAAACCACAGGCAAGTATATAATTAATCAGCAGACTTTAAGACTATTATGTCTACATGAGTTTACTCAAATTGTTATGAATGAATGAAGAAAATTTTTACAACCCTACCAGATAAATAAAAGAAAAATATCTTACCGAAAAGAAAAGCAGTGATTAGTAAACTTGGAGCCCGCATTGTTCATTTTCCCCAACAACTAAACAAAAACTTAAAGTAAATTTTATACAAAAACTTAAATAATATGTCCTTACTTATCACAGTAAAACGAATGCAGTTGAGGAAAAGGAGAATACATCTTTTCTTTTGTCCCGACCCAAGACTAAGAGCTCTTGAATGATAAGCAAGTAAAACCTAAAAAAAATATTGGCAAAATGGTAATTTTAGCATGACCATTGGAGCCTAGAAACATGGGAATATGATAGACTTCGAAAGTGTGGCAACAAAAACAACACATATATTTTAAATGATGTTATTTATAGTATCCAATGATAGGTGGTTGAAGGGTCTATGTATTTATTTGAAGGCAAATGAAAGGAGCAAAAGATGAAGGGTTTGTGTATTTATTTGAAGGCAAATGAAAGGAGTAAAAGATTAAATGAAGGAGAACCTTCTTAGTTCTTCACATTTATTAACTCGGTACAATATTCATTAGCTTAAACCACTTATTTAGATTAGCTTAAACCACTTATTTGTGTTTCTTGGCTTGTTGCATTAATGCTAACATTGAATATGGGAACTCATTCTTTATATATAAGAGGCATTACGACCCGTGCGTTGCACTCGGGCTCATCTTTGTTAATAGTCTGTTTTTGTTTGTTAATATAAAATCATATAATTGTCAAATAAATTAATTTTCATATTAGTTGTTTATGATGGTATTAGTAATTATTATAGTATTTAAAATAGTTTTGTCATACTAAATGATTACATGTGAAGAGATTGTTTTTTATATGTTACAATTGAGAGAGACTCTTCAAATGTAGTATTTTAATTCTAATAAGTTATATAAATTATTTCTAATCTACATTAAATATATGATTGTTGGTTGTTAATATCTTATCTTTCATAAAACATTTTATATAACGAAAAAAGATGTCAACTTCTGCAAAATCATGGGAAACATATGCATCCGTTTCATTCAACAATGAAACAAACAATCGAAACGGCGAAAAAATTAAGTTGGATGAGTCAACAATTCAATATGCAACACATTGTTGTAACCTTTGTATTGAAAGTGAAAATAATAAGTCATGTTATTGTTCAAAGCAAGAAGTTGACAAAGAATCAGTAAATGATTTTTGGATTGAAACCCCACCCGTAATTATCATATCAGATGATGAAATGGTATGAGTTTTCTTACTTTCAATAGAAATAATAACAAACATTTATGTGGTTTTACTTATATCTAATTATTTTCAGGAATCTGATGGCGAAAAAGATAAGTGGATGTGTGTCAATGAAGATTGCTTATATCATGAGAATGACGAATGGACATGCATTAAAAAAGATTGTCTATATCACAATCTTTTTCTTGATTACGATGATGAGAATGTTGCTGAATTTGCTTTCAAGAAATTATAAAATATTTAAAAATAGTTATGTTACATTGCATAATTTAGTGTGCAATTTTTATGCACATTTTATCATAAGTATAAGGGTTTTTTATGTCATTCTACTACTTTATTTTTGAAAAATGAGATTAAACATGTTGGAAAATGAGATTAAACAGGATGAGTTAAAACTAAATTTTGATTCATTTAATTTTTTAAACATGTTAGCATAAGAATTTCATTATTATTATTATTATTATTGTTGTTATTATTATTATTATTATATAATCGTTTTTGCTACTTATCGAAATTTTGATTAATATGCAGACCCGTACTACGTACAGATGTTTGATCTAATTGCTGTTTGCGTTATTTGAAAGCCGTAGACTAATCTTGCTTTACGGACGTCATGATGATACTTTTGTTGTAAATGTAACTTATATTCTAATCTACCTTATATATATCATTGTTAATATAAATAATTAGAGCAAAATTTACAATTGGATTACATTTATATACTTTTAGCCTTCAAGTCTATTAATAAGTCTATCATTTCATTTGCAACGTTTGATCTTTTGATATGAAAAAAAACTTGGATCTCATTAATAATTACGGAATACAATAAGTGAAGGGATAATTAACAAAGAATTGCAACCGAAATAATATCTCAGTTGCATACAAATGTTGCATTAATTAACTTGACATGAATGAGAGAACTAATTAATACATGATGCCCAATTACCTCCATGCCACGTAACGTCTTTTGACATGCAAAAACTATAAGCTCATTGTCATCATCTGTTACCACAACTCGTACAAACCCAACTCTCTAAAAATCTTAGTCCCCTACTCGTTGCTTATCTCGCTAAACAGCTCCCTATTTTGCTAAAATACATTTCATTTTATTTCCAAACAGCAGCATCATCAAAAAAAAAAAAAAAAAAAAAAAAAAAAAAAAAAAAAAAAATGATCAAAATCATGCCTTGCCACTCCAAGTGTAGGCATCAGTATGACACAAAGCAGTATACAAAATCTGATTTTGCTAAATTACATTTCATTTTATTTCCAAACAGCAGCAACATCCAAAAAAAAAAAAAAAAAAAAAAAAAAAAAAAAAAAAAAAAAAAAAATGATCAAAATCATGCCTTGCCACTCCAAGTGTAGGCATCAGTATGACACAAAGCAGTATACAAAATCTGAACACGAACTTCATCGGCTTGTGGCGGCACAACTTCTACATCTTCAATCACTAAAGGCTTATTAGCCTCGTACGCAACAGTAGCTACACCCACAAACAAAACACAATCAGAGATTAAAGATACAAAAACAAATAAATGTTACCTTTGCAAGTGATGACTTTTCCTTGAGTAGAAGCCACCCAAAATCTTAGAGAAAAAAAACATAGCCAAACAAAACACAATCAGAGATTAAAGATACAAAAACAAATAAAATGTTACCTTTGCAAGTGATGACTTTTCCTTGAGTAGAAGCCACCCCAAAATCTTGAGAAAAATAATAATAATAAGAGATTAAAGATACGAAAACAAATAAATGTTACCTTTGCAAGTGATGACTTTTTCTTGAGTAGAAGCCACCCCAAAATCTTCACATACCCTACCAAAATGTCGATCGACACCAAAATAAGTACTTATTTACAAACAAATTCAATACACCAAGTCATTGAAAAGAATAAAGCATAGGCTACTAATCTTGATTGATTACATACTATCACACTATACACAAAATCTATGATGATAATAATATAATATATATACATTAATTCATCTATGAATTTGGACTTGAAGAAGAAGTTGGGTATGTGTGAAAGTGCACGAATGATAGAATGGTTGTGACTATGGATGGTTTTTATAGTTGCTTCAAGCAATAAGATGCCAACAACACTTCATATTCAACAATTATGAGGATTGATGGTGTGTATACCTTCATTTATTCAGCAATTATGAGGATGTATGGTTTGTATACCTTCATTTACACCGGCCTATTGAAGAGTTGCGAACTGATGAAAGAAGCAAATGATTAAATGAAAATAAAGGCTCCTAATACACCATGGTTACATGAACACGAAACACTTCATCTTCACCTGCATTATTACACCATAATAAAGGCTCCTAATACACACTTTCAATGCAGCAACACTTCGTATGGTTTCAATCATTTACATTCGAAACACTAAATGTAGCTCATATGTACTTACCACTTAAGCATGAACATTGAATCAAAGTACTTACACATGAAGCCTCCGCATTTATAGCGTTATTTGAAAGCCATAGACTAATCTTGCTTTCTAGTCAATAGTACTCCTATAATAGTATAGAAGAAAATGAAGTTGTATGGAATAGCTAATCAACTTGTATAGTCTTTGTAATCTTGATCTTCATATCTTTTTTATATATGTGTATAACCTTTTCAGATTAATATAACTTTGACATGTTTGCTAGCCAATTATTTGATCACCTAATGTTTACAAATTTCACTCATAACCTCAAAATCTGAATTATAGCATAATGATGAAAGTTTTCAACAGTTCACTCCCACATAGATATATGGGTGTTACATTTGATAAACAACTCAATACATCGTACTATGAAAATAATGCAGAAAATATTCAAGTTTATGCTGCTGCACACTTAAACTTTCTGTTGCTTGCTATGCGTTAATGCTGCTGCGTTGCAACTGGCAACTTCAGCTTACCACTAAAACTTCAGTTTGCAACTGAAAAGCATTGCTTGCAACTAAAAGTTCAGCTTGCCACTGAAAAGCACAGCTTGTGACTGAAAACTTCAGCTTGCAAATGAAGATGTTAAACATCAGAAAATGAAAACCATTTACGGCAAATATGATATTTAATTGAATAGTTGCAAACAGAAATACCATATTTTCAGCCCCAACAAATGCAACATGTGTGAGTAATGTGATGTGTTTTCCTATTGAATATATAAGCCTCGATAGATATTACCTACATAAACTTTGGATCATGTAAGGACACCTGTAGCATAATCATTATACATTATCAAACAATATAACATGAATACAACATGTAGACAAATCAAGCAACTTATATAACATGAATAAAGAATTCATAGAACTCACCTGAACATGTATGTATTTTCACCCTCCACTACTTCTTCCCATTTATTTATAGTAGCTATAATGTGAGTTACTGCAAACGAAAGGACACACTTTGAGTTAATGTGTCATTCATTTTGCAGGCATTAAAGTCAGATTTTAAGGTAAATAAACACTAATCTTTAAGACTTCGGAAGATTGGAAGTCATCTCTTTAAGGCTCCACAATAACCGCAGGGACACTTGATCTTCTTCACATTTTAGTGCTATTGAATGAGGTATGCATGAAATACAACTCGAATCACTAATTCCACACCAATGTACTTACCATGAAGCATGAAAATTAAATGAACGTACTTACGCATGAAGCCTCCGCATTTATAAGAGGACTGAATTTATATATATATATATATATATATATATATATATATATATATATATATATATATATATATATATATATATATATATATATATATATAACAACTATTTAGTTTTATAAATCAAATAAAAAAATTGGATGTCTTGGACCATCGTCTATCTCACCCACTTTCAAGAACGGTGCGAATAAAATACGAAAGAAATTAATTGTGTGCATATTTCTATTTTAAAGAAGTCAACATCGGCAAATAATTATTACTATTTTATGTTAATATTGTTACAAACATTCTAACCTATACCACTTAAAACTTAAAGGACACTCATTTCTTGGAAATTACTTTTGACTAGCAAATATATAAATTCTATTATTATTGCAGAACTTTACCATTTATAATGGATCCAAAGAGCCACGTTGTTAAAAACGAGTTATTTTCATCAACTTTAACCAAAAAGACATGTATTGATTGTACTCTTTTTGAGTGAACCAATTCATCTATTAAAAATAGGGAACTTTCATTTAGAACAAAATTTAATATAAGGAAAACCCTATACGAAAAAGCTATGATTTCGATTTGATGTCCTAAAACAACTATGCTTTTATAAAACGTTATGTAATATTTTTGGCATAGTTTTATTAAAAAGAAACATGGTTACTAATTTTCTTTACGTAATACACTTGACTCGTTATCACAATCTTTAGTGTTTTATTTAGCAAAATCGTTAGTTTATTACAAATAAAAGTCACTAGAGAAACTCAAATAAGCATGACCAATATCATTTTTTTTCCTGGAGAGATTCGATATTGGACACTGACTTAACCTAACAAATTCAAAAGCATGCATGGTACTCTTTAGTACACGTAAATTGTTATACTTGCGTACGACAAAAACATAATCAAGTCGACAACAAAAAAAAAGTTAGCAGCTCTAACATTAGATCATCAAAATCATCAATTTTTTCATACAAAAATATAAGGATAATTCCTAATATGCCCCGATTGCCCAATTGATTTGCTTTTTTGCCCCATAATTCGGAGTTTGAGTATTTAGACCAAGGCAATCTGTAGTTTTTGGGCAACTGGCGGCCCTTATGTCGGACACTTGGCGTCATATGGGTCGAGTTGCCAAGTTGCCTGATGTAAATACAGAAACTCCGAATTATGATGAAAAAACAAATCAATTGAACAATCGGGCCATATTAGGAATTATCCCAAAAATATATTAGATGGATAGGCTCATATATAGGCCTTCAAGCTAATGACAAAGTAACATAAAGCTGATATTGTAAGTACAAACAATAAAGTATAAACGTGAATTTGATAATGTACTCTAATTCAGATATATTTAAATGATAAGAATTGTCAATAATCTGGTTTAAATTCTGAGAACAATGGTTGTTTTAGATTCGATATTATGGTTCCAGTTTGGACCAAATTTGTAAGTACTATTTATATGCTTGGTGGTCACACCAACCCATTATCATATAAAATAGACAAAATGAATGTTTATGTCAATGCATATTTTAACACAAAGTACTGATGATGCTCAAGTAATGGTTGAGGTTCCGAAGGTTTCTTTGTGAGTAGTTTATAGGAATAAAACTTGAGTTGCGGTCATGGTCGGTATTTCACCCGTTTTCATGTTTTTGACCGGGTGAATACGTGCTCTCAAGTGGTTATGTGATTTGTTTGTGTGCGTATGATGACACAGACTCCTCAATATCTAGGATCGTTGTAACTTTAGGATCGTTTCGGTCAAAAATATGAAATGTGGTTTAGCTTCGTTCTAATTTTTAGCTTCTTGCTAGTATTTAATTTAATAATATTATTCTTTCCAAAAAAGAAACTTGCGAAATTTCAAATAAATGCTTGCTATTACAAATATTTTTCATTAACAATCCTTTTTTGTGAAAATGCAAGTAATGGACATCAAAATTTTCGTTTTCCTAATTTTGGGTTTCATCTAAATTTAATCACATCAAGCCAATGTGACAGTTATGATCAAATCGTCTGTTCACTTCACACCATACATCGCAAAATGAACGTGGTAACAGTAAAAGGATCTATACGGGTAGCATACACACACATGTTATCGGCATATATTGGTATTAAAAACTTATCCGAAAGAGTGCTGTTGTGGTTATTATCAATGAACAATAAACAGGATCAGGTAAGTTTCAATCCAAGATGATTTTGGAATGTTAACAAACTATAAAGATGGGCATAATTTACATTTTGAGTTTTGACAAAAACCACTAGGTCAAAGCTTTCTACAGAGTATCAATCAAGAAACAGAAACAAGTGGCAAATATGAGATTTCGATAATAAGGAATCAATCAAAAAGATAGCCGAAGACTACATTTTGGCAATAAAAACCAAGCAGCTTCCTGTTTATCAAGAAATCGAATTTTTTTGGAAGAGTGCTTATCTATATTTTAAGAGAAGATTGGCAAAGTAACTTTTTGACTTAAAAGTTATAATGCCAGATGACGTTAACAAATTAAAAGGATGATCAAAGATGATATTTTGAAAACGCTAACATAAGGCTTTTGTATTTATCAAGAAACTAAAAAAGATTGGCAAAGATGATATTGTGACTAGAAAGTTTTAGTCCAAGATCATAACGAAGCGTTAACAAGTTTAAAGGACTAGTAAAGATGATATTTTGGCATGAAACACCAACACAATGCTACCTACTTAAGCTACTTACCTACTCAGGTGGGCGTAAACAGCCCCCTGGAAGAAGAAATTTGAACTTTTCTGCATTTTCAATCAAGTAAGTTGGTAGATGAACAGCTGAAGCCGAACGAGGTACAGATCCCATCTTCCCAATCAAGTCCTTGAAAGTATACTCTTCAGGTAACATGTCATAAAGATCATCACCATTGCAAATCTTTTCCTGGATTTTCTTATGATCCAAGTGTTCTTTGTGTTTGACACGGTCTGCATGGCTATATGCCTTCATTTTGTCCACAAATTCACTCAAATGCTTAAAACAGAAGCTGCAATGCCATCCTGTATCAGAAAGAACAAGCTCCGTTTGGCGTGAATGCATGTAACGAGTATTCTGATGGTAGATATGGCTTGTAGCCTTCCACGTTGGGTCCGTTGGAAACTCAAAAGAATACAGATACTTTCTCATATCAAGATGCAAAATTGGTGGCAACCCGTCACACCATTGAAGGAGCTTAATAGTATTTCTACTAGGAATCTCATCAGTATCCGCTACAATTAGTATATCCCCATTAGAAATACCCGAACTCCTAATCAAATCATTCATTGACACTCGATGGTGTCGCTCTACAGAAAACGGTTTTACACGCTGTCCTTTAGATGCTAATTCACCAGGAAGAAAACCATAAACAATTTTATCCTCAACAAAGGAAAAACGTTCACGGTTTTCAGCAAAAGTGAGAGCCTTTGGGATACCCGTAAAAGTAGCATTTGATTCAAGAATGATGAATTTAGTGACATACGGATCAAGTTCACCCCATCTAACTTCAAGCAAGTCTAACTCGTTGCTGAATATGATAGCATCAAATACTCTACGTGGTTTAGACCGTAAGGTCCATCCATGTAGTTTACAGATCGTACCCATAGAAGCGTTTTCAGCATAATAGTGAGGCACGTGCTGTAATGGACGAGGTGGTGTGTCCCATATCGGCCTCAAGAAGTATGTGATCTTTTCATAGTGGTTAAAGATTATTGTAAAACATATTGGCACAAGTATCAAGATTACCAAGCATCTAAATCCAGGAAGCCGTCGTCTAGAGACAACCAGTCTTGAAGCCATACTGCGCAGTGATCAAGATTAGCAGCAACTAGGAGCGTAACTTGGATCTTTCATGCTTTCAATAATCTGCATAGCAAACAGATTATAATTTTATGATCAAGTTCTTAACTTTTTACATTTTCGTCAATAGTAACTAAGTAGCAGCAACATACATGATTAAAATGCCGTAGTCAAATACAAAATCTCAAAGCTGCAAATGTATCAAACTAAACTCAAATTTACGCTTACAACGGCAAGTTGACAATTCTGGCTATTTTTTTCTTAAGCATGGAAATTCACATTTGCTACTGTATCATTTAACATGCATGTAACATGTATATGATGAAACAAACCCAAATTGCAAATGAAAAAAGATTATTTTTTCTTTGGTATTACTCACTTATTTGACCAATTAAACAAACAAGCTTTGGGATTGCAGAAGGAATTTTGTCTGTTATTAAAATTAACTTTGGTAACATCTCATGTAAACACTATACAACAAATATCAAAGATCAATCTATGTGAAAAATAAAAATCACTAAAATGTAGCAACCATTTTTTTTTTTTTTTTACCATTTACCCTGAGTGAAACAGAGAGTCATGTATGGAAAATCCATCAAAATCATACAGTGTGGGTGCTAGCATAGGATTATCTGCTTTCAAAATATTCAACATGCATACTTTCAAGTGCTTATGTTTTCTAAAATAAGCAGATATAAGCAATTTTTAAAATTATTTGGGAGTGCTTTTCAGCTTAAAACAACGTGATAAGCAATGAAGAACTTAAATACGCAATCACAAACCCCAAAAGGTAAAAATCAGTCACAAAAAGTGTCCGCGGTATATATGATGGGAGTGTATGAAGGATTGCTATTATCTCCTTTAAGCAATATCGCTATGCTTGTATTTAAGTACTTATTCTTACTAAAATGAGAGCATAAACAAATTTTAATAGGCTGGTTCGAAGGTTTTATAAACATTAATCACTTAGAAAGGAAACCCAAACACACCAAAAAAAATGTAAAATTATACTCTCGTGTACAAATCACCTCTCATACACCGTTTCGCTTTATAAATTTAACATGCTAACATAAACACATCAACAAACTAACATTCCATAAACACAGAACACCAATTAGTACAAAAACATATAAAAAACCATGATCATGAAATGAAACATAATACCTTAACAATGACCAGCTTTTTATATTCCAAACCCAAATTTCGTTAAAATATTTACGTTACATATGTTGGATTAGAAATAGATTTAGATTTAAAAACATAGATTGGAATGATTGGTGTATTTGCCCATTTGGATTGATGTAATTGTGGTTCTCCTTGCGGTCCTCGTTTTGACGACTCACAAGTGGTATTGAATGAAGTTAACCTTTCAAAAAAAAAAATATATATACAGACAGATAATGTGACAACAAACAAAAATATTGTGAAACCAGGTAACGAATAAAAAACAGCCACGTGTTGGTTAAATAGCTTGTGACTGTAGGATTTGTGGGGTTTATAGTTGTTACTGTGGGATGAGAAGTATGGGATGTTTTGTTGTGCGAGTCTTGTGTGAATTTATTGCACATGGAAAATTGAAATTTTATTCCTTTTTTTTTTTTTAGTAAATAGAAATTGATTAGTCTTCTTTTCATTTATTACATGAATTTAAGTAGAAAGCATTAAATTTTTTTTAAGGGACTAAAAGTGGTTATATTTCGTACACTGACATAAATTTTTATGTTTCTTTTTAAAGTTTAACTTTATTAAAGATTTGAAAATTTTGTTCTACAATATTTTTGTTTGTTAGAGCAGGAGGTATGAGAGTGCCGTGGGTTGCGTTTTCACCATCAGCCCAAAATCAGTGATGGCGCACCTTATCGGGGTTGGCGCCATGGTGGCCAGCCCATGCGGTGGGTTTTTCTATTTTTTTTAATTGAATATGTGCTGTTGAATTTTTTTTTTTTTTTTTTTTTTTTTTTTTTTTTTTTTTTGCAGGTTGGAGGAAGAAGAAAGGTCGGGAGGAAGAAGAAATAATAATAATAAAACATTTTCTTTTTCTGTTGAAAAGTGTTTCTACTATAGCATTTTTTTTCCTATGACACCAGAATGTATAACTCAGCATAAAACATCATTCTTTCATTTATGGTGTTATAGAATAACCCTTATCCACACATAACGTAATAAAATAAAATAAAAAAAACCCTACGGCATAGGTTAGTCCTGACGGCGCCATACCCTATTGCACGAGGTAGTGTCGCTGTGGCGCCATAGGATGGGTTGGTGGTTTGGCACCATAGCTACCAGCCATGCATACAAAATGCTCTGAATCTTTTGTAGGCCCTGACCGACAACAAAACATTGTAGCTATAACGTAAAAGCTAATAATTTTTTTTCAACATACTATGAAAACTATTTAAACAAAATGTCTTTTCTTAAGGATAATTGAATATAGTTGTTCGTTTAACTATTTATTATGTACGAGGCATGCAGAACCCGTGCTACACACGAACTTGGTATCTAAGTGTTTTCGCGTAATGTATGTATGGTTGTTGATCATTGAAATGTTTTTGTTTATGTTTTTTAAATATAATTTTTTTGATGAGTTTATAGTTTAGTAGTTAGTGTAGTTTAGTAGTTAGTGTAGCTGGTTTTTCTTTTCAAATTTTGTTTTCAATGATTTGTTTTATTATTTTCATTTGATGTTGGCCATTTAATTGAAATAGACTTTTAATATTCATGGTTGTAACTTATATATTCTTTGCCTTATATAGAATCACACTTTTAATATTCCTCCCATTTAAGCCTGTTCCTGTTCAGGTCAAGCCCGTTTAGACCGTGACCCGTGCCTGCCAGGCCGGCCCGTTTTGCCACGTCTATGTGTTGTGTACGTGATTAAATGACGTATAGCCGTATAAATACACAATATCAAAAAGATTATGTAGTGCTAACGTCACTGTCATAACATTGTGAAACATATAGATGCTAATTTAACATATTCATTTTGGATAAAAAATGAACTTGTTAGTAACAAAAAAATTAATTGTTACAAAAAATGATTTTATCATGTATATATTTTGATAATTTTAGTCTTTAAGCGACATAGATGTTCCATTTTATGGGCTTGGCCGTAAGACAAAGAAAAATGACATTTTCGTGGCATGTAAATTATAGTTTCTTTATAGGTTTGTTGTTTCATCATAAGGTCAACAACTTACCATCTTCTATTCGTTCTTTGAGACACTTGTTATGGCCATGATGTTTTTGCAAAAGTCAAGTCATCATTTATACAAATGTTTAGGTTGGTCCGTAATGACTGTTGGTATTTTTCGACTTATGATTTGTCTTTGGTAATCACGTCTAACTGTGGGAAAAAAGTTGAATGGAGATTATAAACGATGTTGACTGACAACGTTGTTGAGAACATGGAATGCCAAATTAACGAATCAAGATACACACACTTTCATCTAGAATCAAATTTCTATAATGATATGTCCACTTTTATTTACAAACTTACCATTCCTCTATCACATTCCAAACATGTTTAGATTTGACAAACTGAGTCTTCATAATTGTTGAAGCACATTCAGATTATCATAGTATTTACCATTTAATTTCAATTCTTTTATCCTTACATTATTTTAGCACATATAACAATGATCATCCTAAGTTAAACGCTACATGAATATATTAAAAAATGATCAGTTTCGAAAAATTATAATGTGTGCTAATTGTTGCTATTGGCTAAGACGCGATCAGTGGCATCATGAACCATGAGATTAATTTCTTTCATCAAAGAAAATATCCATTCATTATACAAAAAGCATCCAAAACTAATTCTTCGCAATCAAATTGAACATACCCAGAACACTTGCTCTTTCCATCATCATTTCAATGCTTTCCAGCTTTCCCATTCTCCGCGTTGCATGCTTCTACTGATTGTCCACATACGCCTGTTCAATTTATGTGTCATTTGACTCATTTATGTTGGGTAATATCAGGAATAAAATTTTCTTTAATAATGCTAGGATTGAGAATATCCAAACGTATGTCAGCAACTAAAATAGGCATTAATAATAATAATAATAATAATAATAATAATAATAATAATAATAATAATAATAATAATAATAACAACTTAGGAGATCAGCAACTTTGAACACAAAAACCATTATCATTTATCATCTATTTGAATAATATCAAACGTATTCAAATGGAAATGCTTTTTTGTTCAATTATCCTAAAGAATTCATCAAATACGACAACACATAAACATTAAAAAAAAAAGGATATATACATATGAAATCATATTTTGATAATCACCATCCTGAATTTATAACTAATGTAACTAATCTCTAATCTACATATTCCTACCCACATCAAAATCACCAGATTCACCATTTCTAATCATCAGTTTTTTGGCAATCAAGAATGAAGAATGAACTTATTATACAATTTTGAAAATCAAGAATGAAGGTTCGAACTTTTGTGTTTGTGCATGTGATTTTGGCCGGTTTATATAAGCATAGATTAGGTTAAATCATAAATTATTCCTGCAACCTTTTCAACTTCGTCTCAATCAATAACTGACTTTTAATTTTATACTAAATATTATGTGATCAATTCCGGCAACCATTGCACTTCATCTCCTTTCATGATTGTATATAGTTGCAATGTGGTTGTAACCCAGGGCCGGTCCTGAGGTTTTTGATGCCCGGGGCGAGCCGAATGAAATATGCCCCCTTATAGACAAAAACACACAGATCTTTTAGGGGTTTGTAACCTAGTCAATTAAGCTAGGCGGTTCATCTCCACGCCGAATTTTATTTATTAATTAAAATGTTACGATACAAGGAAATAAATTTTGAATTACAAGCCCCTGCTATATCACCTAAAGTGATGTCTTCGTGCGTTTTTTGAAGCAAATTCATCAATTATCTTGTCATAGTCGAAATTTGCCAAAAAACTACTTTCTATACTCAATATTGCCAACCCGTTCAGTCTCTCTTGACTCATCGTACTCCTTAAATAAGACTTCAATATCTTTAATTTTGAAAAACTTCTTTCCGCGGATGCTATCATGACTGGTATGGTTAATAAAATCTTGTATGCAAGTAAAATATTTGGAAACATATCCATCTTTTTTGTAAACTCCATGATTTCAATAGATGACCAAGGCCTTTCTCCATTATATGCTCCATTAGGCAACATGACCTGCAAAATTTGTAACTCCATAAACAAGTCATTACCATCGATATCACAATCTTCACCATTTGTCAATGCAGATTCAAGATTTAAACAATATTCTTTCAAGTTGTCATCATCCAAATAAGCTAACTTTGATGCATCAAACATGAAACCCAAAATTGATTCAAAATATTTCATTTGTTTAAATCTGGTATTTAGTTGTGTTAGAGCCATATCAACCAAAACAAGAAAGTAATCAGTTCTAAATTGATCTTTAGCAGATTGTTGTTCTCTTTCAGTATTCGGAATTTCATCAAATTGTTTTTTCCTACAAGGAACACATTTTATAGTAAACTCGGGCTCAATATCAATGGTTTCGGAAATTAATTTAGCTTCACTAATAGCACCGTCTAGCCCAGTTTCCCTTTATTTTTCAAAATAGCTAACCAAACCTTCTAAATTTTTTAATGCAACATCAAGTAGCATATCACTTGACTGTAATTTCTTACTAACTAAATTAATTTTATATAAAATATCATACCAAATAACCAAACTTAGAACAAATTCAAAACTTGACAATTCACCATTTACCAACGATTCAGCAGTTCTACACACTAGTCCATTATCACTTACTTTAGATAATTTTAATAAAGCTTTCTTTATCTTGGAAACTTGTGTTTTTATAGCTTTAACACTTTCTATATGACTTTCCCATCTAGTGGCACACAATGATTTTAACGTCAATTCATCAACATATTCAAGTAAAACACTCCATCGTTTGGTAGAACTAGAGAAAACTGTATATATAGCTTGACATGTTCCAAAAAAGGTTTTTGCTTTTTGACAAGAATTTGCTGATACGTGGGAATCGCACCAGGCTTTACCTCTCGAGGGATCTCGAGAAGCTTACAACCCCCACCAGGCAGTGTACCTGATCGTTGTAGTATAGTATAGTGACAAGTACCGGGGGATTGATCGTTCAGCTAGGAATAGTGTCGCTAGGATTAGAAAACCTAAATACTAGTTCTAAAGATGAGGGATGATTATTTTTGTATTTTTATATTTTTTTAGAAAGCAAGTAAAAATTTCGGGTTTTAAGGATTTGGGCGGAATTAGTTGCTAATCAACTAACCCAATACTAAAGATGCAAACAAAATAAAATACTTGAAATGAAAATAAACTAAATTAACTAAAGTTGTGAGCAATAAGTGGAGAAGTTGTGTTTACTTAGATTTCACTACTCCCTAGATATCTTTTACACGTTAATTACTTGTTATAGTTGCGTGGATGACGGATTGTATTCCTTAATACCATTCATGGGGTGGCGCACTTAATTCCCCAATCCTATGAGTGCCTACTTCACTCCTATGTCGAGCCGGCTAAGAAGCTCCTAACATGGGATCATTAGAATTTACTCATGCATTAAATACAACCAATAAAACCTAGTGCACGTCAGTTCATGTTTCCTAAGACGTTCAAGCATGTTACCATTTGGAGATCTGCCAGTTTTCTTAAGCCTAACATCGAAATCATTCATCCAATACAACCATAAACAAGTAATCAACACATAATTAACATCTAGGTTTCATTAGATCCAAGCAAACACAAGATAGATCTAGCCTAGCATGATGGAATTAAGACAAGAACAAGATATAGACAACCAACACATAGACATATTGATTGAATTAAAAGAACACTTATCTCAATTACACATGAAAGGGTTCAAGGGCTGAGAACCCTTGAAAAACCTGTAAAATTCGTACTAAGTTCGGCCTTAGGGTTTCTCCAAAACTTCTCTTTTTTTATGTGTAAAAATTAGAAAACTATATATAGGAAATAGGGTCTGACGGCGTCAAGACAAAATCGGTGACGCCGTCATCTCGCCGCCAAAATACTTCTCGGACTGCCTTGATCTACTTGTGACACCGTCATGTGTTATGTGTTTCCAGATCGTCATGCATTTTACTCTTGACGCCTTACTTCGTGACGCCGTCATTTCTGTACGGGGTCGTCATGGAAATTACTCTTGACGCCGTCAGAAATTCCTTCTTGACGCCGTCACCTACTGTTCCCAGCAAGGAAAATTAAGACTTTGGCGTTTTCTTCACTTTTATGCTCCAAAAACGTCCGAATTGCTTCCTTTTCCAGATTTCTCTCCCAAAGTACCTAAAATCACAAAAGGAACGATTTTGATCAAATAAATTCAATTCCAGGCTTAAATGACCCCCTAAAAGTGGTTCATTTTTCGCCTCATCATATACCCTTACACTTGAGATTTGCTTGTCCTCAAGCAAATGCGCTTTTATTCTAATCAAAATACAAGTTAGGGGTCATTTAACACTAATATAAAAGTAATTACAACAAATAATCGTTCCACTAAAGACCAATAGACAAGCACGGAGGTCATATACTAGCACCTCACAAATAGTGTTTAGATACTCACATCTCTCGGGTGTAATAAAGTATAAATTACAATATGGAAACGAAAGATATCTCTCACTACCTGTCATAGCAAAATAGATTACCATAGGCTTGGGAAAGGATCAAACCTCCACCACATGGCGTAAGCACCTAGGATAAACTATCAAAGAGGTCTTTTAAAGGGTTGTAACGTTAGGTGTAGGGATATGAAATACACGGTTTTGTTGGATAAAGGAAGTTTTACTGGTGGCGAGTTAACAATCTTGGTTAATTACATGTACAATGTGGCGTTGCTAAGCCAAGACTAGACTCGACTTAAGCTAATAAATGAAAAATAGCAAAAACATAAAATGAACATAGAATAAAAAGGGATGGTAGTCCGTATGTTTTTTCTCTTTTCCTTTTTCTATTTTTTTTTTTATTTTTTTTTACATACACTCTTACCCTACCATCCAAAATAATACATCATAGGGAATGGAAATTCTCCTTACACTTGAATCTTTACATACTTTACAATGAACTAAACTAATGACTCGAATTAAGAAAATCAAAACACTTGGAGCACTTTTAAGATTAACGTACATATGGGGGGTAATATATGATGTTCTTCCCCATTACTCCATAAATAAGTACTTTACCCATGAGTCCCAATCGTCCCAAAACAATATGTACAAGGATATGACTCGACTTAGCAACCATGTAATCAATTAGATAGTTAACTTATGGTTTAACAAATAACAATAATGCACTAAAGATGAGCGCATACACGGAAGGCTAAGGCGATTTGGTTGTACATTTAAGTGGGGTGTAACAAATTCTTCCTTTAAGTAAAATGCTTAAAGTTAGAAACGAAAAGATAGGCTCGGAGGGTTGTACTAGGGGTTTCGTGTACTAAAAATGAGTACAACGCTAAGGTGTGGGAAAAATTAATTGACTTAACTAGCCAAGTAATATGACTTAAATGGTCAAGTAATTATGATACGGGTTTAACACAAGGGTGATCCTAATGCCTCTTATCATGTAGTAAATCCTACCACACGAATGTAGTCTCACTAGCGGTCTCGGGATGCATCACTAACGCAAGTTCTAGAATCTAAATGCTACCGGTACACTCATAAGCACTAATAGTAAATGATTTTCCTATCAAATCTAAAGGCGAACCTCACATAATTGGGTGGAAAATTTTTCTGAATATACGGTTATGTGCTAGTCATACAATCTCCTATCCATGAGACGCTTGCTATGGCTAAAGTTTCACTCCTAAATGTTGTAAAAAATTTTAAATTTGGCGCTAAAATTGCACTAACAAGTATTTCTCATAGTTTTATTACACATCTACCATCAAACAAAACAAACTCAAGCGAAAGTGTACATGTAAGGTATCATCATTTTACCCTCCCCTTACACTTAAGATGAACATTGTCCCCAATGTTCAAGTAAAGAATGTAAAAGTGAAAAAGTAAAAAGAATGAAATCAAATACTCCCTTGATTCGCTCGGTATGGATAATAAGGTGGCCAGGTTAAATCTTCCTCCAAGAAAATGAACAATCAAAGCTTCCCTTCCAGAATATAAATCATCTTCTTGTCATACATAACCTGTGAATCCTGAGAAAATAGACAAGACAACCTCGCATAAAATCGGCGGCAACCTATATAAGTTACTAAATCCTATAAAACAAAATAAGATATAATGCGTGTGGAATGAAGTTTGCAGATCTCCTGGAGATTATAAAACTTAATAATTCATAAAAACCATAAGACTCCGTTAGAAAAACAAAACCGGTAAAATTTCCAGATTTTTACACGTGACGCCGTCAAGAGTTAACTCGTGACGCCGTCAGTAGTGACCTGCAGAAATTCTTATGTTAAGTTTCCGGGAAATTTCTGGAAAAACTTGGTCTCACTTCCTGGAAAATCCTGCAAAACTTCATTATGACTCAATACAAGCATTTGACTCTAACAAATACGAATATACATGTTCATTTAATATTGTGGAGAATCATGATCGGTTTGTTTCTTAAAAACATATTTGGGGTTTCCCCTTACACTTATCTTTTGCAAAAATACTTTTAGGTGAAGTTAAGACTAGGCCAAAACAACAAAGTAAAGTATTTCCACTATTTAGTTTAGAAACATGATCTACCAACAATAAAAATAAAGCATGCATACGGAAGCAAATAACAAACAAACAAAAAAAAATAAAATCACACAAAGCATGGGTTGCCTCCCAAGAAGCGCTTGTTTTTGTTCGAGTCATGAGCCTGACTCTACCCTTATTTAACGAAGATAGGGGAGGTTTTCCATACACTTAGGATTAAGTGCGGGTGGAAGTAGCGATACACACCCTTAGGGTGTAAATATGCCTCGTGAGGAAAGAGTGGTGGATGAATTATATGCTCAAAGGGGTGTGCTCCTATCATCATAACCTTACCTAATTCAATCGGGTTAATGGGTGGATTAAGATTTTCTCCTAGAAAGGGATCATTTTCAATCAACTTCAAGAGACTCCTAGTTGGGAATCCATCTTGACCTAATAAACCTGGTTTAAACCCATAATGTTTCTTGTGATCAATCATAAATGGGTGATGTGAGCATGTAAGGTCATTTTCCACTCCTGTGTCAGCTTCCTCTCTACAAGGCTTAGAGTTTACTACCTTTATCCTAAGACTACCCAGACTATATGGTTTGATGGGTGGATCGGAACCTATTTCAATTCCTAAATTTTCATCCAAGGATGGAAGATTAGGTAATGGTTTTGGTTGAGGCTCCGGTTCATCAAAACTAGGAACTTCCCTAAAACTAAGAGTAAGGTTATCATTATAAGTATTCAAACATATATCCTCTAGTTGTGTTTGGTTCAAAGGTTCTACCTCTATTGGGGTTCCTATAGTCTCTTCTACTTCTTCCGAGTAAGTCACGGGTGGTATGTGTGCCTCAAATGATGGTAAGACTTGTGGGGTACTTAGTGAGCTTATGTTATTTACTTCATCATTCCCTGTGTCATGATCACCTATATCCTCAACATGTGTTTTATTATAATCTAACCCTAACATTTTCCCAAGTATCTCACGTGCTTCTCTAGGCATCTCAACTTCTATATCCGAATCATAAGGATCATCCTCAATATTATGACTACTATATCCAAATTGCCCAAAAGATTCATCATCCGTTTCTTGAGATTCATCATCATCGATCATAAAACCTAGGTCTTTTTTATCAATGTGATCATGTTCGGCTACATCCTCCATCACATCAAGGTCACCTATGTGTTCATCCTGTATTATGGTAGGGCCTAACCATGACATGCAGCTAGGTGGCTCATACGAAACTATCCTAGGTGAAGGCTCATATGGTGCATAGGTTTCACTAAGTGAGGCATTTTCAGGGGTTGATGGAGCTCCTAAGGTGAATTCTTTAAAAGTCTTATGCACTTGGCCTCTTTTCTCAAGGTACTCAATAAAATCAATATAAGATCCTGTACGCCTCATTTCATTCGTCCATCTTGGTATATCCAAACTGGTGTAATTATATTTTTTCTGGTAAAACTCTAGTGTCGGACTTGGTGGATTCACGTTCTCCATAATGGTGAACGGAAGAGTCAATGCAAAGGTTTTTTACGAACAAAGACACAAAGAAAAGATAGACTAAAGAAAACCTAAAAATAAAAATAAAATCTTACTAGAACGGAATCTAGCAAGTAGACCTAATAAAAAGAGATTCTAACCTAGACAATAACTATTCCCCGGGCTGCGGCGCCAAAAACTTGATACGTGGGAATCGTACCAGGCTTTACCTCTCGAGGGATCTCGAGAAGCTTACAACCCCCACCAGGCAGTGTACCTGATCGTTGTAGTATAGTATAGTGACAAGTACCGGGGGATTTATCGTTCAGCTAGGAATAGTGTCGCTAGGATTAAAAAACCTAAATACTAGTTCTAAAGATGAGGGATGATTATTTTTGTATTTTTATATTTTTTTAGAAAGCAAGTAAAAATTTCGGGTTTTAAGGATTTGGGCGGAATTAGTTGCTAGTCAATTAACCCAATACTAAAGATGCAAACAAAATAAAATACTTGAAATGAAAATAAACTAAATTAACTAAAGTTGTGAGCAATAAGTGGAGAAGTTGTGTTTACTTAGATTTCACTACTCCCTAGATATCTTTTACACGTTAATTACTTGTTATAGTTGCGTGGATGACGGATTGTATTCCTTAATACCATTCATGGGGTGGCGCACTTAATTCCCCAATCCTATGAGTGCCTACTTCACTCCTATGTCGAGCCGGCTAAGAAGCTCCTAACATGGGATCATTAGAATTTACTCACGCATTAAATACAACCAATAAAACCTAGTGCACGTCAGTTCATGTTTCCTAAGACGTTCAAGCATGTTACCATTTGGAGATCTGCCAGTTTTCTTAAGCCTAACATCGAAATCATTCATCCAATACAACCATAAACAAGTAATCAACACATAATTAACATCTAGGTTTCATTAGATCCAAGCAAACACAAGATAGATCTAGCCTAGCATGATGGAATTAAGACAAGAACAAGATATAGACAACCAACACATAGACATATTGATTGAATTAAAAGAACACTTATCTCAATTACACATGAAAGGGTTCAAGGGCTGAGAACCCTTGAAAAACCTGTAAAATTCGTACTAAGTTCGGCCTTAGGGTTTCTCCAAAACTTCTCTTTTTTTATGTGTAAAAATTAGAAAACTATATATAGGAAATAGGGTCTGACGGCGTCAAGACAAAATCGGTGACGCCGTCATCTCGCCGCCAAAATACTTCTCGGACTGCCTTGATCTACTTGTGACACCGTCATGTGTTATGTGTTTCCAGGCCGTCATGCATTTTACTCTTGACGCCTTACTTCGTGACGCCGTCATTTCTGTACTGGGTCGTCATGGAAATTACTCTTGACGCCGTCAGAAATTCCTTCTTGACGCCATCACCTACTGTTCCCAGCAAGGAAAATTAAGACTTTGGCGTTTTCTTCACTTTTATGCTCCAAAAACGTCCGAATTGCTTCCTTTTCCAGATTTCTCTCCCAAAGTACCTAAAATCACAAAAGGAACGATTTATGGCAATATTTGATCAAATAAATTCAATTCCGGGCTTAAATGACCCCCTAAAAGTGGTTCATTTTTTGCCTCATCATTTCCCATATCACATAATACCAGGTTAAGACAGTGGCACCCACATGGCATACAAAAAGCTATTGGGTTTATATCAAGTAATCTTTTTTGAACACCTTGATGTTTTCCCTTCATATTAGATCCATTATCGTACCATTGTCCTCTAACATATTTAATATCTAGATCAAGAGATTTTAAAACATCTTGTAACACATTGAAAAGACCTAATCCTGTTGTATCCTCTACGACCAAAAACTCTGAAAAAAACTCTTCTACTTTTATAGGAGTACACGACACATCAATGCATCTAATAATTAAAGTCATTTGCTCTTGGCGACTTACATCGGGAGTGCAATCAAGAATTACTGAATAGTACTTTGCCTCTTTGATTTTTTTAATTATGGCATTCTTTACATCGGCTGCTAACATTTCAATTAATTCATTTTGAATTTTATGACTTAGATAATGATAATGAGTTTCTTTGTCTAGAATTCTGCGAAAATGTTCTTTCATTATAGGATCAAACTCAACAATCATTTGAATTATGCCCAAAGAGTTCCCATTAGACTTTGTATAAAGTTTTTCATTTGTTCCACGAAAAGGCACATCATATTCAGCCAAATATTTCACAACAGCAATTATTCTAATTAAAACTTCTTTCCAATGTTCGGTATCTCTTTTTATAAGTTCTTGTAGATCTTTATCAATTGTTTGATTCGTACTTAACCTTATTCGCAGCTCAGACCAAGTTCTAAAGTTAACCATATGCTCAGAGCTATTTTCATGCTTCTTTAAAGCTACACTAAGATGTTTCCAATCATTTGTTCCTACATTTGATAATTGACTTTTAGATATCGCGGTTTTAAATAACTTGCAACAAAAACAGAAAACCTTATCTAGCTCTTTGGAGTAAACCAACCATTTTCTATCTATAGAATTGCCGTTTCGTAGCTTACGCACATAAAATTCACTAGAAAAGTGTCTACCTACTTTATCTTTTGGATAATCGATATTAGTTTCTCTAAAAGGCCATTTGGTTACAAGTTCGTCTTTCATGTTTGAACGTAAACCATCCCAAACTCTCACATCAAAAATATTATAATTAACTTTAGGTAGACTTTCATTAATTTTTTCGACATGATCTTCATCAACATTAACATCCTCATTTTCATTAACATCAATATCGTCATTAACTTTAGGTAAACTTTCATTGACATCAACATCGGCATTTTCATTAACATCAACATCGTCGTTTTCATTAACATTAGCATCGTCATTTTCATTAACATTAGCATCGTCACTTTTTGAATTTTTATTATTTATAGGATTTTCATTACTTTCAATATTTTCTTCACCATTATTATTATTATTATTATTATTATTATTATTATTATTATTATTATTATTATTATTATTATTATTATTCTTTTTCTGTCTAACAACAAATTGTTCCAAAGACCCAAATTGAGCTTTATTATATTCTAGTTCTTTTTGCTTTATTTTTCTATTTTGAGCACCCGACGGTTGTAGACGACGCAACATGATAGTTTCTAGCGTAAATTATCTGATATAATAGCAAGATAACAAAAAAAAGGTAAAATAAATAAATAAGGATGAATTATGGAATGATATCACCTGATTAGTTTCACATAGAACAGATTCGAGAGAATAATATTCGGGTAATATTAACTTGATGTCTTGATTGCCTACAATTCAGTTCAAAATTACAAATTCCCGTCTCGTACGTTTTTTTTCCCTTCTTTTTGATATGATAGTGAGACTTTGTGACTTTGTCAATCGGTAATTCGGTAAATATAAAACTTCCTTTTGATATCGTCAATAACTCTCATACATTATTGGTATAACATGGGCTTGAAAAATCCTTCGGTTAATTGTGTTAAATATACAACTTCTTATTATATTGTTTGACTGAATTAAAACTTCCTATTATATTGTTTGACTGAAAATATAAAACGTACATATATATTTAAAATTGTACCTAGTCTAGTAAAACATTGACTTACAAATTGATGCCTCCTTCCAATAAGCTGCCTTGGGCTGTCGCCCACTTGGCCCAACACAAAGGCTGACACTGTTGTAACCGATCTCACATTTATGTGAAAAGCTAATGAAAAGACACATTCTAACTAACTACATTGCAATGATTGGTTAGTAATTAAGTAAATGAATAATTGATGTTTCATTAAGATAAATTCTATACTAAATACCATGTGATCAATTCTGGCAATCTTTGCACTTCCATCCCAATGTTGTATATACTTCACATTAAATTTGGGACTCCATCTTAAGTGTCTTGATTACTCCACATTTAATAAAAGGACTCAATCTTATAGTATTATAGATAGTTTACACACATATGTCATTATTTGGACCATTCCAAACATGATCTAGTTTGCTACTGCAATGTAGTTGTTTAAAAACATTTATCAATCTTGCATTCATTCCATTAAATACTTTACACACATGTGACATTACAAACTTTAATCAATTTGGCTCTAAAAGGTTACATTAAAAACTTCAGGCGTGCTCCTTAGTACACATTATTCTTATCAATAGGCTAAACTTGAGAGTTACAATTAAGAGCATCTAGACCTTGTTGAAAACTACCATTCTTTCCTCGAAACCTATTAAACCCTGGAAAAAAAAGACGCACAAACTTAAACAAATGTAATTTAAGCTTTTGTAATTAGAAAAGTATGCATGCAACAATAAAGGGACCAATTACCACATGTTGTCTCTCTTTCAAATGAAGCTTCAAACATAATCCCAATGAAGCTAAATATATGAAAAGGCAAATAAACATGTTTGTAATTGATGGAAATGTAAAAAGACTAAATCATAAAATCCCTAATTGAATAGTTGCTTCTTTAGTTAAATTTCACGATCTCATCAGACGCAAAAATGTTGCTTGTTGATAAAAAAGTTGGGCGTTCCTTGTTTGGTTCATATTCCCGTATCAACTGGATCTTTGATGCTTGAGACCTGCGCACTAAAGAACAGAAAACACCGTTAGGCTTATCGTGGGATTGTCTTCCATGATTATCCTCCGGCGTTAGAGTAAGCAATCGGTTTTAGGGTTTAAGTGAAGAGTTCGGGTTATGAGATGATACCTCAATGAGAGCCGAGATGCCCTTTATATACACACGAAATTCTTGTTGGTTTCGTGTTCCTTACCCTTCGGCGCATCCCGCCTTATACGGTCCCTTGATCCTTATCCATAAATAAAAAATCATGTATCAAGACCATAAATAATATATTCGAATTTGGGCCTTTGGAAGCCCAAATCTTTATCATGATAGCCCACGCGTGATGGGCTTGGGTATTAGTGACGTCCTTTGGTCGGGTTCGTGACCCGAGTGCGGACTATACGTCATCATGTCTCCCCAGTCTAGTATGCGCAAGGTGAAACCGCGGATGCTAGACTAACAACTGTAGTGAAAATATCCCAAGATGCGTGGCGGGGAAACTTAAAATGTTTCCCGCCTAAAAAATATACGGTGAATCTAGTCCAAGTAAATCCCGAACATCCCTCGTAAATCGTGAGAGGGTGGGTGAAAAGTGTCTTACCTCTTGATCTCTCAGCCACACGATTATAGCAAGTGGGATACACATGGCAATCATCCATGAAATGTGTAACCCTATATAAAGGGTAGCCTCCCATTCACTGTGATTATCACAGTAAAAATCTCCATTTCCACCATTGTTAAGCTTCCCAAATAGTAATCAAGAAATCAACGATTTCCAAGGTAATAGCGCGTGCGCGTCTAAATCTATCAAATTCTAATAATGGTTCTCCAACTATCCGACTTTACCTCCAATATAACCGAGGATGAACTTCGTGAGTTCTCCTCGGATTATAATATCCCGCTCGCATTGCACCCGGTAGTTCCGGTGGCGACCGCATCCATAGCGGAGTTCCCTGAAGGGAAGGTAGGGGTATACACGCGCTTTTTTGAATTTGCTAACCAGCGTGTGCCAATCTCTTTATTCTTGTGCGATATTCTTAATTATTATCGCCTCCACATATCCCAACTGCACTGCATAGGCGCAGCCAAAATAACCAATTTTGAAATAAATTGTCGCTTATTGGCGATTAACCCTACCATCAGTCTGTTCCGCGCATTTTGTCACACGACGTGGTCAAACGGGTGGGTGTCCTATTCCAAGCGCGCAGGGCGACTGCAATGCTATACGAAAAAGCTACATGCGCTTAGGAACCGGAGGGAGAAATTCTTCTGGGTTGATGAGGCCTTTTTTCCATGGGATTTTGAGTTCTATACTCAAGGGTCGCTACCGAGGGATGAGCGCCCAAACCCCGGGACATATAGCGCGGATGATGCTGAAACGATAAACGCTAATCGCATTCCCATTAACTCCTACCCAGAAGAGTTTTTGGTGCATATGGGGATTAGTCGTAACTACTTCCAAGGTCCTGACGAGGTGCTAAATTTTTTGGACAAGGGTAACCGGGGTGGGTGCTTGTCCTTCCCTCTCCTTCGCTTATTAGTTTAAGCGCTCTTTTTTATTGTATCTTATGTAACTCCTTCTTGCTTGTTTGTTTGTTTGTTGCGCAGAGATGGATCTATTCAGCGTAGTGAAACTGGCGAGGCCCACACAAGTAACCGTAGGGGTGCGCCCCTTGAGAGAAGGTGAGGCACCAGTGTTGGAGGCTACTGCAGGGCGCATCATGGAATTAGCGCAGGAAGAGCCAGAGAATGCCTCTCCAGGAGTTTTAGAGGCGACCCCAGTGAGCAGTGTTCCGAACCTGGGGGTACAATCCCCCGAGCTATCACGCACAGAATCGTTAGAGGGCGTGGGGATCCTTAGGGCTGAAAGTGAGCCAGAGGAGGTGAGCCAAGGGGTGAAGCACAAGAAAGCTTCTGGCGGCGATGGCGTAGGCACATCCAAAAGAAGACGTCATGTTATCACTTTAGATGCGTCATCAGAGGAGGATGCGTCGCCCACCTTTGTTATCATGGATACCGCTGAAACTCCTCCCCCCAAGTAAGTAATGAACCTTCTGTCTTTAAAACTTCATTTCATTTTCTCCATTAATACTAGAACTTTTAACCATTGTCATTTGCGGGGCAGTGTTGAAGCTGCTGGGGATGCTGCTGCGCATGCTGGGAAATCGCCACCCAAGGCGAGTTCCCTTCCTATTGATTATCCTGCGCAGAGGAGCCAATGGACTGAGCCGAAGGCTTTTGAGGATGTGCCAGCGGATCATTGATGCGTGGGAATCGCAACAGGCTTTACCTCTCGAGGGATCTCGTGAAGCTTACAACCCCCACCAGGCAGTTTACCTGATCGTTGTAGTATAGTATAGTGACAAGTACCGGGGGATTGATCGTTCAGCTTAGGAATAGTGTCGCTAGGATTAGAAAGCCTAAATACTAGTTCTAAAGGTGAGGGATGATTATTTTTGTGTTTTTATATTTTTTTAGAAAGCAATTAAAATCTCGGGGTTTGAAGGATTTGGGCGGAATTAGTTGCTATTCAACTAACCCAATACTAAGATGCAATCAAAATAAAATACTAAAAATGAAAATAAACTAAATTATACTAAAGTTGTGAGCAGTAATTGGAGAAAATGTGTTTACTTAGATTTCACTACTCCCTAGATATCTTTTACACGTTAATTACTTGTTATAATTGCATGGATGACGGATCGTATTCCTTAATACCATTCATGGGGTGGCACACATAACTCCCCAATTCTATGAGCTCTTATCTCCTCCTACACCATGCCCAGCACAACTATAGGGATTGTAAACAGTGGCTCATGCATTAAATACAACCAATAAAGACCTAGTGCGCCTCGGTTCATGTTTCTTAAGACGTTCAAGCATGTTACCATTTGGAGATCTGCCAGTTTTCTTAAGCCTAACATATAAATCATTCATCCAAGACAAGAATAAACAAGTAATCAACACATAATCAATATCTAGGTTTCATTAGATCTAAGCAAACACAAGATAGATCTAGCCTAGCATGATAGAATTAAGACAAGAACATGATATAGACAACCAACACATAGACATATTGATTGAATTAGAAAAACACTTATCTTGATTAATCATGCAAGGTATCAAGGGGTTGGAACCCTTGAAAAACCTGTAAAGTTACACCAAAATCGTACTTAGGGTTTCTCCCAAAACTTCTCCCTTAATGTGTGAAAAATAGAAAACTATATATAGAAAAATAGGTCTGACGGCGTCAAGAGTAATCTTGTGACGCCGTCACCTCGCCGCCAAAACTCTCCTCGGACTGCCTAGATCCACTTCTGACGCCGTCAAGACTTAAGTACTTCCAGGCCGTCATGACTCTTTTACTCTTGACGCCCTTCCTACGTGACGCCGTCAAATCCGTTCTGGGTCGTCATGGAAATTCATGAGATTTGCTCTTGACGCCGTCAAGGTTTTGCTCTTGACGCCGTCACCTACTGTTCCCAGCTTGGAAAATTAAGACTTTGGCGTTTTCTTCACTTTTATGCTCCAAAAACGTCCGAATTGCTTCCTTTTCCAGATTTCTCTCCCAAAGTACCTAAAATCACAAAAGGAACGCTTTAGGGCAATATTTGATCAAATAAATTCGGATTCGGGCTTAAATGACCCCCTAAAAGTGGTTCATTTTTCGCCTCATCATATACCCTTACACTTGAGATTTGCTTGTCCTCAAGCAAATGCGCTTTTATTCTACTCAAAAGACAAGTTAGGGGTCATTTAACACTAATATAAAAGTAATTACAACAAATAATCGTTCCACTAAAGACCAATAGACAAGCACGGAGGTCATACACAAGCACCTCACAAATAGTGTTTAGATACTCACATCTCTCGGATGTAATAAAGTGTAAATTACAATATGGAAACGGAAGATATCTCTCACTACCTGTCATAGCAAAATAGATTACCATAGGCTTGGGAAAGGATCAAACCTCCACCACATGGCGTAAGTACCTAGGATAAACTATCAAAGAGGTCTTTTAAAGGGTTGTAACGTTAGGTGTAGGGATATGAAATACACGGTTTTGTTGGATAAAGGAAGTTTTACTGGTGGCGAGTTAA
This sequence comes from Artemisia argyi, assembly GCA_030686995.1. NCBI lineage: Eukaryota > Viridiplantae > Streptophyta > Magnoliopsida > Asterales > Asteraceae > Artemisia > Artemisia argyi. The sequence goes on along the minus strand of CM060708.1, from coordinate 317,685,285 downwards.
CAATCTTGGTTAATTACATGTACAAGATGGCGTTGCTAAGCCAAGAGTAGACTCGACTTAAGCTAATAAATGAAAAAGAACAAAAACATAAAATAAACATAGAATGAAACGGGATGGTAGTCCGTATGTTTTTTCTCTTTTTCTTTTTCTATTTTTTTATTTTCTTTTTCTTGCTTTTTTCGATTTTTTTTTTTTTTTTTTTTTTTTTTTTTTTTTTTTTTTTTTTTTTGCATACACTCTTACCCTACCATCCAAAATAATACATCATAGGGAATGAACATTTCCCTTACACTTGAATCTTTACATACTTTACAATTAACTAATCTAATGACTCGAATTAAGAAAATTAAAACACTTGGAGCACTTTTAAGATTAACGTGCATATGGGGGTAATAAATGTTGTTCTTCCCCATTACTCCATAAAATAAGTACTTACTCATGAGTCCCAATCGTCCCAAAACAATATGTACAAGGATATGACTCGACTTAGCAACCATGTAATCAATTAGAAAGTTAACTTAGGGTTTAACAAATAACAATAATGCACTAAAAATGAGCGCATACACGGAAGGCTAAGGCGATTTGGTTGTACATTTAAGTGGGGTGTAACAAATTCTTCCTTTAAGTAAAATGCTTAAAGTTAGAAACGAAAAGATAGGCTCGGAGGGGTGTACTAGGGGTTTCGTGTACTAAAAATGAGTACAACGCTAAGGGTGTGGGAAAAATTAGTTGACTTAACTAGCCAAGTAATATGACTTAAATGGTCAAGTAATTATGATACGGGTTTAACACAAGGGTAATCCTAATGCCTCTTATCATGTAGTAAATCCTACCACACGAATGTAGTCTCACTAGCGGTCTCGGGATGCATCACTAATGCAAGTTCTATAATCTAAATGCTACCGGTACACTCATAAGCACTAATAGTAAATGCTTTTCCTATCAAATCTAAAGGCGAACCTCACATATTTGGGTGGAAAATTTTTCTTAATATACGGTTATGTGCTAGTCATACAATCTCCTATCCATGAGACGCTTGCTATGGCTAAAGTTTCACTCCTAAATGTTGTAAAAAATTTTAAATTTGGCGCTAAAATTGCACTAACAAGTATTTCTCATAGTTTTATTACACATCTACTATCAAACAAAACAAACTCAAGCGAAAGTGCATTTGTAAGGTATCATCTTTTTACCCTCCCCTTACACTTAAGATGAACATTATCCCCAATGTTCAAGTAAAGAATGTAAAAGTGAAAAAGTAAAGAGAATGAAATCAAATACTCCCCTGATTCGCTCGGTATGGATAATAGGGTGTCCAGGTTAAATCTTCCTCCATGAAAATGAACAATCAAAGCTTCCCTTCCAGAATATAAATCATCTTCTCGTCATACATAACCTGTAAAACTTGACAAAATAGACAAGACAACCTCGCGTAAAATCGGCGGCATTCTATATTAGTTACTAAACCTAGAAAACAAGATAAGATATAATGCTTGTGGAATGAAGTTTGCAGATCTCCTGGAGATTATAAAACTTAATAATTCACAAAAACCATAAGACTCCGTTAGAAAAACAAAACCGGTAAAATTTCCAGATTTTAACTCCTGACGCCGTCAAGAGTAAACCCCTGACGCCGTCAGAATGGACCTGCAGAAATCCTTATGTTAAGTTTCCGGAAAATTTCTGGAAAAAACTTGGTCCTACTTCCTGGAAAATCCTGCAAAACTTCATTATGACTCAATACAAGCATTTGACTCTAACAAATACGAATATACATGTTCATTTAATATTGTGGAGAATCATGATCGGTTTGTTTCTTAAAAACATATTTGGGGTTTCCCCTTACACTTATCTTTTGCAAAAATACTTTTAGGTGGAGTTAAGACTAGGCCAAACAACAAAGTAAAGTATTTCTACTATTTAGTTTAGAAACATGATCAACCAACAATAAAAATAAAACATGCATACGGAAGCAAATAACAATCAAACAAATAAAATCACACAAAACATGGGTTGCCTCCCAAGAAGCGCTTTTCTTTATTTACGAGTCTTGTAGCTAGACTCAAGGTTATGGGTTACTACGTGATTTCATCATTGGTTCCACTCTCTAGGTCGTCTTCTAAACCAGTTTTGTATTCCGGACCTAGTTGCAAGCACTCTTTGTAGAAACCAAGCATCCTATTTCTAACATACTCTACTCCTCTACGTCTATCCTCCTCATTCCTATAATAAGCCGCTTGCTTGTGTTCCTTTTCGAAATTAGAGAGAAGGCGGTATTGCTCAATCTTGTAGGGCATTTGATAAGCAACCTCATCATTCTCTTTCTTGAATCTAACTATCCCTAAAGTCGGATCATAACTCATCCTAGTGGCCTCAACAAATGGTTTCCCAAATATTATTTGACTTAGGCAAGCATCTATCACCGGACGAGTGTCCTCAACTATCATAAAATCGATCTCATAGGTGAGATTCCCTATAATCACATGTAATCCTTTCACTCTTCCCGCAAAATTACTTATCAGGTTCTTATTAGGCATCATCCTAAAATTAAGTTGCTTCTTCATCACCCAATTGTAATAAGTCCTAGTCATGATGTTCATGGGGGATCTAGGGTCGATGTAAGCTTTCCATATATGCATGTGCCCGATAATGCAGGGGATGTTAATGTTAGAGGGGTCTCCCATTTTGATAAGGGGGTCGCCAAAGATATATGTTCTCTCGGGACTATCGAATAAATCCTTATGGTATTCCCGTTCTTCCTTGGTTGGCAACTTATCAAAGTATTCTTCTATAGGTTCTACCTCCTCTAATTCCTCTCTACTATCAACCTCAACTTCCCTATTCTCATCCTTAGTCTCAGCTTCTATCCTAACTTCATTCTTGTCACTCTCTTCTATCTCCTTATCTATCGGCTTAATAGTGACAACATTAACAAAGTGGACCTGTTTAGATGATGAGGGATCCTTAATTTGGTTTCCGTTATTGGTGTCCCTAGTGTCCTTCCTAGGTGTGACTAATGCTTGGTTGTTGAGGGCTTTCAACAAGTTGTCAATCTTGTTGGTCATCTCCGTTTGTTGTTGATTGAATTCGGTTTCAAACCTAGCTATGCGAGCCTCTTGGGATGCCATAAACTTTGACATCAATCCTTCAAGATTGTTGGTACTACCAAAGTTGTTAGAAGGATTGTTGTTGAAAGTACGGTTGGATGATGGACCGGTTGGTTGGTAACGGTTAGGCGGATTGGAGGAATTGGGTTGATTTTGTTTCCACCTAAGGTTTGGGTGATTTTTCCATGAGGGGTTGTATGAATCACCGTATGTGTTTGGCTCGGGCTTGAAAGTGTACCACTTATCTCCCGCTTCGTCGGTACGCGTGGATGCGTAGTCCGCAAAAGCTGTTCCGGGGAGTTCCACACAAGCACGAGTGTCGTGGAGACCACTACTTAATTCGCATGAAGAAGTGATTTTGTTCACTTGGCTTGAAGGCTTAGGAGCATCGTAAGATTTCATGAGAAACTTGACTTGGTCCTCAAGTTCCATGAACCTACGGTCGGGAGTGCTAGAATTGTTCGAAGGCAAGGATATTGCCTTGACCGTTTTGTTCAAGTCACGGGGATCGTTCCAACTTTCGTTGTCATAGAGAGCAAGATCTTCTATGAGTTCCCATGATTGTTCCGCACTTAGATCACGTAGCTTACCACCGGCCGATTGGTCAATGGCTCGCCTCGTGGAGATGTCGATATGGTCATAAAAGATTTGGACTTGGAGCCAAAGATCTATGCCATGATGAGGGACTTTTTGGAGTAAGTCCTTGAAACGAGTCCATGCTTCATAAAGAGATTCATTTTGACGTTGTTGGAACATCAAGATGTCATTTCTAAGCTTAGTAGTTCTCCCCGGTGGGAAAAATTGAGCAAGGAAACGAGTGGTGAGATCATCCCATGTGGTGATGGATCCCGCGGGTAAACGCTCAAGCCATTGACTAGCTTGATCCCGTAGAGAGAATTGGAATAGGCGTAAACAGGTAGTCTCTCTAGTTTCAACATCTAGGTCTATGGAATCTACGATTTTGAGGAAGTCCTTAAGATGTTGGTTTGGATCTTCGGAACGAAGTCCATGGAATGCACATCCGCTTTGCACCAATTGGATGGTGTCGGATCGCAAGGGGGTCACATTGGCTCCGGTGAGCTCAATGGTGTTTCGGTAGCCTTGGTGGCTAGGTCGGGAGTACTCTCCTAAGGTTCGGGGCCTAAGGGGTTCTAATGGTGGGTTTTGTTGTGGTGGGATGACGGGTTCAAAGATGTTACCACCTTCCATGGTGTCGGATGGTAAAGAGTTACGAACAAAAGCACAAAGAAATGGATAGACTAAAGAAGACTAAAAATAAAAATAAAATCTTACTAGAAAGGAATCTAGCAAGTAGACCTAATAAAAAGAAATTCTAACCTAGACAATAACTATTCCCCGGCAACGGCGCCAAAAACTTGATGCGTGGGAATCGCAACAGGCTTTACCTCTCGAGGGATCTCGAGAAGCTTACAACCCCCACCAGGCAGTTTACCTGATCGTTGTAGTATAGTATAGTGACAAGTACCGGGGGATTGATCGTTCAGCTTAGGAATAGTGTCGCTAGGATTAGAAAGCCTAAATACTAGTTCTAAAGGTGAGGGATGATTATTTTTGTGTTTTTATATTTTTTTAGAAAGCAATTAAAATCTCGGGGTTTGAAGGATTTGGGCGGAATTAGTTGCTATTCAACTAACCCAATACTAAGATGCAATCAAAATAAAATACTAAAAATGAAAATAAACTAAATTATACTAAAGTTGTGAGCAGTAATTGGAGAAAATGTGTTTACTTAGATTTCACTACTCCCTAGATATCTTTTACACGTTAATTACTTGTTATAATTGCATGGATGACGGATCGTATTCCTTAATACCATTCATGGGGTGGCACACATAACTCCCCAATTCTATGAGCTCTTATCTCCTCCTACACCATGCCCAGCACAACTATAGGGATTGTAAACAGTGGCTCATGCATTAAATACAACCAATAAAGACCTAGTGCGCCTCGGTTCATGTTTCTTAAGACGTTCAAGCATGTTACCATTTGGAGATCTGCCAGTTTTCTTAAGCCTAACATATAAATCATTCATCCAAGACAAGAATAAACAAGTAATCAACACATAATCACTATCTAGGTTTCATTAGATATAAGCAAACACAAGATAGATCTAGCCTAGCATGATAGAATTAAGACAAGAACATGATATAGACAACCAACACATAGACATATTGATTGAATTAGAAGAACACTTATCTTGATTAATCATGCAAGGTATCAAGGGGTTGGAACCCTTGAAAAACCTGTAAAGTTACACCAAAATCGTACTTAGGGTTTCTCCAAAAACTTCTCCCTTAATGTGTGAAAAATAGAAAACTATATATAGAAAAATAGGTCTGACGGCATCAAGAGTAATCTTGTGACGCCGTCACCTCGCCGCCAAAACTCTCCTCGGACTGCCTAGATCCACTTCTGACGCCGTCAAGACTTAAGTACTTCCAGGCCGTCATGACTCTTTTACTCTTGACGCCCTTCCTACGTGACGCCATCAAATCCGTTCTGGGTCGTCATGGAAATTCATGAGATTTGCTCTTGACGCCGTCAAGGTTTTGCTCTTGACGCCGTCACCTACTGTTCCCAGCTTGGAAAATTAAGACTTTGGCGTTTTCTTCACTTTTATGCTCCAAAAACGTCCGAATTGCTTCCTTTTCCAGATTTCTCTCCCAAAGTACCTAAAATCACAAAAGGAACGCTTTAGGGCAATATTTGATCAAATAAATTCGGATTCGGGCTTAAATGACCCCCTAAAAGTGGTTCATTTTTCGCCTCATCAATCATCTTATGGAGGAGCTAAGTGTGGCCGCTGTGCACCAAGCCTCCTTAGTTGCACAGCTGAAGGCGAGGTATGCTGGTGAATGTAGCAGTAGTGCGCAAAAGGATGAGGAGATTGCACTGGTGAAAGCGTAGTTGGCTGGTGCTCGGGCTGAGGTAGAGTCCACAAATGCGTATGCTACGAGGCTTGCTGAAGAGAAGATGTCATTAGTTGCCCAAGTGAGCCAAGAGCGTTATGCTTTTAATCATTACAAGGCCACTTGTCTTTAGGCTTTGAAGTACATGGAGCAAAACAAGAGCGAACACTTCTCTAAGTTGGATGAGTTTCGCAAGGCTGTGGAGGATGCGTTGAAGAAGCAAGAGATGAAGTTGCGCAAGCTCAGTATTGAGTACGATGAAGAGCTTTACCCCCAACTTGTGTCATCAATTGCTGAGCACAGGTGGCTTATCAGCCATGGCTTGCGTCTTGCTGCTATGGGTACTCTGGAGTCCCAAGAAGTGATAGAGTCATTTGGGAATGTTGTTCAATGCGCATTGGCCCGTGGCAAGGCGGAGGCTGTAGAGGAGATCCATGGAAACAAAATGTTGACAGTGCCTATCGCCCAAGTGCCAGGTTACAACGAGGATGCTTATGCTGAGCTTATCGCTGCTATGGAGAATATGAAGCTTTTAGAGCTTCCTCACATTGCTCAACTGGAGCGCGACCAAGACTACCCCATAAGTGTTATCATGGAGGGGTTAACCTTGGCTAAGCACACAGCAGAGGACGCCGAGGCGCAACCTGATTACTTCCTGAAGCCAGATGTGTCGCAGTTGCAGGTACCTGTCTTTGCTCGTCTGCGTGACATCTTGAACCCTTTTGCCCTTGAGAAGGAGGTCCCTCTAAAGGAATCCTTGGAGGCTCATGCTACGAGACTTGCAAGGAAGAAGGGTGTGAAGGGGAAGGCCATCCTTTGTGGTCTTGGTGCAGCGCATATTCCTAGGTCTGATGGGGTACCTGTTAGCGTGGCGACAGTGTCACCCAAAGATAGTGATCTTTTGAAGAAGCTGGCAGTGCCGCGTGTCGGGTCGGCAGCTCAGAGCTTAAGCGCTCCCAAAGTTTTTAGGCCGTTTAGCTTTGTTATATTTTGTAATAGATTAACATTTTTGTTGCACATGTGCATGTTAAATCTATTATTTGTATGAACTCGTAGTCCATAATAAAATGTTATTTTTTGAAAATGCGATTGTACGCATGTTGTATCATGATGTTTGTACTTAGTTATCTGTCTTTGCATAAAAGACGTCTAAGAGTCAAACTGTTATATAAACGTTTTTAAAAGAAATTACAGGAATCACTTATAACATAATCATGTATGAAGTTCGAATATATATAAAATTAACAAGTATATGTGTTGATATGCAGCGTACTGCGAATACCATATCAAGGAGTCAAGAGTCTTGACTCCTAATTTGTTAAACGCGCACAGTGTGCATTGTTGCGCATCCGTCGTGGGATACACATTGAACTTACTCCAACGTCTTGAGAGTAAGGTGTTTAACAAGGATGCGTGATCCGATGTTGATGGGTTTGCAACCCTCTTACTCAACGAGTTATTTAGTAGGTTTACTCATCCTTTTACCATCGTGGGTTTTAATATGTGCATGCACGCCATGTAGGCAAAAAGTAATATAACAACAATATTGAGACATACATAATATGTAAACAATAAAATAAAGTGTGTCACGGAGTTAGCTAGAAACCACGACATTTAATTAATGCTTGCAAGTTTTTTGAAAAAAGAAAAGACATTTGAAACAAAATGTAAATACACGGATATTTATTGAGCACTTACTAAAGTGCGGATGTGTCCGTGTGTAGGGCCGTAGCCTTTCCTAAAGATAGCATCTCTTGAGATTGCAAATATTCCATGTGCGTTGCAGCTCACGGCCATCCATGTCCCGCAGCTTGTACGCGCCTTTTCCTAGTGCTTCAATGACCTCATAGGGTCCTTCCCAATTTTGGTCCAAGTTTTCCTGTATCTTCTGCGTGGCTTGCGTCATTAGTGCGATATACAAAGTCGCCTGGTCTGAATGAGGTGTTTTGAACTTTAGCATCGTAGTAGCCCTTCATTTTCGACTTAGCTCTTGCCTCACATATAGCTGCGCGTTCGCGCCTTTCTTCCAATAGGTCCAAGTCTATACGCCGTTCGTCATCATTGGTTGTGACATTAACTTCCGCCGTACGAATAGTTGGCATCCCAATTTCGGCTGGTATGACAGCTTCTGTCCCATAGACAAGAGAAAAGGGAGTGTCTCCAGTGCTAACTTTGATTGTCGTGCGGTGCGCCCACAAGACGTGCGACAATTCATCCACCCATCTTCCTTTGTGTTTGTCTAGGCGCGCTTTGATTCCTTCGCCCAGACTACGATTTGCGCGCTCAACCAAATCATTAGTTTGTGGGTGTTTAACCGACGCGAAGTGTTGTGTGATATTTAGTTTCGCACACCAGTCTTTGAACAGGTTATCACGAAATTGTTTTCCGTTGTCCAAAATGATTTCCCCAGGTAATCCAAAGCGGCACACAAAATTTTCCCACACAAATCGTTTTACTTGATTACCTGTGATTGTCACCACTGCTTTTGCCTCAATCCACTTAGTGAAGTAGTCTATTTCCACAATAAGAAATTTCAGTCCCCCTGCTGCAACAGGGAAGGGGCCTGCAATGTCGATACCCCACTTATAAAATGGCCATGGCGAAGTAATAGGCGTTAGCTCTTGTTGTTGTTGGCGCGGGATGGGTTTATGAACTTGGCAGTCGTTGCATTTCCTTATCACATCACGCGCATCGCGATGCATAGTGGGCCAGTAGTATCCTGACCGCAAGGCTTGCGCTACAACGGACCATGGTCCTGAGTGCATACTGCATGAACCGGTGTGGATCTCTCGGAGTACGTAATCTGCCTGAAGAGGCCCAACGCACCGAAGCCATGGTTGTAGGAATGAGCGCCGATATAGGATACCATCCCGAAGTTTAAACCTCTGCGTTGTGCGCCGTATCCGTCGAGCGTCCTTCTGCTCATGGGGCAATATGCCCTTGCTTATGAAATCGATGATAGGGGTCATCCATGTAGGATCCTGCTCCTCTATCACTGTGGATATCTCCATCTCCGAGATGGATTTGTTTTTTAGGGTCTCCACCAATACTTGTTTTGACAGGTGCGCAAAGCTTGTAGATGCGATCTTACTTAGTGCATCCGCTTTTCTGTTTTCTCCTCTAGGAACTTGTTTAATGGTGAACCTGTCGAAACCCTGGATTAGTGACTTGGTCTTGTCGAGGTATTGAACCATGTTATCCTCTTTAGCCACATATTCACCCGACACATGATTGGCTACTAATCGGGAATCCACATTTGCTTCTAGGTTGCGTACACCCATTCGAGTTGCAATGCGTAATCCAACAATTAGGGCTTCATACTCTGCCTCGTTGTTCGTGGTTGTGAATTCCAAGCGCAGTGCGTAAGTGAATCCCATTCCTTCTGGACTGGTGAGGATAAGGCCTGCGCCCGACCCGTCCACGCATGAAGATCCATCCGTGAATAGGACCCATGGTTCGTGTAGTTCTATCTCGCTCTGTGAAGGTGCAGCATCAGTGTCTGGTTTTTCGATGATGAAGTCTGCTAGTACCTGCCCCTTAATCGCAGTGCGTGGTCTATAAGATATGTTATGCTCGCCTAGCAAGACACTCCACTTTTGTAATCGCCCCGATGCGTCGGGTTTGGAGATAACTTGCTTGATAGGTTGGTCCGTGATCACTGCTATTGGGTGTGCTTGAAAGTACATGCGCAGTCTTTTGGCAGCGAATACTAACGCCAAGACCAACTTTTTCATTCCGGTATAGTTAATCTCTGTCTTCTTGAGTGCTCTGCTTACAAAATATACCGGTGTTTGTACGGAATTCCTATCTGTCAGTATTGTTGGCATGTCAAGTACGCAAGCCTTCCTCTAATAGTTCACGGAACAAAATATAGCTCCGTCGCTTGGTTCCTTTACATTAAAAAAAAAATAATAATAATAAAAAAAAAAAAAAAAAAAAAATCTAGATTGTTTTATATATAAATGGGTAGTAGAAGAAATGAAGGTGAGATTTTTGCACATCATGATGCGTAGGGTTTATATATACTTCAGATGAAGACATGGAAAGACTTTTTTAAAGTTAGTTAATGTTTTTGAATACAAAAGGAATTAAATCGATAAGATATATCTTTGGTGTTCGTTGCATTCATCGACTACTGTCACATAGATTATTAGTGAACCCAATTAATTGAATAAGAAAATAACGTCAACTTAATAAGAGACTATCAATTCTTAGAAGTTAAACTATATCCTTTACCAGTTATAATGCCCGTGCACGCACGGTTTTTTTTTTTTTTTTTTTTTTTTTTTTTTTTTTTTTTTTTTTTAATCATATATTTTTATTTATTAAAAAACAAATAATTTAATCTTTGTTTTGTTTGATTTATAATGTTTAATTATAGTTTTTTATTATTAAAGATAATTATTTAAATTTTTTAATCTTATTGTTAATTGCATCTTATCTATATTTTTTGTATTTATCTTCTACTTGTGTTATGGATAAATATAAAATGTTATCTAATAAGAAAATAATATTTTTTTTAAATAAAATTATTACTAAATAAGGTATGATTTGATTTTTTTGAAATGAAAAAGTCCCCACTTGAGGTTTTATTTTATTATATAAAAGATTTATTGTAAGAGACTATAGTAATTTTTTAGAAGCATGTTTATTGCCAATATTGATATGCAAGAACTTAAATTGCAAAGTATTTGGAACGTAGTTAGTCAGAAAAATTGAAGGACTCAAAATAGATGTTTTGAATGTTTAATGTCCGGAAAAAGTTCTTTATAGATCCAACTTTTATCATAGAACTCATCAAGCAATGTTAGCCACTCATTTTTTTTTTATCAAATTAAAAAAATAAACTTCCACCCTTTTATTAAAACTTAAATATCTCGCAAACCGTAAATCGTCAAGCTACAAAAAAATACCATCGCGACGAAAATTAAATTATCTTTCTATAGACATGCATTGTTATATACTTTCGACGATTTTTTTTTATAATTTTTTTTTTCAAATTTTTCGCCCAGAAAAATCATATATGATTCTTACAAATCATATATGATCTTTAAAAATCATATATGATTCGTAAGAATCATATATGATTTGATTTTAACGAATCATATATGATTTTTCTGGACGGAAATTTTAAAAAAAAAATTCGTCAAAGAAAAAGTTCGTCGAAAGTATATAATAATGCATATCTATAGAAAGATGATTTAATTCTCGTCGCGATGGTATTTTTTTTGTAGCTTGACGATTTACCGTTTGCAAGATATTTTGTTTTAAAAAAAATGTGAAAAATAAAAATAGGTAGCTATGATTGATACATTGGTTATATGGCAAATATGAGATCTATATTGATCTCATCTCATGTCTTCGTAACTTGGTAAATCGATTCAAGGGTCACATTCTTTTCCCATATCAACAATGGTTAACATGATTCTTTAAACACATTATATTTATTACTACGTATTAAATAATTTATAGCTTTCTAAATTCAATAGTTAACATGATTTCACAAAGTTAGGTTAGTTTAACCTTATTTTTAGAAACTTGTTTAGTTGAATTCCAACAATCATAGAGCAATTAGAGGAAATGAAACACCTTAATATCAGGACGCAAATGATTATGCCATCGCTCTCGACATTGTTTTTCGGCTCTACCAATCATCTGCTCAGCGATATGAGCCCATTTCTGCTCTCCATGTAGTTTCACCAATCTAAGTAGCTTCCTACATAACATAAAATTGGTTATTATTGTTCAATATTCATGCATGGAATCACACTTGACATTCAGGCTAAACAATTATCTGAAACCATTAAGAGACAAATCGAACCAATCTCGGAGATGTGGAAAAGGTTCACCAAATCAGAAACATAAATGTTGGTAGCACAAAAGTTAGTAGCAACAAATTACATATTCCATCCCTACATCGGTGTTGTTTAAGGTGCCAGCTCATCAAAGTGAGGCACATGATTTACAAAAAGTTTTAGACACAGACACACATACATATAAACAAAAGCATCATAGAGAAGAGTTGGTGAAGACATTGCCTATAACTTGGCAAGACCATTATACAGATAGCAATTTATTTCATATGTCCATTGTCCCCTGATCAAATTCTTTCGACTGCCACCCTTTAATTTCATCTTCGTACTCGATTTGGCTACTTCATTGTTCACATGCATGTTTCGATAACTTCTCGAATAAACACCATGATCAGCAGCAAACATTTTGTTCATAGGTAAACATGTACCGATAAAACTTCATAATGGCTTTGACTACTTTGACCTTGTAAGAACCTACCAATGGCATGTGTGCAAGCATCCGTTCAATGTCTGGCCGGAAGCATGACCAACTCACATTCTACACAACTCTTTATATAATGGTTTAGTATGACTTGATTGTAAGTTGTAACTCATGGGAGGCAAAGAGATGAAGGGTTCATAATCTTAATTGTCACATTGTAACTCCATGTTTCTTTGTATACCTCTGATTAATGTTCTAACTTTAATATTCGATGTTGTATATACTTCACATTAAATTATGGGACTCCATCTTGAGTGTCTTGATTACTCCACATTTAATCAAGGGACTCAATCTTATAGTATTACGAGCCAGCATGGCCCGTGCGATGCACGGGCTTTGTTCACCATAAAGAATCATCGGTTTGGCTAGGGTTATGTGTATTTGGTTATTATGCTTAGTTTTGATCGGGGATACTTGACTCAATAAATGAAGTTCATTTAAGTAACTTTTTTCTAAATGTAACTGTTTAAAGAAAAAGGTATCAAATACATGAGTGACTTTCATCATCGTAAACTTGTTATTTTAAACACGTAGTTATACTACACATAACTTATGTGGTTTTCTTTTGTCTCTTACACCATAACTGATGTATCAACTTCGAGTCTTGTCTTTCATTTGTAATGATTGCGTCGTTATATCTCCTAAGTGGTATCGGTTGATATAGACATCCTATAAATAAAATTTGTAACCAAGTATTAAAAAGCTTTTATATTTATTGAAGTTTGTCTCAATATTAATTGTATTTAGAGATATTGGAGTCTTATTCATGGTACAATGGTCTATTATAACAAATTAATTAAGCAATGAATGAGTAAATAGGGGGTGTTTGGGATGGCTTATTCAAAATAGATTATGCATTTTGAAAACTCATAATCACATAATCAGCTGTCAACAATCGCGGTTCTAAAACATAGTGTTTAGATTTGTCACTAAAAAGGTGGAAATCCGCCTTTGGTGAGCTTGAAGTGTATTGATCTCAGCGTTCAAAAATAGAGTTGCATTCAAATGAGTTACCTAAATCATCCATTCCAACCAAATTGTTACGTTACATTCTAGCAAAACAATCACTACAAACAGTATTCCCATTGTCAACTGTTGGTGCATTACCATTCTCGTTATCTCCCCGATGTATATGCATGTACCCTCACTTGATTTTTTTCTCATCACTGAGGAAGTTGGTTAACCCTAATACTAACGTTTGATATCTCCAATCCTTTTCTTGAAACATTGAAACTGGCTTCCAACTCATATATAATGTCATGTAGATAAACAATTTACCGACTTTAAAATTCATAGAATGATGTAACCAAAACCAAAATGGTATACCTATAAAAAAATGTTATTCAACATTCATTTGCGGTTACTATTTGGTTATCTTATTAGTTTGTAATATTACCTGTTTAGTTAAATTATGAGTTTGTTCTCTAACGGCTAGCCCTTCATTATATCAGACTTCTTTGTGTAATTATCATCAATACATTCCCTTTTTTCAGTGTAATCCATGATACTCTCATCACCTTTATCATCAATTTCACCGCCTGAACTTGTTCGATCATCACCAATGGGATATGATACATTAGTCAAACAAAATGTGCATGTTTATGTACTCTAGACGTACGCACGCACATGCTCAATGCATTTGTATGGGTACGAATACAATGTTCAATGCATTTGTATTTATAGGGATAAAGGATAAGTAAGGGCCTACATACAATAAGAAGTCCCGAAAGAGTAGTCTTATCATTTGCCTTCATGCTGTCCTTATTTGCGGCGTCTACATTTACATGTAACTGCACAAACCAAGGAAGCACAACAATGTAAATACATATAACAAAGCACTAAAAATATCTCACAAGCTAATGTTTAAAGGAAAAAGGGCATGCCAACCTGTGTGATAATACAGCAGGCTGTGAAGTAGGATTAGGTAAATTTGATGACCGACTCGGTCACATGTCGTTCTTAGTGATTATATTTTAGCTAGCATGAGCATGAGCGTGTTGCAGACGTTTCGATTCTAGAATAGGTTGTTGGAGTCCATAACTATGAACGGAATGTGAACTTTAAAGTAAATTCTTATTTTCTTTCCCAAGATTCAATTGAGTTATCTTTTTCTTCTTGATATTGTCAAAGCAATACATACATGGGTGCAAATTGTTTCATTATAAATACATGTTAGTTATATTAAAAAGCATTATTATGCTCTCTTAACCCATTTAGATTAAAGTTCCTGTTATAAACATTTTTAAAAGGACGATCTAAAACCTTATTCTAACTGTTACACTTATGCTTCTTGATGGGGTTGAATCAAGATAAAGGTAGTATTGCCTAACAAACAGCATAAACCACAGGCAAGTATATAATTAATCAGCAGAATTTAAGACTATTATGTCTACATGAGTTTACTCAAATTGTTATGAATGAATGAAGAAATTTTTTACAACTCTACCAGATAAATAAAAGAAAAATATCTTACCGAAAAGAAAAGCAGTGATTAGTAAACTTGGAGCCCGCATTGTTCATTTTCCCCAACAACTAAACAAAAACTTAAAGTAAATTTTATACAAAAACTTAAATAATATGTCCTTACTTATCACAGTAAAACGAATGCAGTTGAGGAAAAGGAGAATACATCTTTTCTTTTGTCCCGACCCAAGACTAAGAGCTCTTGAATGATAAGCAAGTAAAACCTGAAAAAAATATTGGCAAAATGGTAATTTTAGCATGACCATTGGAGCCTAGAAACATGGGAATATGATAGACTTCAAAAGTGTGGCAACAAAAACAACACATATATTTTAAATGATGTTATTTATAGTATCCAATGATAGGTGGTTGAAGGGTCTATGTATTTATTTGAAGGCAAATGAAAGGAGCAAAAGATGAAGGGTTTGTGTATTTATTTGAAGGCAAATGAAAGGAGTAAAAGATTAAATGAAGGAGAACCTTCTTAGTTCTTCACATTTATTAACTCGGTACAATATTCATTAGCTTAAACCACTTATTTACATTAGCTTAAACCACTTATTTGTGTTTCTTGGCTTGTTGCATTAATGCTAACATTCAATATGGGAACTCATTCTTTATATATAAGAGGCATTACGACCCGTGCGTTGCACTCGGGCTCATCTTTGTTAATAGTCTGTTTTTGTTTGTTAATATAAAATCATATAATTGTCGAATAAATTAATTTTCATATTATTTGTTTATGATGGTATTAGTAATTATTATAGTATTTAAAATAGTTTTGTCATACTAAATGATTACATGTGAAGAGATTGTTTTTTATATGTTACAATTGAAAGAGACTCTTCAAATGTAGTATTTTAATTCTAATAAGTTATATAAATTATTTCTAATCTACATTAAATATATGATTGTTGGTTGTTAATATCTTATCTTTCATAAAACATTTTATATAACGAAAAAAGATGTCAACTTCTGCAAAATCATGGGAAACATATGCATCCGTTTCATTCAACAATGAAACAAACAATCGAAACGGCGAAAAAATTAAGTTGGATGAGTCAACAATTCAATATGCAACACATTGTTGTAACCTTTGTATTGAAAATGAAAATAATAAGTCATGTTATTGTTCAAAGCAAGAAGTTGACAAAGAATCAGTAAATGATTTTTGGATTGAAACCCCACCCGTAATTATCATATCAGATGATGAAATGGTATGAGTTTTCTTACTTTCAATAGAAATAATAACAAACATTTATGTGGTTTTACTTATATCTAATTATTTTCAGGAATCTGATGGCGAAAAAGATAAGTGGATGTGTGTCAATGAAGATTGTTTATATCATGAGAATGACGAATGGATATGCATTAAAAAAGATTGTCTATATCACAATCTTTTTCTTGATTACAATGATGAGAATGTTGCTGAATTTGCTTTCAAGAAATTATAAAATATTTAAAAATAGTTATGTTACATTGCATAATTTAGTGTGCAATTTTTATGCACATTTTATCATAAGTATAAGGGTTTTTTGTGTCATTCTACTACTTTATTTTTGAAAAATGAGATTAAACATGTTGGAAAATGAGATTAAACAGGATGAGTTAAAACTAAATTTTGATTCATTTAATTTATTTAAACATGTTAGCATAAGAATTTCATTATTATTATTATTATTATTATTATTATTATAATTATAATTATTATTTTCATATAATCTTTTTTGCTACTTATCGAAATTTTGATTAATATGCAGACCCGTACTACGTACAGATGTTTGATCTAATTGCTGTTTGCGTTATTTGAAAGCCGTAGACCACTACTACATAAAAGCTCATATAGATCACCTTATAAAGATCGGTTTTGCAAAAAACTGATCTATTTGAGTAAAATATAATGGCAACTGGATCCGTATTTACCAAAAAGTCGCTTTCCTTTATGTTTTTATTCAAAAAGATCATTTATATACAAAACAACTGATCTATTTGACTTACTATTTTGTTCAAAATTTTTGTCAAATATCTAAGCGGGCTAATTTTTTTCATTCTCCCGCTTCTTCACATTACCCAATCTTTTCCCTCTTTCATTTAACTAGGAACACCTTCCAAATCCACCATTAATCAAAATTCCGATCTACAAAATTCCATATCTTCACTTTACAAACAAAATTCCTCACTTTACAAACAAAATTCCGCTTCTTCACTTTACCCAATTCTTCACTTTACAAACAAAATTTCAGATCTACAAACACCTTCCAAATCCACCATTAATCAATCAGGTATATTAACTTCATCAATATTATTATAAACTCTAAGTTCCAGCCTATTAAAGGCCTTTTTAAGTCTTATGTGTTCGATTTTAATGTAATATTGTGGTTATTATATGTATTAATTACATATTACAACATGATTTCGAATCCCTAATTTGCAAGTATTGACCTTATCAAATTCCAGTTATCACTTGTAATTGTTTTACTCTAGGTTTCATATGTTGTTTTTATTTAAACCAAACTAGTTTTCTTTTGATTCATAGGTATATTGAGCCTTTAGGTATACAGGATCTTATGTATTAGTATATGGTGAATTGAGCTTTAATGGGTATTTTAAAGGATTTTTTATGAATTTCTTTTTTATTTTATCATAGTAAATGTATTGATGTACTAGTTAAATTTGCATAACAGATATGTACTAGAAGTTTTACTTCTTATTGTGGCTATCTGACTTGTTTTCATATGTGACACTCTCATGATGGTCAATGCGACAGAAAGATACAAACAACAGGCACATTAGAGTTTGATAACTAATAGAATACCATATAGGAATATTAGACACTAGTGGATGATAATTGTTATTAGTGAAGATAAAATATTTGTTCCTTAGATATTTTTATTTTTTTACTTTCAAGTTTGCTACGTGTTTTTCTCTTATCTTAACTCACTTATTATGTTTACACTGGTTTCAGAATGTATATATAAGGAGGAACAAGAAGACCATTGATATGTTTTATACTCGTACATTCCTTACATTTAAGGTTTCTGGCATTTTTTTTGAGACCCGGTTTATGTAATTTAAAATCTTACAGCTAAACGTTATATTTGTATACACTTGCCACTGATATACTACTATTTTATTTTGCATTTTCAGAGCTTATGTAGAGACCTGAATGCTTTTTGCCATTATCAAGCGAAGGTGCACTTACTGAAATTGAAGGTAAATATAGTTTCTTCGAAATGTTTAAGGAGAAAGTTAGTTGCTGATCTATAGTTTCTTATATACTGTTGGAATGATTATTTATCTTTAGGATGATTTGTACAAAGGTATGGAGTAACACCACACTACTTTCTTATACACATAGGGGCTGTTTGGTATTGCTTCATGAATGTGCTTATATAGGGGCTGAAATGGTATGGGGATAAGGTAATAATACAAGTATCTTCTATTGCAGTCCACAAGTTGCATAGTTCGATTCCAGATTCTTGACGTATTGTTGATTGTTGATGTCTACACGACTTTGTGTTAATACACATGTTACTTTATTTTGTTCATTACTCCTTAAAGGTAACCATCATTAACTCATTTGTTTGTTCTCTTTATGACAGTTGATTGATATAGTCGAAAGCCTTCATGGCGGAAGGCGGAAGTTGAATGGGATTGCAACATCATTGCACCGGTGCATCTATCATTTTTCATAGGTGATCAGGGGATACACGTAGTAACAAGCTATACAACAATTATCGTTCGAATTATGTTCTTTGTTCGGGGATAGTTAAATGGTGTTGTATTTTTTTTAAGCCATTTGGTTTGGGATTTGTTGAACACATATGTATTGGGACTATTACTGTATTTTTTGTGATTGAATAGAGATTTCAAGAAAATACAGGTTTCAATAATTTTTTTTTTTTGTTTTGGAAAATGGACTAATAGATCGGTTATTGGGTATCAACTGATCTATTTATTGTATTAGTTAGATCGGTTCCCAACCGATCTATATATGTTTTGCTCATATAGATCACCCCTACATAGAGTGGTTCATAACCGATCTTTTTGAAGGTTTTCCACCGATCTTTTTAGCGTTTTTTGTAGTAGTGGACTAATCTTGCTTTACGGACGTCATGATGATACTTTTGTTGTAAATGTAACTTATATTCTAATCTACCTTATATATATATCATTGTTAATATAAATAATTAGAGCAAAATTTACAATTGGATTACATTTATATACTTTTAGCCTTCAAGTCTATTAATAAGTCTATCATTTCATTTGCAACGTTTGATCTTTTGATATGAAAAAAAACTTGAATCTCATTAATAATTACGGAATACAATAAGTGAAGGGATAATTAACAAAGAATTGCAACCGAAATAATATCTCAGTTGCATACAAATGTTGCATTAATTAACTTGACATGAATGAGAGAACTAATTAATACATGATGCCCAATTACCTCCATGCCACCTAACGTCTTTTGACATGCAAAAACTATAAGCTCATTGTCATCATCTGTTACCACAACTCGTACAAACCCAACTCTCTAAAAATCTTAGTCCCCTACTCGTTGCTTATCTCGCTAAACAGCTCCCTATTTTGCTAAAATACATTTCATTTTATTTCCAAACAGCAGCATCATCCAAAAAAAAAAAAAAAAAAAAAAAAAAAAAAAAAAAAACAATGATCAAAATCATGCCTTGCCACTCCAAGTGTAGGCATCAGTATGACACAAAGCAGTATACAAAATCTGATTTTCTAAAATACATTTCATTTTATTTCCAAACAGCATCATCATCCCAAAAAAAAAAAAAAAAAAAAAAAACAATGATCAAAATCATGCCTTGCCACTCCAAGTGTAGGCATCAGTATGACACAAAGTAGTATACAAAATCTGAACACGAACTTCATCGGCTTGTGGCGGCGCAACTTCTACATCTTCAATCACTAAAGGCTTATTAGCCTCGTACACAACAGTAGCTACACCCACAAATAAAACACAATCAGAGATTAAAGATACAAAAACAAATAAATGTTACCTTTGCAAGTGATGACTTTTCCTTGAGTAGAAGCCACCCAAAATCTTAGAGAAAAAAAACATAGCCAAACAAAACACAATCAGAGATTAAAGATACAAAAACAAATAAAATGTTACCTTTGCAAGTGATGACTTTTCCTTGAGTAGAAGCCACCCCAAAATCTTGAGAAAAATAATAATAATAAGAGATTAAAGATACGAAAACAAATAAATGTTACCTTTGCAAGTGATGACTTTTTCTTGAGTAGAAGCCACCCCAAAATCTTCACATACCCTACCAAAATGTCGATCGACACCAAAATAAGTACTTATTTACAAACAAATTCAATACACCAAGTCATTGAAAAGAATAAAGCATAGGCTACTAATCTTGATTGATTACATACTATCACACTATACACAAAATCTATGATGATAATAATATAATATATATACATTAATTCATCTATGAATTTGGACTTGAAGAAGAAGTTGGGTATGTGTGAAAGTGCACGAATGATAGAATGGTTGTGACTATGGATGGTTTTTATAGTTGCTTCAAGCAATAAGATGCCAACAACACTTCATATTCAACAATTATGAGGATTGATGGTTTGTATACCTTCATTTATTCAGCAATTATGAGGATGTATGGTTTGTATACCTTCATTTACACCGGCCTACTGAAGAGTTGCGAACTGATGAAAGAAGCAAATGATTAAATGAAAATAAAGGCTCCTAATACACCATGGTTACATGAACACGAAACACTTCATCTTCACCTGCATTATTACACCATAATAAAGGCTCCTAATACACACTTTCAATGCAGCAACACTTCGTATGGTTTCAATCATTTACATTCGAAGCACTAAATGTAGCTCATATGTACTTACCACTTAAGCATGAACATTGAATCAAAGTACTTACACATGAAGCCTCCGCATTTATAGCGTTATTTGAAAGCCATAGACTAATCTTGCTTTCTGGTCAATAGTACTCCTATAATAGTAACTTTGACATGTTTGCTAGCCAATTATTTGATCACCTAATGTTTACAAATTTCACTCATAACCTCAAAATCTGAATTATAGCATAATGATGAAAGTTTTCAACAGTTCATTCCCACATAGATATATGGGTGTTACATTTGATAAACAACTCAATACACCGTACTATGAAAATAATGCAGAAAATATTCAAGTTTATGCTGCTGCACACTTAAACTTTATGTTGCTTGCTATGCGTTAATGCTGCTGCGTTTAGAGTTTATGCTGCTGCATTTAGAGTTTATGTTGCTGCGTTGCAACTGGCAACTTCAGCTTACCACTAAAACTTCAGTTTGCAACTGAAAAGCATTGCTTGCAACTAAAAGTTCAGCTTGCCACTGAAAAGCACAGCTTGTGACTGAAAACTTCAGCTTGCAAATGAAGATGTTAAACATCAGAAAATGAAAACCATTTACGGCAAATATGATATTTAATTGAATAGTTGCAAACAGAAATACCATATTTTCAGCCCCAACAAATGCAACATGTGTGAGTAATGTGATGTGTTTTCCTATTGAATATATAAGCCTCGATAGATATTACCTACATAAACTTTGGATCATGTAAGGACACCTGTAGCATAATCATTATACATTATCAAACAATATAACATGAATACAACATGTAGACAAATCAAGCAACTTATATAACATGAATAAAGAATTCATAGAACTCAGTCAACTCACCTGAACATGTATGTATTTTCACCCTCCACTACTTCTTCCCATTTATTTATAGTAGCTATAATGTGAGTTACTGCAAACGAAAGGACACACTTTGAGTTAATGTGTCATTCATTTTGCAGGCATTAAAGTCAGATTTTAAGGTAAATAAACACTAATCTTTAAGACTTCGGAAGATTGGAAGTCATCTCTTTAAGGCTCCACAATAACCGCAGGGACACTTGATCTTCTTCACATTTTAGTGCTATTGAATGAGGCATGCATGAAATACAACTCGAATCACTAATTCCACACCAATGTACTTACCATGAAGCATGAAAATTAAATGAACGTACTTACGCATGAAGCCTCCGCATTTATAAAGGGACTGAATCTTTATATATATATATATATATATATATATATATATATATATATATATATATATATATATATATATATATATATAACAACTATTTAGTTTTATAAATCAAATAAAAAAATTGGATGTCTTGGACCATCGTCTATCTCACCCACATTCAAGAACGGTGCAAATAAAATACGAAAGAAATTAATTGTGTGCATATTTCTATTTTAAAGAAGTCAACATCGGCAAATAATTATTACTATTTTATGTTAATATTGTTACAAACATTCTAACCTATACCACTTAAAACTTAAAGGACACTCATTTCTTGGAAATTACTTTTGACTAGCAAATATATAAATTCTATTATTATTGCAGAACTTTACCATTTATAATGGATCCAAAGAGCCACGTTGTTAAAAACGAGTTATTTTCATCAACTTTAACCAAAAAGACATGTATTGATTGTACTCTTTTTGAGTGAACCAATTCATCTATTAAAAATAGGGAACTTTCATTTAGAACAAAATTTAATATAAGGAAAACCCTATACGAAAAAGCTATGATTTCGATTTGATGTCCTAAAACAACTATGCTTTTATAAAACGTTATGTAATATTTTTGGCATAGTAATACACTTGACTCGTTATCACAATCTTTAGTGTTTTATTTAGCAAAATCGTTAGTTTATTACAAATAAAAGTCACTAGAGAAACTCAAATAAGCATGACCAATATCATTTTTTTTCCTGGAGAGATTCGATATTGGACACTGACTTAACCTAACAAATTCAAAAGCATGCATGGTACTCTTTAGTACACGTAAATTGTTATACTTGCGTACGACAAAAACATAATTGTTGAGGTAAAATCTTGCTCTTCGGGAGATTACTATCGGCAGGCTTCGATCTTTGATTCGGTTTTAGTTCTGCACAAATGATAAAACACTCGTTAGCCTCGCCCCGGGTGTTATCCCAGGACCAAGCTCCGGCGTGAGAGTAAGAATATGAAAACCGAAGGGGTATTGTGATAAATGTGAGTAAATGCTTGTGTGTGTTGTTGGAATAATAAATGGGGTTGGGGTATTTATACTACCCAACCTTTACCTGCTTGTACTTGTGAACAGTGCCCTAGTTGAATAGTTGTCAGTCGCCAACAGTCCCTACGAACAGTACTTTGATCCTAGGTTAGGTTCATAGGGTGGCTGTCAGAGTACACGTGCCCATGTGTGGGGGTCCTTATCCCTTTTAATAATAGTAAAGTATTCGGCTAGCGTCGCACCTTCGGATTACGCTCGGCTAACAGCGTGACGTCCGGATCATGACGTCCGGACGGACACGTCAACATGTCCCCCTCCCAGTATTGGACTATCGATCCCTTATCGTTAGTGCAATATTGGGCTCGGAAATACTTGTTCACCTTTCACCCCCTTTTTTTTTTTTTTTTTTTTTTTTTTTTTTTTTTAACCCATTATCGTTGCAACTGGTTGGGCTGATTTGCTAGTTTTGTTGATGGGCCTGGTTAAGCCCATTTAGTATGAGGCTGTCTAGTGGGCTTTTGCCTCGTTTTTGCTACAGTGTCTCCGTCGAACGCAGTTTTCTATTCACGTGTATGACCAGGATGACGCCACGTCAGCGTCATTATGACTGATGAGACGTTTTCACTTCTTCCAATGTATTCCCAGTATCCCTATATAAGGGCCGTTACTTCTCATTTCTTTTTCACGCTGTGTTTTTTATTCTACTATCATCCGAGAGCTCTATTGTCATCATCTTCCGAACGTTCCGCCATTCGTCCGAGGTTAGTCACATACTTCTTCTTTCCTTCTTATAACTCAATCCCCTTCGGTATCTTTTAAACATGGCTGAAGAAGGACCGGTAGGAAAATTTGACATGCACCTCCATACCTCTCAGTTGTCCCAATCGGACTTAGACGCTATTATTTCAACATACCATATCCCGGCCGACCTCCATCCTAGCCTTCCGGACCCCAACCTGACAATGGATAGGTTGCCTTCGGATAAGATAGGAATATACACCCAACAGTTAGATCTTGGAGGTGCTAGGGTTCAATTTTCCCGCTTTTTATTACAAGTGATCAAACATTTTAGGATCCATTTCTCTCAAATAGTGCCGATAGGGCTAAACCGTGTGACCCTTTTTGAGATCCGGTGTCACAGCTTGGACGAGAGACTAACGGTGTCATTATTTTGGGTATTTTATAGACTCTGCAAGCAGGGCAACTGGTTCTCCTTTGAAAGCCGAACGGGGCGAAGGTGGGGTCAAAGTTTCTAGGAAAGCGGAAGACGCTGAGAAGATCATGAGCACTTCAAGACATCTGAATCCTGATGCTCCAAAGATATGGAAGGCAGAGTTCAACAAGCTGTTCTCCCTTGACTATCCTTATATCAAGAAGATTTGTGATGCTCATCGTCTTCCGTTGGGCGACCTCATGAACCTCTTTCCTGACTCCCCAGTTCCTGTGGGTTTGACAAACACTTCCACCCATGTTAATGTAGAGATAGAAGGTAATCAGATAGCTGCATCCGGAGGGGAAAATGTCAACCCTCCGGCTTAGTCGATGTTTTTGTAATCTTCATTGTGGACCTTAATTTCTGTAATCTTAATTTTTGTAACATTCACGAGGGTTTACACTCGTATATATTGGATGTTTCTTTTGATTACTATTTGTACAGCCATTGTTTGTGACGCTTGTATTAATATTTTCCAGTTTCCCCCCCCCCCCTTTTTTTTTATATCATCCTTTTGCCCGGATTGACTTATTACCATTCGGGCATTCAGACTAATTTTGGTCTAATCAACCGGAACGGCTATGACCGCTCGGGCATTCAGACTAATTTTGGTCTAATCAACCGAGTTGTCTTCGGGCATCCGGAGCGGTATAATTGTCCGGGCGTCCGAAGCATAGCTGTTTATTGCTTTCGGGCATCCGGAGCGGTATAATTGTCCGGGCATCCGCTGATACTGCGGGCGTCCGAAGCATAGATGTTTATTGCTTTCGGGCATCCGGAGCGGTATAATTGTCCGGGCATCCGCTGATACTGCGGGCGTCCGAAGCATAGATGTTTATTGCTTTCGGGCATCCGGAGCGGTATAATTGTCCGGGCATCCGCTGATACTGCGGGCGTCCGAAGCATAGATGTTTATTCGGGCATCCAAAAAGAATTTTGGGCATCCGCAGCGTTTTTGATCGCCCGGGCATTTATCGTCTACCGAAGGGGGCCAGCCTCCGGAGACATAAGTATCTCATGATTTTTCACAAAATTGTAACGTTCCCCTGGCGGGAAGCTACACATTTCATTAATATATTGCCAACATCATAATATAAAAGCATCATAATACAAAAGCTTTGGAATTCTAACAATAACAGTTTTTATAAGAAACACTTTCTGAGGTTGATGGCATGCCAAGTGCGCGGCACCTCCGTATCATCCATATTTTGTAACTTATAAGATCCGTTGTCGTACGCTTCAATGACTCTGTACGGGCCTTCCCAATTCGGTCCTAGCTTCCCTTGGTTCTCCACTCGGCTTGCTTCATTCTTTCTAAAGACGAAATCACCTACTCGGAAGTTCATCGGTTTCACCCGTTGGTTGTAGTATCGTTCTACCTTGGCTTTGTACTTAGCTTCTTGTATTGCAGCTGCTTCTCTTCTTTCCTGCAACAAGTCCAGATTTAGGCGCTGCTCTTCTTCGTTTCGGTCAAGCACCAGGAGCTGATCTTCCTCACTGCGGTTTTCGTCGAACATCATGGTCCTATGAGTTGGCATCCCTATTTCCGCCGGTATGACTGCCTCACTTCCATATGTTAAGCTGAAGGGTGTATCACCGTTGCTGGTTTTGAGTGAGGTACGGTGAGACCACAATACATTGGGCAATTCATCTACCCAACCGGCCCTTGCTCTGCCCAATCTTGCCTTGATCCCTTCCATGAGGGATTTATTTGCCCTCTCTACTAAACCGTTGGCCTGCGGATGCGCAACGGCCGTGTTCATCTGCCTGATCTTCAGTTGTGCACACCAGCTTTTGAAGGGATCGTTCACAAAATTTGTTCCATTGTCCGTTACTATTACTCCGGGTAGGCCGAAACGACATACAATGTTTTCCCATACGAACTTTTTTACTTCCTTCCCTGTCGTTTTTGCCAGAGGTTTGGCCTCGATCCATTTTGTGAAATAATCTATGGCCACGATGACAGATTTTACCCTCCCTGGGGCCTCCGGAAATGGTCCCAGAACATCCATTCCCCATTGATAGAATGGCCACGGGGCCATGATTGAAGTTAAGAAAGTTTTGGGCAGCTTTGGCACAGGTGCGTGTATTTGACAGGAATCACACTTCCGGATCTCCTCTCTTGCGTCGCAGTGCATCGTAGGCCAGTAATATCCTTGTCTGATTAACTTTGCCACCACTGATCTGGGACCGGAATGCATGCCGCAAGCTCCCTCATGTACCTCCCTGATGATGTAATTTGATTGCAACGGACCTACGCAACGGAGCATTGGGTTTAGATAAGACTTTTTGAAAAGAACACCTTCCTCCATCACATAATGGGGAAGCTTCATGCGCAGACTTCTTGCTTCGTTTGCATTCTCCGGCCATACTCCCTCTTCCAAACACCTAATGATCGGGGTCATCCAATTGGGGCCTTCTTCTTCCACTATCATGTGCACTTCAGTTTCTTCGGTGGAGGGTTTTGCTAAAACTTCCACTAGTATTTCTTTCGTCAAATGATCGAAAGCCACCAAGGCGAGTTTGCTAAGTACGTCTGCTTTCTGATTCTGGGTTCTCGGTATGTGTTGGATCTTAAAATTGTCAAACCTTCCGATATACTGCCTTGCTTTCTCCAAATATCTTATCATGCTGTCTTTAGCGGCCACAAAATTCCCATTGATCTGGCTTGCTACCAATCTTGAATCAACCTTGACAATTATAGACTTAACCTTCATTTGTTCGGCTATCCGCAACCCTGCTAACAGTGCTTCATATTCGGCCTCGTTGTTTGTGCTTTTAAAATTTAGCCTCAGAGCGTAGGTAAATTCTTCCTGCGTGGGGCTGATGAGCACCAAACCTGCTCCGGAACCTTTCTTACTACAGGCTCCATCAGTATACAACGTCCATTCCGTTTTCTCAGTAATCTCACAGATCTGTCTGCCTTTCACTTTTGCATACCGTTCAACCATCCCTACCGGTATTTCGGTTAGGAAATCTGCCAACACTTGTCCCTTGATAGCGTTTCGGGAAACGTACTTAATATCGTACGCGCCTAACTCCACCGCATACTTAGCCAGCTTTCCTGATGCCTCCGGCTTGTTTAAGACCTGCCTGATCGGCTGATCCGTGATCACTTTTATCGGATGTGCCTCGAAATACCTTCGAAGCCTCCGAGACGCGTGTAACAAACAGACCGCCAGCTTCTCCATTGGGGCATAATTTCTTTCCGCTTCATTCAACGTCCGGCTGACGTAATGAACGGGTAACTGTTTTCCAGATCTTTCAGCGACCAGCACTGCACTTACCGCCCGTGAAGCCGTCGCCAGGTATACGTGCAGATCTTCTTTTGGAACAGGGGTCGTTAACGAGGGAAGCTCCAAGATTAACCTTTTCATTTCTTGAAATGCCTCTTCGGCATTCGAGGTCCATCTGTACTCATCCTTGTTCTCCTTGGTGATATTCTTGAGTGTTTCAAAAAAAGGGAGCGACCTTTCTGCCGAACGTGATAAGAAGCGATTGAGAGCTGCCAACTTGCCGCTAAGACTTTGCATTTCCCTCAGGGTTCTTGGCGATTTCATTTCTGTAATGGCTTTAACTTTCCTAGGGTTTGCCCGGATGCCCTCGGAAGTCACCATGTAGCCGAGAAACTTGCCTTCTTCGACACCAAATGAGCACTTTTTAGGGTTTAGTTTCATATTTATTTTCCTTAGATTGTCAAAAGTTTCAGCCATGTCCGCTAGTAAATCCACCTCTGTTTTACTTTTGATAACCATGTCATCTACGTACGCTTCTAAATTCCTTCCTATCTGCGGACGGAACGCCGAGTCTACCAAACGTTGGTATGTGGCTCCGGCATTCTTCAGACCGAATGGCATTTTGGTGTAACAATAAGTTCCTTGTTCTGTGTAGAATGCCATTTTTTCTTCGTCCTCGGCAGCCATTTGAACTTGGTGATAGCCCTTATATGCATCCAGAAAACACTTGTACCGGAAGCCCATTACGGACTCGATCTTCCAGTCGATCTCCGGCAGAGGGTAGTAATCTTTTGGGCAGGCCGAGTTTAAGTTTTTAAAATCTATGCACATTCTCCAGCTCCGATCACATTTTTTCACTAGTACCGGATTTGATATCCAAGTGGGGTACCTCACCGGCCGGACGATCCCTGCTCTTAACCATTCTTGCACATCATCGGCAATCACTTGATTCTTTTCCTGTGAGAAGGTCCGTCTCTTTTGTGCTACCGGAGTGTCTTCCAATCTAACATTAAGATTATGTTCCACCAAGCGGCGTGGTATACCCGTCATGTCAACGGGTGACCACGCGAATACGTCTTTACTTTGCTTTAATAATTCGACCAAGCTTCTTCGACACTCTTTTGAGAATCCCTTCCCGATGGTCACCAATTGCTCCGGATAAGCAGGGTAGATCATGACCTCTTCTGTAAGTCCATGTTCCGTCCCTTTTTCGAGGTCTATTCCGGCTGTGGTCTCCTCCTCCGAACCTATCCATTCTTCCTCAAACCCACGACATTCCTTGATCGCTGCTGCTCTAGTAACCAAGGTTGCAATTCCCTTCGGAGTGGGAAATTTCATCATAACATGGATGGTAGAGGGTATAGCTTTAAGCTCTCTTAAACCGGTTCTTCCCAATATAATGTTGTAGGGTGAGGGTGACCTTATTACTGAGAATTTCATCTTGGTCTTTCGGAATAGCCCATGGTCCCCAAAACATACATCCAGCTCTATCTTTCCGATAGGCTTGATTATTTCTCCCGAGAACCCTACTAACGGTGACCCGGATTTCTTGAGTTTGGATTGAATCGAAGGGTATAAATTGTTAAAACAGTGCTCGTACATAACTTCCACTGAGGCTCCCTCGTCCACAAAGATCCTCCGTATCAAATATCCCTCAACTTCTGCTTCCACTATGAGAGGCTCTTCGGATACATCGTCCGAGAGTATCGGAGGAAAAGTAATGGGGACCTTCATCCATGGCTCCTCATGTTCCCTAGCCTTTCTTTTCGTTGTTCCTACGCTTCCGATCATGTTTATCACCTTTTTCTTTCCTTTGTTCCCTTCATGGACCGGCTCTTTTCCCTGCCTTACGTTCCGGATCAGATGGTCTAGCTTTCCAGATTCTAGGGCCGCTTCGAGTTGTCTCTTCAGCATGTGACAATCGTTGGTATAATGCCCCTTCTCCCCGTGGTAGTCACAATATCTGTCTGCATTTTCCCTGCTTGGCTTCCCCACCAACGGAGGAGGATGTGGAAGTCGGAGTTGGTGTTCAGTAGCAAGTATCTCCTTGGGTTGTTTCCTGAGTGCCATTAGCCCTGGTCGATTGCTCTCCGGCTTCCACCCATCTTTTTTCCGAAAATCTCCCCTGTTTTGATCTGCCCTCGGAGCAACGTAAGGAGTGTATGGTTCTCGGAAACGAAAGTCACCTCGGCGGTCATGTCTTCGTCATTCAGCATATCCCCTGGACCTCTCGGACTTTAGTGGATAACTGATCCTCCGATTACCCTCTGGGAATTCTCCTTTTGGGAGTTCTGTGGTCTTGTACGCATCCTCTGCCCTGACAAAGTCATCGACCCTCGTCATCATCTCTTTCACCGTCCGGGGCACTTGGTCGGAAAAACGTTTGGCCAACTCCGGACACTTGTGGGCCGTCATAAAAGCTGATATACGCATGAGATCTGGTACTCCCGGAATGTAACTCGCCTCGTCGGTCCATCTTTCCTTAAAGTCAGGCAAGGTTTCGTTAGCCTTCCTCGAAATCTTGAATATCTCTGTCGGATCCTTAATTCCCTTCTGTCTCAAGGAGAACCTAGTAGTGAATTGCTCCTCTAGCTCGTCCCATGTGTTGATGCTACCAGGTTCCAGGCGACTAAACCAACCCTGTGCTGCCCCGTCTAGTGTTTGCTGAAACATCCGACACCACACCGGCATCGGCCATTCTCCCTGATTGGCCGCTCCGGCAAATCTGTTCAAGTGGTCATCCGGATCTGTGGACCCATCGTACAACTTCAGGTTGCTCGGCATTCGGTGCGATGGTCCAGAGAATTCGTTTATTCTTCGAGCGAAGGGCGATTTAGCTATGGACTTGTAAGGCTTTCCTAAATCTTCCTCCATTTTATCTTTGGCTTCTCTATTGCCCGGGATCTTACCGTCATCTTCACTGAAATCCAGCCGTATTGGCTTAAGGACATTTCCTTCCAGAGCATTGTGTTCTTTGAACAACTCTTTCAGGGCTGTCAGGTGCCCTTGTATCAAATCTTGTACGTTCGGTGAATCACGATCGTTCCGGTTAGAACCTTCCGGACCGTCCGTGTTGGCACCGTTTCCTCCTGTTGTTGTGAGGGGGGTCAGAGGTGGAAGGTCCGTCATGCTATCAGTAGGTAGATAAGATAACGGGTCCCACGGATGGCGCCAATTTGTTGAGGTAAAATCTTGCTCTTCGGGAGATTACTATCGGCAGGCTTCGATCTTTGATTCGGTTTTAGTTTTGCACAAATGATAAAACACTCGTTAGCCTCGCCCCGGGTGTTATCCCAGGACCAAGCTCCGGCGTGAGAGTAAGAATATGAAAACCGAAGGGGTATTGTGATAAATGTGAGTAAATGCTTGTGTGTGTGTTGTTGGAATAATAAATGGGGTTGGGGTATTTATACTACCCAACCTTTACCTGCTTGTACTTGTGAACAGTGCCCTAGTTGAATAGTTGTCAGTCGCCAACAGTCCCTACGAACAGTACTTTGATCCTAGGTTAGGTTCATAGGGTGGCTGTCAGAGTACACGTGCCCATGTGTGGGGGTCCTTATCCCTTTTAATAATAGTAAAGTATTCGGCTAGCGTCGCACCTTCGGATTACGCTCGGCTAACAGCGTGACGTCCGGATCATGACGTCCAGACGGACACGTCAACAATAATCAAGTCGACAACAAAAAAAAAGTTAGCAGCTCTAACATTAGATCATCAAAATCATCAATTTTTTCATACAAAAATATAAGGATAATTCCTAATATGCCCCGATTGCCCAATTGATTTGCTTTTTTGCCCCATAATTCGGAGTTTGAGTATTTAGACCAAGGCAATCTGTAGTTTTTGGGCAACTGGCGGCCCTTATGTCGGACACTTGGCGTCATATGGGTCGAGTTGCCAAGTTGCCTGATGTAAATACAGAAACTCCGAATTATGATGAAAAAACAAATCAATTGAACAATCGGGCCATATTAGGAATTATCCCAAAAATATATTAGATGGATAGGCTCATATATAGGCCTTCAAGCTAATGACAAAGTAACATAAAGCTGATATTGTAAGTACAAACAATAAAGTATAAACGTGAATTTGATAATGTACTCTAATTCAGATATATTTAAATGATAAGAATTGTCAATAATCTGGTTTAAATTCTGAGAACAATGGTTGTTTTAGATTCGATATTATGGTTCCAGTTTGGACCAAATTTGTAAGTACTATTTATATGCTTGGTGGTCACACCAACCCATTATCATATAAAATAGACAAAATGAATGTTTATGTCAATGCATATTTTAACACAAAGTACTGATGATGCTCAAGTAATGGTTGAGGTTCCGAAGGTTTCTTTGTGAGTAGTTTATAGGAATAAAACTTGAGTTGCGGTCATGGTCGGTATTTCACCCGTTTTCATGTTTTTGACCGAGTGAATACGTGCTCTCAAGTGGTTATGTGATTTGTTTGTGTGCGTATGATGACACAGGCTCCTCAATATCTAGGATCGTTGTAACTTTAGGATCGTTTCGGTCAAAAATATGAAATGTGGTTTAGCTTCGTTCTAATTTTTAGCTTCTTGCTAGTATTTAATTTAATAATATTATTCTTTCCAAAAAAGAAACTTGCGAAATTTCAAATAAATGCTTGCTATTACAAATATTTTTCATTAACAATCCTTTTTTGTGAAAATGCAAGTAATGGACATCAAAATTTTCGTTTTCCTAATTTTGGGTTTCATCTAAATTTAATCACATCAAGCCAATGTGACAGTTATGATCAAATCGTCTGTTCACTTCACACCATACATCGCAAAATGAACGTGGTAACAGTAAAAGGATCTATACGGGTATAGTAGCATACACACACATGTTATCGGCATATATTGGTATTAAAAACTTATCCGAAAGAGTGCTGTTGTGGTTATTATCAATGAACAATAAACAGGATCAGGTAAGTTTCAATCCAAGATGATTTTGGAATGTTAACAAACTATAAAGATGGGCATAATTTACATTTTGAGTTTTGACAAAAACCACTAGGTCAAAGCTTTCTACAGAGTATCAATCAAGAAACAGAAACAAGTGGCAAATATGAGATTTCGATAATAAGGAATCAATCAAAAAGATAGCCGAAGACTACATTTTGGCAATAAAAACCAAGCAGCTTCCTGTTTATCAAGAAATCGAAATTTTTTGGAAGAGTGCTTATCTATATTTTAAGAGAAGATTGGCAAAGTAACTTTTTGACTTAAAAGTTATAATGCCAGATGACGTTAACAAATTAAAAGGATGATCAAAGATGATATTTTGAAAACGCTAACATAAGGCTTTTGTATTTATCAAGAAACTAAAAAAGATTGGCAAAGATGATATTGTGACTAGAAAGTTTTAGTCCAAGATCATAACGAAGCGTTAACAAGTTTAAAGGACTAGTAAAGATGATATTTTGGCATGAAACACCAACACAATGCTACCTACTTAAGCTACTTACCTACTCAGGTGGGCGTAAACAGCCCCCTGGAAGAAGAAATTTGAACTTTTCTGCATTTTCAATCAAGTAAGTTGGTAGATGAACAGCTGAAGCCGAACGAGGTACAGATCCCATCTTCCCAATCAAGTCCTTGAAAGTATACTCT
This sequence comes from Artemisia argyi, assembly GCA_030686995.1. Lineage (NCBI taxonomy): Eukaryota > Viridiplantae > Streptophyta > Magnoliopsida > Asterales > Asteraceae > Artemisia > Artemisia argyi. The sequence continues at coordinate 317,652,283 of CM060708.1, read as the reverse complement.
TCAGGTAACATGTCATAAAGATCATCACCATTGCAAATCTTTTCCTGGATTTTCTTATGATCCAAGTGTTCTTTGTGTTTGACACGGTCTGCATGGCTATATGCCTTCATTTTGTCCACAAATTCACTCAAATGCTTAAAACAGAAGCTGCAATGCCATCCTGTATCAGAAAGAACAAGCTCCGTTTGGCGTGAATGCATGTAACGAGTATTCTGATGGTAGATATGGCTTGTAGCCTTCCACGTTGGGTCCGTTGGAAACTCAAAAGAATACAGATACTTTCTCATATCAAGATGCAAAATTGGTGGCAACCCGTCACACCATTGAAGGAGCTTAATAGTATTTCTACTAGGAATCTCATCAGTATCCGCTACAATTAGTATATCCCCATTAGAAATACCCGAACTCCTAATCAAATCATTCATTGACACTCGATGGTGTCGCTCTACAGAAAACGGTTTTACACGCTGTCCTTTAGATGCTAATTCACCAGGAAGAAAACCATAAACAATTTTATCCTCAACAAAGGAAAAACGTTCACGGTTTTCAGCAAAAGTGAGAGCCTTTGGGATACCCGTAAAAGTAGCATTTGATTCAAGAATGATGAATTTAGTGACATACGGATCAAGTTCACCCCATCTAACTTCAAGCAAGTCTAACTCGTTGCTGAATATGATAGCATCAAATACTCTACGTGGTTTAGACCGTAAGGTCCATCCATGTAGTTTACAGATCGTACCCATAGAAGCGTTTTCAGCATAATAGTGAGGCACGTGCTGTAATGGACGAGGTGGTGTGTCCCATATCGGCCTCAAGAAGTATGTGATCTTTTCATAGTGGTTAAAGATTATTGTAAAACATATTGGCACAAGTATCAAGATTACCAAGCATCTAAATCCAGGAAGCCGTCGTCTAGAGACAACCAGTCTTGAAGCCATACTGCGCAGTGATCAAGATTAGCAGCAACTAGGAGCGTAACTTGGATCTTTCATGCTTTCAATAATCTGCATAGCAAACAGATTATAATTTTATGATCAAGTTCTTAACTTTTTACATTTTCGTCAATAGTAACTAAGTAGCAGCAACATACATGATTAAAATGCCGTAGTCAAATACAAAATCTCAAAGCTGCAAATGTATCAAACTAAACTCAAATTTACGCTTACAACGGCAAGTTGACAATTCTGGCTATTTTTTTCTTAAGCATGGAAATTCACATTTGCTACTGTATCATTTAACATGCATGTAACATGTATATGATGAAACAAACCCAAATTGCAAATGAAAAAAGATTATTTTTTCTTTGGTATTACTCACTTATTTGACCAATTAAACAAACAAGCTTTGGGATTGCAGAAGGAATTTTGTCTGTTATTAAAATTAACTTTGGTAACATCTCATGTAAACACTATACAACAAATATCAAAGATCAATCTATGTGAAAAATAAAAATCACTAAAATGTAGCAACCATTTTTTTTTTTTTTTTTTTTTTACCATTTACCCTGAGTGAAACAGAGAGTCATGTATGGAAAATCCATCAAAATCATACAGTGTGGGTGCTAGCATAGGATTATCTGCTTTCAAAATATTCAACATGCATACTTTCAAGTGCTTATGTTTTCTAAAATAAGCAGATATAAGCAATTTTTAAAATTATTTGGGAGTGCTTTTCAGCTTAAAACAACGTGATAAGCAATGAAGAACTTAAATACGCAATCACAAACCCCAAAAGGTAAAAATCAGTCACAAAAAGTGTCCGCGGTATATATGATGGGAGTGTATGAAGGATTGCTATTATCTCCTTTAAGCAATATCGCTATGCTTGTATTTAAGTACTTATTCTTACTAAAATGAGAGCATAAACAAATTTTAATAGGCTGGTTCGAAGGTTTTATAAACATTAATCACTTAGAAAGGAAACCCAAACACACCAAAAAAAATGTAAAATTATACTCTAGTGTACAAATCACTTCTCATACACCGTTTCGCTTTATAAATTTAACATGCTAACATAAACACATCAACAAACTAACATTCCATAAACACAGAACACCAATTAGTACAAAAACATATAAAAAACCATGATCATGAAATGAAACATAATACCTTAACAATGACCAGCTTTTTATATTCCAAACCCAAATTTCGTTAAAATATTTACGTTACATATGTTGGATTAGAAATAGATTTAGATTTAAAAACATAGATTGGAATGATTGGTATATTTGCCCATTTGGATTGATGTAATTGTGGTTCTCCTTGCGGTCCTCGTTTTGACGACTCACAAGTGGTATTGAATGAAGTTAACCTTTCAAAAAAAATATATATATACAGACAGATAATGTGACAACAAACAAAAATATTGTGAAACCAGGTAACGAATAAAAAACAGCCACGTGTTGGTTAAATAGCTTGTGACTGTAGGATTTGTGGGGTTTATAGTTGTTACTGTGGGATGAGAAGTATGGGATGTTTTGTTGTGTGAGTCTTGTGTGAATTTATTGCACATGGAAAATTGAAATTTTATTCCTTTTTTTTTTAGTAAATAGAAATTGATTAGTCTTCTTTTCATTTATTACTTCAATTTAAGTGTCGTGCCTTCAGGCGATTTAAGTTGAAGGTTTTCCTCCCATCGGGTTTTAAATTGGACTTGAATTTCCCCAATAAAAGTCAATTTTCAAAAAAAAAAACATGAATTTAAGTAGAAAGCATTAATTTTTTTTTAAGGGACCAAAAGTGGTTATATTTCGTACACTGACATAAATTTTTATGTTTCTTTTTAAAGTTTAACTTTAGGGAAAATAGGCCAAAAACATTCGGGCATTTCATGGTTTGGTCATGATTTGACCCCATTTTCAATTTTGGTCATGCTCGACTGCTCAACCGGCCTCTATGAGCGACACGTGTCCCACTTTCTATTTTTTTATTAATACTTTGTGGCAGACAAGATCTATGACAAGATCTTAGTTACTGTTGCTAGTGGGTGTACTATAATATTAAAAATTGCTCGAATCATTTGCTCGACTGACGGCGTACTTTTTGACTTTGGAAAAGAAAAAAGGTGTCAGAATATCTTTTGCTTGGATTTCCTTTGTACTATACCAAATCCCACTCAATGTACTTTTTATTATTATTTTAATTAATACATTATTGCCCTATTTTCATTAATTCATAATTTAAAAAAATAAAAAAACATACACACAGTACACCGATATGTATTGGGAAACGTGCATGGTTTAGAATCCAAACGGTGGCGAGAAAGTGAGAAATCGATAACTCCCAATCGCTCAGTCACACAGATCCGATCAGACAGATATTTCGTTTTCCATCCTTTGCGGTTGACTGATGGATGAAATACAAGTGAGTGAATCCATCCTTTTCGTTTTCCATCCTTTGCGGTTTACTGATGGTTGCGTATTTTATGTGGTTTTGGTAATGACGAAGCATTTAAACATTAGAAGTGCTTATGAGTGTTTTCGATTGCTTATTACCGTTTAGGGTTTGCTTTATTTTAGGTTTTGGTAATGACGAAGCATTTAAACATTAGAAGTGCTTTTGATTGTGCTTATTATTGTTTAGTTGTTTAGTAGTGCTAATTATGGCTCATAAGGTTGATTAGGTATTGGTATATGTAATGTGAAAGAGATTTTCTAGGTTTCATCTAGGTTAGTAAGTGATAAGTTCTGATTTAGTGGTTGGAGTTTTTAGTATCTCAGTAGGGTAATTGAGCTTTTTCCCCCATTATTTTGCATCTTAGTGCTTATTTTGTCATTTCTGAGGTTATATAAGGAATTGCTAATTGTTGTTGTTTGTTGTATTTTTGGCTTATATAATGATATAGTAACTGGATTTGATCATTGTTAAGGAGTATAGAAGTTTACATCTGTGAGATTGTGTTGAACTGATAGATAAGGGAGTGTTTGGATATGTTAGTTTATGTGATGAGTTGTTGTGGTTTCATTGTTTTCTATGAACATTTAGCTTATAACAGGATAATAGCTTATTCATAAAATAGTCAAAGTTGCTCTTTAAATTTCAAATATAGTTAACTGCTTGTGATTTAGTGTAGCTTATTCATTAGTTAGTTGCATATCTAGTAATTGTAGCTCTCAATAGTTGCATAACTGCTTATTACATCATAATTAGTCATCTAGGACAGTTAGAATTTAGATTTAGTCAACTTTGCTCTAAAATCAAATAGTCAAAAGTTTCTTTTACTCAGAATTCAGATAGATTTTTAGATCATTTGCAGAGCTTAATATTGATTGGAAATAGTTTTTTCTTGTTGATTTGTAAAGTTTAGGAGCTTGTCAGTTGAGAACAACAAGTAGCTTGCAATTTGAGACTCATTTATTCTACTTCTGATTTTGAGTTTTATTGGATGTTTATCTTCACACATTGGTGTTGTTAGCATGATGTTTGGGTTAGCATGGGAATTGTAGGCTAGTAACATGATGTAAGCAGTCGAACTGTCATGTGTATGAGTAAATTGGAAATACAAGCTAAGATGTACTCATGAATATTGAGTGCCTAACTCTACTAATGCCAAACACCCCCTTAATATTGAGCGCCTAACTCTATGCCTGCACAGGGTTACATGAAAAACATTTTAGCGACTTATAGATTAATCATGTGGTTAAAAGAGTTTAAGACATTTTCAAATAAGTTTAACCTTATAATAGTAGAAACATGTCTGCTTCATCACGTCAAGACAATAAATAATTAAAAGTTAAAACTAAAGTATTCGTATATACCAAAATGACTTGGTTGATCTAGGAGTTGGGATGGGAATTTCTTAAATCCTTAAACTTTGTTAATTTCTTATTATTTGTGATATAACCTGCTCGCACTTTCTCATAGTGATGCATAGCACAGTTTATGTTCTTGTGATGTCTGATGTAAAGATTAATATAAATAACGAGGCATAATTTTATTTACGCATTTACTTAACCCAGTTAGATAAGTCATAATCATTATATGTTTTGTTGCTTTGTGTTTACAGTTGTATCATGCCAAGGTTAGTACGAGATCGAAGTTGCACTATCTAAAGACCATAAGGCAAAAGTTGAGCGCAAATAAGGAACGTCATTCCTTGTTTAAAAGCACAGTTTTTGGTGATTGGATAAAGCTAAAAACATATTTTCATGATAACCACTTGCTGCATTATTTACTTTAACATCAACGTGAAGTTCAGAACCATGATATCAATACTCCATTTTATTTTGATATCGGGCAGCACAGTTTATATAAAACTGAGCAAAGTAAATAAAAGATGTATTTACTTTACCTCGTCAAGCAGCCATCCTTTGCGTTTATCATCAAGGCCGATTAGAGAATCCCAGAAATTACGACCCACAACTATATCACCGGACCAAGGAAATTTACAATTACGCCACCCTTCCATAAGGAGAAATCGATCAATTTCGTAGTTAACATAAATTTTGTCGAGATTGTGATATGGTCGTTCAAGAACCTGAAATACAAAATAACAAACATAAATCACCTTTAATATCAAAACAATCACAATACCACGTGCTTATATTAATACAAAGGATCTTAAACATCATACCTCTACCCAAGGTCTTACTTGCCGTAACATTTGAACCATAATCGGATCAAGAATGTTCTTCCGATTTTTCAATTCATCTATGCTAGGAACTGGTGAAGGTTTTACTTCAATAAACGGCGACCTAATAATATTTTCGAACCTCCTCTTCTTCATTTCATAAAGCTCGTGAGGAAGTTTCACCCGAGGTAAAATTTTGCTGTTTGGTTCATTAGGTGGACAGATATCCTCTTGCTTTTCATCGTTTACAACATTTCGTCCATGTGATCCGTTGTATGGTCCATCTTCAACGCATGGCGACTCAAACATGTTAAGAAAATCATTGCCTTGACTGCAATACTCATCAGCAAGATCATTGTCCTACCAATGATATAAAAATAGTTAGCCAAAGGACCCGCTACCCCCAAAGGACAACTTCAACTGTTTCTATTCAAAAACCCTCTTTATACTTAAAAAATAAATTAAAATTAACGTCACCTACAGGACACCATAAAATTACCTTTTCTGCATCAGATATGTTAACATAATTGTCTTGCTTTTCTGGTTTGCTAGTATGAAACTGCGTACGAAAGGTTTACCACATAGTATTAGAAACTCATATTTATAAATATAAAACTCTTCACATCTAAATAAATCACCTTTTCATAAGGCTCCCGTTGTCTTTGAGCAGTGTAAACCTACATACCAAATTGTTTACCAAAAATTAGTATAACATTATAGTTGAATAAAAAATACATGCTTAAAATTAATGAAAGTATTGTTTAAGACAACATCATAAAATTACCTTTTCATTAGGATCTGTCTCCACATTCTTTCTTTTACTAGGAAGTAACTGTAAGTGAAAGTATTGTGGAACAAAACTAGCCTATTAGTGTATACCATGACAAGTTTCTCAAAAGAAAATAACTTGGAAACAAATTGGAAAAAGGTAAAACAGAAACCTGAATTATAGTCTCGAGTTTCAATGTTCGGGCTTCCAAAGCCTTGACAGCAGCTTCAAGAGCAACCACATCCACATGTTTAACTACCTCACCTGAGGAATCAACTTGACTTATATTCGGCATATCACTCGCCTTTTTCTTCCAATAATGATCATAAAGTCCACCCTTTCGAACAGGCGGTGCCCTCGGGGTATACCACTTAAAAAATTCTAATGATTCTGTATACCATTGAGATTCAGCCTCAAATTTGTTTGGGATGAGACCAAATTTTGGTTTGGATTCCTATGAAAAACATAGAACTTAGTTTTCTGTGCTAAACTAGTTGTATCATGGCGAAAAAACCTATTTTGTGAGTAGTAGTAAACGTGTGCTTTGCAAACAACTACGGTAAACAAAGTAATTATTTGAACCATTATAAGATGTTCCAAAAACATTATATTTACCTTAGCAAAGAGTAGTTCAAAATTATCAGATTTTTTCGATGGTCTATGCTTCGACCATGAAAGCGCTCTTGGGATCACCCCATCATCCTTCCTCCACCAGAGCTGACTTTTATCAGAAGTCTCAATAATCCATATCTGCAAAGAATGAAAACATAACCATTAGTTACAAGGACTAGAAAGATAATAATCAAGCATTACTCTAAACAGTAACCAAAGAATTGCAATTAATAACCTTGAATGCACAAACAATTCCAGCCAAGCAATAGGTCGGAACATCCTTGGATTTTGTTTTGTCCAATGGTGGATACAATCCAACTCGATTCTTTGAAGCAACATTTCTGATTGAATCATACAGCTGCCTCCAAATGTACTCGCCCCATGGGAATGCATTCCACTCATCAACATCTTCGACCATCCTCAGTAACATATCATCAATGACAGACCCTAAATCCTTACCCATGAATATAACCTCTAAGGTTAGCAACAAACACACCCTTACGGCATCTGCATCCGACAGGTTTAAAGAAGCATCTTCATCTTCAATAACATATAGAAGATCGATGTTTTTCACATACTGTCCAACCTTATCCGGAAAAACACGATCACGAAATGGGATATCCCCACTTCTCCATTTCCGAAAGCTGAGAATACCAAATTTAAACCCAGTAATCAAGCAGAATTCATGCCGACCAAAAACAAAACTATGTCCATTCACACAATATACAATTGGAAGATCATAGTTATCATCGTATTGGCAGACTTGTTTCTGAAGCATATACTGAACCAGACGTTCTTCATTATCAACATAAGTAAGATCTAGCCACGGTCCAAAACATGTGGCCTTAAACAATGTCTGTCGCGGCTGGTCTAATTCCTTTTTCATACGTGAGAAGTAACGCAATTTACTCCTAACGATAAGTGTTGAATCATAGTCCTACAAAAAAGAAATATACTTAAAAATGTTAGAATAAGGCTTACAGTTAATAAAACATCCAATACATTAGCAATACTAAGAAACATAAGCACTATAATAATCACTTAAAAATTAACTGTCAAGCTAGGATAACCCTTAAGTAAGCTACTTAACAATCCCATAAGCCTTTATGTAGCCAGTAAGCTTTAATAAAAAACTAAAACAGCGAATACTATTTTCGTCACTTGCTCATGCTCTAGCCAGTGAGCTTAAGTATACTAAACATAAGCAGAAATAAAGGAAATAAGAACATACTATGTTAACATTCAATGTAAGGCAGTGACTACATCTTCCAATAAACTTAAAATTTGCAATGTGCTAAACGTACATTTTAACACAATGATGGAAAGTCGACCAACGTTATATTTCTTTCTAACTATTGTACAAAATAGGCATTCAGTGCTAAACAACACTCGTAATCACTCCAAAGACCATTAAAAACATGCTTGGATTTTTTAGCTCTAAAGTGAGAATTAACAAAGGGCATAAGCACTTAATTAAGCAATCAACAAACGTAATGACCATAACGATCTTGTAAATAACGAGTAAAACAAAAGATTAGCCAAATGTCTAAGCACTTAATCTTCTTAAGTACTAAAAACCCTAAACAGATTTGTTCCAACAATGAATTAAGCGCTTAGACAATCACTTAATTAATTAATCACGAAAAGGAATTAGGATCTTCCAAAAAACAGTAACAAAGGACACAATCGACACAATCGACACAATCACTTAATTAATCAACCAAGAAAACTAACAAACATAAAAACCCTAACAAGCATCCCAATTCGAATGGGAGAAAATAAACCCTAATAATAAGAACTTATCAAAAACGGAAGACTTGATGCAAAACACTCACCATTTTTGATGAAAAAACCGGTATCAATCAATCATTCAACATGCACCATTGTTAGATAATCCGTAACCTGTGATGTGTGTGTGTTTTTTTTGAAATTATGTTTAGAAAAATAAGTTAATTAAATATTTTATTCAATAAAGTACAAAAATAAAGTAATAAAAAGTACATTGAGTGGGATTTGGTATAGTACAAAGGAAATCCAAGCAAAAGATATTCTGACACCTTTTTTCTTTTCCAAAGTCAAAAAGTACGCCGTCAGTCGAGCAAATGAGTCGAGCAATTTTTAATATTATAGTACACCCACTAGCAACAGTAACTAAGATCTTGTCATAGATCTTGTCTGCCACAAAGTATTAATAAAAAAATAGAAAGTGGGACACGTGTCGGTCATAGAGGCCGGTTGAGCAGTCGAGCATGACCAAAATTGGAAATGGGGTCAAATCATGACCAAACCATGGAATGCTTGAATGTTTTTGGCCTATTTTGGTAATTTTCCCTTAACTTTATTAAAGATTTGAAAATTTTGTTCTACAATATTTTTGTTTGTTAGAGCAGGAGGTATGAGAGTGCCGTGGGTTGCGTTTTCACCATCAGCCCAAAATCAGTGATGGCGCACCTTATCGGGGTTGCCGCCATGGTGGCCAGCCCATGCGGTGGGTTTTTCTATTTTTTTTAATTGAATATGTGCTGTTGAAAATTGGTTTTTTTTTTTTTTTTTTTTTTTTTTTTTTTTGCAGGTTGGAGGAAGAAGAAAGGTCGGGAGGAAGAAGAAATAATAATAATAAAACATTTTCTTTTTCTGTTGAAAAGTGTTTCTACTATAGCATTTTTTTTCCTATAACACCAGAATGTATAACTAAGCATAAAACACCATTCTTTCATTGATGGTGTTATAGAATAACCCTTATCCACACATAACGTAATAAAATAAAATAAAAAAACCCTACGGCATAGGTTAGTCCTGACGGCGCCATACCCTATTGCACGAGGTAGTGTCGCTGTGGCGCCATAGGGTGGGTTGGTGGTTTGGCACCATAGCTACCAGCCATGCTTACAAAATGCTCTGAATCCTTTATCATTTATCATAATAATAATAACAATAATAATAATAATAATAATAATAATAATAATAACTTAGGAGATCAGCAACTTTGAACACAAAAACCATTATCATTTATCATCTATTTGAATAATATCAAACGTATTCAAATGGAAATGCTTTTTTGTTCAATTATCCTAAAGAATTCATCAAATACGACAACACATAAACATTAAAAAAAAAGGATATATACATATGAAATCATATTTTGATAATCACCATCATGAATTTATAACTAATGTAACTAATCTCTAATCTACTATAATTTCTTACTAACTAAATTAATTTTATATAAAATATCATACCAAATAACCAAACTTAGAACAAATTCAAAACTTGACAATTCACCATTTACCAACGATTCAGCAGTTCTACACACTAGTCCATCATCACTTACTTTATATACTTTTAATAAAGCTTTCTTTATCTTGGAAACTTGTGTTTTTATAGCTTTAACACTTTCTATATGACTTTCCCATCTAGTGGCACACAATGAGTTTAACGTCAATTCATCAATATATTCAAGTAAAACACTCCATCGTTTGGTAGAACTAGAGAAAACTGTATATATAGCTTGACATGTTCCAAAAAAGGTTTTTCCTTTTTGACAAGAATTTGCCTTATCACATAATACCATGTTAAGACAGTGGCACCCACATGGCATACAAAAAGCTCTTGGGTTTATATCAAGTAATCTTTTTTGAACACCTTGATGTTTTCCCTTCATATTAGATCCATTATCGTACCATTGTCCTCTAACATATTTAATATCTAGATCAAGAGATTTTAAAACATCTTGTAACACATTGAAAAGACCTAATCCTGTTGTATCCTCTACGACCAAAAACTCTAAAAAAAACTCTTCTACTTTTATAGGAGTACACGACACATCAACGCATCTAATAATTAAAGTCATTTGCACTTGGCGACTTACATCGGGAGTGCAATCAAGAATTACTGAATAGTACTTTGCCTCTTTGATTTTTTTAATTATGGCATTCTTTACATCGGCTGCTAACATTTCAATTAATTCATTTTGAATTTTATGACTTAGATAATGATAATGAGTTTCTTTGTCTAGAATTCTGCGAAAATTTTCTTTCATTATAGGATCAAACTCAGCAATCATTTGAATTATGCCCAAAAAGTTCTCATTAGACTTTGTATAAAGTTTTTCATTTGTTCCACGAAAAGGCACATCATATCCAGCCAAACATTTCACAACAGCAATTATTCTAATTAAAACTTCTTTCCAATGTTCGGTATCTCTTTTTATAAGTTCTTGTAGATCTTTATCAATTGTTTGATTCGTACTTAATCTTATTCGCAGCTCAGACCAAGTTCTAAAGTTAACCATATGCTCAGAGCTATTTTCATGCTTCTTTAAAGCTACACTAAGATGTTTCCAATCATTTGTTCCTACATTTGATAATTGACTTTTAGATATCGCGGTTTTAAATAACTTGCAACAAAAACAGAAAACCTTATCTAGCTCTTTGGAGTAAACCAACCATTTTCTATCTATAGAATCGCCGTTTCGTAGCTTACGCACATAAAATTCACTAGAAAAGTGTCTACCTACTTTATCTTTTGGATAATCGATATTAGTTTCTCTAAAAGGCCATTTGGTTACAAGTTCGTCTTTCTTGTTTGAACGTAAACCATCCCAAACTCTCACATCAAAAATATTATAATTAACTTTAGGTAGACTTTCATTAATTTTTTCGACATGATCTTCATCAACATTAACATCAATATCGTCATTAACTTTAGGTAAACTTTCATTGACATCAACATCGGCATTTTCATTAACATCAACATCGTCGTTTTCATTAACATTAGCATCATCATTTTCATTAATATTAGCATCGTCACTTTTTGAATTTTTATTATTTATAGGATTTTCATTACTTTCAATATTTTCTTCACCATTATTATTATTATTATTATTATTATTATTATTATTATTATTATTCTTTTTCTGTCTAACAAGAAATTGTTCCAAAGACCCAAATTGAGCTTTATTATATTCTAGTTCTTTTTGCTTTATTTTTCTATTTTGAGCACCCGACGGTTGTGGACGACGCAACATGATAGTTTCTAGCGTAAATTATCTGATATAATAGCAAGATAACAAAAAAAGGTAAAATAAATAAATAAGGATGAATTATGGAATGATATCACCTGATTAGTTTCACATAGAACAGATTCGAGAGAATAACATTCGGGTAATATTAATTTGATGTCTTGATTGCCCACAATTCAGTTCAAAATTACAAATTCCCGTCTCATACATTTTTTCCCTTCTTTTTGATATGACAGTGAGACTTTGTGACTTTGTCAACCGGTAATTCAGTAAATATAAAACTTCCTTTTGATATCGTCAATAATTGTCATACATTAAATCCTTCGGTTAATTGTGTTAAATATACAACTTCTTATTATATTGTTTGACTGAATTACAACTTCCTATTATATTGTTTGACTGAAAATATAAAACGTACATATATATTTAAAATTGTACCTAGTCTAGTAAAACATTGACTTACAAATTGATGCCCCCTTCCAATAAGCTGCCTTGGGGTGTCGCCCACTTGGCCCAACACAAAGGCCGTCACTGTTGTAACCGGTCTCACATTTATGTGAAAAGCTAATGAAAAGACACATTCTAACTAACTACATTGCAATGATTGGTTAGTAATTAAGTAAATGAATAATTGATGTTTCATTAAGATAAATTATATACTAAATACCATGTGATGAATTCTGGCAATCCTTGCACTTCCATCCCGATGTTGTATATACTTCACATTAAATTTGGGACTCAATCTTAAGTGTCTTGATTACTCCACATTTAATAAAAGGACTCAATCTTATAGTATTATAGATTATAGATAGTTTACACACATATGTCATTATTTGGACCATTCCAAACATGATCTAGTTTGCTACTGCAAAGTAGTTGTTTAAAAACATTTATCAATCTTGCATTCATTCCATTAAATACTTTACACACATGTGACATTACAAACTTTAATCAATTTGGCTCTAAAAGGTTACATTAAAAACTTCAGGCGTGCTCCTTAGTACACATTATTCTTATCAATAGGCTAAACTTGAGAGTTACAATTAAGAGCATCTAGACCTTGTTGAAAACTACCATTCTTTCCTCGAAACCTATTAAACCCTGAAAAAAAAAGACGCACAAACTTAAACAAATGTAATTTAAGCTTTTGTAATTAGAAAAGTATGCATGCAACAATAAAGGGACCAATTACCACATGTTGTCTCTCTTTCAAATGAAGCTTCACACATAATCCCAATGAAGCTAAATATATGAAAAGGCAAATAAACATGTTTGTAATTGATGGAAATGTAAAAAGACTAAATCATAAAATCCCTAATTGAATAGTTGCTTCTTTAGTTAAATTTCATGATCTCATCAGACGCAAAAATGTTGCTTGTTGATAAAAAAGTTGGGCGTTCCTTGTTTGGTTCATATTCCCGTATCAACTGGATCTTTGATGCTTGAGACCTGCGCACTAAAGAACAGAAAACACCGTTAGGCTTATCGTGGGATTGTCTTCCATGATTATCCTCCGGCGTTAGAGTAAGCAATCGGTTTTAGGGTTTAAGTGAAGAGTTCGGGTTATGAGATGATACCTCAATGAGAGCCGAGATGCCCTTTATATACACACGAAATTCTTGTTGGTTTCGTGTTCCTTACCCTTCGGCACATCCCGCCTTATATGGTCCCTTGATCCTTATCCATAAATAAAAGATCATGTATCAAGACCATAAATAATATATTCGAATTTGGGCCTTTGGAAGCCCAAATCTTTATCATGATAGCCCACGCGTGATGGGCTTGGGTATTAGTGACGTCCTTTGGTCGGGTTCGTGACCCGAGTGCGGACTATACGTCATCATGTCCCCCCAGTCTAGTATGCGTAAGGAGAAACCGCGGATGCTAGACTAACAACTGTAGCGAAAATATCCCAAGATGCGTGGCGGGGAAACTTAAAATGTTTCCCGCCTAAATATACGGTGAATCTAGTCCAAGTAAATCCCGAACATCCCTCGTAAATCGTGAGAGGGTGGGTGAAAAGTGTCTCACCTCTTGATCTCCCAACCACACGATTATAGCAAGTGGGATACACATGGCAATCATCCATGAAATGTGTAACCCTATATAAAGGGTAGCCTACCTTTCACTATGATTATCACAGTAAAAATCTCCATTTCCACCATTGTTAAGCTTCCCAAATAGTAATCAAGAAATCAGCGATTTCCAAGGTAATAACGCGTGCGCGTCTAAATCTATCAAATTCTAATAATGGTTCTCCAACTATCCGACTTTACCTCCAATATAACCGAGGATAAACTTCGTGAGTTCTCCTCGGATTATTATATCCTGCTTTCATTGCACCCGGTAGTTCTGGTGGTGACCGCATCCATAGCGGAGTTCCCTGAAGGGAAGTTAGGAGTATACACGCGCTTTTTTGAATTTGCTAACCAGCGTGTACCCATCTCTTTATTCTTGTGCGATATTCTTAATTATTATCGCCTCCACATATACCAACTGCACTGCATAGGCGCAGCCAAAATAACCAATTTTGAAATAAATTGTCGCTTGTTGGCGATTAACCCTACCTTCAGTCTGTTCCGCGCATTTTATCACACGACGTGGTCAAACGGGTGGGTGTCCTATTCCAAGCGCGCAGGGCGACTGCAATGCTATACGGAAAAGCTAGATGCGCTTAGGAACTGGAGTGAGAAATTCTTCTGGGTTGATGAGGCCTTTTTTCCATGGGATTTTGAGTTCTATACTCAAGGGTCGCTACCGAGGGATGAGCGCCCAAACCCCGGGACATATAGCGCGGATGATGCTGAAACGATAAACGCTAATCGCATTCCCATTAACTCCTACCCAGAAGAGTTTTTGGTGCATATGGGGATTAGTCATAACTACTTCCAAGGTCCTGACGAGGTGCCAAATTTTTTGGACGAGGGTAACCGGGGTGGGTGCTTGTCCTTCCCTCTCCTTCGCTTATTAGTGTAAGCGCTCTTTTTTATTGTATCTTATGTAACTCCTTCTTGCTTGTTTGTTTGTTTGTTGCGCAGAGATGGATCTATTCAACGTAGTGAAACTGGCGAGGCCCACACAAGTAACCGTAGGGGTGCGCCCCTTAAGAGAAGGTGAGGCACCAGTGTTGGAGGCTACTGCAGGGCGCATCATGGAATTAGCGCAGGAAGAGCCAGAGAATGCCTCTCCAGGAGTTTTAGAGGCGACCCCAGTGAGCAGTGTTCCGAACCTGGGGTTACAATCCCCCGAGCTATCACGCACAGAATCTTCAGAGGGCGTGGGGATCCTTAGGGCTGAAAGTGAGCCAGAGGAGGTGAGCCAAGGGGTGAAGCGCAAGAAAGCTTCTGGAGGCGATGGCGTAGGTACATCCAAAAGAAGACGCCATGTTATCACTGTAGATGCGTCATCAGAGGAGGATGCGTCGCCCACCTTTGTTATCATGGATACCGCTAAAACTCCTCCCCCCAAGTAAGTAATGAACCTTGTGTCTTTAAAAATTCATTTCATTTTCTCCATTAATACTAGAACTTTTAACCATTGTCATTTGCGGGGCAGTGTTGAAGCTGCTAGGGATGCTGCTGCGCATGCTGGGAAATCGCCACCCAAGGCGAGTTCCCTTCCTATTGATGATCCTGCGCAGAGGAGCCAATGGACTGAGCCGAAGGCTTTTGAGGATGTGCCAGCGGATCATCTTATGGAGGAGCTAAGTGTGGCCGCTGTGCACCAAGCCTCCTTAGTTGCACAGCTGAAGGCGAGGTATGCTGGTGAATGTAGCAGTAGTGCGCAAAAGGATGAGGAGATTGCACTGGTGAAAGCGCAGTTGGCTGGTGCTCGGGCTGAGGTAAAGTCCACAAATGCGTATGCTACGAGGCTTGATGAAGAGAAGATGTCATTAGTTGCCCAAGTGAGCCAAGAGCGTTCTGCTTTTAATCATTACAAGGCCACTTGTCTTTAGGCTTTGAAGTACATGGAGCAAAATAAGAGCGAACACTTATCTAAGTTGGATGAGTTTCGCAAGATTGTGGAGGATGCGTTGGAGAAGAAAGAGATGAATCTGCGCAAGCTCAGTATTGAGTACGATGAAGAGCTTTACCCCCAACTTGTGTCATCAATTGCTGAGCGCAGGTGGCTTATCAGCCATGGCTTGCGTCTTGCTGCTATGGGTACTCTGGAGTCCCAAGAAGTGATAGAGTCATTTAGGAATGTTGTTCAATGCGCATTGGCCCGTGGCAAGGCGGAGGCTGTAGAGGAGCTCCATGGGAACAAAATGTTGACAGCGCCTATCGCCCAAGTGCCAGGTTACAACGGGGATGCTTGTGCTGAGCTTATCGCTGCTATGGAGAAGATGAAGCTTTTAGAGCTTCCTCACATTGCTCAACTGGAGCGTGATCAAGACTACCCCATAAGTGTTATCATGGAGGGGTTAACCTTGGCTAAGCACACAGCAGAGGACGCCGAGGCGCAACCTGATTACTTCCTGAAGCCAGATGTGTCGCAGCTGCAGGTACCTGTCTTTGCTCGTCCGCGTGACATCCTGAACCCTTTTTCCCTTGAGAAGGAGGTCCCTCTGAAGGAATCCTTGGAGGCTCATGCTACGAGACTTGCAAGGAAGAAGGGTGTGAAGGGGAAGGCCATCCTTTATGGTCTTGGTGCAGCGCATATTCCTAGGTCTGATGGGGTACCTGTTAGCGTGGCGACAGTGTCACCCAAAGATAGTGATCTTTTGAAGAAGCTGGCAGTGCCGCGTACCGGGTCGGCAGCTAAGAGCTTAAGCACTCCCAAAGTTTTTAGGCTATTTAGCTTTGTTATATTTTGTAATAGATTAACATTTTTGTTGCACATGTGCATGTTAAATCTATTATTTGTATGAACTCGTAGTCCATAATAAAATGTTATTTTTTGAAAATGCGATTGTACGCATGTTGTATCATGATGTTTGTACTTAGTTATCTGTCTTTGCATAAAAGACATCTAAGAGTCAAACTGTTATATAAACGTTTTTAAAATAGATTACAGGAATCACTTATAACATAATCGTGTATAAAGTTCGAATATATATAAAATTAACAAGTGTATGTGTTGATATGCAGCGTACTGCGAATACCATATCAAGGAGTCAAGAGTCTTGACTCCTAATTTGTTAAACGCGCACAGTGTGCATTGTTGCGCATCCGTCGTGGGATGCACATTGAACTTACTCTAACGTCTTGAGAGTAAGGTGTTTAACAAGGATGCATGATCCGATGTTGCTGGGTTTGCAACCCTCTTACTCAACGAGTTATTTAGTAGGTTTACTCATCCTTTTACCATCGTGGGTTTTAATATGTGCATGCACGCCATGTAGGCAAAAAGTAATATAACAACAATATTGAGACATGCATAATATGTAAAGAATAAAATAAAGTGTATCGCGGAGTTAGCTAGAAACCACGACATTTAATTAATGCTTGCAAGTTTTTTGAAAAAAGAAAAGACATTTGAAACAAAATGTAAATACACGGATATTTATTGAGCACTTACTAAAGTGCGGATGTGTCCGTGTGTAGGGCCGTAGCCTTTCCTAAAGATAGCATCTCTTGAGATTGCAAATATTCCATGTGCGTTGTAGCTCACGGCCATCCATGTCCAGCAGCTTGTACGCGCCTTTTCCTAGTGCTTCAATGACCTCATAGGATCCTTCCCACTTTGGTCCAAGTTTTCCTATATCTTCTGCATGGCTTGCGTCATTAGTGCGATATACAAAGTCGCCTGGTCTGAATGAGGTGTTTCGAACTTTAGCATCGTAGTATCCCTTCATTTTCGACTTAGCTCTTGTCTCACATATAGCTGCGCGTTCGCGCCTTTCTTCCAATAGGTCCAAGTCTATACGTCATTCGTCATCATTGGTTGTGACATTAACTTCCGCCGTACGAATAGTTGGCATCCCAATTTCGGCTGGTATGACAGCTTCTGTCCCATAGACAAGAGAAAAGGGAGTGTCTCCAGTGCTAACTTTGATTGTCGTACGGTGCGCCCACAAGACGTGCGACAATTCATCCACCCATCTTCCTTTGTGTTTGTCTAGGCGCGCTTTGATTCCTTCGCCCAGACTACGATTTGCGCGCTCAACCAAATCATTAGTTTGTGGGTGTTTAACCGACGCGAAGTGTTGTGTGATATTTAGTTTCGCACACCAGTCTTTGAACGGGTTATCACGAAATTGTTTTCCGTTGTCCAAAATGATTTCCCCAGGTAATCCAAAGCGGCACACAATATTTTCCCACACAAATCGTTTTACTTGATTACCTGTGATTGTCACCACTGCTTTTGCCTCAATCCACTTAGCGAAGTAGTCTATTTCCACAATAAGAAATTTCAGTCCCCCTGCTGCAACAGGGAAGGGGCCTGCAATGTCGATACCCCACTTATAAAATGGTCATGGCGAAGTAATAGGCGTTAGCTCTTGTTGTGGTTGGCGCGGGATGGGTTTATGAACTTGGCAGTCGTTGCATTTCCTTATCACATCACGCGCATCGCGATGCATAGTGGGCTAGTAGTATCCTGACCGCAAGGCTCGCTGATAAGGCGAAAAATGAACCACTTTTAGGGGGTCATTTAAGCCCGAATCTGAATTTATTTGATCAAATATTGCCCTAAATCGTTCCTTTTGTGATTTTAGGTACTTGGAGAGTGAATTCTGGAAAAGAAGCCATTTTGGACGTTTTTGGAGCATAAAAGTGAAGAAAACGGCAAAGTCTCAATTTTCCATGCTGGGAACAGTAGGTGACGACGTCAAGAGTAATTTCCTGACGGCGTCAAACCTCAATAATAAAATCCGAGAGTTCATGAAGGCGTCAAGAGTTTTCCTGACGGCGTCAAACCCCAAGAATTAAAATCCGTAGTTGATGACGGCGTCACACACAGGGCGTCAAGAGTAATTTTTGTGACGGCCTAGGCCTTGACGGCGTCAGAAGTAGATCAAGGCCGTCCGAGGAAGTATTTGGCGGCGAGATGACGACGTCACACCTTTGTTCTTGACGCCGTCATCCCTATTTTCCTATATATAGTTTTCTAGTTTTTCACATTAAAAGAGAGAAGTTTTGGGAGAAACCCTAAGTACGATTTTGGTGTAACTTTACAGGTTTTTCAAGGGTTCCAACCCCTTGATACCTTGCATGATTAATCAAGATAAGTGTTCTTCTAATTCAATCAATATGTCTATGTGTTGGTTGTCTATATCATGTTCTTGTCTTAATTCTATCATGCTAGGCTAGATCTCTTTTGTGTTTGCTTAGATCTAATGAAACCTAGATATTGATTATGTGTTGATTACTTGTTTATTCTTGTCTTGGATGAATGATTTATATGTTAGGCTTAAGAAAACTGGTAGATCTCCAAATGGTAACATGCTTGAACGTCTTAAGAAACATGAACCGAGGCGCACTAGGTCTTTATTGGTTGTATTTAATGCATGAGCCACTGTTTACAATCCCTATAGTTGTGCTGGGCATGGTGTAGGAGGAGATAAGAGCTCATAGAATTGGGGAATTATGTGTGCTACCCCATGAATGGTATTAAGGAATACGATCCATCATCCATGCAATTATAACAAGTAATTAACGTGTAAAAGATATCTAGGGAGTAGTGAAATCTAAGTAAACACATTTTCTCCAATTACTGCTCACAACTTTAGTTTAATTAGTTTATTTTCATTTTTATTATTTTATTTTGATTGCATTTTAGTATTGGGTTAGTTGAATAGCAACTAATTCCGCCCACTCTTCCAAAACCCGAGATTTTACTTGTTTTCATAAAAATATAAAAATACAAAAATAATCATCCCTCACCTTTAGAACTAGTATTTAGGCTTTCTAATCCTAGCGACACTATTCCTAAGCTGAACGATCAATCCCCCGGTACTTGTCACTATACTATACTACAACGATCAGGTACACTTCCTGGTGGGGGTTGTAAGCTTCTCGAGATCCCTCGAGAGGTAAAGCTTGTTGCGATTCTCACGCATCAAGTTTTTGGCGCCGCAACCCGGGGAATAGTTATTGTCTAGGTTAGGATTTCTTTTTATTAGGTCTACTTGCTAGATTCCTTTCTAGTAAGATTTTATTTTTATTTTTAGGTCTTCTTTAGTCTATCTTATTTCTTCATGCTTTTGTTCGTAACTCTTTACCATCCGACATCATGGAAGGTGGTAACATCTTTGAACCCATCATCCCACCACAACAAAACCCACCTTTAGAACCCCTTAGGCCCCGAACCTTAGGAGAGTATTCCCAACCTAGCCACCAAGGCTACCGAAACACCATTGAGGTCACCGGAGCCAATGTGACCCCCTTGCGATCCGACACCATCCGGTTGGTACAAAGCGGATGTGCATTCGATAGACTTCGTTCCGAAGATCCAAACCAACATCTTAAGGATTTTCTCAAAATCGTAGACTCCATAGACCTAGGTGTTGAAACTAGAGAGACTACCAGTTTACGTCTATTCCAATTCTCTCTACGGGATCAAGCTAGTCAATGGCTTGAGCGTTTACCCGCGGGATCCATCACCACATGGGATGATCTCACCACTCATTTCCTTGCTCAATTTTTCCCACCAGGGAGAACTACTAAGCTTAGGAATGACATCTTGATGTTCCAACAACGTCAAAATGAATCTCTTTATGAAGCATGGACTCGTTTCAAGGACTTACTTCAAAAAGTCCCTCATCATGGCATAGATCTTTGGCTCAAAGTCCAAATTTTTTATGACCATATCGACATCTCCACGAGGCGAGCCATTGACCAATCGGCCGGTGGTAAGCTACGTGATCTTAGTGCGGAACAATCATGGGAACTCATAGAAGATCTTGCTCTCTATGACAACGAAAGTTGGAATGATCCCCGTGATTTGAACAAAACGGTCAAGGCAATATCTTTGCCTTCGAACAATTCTAGCACTCCCGACCGTAGGATCATGGAACTTGAGGACCAAGTCAAGTTTCTCATGAAATCTTACGATGCTCCTAAGCCTTCAAGCCAAGTGAACAAAATCACTTCTTCATGCGAATTATGTAGTGGTCCCCACGACACTCGTGATTGTGTGGAACTCCCCGGAACAGCTTTTGCGGACTACGCATCCACGCGTACCGACGAAGCGGGAGATAAGTGGTACACTTTCAAGCCCGAGCCAAACACTTACGGTGATTCATACAACCCCTCTTGGAAAAATCACCCAAACCTTAGGTGGAAACAAAATCAAGCCAATTCTTCCAATCCGCCTAATCGTTACCAACCAAACGGTCCACCCTCCAACCGTACTTTCAACAACAATCCTTCTAACAACTATGGTAGTACCAACAATCTTGAAGGATTGATGTCTAAGTTCATGGCATCTCAAGAAGCCCGCATAGCTAGGTTTGAAACCGAATTCAACCAACAACAAACGGAGATGACCAACAAGATAGACAACTTGTTGAAAGCCCTCAACAACCAAGCGTTAACCACACCTAGGAAGGACATTAAGGATCCCTCGTCATCCAAACAAGTCCACTTTGTCAATGTTGTCACTATTAAATCAAAAGAGGAGGTTAGAGAAGAAAGTGACAAGGATGAAGTTGGAATAGAAACCAAGCCTAGGGATGAAATTAAGAAAGTTGAGGTTAATAAGGAAGAAAAGTTAGAGGAAGTAGAAAACATAGAAAAATACTTCGATAAGTTGCCCAACAAGGAAGAACGGGAATATCACAAAGATTTATTCGATGGTCCCGAGAGACCTTATATCCTTGGTTCACCCCTTATTAAAGTAGGAGATCCCTCTAACATCAACATACCATGCAACATTGGGCATATGCATGTATGGAAAGCATATATAGATCCTAGGTCTCCTATAAACATCATGACTAGGACTTATTACAATTGGGTAATGAAAAAGCAACTTAATTTTAGGATGATGCCCAATAGGAACCTCATAAGTAATTTTGCAGGGAGAGTGAAGGGATTGCATGTGATCATAGGTAATCTCACCTATGAGATAGATTTTGTGATAGTTGAAGACACTCGTCCGGTGATAGATGCTTGCCTAAGTCAAATAATATTTGGGAAACCATTTGTTGAGGCCACTAGGATGAGTTATGATCTGACTTTAGGGATAGTTAGATTCAAGAAAGAGAATGATGAGGTTGCTTATCAAATGCCCTACAAGATTGAGCAATACCGCCTTCTCTCTAATTTCGAAAAAGAACACAAGCAAGCGGCTTATTATAGGAATGAGGAGGATAGACGTAGAGGAGTTGAATATGTTATGAGTAGGATGCTTGGTTTCTACAAAGAATGTTTGCAACTAGGTCCGGAATACAAAACTGGTTTAGAAGACGACCTAGAGAGTGGAACCAATGATGAAATCACGTAGTAACCCATGACCTTGAGTCTAGCTACAAGACTCGTAAATAAAGAAAAGCGCTTCTTGGGAGGCAACCCATGCTTTGTGTGATTTTCATTTTATTTGTTTGTTATTTGCTTCCGTATGCATGCTTTATTTTTATTGTTGGTAGATCATGTTTCTCAATTAAAAAGTGGAAATACTTTACTTTGTTGTTTGGCCTAGTCTTAACTCCACCTAAAGGTATTTTTGCAAAAGATAAGTGTAAGGGGAAACCCCAAATATGTTTTCAAGAAACACACGATCATGATTCTCCACAATTTTAAGTGAGCATGTGTATTCGTATTTGTTAGAGTCAAATGCTTGTATTGAGTCATAATGAAGTTTTGCAGGATTTTCCAGGAAGTAGGACCAAGTTTTTCCAGAAATTTTCCGGAAACTTAACATAAGAATTTCTGCAGATCCATTCTGACGGCGTCATGAGTTTACTCTTGACGGCGTCAGGAGTAAAAATCTGGAAATTTTACCGGTTTTGTTTTTCTAACGGAGTCTTATGGTTTTTGTGAATTATTAAGTTTTATAATCTCCAGGAGATCTACAAACTTCATTCCACAAGCATTATATCTTACTTTGTTTTCTAGGATTTAGTAACTTATATAGGATGCCGCCGATTTTACGCGAGGTTGTCTTGTCTATTTTTGTCAGGATTTACAGGTTATGTATGACAAGAAGATGATTTATATTCTGGAAGGGAAGCTTTGATTGTTCGTTTTCTTGGAGGAAGATTTAACCTGGCCATCCTATTATCCATACCGAGCGAATCAGGGGAGTATTTGATTTCATTCTCTTTACTTTTTCACTTTTACATTCTTTTACTTGAACATTGGGGACAATGTTCATCTTAAGTGTAAGGGGAGGGTAAAAAGATGATACCTTACATATGCACTTTCGCTTGAGTTTGTTTTGTTTAATGGTAGATGTGTAATAAAAATATGAGAAATACTTGTTAGTGTAATTTTAGCGCCAAATTTAAAATTTTTTACAACATTTAGGAGTGAAACTTTAGCCATAGCAAGCGTCTCATGGATAGGAGATTGTATGACTAGCACATAACCGTACTTTCAGAAAAATTTTCCACCCAAATATGTGAGGTTCGCCTTTAGATTTGATAGGAAAAACATTCATTATTAGTGCTTATGAGTGTACCGGTAGCATTTAGATTCTAGAACTTGCGTTAGTGATGCATCCCGAGACCGCTAGTGAGACTACATTCGTGTAGTAGGATTTACTACATGATAAGAGGCATTAGGATCACCCTTGTGTTAAACCCGTATTATAATTACTTGACCATTTAAGTCATATTACTTGACTAGTTAAGTCAACTGATTTTTCCCACACCCTTAGCGTTGTACTCATTTTTAGTACACGAAACCCCTAGTACACCCCTCCGAGCCTATCTTTTCGTTTCTAACTTTAAGCATTTTTACTTAAAGGAAGAATTTGTTACACCCCACTTAAATGTATAACCAAATCGCCTTAGCCTTCCGTGTATGCACTCATCTTTAGTGCATTATTGTTATTTGTTAAACCCTAAGTTAACTTTCTAATTGATTACATGGTTGCTAAGTCGAGTCATATCCTTGTACATATTGTTTTGGGACGATTGGGACTCATGGGTAAGTACTTATTTTATGGAGTAATGGGGAAGAACAACATTTATTACCCCCATATGTACGTTAATCTTAAAAGTGCTCCAAGTGTTTTGATTTTCTTAATTCGAGTCATTAGATTAGTTTAATGTAAAGTATGTAAAGATTCAAGTGTAAGGGAAATGTTCATTCCCTATGATGTATTATTTTGGATGGTAGGGTAAGAGTGTATGCAAAAAAAAAAAAAAAAAAAAAAAAAAAAAAAAAAAAAAAAAAAAAAAAAAATCGAAAAAATCGAAAAAATCAAGAAAAAGAAAAAAAAATAGAAAAAAACATACGGACTACCATCCCTTTTCATTCTATGTTTATTTTATGTTTTTGTTATTTTTCATTTATTAGCTTAAGTCGAGTCTAGTCTTGGCTTAGCAACGCCATCTTGTACATGTAATTAACCAAGATTGTTAACTCGCCACCAGTAAAACTTCCTTTATCCAACAAAACCGTGTAATTCATATCCTTATACCTAACGTTACAACCCTTTAAAAGACCTCTTTGATAGTTTATCCTAGGTGCTTACGCCATGTGGTGGAGGTTTGATCCTTTCCCAAGCCTATGGTAATCTATTTTGCTATGACAGGTAGTGAGAGATATCTTCCATTTCCATAATGTTATATTACTTTATTACACCCGAGAGATGTGAGTATATAAACACTATTTGTGAGGTGCTAGTGTATGACCTCCGAGCTTGTCTATTGGTCTTTAGTGGAACGATTATTTGTTGTAATTACTTTTATATTAGTGTTAAATGACCTCTAACTTGTCTTTTGACTAGAATAAAAGCGCATTTGCTTGAGGACAAGCAAATCTCAAGTGTAAGGGTATATGATAAGGCGAAAAATGAACCACTTTTAGGGGGTCATTTAAGCCCGAATCCGAATTTATTTGATCAAATATTGCCCTAAATCGTTCTTTTTGTGATTTTAGGTACTTGGAGAGTGAATTCTGGAAAAGAAGTCATTTTGGACGTTTTTGAAGCATAAAAGTGAAGAAAACGGCAAAGTCTCAATTTTCCATGCTGGGAACAGTAGGTGACGACGTCAAGAGTAATTTCCTGACGGCGTCAAACCTCAATAATAAAATCCGAGAGTTCATGAAGGCGCCAAGAGTTTTCCTGACGGCGTCAAACCCCAAGAATTAAAATCCGTAGTTGATGACGGCGTCACACACAGGGCGTCAAGAGTAATTTTTGTGACGGCCTAGGCCTTGACGGCGTCAGAAGTAGATCAAGGCCGTCCGAGGAAGTATTTGGCGGCGAGATGACGGCGTCACACCTTTGTTCTTGACGCCGTCATCCCTATTTTCCTATATATAGTTTTCTAGTTTTTCACATTAAAAGAGAGAAGTTTTGGGAGAAACCCTAAGTACGATTTTGGTGTAACTTTACAGGTTTTTCAAGGGTTCCAACCCCTTGATACCTTGCATGATTAATCAAGATAAGTGTTCTTCTAATTCAATCAATATGTCTATGTGTTGGTTGTCTATATCATGTTCTTGTCTTAATTCTATCATGCTAGGCTAGATCTCTTTTGTGTTTGCTTAGATCTAATGAAACCTAGATATTGATTATGTGTTGATTACTTGTTTATTCTTGTCTTGGATGAATGATTTATATGTTAGGCTTAAGAAAACTGGCAGATCTCCAAATGGTAACATGCTTGAACGTCTTAAGAAACATGAACCGAGGCGCACTAGGTCTTTATTGGTTGTATTTAATGCATGAGCCACTGTTTACAATCCCTATAGTTGTGCTGGGCATGGTGTAGGAGGAGATAAGAGCTCATAGAATTGGGGAGTTATGTGTGCCACCCCATGAATGGTATTAAGGAATACGATCCGTCATCCATGCAATTATAACAAGTAATTAACGTGTAAAAGATATCTAGGGAGTAGTGAAATCTAAGTAAGCACATTTTCTCCAATTACTGCTCACAACTTTAGTTTAATTAGTTTATTTTCATTTTTATTATTTTATTTTGATTGCATTTTAGTATTGGGTTAGTTGAATAGCAACTAATTCCGCCCACTCTTCCAAAACCCGAGATTTTACTTGCTTTCATAAAAATATAAAAATACAAAAATAATCATCCCTCACCTTTAGAACTAGTATTTAGGCTTTCTAATCCTAGCGACACTATTCCTAAGCTGAACGATCAATCCCCCGGTACTTGTCACTATACTATACTACAACGATCATGTACACTGCCTGGTGGGGGTTGTAAGCTTCTCGAGATCCCTCGAGAGGTAAAGCCTGTTGCGATTCCCACGCATCACTCGCGCTACAACGGACCATGGTCCTGAGTGCATACTGCATGAACCGGCGTGGATCTCTCGGAGTACGTAATCTGCCTGAAGAGGCCCAACGCACCGAAGCCATGGTTGTAGGAATGAGCGCCGATATAGGATACCATCCCGAAGTTTAAACCTCTGCGCTGTGCGCCGTATCCGTCGAGCGTCCTTCTGCTCATGGGGCAATATGCCCTTGCTTATGAAATCGATGATAGGGGTCATCCACGTAGGATCCTGCTCCTCTATCACTGTGGATATCTCCATCTCCGAGATGGATTTGTTTTTTAGGGTCTCCACCAATACTTGTTTTGACAGGTGCGCAAAGCTTGTAGATGCGATCTTACTTAGTGCATCCGCTTTTCTGTTTTCCCCTCTAGGAACTTGTTTAATGGTGAACCTGTCGAAACCCTGGATTAGTGACTTGGTCTTGTCGAGGTATTGAACCATGTTATCCTCTTTAGCCACATATTCACCCGACACATGATTGGCTACTAATCGGGAATCCACATTTGTTTCTAGGTTGCGTATACCCATTCGAGTTGCAATGCGTAATCCAGCAATTAGGGCTTCATACTCTGCCTCGTTGTTCGTGGCTGTGAATTCAAAGCGCAGTGCGTAAGTGATTCTCATTCCTTCTGGACTGGTGAGGATAAGGCCTGCGCCCGACCCGTCCACGCATGAAGATCCATCCGTGAATAGGACCCATGGTTCTTGTAGTTCTATCTCGCTCTGTGAAGGTGCAGCATCAGTGTCTGGTTTTTCGATGATGAAGTCTGCTAGTACCTGCCCCTTAATCGCAGTGCGTGGTCTATAAGAGATGTTATGCTCGCCTAGCAAGACACACCACTTTTGTAATCGCCCCGATGCGTCGGGTTTGGAGATAACTTGCTTGATAGGTTGGTCCGTGATCACTGCTATTGGGTGTGCTTGAAAGTACCAGCGCAGTCTTTTGGCAGCGAATACTAACGCCAAGACCAACTTTTCCATTCCGCTATAGTTAATCTCTGTCTTCTTGAGTGCTCTGCTTACAAAATATACCGGTGTTTGTACGGAATTCCTATCTGTCAGTATTGTTGGCATGTCAAGTACGCAAGCCTTCCTCTAATAGTTCACGGAACAAAATGTAGTTCCGTCGCTTGGTTCATTTACATTAAAAAATAATAAAAAAAAAAAAAAAAAAAAAAAAAAAAAAAAAAAAAAAATCCAGTTTGTTTTATATATAAATGGGTAGTAGAAGAAATGAAGGTGAGATTTTTGCACATCGTGGTGCGTAGGGTTTATATATACTTCAGATGAAGACATGGAAAGACTTTTTTAAAGTTAGTTAATGTTTTTGAATACAAAAGTAATTAAATCGATAAGATATATCTTTGGTGTTCGTTGCATTCATCGACTACCGTCACATAGATTATTAATGAACCCAATTAATTGGATAAGAAAATAACGTCAACTTAATAAGAGACTATCAATTCTTAGAAGTTAAACTATATCCTTTACCAGTTATAATGCCGCGCACGCACGGTTTTTTTTTTTTTTTTTTTTTTTTTTTTTTTAATTTTTAAAATCATGTATATTTATTTATTAAAAAACAAATAATTTAATCTTTGTTTTGTTTGATTTATGATGTTTTATTATAGTTTTTTATTATTAAATATAATTATTTAAAATTTTTAATCCTATTGTTAATTGCATCTTATTTATATTTTTTGTATTTATTTTCTACTTGTGTTATGGATAAATATAAAATGTTATCTAATAAGAAAATAATCTTTTTTTTAAATAAAATTATTACTTAATAAGGTATGATTTAATTTTTTTTAAATGGAAAAATCTACACTTGGGGTTTTATTTTATTATATAAATTTATTGTAAAAGACTATAGTAATTTTTTAGAAGCATGTTTATTGCCAATATTGATATGCAAGAACTTAAATTGCAAAGTATTTGGAACGTAGTTAGTCAGAAAAATTGAAGGACTCAAAATAGATGTTTTGAATGTTTAATGTCTGTAAAAAGTTCTTTATAGATCCAACTTTTATCATAGAACCCATCAAACAATGTTAGCCACTAATTTTTTTTATCAAAATAAAAAAATAAACTTCCACCCTTTAATTAAAACTTAAATATCTCGCAAACCGTAAATCGTCAAGCTACAAAAAAATACCATCGCGACGAAAATTAAATTATCTTTCTATAGACATGCATTGTTATATACTTTCGACGAATTTTTTTTTGATAACCTTTTTTTTTTTCAAATTTTTCGCCCAGAAAAATCATATATGATTCTTACAAATCATATATGATTTTTAAAAATCATATATGATTCGTAAGAATCATATATGATTTGATTTTAACGAATTATATATGATTTTTACAAATTATATATGATTTTTCTGGGCGGAAATTAAAAAAAAAAAAAAAAAAAAAAAAAAAAAAAATTGTCAAAAAAAAAGTTTGTCGAATGTATATAATAATGCATATCTATAGAAAGATGATTTAATTCTAGTCGCGATGCTATTTTTTTTTTGTAGCTTGACGATTTACCGTTTGCAAGATATTTTGTTTTAAAGAAAATGTGAAAAAATAAAATAGGTAGCTATGATTGGTTCATTGGTTATATGGCAAATTTGAGATCTATATTGATCTCATCTCATGTCTTCGTAACTTGGTAAATCGATTCAAGGGTCACATTCTTTTCCCATATCAACAATGGTTAACATGATTCTTTAAACACATTATATTTTATTACTACGTATTAAATAATTTATGGCTTTCTAAATTTAATAGTTAACATGATTTCACAAAGTTAGGTTAGTTTAACCTTATTTTTAGAAACTTGTTTAGTTGAATTCCAACAATCATAGAGCAATTAGAGGAAATGAAACACCTTAATATCAGGACGCAAATGATTATGCCATCGCTCTCGACATTGTTTTTCGGCTCTACCAATCATCTGCTCAGCGATTGGAGCCCATTTCTGCTCTCCATGTAGTTTCACCAATCTAAGTAGCTTCCTACATAACATAAAATTGGTTATTATTGTTCAATATTCATGCATGGAATCACACTTGACATTCAGGCTAAACAATTATCTGAAACCATTAAGAGACAAATCGAACCAATCTCGGAGATGTGGAAAAGGTTCACCAAATCAGAAACATAAATGTTGGTAGCACAAAAGTTAGTAGCAACAAATTACATATTCCATCCCTACATCGGTGTTGTTTAAGGTGCCAGCTCATCAAAGTGAGGCACATGATTTACAAAAAGTTTTAGACACAGACACACATACATATAAACAAAAGCATCATAGAGAAGAGTTGGTGAAGACATTGCCTATAACTTGGCAAGACCATTATACAGATAGCAATTTATTTCATATGTCCATTGTCCCCTAATCAAATTCTTTCGACTGCCACCCTTTAATTTCATCTTCGTACTCGATTTGGCTACTTCATTGTTCACATGCATGTTTCGATAACTTCTCGAATAAACACCATGATCAGCAGCAAACATTTTGTTCATAGGTAAACATGTACCGATAAAACTTCATAATGGCTTTGACTACTTTGACCTTGTAAGAACCTACCAATGGCATGTGTGCAAGCATCCGTTCAATGTCTGGCCGGAAGCATGACCAACTCACATTCTACACAACTCTTTATATAATGGTTTAGTATGACTTGATTGTAAGTTGTAACTCATGGGAGGCAAAGAGATTGTGGAAAACTAGAAGGGGGGTTGAATAGTTTACCGTTTAAAATCTTTTTAACTTGTTTAGTTAGCTTTGAAACTTTCCGTTTGATCAAAGATATATACACAAACACAATATATAACATGCAAGTAAATGAAAGAAACGATCAAACCGAAACACGAGTATTTATCGTGGTTCGGCTACAATAACTCTTTTTCCTTGCCCTACGTCCACGCCCCGAGTATCCAACTCGAGAGTTTCTTTCACTAGTCAACAAGCTCCTTTCACCGGCGGAGAAAACCTTACACGTCGCTTATACTTTTACCGACACTAAGCTAGATGTCGAGTTCTTTACTAAGGGTACAATCACTCCCGTTAGTTCTTTTACAAGGGTACAACTACTTCCGATACACGTTGTATTTTGAGGACTAAAATACTAACCGATCATTACTGAAAATACACAATCAAATGAAGTGTAAACTACACAAGTCTACACAATGCTAAGCTAACAAGTCATGCAACGTTGTGTTGAATACTTGTTACTTTTAATGAACTCGTGAATCTCTTTGCTACAAAAAGAAACTTCACATATGAAAATGTTAAAGGGTTAGATGAAAGAATGAATGAATGTGTGTAAATATGATGTAGAGTGATAAGCCAAAAATCAACTTGTGGCTTGGTATTTATAGCAAAGCCTTCTGCAGGCCTGGCGGATACGGCGGAACCCTCAGATGGGTTTCGCCCGTGTACCCCCAGGGTTCCGCCGGGCTTGCAGTTGGTTTTGCAATAAATCTTGCAAACCAAACAATGTCACATCTCATTACACCTTGTGAACCAAACAATGTCACATCTCATTACCCATAGTCAAACACATAACTTGCAAGCAAACACAAAGTTAGTCAAACACACTTTCTTTCCATAAATGTATATTGACAAAACTTGCCATAAATGTGATGTGACATTTCTATTTTAAGAAATAAAAAGTGTTGTGTTTTATGAAATGTAAAATGTAGCAAAAGTCTAGTTTATGCAAGTCTTTAAAACTAAGATTATGTTTTACTTAGAAACTAAAGTTTACATTTTGTCGTTAACAAAACATAGCAAATATCGTAAAATATAAATAACGTTTTTAGTTGATATTTGTATTAACAATCTCCCCCTTTTTGTTGATGACAAAACATAAACTTTGTTTTTAAGTAACTCACAAAATCTTGGTGTTTAAGACTCAAAGTTTAAGACTTAATTTTTTTTTTATATTAAACTTGTTTTACATAAGTGAAAAAAATCATATTAAGTTTTGAAGGTTTAATATATTTCTTCCCCTTTTTTTTGAAACAAAAAGTAGAGTAGCGAAGCGGAATAATGCACTTGCTCCCCCTTGCTTGTTACTGCCCCTAAAAGGAGTACCAAGGTGAGAAACATGAATTTTGATCCTACAAAAAAAAATGGTTAGTTGGTGATATATATAGTCAAGCTTGTAGTTACCATACACATTGCAACCACAATGACAACACAAAAATGATCAACCAACAATGCACGAAAGTAAGTAGAAAGAAATATCATTCCAAGTAAAATTTTGACTTTGAAAAGTCAAAAGACAAGAAATATGAAATATTCTTCTACTTCTAAACAAAAACTAAAAAAAATAACCAAGAAAGAAAAACAAAATCCTACTTTCCTAAATGGGGCAAACGGCCTCCAAAGGTTGTCTAGGATTTGTTTGGGTGGGAAAGAGCATCCAAACGTTCTATGACGTGTTGGAATGCAAAACGGGTTTCATCTTGGAATTGGTGAAGCAACGTTTTGATGCTTGCACCCATTTGCTCACAATTTGAGCAAACATGGGGATAAGTGGGTGGAAATGGGTTGGTTTTGGTTTCTTGGTTTGAGGGTTGGTTGGTTTTTGGTTCTTGGGTGGAGGATGGGTTTGGTATTGAGTCAAGCAAGGTGGTTTGAAATTCCATTGCTTGATGAAGGTGGTTCTCAACCATGCTTTGGATTTCCTCATATGAAGGAAGGAAAGACTCAAAGGTTTGGGCTTGAGAATGTGATGGAGTTGGGTGATCATGGTTTTCAAAGTTTGGTTCTCCATAAAGAGGACCATGGATGTCATGGTAAATAGGGTGAAACAACAATGGTTTGGGTTGATGGTACACTTGTTGTGGTGGTTGGGTGTGGTTAAAATCCTCATCAAGGTCAGGAATTGACCTTGGTGATTGATTTACAAAAGGTGGTGGTTGTGTAGGTCTTAGTGGAAGATCATTTATATCTTGGACAAAAGGGTGTGGTGATGTGGGAGGAGACCCAAATAACTCCATAGGTTCAATTTTGGGTAATGGTGATGGTGATGGAGTTTTGGATGGTTGGGTTGGAGCACTTGGTGGAGTTGGGTCAATGGGTGATTTAGTAGGTGGTGGAGTGAGCTCATTTTGTTCATTGGGTGATGGAGATGGAGATGCAAGGTTCAAAAAGTGTTCATTTTTTATTGGTGATGTGAATTCATCCGAAGATGAGGAGCTTAGGTTGATGGATTGATTAGACCATAGTGGTTTTACACTTATCCAGGCGGTTTTCCGGATGGGTCGTGATGGTTGAGAAGTGATTGTTGACTTGGTCATGGTTAAAAATGGTTTGGAAGTTAAGAAATTGTGATGAAGAAGGTATGATTTGATAGTGTTTATGATGGTTTAATTTATAGTGATGAAGGATTGTGGGAAGGAGTGTTTGGATTTAATGTTAGTCCATACAAAAATGGAGGTTTCTAATGATTTGGAAAACTAATTGTGGGTTGTCATATCATGGAAGTCAATCCAATGAAAATGGTGAAGTGAGAAGACAAGTTTTGCACTAAATGCTTAGTGGTTTTGGTAGATTTGTTGAAGTATAAATCTCAGGGATTTCAAGGAACCTTTAGAAGGGTTCCTTCCTTTATGTGTGAAGGGTCCTTGGGGTGGTTATGGTTATTTTTGAAATTTGGCGGGAAATGGTTTTGGTTGAGTTATAAGGAATGAGAATTACCCTATTGTGCTAAAAAAAATTGCAGGGAATGGGTTTCTACCTAAAAAGATTGTATTTTGGTGTTTGGATGTTGAAAACATAAAGAAAATTTCTGCAGGCAACTGGCGGAACCCTCAGGTTACACAGGCGGAACCCGTTTGAGGGTTCCGCGGGGTCCGTTGGGCCATTTCTGGGTTGCCCAGAAAATACACTGGCGGAACCCCATTTTGGGTACCGCCAGATCCGCCAGGGCTGAAAAAAGTGGCAGTCCGCGATTTTGACCCTCGAGACGATTTTCAAAATTTTCGAAAACTCCTAAAATCAAAAAGATAGTGCATTTCTGGTTAGGCAATGCAAAAAATAGACACGTAAACACACATATCATAGGATTTTGACCTTGAGGTCGAGAATTTCACTATACTTAGTGAAAATATCATAAACATGAAAATTTGACAACTTGCCAAAAGTTGTCTACCTGCATCAAAGTTAGATACTACATATTCCAAATTGTATCAAACATTGTACTAACACACAAATACATCATAAACATTGTTTAAACAACCAAATTTGTTCAAATAGCACCTAGTTCCAAACACTCCTACACACCCGCACTCATTGACGGTCAATCTTGTTCTTGAGCTTTCCAAGGAACCTTCCAAGATTCTTAAACATCCCTTTGTTTGCTTGAACTCCGCCGACTCGTTTGGAATATCCGGAAGTTGGGATAGGTATTCGAGAGGTGGGAGCCTAGAGTTTGGCAAAGAGTCATCTTCACTCATTGAGGAAGATGAAGATGAGGTAGGAGGATGTGGACGTTTTCCTTGGGCTTTGTACACTCTCTTATCACTTAGTGGGACAAAGGTGTGTGGAATGAGAGAGTAGTCAAGGCGAAGACCGTTTGGAGTTGGTGGAATGGGTGAGATGAACCTAAAGAGACGGGTCAAGAGCATTCCATACGGCATAGCCGTTGTGCCATGCACGGGAATGTCGGCCATTCTCTTGGCCATGTAGTAGGAAAGATTGAAGGGTTGCCTAACGGACAAAGAGTAGAGCATGTAGCAAAGGCAAAGGTTGATATGATCTCGGTTTCCTATGGTGCTAATGACATTTGCTCTAAGGACTTCCTCCCATTTCTTGAATTGGGGCTTGAGTTCATTCATTTCCATTCCATATGGGTCCTTATCGACCTTATTTCCCGAACGGGTTCTCCTAGTGTTGGTTGTCCTAACAAAGAGGTGGTCGCGGAGTACATCTTTTGACACAAGAGGTGTGTCATAAGGATGGATGCGGTCATGGAGGTTGTCAAGAGTTGAGAGGGAGTGCAAGTCGGAATAGATGCAAGTACCACTGTTTGGGACACCTAGGATTTGAGCAAACTCCTCAAGAGTGAAGGAGTATTGATGACCACTAGTCCTAAAGTTGATAGACATTTGACCATAATCATCCATGGAGAGGACGACGGATGCATAGAATTCCAAAATGAACCTAGGACAAATAGGCTCGTTGATTTCCAAAAGACACTCAAAGTTGATTGTGGCAAATTCGGCGTAAAGGTTTGTGCCTTCTAGGAAGGATGGGTCAATGGTTCTTCCCTCATGGACATAGTGTTTTTCTAAGGCTTTGAAAACATTGACTTGGTTTGGGGTAAGGCCTTTGGTTTTGTGGTGTTGAGATGTTTCCTTTTTGAACGTTGTCACGAAGGAAATGATGACGGATTTCAATATGTTTGGTACGAGCATGTTGAACCGGGTTTTTGCTAAGATCAATGGCACCTTTGTTGTCACAAAGAATTGTGATGTCGTTGAGTTGAATTCCGTAGTCGACAAGAGCTTGCTTCATCCAAAGTGGTTAAAGAAGATACCATCTTCTAGTTGTTTAATTTGGAGTCCTAAGAAAAAGTTGAGTTCTCCCATCATACTCATTTCAAACTCATCGTGCATGATTTTTGAGAAATCCACACATAATTCTTGACAAGTTGAACCGAATATATAGTCATCAACATAGATTTGGACTATGATAATATGTGAATCTTTCTTCTTAGTGAAGAGAGTATTATCAACTAAGCCCATGGTATACTTATGGTCAACTAGGAAGGTTTTAAGTCGATCATACCATGCTTTTGGAGCTTGCTTAAGTCCGTAAAGAGCCTTTTTAAGTTTATAAACATGATTTGGTTTCTCAAAATCGATGAAGCCCGGTGGTTGAGCAACATACACTTCTTCATTTATGACTCCGTTTAGAAATGCACTTTTTACGTCCATTTGAAAGAGTTTGAAATTGTGTGCACATGCATATGCAAGTAAAATTCTAATTGACTCGAGCCTAGCAACTGGAGCAAAAGTTTCATCGTAGTCAATGCCTTCTTGTTGGTTATATCCTTGTGCAACTAGCCTAGCTTTGTTTCTAGACACAATTCCATTTTCATCCATTATATTACGAAATACCCATTTTGTTCCAATTATAGTTTGACTCTTTGGTTGAGGAACTAATGTCCATACATTATTCCTAACAAATTGGTTTAACTCTTCTTGCATTGCAATTACCCAAGACTCATCTTTAATGGCTTCATTAATGTTTTTAGGTTCAATGGTTGACACGAAACAAAAGTAGTTGCTTTCATTTTGAACTTTTGACCTTAGTGTTCTTTCGTTAATGTTGCCTATGACACCATCTAATGGATAACTTTTAGATTCTTTGACATTGACAAGTTCTTTGTTTAATAGTTCATCTTCCTTGTCATTACCTAAAATCTCTTGACTTTCTATTACTTGGCTTTCAACTAAGTCATCATCTACCAAATGTGATGTCTTAGAGGGGGGTGGACTCTCGTCAAATGTTACGTTCAACGATTCCTCGACTCTTAAGGTTTCTTTGTTCAAAACAATGTAAGCTTTACTATTTTGTGAATATCCAAGAAATACACCTTCATAAGACTTTGGGTCAAATTTGGTGAGATAATCCTTGGTGTTAAGAATGAAACATTTACTCCCAAACACTCTAAAGTATCCTAATGTAGGCTTTTTACCTTTATATAGTTCATAAGGAGTTTTATTCAAAAATGGTCTAATTAAGACTCGATTTAAAATGTACGTTGATGTGTCAACGACATTACACCAAAACTTTTGTGGAATGTTTTGTTCATTAATCATTGTTCTACTCATCTCTTGCAATGTCCGGTTTTTACGTTCTACTACACCATTAGATTGAGGAGTACGTGGAGCCGAAAAGTTATGAGTAATACCATTAATATCACAAAAGTTTCCAAATTGAAATTCATTATCAAATTCACGACCGTGATCCGTTCTAATAGACACAATATTAGACCCTACTTGATTTTGAATTTTCTTACTTAGAATCTCAAATTTATCAAAAGCTTCATTTTTACTTTTCAAAAATTTTGTCCAAGTATATCTTGAGTAATCATCAACTATGACCAAAGTGTAGAAGTTACCTCCTTAACTTTGTATAGCGGATGGACCAAATAAATCCATATGTAAAAGTTCTAGACACCTAGATGTAGAAACCAAGTTTTTAGCCTTATGGCTACTATGGACTTGTTTACCGACTTTGCAAGCATCACAAAAGTGTTGGTCATATTTCAACTTAGGTAGGTTTCGAACTAAGTCTTTGGAAGAGAGGTTTTGGATTAGTCTCATGTTAGCGTGTCCTAAACGTCTATGCCATAAAGTTGAAGATTCATCTAATGAGGTAAGACAAAGTTTGTCTCTAGATGTTGGATCCATCTTCATGACGTATACGTTGTTCTTAAGGACACCTTTGGCTATGGTTATACCATCTTTAAGTATTTTGCTTCCGTTTTCACTAAAGAGGACATTATACTTATTACGACAAAGTTGACTAATACTAAGGAGATTAAAACCTAAGTTATCAACATGAGCTACATCATCTATAAAAAGGGAGTCATGAGAGATTGTACCTTTTCTGATGATTTTGCTCTTAGCTTTACTACCAAACGTAACATTACCTCCGTCACATTTGTGATAAGTAGTGAAGAGGCTTTTGTTACCCGTCATGTACCTTGAACAACCGCTATCTTTAATCCATTCATCCGGTTTCAAACAAACTTTGAGGCATACCTATTTTATGAAAAACACTCAAACACTTGGTCCCCAATTTCTCATGGGTCCATTTTGGTTAAGCATACCATTAACTTGTTCCAAATATGAAAATAGAGCATAAGGGTTCCATGACATGTAATTTGGAGTTTGGTAATGTCCAGGAGTGTTTTGGTTCCAAACATGTTGGTAGTTTGGTCGAGCGTTGAAGTTGCTCTTTGGAAAGGGGCGTTTGGGAATTGGAGTCTTAGGTCTTGGTTGAGTAGTCTTAGCTCTAAATTCATTTTTACTAAGTCCTACTCTAGTTTTAAACACAGGTTTTGTTCCATTTTTATACGTAACTTTAACAAATTTTGAACGATCCGATGTGGATGGAGTTACTGCTGCAGCAGACCTGGCGGAACCTTCGGGTCCAACAGGCGGAACCCTGGATTGGGTTCTGTCTAATCCGCAGGCTGCTGTAGCAGTTTTGTTAGTTTCTTGTGCATTCTTTTCTTGTTTCGTTTGACCCTTTAAAGTTTCTATTTTCGTAAATCCTAGTCCTGTTTTATCAAAGGGTGACTTTTGAAGTTTCATAATTTCATCCGCACAAGAAATGCTCTTATCGAACTTCTTAAACTTTGTGGTTTGTTTTATTAGATCATTTTGAGTAATTTTAAGTTTCTCAACTTCTAGTTTAAGTTCTTCACATGATGTGTCAATACCTTTACTCTTTTCTAATCTCTTGGCTTTTTCTTTCAACTCATAAACTTCATTTTCTAAAAACTCCTTTTTAGTTTTCAAAAATTTATTTTTGTTTATGATTTTTAAGCTCAATTCACAAAGTTTGTTATATTCTTTTTGTAAGGTGTCATCATCAATAGAGGAGTAAGATGAGTCGGAGAGTACCTCATTTGAGTTGTGAGCCATGAGAGCAATATCATCATTCTTTGGCTCATCGTCATCTCCTTCATAGTCACTCCAAGCACCACCCACAAAAGCTTGTTGAGGTTTGCTCTTGGGTGGTTTTGGACATTCTCCTACAAGATGACTTGTGTCTCCACACCTATAGCATTTTCTTTCAACCTTTCCTTTCCTATCATCACGATCTTTTCGGAAAGTTTTCTTGTCATCTTTAGGTTGCCTTACAAACTTCCCTCTTCTACGAAAGAACTTCTTGAAGTCTCTAACGGCCATAGCATATTTGTGGAGTTTGATAGACTCCATGGACCGTTTAGAGCACTAGGGTTCAACAATAACATAGACAATATGCAGCGGAATAATTAAAATAATATGTTATTGACACAAGGTTTTTCCCAATCACCTCCAATTATATTTGATCAGAATATAACTTGTTACCTAACTGTAACGAGGATCTAAGACACCTCAGACCTTGAAGGATACGAACACAAACTAACTAGTTCTAGTCGTTTACAATGAACCACGACCTAGAACACACACACACACACCTTTAGTCGACTACATTGTGAAAGACATATGAAAACCTATACCCTACGTCTCTTTATATAGAGAGATATTAGGGTTTACAAAGAGATAAGTATAAAACTAAATACAGAATATTATCAAAATCGTTTCTTCATAATAGAATATTTCCTGTATCTTGATTCTTTGTAGCTTTCTCTCTTTGTCATCTTTAGCCCTTCTTGTTTCATTCTTTTATCTATTTTGTCACATCAAATCAAGAATCCCAACAATCTTCCCCTATTTGATGATGACAAAACAAACAAAGTCGTGTACGAACTTCCCTAGGCGAAGTAAAGAAGTTGAGATGTATGCATCTCCCTGAATGAAACAAGTATTGTCTTCCCCTTAATCCATGCCACGCCACTCTAAAATCTCTTCCCCTTTTTGTTATCAACAAATAGGGAACGTATGCAATATGATCTTCCCCTTGAGTGGTACATGTAGATGAACTGATTAAACACATCATAATATGCTTCCCCTGAAATCAATGTGTTAACCATCTTCATGATTCTTCAAATCTGTAGGCTCTTATGTAATGATCACTTGCGAAGAAAACTGAGTATAACGAACTTGATGAAGAAGTAGAATAACCCAAACTTGTGTCTTATGTCTTGTACTAACCATGTGACTCCAAACTTATATCCAAGACCAAATATATAAGTAGACCGCAATCCCTTGACAAAATCCTCATCTTCAATGAGACACTGAGCACAATAATGTAACTCCTTCAAGTGATAGTTAACTAGGTCTTCGTCCATCCTCCCCTTGACCTATGAAAACTAGATTTGACAACTCTTCGTCACCACCTTAAGCATGAACAAGTTATCTTCAAAGTGTAACACCCACTTTGAGATATGATAAGAACACAAACTTGTGATACTCAACTACAACATCAAATAAATGATAATTAATCTTCTTCGTAATCAATTAATCCAATAAGAACGAAATACCAAGCCTTTTTAAACCTTTAAGAACGAAAACCAAAACAATCTTCCTTGTGTGTGTGAACCAAAATCCCATGTGTGTGTAAACCATCTCCAAATCTGCCATAATCCAACCCATGTACTTGACCGATATCAAAGAATACTAGCAGTAGAAAATGTTTCAGCAGCAGAAAAATATAACAAGCAGCAGAAACATTTTACCATAGCAGTAGTAACCTTTAAACGCAACAGCAGTAGTATTCTCGGAATGAGCAGTAGTATCAAATAGAAGTAGCAGCAGAATAAAAATTAGCGTAGCCGCAGTATTATCGAATCAAAGCTAGCAGCATTATCTTGCGAAACAACTGCTCAACAGTGTTAACCCGAATCCATGATAATCAATATATAATATTAAATCATCACATAATAAATCAATTATCACAATCTATAAGATAATGCAGCACCGACCCATGTGATTGTTGAACCAAGCCTTTTAATCACAATCTATAAGATAATAAGTCAAGCAATATAAATTGCAAAACTCATCACCATTGACTATACATTAATTAAAACTCACCAATTTATGATTTATTAACTGAATTGAAGACCTGTGCCATCATTAACCTAGCGTGGGCCACCAAAGAAAACAAATGCACTTAATTCTTGCTTATAACCGACCCATGATCTTTTGTAGTACTAGGTTAATATTCCATCAACATATAAAGCATTAACCAATTTAATCCCAATAATTACGATCCACTGGTACGAGGTTAATATTCAATGTCCATATAATACCGTGTATTGTACGAGGTTACCATTAAATCACCAACCAACTGACCAATGAATGATGGCACTTCATTAAATCCCATGATGAAAAGTAGTACGAGAAAAATATAAGATCGATTATAATATCAACCATGCTATCATTATCAAACCAATGTGAACAGGAATATAAAAAACAAATATGTCTTCTCCAACCCATGTGATTGATAAACCAATGAAGCACAAAACACCAATCGTACCCTTTGATTTTGTACTGTAATTAATCCACCTGTACTAAGCGACAACCATAATATAACAATTGAAGAATTATTATAATTGTTTACCGTATACGAATTTTGTCGCCACAGAAAATTTCCTGTTATCACAGCAGCCAAAAACAACGAAACCCTTTTCTTCATAGACATCAAAAACCTTGTTGAATCACTAGGTAACGAGCTAACCTATCTCTGATGCCAATTGTGGAGTTTGTTAGACTCCATGGACCGTTTAGAGCACTAGGGTTCAACAATAACATAGACAATATGCAGCGGAATAATTAAAATAATATGTTATTGACACAAGGTTTTTCCCAATCACCTCCAATTATATTTGATCAGAATATAACTTGTTACCTAACTGTAACGAGGATCTAAGACACCTCAGACCTTGAAGGATACGAACACAAACTAACTAGTTCTAGTCGTTTACAATGAACCACGACCTAGAACACACACACACACACCTTTAGTCGACTACATTGTGAAAGACATATGAAAACCTATACCCTACGTCTCTTTATATAGAGAGATATTAGGGTTTACAAAGAGATAAGTATAAAACTAAATACAGAATATTATCAAAATCGTTTCTTCATAATAGAATATTTCCTGTATCTTGATTCTTTGTAGCTTTCTCTCTTTGTCATCTTTAGCCCT
The DNA here is from genome assembly GCA_030686995.1 of Artemisia argyi. Lineage (NCBI taxonomy): Eukaryota > Viridiplantae > Streptophyta > Magnoliopsida > Asterales > Asteraceae > Artemisia > Artemisia argyi. The sequence continues at coordinate 317,611,112 of CM060708.1, read as the reverse complement.
TCTTGTTTCATTCTTTTATCTATTTTGTCACATCAAATCAAGAATCCCAACAATATTCCTCATCATCACTATCCGAAGTAGATTCTTCATCATCACTTGATTGGACTCTAGCTTTCAAGGCAATGGACTTAACTTTTTCTTTCTTGCCTCTAACTAGTTCCGAATCTTTTTCCATTACCATTTCATGAACTTTGAGGTTTCCAATTAGCTCATCAAGTGACATGCTTGAAAGATCTTTGGATTCTTCAACTTCCGTCACTTTTGCTCTCCACTTCGGATGGAGTACTCTAAGAAATTTCGTGACAAAGTTCTTACTACAAAAAGATTCATTAAGTGCTTTAAGTGAAGTAATAATAGTGTTAAACCTAGCAAAAGCATTATCAATAATCTCATCTTCAGAAATAATAAATTGTTCATATTGTTGAACAAGAAGATCAATTTTGTTATCTTTAACTTGTGAGTTTCCTTGATGAGTGACAATTAAAGATTGCCAAATATCTTTGGCAGTTTTACACATAAAGACTTGTTGATATAAATAATGTATAAAAACGTTATTAATATTTTTCGATATCCCTAAGTTTTGACGATCACAAAATATAAAAACATTAAACGCAAAGTTAATACGTAAACAAGTTTTAAGCAAGTTTATATCATCTCATCCAACATAATCACTTAAGGTATGAATAAACAAGTGACTAATACATTTTATGATCAAAGGGATGTTTATTTAAATAATACAAAGTTTATAAAATTAAATAAACTTATTATATATTTTTGAAAAACATTTTTGGTAATAAAGGAAAATGTTTAATTCATAGTAAATATATGAATTCAAATTTTTAACCAAAATCAGTTAGTTTTTCACCAAATAAACTTTCCCCACTAAAAGACAGATTTTCTGGCCGTTACAGGTGGGCGGCCCCCTTAATTTTAATGGGGCCGGCCACGCTCCTCTGTCAGAATCTGTCAGAAATTTTCTCCTATAAATACCACCTCAAACCTGGTATTTTTCTCACCTCTTGCACGAAAATTACAGATCTAAAACTCTCTAAACATCTTCCAAAACCCTTTGATCATTAGATTACTAATCCTTGTTTCAAGTGATTTAATCCCTTCTCATCCATCCTCATCCAAAGTGCAAGAGAAGAATACTTCAATCTACCAAGAGAAGAAGTATTACAACTTGTTGTGACCTCCACATCCAAGTTGTTAGAGCATCATCAATTATATCTATTTCTTTGAGTAACTAGTTGTGAATACTTGATAGAAGATAGATTAGCAATGTGTGTAGATAGAGAGATTGTGTAGTAGATAGTTGTGAAGTAGAGAAGTTGGAAAGTAGATAGTTGTGAAGAAGATTGTTGTGAAGTAGATAGTTGTGAAGATAGATAGGTGTGAAGAAGTAGTGTTATGATTAAGTAGTGACTAGGTGTGAAGAAGTTGTGTAGAAGGTGTGAATAAGGTGTGACGAAGTTGTGGTGTGTATATTGGTGTGTAAGGTTTTCTCCGCCATAAGGGAGCTTGTTGACATAGTGAAGAAAACTCTCGAGTAGGTGACTCGGGGAGTGGAGTAGGAACAAGGAAGGTGTCCTTGTAGCCGAACCACTATAAATCCTTTGTCTCGCGGTTAGATCTTTCCTTTACTTAGCTTACTTATTTACATCTCGTACATAGCTATAATTGTTTATATTGTGCATGTGTTGATCTTACATACTTAGCTTACATCTTTACTATTTCTTATACTTAGATATTGTTGTTCATATTGTTCAAGATTTGAGTTCACATAAGATCGAATCAAAGTTTTAAAAGTAAACAAGGTTTTAAAAATATACTAAGTTTTCAAAAACAAAGTATTTGTAACAAACCTAAAAGAATTCACATATAATAGATCATATAGTTGTTTTTGTACTTAACTCTAATTAAAGGCTTTTTCAAACAAACAATTGAATAAACTCGTATTAATATTTTGAAACCAAGTTTTACAAAAATTAAAAAGATGTAAAACTATTCAACCCCCCCCCCCCCTTCTAGTTTTCCATAATTGGTATCAGAGCCAGGTTAAACAAGATTTTTAAAATAAACTGTATTTTAAAACTTAAAACGATCCATGGAATCTGAAAAATATTTAGAAGGGCAATCTATGCAGAGACCACCACTATTTGAAAGTGATGGTTTTCTTTATTGGAAAAATAGATTCGAAACTTATATGAAATCAAAAGATCTTGATCTTTGGCATGTCATTACCTTTGGTGATTTTCCCCCTATTCAATATAATTTTGAAACTAAAATGGATGAAATTGTATCTTTTGAAAAACAAAATGATGATTTGAAAAAGAAACTAGCAAAAAATAATGAGGCTAAAATGGTTATTTATAATGCGTTACCACGCAAAGAATATGAAAGAATTTTTATGTGTAAAACCGCAAAAGAAATTTGGGATTCTTTACTAATCACTCACCAAGGCAATAGTCAAGTTAAAGATAACAAAATAGATCTTCTTGTTCAACAATATGAACAATTTACGATTCCGGAGGAGGAATCAATAGATAATGCTTTTGCTAGGTTTAACACTATCATCACAAGTTTAAAAGCACTTGATGAGAATTTTTCTAGTAAGAATTTTGTTAGGAAATTTCTTAGGGTTCTTCATCCAAAATGGCGAGCTAAAGTTACGGCGATTGAAGAATCGAAGAACTTGTCAACTCTTCAACTTGATGAGTTGATCGGCAACCTGAAAGTCTACGAAGCAATAATAAAGAAAGACTCCGAGATGGTCAATGGAAAAAGAGAGCAAAGCAAGTCAATTGCGTTGAAAGCTAGGAAGGAATTTAGTAACGAGGATAGCTCAACCTCCGAAAGTGATGACGAAGAATATGCGATGGCCGTAAGAGACTTCAAGAAATTCTTCAAAAGGCGAGGAAGATTCGTTAGACAACCGCATGATGAAAGGAAAGCATACCAAAGAAATAAAGATGACAAAAATGGCAAAAGTGAAAGGAAGTGCTTCAAATGTGGTGATCCAAATCATCTCATCGGAAAATGTCCAATGATGTCAAGAGATTAAAATCAAAAGGCGTTTGTTGGAGGAGCTTGGAGTGATAGCGATGACGATGAGAAAGAAGTCACAAAAGAGGAGAAGTGTCTTATGGCTAAGACATCAAGCAAGGTACGTCCCGAAACCGAATACTTTAGTGACGAAAATTTATCATTAGATGAAAAAGACCTAGATAGTGAATATAATAGGTTATGCAAATTAGGTCAAAAGGTTATAACTAAAAATAAGTCACTAAAACATATTAATAATCTATTAGAAAATGAAGTACTCGAATTAAAAATTATACTACGATATTTGGAAAAAGGAAAAGAAATTTTTATAGAATGTAAAACATGCATAGAGGTTAAAAATGAAAACGAAAAACTTAAAGATGAAATTTTCAAACTTGACAAGTTTAAAAATAGTAGCAACCCACTTAAGAAAATAATAAGTGTTCAAGAAACTTCGGGAGATAAAACCGGTCTAGGATTAACCTCAACTAATGTTTCAACTAGTGAAAATAAAAGTATAAAGTTTGAATGTGAATCTAGTAAACAAAAATCATTAGAATCAAAACCTAAGTATGTACTTACAAAAGATAAAAAAAATATCCATTGCGAATGATGAAAAAGTGAATACTTTTTATAAACCACCCTTAAAGACCGAAGTAGGATCCTCTAAACCTAAATTAAGATCTAAAACTCCACCACCAAGAAAACCAAATAATTTTCATACTCGATCTAAAACACCTCAACCTAGAAGAAACCAAAATAGACAAAACTACAATAATACTAGTCATCAAATGTGGAATTATCAACCAAGTTACAATCCTTGGGGAATATTACCACCAAACATGCATCCTAGCCAAATGTTGAATATGTTTGGACCAAACAACTTTGGACCAATGAGACAATGGGGACCAAATGGCTAAGTTGTCATTTTTCGAAGAAGTTGGAATCTCATCTACAAATGAATTCCATAAGTCAACATAGTCACTTGAAGTGCATGAAGAAAATCCATTAAAGACTAAAAGGTACGCGTTTCTTTTAAGTTAGATTAATGATTAGCTATACATATATATGTACATAATAGCTTATATTCTTATAACCTAGAAACATCATTGGTTGACTTTCCTAGGAATAAGATAAAATTGTTCATTGCCGAACAAAATAGAAAATGGAAATCTTCTATATCCACTATTAACAAACTCATTGTGATGAAGTGAAATGAGTTAACTGGATCAATCGTTAATATAGAAGTAGGATTAGATCCCTCGCTTAAGAAAACTATGGATGAAACAAGCTCTCGTAGACTATGGCATTAATTTAGATAAGCATGCGAAAACAAAGGAACTATAGATGTTAGGTTATACCCCATTCAACACTCTCTCATCTAACATGTAGAATCACGTCATCACTCACTTAAGATCATAGGTTATGTAGAAAAGGATAGCATATGACAATAGGCTTAACCAATCCTCTTGGCATTAGATCTTTAATAAACATCTTTTAAAATCCATGATTAACGATATTTGTTGTCAAAAATCTAATATCTCTAAAATATGCAAAAACCTCACATTTTGGAAAATAGTTTTTCAAATAACTATTCCACTTTTAAATAACATGTTTTCACTATTAATATCCACAATTTTGTTTTGATCAAAACCAAAGATTGGGAAAATTTTCTTTACCTTTCATTAACACATTTTGAAGTAAAACCCAATCTATTTTATTCAAATAACTCTCACATCTACATGAAAACCAACTTTCAAACATTGTTGAATAATGCTAAAAACGTCTCTTTAAATCATGCATGGTAATCTCATATTTGTCATCTATATTTATATAATTGACACTTATAAGTGAACTAAATCAAAATCAAGAGGACCATGGTTTGTCTATTAAGACTTTGTTTGTAACAAGTCTATAAATCCATGCTATCATAACTACCCACTTATTGCACATTGATACACATTAGGTTTAATCCCCCTAGTTATGTAGTTATGAAATACTTGATGTTGCTTATTGTTTCCTAGCACTTATATTTTACTTGCTTGATGAATATGTTTACATGCTAGATGAAATTGGTTGTTTACTTAATCTCTTTGGTTAACATGCTTTGGCCACATAATTGTCTACATAATTAGTATATGCTTAATTGCCTCAAAGAGTTGGACTTGTTTGAAACAAAAAACATAACCTTTCTGCAATTCACTACCAAAAACCCTTTTCTGGCAATCTGGGAATCACCAGATGGGCGGCCCCCTTAAATCATAAGGCGGCCCCCTTAATTATTAAGGGGACCGGCCTCCAATTAAGGGGATCAGCCATCTGATGGTCGAAGGTGTTGTTTCCTTTTTCTACTTTTTAGCCCATTTCATCCTACAATTTCCAAAATTCACAAACCTATTCTATCCTAAACCTTCCATCAAAGTTTATCCATCCTTGATCCCACCAATCCTACATTATAAACACTCTCATTCCTCTCAATCTCCAATCATCTCATCATTTCCTCTCCCATTAAACCAAAATCACCAAGAAACCCGTTTGGAGAAGAAAGCCTAACTTCCATTAAAATCCCGTCAAACCAAATGATGTTGTCAAACATCCAACACCAAATTCCTCCTATGTCTTCAACATTACATACTTAACACCTCACTCTCCATCCCACCAACATTACATATCAACAACCTTTACTCACCCATATCCTTCCACATTACACTCAAACCTCATATCCTTCTAACTTGCACTCAAACCTCAAAACCTTTACACACTCAAACCTCATAACCTTTACTCACCTCAACCTCAAATTTCATCTCCTAGTGCACCTAATGCATCATCTATAACACCATCCTACCAAGATATCCCTTCTATGAACATCCCTCTTTCACTCTCACCAATCACATTACTTGATACTCATTTCCCATCTTCACCAATAACTCAACCTAGTCATCCTCACATAAAGATTCAACCATATAATCATTCCCTACACTCTACAAAGTGTGTCATCACCACTACAACTTAACTCATGAAGGTCAAACCATATTTCATGATACACAAATCTCATGTTCACTCAAATGAACCCTTTCACAAACCTCATCAGAATAACCAAACATCCATCCTTGTTCCCAAAAAAATACACCTTCATCTCACCCACATAAGCCATATGAAGAGCATGTTCAATCTCAAAACAACAATCCCAATCTCATTTCTAATACCTCACATTTTGTTCAACCTACCAATCCACCATCCAAAACATCCTCCACTCATGAAACATCCTATTCTTCCACAACTTCATTCTCATCCATTCATGTTTACCCAAACTCACAAATATCTCCACCACCAAGAGTATCACCACCACCTTCTACCAACACACATGTTATCCCTATGTTGCATGTCCAATCACCTTCCTTCGAACACTTGAAGTTCATTGAAGAACTCAAGGAAGCCCATGAGCTTTGTGCTCCTCTTGCCTTACACCTTGCTCAATGCAACTTGAAACAACTTTCCTCTAGCTCTCCTTCATCACCCCACAACTTGAATCAAGTTGAAAAACATGTCAACAATTGACCTTGTTGCATCTATCTCCTAAAAACCATTGCATTCAATGAACACTTCACTTGGATTGAATGTCTTCTCACTAGATCACATCCAATACCCTCACTTGAACAACATCCAAAACCTTAATCAACCTCTTCCGCTACAAACTCTCCACCACCAAACTCTCCAACATTCATGACCCTAACATATACCTCCATTAATCCAACAACCTTACCCTAACTCAACCATCTTCATTCCAAACACTCCATCATCAACCATCTAAGCATACTCTATGCTTATGATTTTCACTTACAAATACGAATCAACCAACCTTTTGTTACAAGCAAGTCCGATGGCTCTCTTTGGCAAATTAGGATCTTTAACATAATCACTTTGAATTAATTGTTATGTATCCTTAATATTTGTTTTCTATGCTTGTTATTTGTATCTTGCATATTCTTCTATATATGCTTGTGCTTCTAATATCTTTCTTGCGAGCATTCCATATTTCGATTCCTTGGTGCCATCGAACGAGGGGGAGTATACTTCAAGGGGGAGCTATACATTCATCGGGATAACCTTTTTGATGCTAACAAAAAGGGGGAGAAGTGATATAAACTCACACTAAAAACTTGCATATATATTAATTTTTAGTTTAATGAGTTTAGATTTTGTAATCATCAAAAAGGGGGAGATTGTTGATATAAATAATGTATAAAAACGTTATTAATATTTTTCGATATCCCTAAGTGATAAGATCGTTTTAGCTCGAGGTTGTTTAGACCTCATCTAGGGATTACACAATAATAATGAATAATACGATACGCAGCGGAATAAACAAACACATCATTATTATTGCTACAAGGTTTCTCGTCATCATCTCTACTCTAACATACACCAAAGCCCCAATGCTACGTGATCAAGTGTAGCACGGTTACATCCTAACAGCTATCTAAGATAGTTGAGGCTTAACATCAATCTACCCTAGGTGTTTCCCATAAAACACCTGTACACACAAGTCTAGGCGTTTCCAGCCCTAGACATACACACACGTTTTTCTGGTTTTACATTGTGGAAGACTTACTAAAACCTATTCCCTGTATCTCTTTATATAATAGAGATACTAGGGTTACAAGGAATAAACTAATAAAATAAAAGATATGCTGTAATCTTTTTCTTTCTTTGCAAGTTTCTTCCTTTGTCTCCATAAGTCCTTCATCTTTCATATTTGTCAATATCAACTCAAAGTATAATTCCTAACAATCTTCCCCTAGTTGATATGACAAAACCAAGTATATGAAAGATGTCGTCTTCCCCTCAAACCATGCATATCATCAAGGATCTTCAAGCTGCAATCTTCAAAGTATTCTTCTTCCCCTTTTTGTCATCATCAAATAGGGGACAAATGTATGCAACGTTGATCTTCACAACCACGAATCAATATTACACATCCAATTCATCTTTCCAATGTTTCAAAGTCGCCCACCATTAAGTTTTCCGCATCTATAAATGGACTTGAAACAATAGAAATCCAAACCATCAGTAGTAATAACAACTAGCAGTAGTAAAAACCTTCACCTCAATGTAGCATATAAATGGTTAAACATTTAACATTTAAGCTTCCCCTGAAACCCATATGTTAACCATTTGTTGAATGTAGGCTCCATGTAATGATTACGGATGAAGAAAACTAAGTATAACCAACTTGATGCTGAAGTAGAACCACCCAATCTTGTGCCTTATATCTTGTACTAAAATTGACTTCGAACGTATACTTAACGTATAGGGAGATCGCAACCTCTTGACAAAAAATCACTGAGCACAATAACGTAACTCCTTCAAGTGTTTTGTCAATTCGTAGTCACCTGAACGAACAAACAAGTTACCTCCAACTGAAAAGGTATGATAAAACACAAACCTGTGAACTTCCACTCCATCGTCAAATAGGTGATAAAAACCTTTCTTCGTAATCAATTAGAATCAAATAAGAATGAGCCTTGAAACTGTTTAAGTACCAATAAACCAAAACATCCAAATTTCCATCCTGTGTGTGTATCTTCCCCCGTGTGTGTGTTGGAACCAACTGTTCCAAAATAATATATACTTCCCCTCACTGCTTGTAACTCATGATTGCCAATGAAATAATTAAAGTCTCCACGTGAAATATAGCAACATGAATAAGTACCAACCACATGCCCCATAAGAAATATGAACAGCAGCGGAAACAATTAAGGCATCAGTGGTAACTTGTATAAGCAGTGGAAAAATAATTACCAGCAGTGGAAATAAATAACTAGTAGTGGAAACCACAAAGCGTAGCAGTGGTAACTTTTAACTAGCAGTGGGAACGCACAGTGGTAACAATCTTGACAGCAATGGTAATGATTAAGCTTGCAGTGGTAACTGTCAACTTGCAGTGGAAACGTATAACGCAGCAGTGGTAACCTTTAAACCTAGCAGTGGGAATAAAGAACTCGTGAATAAAGCAACATAGCATCAACTAGTTGTCCCACAAACTGAATTAGATAGCAGACCCTTCAACATATAGGACCACCGCCAGTAACCTTATTCTCAGCTCCATGAACCTCAGTCTTTGATCCTTAAGAATCAACTCACGACCACAGATAATCAGCTCACAAAATCAACATCATATTACATCAGAAACAGAAACCCTAATTCATCTCCAATAAATCACAAACAAGTTAGGGTTTTATTAAGGCATCAGACTTTAAGATCTGTGAACCTTAATCAAACATTAAACCAGTAATATGAACTATTGAGCATTCTCCAATAATCTTTCTTGTAACTGTCTTCAACATAAAATCGACCAACCTTATTAACCATCATTCTTGCATCGTTAGGGTTCATCATAACTCGTTCCAGCATCATCATTAGGGTTCATCACAGGTTTTAAAACCTGCTCACCAAGTCTAATGAAAGTACCAGTAGAAGCATGTATAGCAGATCCAGAAGCCCTATTAATCGTACTCCTCTCACCAATTAGGGTTTCTTTTGTAGTCGTCCTTTTCATTAGGGTTCACGACACTTTTTAGCCTTTAGTGACACTTTTTAGTGTCACTAAAAACCCTAAAGTTTGAAACCATAACCTTTCCCAGCAGCAGTTTTCAACAATTTTTATCTTTTTATTGGAAGCTCAGATTGAAGATCCCTCCGGTGGAACTCTTCCTTGATATGTTGAGAAGCTCCAATAAAAATTTCAGCCCGATCCAACGGTTAACGAAGGAGATATCGCCGTTTGAAAACTGCTCTACAGTGAGTTTTGAAGATACGAACCAGTTACGAATTTACTTCAATTTTCGACAAACCAAACCTTGTTTAATCCCACGATCACGAGCCCCATGGCTCTGATACCAATTGATAAGATCGTTTTAGCTCGAGGTTGTTTAGACCTCATCTAGGGATTACACAATAATAATGAATAATACGATACGCAGCGGAATAAACAAACACATCATTATTATTGCTACAAGGTTTCTCGTCATCATCTCTACTCTAACATACACCAAAGCCCCAATGCTACGTGATCAAGTGTAGCACGGTTACATCCTAACAGCTATCTAAGATAGTTGAGGCTTAACATCAATCTACCCTAGGTGTTTCCCATAAAACACCTGTACACACAAGTCTAGGCGTTTCCAGCCCTAGACATACACACACGTTTTTCTGGTTTTACATTGTGGAAGATTTACTAAAACCTATTCCCTGTATCTCTTTATATAATAGAGATACTAGGGTTACAAGGAATAAACTAATAAAATAAAAGATATGCTGTAATCTTTTTCTTTCTTTGCAAGTTTCTTCCTTTGCAAGTTTCTTCCTTTGTCTCCATAAGTCCTTCATCTTTCATATTTGTCAATATCAACTCAAAGTATAATTCCTAACACTAAGTTTTGACGATCACAAAATATAAAAACATTAAACGCAAAGTTAATACGTAAACAAGTTTTAAGCAAGTTTTTATCATCACATCCAACATAATCACTTAAGGTATGAATAAACAAGTGACTAATACATTTTATTATCAAAGGGATGTTTATTTAAATAATACAAAGTTTATAAAATTAAATAAACTTATTATATATTTTTTAAAAACATTTTTGGTAATAAAGGAAAATGTTTAATTCATAGTAAATATATGAATTCAAATTTTTAACCAAAATCAGTTAGTTTTTCACCAAATAAACTTTCCCCACTAAAAGACATATTTTCTGGCCGTTACAGCTGGGCGGCCCCCTTAATTTTAAGGGGGCCGGCCATGAATTAAGGGGGCCGGCCACGCTCCTCTGTCAGAATCTGTAAGAAATTTTCTCCTATAAATACCACCTCAAACCTGGTATTTTTCTCACCTCTTGCACGAAAATTTCAGATCTAAAACTCTCTAAACATCTTCCAAAACCCTTTGATCATTAGATTACTAATCCTTGTTTCAAGTGATTTAATCCCTTCTCATCCATCCACATCCAAAGTGCAAGAGAAGAATACTTCAATCTACCAAGAGAAGAAGTATTACAACTTGTTGTGACCTCCACATCCAAGTTGTTAGAGCATCATCAATTATATCTATTTCTTTGTGTAACTAGTTGTGAATACTTGATAGAAGATAGATTAGCAAGGTGTGTAGATAGAGAGATTGTGTAGTAGATAGTTGTGAAGTAGAGAAGTTGGGAAGTAGGTAGTTGTGAAGAAGATTGTTGTAAAGTAGATAGTTGTGAAGATAGATAGGTGTGAAGAAGTAGTGTTGTGATTAAGTAGTGACTAGGTGTGAAGAAGTTGTGTAGAAGGTGTGACGAAGTTGTGGTGTGTAAGGTTTTCTCCGCCATAAGGGAGCTTGTTGACATAGTAAAGAAAACTCTCGAGTAGGTGACTCGAGGAGTGGAGTAGGAACAAGGAAGGTGTCCTTGTAGCCGAACCACTATAAATCCTTTGTCTCGCGGTTAGATCTTTCCTTTACTTAGCTTACTTAATTACATCTCGTACATAGCTATAATTATTTATATTGTGCAAGTGTTGATCTTACATACTTAGCTTACATCTTTACTATTTCTTATACTTAGATATTGTTGTTCATATTGTTCAAGATTTGAGTTCATATAAGATCGAATCAAAGTTTTAAAAGTAAACAAGGTTTTAAAACTATACTAAGTTTTCAAAAACAAAGTCTTTATAACAAACCTAAAAGAATTCACATATAATAGATCATATAGTTGTTTTTGTACTTAACTCTAATTAAAGGCTTTTTCAAACAAACAATTGAATAAACTCGTATTAATATTTTGAAACCAAGTTTTACAAAAATTAAAAAGACGTAAAACTATTCAACCCCCATTCTAGTTTTTCACAAGACTCTTTCATATTCTTTCTTAGGCAAAGCATTGTAAAGCATCATTTTAGCTTCATTATTTTTACCAATCAATTTCTTTTGATCATCATCTTTAATGTTAGTAACTACGTTATCACCATCAATGATTATATACCATAAATCTATATCTTTAGATTTAACGTAAGTTTCAAAACGGTTTTTCTAATATATAAAACCATTTGCTTCAAAGAGTGGTGGTCTTTGCATAGATTGCCCTTCTTTGTAATTTTCAAAATCCATGGATCGTTTCAAGTTTTAAAACACAATATATTTTAAACGCTTGAGTAACGTAGCTCTGATACCAATTGTGGAAAACTAGAAGGGGGTTGAATAGTTTACCGTTTAAAATCTTTTTAACTTGTTTAGTTAGCTTTGAAACTTTCCGTTTGATCAAAGATATATACACAAACACAATATATAACATGCAATTAAATGAAAGAAACGATCAAACCACAACACGAGTATTTATCGTGGTTCGGCTACAAGGACTCTTTTTCCTTGCCCTACGTCCACGCCCCGAGTATCCAACTTTTACCGGCGGAGAAAACCTTACACGTCGCTTATACTTTTACCGACACTAAGCTAGATGTCGAGTTCTTTACCAAGGGTACAACCACTCCCGTTAGTTCTTTTACAATGGTACAACTACTCCCGATACATGTTGTATTTTGAGGACTAAAATACTAACCGATCACTACTGAAAATACACAATCAAATGAAGTGTAAACTACACAAGTCTACACAATGCTAAGCTAACAAGTCTTGCAACGTTGTGTTGAATACTTGTTACTTTTAATGAACTCGTGAATCTCTTTGCTACAAAAAGAAACTTCACATATGAAAATGTTAAAGGGTTAGATGAAAGAATGAATGAATGTGTGTAAATATGATGTAGAGTGATAAGCCAAAAATCAACTTGTGGCTTGGTATTTATAGCAAAGCCTTCTGCAGGCCTGGCGGATACGGCGGAACCCTCAGATGGGTTCCGCCCGTGTACCCCCAGGGTTCCGCCGGGCTTGCAGTTGGTTTTGCAATAAATCTTGCAAACCAAACAATGTCACATCTCATTACACCTTGTAAACCAAACAATGTCACATCTCATTACCCCTAGTCAAACACATAACTTGCAAGCAAACACAAAGTTAGTCAAACACACTTTCTTTTCATAAATGTATATTGACAAAACTTGCCATAAATGTGATGTGACATTTCTATTTTAAGAAATAAAAAGTGTTGTGTTTTATGAAATGTAAAATGTAGCAAAAGTCTAGTTTATGCAAGTCTTTAAAACTAAGATTATGTTTTACTTAGAAACTAAAGTTTACATTTTGTCGTTAACAAAACATAGCAAAGATCGTAAAATATAAATAACGTTTTTAGGCGATATTTGTATTAACAGAGATGAAGGGTTCATAATCTTAATTGTCACATTGTAACTCCATGTTTCTTTGTATACCTCTGATTAATGTTCTAACTTTAATATTCGATGTTGTATATACTTCGCATTAAATTATGAGACTCCATCTTGAGTGTCTTGATTACTCCACATTTAATCAAGGGACTCAATCTTATAGTATTACGAGCCAGCATGGCCCGTGCGATGCACGGGCTTTGTTCACCATAAAGAATCATCGGTTTGGCTAGGGTTATGTGTATTTGGTTATTATGCTTAGTTTTGATCGGGGATACTTGACTAAATAAATGAAGTTCATTTAAGTAACTTTTTCTAAATGTAACTGTTTAAAGAAAAAGGTATCAAATACATGAGTGACTTTCATCATCGTAAACTTGTTATTTTAAACACGTAGTTATACTACACATAACTTATGTGGTTTTCTTTTGTCTCTTACACCATAACTAATGTATCAACTTCGAGTCTTGTCTTTCATTTGTAATGATTGCGTCGTTATATCTCCTAAGTGGTGGTTGATATAGACATCCTATAAATAAAATTTGTAACCAAGTATTAAAAAGCTTTTATATTTATTGAAGTTTGTCTCAATATTAATTGTATTTAGAGATATTGGAGTCTTATTCATGGTACAATGGTCTATTATAACAAATTACTTAAGCAATGAATGAGTAAATAGGGGGGTGTTTGGGATTGCTTATTCAAAATAGATTATGCATTTTGAAAACTCATAATCACATAATCAGCTGTCAACAATCGCGGTTCTAAAACATAGTGTTTAGATTTGTCACTAAAAAGGTGGAAATCCGCCTTTGGTGAGCTTGAAGTGTATTGATCTCAGGGTTCAAAAATAGAGTTGCATTCAAATGAGTTACCTAAATCATCCATTCCAACCAAATTGTTACGTTACATTCTAGCAAAACAATCACTACAAACAGTATTCCCATTGTCAACTGTTGGTGCATTACCATTCTCGTTATTATGCTCTCTTAACCCAGTTAGATTAAAGTTCCTGTTATAAACATTTTTAAAAGGACAATCTAAAACCTTATTCTAACTGTTACACTTATGCTTCTTGATGGGGTTGAATCAAGATAAAGGTAGTATTGCCTAACAAACAGCATAAACCACAGGCAAGTATATAATTAATCAGCAGACTTTAAGACTATTATGTCTACATGAGTTTACTCAAATTGTTATGAATGAATGAAGAAAATTTTTACAACTCTACCAGATAAATAAAAGAAAAAATATCTTACCGAAAAGAAAAGCAGTGATTAGTAAACTTGGAGCCCGCATTGTTCATTTTCCCCAACAACTAAACAAAAACTTAAAGTAAATTTTATACAAAAACTTAAATAATATGTCCTTACTTATCACAGTAAAACGAATGCAGTTGAGGAAAAGGAGAATACATCTTTTCTTTTGTCCCGACCCAAGACTAAGAGCTCTTGAATGATAAGCAAGTAAAACCTGAAAAAAATATTGGCAAAATGGTAATTTTAGCATGACCATTGGAGCCTAGAAACACGGGAATATGATTGACTTCGAAAGTGTGGCAACAAAAACAACACATATATTTTAAATGATGTTATTTATAGTATCCAATGATAGGTGGTTGAAGGGTCTATGTATATATTTCAAGGCAAATGAAAGGAGCAAAAGATGAAGGGTTTGTGTATTTATTTGAAGGCAAATGAAAGGAGTAAAAGATTAAATGAAGGAGAACCTTCTTAGTTCTTCACATTTATTAACTCGGTACAATATTCATTAGCTTAAACCACTTATTTGTGTTTCTTGGCTTGTTGCATTAATGCTAACATTCAATATGGGAACTCATTCTTTATATATAAGAGGCATTACGACCCGTGCGTTGCACTCGGGCTCATCTTTGTTAATAGTCTGTTTTTGTTTGTTAATATAAAATCATATAATTGTCGAATAAATTAATTTTCATATTATTTGTTTATGATGGTATTAGTAATTATTATAGTATTTAAAATAGTTTTGTCATACTAAATGATTACATGTGAAGAGATTGTTTTTTATATGTTACAATTGAGAGAGACTCTTCAAATGTAGTATTTTAATTCTAATAAGTTATATAAATTATTTCTAATCTACATTAAATATATGATTGTTGGTTGTTAATATCTTATCTTTCATAAAACATTTTATATAACGAAAAAAGATGTCAACTTTTGCAAAATCATGGGAAACACATGCATCCGTTTCATTCAACAATGAAACAAACAATCGAAATGGCGAAAAAATTAAGTTGGATGAGTCAACAATTCAATATGCAACACATTGTTGTAACCTTTGTGTTGAAAGTGAAAATAATAAGTCATGTTATTGTTCAAAGCAAGAAGTTGACAAAGAATCAGTAAATGATTTTTGGATTGAAACCCCACCCGTAATTATCATATCAGATGATGAAATGGTATGAGTTTTCTTACTTTCAATAGAAATAATAACAAACATTTATGTGGTTTTACTTATATCTAATTATTTTCAGGAATCTGATGGCGAAAAAGATAAGTGGATGTGTGTCAATGAAGATTGTTTATATCATGAGAATGACGAATGGATATGCATTAAAAAAGATTGTCTATATCACAATCTTTTTCTTGATTACAATGATGAGAATGTTGCTGAATTTGCTTTCAAGAAATTATAAAATATTTAAAAATAGTTATGTTACATTGCATAATTTAGTGTGCAATTTTTATGCACATTTTATCATAAGTATAAGGGTTTTTTGTGTCATTCTACTACTTTATTTTTGAAAAATGAGATTAAACATGTTGGAAAATGTGATTAAACAGGATGAGTTAAAACTAAATTTTGATTCATTTAATTTATTTAAACATGTTGGGTTAGCATAAGAATTTTATTATTATTATTATTATTATTATTATTATTATTATTATTATTATTATTATTATTATTATTATTATTATTATTTTCATATAATCTTTTTTGCTACTTATCGAAATTTTGATTAATATGCAGACCCGTACTACGTACAGATGTTTGATCTAATTGCTGTTTGCGTTACTTGAAAGCCGTAGACTAATCTTGCTTTACGGACGTCATGATGATACTTTTGTTGTAAATGTAACTTATATTCTAATCTACCTTATATATATCATTGTTAATATAAATAATTAGAGCAAAATTTACAATTGGATTACATTTATATACTTTTAGCCTTCAAGTCTATTAATAAGTCTATCATTTCATTTGCAACGTTTGATCTTTTGATATGAAAAAAAACTTGAATCTCATTAATAATTACGGAATACAATAAGTGAAGGGATAATTAACAAAGAATTTCAACCGAAATAATATCTCAGTTGCATACAAATGTTGCATTAATTAACTTGACATGAATGAGAGAACTAATTAATACATGATGCCTAATTACCTCCATGCCACCTAACGTCTTTTGACATGCAAAAACTATAAGCTCATTGTCATCATCTGTTACCACAACTCGTACAAACCCAACTCTCTAAAAATCTTAGTCCCCTACTCGTTGCTTATCTCGCTAAACAGCTCGCTATTTTGCTAAAATACATTTCATTTTATTTCCAAACAGCAGCATCATCCCAAAAAAAAAAAAAAAAAAGAAAAAAAAAAAAGAAAAAAAAAAACAATGATCAAAATCATGCCTTGCCACTCCAAGTGTAGGCATCAGTATGACACAAAGCAGTATACAAAATCTAAACACGAACTTCATCGGCTTGTGGCGGCGCAACTTCTACATCTTCAAACACTAAAGGCTTATTAGCCTCGTACGCAACAGTAGCTACACCCACAAACGAAACACAATCAGAGATTAAAGATACAAAAACAAATAAATGTTACCTTTGCAAGTGATGACTTTTCCTTGAGTAGAAGCCACCCAAAATCTTAGAGAAAAAAAACATAGCCAAACAAAACACAATCAGAGATTAAAGATACAAAAACAAATAAAATGTTACCTTTGCAAGTGATGACTTTTCCTTGAGTAGAAGCCACCCCAAAATCTTGAGAAAAAAATAATAATAAGAGATTAAAGATACGAAAACAAATAAATGTTACCTTTGCAAGTGATGACTTTTTCTTGAGTAGAAGCCACCCCAAAATCTTCACATAGCCTACCAAAATGTCGATCGACACCAAAATAAGTACTTATTTACAAACAAATTCAATACACCAAGTCATTGAAAAGAATAAAGCATAGGCTACTAATCTTGATTGATTACATACTATCACACTATACACAAAATCTATGATGATAATAATATAATATATATACATTAATTCATCTATGAATTTGGACTTGAAGAAGAAGTTGGGTATGTGTGAAAGTGCACGAATGATAGAATGGTTGTGACTATGGATGGTTTTTATAGTTGCTTCAAGCAATAAGATGCCAACAACACTTCATATTCAACAATTATGAGGATTGATGGTTTGTATACCTTCATTTATTCAGCAATTATGATGATGTATGGTTTGTATACCTTCATTTACACCGGCCTACTAAAGAGTTGCGAACTGATGAAAGAAGCAAATGATTAAATGAAAATAAAGACTCCTAATACACCATGGTTACATGAATACGAAACACTTCATCTTCACCTGCATTATTACACCATAATAAAGGCTCCTAATACACACTTTCAATGTAGCAACACTTCGTATGGTTTCAATCATTTACATTCGAAGCACTAAATGTAGCTCATATGTACTTACCACTTAAGCATGAATATTGAATCAAAGTACTTACACATGAAGCCTCCACATTTATAGCGTTATTTGAAAGCCATAGACTAATCTTGCTTTCTGGTCAATAGTACTCCTATAATAGTATAGAAGAAAATGAAGTTGTATGGAATAGCTAATCAACTTGTATAGTCTTTGTAATCTTGATCTTCATATCTTTTTTATATATGTGTATAACCTTTTCAGTTTAATATAACTTTGACATGTTTGCTAGCCAATTATTTGATCACCTAATGTTTACAAATTTCACTCATAACCTCAAAATCTGAATTATAGCATAATGATGAAAGTTTTCAACAGTTCATTCCCACATAGATATATGGGTGTCAGATTTTAAGGTAAATAAACACTAATCTTTAAGACTTCGGAAGATTGGAAGTCATCTCTTTAAGGATCCACAATAACCGCAGGGACACTTGATCTTCTTCACATTTTAGTGCTATTGAATGAGGCATGCATGAAATACAACTCGAATCACTAATTCCACACCAATGTACTTACCATAAAGCATGAAAATTAAATGAACGTACTTACGCATAAAGCCTCTGCATTTATAAGGGGACTGAATCTTTATATATATATATATATATATATATATATATATATATATATATATATATATATATCGATGAGATATCCCGAGGGATACAAGAGGGCATCCCTTGGAGCATGATATTCGCAGACGATATTGTGTTGGTTGCAGAATCGGCCGAAGGGTTAAACTACAGATTGGAACACTGGCGCGAGGCTTTGGAAGACAAGGGGCTTCGGGTGAGCAGAGAGAAGACAGAATACATGAGATGTGATTTCGGTAGCTACGAGATCGGCCGAAACGAGGAGGAAGTTCGTGTCGGAGACCAGTTTCTTCAACCTAAGGAGTCTTTTAGGTATTTGGGTTCGGTGATACACAAATCAGGAAGGATAGACGAGGACGTTACCCACCGTATTAGAGCAGGTTGGGCGAAATGGAGGGCGTCGTCAGGAGTACTCTGTGATAAGAAAGTACCCCTTAAGCTTAAGGGAAAATTTTATAAGGTGGCAATCAGACCGGCTATCTTGTACGGGTCAGAATGTTGGCCTATCACAAAAGCTCAAGCTGACAGAGTGGAAGTGGCAGAACTGAGGATGCTTAGGTGGATTTGTGGTAAGACGAGGCTTGACATGATCCCGAACGGAGTTTTCAGAGCGGAACTTGAAGTTGAAACTATAATCTCGAAGATGCGAGAAGGAAGGTTGAGGTGGTTCGGTCATGTCAAGAGGAGGAGGGGAAGACCTAAGCTCAGGTGGGAGGATCGACTTAGGTTAGACATGAAGGAGCTTCTCTTGTCCGAGGACATGATCTCAGATAGGAATGTGTGGAGAGCTAGGATTAGGTCTTGCGGGTAGTGTCGGATGGGTTGTAGGTGCTTGCCTTTGCGTTTCTCTTCCCTTTGTTGCCCTGCCCTTTGCCTTTTAGGTTTAGTTTGCCCTTTGCACGTTAGGTTTAGTGGCCCCGTTGCTCTTCCCTTTCTAGGTTTGTAGTAGGCTAGTGGTGCCTCTTTTCCCTTTGCTTTGCCTTAGCTTTTGCCCCCTGCGTTGCCTTGCTTTGTTGTTGTGGTGCTCTTCTTGCCTTTTGCCCGCTTGCTTTTGCGTCCTTGCTTTGTTGTGTTTGTTTTTGGCTTTTCTTTTGCTCTCTTTCTTTTGCCCTTCTTGCTTTGTTTGCATGTTTTGTTTGTCTTGCCCTTGGTTTGTTGTTTGTTTGTTGTTTTGGTGTTGTGCTTGTTTGCATGTTTATTTGTTGTCTTTTGTACTAGGCCCCTTGCTGGTTGGTTGTTTGCTTCTATTTGCTTTTACCTGATGCTCTTTTACTACTTGCATTTTTTATTTCTATATCACTCGCACTGGTGCACGTGCCGGAGGTCTCACTGGAAGCAGTCTCTCTACTCATAGGTTTTACCTGGGGTAGGGGTAGGACCTGTCTACATTTCTACCTCCCCCATACCTCGCCTTCGCGGGATTGGGTATGTTGTTGTTGTTGTTGTATATATATATATATATATATATATATATATATATATATATATATATATATATATATATATAACAACTATTTAGTTTTATAAATCAAATAAAAAAATTGGATGTCTTGGACCATCGTCTATCTCACCCACATTCAAGAACGGTGCGAATAAAATACGAAAGAAATTAATTGTGTGCATATTTCTATTTTAAAGAAGTCAACATCGGCAAATAATTATTACTATTTTATGTTAATATTGTTACAAACATTCTAACCTATACCACTTAAAACTTAAAGGACACTCATTTCTTGGAAATTACTTTTGACTAGCAAATATATAAATTCTATTATTATTGCCGAACTTTACCATTTATAATGGATCCAAAGAGCCACGTTGTTAAAAACGAGTTATTTTCATCAACTTTAACCAAAAAGACATGTATTGATTGTACTCTTTTTGAGTGAACCAATTCATCTATTAAAAATAGGGAACTTTCATTTAGAACAAAATTTAATATAAGGAAAACCCTATACGAAAAAGCTATGATTTCGATTTGATGTCCTAAAACAACTATGCTTTTATAAAACGTTATGTAATATTTTTGGCATAGTAATACACTTGACTCGTTATCACAATCTTTAGTGTTTTATTTAGCAAAATCGTTAGTTTATTACAAATAAAAGTCACTAGAGAAACTCAAATAAGCATGACCAATATCATTTTTTTTCCTGGAGAGATTCGATATTGGACACTGACTTAACCTAACAAATTCAAAAGCATGCATGGTACTCTTTAGTACACGTAAATTGTTATACTTGCGTACGACAAAAACATAATCAAGTCGACAACAAAAAAAAAGTTAGCAGCTCTAACATTAGATCATCAAAATCATCAATTTTTTCATACAAAAATATAAGGATAATTCCTAATATGCCCCGATTGCCCAATTGATTTGCTTTTTTGCCCCATAATTCGGAGTTTGAGTATTTAGACCAAGGCAAACTGTAGTTTTTGGGCAACTGGCGGCCCTTATGTCGGACACTTGGCGTCATATGGGTCGAGTTGCCAAGTTGCCTGATGTAAATACAGAAACTCCGAATTATGATGAAAAAACAAATCAATTGAACAATCGGGCCATATTAGGAATTATCCCAAAAATATATTAGATGGATAGGCTCATATATAGGCCTTCAAGCTAATGACAAAGTAACATAAAGCTGATATTGTAAGTACAAACAATAAAGTATAAACGTGAATTTGATAATGTACTCTAATTCAGATATATTTAAATGATAAGAATTGTCAATAATCTGGTTTAAATTCTGAGAACAATGGTTGTTTTAGATTCGATATTATGGTTCCAGTTTGGACCAAATTTGTAAGTACTATTTATATGCTTGGTGGTCACACCAACCCATTATCATATAAAATAGACAAAATGAATGTTTATGTCAATGCATATTTTAACACAAAGTACTGATGATGCTCAAGTAATGGTTGAGGTTCCGAAGGTTTCTTTGTGAGTAGTTTATAGGAATAAAACTTGAGTTGCGGTCATGGTCGGTATTTCACCCGTTTTCATGTTTTTGACCGGGTGAATACGTGCTCTCAAGTGGTTATGTGATTTGTTTGTGTGCGTATGATGACACAGGCTCCTCAATATCTAGGATCGTTGTAACTTTAGGATCGTTTCGGTCAAAAATATGAAATGTGGTTTAGCTTCGTTCTAATTTTTAGCTTCTTGCTAGTATTTAATTTAATAATATTATTCTTTCCAAAAAAGAAACTTGCGAAATTTCAAATAAATGCTTGCTATTACAAATATTTTTCATTAACAATCCTTTTTTGTGAAAATGCAAGTAATGGACATCAAAATTTTCGTTTTCCTAATTTTGGGTTTCATCTAAATTTAATCACATCAAGCCAATGTGACAGTTATGATCAAATCGTCTGTTCACTTCACACCATACATCGCAAAATGAACGTGGTAACAGTAAAAGGATCTATACGGGTATAGTAGCATACACACACATGTTATCGGCATATATTGGTATTAAAAACTTATCCGAAAGAGTGCTGTTGTGGTTATTATCAATGAACAATAAACAGGATCAGGTAAGTTTCAATCCAAGATGATTTTGGAATGTTAACAAACTATAAAGATGGGCATAATTTACATTTTGAGTTTTGACAAAAACCACTAGGTCAAAGCTTTCTACAGAGTATCAATCAAGAAACAGAAACAAGTGGCAAATATGAGATTTCGATAATAAGGAATCAATCAAAAAGATAGCCGAAGACTACATTTTGGCAATAAAAACCAAGCAGCTTCCTGTTTATCAAGAAATCGAAATTTTTTGGAAGAGTGCTTATCTATATTTTAAGAGAAGATTGGCAAAGTAACTTTTTGACTTAAAAGTTATAATGCCAGATGACGTTAACAAATTAAAAGGATGATCAAAGATGATATTTTGAAAACGCTAACATAAGGCTTTTGTATTTATCAAGAAACTAAAAAAGATTGGCAAAGATGATATTGTGACTAGAAAGTTTTAGTCCAAGATCATAACGAAGCGTTAACAAGTTTAAAGGACTAGTAAAGATGATATTTTGGCATGAAACACCAACACAATGCTACCTACTTAAGCTACTTACCTACTCAGGTGGGCGTAAACAGCCCCCTGGAAGAAGAAATTTGAACTTTTCTGCATTTTCAATCAAGTAAGTTGGTAGATGAACAGCTGAAGCCGAACGAGGTACAGATCCCATCTTCCCAATCAAGTCCTTGAAAGTATACTCTTCAGGTAACATGTCATAAAGATCATCACCATTGCAAATCTTTTCCTGGATTTTCTTATGATCCAAGTGTTCTTTGTGTTTGACACGGTCTGCATGGCTATATGCCTTCATTTTGTCCACAAATTCACTCAAATGCTTAAAACAGAAGCTGCAATGCCATCCTGTATCAGAAAGAACAAGCTCCGTTTGGCGTGAATGCATGTAACGAGTATTCTGATGGTAGATATGGCTTGTAGCCTTCCACGTTGGGTCCGTTGGAAACTCAAAAGAATACAGATACTTTCTCATATCAAGATGCAAAATTGGTGGCAACCCGTCACACCATTGAAGGAGCTTAATAGTATTTCTACTAGGAATCTCATCAGTATCCGCTACAATTAGTATATCCCCATTAGAAATACCCGAACTCCTAATCAAATCATTCATTGACACTCGATGGTGTCGCTCTACAGAAAACGGTTTTACACGCTGTCCTTTAGATGCTAATTCACCAGGAAGAAAACCATAAACAATTTTATCCTCAACAAAGGAAAAACGTTCACGGTTTTCAGCAAAAGTGAGAGCCTTTGGGATACCCGTAAAAGTAGCATTTGATTCAAGAATGATGAATTTAGTGACATACGGATCAAGTTCACCCCATCTAACTTCAAGCAAGTCTAACTCGTTGCTGAATATGATAGCATCAAATACTCTACGTGGTTTAGACCGTAAGGTCCATCCATGTAGTTTACAGATCGTACCCATAGAAGCGTTTTCAGCATAATAGTGAGGCACGTGCTGTAATGGACGAGGTGGTGTGTCCCATATCGGCCTCAAGAAGTATGTGATCTTTTCATAGTGGTTAAAGATTATTGTAAAACATATTGGCACAAGTATCAAGATTACCAAGCATCTAAATCCAGGAAGCCGTCGTCTAGAGACAACCAGTCTTGAAGCCATACTGCGCAGTGATCAAGATTAGCAGCAACTAGGAGCGTAACTTGGATCTTTCATGCTTTCAATAATCTGCATAGCAAACAGATTATAATTTTATGATCAAGTTCTTAACTTTTTACATTTTCGTCAATAGTAACTAAGTAGCAGCAACATACATGATTAAAATGCCGTAGTCAAATACAAAATCTCAAAGCTGCAAATGTATCAAACTAAACTCAAATTTACGCTTACAACGGCAAGTTGACAATTCTGGCTATTTTTTTCTTAAGCATGGAAATTCACATTTGCTACTGTATCATTTAACATGCATGTAACATGTATATGATGAAACAAACCCAAATTGCAAATGAAAAAAGATTATTTTTTCTTTGGTATTACTCACTTATTTGACCAATTAAACAAACAAGCTTTGGGATTGCAGAAGGAATTTTGTCTGTTATTAAAATTAACTTTGGTAACATCTCATGTAAACACTATACAACAAATATCAAAGATCAATCTATGTGAAAAATAAAAATCACTAAAATGTAGCAACCATTTTTTTTTTTTTTTTTTTTTACCATTTACCCTGAGTGAAACAGAGAGTCATGTATGGAAAATCCATCAAAATCATACAGTGTGGGTGCTAGCATAGGATTATCTGCTTTCAAAATATTCAACATGCATACTTTCAAGTGCTTATGTTTTCTAAAATAAGCAGATATAAGCAATTTTTAAAATTATTTGGGAGTGCTTTTCAGCTTAAAACAACGTGATAAGCAATGAAGAACTTAAATACGCAATCACAAACCCCAAAAGGTAAAAATCAGTCACAAAAAGTGTCCGCGGTATATATGATGGGAGTGTATGAAGGATTGCTATTATCTCCTTTAAGCAATATCGCTATGCTTGTATTTAAGTACTTATTCTTACTAAAATGAGAGCATAAACAAATTTTAATAGGCTGGTTCGAAGGTTTTATAAACATTAATCACTTAGAAAGGAAACCCAAACACACCAAAAAAAATGTAAAATTATACTCTAGTGTACAAATCACTTCTCATACACCGTTTCGCTTTATAAATTTAACATGCTAACATAAACACATCAACAAACTAACATTCCATAAACACAGAACACCAATTAGTACAAAAACATATAAAAAACCATGATCATGAAATGAAACATAATACCTTAACAATGACCAGCTTTTTATATTCCAAACCCAAATTTCGTTAAAATATTTACGTTACATATGTTGGATTAGAAATAGATTTAGATTTAAAAACATAGATTGGAATGATTGGTATATTTGCCCATTTGGATTGATGTAATTGTGGTTCTCCTTGCGGTCCTCGTTTTGACGACTCACAAGTGGTATTGAATGAAGTTAACCTTTCAAAAAAAAATATATATACAGACAGATAATGTGACAACAAACAAAAATATTGTGAAACCAGGTAACGAATAAAAAACAGCCACGTGTTGGTTAAATAGCTTGTGACTGTAGGATTTGTGGGGTTTATAGTTGTTACTGTGGGATGAGAAGTATGGGATGTTTTGTTGTGTGAGTCTTGTGTGAATTTATTGCACATGGAAAATTGAAATTTTATTCCTTTTTTTTTTAGTAAATAGAAATTGATTAGTCTTCTTTTCATTTATTACTTCAATTTAAGTGTCGTGCCTTCAGGCGGCTTAAGTTGAAGGTTTTCCTCCCATCGGGTTTTAAATTGGACTTGAATTTCCCCAATGAAAGTCAATTTTCAAAAAAAAAACATGAATTTAAGTAGAAAGCATTAATTTTTTTTTAAGGGACCAAAAGTGGTTATATTTCGTACACTGACATAAATTTTTATGTTTCTTTTTAAAGTTTAACTTTAGGGAAAATAGGCCAAAAACATTCGGGCATTTCATGGTTTGGTCATGATTTGACCCCATTCGGGCATATAAATCACTAATGGAATTTTTTACACATTTTTTCTTTTACCATTTACCTGAGTGAAACAGAGAGTAAAATGCATGGAAAAATCATCAAAATTATACAGTGTGGGTGCTTAGGATTATCTACTTTAAAATTTATCAACATGCATACTTTCAAGTGCTTATGTTTTCTAAAATAAGCAGATAAGCAAACTTTGATGTATAGTGTTTGGGAGTGCTTCTCTACTTAAAACAACGTGATAAGCAACGAAGCAATCCCAAACACACCAAAAAGGTATAATCAGTCACAAAATTTGTCGCGGTATGATGGGAGTGTATGAAGGATTTGCTATTATCTCCTTTTAAACAATATCGCTATGCTTGTATTTGAGTACTTATTCTTTCTAAAACGAGAGCATAAACAAATTTTAATAGGCTGGTTCGAAGTTTTAAAACCGACACGATAAACATTAATCACTTAGAAAAGCAAACCCAAACACCCAAAAAGTATAAAATTATTCACAAAAAGTGTCTGTGACACGCAAACTAATTACTCTAGTGTACAAATCACCTCTCATACAGCGTTCTGCTTTATAAATTTAACATGCTAACATAAACACATCAACAAACTAACATTCCATATACACAGAACACCAATTAGTACAATCAAATAAAATTTATGAAACAAACATATACCCAAATAAAATAAAACAAAACCCATGATGAAAAAAAAAAAAAAAAAAAAAAAAAAAAAAAAAAAAAAAAAAAAAAACCAATGTACCTATGAATCCTAAACAAAAAACATATAAAAAACCATGATCATGAAATGAAACACAATACCTTAACAATGATCAGCTTTTTTTTATATTCAAAAACCCAAATTTGGTTAAATATTTTACGTTACATATGTTGTGTTTATATACAGACAGATCATGGGACAACAACAAAAATATTGTGAAACCAGGTAACGAGTAAAAATCTGCCACGTGTTGGTTGAAGAGCTTGTGACTGTACGATTGGTGGGGTTTATAGTTGTTACTGTGGGGTGAGAAGAGAATGTTTTGTTGTATGAAAATGTGAATTTATTGCACATGGAAAATTGAAATTTTATTCCTTTTTTTGGTAATAGAAATTGATTTTTTTTCATTTATTACATGAATTTAAGTAGAAAACATTTATTCTTTTAATGGAAAAATTGTTTTATATGAACATGTATGTTACGCAGGTATGCGTATTAAGGTGTATGTAAGAAAACATACATGTTTTATAATGCAAATTTGGAGTTCTCGCAGTTTCCGCACTTAACAGGGTTCTGAAAATAAAGTTACACTATATATATATATATATATATATATATATATATATATATATATATATATATATATATATATATATATATATATATATATATAGAGTGAGGATCACGTGCGGATACATTTTTTTAGTGCGGACGTGCGGATGGATCTGGACCGCCCATTCCAGATCTGATCTTGACTTTTTGTAAAAAAGTCAAGATCTGACGCTAATATCACGGTACCAATTGATCATGAAAACGATTTTTTTGATTTTTTTCCTTCTCAGCGATCCTTACTCTAGTTGTGTTCTTTTAATTTTTTATTTTTTCAGATTTTTCTGAGCACTTTTTTCTTTTTTGATTATGAGTGCTAATGTGATATTAACGATATTATGAGTGGTACCGTGATATTAAGTTTTTTTACATGTAAAAATGAACCGTAATATTACGATATTAAGAAAAAGTTAAAGTGATATTAAAAAAAATTAACTTTGATATTAAGAAAGCATGATAGTTACGGCGATATTAACAATTTTTATTAAGAAAAAATTTTTACGAAATTAAAAAAGTTATTGTGATATTAAATTTTTTATTAAAAAAAAAGTTTTCAGAATCTGATTTTGACTTTTTTACAAAAGTCAAGATCTGATCTTGACTTTAGCATGATAGTTACGGCGATATTAACAATTTTTATTAAGAAAAAGTTTTTACGATATTAAAAAAGTTATTGTGATATTAAATTTTTTATTAAAAAAAAAAGTTTTCAGAATCTGATTTTGACTTTTTTACAAAAGTCAAAATCAGATTCTGATATCACAATACCTTTAACGATGAAAACGATTTTTTTTTTGAAATTTTTTTCAGCGATTCTTAATTATTTGTTGTCCTCTTTATTTTTTTAATTTTTTCAGATTTTTTTGAATTTTTTTCAGAAAAAAAGCTAATACGATAGTAACGATCTTAAAAAAAGACGGGATATTTACGATATTGCCACTCCGCCTTTTTCAGAAGGTTGACTAGATGGAGGGCTGAGATTCGTCCGTACCATCCTCACTAAAAGACAAAAACGTACATGATCCTCACCCTATATATATATATATATATATATATATATATATATATATATATATATATATATATATATATATATATATATATATATATAACGGCAACTTAGTACAATACTAAGTTAGTTATTCGATTATACAGTACTTACCCAGAAGGTAGTCCCTGCCAACCTCAAATAATAATTAGTGATTCGATTCCACAGTACATACTCAGAATATAGTCCATGCCAGCCTCGAATCGATGCATCCATGGGGCAGAACCCCACAGATTCCACCTTAAAGGAAAACCCCCACGAAGAAACTAAAACCTGAGACATCTCGCATATGATAACAACCTCTCCAAATTTACCTTTGGTGGCCAACTAAGCTAAGCCGAGTTGGTTGGCAACTTAGTTGTTTTACATGTGTATAAGGTTGTGTATTGGCTTGGAAGCCGGTGTCGATTTAAAATGAGTTAATACCGTATCATAAATTGATTAATCTTTTGCACAAAGTAGTTGTATGAACTATGAACAAAAGACTCATACACATACTCTTGTATTCATAGCACTTTAAATATTGATGTCAAAATGATGTATTTATAATTTGTTATCAAAAACCTCACACACTCCTTGATTAGTAAGGTAAGATCTGTAAATTAAAAAAAGTTTACGGGTTAGAATGTAAACAAATAATCGCATATAAAAGGAACAAAATAAAAAATAAACGCCGTTGCCGGGGATCGAACCCGGGTCACCCGCGTGACAGGCCGGAATACTTACCACTATACTACAACGACATCTTTGTGATCTTTTTGTGTTTGTAGTATAGGTAACTATGTTTATAGTTACATTTGTTTTAAGTTTTCTGAAACATTAGAAAGCTGAACTCTTTAACTAGCAATCATGTCCTTTAGAATTTGTAATTCAGAATAATCATATTTTGACTTAATTTGCTTGAAACATATTCTTGAAGATGAACTCGATACATTGCGGCTTGTTGGTCTCACACAATTTTCTTGTTTTCTTCTTCAAGATTTTTTTTCTTGTTAAGTTCATAGTATCTCGCTCCAATTTGCATACATTCACTATGCCACTTCCTCCATAGCTATGGTCATTACTCAAGATCTATACGTAACACATACTACTCCATATATCATTTGCTGCAAATCATCAGTCTCAACATCTTCACATGATATAATCCAAAGAACACAATGTCAACTGTACAACATTATAGTAGTAGATCAAGGCAAAAGTCATATTTTAATGAATCTTTAAAACATGAGATGTAGGAACAAGGTGACCCATATAATAATGTCACCACGCCACTCTTTCTGTAACAGTAACCAAAATCAAAAGCATAAGTATTTGGGGCGTTTTTAGATTTTTTTAGGGTGTTTGGATATGCATTTAGAAACTGTATATTTAGCCACTGCAACTTGTATTTGTGTCTGGATTTGCATTGTTGCCGTAATCAGTTTCTAATGCTGAAAACCATAGATTTTGCTTCTAATGAGCACCATTTTCAGTGGTCAAATTATGACGAAAGGACTCTCAAATCTGTAGGGACTGCTTACAGATAAAGAACCTACTTAACCATTGACGATTTCACAACATTTAACAAGCTTTACTCAACTTAACTTAAGGTGACATACCATAATATGCATTAGGTCCCAGAAAGATGTTCAAACGGACTTTAAAACAACAAATTAGCCAACGATTGAAGTGTAAAAGCATTGCCAATGCCAAAACAAACGTTTCCCGCAATTGGGCCAATTTTGTTAACATTCTCATCAGTTGACAACACCAAATGGATACATTGTTTAGCACAAGCTCACAACTACTATAGATATGGCGATATGCAAACAATTTGCATGTCGGATCCCTTCTTCATGTTATGATGTTCATGTGTCAATGTCAAATAATTCTTTTACGGACCAATACAATTCAAAACATATGCAAGTAGCTAGAAAATCTCATTTTCTATACATGATTCTTTCAATAGGATCTACAATTAGCTAGCCTAAGTGCAACTGTCATTTCTTCAACAACTGGACACGCCAACATGACAGAGGAATTGCTTTAATCGGCATCCTGATCTCCTACTCGTCGTCCATGGTATCTCACTTGCTTTCCGGTGTCTTCATCAAAAGTGGGAATACCGAAAGCTTGTACAACCAATATATCAACGAAAAAAAATATTTCCAATCCAAGTCACCTGTGATATGCTATAGCAACGTACATTACAAACCAAATATATTTTTAAACCCAATAATTTTATTAGGTACATGTACATTATAACTCACCCTTTTTTCAAGTCGGTGGACAATAAAATCACATGGGCCAATATTTAGGGGAAAAAAAATGGACCGACTTCCATTGAGAATTATAAATACAAGGAGGGGGCACCCGCCGTGCTGCGGCGGGGATGGTTTCTTTGGGCCATTCTGTGAGTCGAAACGGTTAATTTTATTGCATCACTGCTGCAAAGGTTGTCCAAAATGTGTGCCATAGTGTCGTTCTGGCACTTTAACCTTAGTAGGTACATTATCGGTTACATCACAAAGTATTTTTGGTTACAGAGTTACTACGGATATTACATTATCGGTGCTAGTAGCATCTGTGTTGATGTTTTTATAAAGCTGCATCACAAAGTATTTTCGGCTGCTTTCTTGTTCTAGTCTTCAGCCGAGAGGTTGGTCTTTTTTGGCTTCTTAGCCTCTGGTGTTGGTTCGGCTTCTGCTGGAAATGATCCTGGCTCTTTATTTTACCTGCACGCGTTACATCGATACAATTAAATAACACAAGTTACGCAAACAACACAGTACGCCATCAAATTTTATCGAAACTCGCATTACACACATTACATCGATACAATTAAACACCACAAATTAGAGTAAATCAAATTTATACAAAATTACCCATTCCAAGTACAGATAGTGTGACACCAGTATGCTGCTGTATGCTGCAAATACCTCTGTAAATCAAACAATTACAATGAAGGCAAACACATTTGCAGGGCCCAAATGCTTTGTATTCATTCGGAGGTCCTGTATAAAAATCAAATGGAAAACAACTAAACATAAGGTTGCACTAACAAATACTACAACAGAAACGTAATATCAACTAAAGAAGTCTACAAAATTTACTGAGACACTTACCCGACGTTATCACATACCTTCATAAACTCCAAAGCCTTTGCATCCACACATGTATGCATAAACTCCTTCCTTAAAAATTAAAATCATTACCGTGGCTCACCATCGAGTAACGGCTTCCTTTTTTGAGACACCGAATTTTGAGAACGGATACAACTATTCATAGGCACAGAACTATAACCCCTGATTGAAAGTGTAGAACGACCGGCCCACCTGGCAAGCCTGCAACCAATAAGAAAATAGTAAGTAATATATAGGTTTAAAGTACGTGAGAACAGAAGTGTTAGGGGCCAAAGAGTATGGGACAATAACCTGTAAATGCAGAAACATCAGATGTTCCAAAGATTCATGCGCCAGACCGATATTACCTGTGCCAAAATTGAACCCATAATAGATGTTAGGGGCCAGACCAACATTACTATCACCAGTATTGCCGTGCATGCCGTCAACCACAGTAACTAAAAATGCGATCAAACCCATAATCAAAATCTCAAAGTAAATATACCTCCTCAGAATTAGCTTTGGAGTACATGATTTCGACAGCTTTTAGAAGAACAACTGGAAGCTAGCTTATCCTGCCATTCTTAATTTGTTCTTCCATGTCATTGAGCTATGGATCTGATTCATAACCCTAAAGAAACACAGCATGCATTACAAAACAAAGATATTTCTTGAATAAGAGATCCCTTGATGAGTTGATATCTCTCGCTATCCTAATCTCTTGTAACACACTCATAAGATTTTGCTCCTGGTGTATGCATCTTCAAACCCCTCACAAACACTAAAACAAACAAAACCCCTCGTGCAATCGTTGGTGACAATAATGAACTTAGCCCAAAATTTTGCAACCTGCAATAAGTTATGACAAATAGTAGAGAATTATTAGGTTTCCTTCAAAATCAGTTTCTATCCGGTAGGATATACAAATTCGTATTCACCTTAGTCTTTTGGATAACTACACCGATACATTAACCAAATTAACAACATATCTTACACACGTTATGAAACCCATAATCAAAATCTCAAACTAAATATACCTCAGAATTAGCTTTGGAGTACATGATTTCGACAGCTTTTATAAGAACAACTGGAAGCTTATCCTGCCATTCTTTGTTCTTCTTCCTTGTCATTGAGCTATGGATCTGATTCATAACCCTAAAGAAACGCAGCATGCATTACAAAACAAAGATATATAACATAAAGTAACCTTTAAATTTCTTGAATAAGATTGTCTGAGTGTAACAAATTGTTAATCCTACCAACTAATATGAGTTCATATCACCTCTCAAATACCATATATCCTTTGTGGCCTCCGCATCTTCATATGCGCCAAAAAATATTGTGATCGCAAACACCCCAAAATTTGTTATTTTTAGTTGTCCAGCAAAAAGCAACTACATACACCCTCAAAACTGCATATCTACCTAAATTAGCAGCAAATAAGCAACCCCAAAACCCTCAGCCGAAACTTGCTTACTTCAAAAATAAATAAACTTCAACTGTTGCTAATTTGGCCAAATGCATCATAACTGACAATATTTACTTGTGGGCAATTAAAATGAGTCCATTAAAATAAAATTAGCAACATCAAGGTCATCACAACCAACAAATTGAGTAATAATTCACGACACATCACCTTTTTTTCAACAGTTTCTGCTTCATGACCCGACTTAGGATGAATATTATCTGTAAAGTTGTACGTTATCAAAAGAAGCCTTATTATGGGCCAGCACGTACATCCTTTTTTGGTTGGACCAAACCGAGCCCAATGATCCCTGACCTCGGAGATTGATTTATATATATATGGAATTCACATTCAATCCACACCAATCAACAAACAATAACCATGGTGAATGAGGTACAAAAAAATAAGCGATACTTGGTTTAGTTTATGTTATAGCTATTTTTGGTTTCATTGCATATATATGCATGTTCGCTTGTTTTTATTTTCTTCTTTAGGGTTAGAGTTTGTGATTGGTTAATGTAACACGTGCATGCGATCTCACTTAGGATTTCAATTAGGGTTTATGATTATAATAATATTTGTAACTTGATTGACGATTGTATTAATTTTTTTATTAGTTAATCATCGGTTATAATGATGTTTATGTTTTAATCCCACTTATAAAGTAACTATTATTTATTTATTTTATTATTATTTTTTTCAGGTTACAATGATTTGTATGGACACTTCTGATTGGATGGTACACCACACATCATCTGAATTCTTGCGTCAGATTGAGGCTATTGGAGTCTACTGTGAAAAGTACCTCGAGGTAATATTTAATTTAACATTATTTAGGTTTCTTTTTTAATTTGTTCATACATATAACATATATCCTTTGTTACAGTCTCATCCGGAGAATTATGTTGGCGTCCTGGCAATGGGTGGTGAGAATCCTCTTGACATGAGTGTTTGCGTCCATTCGTATCATCCCCGTCTTGTGGTTGAACCTACTAAAGACCTTTCACTGATCATGAGTAGACTTCGTGGTAATTATTAGCTTCCTTAATTACGGCTTTATTAACTATTGTTTAATTTAGTTTGTATATGTATATTTATCAAGTTTTATTTGTTGCCTAGGTTTCGTAAATGTTGGCGGTGATACACTACTCTTGGTACTTGCCCTCATGACGGGTTCGTTACATCTCATTAACGAACACGAAAACCTTCTTAAAAGGCTGGTTGTGTTTGCTGGAGGGTATGTCTTTTTTTTTTCCTTCATATTAATCAAAGTTTTATTTTATTACTATGTTCACTTATATATGTATATGTTGTTTCGATCAGTCCTCTTTGTGATATTGACAATCAGTATACAAAACTTGGAACCAAGTTAAAAGAGATGGGTGTAGCTGTTGATGTCGTCAACTTCGGTGTCCAGCAGGTTGGATATAAGAAGCATCAACTTCTTGTGTTACTCACTACACCAATAGCAAAGGTTTGGGACAAGCCAAACGTTTGGGTCGACATTGTCGTTCCAAATGTTGCTCATGGCCCACTATTTTTTCTACCAAAAAGACAGTCAAAGTAAATTGAATATTTGTGCAGAATGGGACGACAATGTCGACCCATTCTGCGTGTATTTGTTTTTTTTAATTTAAAAACTTTTTAAATTAGTTTTTAATTTAAAATTAATATTAAAACTTTTTTAAAAGCCGAATGGGACGACAATGTCGACCCATTCGGCGTGTATTTGTTTTTTTTAATTTAAAAACTTTTTAAATCAGTTTTTAATTTAAAATTAATATTAAAACTTTTTTAAAAGCCAAATGAGACGACAACGTCGACCCATTCTGCGTGTATTTGTTTTTTTTTTATTTAAAAACTTTTTAATTCAGTTTTTAATTTAAAATTAATATTAAAACTTTTTTAAAAGCCGAATGGGACGACAATGTCGACCCATTCGGCGTGTATTTGTTTTTTTTAATTTAAAAACTTTTTAAATCAGTTTTTAATTTAAAATTAATAATAAAACTTTTTTAAAAGCCGAATGGGACGACAATGTCGACCCATTCTGCGTGTATTTGTTTTTTTTTAATTTAAAAACTTTTTAAATCAGTTTTTAATTTAAAATTAATATTAAAACTTTTTTAAAAGCCGAATGGGACGACAATGTCGACCCATTCGGCGTGTATTTGTTTTTTTTTTTATTGAAAAGCTTTTTAAATCAGTTTTTAATTTAAAATTAATATTAAAACTGTCGTTAAACATCTCCTGTATAACCATATCATCTCTGCTCATTCGTTAAACATCTCCTGTATAACCATATCATCTCGGCTCATTGTGGTTAACACTTGGCCCATAGTTAGGAGTTGCATCTTTCAAACTAGAACAAGATAAGCTGGAACTTTGTTGTTGAGCACGAGTTCCATAATTGCTCGGCTCATTCGTTTAACATCTTGTGTACAACCATATCATCTCGGCTCATTCGTTAAACGAAACAGGCGAGTTAATAAACTGCTTTACGCATGGTGAGACATTGTGGTTAACACTTGGCCCATAGTTAGGAGTTGCATCTTTCAAACTAGAACAAGATAAGCTGAAACTTTGTTGTTGAGCACGAGTTCCATAATTGCTCGGCTCATTCGTTTAACATCTTGTGTACAACCATATCATCTCGGCTCATTCGTTAAGCTGGAACTATGTTCACTTATATATGTATATGTTGTTTCGATCAGTCCTCTTTGTGATATTGACAATCAGTATACAAAACTTGGAACCAAGTTAAAAGAGATGGGTGTAGCTGTTGATGTCGTCAACTTCGGTGTCCAGCAGGTTGGATATAAGAAGCATCAACTTCTTGTGTTACTCACTACACCAATAGCAAAGGTTTGGGACAAGCCAAACGTTTGGGTCGACATTGTCGTCCCAAATGTTGCCCATGGCCCACTATTTTTTCTACCAAAAAGACAGTCAAAGTAAATTGAATATTTGTGCAGAATGGGACGACAATGTCGACCCATTCTGCGTGTATTTGTTTTTTTTAATTTAAAAACTTTTTAAATCAGTTTTTAATTTAAAATTAATATTAAAACTTTTTTAAAAGCCGAATGGGACGACAATGTCGACCCATTCGGCGTGTATTTGTTTTTTTTAATTTAAAAACTTTTTAAATCAGTTTTTAATTTAAAATTAATATTAAAACTTTTTTAAAAGCCGAATGGGACGACAATGTCGACCCATTCTGCGTGTATTTGTTTTTTTTTTAATTTAAAAACTTTTTAAATCAGTTTTTAATTTAAAATTAATATTAAAACTTTTTTAAAAGCCGAATGGGACGACAATGTCGACCCATTCGGCGTGTATTTGTTTTTTTTTTATTGAAAAGCTTTTTAAATCAGTTTTTAATTTAAAATTAATATTAAAACTGTCGTTAAACATCACCTGTATAACCATATCATCTCTGCTCATTCGTTAAACATCTCCTGTATAACCATATCATCTCGGCTCATTGTGGTTAACACTTGGCCCATAGTTAGGAGTTGCATCTTTCAAACTAGAACAAGATAAGCTGGAACTTTGTTGTTGAGCACGAGTTCCATAATTGCTCGGCTCATTCGTTTAACATCTTGTGTACAACCATATCATCTCGGCTCATTCGTTAAACGAAACAGGCGAGTTAATAAACTGCTTTACGCATGGTGAGACATTGTGGTTAACACTTGGCCCATAGTTAGGAGTTGCATCTTTCAAACTAGAACAAGATAAGCTGGAACTTTGTTGTTGAGCACGAGTTCCATAATTGCTCGGCTCATTCGTTTAACATCTTGTGTACAACAATATCATCTCGGCTCATTCGTTAAACGAAACAGGCGAGTTAATAAATTGCTTTACGCATGGTGAGACATTGTGGTTAACACTTGGCCCATTGTTAGGAATTGCATCTTTCAAACTAGAACAAGATATGCTGGACCTATGTTGTTGAGCGCGAGTTCCAGTATTGCTCGGCTCATTCGTTTAACATCTCGTGTACAACCATATCATCTCGGCTCATTCGTTAAACGAAACAGGCGAGTTAATAAACTGCTTTACGCATGGTGAGACATTGTGGTTAACACTTGGCCCATAGTTAGGAGTTGCATCTTTCAAACTAGAACAAGATAAGCTGGAACTTTGTTGTTGAGCACGAGTTCCATAATTTCTCGGCTCATTCGTTTAACATCTTGTGTACAACCATATCATCTCGGCTCATTCGTTAAACGAAACAGGCGAATTAATAAATTGCTTTACGCATGGTGAGACATTGTGGTTAACACTTGGCCCATTGTTAGGAATTGCATCTTTCAAACTAGAACAAGATATGCTGGACCTATGTTGTTGAGCGCGAGTTCCAGTATTGCTCGGCTCATTCGTTTAACATCTCGTGTACAACCATATCATCTCGGCTCATTTGTTAAACGAAACAGGCGAGTTAATAAACTGCTTTACGCATGGTGAGACATTGTGGTTAACACTTGGCCCATAGTTAGGAGTTGCATCTTTCAAACTAGAACAAGGTAAGCTGGAACTTTGTTGTTGAGCACGAGTTCCATAATTGCTCGGCTCATTCGTTTAACATCTTGGTACAACCATATCATCTCGGCTCATTCGTTAAACGAAATAGGCGAGTTAATAAATTGCTTTACGCATGGTGAGATATTGTGGTTAACACTTGGCCCATTGTTAGGAATTGCATCTTTCAAACTAGAACAAGATAAGCTGGAACTTTGTTGTTGAGCGCGAGTTCCAGTATTGCTCGGCTCATTCGTTTAACATCTCGTGTACAACCATATCATCTCGGCTCATTTGTTAAACGAAACAGGCGAGTTAATAAACTGCTTTACGCATGGTGAGACATTGTGGTTAACACTTGGCCCATAGTTAGGAGTTGCATCTTTCAAACTAGAACAAGATAAGCTGGAACTTTTTTGTTGAGCACGAGTTCCATAATTGCTCGGCTCATTCGTTTAACATCTTGTGTACAACCATATCATCTCGGCTCATTCGTTAAACGAAACAGGCGAGTTAATAAACTCCTTTACGCATGGTGAGACATTGTGGTTAACACTTGGCCCATAGTTAGGAGTTGCATCTTTCAAACTAGAACAAGATAAGCTGGAACTTTGTTGTTGAGCACGAGTTCCATAATTGCTCGGCTCATTCGTTTAACATCTTGTGTACAACCATATCATCTCGGCTCATTTGTTAAACGAAACAGGCGAGTTAATAAACTGCGTTACGCATGGTGAGACATTGTGGTTAACACTTGGCCCATAGTTAGGAGTTGCATCTTTCAAACTAGAACAAGATAAGCTGGAACTTTGTTGTTGAGCACGAGTTCCATAATTGCTCGGCTCATTTGTTTAACATCTTGTGTACAACCATATCATCTCGGCTCATTCGTTAAACGAAACAGGCGAGTTAATAAATTGCTTTACGCTTGGTGAGACATTGTGGTTAACACTTGGCCCATTGTTAGGAATTGCATCTTTCAAACTAGAACAAGATAAGCTGGAACTTTGTTGTTGAGCGCGAGTTCCAGTATTGCTCGGCTCATTCGTTTAACATCTCGTGTACAACCATATCATCTCGGCTCATTTGTTAAACGAAACAGGCAAGTTAATAAATTGCTTTACGCATGGTGAGACATTGTGGTTAACACTTGGCTCATTTGTTAAACGAAACAGACTCGTTTTTGGACGCGATTTAATTTTTATTTATTTAGTATTAATTAAATAATTCAAAACAAGATTACAACATCTATTTAAATAATTTTAATTTATTTAAATATTTATATTAATTAATTTAAATCATTATTTGTTTATTTAGTATTA
Source organism: Artemisia argyi (assembly GCA_030686995.1). Taxonomy (NCBI): domain Eukaryota; kingdom Viridiplantae; phylum Streptophyta; class Magnoliopsida; order Asterales; family Asteraceae; genus Artemisia; species Artemisia argyi. Next base: position 317,572,527 of record CM060708.1, on the reverse strand, counting down.
ATTAAATAATAAAAATCATTTTTAATTTATTTAGTATTAATTAAATAATTAAAATCATTTTTAGTATGCAATAGATAAATGAAAAAAAAAAAAGAAATCCATAAGGAACGACTTTGGTTTTGAACAAATTTTTTTGCAAAAGATAAATGAAAAAAAAAAAAAAAAAAAAAAAAAAAAAACAACATAAGGAACGACAATGTCGTTCCAAAATTTTTCACCAAAATTTAATCTACCCGCGCCGTGAATTAATTTATCCCGCCACAATATTTGGAACGACATTGTCGTTCCAAAATTAAAAAAGCAAAAAAAAAAAAAAAAGAAAAAAACTTACTCCGTTTGGTACGACAATGTCGACCCAAAGGGATTAAAAAAAATCGTGCACCCTTGGGACGACAATGTCGACCCAAAGGGCTCAATAATTGATAAACCCAGGTCTGTTCATCTGTTTCTATCGAAACAAAACACAAAAAAAACACACGCTATACGCAGCTTCTTCTTCTTCGATTCTACCCCAACACAACCAAATTAATACCACATTCAACACCACAATCACCTCAAAACACCAATTACACACGCACCACTGTGCACAATTTGTTTAATTTTTGTTAATTTGTTTTGTGTAAAGGTATGATTTTTTTGTTAATTTCATTTTCTTAATTTGTTTTGTTTAATGTTGGTTTGATATTTTGTGTCGTGTTTGTGTTGGTGTTAGATGGCAGCAGTACCACCACCACCGTGAAGCAACGGCGGCAGCAGCACCACCACCACCTTAAAGGTATAAATATATATATATATATATATATATATATATATATATATATATATATATATATATATATATATATATATATATATATATATATATTTTGTTAATTTAAAGGTATGTTTTTTTTTATTGTGTTAAAGTGGTTTGCGAACTAGGTATATAATTTAATTACTCTTATGATATTGTAATTTTGTTTGTATAATTGTTAAACTTATGTGAATTGTAATTTGGTTTATGAAATATATGTTTGTGTAGGACCATCGCAAAAGCACCACCTCTCTATCTTTCTTCCTTTCTTCTTCTCTTTCAGCCTTGTACCAACCGTGACATCAGCTAGTATGTTTTCTTTATTTCCATATTTTGTTTTTGTTTATTAGTATGTAATTTAATTAGTAATGTATTTGTTAGTGGTAGTGAGGAGGAGGGGGAGGAGGAGGAGGGGGAATCCGGAGGGGGAGGAATCGGAGGAGGAGGAGTAGGCGTAGGCGTAGGCGTAGTTTAATTTGTATCCTATTTGTTATTAGTTATGTAATACTAGAATCTATATATTGTCGAATCTAGGTTTGTTTTTGTATATAGTTCGTATTTGTTAGTTTAATTTGTATCGTATTTGTCGAATTTAAGTCATAGATGAGTAATTTGGTATTGTATCATATTGCCGAATTGGTATTGCGGATATTGGTTGATTTACAGCTTGTGTAATGGTAGGTTTTTTCCGGAAAATATTCCGGAAAAAACCTGGAAATGCAGGCTGCTGCTGCATTTTTTTTTGCATACTTCACAAAATGGGACGACATCCCAAAATTACAAGAAAAAATCGTTCCAATTGGCAAAATTTTTAAATATTTAAAACCTTTGGAACGACAATGTCGTTCCATTGGGTATTTTCCAAAATATTTTTAGTATTTAAATAACTAAAAAACGGAAAATATATCAAGTTTTGGAACGACATTGTCGTTCCATCGGGCATTTACCAAAATATTTTTAGTATTTAAATAAGTAAAACATGTAAAATAAATCAAATTTTGGAACGACATTGTCGTTCCATTGGGCATTTTCCAAAATATTTCGTGTATTTACATAAATGATTTGCAAAAAAATAAATAGAGATTTGGAACGACAATGTCATTCCAAACGTAATATTCATTGTTGACTGGTTAGTGTGTGTCGTGCCATTGGTTTTAAAAATGTCGACCCAAACGTTTTTGAGACGGGGAAAATGGTACAACCAAAAAGGGTCGAGATTGTCGACCCAAATCGTTTGGTACGACCCCACTTCAGCGTTTGGGTCGACATTGTCGACCCAAATCGATCCCATTTTTGTAGTGACTTGCTGCTGTGAATAATAATGACAACACTCGCATGCTTGATCTTTGCGGCAACCAACTAAACGGGTCTTCAATAATCCCTCTTGTTGGACAAGGAGAAAAAAGTTTGTATGCAGTTTATTTATTGCAAGGCGAATACCTCCAAAAAGCCAAGAATCAATGCGATAAGGTCCACGGTACTAGCAATGTTGCTATAGGTTACTTTTTCCGAAAACAAATAAGAGTTGAGGGTAGGGAAAGATATAGGGTTGGGGATCGTAGAAAAGTAAGAGATTGGGATATTGGGAAAGATATACCTCTTGATGATGATGATGATGATGATGATGATGATGATGATGATGATGAAGGAAAGGATAGATATTGCGATCGAGGTGATAGGTATGGCCGAAAAAGAGATTATAGAGTTCGTGATGAGGGAAGGGAAAGATATAGGGCTGGGGATAGTAGAAAACTAAAAAGAGATGATGATGCGGGAAAGGAAAGATATTGGGATCGAGGTAATAGCTTTCACGATCTAAAACCTGACGGAGGTATTGATGATATACGAAATCGAAAACGAAAACGAGATGATAGAGGCCATGATGACGGAAGGGAAAGATATCGGGATCGAGGTGATAGGTATGGCCGAAAGAGAGATTATAAAGGTCATGATGAGGGTAGGGAAAGATACAGGGTTGCGTATGACGAAAGGGAGAGATTATAAATCGAAAACCAAACACTTTATCAAAACAAACATACTAAGTACTACTACTTTCCATTATTGCTTTATGCTAAAGCTATAACATACTAAAACTTCTGTAATGATATAAAAAAGTCATAAAAACTTGAAGCTTCATTTTTTGGCAATGCATTAAAATTTATCTTTTGTTTCGGCAACTAATAGAGTACTCCTATTTATATATGGAAAAAAAAAGTTCGCCGTTGCCGGGGATCGAACCCGGGTCACCCGCGTGACAGGCGGGAATACTTACCACTATACTACAACGACATCTTGTGTTCTTTACAATTTTAAAGCATAGTTAACAATACTTTTCTTGCCATTAACCAATATTATTTGTTCCAAGTTTTTCTGAAACATTAAGAAGCTGAACTCTTAATTAGCAATGATGTCTTTTAGAAATTGTAACTTTCAGATTTTCTTGAAACATATTCTTGAAGATAAACTCGATGCAGCGCGGCTTGTTGGTGTCACACAATTTTCTTGAAGATAAGATTTCTTGTTTACTTAATATTGACTCCAAGTTGCATACGTTCACTCCATACACAAATAGCCATTAAATAAAAAATGCATCCTCAACTCAAGATCTTTTATGTAACACGCACTAGATCATTTGCTGCAAATCATCGGTCTCAATATCTTCATGTTTACCCTGTCAGAACACAACCATAAACTAGTAAAATTTGACCGAAAGAGCACAATGTCAATTGTACAACATTATAGTAGTGGATCAAGGCAAACGTCATATTTTCTTGAATGTTTAGAAAGGTCCCTGACGTAAAGAATGTCGCAATGCCACTCTTTTTGTAACACTAACCAAAATCAAAGGAATAAGTATTTGGGGTGTTTGGATCTTTTTAAAAGGGTGTTTGGATGTGCATTTAGTAACTGAATATTTATCTACTGCAACTTGTATTTGGGATGCAGTAAACAATTTCTAATACTGGAAAATAAGATTTTGCTTCTAATGAACCTATTATTTAGTGGTCGAATAATGACATAGATTTTGCTTCTAATGAGGCAGATACACGACCTACTTACCCATTGACAGACGACAGTTTCACAACATTCAACAAGCTATACTCGACTTAACTTAAGGTGTCATACCATAATATGTATTAGGTCCCAGAAAGATGTTCAAACGCACTTTAAAACAACACATTAGCCAACAATTGAAGTGTAAAAGCAGCATCGCCAATGGCAAAACAAATGAAATTTTGAAAACAAACCCTCCAAGAGATAAAAAACTATAACGTTGAAAAAACAGTGATAGTGGTTCATTTTTTCCTTGGAAAGATTTTCTATTCTTCATAATTTTATCAGCGTTTGGTTTGATAAGAGGTTTTCATGGCCTGCAAATTGATGTTGATTTCATTGACGGGTACGAAAATTACATTGACATCCAAACATAAAACTGAGTCAAACACAAGACATTGAAACAATATCCCAAAACTAAATATCTCTAACAAATCTATTATGGATTTCTTTGTTAGAACCTAATTTGGTTAGGAAGTACATTCTCCAGCTACCACAAACAAACTCGGAAACATAGTTTTGATTAACGTCTTGATTCAACTAAGTTTCGGTATTCATAATTTCGACAAGAATCACTCAAAAACATATGAAATGCATTGATACATGGGATGATGAGCAAGCGACTAAAATGAAGATTGAGGCCAAATTTTATGTCAGGACAACAATTCAAAACGTCATTTGTGTAACATCATGAACACGCTTTAGTTAACTCGAAGTCAAAATATAAAGCAAGCTAAGAAAACATCTTATTAGGAACAAAACATTTATTTTCTTGTTTTATTAAGAAAAAGAAGATAGTTTTGTTGAATTCTAAACACATAAAAATGTTACCGAAATAATAATAATAAAAAAAAGCTAGGAAGATTGTAAAAAGATGAAGGGAAATGAGATTGTAGGTACATGTACATGGTAATGGTGGTGTTTGGTACTTTGGTTTGTACATTGCATTACACAAAAATAAACATATGTTAAAGAAATATCATGAAAGTACAGCAAGCCCAGATTTTTTCATGGGTTGGTCTTAAAATTCTACAATGAACGTGCTTATTAACATGTTCATCCTCAAAACTTGCACATTGAAGTTGAAGTGTACAATGAAAAGATTTTCTTTTATCTCCTATCAATATGTTTGCTGTGAAAACCGATAAGAGTATTGTGAACGACAACAGCATTGAACCATAGTCGTATCTCCTCAACCTCACTCCTAACATCATTATTATCTGTTTATGTTCATCATGTTATTGTTTGTTCTTGTCTAGATATTTTTTCGTTGTCGTCTACTATACATTTGCTAAATGGAGAACTATTTTGCCTAAAATGGTCCCGATTAGTTATCTTTAAACAAATTAAACATATTAATTAAAATGTATCTCCTACAGGCTACAGCAGACCCCGAATTGCACCACACTAGAATCTATGTAATCACAAGGTTTATAATATGCTTTCTTCCAAAATAAACATGTTTCTGCAATTCAACTGGTAACACATTAAGGACACTTAAAACCTTTAGCGAGTTCTAACAGATAATGGTCATACTCCTACAAACCCGTTGACAAGGTTCAACAAGCTTTTCTCAACCTACCTTAAGAAAGTGTCAAACAATAATACGTAGTATGTATCATGTCCCTAAAGATGATTAAACAAACAAGCTTTAAAATCACAAATTAGAAATGCTCGATTACCAAATATGATAGCATAGAAAAGGTGAACATATAACTAAGCCAACAATTGAAGTGTAAATGTAGTCTTGCAAATGACATAACAAAAGTTTCCCCCAACTGGGTCAATTTTGTTAACATTGTATCAGTTAACGAGACCACATGAATACCTTATTTAGCACAAGCTCACAACCACTATAGATAGGCAATCGATTTGCATGCCAGATCCCCCCTCTTAATGTTCACATGTTTATGTGTCGATGTCAAATAAGACTACTACTTAAGACTTACAACAAACAGGAGGACGGGCGACGAGGTTTTCGGCGGCGACACACTTGTCCCCGCCGAAAGTCACTAAACGACAAAAAATGTGCTGAGCTGGCACAAATTCTCGCTGACCGTCCATTACATTTTCAACGCACACTTTCAGCGGGGACATGTCCCCGCCGAAAGTATTTTTGCAAATCACACCTTTGACCAAAATAGTCACAATTTCAACTTCACCTTTTAGCGGGGACTGTCCCCGCCGAAAGTATTTCATAAATCTTTGACCAAAAAGTTGCTTTTTTATTGTCCCGGGTAATATTCCCGCCATTACTTTTGGCGGGGAAATGCATAACTTTTGGCGGGGACATGTCCCCGCTAAAAGTTTAGGCACCAAATTTCCCTCCAAGCTGCAACTTTTTCCCAAAAACTTTTTACTATATATTATAACATACACCTAATACATATTAAATTATAAATTCGGCAAAAAAATACAAAACACACATAACAATGGATGGTTTAACGCCGGAACAGGAGTGGGCAAAGGCTTTATCACACGAGCTCTTGTATAATGAAATTATAAATCATTGGGGCGTTGAAATTTTCGATGAATATGGTTCGTACGTGAACTGTGCACCGTGGCAGAGAGACCAGATTCTGGTATGGTTGAGGAAAAAGTCATACTATAGAGAGTATTTGGAAGAGGTAGATCCTGCTGAAGCTCAACGTGCTGCTGAAGCTCAAGCTGCTGCTGTTGGAGGTGAGGATGAAGCTGAAAGCACGTTTGATGAAGCTGCAGCTGTTGATAATCTGGAAAACAGAATAACAAGTCTTAAAGCTACGTTTGCATATCTCAAGGAAATGAGAGCAAGGAAAGGAAGAGGTGGTGCGAGTTCAAGCAAAGCGGGAGTTAGCCGCAAAAAAAAAGTAAACGGGTTGTTTCATTTGGTTGTCGTGTTGTTTAGTTTGAGTTGTTTTGTTTGGTTGCCGAGTTGTTTAGTTTGAGTTGTTTCGTTTGATCTGGTTCGTTTGCTTGTCGAGTTGTTTAGTTTGAGTCTGTATGAAAATGTATCCGGTTTACAACTCTTGTGTGGTTTGAATAAAATGTTTGCCTTCGTGTTTGAAGCTAAGCGTGTGGTGTTTCGGATTCCTTTATAAACTGCTTAGGTTCTTACTGTGGATGTTTTTTTAGATTAATAATTACAATCTTGAGTGTTTGGATAGAAGTTTACGATTTCTAGTAGTAAAGCAACAACAACAACAATAACACAACACAACAAACAACATTTTATTAAACAACAATAACAATAACACAACAAACAACAACAATAACACAAGAAACAACAAGAATAACACAAGAAACAACAAACAACAACAACAACAGCAACATCAACAACAACAACAACAACATTACATACGAAAATTTTCCATGTCACCTAACAGGTCACGGAGTATTGCATCCGATTGACATGCGTGGTCATTGTTGTCGGGATTCGTTGCCATTGCAAGTCTTTCCTCGAGCAACCTGACTTTTGTCTCTAACACCTGTTTTTGTGCCTCCAGCATATTTATCCTAAGATTTTTTTCATGGCAGTTTGTGCACCCAGAACCGTGAGATGTTGAAGCAGAATATATTACTTGTAATTGTTCATCAAATTCAGTCTTCCACATAAAATATCCACATCCATGACCTTTCTCTCTTGGCTTCGAAAGAGGACATGCATAATACTCCAATCCAAATGTATCTTTTTGATGTGACGTTCTTTTTTTTATATTTCCTACTCCACAAGTACACATAAAAGGATTATATCGCTGCATTCTGGTTGACAGTGTGTGTTTGTAGTTGTGTGTGGTAGAATCGTGATCGGGGTGGCCCGATCTACAAGTTGAGTTGATAAAAGGTGGTGGCCAGAAAAAGATTCCGGCGGCCGGAAACTGCTGGTGTCGCTGGAAAATGGAAACTGCTAGAGAGAGAGAGAGATATAGTGAGATGAGTGTGTGTGAGATGATATGGGTTAGATGAGTGTGTGTGAGTTTATATTGTGAGTTGATAAAAGTTGTTAGGTGGGAAAATATCTCGTGTATAACCATAGCATCTCGACTCGTTCGTTTAACATCTCGTGTATAACCATAGCATCTCGACTCGTTCGTTTAATATCTCGTGTAATACCACATCATCTCGACTCGTTTGTTTAACATCTCGTGTAATACCACATCATCTCGACTCGTTCGTTTAACATCTCGTGTATAACCATAACATCTCGACTCGTTCGTTTAACATCTCGTGTATAACCATAGCATCTCGACTCATTCGTTTAACATCTCGTGTAATACCACATCATCTTGACTCGCTCGTTTAACATCTCGTGTATAACCATAGCATCTCGACTCGTTCGTTTAACATCTCGTGTATAAACATAGCATCTCGACTCGTTCGTTTAACATCTCGTGTAATACCACATCATCTCGACTTGTTCGTTTAACATCTCGTGTAATACCACATCATCTCGACTCGTTCGTTTAACATCTCGTGTATAACCATAGCATCTCGACTCGTTCGTTTAACATCTCGTGTATAACCATAGCATCTCGACTCGTTCGTTTAACATCTCGTTTAATACCACATCATCTCGACTCGTTCGCTTAACAATACCACATCATCTCGACTCGTTCGTTTAACATCTCGTGTATAACCATAGCATCTCGACTCGTTCGTTTAATATCTCTTGTAATACCACATCATCTCGACTCGTTCGTTTAACATCTCGTGTAATACCATATCATCTCGACTCGTTCGTTTAACATCTCGTGTATAACCATAGCATCTCGACTCGTTCGTTTAACATCTCGTGTAATACCACATCATCTCGACTCGTTCGTTTAACATCTCGTGTAATACCACATCATCTCGACTCGTTCGTTTAACATATCGTGTATAACCATAGCATCTCGACTCGTTCGTTTAAAAAGTAATGCAAATAATTTTAAAATGTCTTAAGTTAATTAAAGATGATTTTTAAGAAATTTAATTAAAATTAAAAGATTTAATATTGACTTAACTTAATTAAAATGATTTAAATTATTTGTTCGAACCGGTTAACCCGGCCGGGTCGATCTGGGTTTCAAAACTTAAAAATTATGTAAAAGTTTTGGCGATTGACCAAAACTTTCAGCGGGGACATGTCCCCGCCAAAAAGGTGAGTAAACGACAAACGAAACTTTCACATGTCCCCGCTAAAAGTATTACCACTAACTCACTCCAATTATTAACCCAGATCTAATTTACACTTGTAAAAAAAAAACAAAAAAACACAGCAGCAACCACAGACCACATCCTCCATCTCCACCACTTCACCACATCTCCACCACTTTACCACCGGCCACAACACCACTTCACCACCACTACACCACAGCAACCACCATCTCCACCACTTCACCACACTCGCACCACTGTGCACGAGCCCTCTCCTCAAACCCTCTCCTCATATAATTCTCTCCTCAAGCCCTCACCTCATTTAATTCTTTCTTTTTCTCACCTCTTTCTTCCCTCACACCATTGTTTGCAAAACCCAGGTGAGAACCGAACTCAAACCCTCTCCTCGTAATTCTTTTTTTGTTAATTTTTTCACACCATTGTTAATTTTTTGTTAATTGTTAATTTTTTCATATGTGTTAATCCTTGCAATATGTTAATTTCTTATTTTATAAATTTTTTTTGGTACAGTTGCTGCTGAGAACTGAAGCGAAGACCCGTAGCCGAGACCCGAAGCCAAGTCCTGAAGCCGAGACCACAGGTTTTATTATATTATGTTATGTTTAATTATTTTTTGTGTTTATGTTTGTACCGGGGACATGTCGCCGCCAAAAGTTTTGTAACAATTCGCAATTTCAGGTTAATTACTATTCCCGGAAAATTTCACTATTCACTTTTACTATTCATTTTTCCCGAAACTTTCCCGAAAGTTGATTTTTATTTGATATTCTCAAGTGATAAATCATTTCCATGGCAAATTAAATGTTTGACATTCGTCAGATCATTTTCGTGAAAGTTATTAAGGAATTACATGTTTTAGGGTAAAACGTCATTCAGAAATTCTACGTACAACGAAACTCGACCGCGTTAAGTGACCCCGCATCAGAAAAATGTTTGACACACTCATGATTTATTTGAGAATTAATCGTGACTGAGAAAAACATGACCAAAGACTTCCCAGCAGGTCACCCATGTCGGTACTACTCTCACATAAGCACGCTTAACCGAATGGGCGATTAACCATTAGACCACGAAACGAGTTTCTAAGACGTTTTGAGTTTTCAAACTTATTAGAAAAAGTCAACATATTTTTCCCTCCTCCATTGACCAAAAATCATCCCTTGATGTTATAAGTCATTTCGTGATTTTTAGGCTTACGGTTTGATGTCTAAAAGACATTTAATACCAACTGACACTAGACTGAGCCCAGTCTAGACATTATAAGTCATTTTAAATCATTTTTATCACATTAGAAAAGTAACATTTTACTTTTCTCAATATTACGCAATATTCAGCGTTTTACGCGAATTACGCGTTTTAGACCCGTGTTTCCAGTTTTTAGCAGGGTTTTAGCACCCGATAGATCCTACCACTCATTTTATATTTTATTATGGACTATATGGACATGTTTAACCATTCTTCCAAGTTCCATAATTTTACGACACCCGGTTTTACGTTTTGAGGCTTAATCATTTACGATTGGCATTTCCCGGAGTCAAAACTAACCAAGTATCTTGGATAATACCAAGAAAAGTCCACACCCTTGCTCTCCAAGCTTACAAACCGACCTAGGAGGGGGGGAGTCATCCCATGTGGCTTCATCTCATGAAATTACCCTTAGATCATCATTTATTTACAACTTGGTCACCAAGTTGTAACCCTTTCCTAGTAAGCTTCCTAAATGGACCTATAAATACTCCCTCCCCTCCCATTTGTGCCGTGCATCCCCAACCACAAAACCACACCATCCTTTGCTTAATTCCTTCTAAATTCTAGCAAGGTTCAAGTGATTCTTCAAGGTAGAAACCCTAGTTAGAATATCATTCACCAAAACTCTTCCAATCCCTAATATACTTGGTGATTTCTCTTGAGTTTGAATCCACTCAAGTCACCTAAACCTTCATCATCCATCTTTCAAGAATACCAAGGGTAGAAAGATTGCATGAAGTGAAAAAGGGTTGAAGCAAGTCTATCAAAGTCCTATCCTTACATGTTAACTTCCTTTCATCTTTGAAAGCCAAAAGTTGTGAGCCAAACCCTAACTTGATTCTTGTTAAATAATCATGTTCATGTTATTTACATATTATTTGTGCTATATATTGTCTTGTTATCATGTCCATGATGTATAAAAATGACCAAAACAAGTTATTGTTATTGATTGTTAAAACAAGTTACTAAAACAAGCAAACTAGTGACTTTCTTGGTAAGACCTGATCAAAATGGTAAAAATATGATATTGGATCATTACATATTGTAGTAGAGGACTTAACAAGGAAACCATAGCAATTTGAACCACCCAAAACGAGTATACGAGTCAAAAGTTACGCCGATTTGAAGTTACCAAAGATTTCCGGCAAAACTGCCCAAACCTTCCTGTCTTGCATTCTGAGTTTTTGAAAGTCCCACTTCTGGTCCGATTCATCAAAAAGTTAAAACACGAAAGTTGTCCGGAACGACGTTTTCGTTCAGGAACAAAGAAGCTCGAGACCTAAAAATGCTTTCCGAGTGATAAAATTCTTCAAATTCTAAACAGCCCATTTTTAGGCGAAAGTCATTACATATAGGTTATGGTTTATGAAGACAAAAGGGGTCTTATGACCTAGAATCAAGACCACAACCATGGCTAGAGCCAAGGTTGAGTCTCAAGACCTTGGAACAAGGACCAAAGGTCATGGCTAGGCCATGACGAAATGACCATACCAACTTACATAGGCGTAAACATGAAACAAAGAGTTGACGAGAACTTGAACAAGCAATTTGAATCTACTTCACTTAAAAGGAAACCATGAGATTTTACCAAGAGAAAATGGTCACACAAGACTTATGAAACTACCCCTAATAACAATCTTCATGTACTAATAAACTTTCCTAAGTTTATTCAAATATCGGACATGTAACTTTTCGAATCAAAACTTATATCTATATATGTTATCAACTACTACAATAGTAGGGAGCCTCATGTGAGGAGTTCATTATGTAAGCCGTCGAGTTGAGTTGTGGATTTACGAGTTAAAGTGTCCTGGCTCCTCGAACGCTTACTAACATGACTTCTGAAATATGTTAGCCCGAACGGTAGTAAACGATATACAAAACATACATGTTCATGAATCTTTTCTTTCAAGGACATACAATATACATCATACCACATCATGGACTAAATGCAAGATATATATATAGGCACTCCGTTATATTCTCTACACAAATCCTAAGTCGCAATATTCTATTATAGGTTGCTCGTATAAACCTACACGATCCAACCATCACCTTCATTACTTGCTATTCTACTTAAGGTGAGTTCGTAGCCCCACTTTCTATTGTTTAACTATTTTAAAAACCCATGGGGGGAATACATGCTATTATTTTTCTACTCGAACACAATGCTTTCTACTGTATGCTACCCGACTATGTTTTATTGTCACTAAGTAACGATTGCCATGTTCGAAGTCCCTATATCATGAACCATTAGTCACTACCTATAGTGAGCGCGAATATTGTGAATAGATCTATTGGGATTGACGAATCCCATTTGTGTTGAACAACGATGAGTTCACACAAATGCACTATATTTGAGATTTAGCGGTATAACGGCAAAAGTACCTTGATAGGGCTTCTATAATGCCAATTTTGTTGGTTCGATGTTAACGCTTTGGTTGTATGAGCTTAGTGAAATAAATAACGATTTTGTTTTCTAACTATGAATGTGTGATTAATTACCTCACATTACGATTATTGTGTTCAAACGATTTAACTAAACTCTACGAATTCCACTCAACCTTTGTGTTGACCTCTCAAGCATGTATTTCAGGTTCATGACGATCAAGGATGGCACGGAAGGACACGGATACTCAAGAGGGCTATAAATTTTATTATCATTCAAAACTCATTTAATTTGTAAACATGGAACCATCTGGGACCTCATTTTGTATCTCTGATATTTATACAATTTGAATGATAAATCTTTTAAAACGACTCAATTGGAGTTCGTTTTCTATTATTGTGTCTATTGTGCCGTCAAGTAACACCCAGTTCGAATTCCGCTGCGTCCATGAATTGGGGGTGTTACAGATTGGTACCAGAGCCATGGTTATAGAGAAACGGGTCTAATTGAGACCTAAACTATAACCACACTACAAGCAAAAACATTTTATAGCCTTCCGATCTTCGTGTCTTCCATCCTCCAGACGATTATGGACTTATTAAGCATTTTATGCTACATGAACATAAGTATATTCATATATACACACTAGGCATTTTCCACTACACAAACAAATACTAGTATATTTATATATACATTCTTTTCAATCATTTTATCTAAACATATCTACACATGCCTATTCTATGGCATTTCGACACAACCACATTCTCCCAACCATGTTCCTACTCCAACATTTTATATCCAAGATATTGTAACGAATTACGATGGTCTTTTCTATTTCCCGAACATTGTATGACACAATGGTCTTAATCATTTCTCAAATGTTTTGAGTCACACAATGGTCTAATCTACTTCCGCGACATTGTGATTTGTGCAATGGTCTCTCGAATTATTCCACCACCTCATCAATATCATTTCATATGATATTAAAAACCCATCACAATCTAGCGATTTCCAAACAAGAAATATGAGATTTCTAAAGGACAAACTAATCCATCATCAACAAAAGTTGAACTTTCTCTACATCCATCAAAGTTTTTCTTCTGAAACCTTCATTGTTAAAAGTTTGTAATTCTAGCCCAGTATAGACTGTTTTAGAATTACTTCAACTTCCTTTCCACACATATCTACCCGTACTATCTTCTATGCAATGGAATGTGAAAACATACGTTACAAGTCTCTTATGGCGGGACTTGCAACTGAATGGTTTGACATCGCCTTTGTTTAGTAGACAGTTTCCCGAAAGCAACGGACGTATCACAAGTATACCTAATTTAGGTATTTGAAAATTTTATCGAACCTTGGCTAAATATAGACTAGTCACCTATATTTAACTTAGGGACAGTGGAATATAGTCTGACTAACTATATTCGACTTAAAATTTTCAAATACTGAGAGTAGTTGTACTAGGGTTATGTTTAGGTTGATTTCCTACTTGAACTCGATAAACCACCAGAATACATTAAAACGATCTAGAGACACGATAGTGCCTTACCACTCAGCGAAATCTTAATACCTTATTTGTACTACCAAATTTCATTCTTGAAAGTTTTCATTTATGAGATAATCCGAACTACTATCTTGGGATAGTTACCAATTCTTCTCTTCATCCTGTAGAAGTACTATCCTGTTTAGGTTCTAAGGATACCATTCCATCATAAACTTTTAAAATCTCTTAAGATTTTTAAAGCAAACTCAACATCTATACCTAAGAGTATTAATGTTAAGCATACACTACACACTTTTGTTCGTCAACATATCACATCATTATCTTTACAATCGTTGGAACCACAAGCTCATTAACAGATGTTGATGCACTTTTAAAGCTCAAATCATCCTTAGCTACACCACAAGTACCCTAATCAGCTTTACAAGTTTGAATATTCATCTTGTACTTTTGCAACACCAGTATCATCTCGTAATACACTACCTTGTAACTCACCGACTAAGTACGAATGTTGTGAAGGATGATTTGTAATTATTTGAATGGATTGGGATGCCTTTTCATTTAAATAAAGACATTGTAAATCACTAAACCATAAGTTTATATTTCCTTATCTACATTGTTTGGGATGCCTCTCTATGTAAATAAAGAATTATAAACAAGTGGGCTTATTTGTATCCGAAATAACATAAGTATGACGTCAATAAACACTAGGTACAACAACCGATTACTTACTAGGCTATAATTGCAACTACTATATCAATTCCTATTAATATTCGACTGCTATATCAATTTCCTTTGATATTCGACTATTACCATACCTTTCCTACATAAAAGTAAACCTCGTCCTACACCATACACTGAAACGACAAATCAAACTACACCACTGGTAATCCCAGACTATAGTCCTCATAAGTAACCACACATCTTTATCGACACCACTCCAACATATGACACACATAGAACTTCGGGACGAAGTTCCCCGTAAGGGGTAGAGACTGTAACAATTCGCAATTTCAGGTTAATTACTATTCCCGGAAAATTTCACTATTCACTTTTACTATTCATTTTTCCCGAAACTTTCCCGAAAGTTGATTTTTATTTGATATTCTCAAGTGATAAATCATTTCCATGGCAAATTAAATGTTTGACATTCGTCAGATCATTTTCGTGAAAGTTATTAAGGAATTACATGTTTTAGGGTAAAACGTCATTCAGAAATTCTACGTACAACGAAACTCGACCGCGTTAAGTGACCCCGCATCAGAAAAATGTTTGACACACTCATGATTTATTTGAGAATTAATCGTGACTGAGAAAAACATGACCAAAGACTTCCCAGCAGGTCACCCATGTCGGTACTACTCTCACATAAGCACGCTTAACCGAATGGGCGATTAACCGTTAGACCACGAAACGAGTTTCTAAGACGTTTTGAGTTTTCAAACTTATTAGAAAAAGTCAACATATTTTTCCCTCCTCCATTGACCAAAAATCATCCCTTGATGTTATAAGTCATTTCGTGATTTTTAGGCTTACGGTTTGATGTCTAAAAGACATTTAATACCAACCGACACTAGACTGAGCCCAGTCTAGACATTATAAGTCATTTTAAATCATTTTTATCACATTAGAAAAGTAACATTTTACTTTTCTCAATATTACGCAATATTCAGCGTTTTACGCGAATTACGCGTTTTAGACCCGTGTTTCCAGTTTTTAGCAGGGTTTTAGCACCCGATAGATCCTACCACTCATTTTATATTTTATTATGGACTATATGGACATGTTTAACCATTCTTCCAAGTTCCATAATTTTACGACACCCGGTTTTACGTTTTGAGGCTTAATCATTTACGATTGGCATTTCCCGGAGTCAAAACTAACCAAGTATCTTGGATAATACCAAGAAAAGTCCACACCCTTGCTCTCCAAGCTTACAAACCGACCTAGGAGGGGGGGAGTCATCCCATGTGGCTTCATCTCATGAAATTACCCTTAGATCATCATTTATTTACAACTTGGTCACCAAGTTGTAACCCTTTCCTAGTAAGCTTCCTAAATGGACCTATAAATACTCCCTCCCCTCCCATTTGTGCCGTGCATCCCCAACCACAAAACCACACCATCCTTTGCTTAATTCCTTCTAAATTCTAGCAAGGTTCAAGTGATTCTTCAAGGTAGAAACCCTAGTTAGAATATCATTCACCAAAACTCTTCCAATCCCTAATATACTTGGTGATTTCTCTTGAGTTTGAATCCACTCAAGTCACCTAAACCTTCATCATCCATCTTTCAAGAATACCAAGGGTAGAAAGATTGCATGAAGTGAAAAAGGGTTGAAGCAAGTCTATCAAAGTCCTATCCTTACATGTTAACTTCCTTTCATCTTTGAAAGCCAAAAGTTGTGAGCCAAACCCTAACTTGATTCTTGTTAAATAATCATGTTCATGTTATTTACATATTATTTGTGCTATATATTGTCTTGTTATCATGTCCATGATGTATAAAAATGACCAAAACAAGTTATTGTTATTGATTGTTAAAACAAGTTACTAAAACAAGCAAACTAGTGACTTTCTTGGTAAGACCTGATCAAAATGGTAAAAATATGATATTGGATCATTACATATTGTAGTAGAGGACTTAACAAGGAAACCATAGCAATTTGAACCACCCAAAACGAGTATACGAGTCAAAAGTTACGCCGATTTGAAGTTACCAAAGATTTCCGGCAAAACTGCCCAAACCTTCCTGTCTTGCATTCTGAGTTTTTGAAAGTCCCACTTCTGGTCCGATTCATCAAAAAGTTAAAACACGAAAGTTGTCCGGAACGACGTTTTCGTTCAGGAATAAAGAAGCTCGAGACCTAAAAATGCTTTCCGAGTGATAAAATTCTTCAAATTCTAAACAGCCCATTTTTAGGCGAAAGTCATTACATATAGGTTATGGTTTATGAAGACAAAAGGGGTCTTATGACCTAGAATCAAGACCACAACCATGGCTAGAGCCAAGGTTGAGTCTCAAGACCTTGGAACAAGGACCAAAGGTCATGGCTAGGCCATGACGAAATGACCATACCAACTTACATAGGCGTAAACATGAAACAAAGAGTTGACGAGAACTTGAACAAGCAATTTGAATCTACTTCACTTAAAAGGAAACCATGAGATTTTACCAAGAGAAAATGGTCACACAAGACTTATGAAACTACCCCTAATAACAATCTTCATGTACTAATAAACTTTCCTAAGTTTATTCAAATATCGGACATGTAACTTTTCGAATCAAAACTTATATCTATATATGTTATCAACTACTACAATAGTAGGGAGCCTCATGTGAGGAGTTCATTATGTAAGCCGTCGAGTTGAGTTGTGGATTTACGAGTTAAAGTGTCCTGGCTCCTCGAACGCTTACTAACATGACTTCTGAAATATGTTAGCCCGAACGGTAGTAAACGATATACAAAACATACATGTTCATGAATCTTTTCTTTCAAGGACATACAATATACATCATACCACATCATGGACTAAATGCAAGATATATATATAGGCACTCCGTTATATTCTCTACACAAATCCTAAGTCGCAATATTCTATTATAGGTTGCTCGTATAAACCTACACGATCCAACCATCACCTTCATTACTTGCTATTCTACTTAAGGTGAGTTCGTAGCCCCACTTTCTATTGTTTAACTATTTTAAAAACCCATGGGGGGAATACATGCTATTATTTTTCTACTCGAACACAATGCTTTCTACTGTATGCTACCCGACTATGTTTTATTGTCACTAAGTAACGATTGCCATGTTCGAAGTCCCTATATCATGAACCATTAGTCACTACCTATAGTGAGCGCGAATATTGTGAATAGATCTATTGGGATTGACGAATCCCATTTGTGTTGAACAACGATGAGTTCACACAAATGCACTATATTTGAGATTTAGCGGTATAACGGCAAAAGTACCTTGATAGGGCTTCTATAATGCCAATTTTGTTGGTTCGATGTTAACGCTTTGGTTGTATGAGCTTAGTGAAATAAATAACGATTTTGTTTTCTAACTATGAATGTGTGATTAATTACCTCACATTACGATTATTGTGTTCAAACGATTTAACTAAACTCTACGAATTCCACTCAACCTTTGTGTTGACCTCTCAAGCATGTATTTCAGGTTCATGACGATCAAGGATGGCACGGAAGGACACGGATACTCAAGAGGGCTATAAATTTTATTATCATTCAAAACTCATTTAATTTGTAAACATGGAACCATCTGGGACCTCATTTTGTATCTCTGATATTTATACAATTTGAATGATAAATCTTTTAAAACGACTCAATTAGAGTTCGTTTTCTATTATTGTGTCTATTGTGCCGTCAAGTAACACCCAGTTCGAATTCCGCTGCGTCCATGAATTGGGGGTGTTACAAGTTTGGGACTGCATTTTTACACTAAGGGGTGTTTGGAATTGTAATTTTATTGTTTTTTAATTTCAAATCACAGGCTGAGATTTTGCATTTTTGTAGCTCGTTTAAGTGTTTATATATAAGCAGTTAGCGTATATCAGTTAGCGTAGTTTGGCCTGCTCCATCAGTTAGCGTAGTTTGGCCTTAGAAGCTTGTTTAGTTTAATTGGTCTCCAACAAATTCTTCAAACTCCTCGACCCATTGGCCTGCTAGTTGCCCTGCTCCGTCAGTTAGTGTACCACGACACAAGTAGTGTCGTGGGGACTTGCTACTGGGTTAACGACAATGCCAAGGGTGTGTTCTGGCCTGTTGTGAAACACCACCAAGGATGTTTGTGTTGTTAGTCTTGACCCACCACCGAGAGCCCCACCTAGGGGTGCGCCTGGTTTTGTAGTTTGACCCGCACCACAGCCCTCAAAGGGCGTGTTTTTGCTTGCTTATTTTCTGCACAAGGGTGCGTTTGATTCAGCTTATTTTCCAGCCCCAATAGGGGGTGTTTGTTGGCTGCAAAACAGCCCCAACACAGGTCAACTAGGGTGAGTTTGTTGGCTGCAAGACAACCCCAAAACAGGTAAACTAGGGTGCGTTTATTTTCTGCACCAAAGGGGTCAACTAAAGTGCGTTCATTTTCTGCATTTGTTGGCTGCAAGACAACTTGTTAATTTTATTTTAATTATTTTCATTTGTTGATTTTGTTAACTTTCTTTTGGTATAGTTGCTGTCAAGACTTCGTTGAGACCAAGCCGAGACCACAACCACAAGCCGAGACCAGCCTGTTATTTGCCGAGGCCGCAAGGACCACGTGCTTGCTCTGTAGACCTGCTGAGACCATCCGAGAACACACCAGAGCAGCCTTACAGTTTTTTTTTTTTTTTTTTTTTTTTTTTTTTTGCTTGTGTGTTTGGTTTCGGCTTATATTAGTAGGCTAGGGTGTTTGTTTCAGCTTATATCAGTAGGCTAGGGTGTTTGTTTTTCTGCAGCCCCAAAAGTACTTTTATTAACAGCAGGGGTGTTTGTTTAGGCTTATATAGCGGGCTTATGGTTTATGTGATTTTCGGGTTTATATTTCATAAGCTTGCATTTTGTGGCTTATTTTGAAACTTTTAGGCTTAAGCTTGTTATGACATAATAAACTTATATAAGCTGAAAAAGTTTTAAAATAAGCCACAAAATGTGAGCTTATGAAACATAAGCCCAAAACCACATAAGCCAGCTATATAAGCTATATAAGTTGACACATAAGTAGTTGACAGTTGGTGAGTTTGTGAATAGACTTGGCTGTGACAACAGCCCGGCAGGGTGAGTTTGGTTAACAGCAGCTCACAAGGGCTTTTAATTTGTTAATTTTTAATTTTCGCTATTCTTCACTAATTATATTTTCTTGTACTAGTACGTTTACAGATGGCAGATGTTGTTGCTAGGAGCCACGGTGGCGATGGAGGCAATGAGCCACCCCGTGGTCCGACGAGGATATGCAGTGATTGTCAGAGTAAGAATTTCTAAATTATTTTAATTAAACTTGATTATTATTTGAAATTGATAACTTGTTATTTTATATCATCATCACTTGAATTTGGTTACTTGTAGGATCTAAATCCAGACCTCCCAGACCTCCCAAGCCCAATGCCAAAATTGGAAAAGGCGGGAAGTCGGTGCGTGGTCCCACAAAGAACACTCGGCTCCTCAATGAGAGGAAAGAGACTGGTCGTCCGGTATCGATCAGATTCCGGAAGAACGACAAAGGGATGTGGGAGCATGTGGGCGACCACGCGAAGTGGTTCTCCAACTTGGTCGGGGAATTGTTACGGCAATCAATTCCTATGCATTACAAATCCTGGTCGGCTGTTCTTGCTACCGCGAAGGCCCACATCGACGACCAGCTAAACGTAAGGGTTTTTTTTTTTTTTTTTTTTTTTTTTTTTTTTTTTTTTTTTAATTATTGTGTTTGTTTATTTTAACTTTGCTATTTATTTAAATTTGATTGTTTATTTAAATTTGAATATTTATTTTAATTATATTTTATTGCAGCATTATTTTGATCTCGGCGAGCACCTTGCCAGTGCTGATGGAGAGGATATTGTCAAGAGTATCGAATATTATCTCCAAAAGCGATACGACAACAACAAGTGGCGGCACAAAAAGATAAATTTTACTGAGCAAGGTGGGATGGAGAAGCTGGAGGAGATCAAGGCAAAACGCCCGGAGAACATGTCGGAGTCGGATTGGGAAGAATATGTAAATTTCTGGATCCACACTTTATTATTGTTATTGTTATTGTTATTGTTATTGTTATTGTTATTGTTATTGTTACTATTGCTATTACTATTACTATTACTATTATTGTTGTTGTTGTTGTTGTTGTTGTTGTTGTTAATAATAATAATAATAATAATAATAATAATAATAATAATTCATTTATATAACATTTTTTATTACTTATAATACTCAGGTTAAGCACTGGTTGAACCCGAATAATTTGAAGAGAGGGGAGACCAACAGGCAGAACCGGCTCGCCAATCCGACTGCCAGCCTTCATGGGTCGCATTCGTTAGCTGTTATACGCGATAACTTCGTAAGACGCTTTTTAATCATTTCATTTATATATATTGTGTTTGGTGAGTCGTTATTGAGTTTATTTATAAACAGCTGAGAGAACCCACCGACGCTGTGGATGGTAGAGACTTGATCGCGATGTACAGACACAACCATACGAGAGACGGCGTTTGGGAGTCTGCATTGTCCGAGACTAGATATGTAAGTATAATTTATTTCCATAAAACTCACCCACATTAATGCAAAATATAATAAATCACGACTTATATATTACTTTGCTTATTTTTTTGTAAAACAGAACCAGATGATACAGATGCGGACGGAGAGCACCTTCGGGGGGACGACCATGTCTGACCTCGATATTATGCGCCACGTGATCGGTGGCAAGCAGCGAGGTCATATTCCTGGCATAGGTCCAGTCTTACCCGGCGATGGTCGTCAGACGACCCTCAGCGCCGCACGAGCTCGTGATCAAGCCTCCGCGTCCTCCCTGCACGAAACAGTCCAGAAGCAAACCCAGGAGATGTCCCAGCAAAGGACACTGATTGATATGTTGGTGGGGTGGGCTAAGACACAGCCGGGTTTCCCCGCTGAGCTAGCGACTCAGGCGATGACATCGGGATCCCAGGAGGCTTCACCATCACCAGGTAAGTCTACAGGTACCCCGGAGGAGGGGAGTGGGGCTAGTTGGGGGAGTGGGGGGACTCAGGAGTAGCGTATGGGTTGTTTTGGGTTGATTTATATTTGTTTTGGGTTATGGACAAATGTTTGGATAATTTCATGGATTATTATGTCTTTATGTAGTTTATGTGTTAGGATTCCCGCTACATTGTTCCCACGTATAGTTTTGTAGCGTATAGCGGATAGCTAGCTTGTGTAGTGATCATGTGATAACGGTTTTTGAACCGTATTTGCGAATTTGGATACAAACACATGATTATGTTAATTTTTAAGATATTTGGATATGGTATGATATTATGTTTGGCGAATTTGTGATTTGAGTGTCTTGTGGTGTTGTAATTAGGTTATATACAGGTTCTGGATTTGTAGTGATAATGTAGATTTTTTCCGGAAAAATTCCGGAAAAAATCTGGAAATTACCCATTTTGCAGCAATTTGCTGCAAAATGGGTCAGGCACATTTCGCGAGGACATGTCCCCGCCAAAAGGTTGCTACATTATTAGTGAACACAACTTTCAGCGGGGACGTATCCCCGCAAAAAATAAAGACCATTTACTTGTAAAATATTTTCAGCGGGGAAGAGTTCCCGCCGAAAGGTTGCACCATTTACTTTATAAAATACTTTCAGCGGGGACACGTCCCCGCCAAAAAGTGTTGCCACGCTGGCAAGTTTAACCTAACCAAAATTGTCCACGCTGGCAGCGTGGGTCCCACGTGTCACCGCTAAAAGAGTGGTACGTCGTCGCCGAAAGTTTACAGCGAAGGGCTTTAGCCGAGGCACTTTCGGCGGGGACATATCCCCGCCGAAAGTGTTGGGCGGAGAGATGTCCCCGCTGAAAGCGAGGAAATGTCCCCGCTAAAAGCAGCGTATGCTGTAGTGCTAATACAATTCAAAACATAAGCAAGTGGCTAGAAAACCTCATTTTCCATACCATGATTCATTCAATAGCATCCACAATCAGCTAGCCAACAAGTTGACATGCACAAGATGATACCACACTATAATGTTGGAAATTGTTGTCCACAAGAACAAGTGACATAGGAATTGCCTTAATCGACATCTCAATCTCCTTCTTGTCGTCCATGGTACCTCACATGCTTACAAGTGTCTTTCATCAAAAGTTGAAATACCGAAAGCTTGTAAATCAAAATATCAACAAATAAAATATTCCCGAGACGTTAGTGACCACCTAAGCTACATTACCAGTCACATCAGGATTAGACAACGAAACCTACAGTTTTTTCATAAAGAAATTGGTATCTAGATATCAACGTTTTAATCATTCCTTTGACACTTTTGTTTCACATTTGAGCTTCAATTAAGTTTCCCGGATGGCCCATACTCGTAAGAAAACCGACATTAACCTTGCTAGCACCAAAAATCACATCATATACAAATGTCTAGTCTCACTAGGAACACTAAAACCAAGCACACATGGAATTATGGAAAATATAATTTTTCAATGTTTGGTTTTTAACAGCGTTTTTGGTGCTTAAGACTATCACGCGATATCCCGAAAATAAATATCTCTGGCAAATATGTTATGGGTTTCTTTGTTAATGCCTAATTTGGTTAGAAATGTAGCTTAATTCAGTGACCAAAAACTGCTCGGGAACATAATTTTCGGTGCATCTTGGTTCAGCTAAGTACCGGCATTCGAACTTTGAGAAAAACACCGAAAGACATATGAAATAGATTGATACATGGGATGATGAGCAAGCGACTAAAATGAAGATTCAGGCCATTTTTTTATGTCAGGACAACAATTCGAAACGTCATTCGTGTAACATCATGAACATGCATGTCAAGTCAAATTATAAATCAAGTTATTAAGCATCTTTTTAGGCAGCAAAACATATGTTGCTTGACTTAATAAAGATAACAAAAGGTAGTGTTATTACCAATGTTTTGAAAAACAGGTTTGAAATCAACCCGGTCGAGTCACCGGGCATCGGGTCAACTGGTTCGACCGGTTGGACTGCCGGGTCAACCCGGTTTTCAATTTATTAATTTTTTATTTTTTCGACCGGGTCAACCGGTTCGACCACCGGGTCAACACGGGTTTTTATTAAAAATATTAGAAAAAATGAAACCCGGTTGACCCGGGTCACTCAAAACCCGGCGGGTCTAACCGGTTAACCCGGTTTTAGAAACCCGGGTTTTTTTGACCCGTTTTTTTTTTTTGCCGGAACCGGTTAACCCGTCCGGGTCGACCCGGGTTTCAAAACATTGGTTATTACTACCCCTATAACCCTTCCGCTCCCATTTTATCCACTTTATTGACATGATAAAACATTTTTCTATCATGTTTTTTTTATCTTTTGTCTATTACTACTTTTGACTTGTCAAATTTTATATTTTATGTTATATATTTTCTATTTCTCAATTTTATAATAAAAATTATTTATTAAAAAAAAATAAGAATATTACAATCATTAACCGATCTCATAAAAAAATAGTTCAATTGAACACTGAGGGTGTGTTTAGTTGTTTAAAAATGAGAAGTTTCTCTAAAAAAAATTTATAAAACACTGTGAAAACAGAAAATTTATTCAAAATAGTATTTTCTGAAATTATTTTACTGAAAACACAAAACTTTTTTTCTGCTATTATAACTACTACTATCTAGTTTTCAAAAGGTTTTTAGGAGAAAAAAAAAATAGTTACTCTGTTCTCAATAAAACTAGAGAAAAAAAAAATTCAGCAACTAAACGCACACTAATTAGTAATTACTTTAAAAAAACACAATTGGACGAGATTGTGTTAGGTATAAGAAGATGAAACACGAGATTGTGTTGTGGGGTTTGGTTTAGATACAATTGGACGGCATAAGATATTTAGATGAACAAAGTTGTTCACAGCTTGTGTGTGACTTTAAGCCTTTATGGTACGTTTAGATTTTATTTATTTATCTATTTATTTATTTTTAATGTTACAGAAGAAAGAGTGCAACTAATTAGGGATGAGCATTTTGACCAGAATCCCGAAACCAACTGAGCCGTATCGATTTCAAGAATCCTGAAACCAACTGAGCTGTATCAATTTCGATATACGATACGGTACCGGGACTATGAAATAAGGTGAAAAAAACCGGCATAACTAATTTGGTACGGGACTAGTACCAAATCGGGAAATTCCAAAAAAAAAAAAAAAAAAAAGGGAAAACCCGATTTCCCGTTACCTGTACCGATATCCGAATCCCGTTCGGTATGGTACTGGTACCATTAATTTATGCTCGAGAAAAAATCGGTACCATTAATTCGCTACGAGATCAATACAAAATCGGTACCGTGCTCATCCCTAATTGAAAGCAACAAAAACCATTCTTTTGCTTCAATCAAATTTGCATGTGCCGTTCTTAAACTTTAAAAGTGCACACGTATTTTTTAAAAAAGAAAAATTTGTTTGTAATTATTGGTACCGAAAAGTAAATGAAATCTTGAAAGTACAAATACAAATCTTACATGAACCATAGTTGCATACAAAAGTTCTCAACGAAAAATATGCATGCGCTTTCGATGTTTTCAAAATTGCACCTGCAAGTTGCCTAAACCACAAGTTTTGTTTATGCAATTTACTCCAAAGAGTCATGAAAGCAGAATCTCAATCCCGGAATTTTTAGTGGGTTTTAGAGGCATGATTTTATTTTTATGTCAATCAAGATGGTATGAGTGAACCATAAGCAATAAATTCTTTAGAATAGAAGGTGTAGTGACGAGACCAAGCTCGCAACTCCTACGTGTACATCAAACGGCCCTCTTCGTTTGCTCTTAACCACACTAGCCCCCCTCTTCATTTGGTGCTCATCGTTCAAATGAAGCACAAAAGACAATTGAGGTTTTTTTTTTTTTTTTTTTTTTTTTTTTTTTTTACTATGTATACATAAGAAATAAATAAAATTTAGGGTGGGTGAAACCCAAATGAAGACTTTATGTTGTGTTATGAGTGATGGGTATTTTGAAGTGGGAGTGCGGAAGTGATGTGACATCAGATAAGGACCAAATGAAGAGATATGAAGCTTTAAAGTACCTTTTGCTCTTATAATGAGCTTACCCAAATGTGGTTTACTAACATAGCGGCAAGGTGGTATGTCATTTAAACTCATTATAAAGGTATGATTTTATTGCTTTGGGTAAGCTCATAATAATAAAGAGAAGTGATTGGGAGGCCTAAAACTTAGGTCTAATCATATGCCTAAATCTATGTGGCAATCATTTATTGGTTGTACCAACCATGTCCACATTTTCAGAACCCACTAAGCTATTGACACGTATGTTAGGCACAAAATTAGTAATGTTTTTTAGATCTCCCAATCTTTTTCCAATAATAAAATATAAATTTAATATGTCTATTATTATAATTATTTTTTTTTAATTTGCATAAAATAAAGTGAAATTAATTCTTCACAATCACACAACACAAACACACATTCTTTAAAAATTATCTTATGTTATAGAAAATCGTTATAAGGTGGCAATCAGACCGGCTATCTTATACGGGTCAGAATGTTGGCCTATCACAAAAGCTCAAGCTGACAGAGTGGAAGTGGCAGAACTGAGGATGCTTAGGTGGTTTTGTGGTAAGACGAGGCTTGACATGATCCCGAACGGAGTTTTCAGAACGGAACTTGAAGTTGAAACTATAATCTCGAAGATGCGAGAAGGAAGGTTGAGGTGGTTCGGTCATGTCAAGAGGAGGCCACAAACCGCACCGGTTAGGAGAGTCGAAGCGCTGATGGTCGACGGTTTGAGGAGGAGGGGAAGACCTAAGCTCAGGTGGGAGGATCGACTTAGGTTAGACATGAAGGAGCTTCTCTTGTCCGAGGACATGATCTCAGATAGGAATGTGTGGAGAGCTAGGATTAGGTCTTGCGGGTAGTGTCGGATGGGTTGTAGGTGCTTGCCTTTGCGTTTCTCTTCCCTTTGTTGCCCTGCCCCTTTGCCTTTTAGGTTTAGTTTGCCCTTTGCAC
Source organism: Artemisia argyi (assembly GCA_030686995.1). NCBI lineage: Eukaryota > Viridiplantae > Streptophyta > Magnoliopsida > Asterales > Asteraceae > Artemisia > Artemisia argyi. The sequence goes on along the minus strand of CM060708.1, from coordinate 317,545,720 downwards.
GTTAGGTTTAGTGGCCCCGTTGCTCTTCCCTTTTTAGGTTTGTAGTAGGCTAGTGGTGCCTCTTTCCCCTTTGCTTTGCCTTAGCTTTAGCCCCCTGCGTTGCCTTGCTTTGTTGTTGTGGTGCTCTTCTTGCCTTTTGCCCGCTTGCTTTTGCGTCCTTGCTTTGTTGTGTTTGTTTTTGGCTTTTCTTTTGCCCGTCTTGCTTTGTTTGCAAGTTTTGTTTGTCTTGCCCCTGGTTTGTTGTTTGTTTGTTGTTTTGGTGCTCTGCTTGTTTATTTGTTGTCTTTACTAGGCCCCTTGCTGGTTGGTTGCTTGCGTCTATTTGCTTTTACCTGATGCTCTTTTACTACTTGCATTTTTTATTTCTATATCACTCGCACTGGTGCACGTGCCGGAGGTCTCACTGGAAGCAGTCTCTCTACTCCTAGGTTTTACCTGGGGTAGGGGTAGGACCTGTCTACATTTCTACCTCCCTCATACCTCGCCTCCGCGGGATTGGGTATGTTGTTGTTGTTGTTGTTGTATAGAAAATCGTTAAACAATATTCGCAAAAAAACGTAAAATCAAAAGATAGTTAAACAACATTCGCCTTTGAATCCGTTGCTTCGCTCGGATATCATGCTAGTTCATCACAAAGTATTCGCTTTAGAAGTTGAAGTTTTCAATGAAAGATTTTCTTTATCTTTAACAATTTGTTATTTTTTTTAATTTTATTTTTTAATTATTATTATTATTATTATTATTATTATTATTATTATTTTTTTTTTTTTCTAACTTGTGCCCTAGAGGCACAAGTTAAGCACACTAAAAGACAACGGGCTCTCACAGAAAAGGACATAGGGATTTACAGAAAAGTACAGTTTCGTGGATCCCTATGTCTTTTTCTGTAGGACTCCGCTGTCTTTTAGTGTGCTTAACTTGTGCCCTAGATAAACTATTATTATTATTATTATTATTATTATTATTATTATTATTATTATTATTATTATTTTGCTAAATTGACGGAGTAGTGTAAACGACAATAAGTCAATAACACAGAAACATAGTTGTACCTCCTCAACCTCACACCTAGCAATCGCGTCTATCTTTTTATGTTTGTCATGTTTGATTTGTTTTTATTTTTCGTTGTCGTCAACTATACTATACATTTGGCAATAATGGAGAAGCAACATGCTTCCTAAAATGGGTCCTGATTAGAAGTCTGTGAAGGGATTCCGAAAATAATAATAATAATAATAATAATAATAATAATAATAATAATAAAATGAGAAAGATGAGAAAAAAGTATAGATATCTATTTTAATTAAGGAAGAAAATTATAATACTCCGTAGAAGATATATCTATATTTATAATTGCATCTAAAATGTGTGATTGTGATTCCTTCTCGATTTTTTCATTTTAATTTTATTTTTCATTTAATACTAATTCATGCTATTATAATATATAGTTTTAAACGTTTCTTGTACTTTTCTCAATTAACACTTTGACTCAAGTAAGTTGAATTATTCTGCCCCCTATGTTCATGTAACATGTTCATAATTGATGTTCACATGGATCCAAACTCTTACTTTTGTACTAACTAAAATTTGGATCAGTGTTTAAACTTTAAACTCTTTAATCAACTGTTACATAATGATTTAAGCCATGCCTTTTTAAAGTATGTATAAATTCTTTGGTTACACACAAATGGACCATTTGATGTGATTATCATGTTAAAATATGTGAATTTGTTAATATTATATTTGATGTAGTTAAATATCAATCGTAATGATCTTAGAGCATGCGGTAAGGTAACACAGCCACCTGCGTTAACCCCTGACGCACCACCTTAACATGGTGCGTTACATTACCGGCCCCCAAAGTCAAATGTTGCGTTAACTCGCTCTGGCAAGCACTTAACGTGCGTTAAGAAGCTGAAAAAAAAAAAAAAAAAAATGGCCTCCAACGGCTAGTTGTTTAAAAAAAAACTTTCATTTCCACCCCCTATAAAATTTGACCGTTTATAAACGGTTAAGTGTAAAAAAAAAAAAAAAAAAAAAAAAAAACTTTTTTCAAAACCATTTTATTACAACTATAAATACCCCTTCACCCCACAATATTTTTTCACACTTTCACAACTATTTTCATCTACAATACTCTTCTATTAGCAAAAAAAAAAAAAAAAAAAAAAAAAAAAAAAAAAAAAATGTCGGGTGGCAACAATAACACGTTTACGAATCTTCTCGGTGGTGGGTGGAATCACTCATACGCGGGTTCTTCCTCAAATCCAAACGAGGGTTCGGCACCACCGATGTGGGGTAACCCACAAGATTCCCAATATTGGACCGAAAGTCAACAATGCGACTTAAATTACAATTTCCAAAATCTTCAATTCTCCCAAAACTCACAACATTCCCAAACGGAAACATATGAAGTTCCGGAAACACCGACCTCTCCTCAAAAACCAAAAAGTCGTGGAAAATGTAAGGCAAAAAAATCCAAAGAACCCGTTGAAGATGAGGATGCAGCTACTGGAAAATCGAAGGTGGAACGTTGGACGCCAAGTGAGGAAAAGTTGTTTGCCGAGTGTTGGGTTGCGTGTTCAGAGGATTCGAGGTTGGGGATTTCACAAACCAAGGATACGTTATAGCAACGTTTAAGAGCCGAGTTCAATAGATTAAGTCCAAAAGACCGCAACAAAAATATGCTACAATCTAAGTGGAAAACGTTGAACCGTGATTGTACTAAGTTCAACGCTTTTTACAAAAAGGCGCAACGCGAGATAAAGAGTGGGGAAAGTGAAGTAGATGTCCTAACACGTGCTCACCAACTCTATCGTCAAGAAAACCCGTTGTTCGCCAATGAAGACGCTTGGACGGTGTTGCCCAATCATCGAAAATGGAACGCGTCGGAAGCGGTTGATTTAACGTGCGACGTCCCAAGCCAAACAAACGAGTCATTGTTTGGTCATGACGAAGAACCACAGCCCATTGGCAAAAAAAGGGCCGCAAGAAACAAAAATCCGAGGCCACGACAAGCACCGGAGCCACCGCTAGCACCGGTGGGTCCATTTCTTCGTTAGCTTTTGCGGATATGTTGCGCGAAGAGTTAAGGTCGAAACGTGAAGAGACGAATAGGGCGTATCGGGCGACAGCCGAAAATCAAGCCGCACAACAAAGGATGAAAGAGCTAGAATTTTTTATGCTCGACACCACCGGCAAAGATCCACATTGGGTGGCATTCGTTAATGCGGAAAAGGATCGAATCGCCATGAAACTTGGGTTGCCTTTGCGTCAATTATGAATAATTATGTGATGTAGTGTTTTATTGATTTTGTATTTTTTTTTAGTATCGTTATTTTTTTTTTAATTTCGTAATGTAATATAATGTTGTGTTTTAATTAATGTTATATTTTAAATAAATGAAGTGTTTGTTAAAAATTGGGATTGAAATTGAAAATATTTGGGGTGGAGGTGAGTTAAGGTGAGTTATGTTACCGGGGTGGAAAGTCAAGATTTTAGGTTAAAAGAGAAAATCTGATGTGGCGCTGACGTGGCAGTGCGTTAACTCTTAACCTGCGGTCACCTTACCATATGCTCTTAGATAGATGGAGTTTGAAGTTGACTCGAGTCTCAAATTTTGAAGGTCCATATTACTTAATATGTCTTATAATAAGTGTTAACTTCTATTATGCATAAATTTTTAACAATCTAACTAACTACACTTTTTACTAATTAAATATCATCTCTTCTAACTAAAACTTCTTCTCATTAGTTGAAACATAATGAACATTTATTTTGGAATATCAAAAATATCAATCAGAACACTTATTATGTTACGTTATGGACCAACATGGTTGACTTATTTATAAGAGAATATATATATATATATATATATATATATATATATATATATATATATATATATATATATATATATATATATATATATATATATGGGATATCTTGGCTACAATTTTTGTAGCCAATTGGCTACAATCCTTCACAAAAATTACACTAGCAATTAATCAGGGACTTACAGAAAAGAATCAGTACCCACAAAAAGAATCAGGGACCCACATTTTATAGCTTAAAATTGTAGCCAATTTGCTACAATAAATTGTAGCTAATATATTCTCATATATATATATATATATATATATATATATATATATATATATATATATATATATATATATATATATATTAGTCCCAATACCGTCTTCCACGGTGTATGGGGGAGGTTGAGAAGTAGACAACCATACCCCTATCTAAGGTAGAGAGGCTGCTTCCGGTTCTTCCTAAGGTAGAAAAGGACCTCCGGCCTTTTTATGGAAGTTGGAACAAGTCAAAAGTCTTTTTTTAGGTCGTTGTAGCTCAAACATACGAATACTTGCTTTAACAACTTGTAGTACAATACCATAACCACTCCATAATATAATATGGAGATCCAATAAACTTGTTACACTACAAATAAAAAGTAAACTACATTCTAGTTGATAACAAAGCTATTACCATTACCATACATTTTTAGTCACTAAAGACACAAATGGTAAACAAAAAATCAAGTCAAGTGCTAACCACTATATACATTTCCCTGTTTCGAATAACCTAACTTTGAATACTTTGTCATACACTTATAACGCGGGTCGGCCAGGTTGACCTGAAACACGAAAAAACCAAAGATTTTCGCGAAAAATCGGGGAAAAATCTTTGGTTTAATCAAGAAACTGAAAAAGACTAACACCATTTTTCATCATGTTCTTGAACTCATTAAAGTTGATCATACCATCACCATCAATATCAACTTTGCTAATCATCTTCTTACAATCTTCCAACTTTTTACCTTCCTTAAAACCCAATGAGTCCAAAACCAACCCTAGCTCTTCAACACTTATAAGTCCATTTTTATCACCATCAAATACATTAAAAGCATCTCTTAAATCACTATCTTCATGATCAACATCACCAACTTTACTCCCTTGCATGTCTTCTTTACTCATCATGGACTCAAAAAGCTCACAAAACTCATCAAAATCTATCAATCCATCACCATTAACATCAACCCTTTGAACCATTTCTAGCACATCTTTCTCACTAGTTGATATGCCTATATTCTTGAGTGAATCACTTAGTTCTTGTTTTGTGATGAACCCATCTTTGTTCTTGTCAAAGGTGGCAAAAACACTTTTTAGCTCGGCTTTTCGCTCACTTGAACTAGGGTTGAAACTCTCCTTCTTGCTCATCACCACCTTGTGTGTATTCATGCAATTTTCTTCAATGGTTTGAGCCTTGGTTGAATCTTGCTTAGACAAACTTACAACTTTCTTTGTTGGTATTCTTAAAAGAGTTGAAACAAGGCCAATAATGAAAAGAAGAACAAGAAAAAGTGTGGTTAATATAGCCATTTTTTTGGAGCTAGGAAGAAGGTTCAAAGAAAAAGAGTTGTGTAATGTGTATGTGTGTTTGTGAGTGTTTTTTTGATGATTATGAATACAAAAAGAGAAAGGTGTGTTTTCACGCGTTATTTGGTGTCATTTTCATTGTTTATTAAATATTTTTGGTGTTGGAATAATAAATTCGTTTGTGATGAGTAATGACTTGTAAGTAGTACCCACAAAACGCGTAAACTGAAATAACTGGAAAGTGATTTTTAAGCTAATATATGAAGATATTATTTTACTAGTTATAATACTCGCGCACGCGCGAGTTTTTTTAAATTTTTTGAATCATACATTTTTATTTATTAAACAAATAATTTAATATTTGTTTGTTTGATTTATGATATTTAATTATAGTTTTTTTTATTATTAAAGATAATTATTTAAAAAGTTTAATCCTATTATTAATTGCATCTTATCTATATTTTTTGTATTTATCCTCTACTTGTGTTATGGATAAATATAAAATGTTACATAATAAGAAAATAATAGTATTTTTTTTAAATAAAATTATTACTAAATAAGGTATGAATGCATTTTTTTGAAATGAAAAATTCCCAATAAGGGTTTTATTTTATTATATAAAAAAAGATTTGTTTCAAAGTATATTATGCGGACACAAAAACTCCATTCCTAAATTAATGTTAAAATTAGGATGACCAACTAATTTATATGGTTTGAACTTACGGTCGTACAGATGTAAGATAAAGCCTACCTTTTAAGGAGGTTGTGTGCACTTCAGAGTTATTTGCATCTAACATGAATTGAATTTGAGACATATTATATTTTAGTAATGAAAGTTACAAGCCTTTTCCACTACGTCACTCCTAAATGGTTGACTAGAACATATATCTGAGTGTGTTCATCAATCATGAATTCAGGGACGGAGCAAGGATTAAATTTACCGGGTGCACAAAAAAATTTGAACAATAATACTAGAAACACATTTCGATGAACCGGATGCATTTAAGATGAATTTAGAAAAAAATCGATGTTTTATTTAACATTATATCTAAAAATTCCATGGGGTACACGGGCACCCGCGGGAACCTCTTGCTCCGTCCCTGCAATCATCAATCGACAGATTGTGGCTTCAAGTCTTGTTAAAAGCATTTGTAAGATCGATGATATAAATGTGTTCAGACATGCCGTTTCTATGGAAAGGGAAAAAAAAGAAGCCTAACTAACATGTTGATTGTGTCAGCCACAAGCCTTCTAGACAATCCTGAACACGACCTTTCAACTCAATTATTTAAATGTGTTGTTAAACGGTTGTTTGATCGACCCACTTAACTCAGCTTATCAGTTTTGAAAATCCTTTATGGGTTGATTAATCAACATCAACGCAATTAGATTAATCGATCTTTTTAAGCGATTAAGACTTGATCATGATTAGTCGATCTGTTTAATACATCTCAAAAGACAGAACATGTGTGACTTGAATCATTTAGATTAGACTCCAACCATTTTATTTAACTTTTTAAGCCAAATAATTTATTGTTCTTTAGCTTTCTTTAAGCAAAATGATATTCAATGTTTTGTGCTTTTATAACGTGTCAGATTTTGAAGAATGCGTATGGCCATAACTCATAAGCGCGTTGTGTTATGATAATGACCTTGTCGTGAGATCCAAAGCTACATCTCATATTTAAGTTAATTTCATAGATTTAGAAAGCATCCAGTAGTCTTTTCTTTTAATAAAGCAATAATGTATTTTTCAAGATTGTTTGGTATACATTCTTTAAAGTGACACTTCCTTCATATTGTTAGAATATTGTAAACCACGTGCGTTGTAATTATTATTCATGCACATTATATAGAGATTACATGAGTAAAATATAACAGACCCTAAGCTCATAGATCGGGCTTGGGCCGACTATCTTAAACCATAATATAATCCTCTACTAACCCGCAGTTTGAGCAGCGAAATCGCGAAAGCTCCGACTAGGGTAGTAGAGCGGCGAAATCATGAAAAATGGCGTAACTTTGACAATATCCAGGAAATTAAATGAAATGGATCATCACTTAATTTGAAGGATTACATCATTCGTGTAGAACCAAGGTTTTGAAACCCGGGTCGACCCGGCCGGGTTAACCGGTTCGACCGGTTCCGGCCGAAAAAACGGGTCAAAACAACCCGGGTTTCTAAAACCGGGTTAACCGGTTTGACCCGCCGGGTTTTGAGTGACCCGGGTCAACCCGGTTCTCGAAACCCAGCCGGGTTTCATTTTTTCAAAATATTTTAATAAAAACCCGGGTTGACCCGGCAGTCGAACCGGTTGATCCGGTAAAAAGATAAAAAAATAATAAATTGAAAACCGGGTTGACCCGGCGGTCGAACCGGTTGACCCGGTGCCCGGTGACTCGACCGGGTCGATTTCGAACCCGGTTTTCAAAATATTGTGTAGAACTATTAAAGCCAATGTTAATGTCAACCATAAATATTGTGGTCATTTCATGCTACATCAATGTCATACATTAGTTTTTTTTCTCCAAGACTACACCATAACCATAAACAAATAGTAAAGTGACATCAACCATGGTCAATCGAAAGATTGAAAAAGTTGAGGTGAGATTCGGTTGCATCCGGTTGAGCTAAGTGGGGGACTTGGTTGGGGGGTCGGTTGGCACCCCTCCCATTAGCATCAACCTTAGCGTTGTTAGTTATCAGCATTCTTTTAAGACAAAGTTAGTTTAGAGCCTTATTCGAGTGATCAGGGACAAACTCACTTAGAAGTCGGGTGTGACACGGGCCATACATTATTTTTTTTAGTGCTAATACTCATAAATAAAAATTTGTGCAACACCTTATTAAAAATCATAAGTCCGTTTTTGCGAGTGATCTAGTTTGTGTTTCATCGACTCTTGTGTGTGCGCGTGCATTGGAGTGTGTTTATTTAAGGTTACTTGTGTGTCTAGAAAACTGTATGTGTGTGTAAGTGTGTTCATTAAGGATATCAAGTTATTATCAATGTTATAAATGGCGTGAGGCGTGGCGTGACGGCAAGGTCACGCCTCAAGCCTTACGCGCCATGGCGAAGCCATGACATTTTTTGCGGCGTGACTAAGGAGGCGAAAAAATATTTATATATTTATCATTTATGTTATAATATCATATTTTATATGCATATCGATTTTACAAAAGGTGAGTTTACAAAAGGTGAGCTTACAAAAAGTGATATGCATAAGAAATAAAGTGAAAATTTGAACTATGATTAGAAATTACTAGGCCCAAAATTTAAGCCCACATCATCCCCTTCTAAAAATGGCGCCACGCCATACGATAAGGCGCGCCTTGGCACGCCTTTTCGCGCCTTATTCCACGCCTTTTCACACGATGCCTAGACTTCACGCCTTAGTCCATTTCGTGACGCCGAGGCCACGCCTCGCGCCTTGGCGGCGCCTTGGCGCGCCTTTTAGAACACTGGTTATTATCATATCCTAAATGTACTTTGGAAGAAAACTAGAGATTCTTAGCGTGGACTTGAACTAGAAGACAAATGTAGATGTGAAAGCCTCACAAAAATTTACTTTCTAATATTGAGTATAAAATATGATGATGGTAAAACTAATATACGTACGGTCATCAAAATATGTGTTGATAAGCAAGTTTATGATAGTCTTTTTGTTACAAAGTTTAAAAATCAACTTATAATAATTTCTTGGTTAGATTGCCAAAAGGTATTTAAAAGAACAGTTTCGTTTTATATTTTTCAGTTTTAGGTATACATGTTGTTGGGTCCGCTGGAGCACACGCGTTCATGCAAATCATGAAGGATATGAACAATAGTTTTAGCAAGTGAGAAAAACTTATGAACATCACACGCGTTCATGCAAACCGAAGGATATGAACAACAGGTTTAGCAAGTGAGGAAAACTTATGAACATCAACATTGTTGAGGTTGGGTTGCTTGAGAATGACACAAACATGCTAATAACACCATTTGTATTTTTCAACTTTATAAATCTTATTAGAAATGATCAAAGATTTATAAGGGATACTCTACAGAAAACTACCCCGGTTGATGACAGATTAACACTTCAAACTCAAACAACAAGAGGCAGTTAACTTTGCGTTGTTGTTTCCAGGAGAAGAGAATCCTAACTATAATACTCTGTATTATTTTTCTATATTTGAATCTCTGTTTAATTAGATTACAACATTTGGTTTATATAGAAGGGGAAACCGTGGTTGCACATGGGTCCGCAATAACTTATCCATTTGCTATAGATAGGCGCATATCTAGTAGGCTAGTCTGAAGCGTACTTTTGGCTTATCCGATTTTACAACTTATAGTCTCAATGCTTGTTTCTCGTATATCAATAAATACTTGAACTTATCTTCCCAAAAACGTTTCTCGCTCATGCATTTAGAGGTTGATCTTGTAATACTGAATCAAGTCTTTAGAGTCATAGAGATATTTATTAGATCCCAGTGACCCTTGTGTTGTGTGTAGCTCCTTGTAAATCACTTCCTGACACAGTATCAGTTTGTGAAATATTTTCTTCAGTTGGTATTTGATGTCCCTGAAGCCATACGGTTGGTTGAGCTTTATACAACACTCACTGATACTTTTTGAATAATAATCAGGGAGACATGTTCTCTGATAACTTATTAGGGAGTGTCTCACTTCTGATAACTATCAAGTTCACATTAATAGTTTGATAGTTATGAAGTGACATTCTCTCAAATCACTATCAGAGACATTATGCTCATTGACATTCAGAATGTGTATTAGACAGTTTTATGTTTAAATACTTGTCATAGACAATTGGGTCGGTTTTTCAGACCCAACACATGTATATATAGTTACAGGGTTGTTTACAAATAAGATAAAACTCACAAGAATCAAAAATCGAAATCGAGCCAAACCAAATTTGTAAACGAATCGAACTTTTAAAAAACCAAATCGAACCTAATTACATATTTGGTTTTCGGTTTGGATATGATTTTGGCAAAATGAAAACCATATCGAAGCGAAACTCTTTCCTAATATAAATATAATGTTTGTTAAGTTTCATTTTTTTCGTTGCTTAAAAGCTACACAATAAAATGAAAAAATAATATAAATTGTGTAACTCGAGTCAACCCGAAAACCGAATTAAATTCAAATTTGGTTTTCAGTTCAGTTTAATGCAATTTGTATACGTTTCGGTTTTATCCAACTTTTTTGTGCTTAAAAACTATACAATAAAATAAAATAAAATTATAAATTATGTAATTCGGGTTAACCTGATAACCAAACCGATGAACACCTGTTATAGTTACATGATTGGACTACATGTTTAAATGATTAATCATCACATATATAAAACAAGAGTAGTACTATCATATTCCAAAGGTTTTGGGAAAGAAAAATAGAAAGGAAGACCTTGTGTGGACTTGAATAAGAAAACAAATTGATGATTAAAGAAGCCTTATAAATTATAGTACTCGTATTAATTTAATAAAACAATATGGCTATATAATATAAAGTCATTGGCAAGTAAAATGGCATATTCTTGTAGCTGGCCTCAAACCTTATAATATAAGCCAACAAACCCAATGAATTTGTCAACTATCATTTGTTGCAACTTGCAAATCTTTCACTAAATATAAATTGAATATATATTTTGTACACTTGTAATCATATTCTCAGTTTTAGTTAAAATTCTTACGTGTATTTTATATTTTATTGTGGAGCTTACATTTTGATTATGAGACGACACTAGAATATAATCCACGACGATGCTCTTGTTCAAAAGAAAGTAACAAACAAATAGTTTGGTTTTGGTCTTTTGGATCTTTACGTTATTTTTATTAGGTATTGTCTAAACAATGCCATAAGTGCCATTGGTGAAGAAGGCATGGACCCTTACACTTTTCAAATTAAAAATACCTTTTTAGTCCTTTTTTGTGGGTTTATAACTTATTAAACAATGACTTTAGAGCATTGGTTAGACAGCCTCTAAATTTTTTAGTCACACATTTGAAATAAAAATTGAGAAATTCATAATAGATTTTTGTTTAATACAAATACTCTAAAATATGCGATTATGTTTACTTCTTATACTTCATATTTTAATTTTATTTTTATTTGATTTTAACTCATTATAACATATGTAATAAACAATCTAAAGTGAAAAGGAGTTTTAAAAATATGAAATATATTGAGTAAAATACAACGTTTGTTCCTGAACTTGTGCCCAAAACACGTGAGTCTTTCAAAAAAATTAAAGTCACTCAAAGTTCCTATTGTTCACTTTTTTGCATCAGCCAAGGCTCCTTTAATTCTTATTGTTTAAGCGCTTATTTTGGGCCTTTTGTAACTTCATCTTAATCTAAACGTTGGTTCCTCTTGCTTATAAACATCCAACGACTAGTCATTACATGTCGGAGACACATTTTGATGACGTTGACATTGCTGATACAAACAAGATTCTCTCCAATAAACCAAAACCTTAATGTACTAGAGAATCCCAACATAGTTATCTCAGATTCCATTTGAACTACACCTTCAATGGTTTCCAACTCATGGAATTGGATTCCATATTTCATATAATGATGATACTTTTGTGCATCAAGTGAAAGAAAAAGTAGTCAATAATCTTTGCGCGACATGTGTTCGACATGATGAATCGTTCTCAATTTCTTTGTTTTCATAATAGTATTTGATTTGATTTGATGTTAAAAGGATAGCTTGCTTTTAGTTTTTGTGGAACTGTAAAGTATACTCACAAAACTGTACCAAATTCCTAAATGACTAAGAAATAAGATAAGGACAAGCCCTTAGCAAACATTCTGGTCATTATACTACTACACACATGTTTCATACCATCCTAAACACACCCAATACAACATACAAATATGCCTTTATCTCTTTTTTAATAAATTTACCTTTAAAAGAAAAAAAAAAAAACCTTATAAATAGGCTAGCATTAGAGTTTTGAATCAATCATTCAATTGCGTGATGGAAAATACTAATCAACAGTAACAAGTCACTCTACTTGACATAATGCTTTGATGTGCTTATGTCGTTTGAACTCGTCATTAAAATTCCAACTTTTAGATTAAGATGAAGTTAGAAAAGGCCCAAAATAAGCGCTTAAAACAAAATGCAGAGGCTCAAATAGCGTTATTATTATTATTTTTTTTTGAAGGTTTGCTTTAGTGTTATTGATGAAATTATAAAAAAGGTGGGGTTTGTTTAAATCTTGATGATTGGTGTTTTGTGTTTGAAGTGGATGGATAGGATTTGGGAATGAGTTTTGTGTTTGATAATGAATAGTGGTAACAAGATGATTGTGATAGCGGTGGTGATGGCGGTAGAAGTGACTGAGATGATGCCATGATGGTGGTGGTAGTGATGGTAATGCGGGTGAGTGAGGTGATAGTGTCACTTTTTAGAGTAAATACACCGTTCGTCCATAAGGTTTAACAAAATAATTAACAAAAGTGATGAAATAACCATGTTGCCCTCACGTGGAAGGCACATGGAGGACAAAACGGATGTTGACTGATGGTTAACAGTCAAATGGACTTTGGCTAATGTAAAAAGTGAACAGTACCTTGAATGACTTTAATTTTTCTGAAGGACTCCGCAAGTGTTTTAGGTACTAGTTCAGGGCCAAAGATGTATTTACTCAAATATATATTGTGGGTTATGGTTTTTGTAAATCACCACTCTTGAAACATAGATCGATATCTGATGACGTATGGTCAAGAAGGACACAAAGAATGAGTCCGAGCTGGAGCTCGACCTCTCCGGGCTAGAGTTGGAGCTCTCTGGGCCGGACTTCCCCTTCAACGGTTGGCTAATGTAGGCTCCAGACTAGAAACATTGCAGTTTCCCGCCTAAATGTTTCGCTATCGCGACCCGTGACCACCATATACTGACAAGGAAACCCACCTATAAATAGAGTGCATTACCACTCTAAAAGGGTATCATCTCTCTCACTAAACACAAATACTTCTCTACTTACACTGACTTGACTATTGGAGGGTGGTTCCGGGGCTTCGGTCTCGGGACCCTTTCTAACTGGTTTGTTTCTTGTACTGCAGTAGACTTCCATACTCGGGATGACGTGGAACGGCTTAATCTATTGTCAAGACTAGCCCGGCGGATTTATGCTTCAACAATATCAATATCATTAAAATGTGTCAGGTGTATGCACGAACTACATTTGGCATGAACAACTTCATGTGGCCATGCAGACATTCTGAAAGTAAAAGTGCGAATCTAAATAGCGATAACATCAAATCTTGTGAATGACAGTAGTAGTTTTTAAAACTATTATAAACCAGATAAAACAAAGCTAAACATATATAATGGTAATTGTCATTATCATAAACTCGTAACTAGAAATTTTTTGGAGTATATGTTACAAAAGCGCGTTATAATATCAACCGCATCCATAAACTTATGGCTAACTTTAATGATAACGTGCTTCCACCACCAACCATGCTTGCTTTTCACCCTTTACCCGTTATTATGTGTGTGAGAAAATAAATATTTACCTATAACACATCAAAAGTCAAAACCATAAAGTCACGAATAGAATTTTCTAACTTTCTATTTTATCCTAATTTTATCCATCACTACACGCAATGTAAATAGTTAGTTCTATAGTATAACATGAATAATGTTAATAGATGAAGATGGCGACGTGAAACATTAATAGACGAATAGGTTAGTCAAGATTTTTCGATCGAGCGGGCCATTAAAAAAAAAAAAAAAAAAAAAAAAAAAAAAAGGAAAAAAAAAAGAGCTAAACCTTAACTTTTTAGTTGTAACTAGGGGTGTTATTCGGGTTGACCCGGTAGGGTTCAGGTCAATTTGGGTCAAGGTTCTAAAATCCATACAAGAACCCGACCTTGTTTATAACTCGGGTCAATTCGGGTTCGGGTCAGGTCAACTCGGGTTCGGGTCGGGTCAACACTGGCTCGGGTTTAGGCTGTTTAAAAATGATACAATTCTAATGTTCAAACTTGAAATACACAAAAATTAGAAGGAAAAAAAAAAAAAAAAAAAAAAAAAAAAAACTCGTGTCACTCGGGTTGACCTGAACCCAAGTAAGACACATATATTAAACCTTAACCCGACCTTATTTAGAATTTGGGTCAATTCGAATTCACCCGATTGACTCGAATATAAATTTGAACCTGATTGACCCGACCTGAATAACCATATTCAGGTTTGGGTCGGGTCGGCTTCTATAACACCCCTAGTTGTAGCTAACCATAAATTATAATACTCATAAAACTAAACTGATAATAATAATAATAATAATAATAATAATAATAATAATAATAATAATAATAATCCAACATACCTGAAATCAGATAAGAAATAACAACTAAATAACTGAAGGATGCATATATATTAGCATGATATGATTATGTTGTCTGGTAATATTGTTTAGGGGGTGGCAATTGTGATGCAAAAAAAATGTGGCCAACACATTTTTAACTAATAAAATGCCAACAACACATTTCATAATTCATCATGACTATCATTCATTTTTTAGTGACAATAGTGATGAAAAAAAAAAAAAAAATCAAATTACATTAAATGGCCAACGTTCGAATCATTAAATGGGAGCCTCATACCGAATTGGTATCACATACCGATTTCCATGCCGAATTCACGATGCCGAGGAGGTGGTTTTGGGTGATGCCGAGCCTTGATGCCGAGCCCGTTGCCAGTGCCCTTAGTCCATCGCCTATCAAACTCCCGTGAGTTATTTTTAAGTAGACGTCATATTTAATCCCTAGTGTTAATTTGGATAGGCTACTTTTTTCAGTTTCGGATGGCCCAAAAACAATAAAGTGCAGTAAATAATGTACAAATACATCAGCAACAAGAAACTAATTTAGAAGTGTCCATTGATTCGGTTATCGGGTTGTTCGGTCAAATTTATCGAACATAATCGAATTCAAATCTGATTAAACTGAACCGAATAACCGAAAACCGAACTGAATAAATCAAATAAACCGAATTACTTGGTTTTAATTAATTAATTATTTATTTATTTATATAGATTTTTAGCAATAAAAAATTCAAGCTTAAAAAATGTTATATTTATACTATAAAAAAGTTTTAATGGTCATTTTATATATATAAAAATATAAAAAATATATATATTTATATGAATTCGGTTTTCGGTTTAGGTTGCTAAAACCATATCCAAACCGAAAATTGAATATTTTATTCGGTTTTGACAACTTCGGTTTGATTCAGTTTCGGTTTTTAGTTCCTGTAGGTATTACTCGAATTCTAACACTCCTAAACTAATTCAACTTTTGGGTAGGCCATGCCCCATCCCACCTCACAAGTAGCTCCGTCAATGGGTAAATCGACTAGCTTTGCAGCAAATGCGATGAAGGTAGATGGTGTAACAGCGGCGTAACACTATGAATAAAGGCATCTGGTGACAAGATTTAAACCTAAGGCTTATATTTTATGCTATATGTCATCTACCATTAAGGATGTCATCTACCATTAAGCATGTGTCTGGTCTCATGCATCCTAAGGATGTCAACCGGATCTTCCCCTAAGTACTCGGTCCCAGGCAATGAGCACCTGTCCGAGTGACTGTACTTATTAAGAGGTGGGCTTTGAACCCTGGCCATTTTCTCCAATAAGCCATCATTGATCAGTCAATCTAAGCATTTGCGATGGGAGGTTAGTACCAATTGAAAGCTCTTAGGCCAATGGAGAGATTCGAACCCCTGTCTATTGACACAAAGTTGGAAGCTCTTACAATTGGATTAAAGGCCCATCGGTAAAAATGGAGCAATACTATATCTATAAAAAGTTTATAAAATTATACACACATGATGATTTGGCAAGTGTAGTGGTCCAATACTCCAATTAGATGGCATCATAATATCTTTTTTATTATTATTATTATTAATTTTTTTTTTTATCCTTCACATTTAGTTGTCAAATCATTGTTAGGATATAATTTGTAAAATCTAGTACTCCGTATTACTTTAAAAAATAAACTTGTTGGGAGCTAAAAGCATGATAGTTTGATACTGGACACTCACTTAAAATAGGCCATTTAAATCTGAGCTTTTCTGTAGGCCTTATTGGGCTTCCCTTTCAACATTGCAAAGAGTTGGGTCGTTGGGACACTAAATTGGCCTTTAGCACAACCTATATGTGTAACATAAGTTCTCATTAATAGTCTATATCAATTATTTTGACATCAATTCAAAATTATGTATCGAGTTATTAGTAGCCCATAAATTAGTACTGCTCTCAAATCTCACTTACACTCATCAAGTACGACTTGTTACTTAATGGTTGTTTCTTAAAACTAATCCTAAGTAGGTAACATTATGACCGGAAACTAATTGTTATTCATGGTCCTTAGAAGTGAAGTACATTTTCCTTCTGCAAATGACTTAGTCACTCAGGAAGTTAAAAGCCGCTCAATTATAGCAAATAAACAAAACTTAATAGATATTGGTAATTTCAACTTATTCGTTAAATTGAATGACAAATTGCTTGCATTACTAAGAGTAAATGCTTGTAGCTAGACATGACTCGACATTTGAAGCTAAATATGATAACAATAAATTAAACTAAGTATACTCACGTTCAGTCGCGTACATGTGAGTTAAAGGCTCGTGTTTCCCGGCTAGAACTCAAAGAATTGGGGGACCAATGGACCATAAACACCCATATTTAAATTTCCTCTTATTTTATTTTATTTTATTTTATTATTTTTTTTATCATATGGTTGCATGGCATGTCGATGGTATGGTCTTAATATTTTCCAATTCTATGCCATTTATTTGTGAAAAAATAAAATGCAAGCATTTCATTATGTAGCTTTATAATTATTTAAAATAAATAGAAATAATAAACAAATGGTTACCCAACGGTGCATTTGCAGGTAACTCTGGCTTTATATGAAATAGTACACATACATTACAGTGTGATAGTGTGGTCCATTTATATGGGTATGGGTTGTTAAATTTTCATTCATCCCTCTCACACAAAATGATTGTGTTCTCTGTGTTTATTATCTTCACAATTGTGAAAAATGGTGATAGATAGAAGAATTTTGAAGAAGCCGGAGATGAAGATAAGGCGAGACAAGAGTCCCGAGAGTCATTTTTTTCCACAGCTTTCTTGAACTTTCAGTATTCACGTTTTTCACAAAGTCTCTCGTTTCTAGAGAGCTTTGTGAAATTTCTCGTGAGATTAAACGAAAGTTCAAGATTGTTGTGGGAAAATATGGCAATTCTACGGGTTTAATAATTCTTCTTTAGCGTACGGATTATATATGCGTTCTAACTAAGGTAGTGTATTTTGCTCGGTTTATGCAAAAGTTTTCAACTTCTTATCTATATTATGTGGGTGTTGTTTTTTCATCTTCTTGAGCTACACCATGAAAAATGATAGAAAAGGTTTGCAAATTACAATGAGCTAGTTCTTTAATCACTTCTAGTTTTGAAAGTGAATGTAGCATAGATTCACCTATAAATCAAACATTATCTAACACAGTTCTTGATTTTTTTTTTTTTTTTTTTTTTTTTTTTTTTTTTTTTTTTTTTTAATGTAAATGTTCCTAAATATCATGTATTCTTTGTAGCCATCGTTTTTGATTTTTTGCCGACTAATCAACGGGGTTTGGGCACACCATCACACAAACACAAACTCAGTAAACACCTCCCCTCATTTTTTTGGAAAGGTTGGATGGTTAGTTATGACATTAGAGTTGTTTGCACTTAGATAAAATTGAACTTAAGACCCCTCACATTTTATTGATGATAGTCACAACTCACAAGTATTTTAGCAATAGGCCACCCCATTGTGGTTTAGAGGCCACTTCAGAGTTGTTCAATATCTTGTTACTAAATCAATCGAATTCAATTCAAATATAATATGCAATCTACTAAAGATTTCACGAATTAAGGAAACTATAGCAAACTTTGTTCTATCTAATATGATGTCATAAACATAGGGTATATTTGGAATCAAAGGTAGCAATTTTAACTCATTCACTTGTAATTATAGGTTGATTTGAATGTATAGCAGCCTCTTAATCAGTTTTTTTTTTGGGTAAAAGGTCAAAAGACCCGGTAAATATATTACTCCAGAAAACGTTTAAGTACAAAGGATATGGGTGAATCCTATATCTCAGCCTGTTATATAGGCGGAAAAGCTGCACAACATCTGGAAAGATTAAAGCCTCTTAATCAGTTAATTTATAAAGTTTTAGGACCGTTCTAATAAGACATAGACATATTTGCAAACATGTATAACAGATTGATTTTCATAAAACTAAGCAAAAGCATATGGATTGGTAACTGGTAATTGGTATCTAAATGGGACTATAGATGGTTTTGACATGTTGCGTCTAACTCGCTATAGTACCCACAAGCTCAAAGTAAGTTCGGATCTCATCATAAAACAAAGATCGAAGTCATCATCAGGCAATGATTTTAACTAGATTTGTTAGACGGTAACAAGTTTCATTATTAACCGATTTATGTGAGACGAGTTATTACAAACTTATACACTTTAATTCTTGTTGTCCCATCGACCGCGCCATGAGAGGGTATGCTTTATTACCATGTGTACCTTCAGCATGTTAATCATAAGTAATATTAACATATAACCACCTCAATGAATCAATGTTATGGTTCAACAATAATTCGACAATTACATTAGCAACTACATCATTTATATGCAATTTATGGAGCTGGTTATTTATGGAAAGTAAAAGTAATTATGGCCGTAAAAAGAAAGTATCCCCTGCATGGAGTGTACAAAGGTATAAATGAAAAGAGAATCTTTTTTTTTACTGTGGGAATGAATGTAGGGTGTATTGAATGATCTGAAATATATGAGATTGATTTTTATTTCATTTTTAAATTTTGAGTTTGTATCTTTCTTCACTTCTCAGCAATCAATCAAAACTCTGAAACCCTTCTTGTGGGGTTCTCTTGCAAACAAGATTCCTCCAATCTATATCCATAATACCATTTGTTTTGTGTCTTTATCTTTCAATAAAATCGAATACAGATGTGCATCGATATCTTTACTATATATGTAAAAAAAAGTAAACAAATAAATCTTTGCTTAAAACTTAACAATTTAAAAATAAGCAATGTTCAATCATTAAATTACTCTTTTAAAAGTTAAATTTCAATCTTTTGTTTATATCCCACATAAAAATAAGCAATAGTCCGGGTCTTGACGGTGGAGATCGGAGCCTAGAGGTCGTGCCACAGATGAACTCGGTGAGCTAATTCAAAATCTAAGTACGTTGTGTCTGAAGGAAGAAAGTACTAATGGTTGGCGATGGACTTTAGCGGTTACCGGGATATTCATCGTTAAGAAGTTATCTCACCTCATTAATCAAAAGTTGTTGGGACCTTTTAGTTTGGGCCGTAATCATTGTTGGAATATTGGGTTCCCTAAGATCAATGTCTTTATGTGGAGAGTCGCGAATAACAGGTTTCTAACATTCTCGGCTTTGTCTGCGAGAGGGATTTCCATGTGTCCTATTTATGTCCCCTTTGTGAGCAGGTTGTTGAGTCTATTGACCATATTTTTTGTGACTGTGTGATTGTTAAGCGTATTCTTGAAAAATGTTGGTGATGGTGGAAAGTAGCTGCCCCACATCAAATTGGCATAAAAAATGTTGTCTTTCAATCTTGAAACGGGAGTATTATAATAGATTTTTAATTTTTTTATTTTTTTTTATTTTTTTGAAACATAACATGATCCAAAGTAACCTTGCGTTACTTCTCATATACATTTTTAAAGTTATGTTAAGATTCAAACTCTGGAACTATTTTTATATTAAAGTAGACTCAAAGAGCTTTTTAACAATAGGTGGCATGACCTATAACGAGCCACGAATTATTTTATACAAAATTATGATGTTGACCGAGTACCGGAATTCATCACAACCGCGGCTAAGAATCACAGCCGCGGCTGCAGACCTCAGAAACCCCCACAAATGGCTCCTAGCCGTGGCTAAGAACCACAGCTGCGCCTGGGGGCCTCAGAACTGCAAAACACTTTATTTTTTACCCATGAAATTTTTATGACATGAAATTTTACAAAAAATAAACATACCTAGAGTTTTACAAACTTTAAGCATAAGTGAAAGCTTGTTTTCGGGGTTGTGCCAAACACCCTTTTAAAACTACTAAACAAGACTAAGACACAAAGTTTAATACATAAACCAACATAGCTTGTTTCTAAACTGAATATCCACATGTTTAGGGCGTTCACAAGCTAAATATCAGAAAGAAAGTATGAGATACTCGTCACATATGAGACGAGCATGCCCGTTCAGCCATTCCCACAAACTTCCTATTTCAGGCTTCTCACTCGAACTTGGCATCAAGTACGTACATGAGACATGTAAACTGAGAACGGTAAGTCAAAGAGACTTAGTGAGTAAACGGAACTAAATTAAAATGGCGAGCGTTTTCTAAACACCAACCCGCCTATTATATAAATGAGTCAAAATGTGGAATTTTCATACTAATGCCATTGAGTGCTACTAACATCCTCAAATCCAACTTCTACTTGGATTCCTGACAATAAGATGATATCTAATCATCTTAAGTTACTATTACTATCAAATCAAATTTCTAATTAGATTGCTAACATGAAGATGATGTCTAATGATCATCTCACACTAACTAGGCGATATTTAATTGTCACTTTACATGTCTTGATATCTAATCATGCTATCTAACTAGACGATATCTAATAGTTTCATATCATGTCGTGATATCTAATCACATCGTGCTAGCTAGATGATATTTAATCGTCACATTAACATGTATAGAATTCCCTAGGCGGTGAGTACTCATATGGGGCCTTTACCATCCTCTTGCACGGATGCAATCCGGGCTGATGAGGCGAAAAATGATCCGTTTTTAGGGGGTCATTTAAGCCCGGAATTGAATTTATTTGATCAAATATTGCCCTAAATCGTTCCTTTTGTGATTTTAGGTACTTTGGGAGAGAAATCTGGAAAAGGAAGCAATTCAGACGTTTTTGGAGCATAAAAGTGAAGAAAACGCCAAAGACTTAATTTTCCATGCCGGGAACAGTGTGTGACGGCGTCAAGAGGAAGAATTTGACGGCGTCAAGAGTAAAGATCATGACGACCCAGTACAGAAATGAAGGCGTCACAAAGTAGAGCGTCAAGAGTTAAATGTGTGACGGCCTGCAATAATGGAATACATGACGGCGTCAGATGTAGATCAAGGCAGTCCGAGAATTATTTTGGCGGCGAGATGACAGCGTCACAAGTTTGTTCTTGACGCCGTCAGCCTCTAATATCTATATATAGTTTTCTAATTTTCATTCATTAAAAAAAAGGGATAAGTTTGGAGAAACCCTAAGGCCGAACCATATACGAATTTTACAGCTTTTCAAGGGTTTTCAACCCTTGGATCCTTACATATGTTATTGAGATAAGTTTTTGCTTAATTCAATCAATATGTCTATGTGTTGGTTGTCTATATCTTGTGCTTGTCTTAATTCCACCATGCTAGGCTAGATTTATCTTGTGTTTGCTTAGATCTAATGAAACCTAGATGTTGATTATGTGTTGATTACTTGTTTATGGTTGTGTTGGATGAATGATTTCAATGTTAGGCTTAAGAAAACTGGCAGATCTCCAAATGGTAACATGCTTGAACGTCTTAGGAAACATAAACCGATGTGTACTAGGTTTTATTGGTTGTATTTAATGCATGAGTAAATTCTAATGATCCCATGTTAGGAGCTTCTTGCAGGCTCGACATAGGAGTGAAGTAGGCACTCATAGGATTGGGGAAGTAAGTACGCCACCCTATGAATGGTATTAAGGAATACAATCTGTCATTCACGCAACTATAACAAGTAATTAACGTGTAAAAGATATCTAGGGAGTAGTGAAATCTAAGTAAACACATTTCTCCCACTTATTGCTCACAACCTTAGATTAATATAGTTTATTTTCATTTTTAGTATTTTATTTTGATTGCATCTTTAGTATTGGGTTAGTTGACTAGCAACTAATTCCGCCCCATATTCTTCAAAACCCGAGATTTTTACTTGCTTTCTAAAAAAATATAAAAATACAAAAAAGAATCATCCCTCATCTCTAGAACTAGTATTTAGGTTTTCTAATCCTAGCGACACTATTCCTAGCTGAACGATCAATCCCCCGGTACTTGTCACTATACTATACTACAACGATCAGGTACACTGCCTGGTGGGGGTTGTAAGCTTCTCAAGATCTCTTGAGAAGTAAAGCCTGGTGCGATCCCTACGCATTACGGGCATCACATGCTTATACAAGAGATTTCTAATGAATCCCGTTCATAGGTGCATAAAGCACGGGTCATCCCCATTTGGACGCTATAAAGGGAATTTCATGTTTCGCTTATCTAAGGCACTCTATATAACAAATGGCACCTCATACGTGCACACTTGACATGACTAATGATACTTCTTGTAATGATCCTTAATTTGGCTATTTTTTTGCTATATTCGAGTCTAACATAACATATGATATTCGGCTATCTTCGAATCTAGTATAACATGTAATATTCGGCTGTCTCCGAATCTATATAATTGGCTAATTTTTTGGCTATTTTCAAATCTTGAGATAAGTTATACTTACTCGGCTATTGCCAACTCTACATAACATATCACTATCGGCTATTTCCGAATCTTTATAAACATAACATATATCGGATATTTCCGAAACTAAGCTATTAAACATGGTTCAACTATTACCAAAACTACATATAAATGTGCTAAATCATGTATAACAACCAAAACATGAAACTAATTCGTTACTCACCTTATTCGTGGGCTAGGCCCTCCGCTTGCATCCAACGAGCATTTAAACATATAGTCACAACATGCTAACATTAAAACTCTTTATACTAAGCATATAACCTATGAACTTGTTTCAAGAATGACTAACTTAATCATATGGGGTTCTTATGGCCTTGTGCCAAACACCCATAATACATCATAAATAGTTTTAACATAATTTCTAAACTACTTTACAATAATCATCCGGTCACAATTTCTAACATAAAACATCTTAACATGATTTCTAAACATCATGTTTAATTATAGCACCAAAACTAGGTTTATAAACCTTCATTAATCACAACCCTAAATTAACATAAACTTAAACTAGGGCTTAAAAATTACTAACCTAGTTGGGAAGTTGTTTCTAGCACTTGCATGAAGTTAGGAATGCATCAAAATCACCAATTATTACTCCATAAATCCCTCCTTGAATGATGTTCTTAGCATAATGTGGTGATATGGAATTCCATCGCTTTTATTAGCGCTCCACGTCTTATACATACAAACACATATATGTTTGTGAGAAAAATTGTAAAATACTTAAGGATAATAACTCAAGGGTATATTGGTAATTTTCTATACTTAAAGGTCGTTAGTCCCTGTCATTAAATCCTTTGCATCATTAGTCCTTTTTCATTAATTATTTTGCACTGGAGGTCATTAATTCTTATAAAACCGACGGGAAGACTTTTCTAAATATTCTAATGCCATTAAAAATACTATTCTGACTAATCTGTAAGTTTGGGGTGTTACAATTTTTTTGCACTGTCCGAATCTATGTTGGTTGTCAAGGCGCTTTAATGTGTGATCTATGTTCCTTGGAGGTCGGTTTGGTAGTGGCAGAACCGTGTTGTTCATTCCAACGAAGACGACATAAGGGTCATTCTTCTTGAGGATATTTTTACACATGTTCAACATATTTCTCTTATGTGGTTTTAAATAGGTGTCGAAATATGAGCTTGGCTTGGGATAAATGGGTGTTGTCGCCTATAAAGGTATTTGGTTAGTTGTTATTTCTTGGGTGATCTTTATGTCTTGGTTCTTTTTCTTGTAATTTCTATTCTTGGGCTTCCGTCTCGGAAGTCCCCGCCCTGTATTATTTTGGTTTCCCTTTCGTGAGGTGGTTTTCAATGCATTGCGTTTCCAAAAAAATTAAATAGTTGCCCTAATAATATTTTCACTGAAAAAAGAATATATACATGACAACTCTTGGCAATCATATTTGAATATAGTTTCTATAAAATAAAGGAGGCTGTTTTTTATTTAATCCCAGCAATAATAATTTTTAAAAATTTATTCGCAAACTCTACTATATAAGACATCATATTTCAAAATTAATACAATGTTTCAATTTCAGTTTCACTAAATGTTTTATATGTTTTTTGATACATTTTAAAAATTGTTCTTTGAGTTGAATTTTTACAGGTTACAAATTTTCTATTATTTTGACAATATATTCAAATGCATCTCATAACTTTTAGTCTTTGATCAACCATTGTCGTTAGGACGTGTCGTACGGGTTAATCAACATTTCGGTTATCAACACTTTGCGATCAAACTAGCTACAACACCTATGGGTGTAGATTATATATGAGATACAAATGAGATTGTTATACTTATTGTAGTAAGAGCAATATCAATGCGTCTAAGACCACATGCACGTGTCTATCGTTATAACACCCACCTGAATCAACGAGTTTTCATATTAAACTATGTTGGTGATGAAGAGAAAAGCTGATGTGTCGATAAGTTTATGGTGAATGATGTTGGCCTTCACTACAACCAGCCTTAACTTTTTAAGTTTTGTTTGGAAGAATTTCCAAAAAAGACCCATTTTTCACTTATTGGTTCATTTTCTAGTAAAAAAAAGTGTTTTCTAAATTTAGTCTTGTGCGACCGCTAAATTGTACGACTTCATAGAATTCTCGACACGTGTCCAAAAGTTGGTGGGATGTTTTTTGCTAGATCAATGTGACGTTTTGTGCGACCAAGTTTCTTTTTTACTAGACCGACATGACATTTTTGTCTTATTAAAAAGTGAGGCCCACTTTTCTAATAAGATAATACACATTTTTCAAAAAAGAAAAAAAATATCAATAGTGGGTCCCACTTTTCTAATAAGTCAAAAATGTAATGTCGGTGTAGCAAGAAAAACAAAATACTTGGGTTGCACAAAACGTCACTTCGGTATCGCAAAAAACATACCACCAACTTTTTGATACATGTCGAGAAATCTATGAAGTTGCACGATTTAGCGGTCGCATACCGATAAATTTGAAAAATATTTTTTAATAGAAAGTGAACCCAAAATGAAAAATGAGCAAGTTTTGGAAATTTATCATTTGTTTATTCTTTGATAAGAAAGAAGTTAGATATGTATCTATACAGGGGCAAGTTATTTGGACCTTATATAGGGAGGGTTTTCAATCATTGCACGAATTGTCGGTTTATTTGATATGTATCACAAATTGTACGGTTTGAGCAAACCCCTTCTGATATGACAATATAAGGAGGGTTTGTATAATACAACCATCTATATATAGATGGCATGGACATAACTCTCACTAGGCATATGTTTGCAATACATATCATAAAAAGACAGAAAACAAATACTCCGTATATAGTATTAGTTGGGTACAGACACATAATTCATGCATTATGCATAAAAGTCATTACCATGCATTTTATTGGTCAGAAAAATTATTCATCTACCGGTGGGGAAACCAATGTAATGTTATTGGCTGCAACACAATACACTTGCTAAACATAGAAAGGCAGATTATGACTCTTTACCAGATTTTTCATGCATTCAATAACCCTAATTTGTGAAAGATAGGCAACCTAATTTTGGAGTCACAAGTTGGCATGGGATTGTACTTTATGACTAGAATTTATTAAGCATTTTTTTTAAATATAAATTTATTAAGCATTAATTCTTCCCTTTTCATATTGATTAACTATCACAATTTGCTCCTTGAAAATGGTATTGGTGACATGGGAATGAAATTCTTGAAAATAATTGAAGATTTCAAGAATGTTATAAAGAAAATTGAAAATGTTGAAGAATACAGGCCAACATAATTTCATAACCATATTAATTATTCAATAAAAATAATTCAAGTGGCTCAAACTTCCCATCACCACTCATTTCCAAGTATTGTCATCTAGTCTTTGCATGTGTGTTGTTGTGTACATATTGCATGTGTGTCAATGTTGGTTGGTCTGTTTTTAGTAAATTAGATTATATAAGTTGTCGTTATTTGCTTTCTTTTGTTAAGATTTCCCAAGTCTCTTTTAGCTCGGCTAGCTTTGTGGTGCCATGGCTTCTTCAAATGATCTTTTGCAAAACTTTCACCTAAAACCCTAATGTGTTAGAAGTTCGGGTTAAACTGATTATCCCGAATAAAGCTTAAACTCGAGCTTACCTAACATGGTTCGGATCCACGGATTAATCATAAATCGCATCCGAGTATCTTTGACACGCCCAAATATACACTCGGTATATATACTGACTTGAATTTTGAAAATTAGAGGAAAAAACAAGGTACGTGTGTGCAAATGTGCAAATGGCCAAAATTGTGAACCAATGGCTAGTACTTTGGGCCAACATTTCATATCATGAACAAAAAGACATAATAGTATGACAGACACCCGTATATATATCAATCCTGACTTTCTTCAAAGGTCCAAATAAGTTTTTTTTTTTTTTTTTTTTTTTTTTTTTTTTTTTTTTTTTTTTTTTAATTCTTAAATCATGTTAAAATTTAAATATTAGGTGGATTTTATTTTCTAAAAAAACAAAAACTTTCTTGTCAATCAAAACACACAACAAAAGTAAATGGTGTCCAATCTCATTTCACTATCCTTCTATCTTTATCTTTATGTCATAGAGAAATGTTATATTGTCTAATCTTTTACCATACTTTCTCATCAACTATAACTAAAGAAAACTGATATTAAAATACTATGTTCTTATCTTAAGGTTTTTGTAGGCGAGATATTCATGATATCCAATGAAGCTAAAATGCAAACAAAGACAAAGTCTGGAACACACACTAATCATGTTGTTTTGAATAAAATCAGTAGACCCAATGACCCATAAGATATCTCATCTATTTGACTATTTATATGAGTGACTAGAAGTGTTAGTTTATCTCTATATTTGAATTTAAAATTTTTAACCAACCGACTTAGCTCAGTTGGCCACCTAAGTTCTTTCTGGAGCTTGGGGAGGAATTTTACCCGGTTTCAGGTTTCGCAAGTGACAAAGAAAATCTGGATTTCCCTCTTACTGCGAAGCCGTGAGTTCTAGGGGTTTCCTTTCGCGGGTCTCTTCTAGTGGTTCGGGTCCCGGGGCCTGCCTGTTTGGATGGTTTAACTTGGGGATCGGATTTCAAGTATGGTGTCGTTCTCTCTCTCTCTCTATATATATATATAATTGAAATCTTTATTTCTTCTATGTGAGTGACTGGTAATGTTGATTTCTATATCAGAAAATTATAATTTCCTGTCTACCTCTTACTGTGGATACAATAATATTTGATTTTATGTTTTCTTTACAGAAAAATTCAACTTTTTGACAAATGTGGCCATATGGGTGACTGAAGCAAAAGTAACTTACAAAATCTTAAATTAATCACATATGCTTAACTTTAATCCAACAATATTACCAACGATATGGAGTCTGCCCCCCTTTAAGTTAAAGCATAAGCACTCAATTAAACAATAAATCCTTAAAGATTTTCTTGATCCCAAGAATAAATAAAGAATTACTCCGTAGCATCCAAAGATGAGTGAATCGAATTTTAAACATTAATCTTCTTTTTGATAAAGCGTTGTGCATCGATTTCACCTAAACAGTTAAGTTACATGCCTTCGGCTCCTAAAGGTACCTTAGTTCTCCATAGGCGTCTAAAGGCAGAGTGGAGTGAAGGCATTCTCCTGAGAGAAGCCTGCTAGCTAACTATGGTAAGATCAGAAGAGATGATTTTAGGTAAAACTTAGTTCTTTGTAATCCATCTATACCAATAAATCTACGTGTATCAATCCTAGTAGGTATCATCGAAACTTATATGAGCCTTATAGCAAACAACATGTTTAATATTTTCATAGCAGAACGAGCACTACGTACTGCTCTAAAATTCGATAACGGTACAATTATAATAAAGTTTCAATCCTTAATTATGCACCATGGTTGGTCTTTTGAGTTGTACCTTATCAAAAGGGTGGTCAGATGCATGTAAACAATAAAGTTTTGATCTTTGAAGTAAAACAAATCTCACCAAAGGCAAAAGGATGTACATTTCCTTTTTGACATTTTTTTTGGCACTCCTTTTTAAACTATATCATGGTGAAACCCCTCATCAAATCTCATGCGATTTCACTTTTTGCAACTTTGAACATTATTTGAATATGAAAGCCACTTACCCATTTTAGGAAATTTTACTTTTATACTTTTGGAAGATTAATTGGTAACACGGACCTTTCAAGTAATATTTAGAGTAATTTGCACACATACACACATATAGATATGTTTTTTAGAGGATAAATATATGTATCTACTAAATAATTCCTTCCATATTAAAATTATTGTCTCGAGACAAAAAAATACGTACACGTACACGTGAATATCATGTACATTTTTGAATATCATGTTGTTTTGGATAAAAAATGTACACTTATATTTATTGGCCTAATTCACATGAATATCATGTACATTTTTGAAGCTAACTCAGCGAATGGGTTCCATATGAGTAAAGGGAAAACATCACACATGTGACCAGCCTACAACTTTATATAGAAGCCTTTATGATGAGATACATTTTCGAGATGCCAAATTAGTTGTGTTGCTATTTGCATACAAAGGCCTTTTCTTTGTAATGGCTTAAATTTTGTTTGAAAGCGAGTAGCAAGAAGCTAGAACAAACGAAATTTACATTTTAAGGTTGCAAGGACACTTTGGATCTATGATCCAAGCATACCAAACAGAACAAAATTTCGAACATCTCTATGTATGATCCAAGCAAATGGAAGAGTCTTGACTTCATCTGGTAAAGACCATGTATTTAGGTTTGAAAATTGTTTTAGTTTTTCGAAATTCCAAAATTTTCAAGAAATTGGTACGATAAATTTTAAACTCCGGATTAGTCATTTATCACTAACACAAGAACTAATCACATAAATCACAATCATAGCATAAGTTCAAACTTTAAGTATCACTAAATTTTATCACACAAGGAAATAATGGAACTATATAATCTACTAATATATCAACTATTGGTACTTTAATTCGTTGTAATAAAAAGTAATAGCAATTTTGTCTATATGTGAATACATGTGTGTTTGTGTGTGTAAGAGATCTTGACAGACATCACAAGAACTCAAATTCAACATGTGTTACATTTACAAGAAATTAAAATGGTGATTTAATTACTTTCTAGAAATAAACATTGAAAAATAAGAATTCTAATGACATTTTAATCATAAACCAACACTAAAAAAATAATATTAAAACCTCAAAAACATGATGAACAAGGAAGACAGAGTTCAAAAATAGAAATACATACCAAATATCATGCTAATTAAGAATAGATCTAGGAATCTGTTGTTAATTCTAGCTTTGTGTACGTTTTGATCCTCGTTTTATCTTCCCACAGCTTTATTGAACTGCGACAACTGAAATTTTTGCAGTTCAAGAAAGCTGTGGAAGAATAGAAAGAGCACCATTGTTCTTGTTAGTTGAGACCCTAATTAGGGTTCATAAAAACACACTCAGTATATGTATTATTTATTGTGTGTGTGTGTAAGGACAGTGGAGAAGAGAGATGAGATGGAGGATTATAAAGGAAATGAGGTCTTTTTTTTTACCACCAATCCCAAGAAGAATATTGTGTACACAAACTCTGATCATACCCCACTTTCTTTCTAATCTCTTTTTTCATTTACTATTTTTTGAACAATAACCTACTCCGTATTTAACTTTTTCTTTATGTTGTTTGGGTGGTATTCTAAAAACCGGTCCTTATGTTGGTAAAAATTAATCATGTGTAGTTTAATGGATAGTTTACGATTTAAGTTTTTACAATTAGACTACAAATCTCTACACTTAGCAAAAATTTTACAAAGTAGATCTACCATAGCTAATTGAGATAATCAGTGTGTGCGCACAAAGATAACCAAAAATCCGTACGTACAAGTGTCATATAATATATCATTAAAAAAACTTACGTTATACAAAACCTCAGGTTTTAAAGACAATCGAGCTTCACCTGAAACTTGATAATATGTGCCTAACGTGTGCCTATACGACAATACCGTCGATCGTATGTCATAACTATTTAAAAAGGAACTTTATTTTTGCTATAGAAAGATACACATGTGATCATCACATGGTCTAGTTGAACAATCTCACTCATTAACCTAACTTCAATACATGCATTTTCATATAGATACTCCAAAACTTATAAGTAGTTTTTATACTAATTACAACACAGTTTGCAAACCAATACCTATAAATTTCTAGCAAAACATGTGATCAGCAATAGGTTTGTAACATATATAGCTTGTTCAAAAAAGAAATAAATAGCAAGATCCGATTAGAAAATGGATGATTATTGAATTCAAGTAGATCAATGGATATGTGGTGGCACATACCTGTCAGTGATGACATCTCATCATTTAACTCACAGTTTATACTTTGTAGGACATTTGTTAAATGTTACTATACCTACACGCGAATTTTGGTGTGCGTTCCTCACACCTATTGTCACAAAATTAAAATCAACCTTTTTAACTGCGCTGTTTTTTCAAGTATGTTATTCCGAGAGAACGTGTTTATTTGTAGCTACTGATGTTTGAATCTATGTCCTTTTGTAATGATATCAAAATGCCGTACCATGCATTAAATAGACCACATTGGTGACAATAATTTTCTGTTCAGTAAATGCTGAATCAAAACTAGTTGATGACCGGTTATAGGTATGTTTAGCGAAATGAGCTGGGGTAGGGGCTGGGGATGAGGCTTATTATTGTAAAATTCCTAAAAATGATATAATTAAATGAATTTTTGTATATGTTAGATATTTTTATAGTTAAATAGGTAATTTATTCTTCAAAAGCCCCGGACTAAAGTTTTTAGCCCTTTTTATGAGGCTAAAGTTTTTAGCCGACTTATTTTATAATCCATTTCATAAGTCCCATGACAAACGAGACTTATTTTATTAGCCGACTTATTTTAAAATCCCAAGGCCTTATAAGCCATTCGCCAAACACAGCCTATATCTTTTGTGCCAAATTAATATTCTATATTTCTGTTTTGAGACATATCTAATTTAATTGTCCACTACTAAAAATAAATAAAGAAATTTGATTGAGTTTACCATATTACCCTTACTTGAAATTATGATTACAAATTTTAAATAAGATATTAATTAATTAACTAATGGTAAAATTGCCGTTCTGCTAAAAAAAATAAGAAAGATAAAGCAGTAATAATTATGTTTTTCTTAAATTGTGCTATTTATGTTTTTTGTTAGGGGATTATTATTTTGAGACAGTTGAAACAGGGCCACCCTTTTGTTTCCCATTGTTTTTCTAGTGGGTTGGGAATTACAGTTGAAACGCGACAATCTTTTTTTTTTTTTTTTTTTTTTTTTTTTTTTTTTGAGAGAGAAGGGATAAAAGATGGTGGCTAGGTCGACAAGTAACATAAATGCGGCGGTTCAAAGTAATCGATCAAGGATCTGACCCACTTTGATACGACGAGTGGTATGCCCAGCAAATTAATTTATTTACAATCAATTTTATATTGAGTATGTATAATGAAATCCTCTTTTACAATATTACAAACTAAAATGACCCGCTTTTTTCTGATAATAAACTGTGGAAAGAATATTCATAAACCTTGAACCAACATAAAACGAGTTGTAATAAAGAACCCGAGTGACCTACATCCCTTGTGCCGTCTCAGCTTTATCGATCTCATAAACTAAGTCAACGACCTATTTGTTGTAATAAAACAACTTACATCTCCATTTTTTTTCATTTTCAGTTTTTAACTATAAAATGGAAACTTCATTCAAAATAAAAAACATTACATAGTAATTCAAATAAAATTTAAAAAACATACAAAAAGTAAAAAACACTACATGAAAAAAAATCGTCCTATTTGTTTTTAACATGCATCCAAACAATTTTAGCACTATTTTGATTTTGTATTTGTCCCGCTATTTTAAACAAATCCGAATGAATATCGTAATATTTTCAAGATTTTTCTTTTAGAAAATCTCAATCAAAGCACGTTTTTCTTAAGGAATGTCTTTAGTTGTGCTCACTCACAGCTGCATCGATAATCGCTTGCATATGAATGTTCCATCAACTTGTTTCATTACTTCAGTTTTGATTTCCTCGATGGTATATGAAAGAGAACAATCTATAAGATTTTTGGTCAAAAAATTATTTTGGTGTGTATCAAACTCGGTTGTCCGAGCGACCTTTTCATTGTTTTTTCACCCAACCGATTTCTCCCGACCTCGTGTAACAACCGACCAACCGAGACTTCTCCGGACCAACCGACCTATTCCCCTTATTACAACTAGTCTAACTTAACCTATCACATTGAACATTCCGACCGACAGAGGCGCAGCTATGTAGGGGCGGGGAGGGGCGCCCGACCCCCCGAAATTTTTTTGCGATGTAGAGGGTATATAGTTTTCGTGTAGAAAAATTTCGGTATATTCGGTTTCGACCCCCCATTTTAATTGTGAATTTTTTTGTATACATTAAGCAATAAAATTTTGATCCATTACATTTTACATAAGCCCATCTACCCAAACTAAAATCCATTAATAAACCAAATCCCAAACTAAAATCCATTATTTATTTACTTAGCCCATTAAAAAAAAAGAAAAAAAAAAAAGAAACCGGAACAAACTTACAAACCCTCCCCCAATCGACCCTCATCTCCTCCCACAGTCTCTCCTTCCTGCCTCCTGGCTCCTCACTCCTGCAGTCTCGCCGGCCACCACAGACCACCGCCGACGGCCGACCACCACCTCAGCGGCCCTTCTGGTCAGGTTTGTTGTCTTTAAATCTATTATCTACTTGTCTTTTATTTAGGGATTTAGTAGATTTTAGGGATTTAGTAGAATTGTAGAAATTAGGAGTGTATCAACCTAAGCTTGAAGAGTATAAGCCTAGAGGTCCAAAGAATAATCTTCGTTGATTTAAATTTGCTTGGTTTGGTATGTTCCCTAATTGGTTAGAGTATTCTCCAACAACACACAATGCTTATTGTTTTCTATGTTAAAGGTTGAAAGGCTGAACTCTAATTTCCTCAATGAATCAAACCAGGTACCAACCGTTTGTCTCATTTTTATTGTTTAGTTGTCTTGGACAAATGTTTAGTTTTTTAGTGATTGAAACTTTTTTTTTATAACAATAGTATTTAATTTTTGACCCGACCCGAATCGAATCACCGACCCTGATGCGTGGGAATCGCACCTTGCTTTACCTCTCGAGGGATCTCACGAGGCTTACAACCCCCACCAGGTAGTGTACCTGATCGTTGTAGTATAGTATAGTGACAAGTACCGGGGGATTGATCGTTCAGCTTGGGAATAGTGTCGCTAGGATTAGAAAACCTAATTAATAGTTCTAGAGGTGGAAGATGATTATTTTTGTGTTTTTGTATTTTTATAAAAGCAAGTAAATCTCGGGTTTTGAAGGAGTGGGCGGAATTAGTTGCTAATCAACTAACCCAAAACTAAGATGCAATCAAAATAAAATAATAAAAATGAAAATAAACTAATATTAAACTAAGGTTGTGAGCAGTATGTGGAGAAATTGTGTTTACTTAGACTTCATTACTCCCTAGATATCTTTTACATGTCAATTACTTGTTATACTTGTATGGATGACGGATTGTATTCCTTAATACCATTCGTGGGGTGGCATACATAACTCCCCAACTCTATGAGCTCTTATCTCCTCCTACACCATGACCCAGCACAACTATAGGGATTGTAAACAGTGGCTCATGCATTAAATACAACCAATAAAGACCTAGTACGCCTCGGTTCATGTTTCTTAAGACGTTCAAGCATGTTACCATTGGAGATCTGCCAGTTTTCTTAAGCCTAACATATAATATCATTCATCCAAGAACAAGAATAGACAAGTAATCAACACATAATCAACATCTAGGTTTCATTAGATCTAAGCAAACACAAAGAAAATCTAGCCTAGCATAGTAGAATTAAGATAAGAACAAAAGATAAACAACCAACACATAGACATATTGATTGAATTAAGAGTATACTTATCTCAATTACAATGCAAGGTCTCAAGGGTTTGGAACCCTTGAAAAACCTGTAAAAGAGGCACCAAAATCGTCTTTAGGGTTTCACCAAAACTTCTCCTTCTTTTTTAATGAAAAAACTAGAAAACTATATATAGGAAAATCGTCTTGACGGCGTCAAGAGTTAAATCTGACGCCGTCAACTCGCCGCCATAAACTTCCTCGGACGCCCTAGATCCACTTGTGACGGCCTATGTGACGCCGTCACCACCTACGGTAAATTAATCTTGGCCACTTTGACGCCGTCATCTCTCCATCTGACGCCGTCACCAGCTACGGTAAAATATTCATCTTGTCTTGACGCCGTCAAGAGTAACCCCTTGACGCCGTCACCTTGTATTTCCAGCTTGGATTTTTGGTACTTTGTCGTTTTCTTCACTTTATCTTCCAAAAACGTTCAAAATAGCCTTTTTTCCAGAATTCACTCTCCAAACACCTAAAATCACAAAAAGAACGATTTAGGGCAATATTTGATCAAATAAAGTCGGATTCGGGCTTAAATGACCCCCTAAAAACGGATCATTTTTCGCCTCATCATATACCCTTACACTTGCGATTTGCTTGTCCTCAAGCAAATGAGCTTTTATGCTACTCAAAAGACAAGTTAGGGGTCATTTAACACTAATATAAAAGTAATTACAACAAATAATCGTTCCACTAAAGACCAATAGACAAGCACGGAAGTCATATACAAGCACCTCACAAATAGTGTTTAGATACTCACATCTCTCGGGTGTAATAAAGTAATATAACATTATGGAAATGGAAGATATCTCTCACTACCTGTCATAGCAAAATAGATTACCATAGGCTTGGGAAAGGATCAAACCTCCACCACATGGCGTAAGCACCTAGGATAAACTATCAAAGAGGTCTTTTTAAAGGGTTATAACGTTAGGTGTAGGGATATGAATTACACGGTTTTGTTGGATAAAGGGAATTTTACTGGTGGCGAGTTAACAATCTTGGTTAATTACATGTACAAGATGGCGTTGCTAAGCCTAGACTAGACTCGACTTAAGCTAATAAATGAAAAATAACAAAAACATAGAATGAAAACGGGATGGTAGTCCGTATGATTTTTTTTTTTTTTTTTTTTTTTTTTTTTTTTTTTTTTTACATACATTCTTACCCTACCATCCAAAATAATACATCATAGGGGTATAAGCATTCCCCTTACACTTGAATCTTTACATACTTTACATTAAACTAATCTAATGACTCGAATTAAGAAAATCAAAACACTTGGAGCACTTTTAAGATTAACGTACATATGGGGGTAATAATATGATGTTCTTCCCCATTACTCCATAAATTAAGTACTTACCCATGAGTCCCAATCGTCCCAAAACAATATGTACAAGGATATGACTCGACTTAGCAACCATGTAATCAATTAGAAAGTTAACTTAGGGTTTAACAAATAACAATAATGCACTAAAAATGAGCGCATACACGGAAGGCTAAGGCGATTTGGGTGTACATTTAAGTGGGGTGTAACAAATTCTTCCTTTAAGTAAAATGCTTAAAGTTAGAAACGAAAAGATAGGCTCGGAGGGGTGTACTAGGGGTATCGTGTACTAAAAATGAGTACAACGCTAAGGGTGTGGGAAAAATTAGTTGACTTAACTAGCCAAGTAATATGACTTAAATGGTCAAGTAATTATAATACAGGTTTAACACAAGGGTGATCCTAATGCCTCTTATCATGTAGTAAATCCTACCACACGAATGTAGTCTCACTAGCGGTCTCGGGATGCATCACTAACGCAAGTTCTAGAATCTAAATGCTACCGGTACACTCATAAGCACTAATAGTAAATGCTTTTCCTATCAAATCTAAAGGCGAACCTCACATTTTTGGGTGGAAAATTTTTCTGAATATACGGTTATGTGCTAGTCATACAACCTCCTATCCATGAGACTCTTGCTATGGCTAAAGTTTCACTCCTAAATGTTGTAAAAAATTTTAAATTTGGCGCTAAAATTACACTAACAAGTATTTCTCATAGTTTTATTACTCATCTACTATCAAACAAAACAAACTCAAGCGAAAGTGCATATGTAAGGTATCATCTTTTTACCCTCCCCTTACACTTAGGATGAACATTGTCCCCAATGTTCAAATAAAGAATGTAAAAGTTAAAAGTAAAAAGAATGAAATCAAATACTCCCCTGATTCGCTCGGTATGGATTTTGGGTTGGCCAGGTTAAATCTTCCTCCAAGAAAATGAACAATCAAAGCTTCCCATCCAGAATATAAATCATCTTCTTGTCTTAAATAACCTGTAGATCCTGACAAAAGTAGACAAGGCAACCTCGCGTAAAATCGGCGGCATCCTATATAAGTTTCTAAATCCTAGAAAACAAAGTAAGATATAATGCTTGTGGAATGAAGTTTGCAGATTTCCTGGAGATTATAAAACTTAATAAATCACAAAAACCATAAGACTCCGTTAGAAAAACAAAACTGGTAAAATTTCCAGATTTTTGACTCCTGACGCCGTCAAGAGCAATTGCCTGACGCCGTCAGAATGGACCTGCAGAAATCTTTATGTTAAGTTTCCGGAAAATTTCTGGAAAAATCTTGTCCTACTTCCTGGAAAATCCTGCAAAACTTCATTATGACTCAATACAAGCATTTGACTCTAACAATTACGAATATACATGTTCATTAAATATTGTGGAGAATCATGATTGGTTTGTTTCTTAAAAACATATTTGGGGTTTCCCCTTACACTTATCTTTTGCAAAAATACCTTTAGGTTGAAGTTAAGACTAGGCCAAACAACATAATAAAGTATTTCCACATTCTAATTGAGAAACATGATCAACCAACAATAAAAATAAAACATGCATACGGAAGC
This sequence comes from Artemisia argyi, assembly GCA_030686995.1. Taxonomy (NCBI): domain Eukaryota; kingdom Viridiplantae; phylum Streptophyta; class Magnoliopsida; order Asterales; family Asteraceae; genus Artemisia; species Artemisia argyi. The sequence continues at coordinate 317,508,234 of CM060708.1, read as the reverse complement.
AAATAACAATCAAACAAATAAAATCACACAAAACATGGGTTGCCTCGATAAACCATCAATAAAATTAAAAGCTAATTATGCATAACACTAATAAAAAGAACAAAAATGAAAATTGTTCAAAGCCAACAAAGGCCGAATCCTAAATTATTACAAACCAAATGTTTCAAATCGTACAACCCAAAAATAAATTGTTCAAGAATCACAGACATCAAGATGGATCACTGAGGGGGAGGACCAAAACGATAATCATAGCCTGGTGGGAGGTGTCCAGTGTACCCATAGGGAGGGTAGTCAGTCTCTCGGCCTGGGAAGGGGTCAATCTGCAGGTGAGGCTCAAGCTGATCTCGGGTGGAGAGGTGCTACATCTGGCGGATGGTATGATCATATATCCAGTCAAAGCGCTGGTCAGTAGCAGCTCGCCACGTGTCCATATGACCCATCCAGGCACCCTGGTGTGCCTGCCAGTCCCCCCGACTCATGTGTCGGTAGTAATCAGCCGTCCCTGCCTCATACTGATGCTGCTGGGGCACTCCCTCATCATCACCGTCATCATCCTCATCATCAACCCCTATGTACCATATATAGGTACCATCCCCCATCTGCATCACAATCCTCATCTGCCTAAGGGATTTTGCCCTCACTATCCTGCAGTTCCCACAGTCGCTCAAGTACCCCATGATCTGAGGAGTAAGAAGACCATAGGAACGAGCCAACCGTGTGACGAACATCCCCCCATAAACCTTGTCGATATCCCTCTCACCCACACTGGTCTTCTAATAACTGGCCACCCAAAACGGGATGTTGCAGTAGACATCCTCGGAAAAGATGGTGTACAAGTAGAATAAGTCCGAAGCAGTGATACGGTGGGTGGTACCCTGGCGTGCAGACAAGCTATAGGTGATGCACCTGTGAACTAGCCTAACAATGGGGTCCCTGATCGATGCAGCCCCAGTAGTCGAGGTGTAGGCCCCATTCCCTATGGTGGGCCAAAAGGTGACACACCTCATCTCATTCCGCTGAGTCTCTCCGTGTAACAGATTCAGCAGAAAGGCCCCATCAACTTCCTCACTAGTGTATAGCCCCAGCCTCCAACCAAACTCAGCCACAGAACAAGACCTCAACTCACCCCCTAACCTAAAGTATATCGTGGTGCCCCCCATATCTCCCCTAGCCTCAGCTTGGTCAAACCGGAAGGTCGCAAAGAACTCCCGTACTAACTCACTAAACACCGTCTCCCTCATCCTAAACAATCTCTCCCATTGCGGACCCGCGAATCCATCTGTGCGGATCCTCCCTACGAATTCACCCTCCAACCCATTAGCTCTCAGAAAATCCCAGTCAACCACCGCCCCAACATCGATGTGGTGGTTACACAACTCCTCATACTTAGTACTAGTGCCGACATCACCAAACTCACTCCAACTATGCACTAATTCCCCATAATTAACTCCTTGAGATCTAGAAGAACTACCCCTGTGTTGGCGAGTTCGTTTGCTCATTTTCCTGAAAAGAAATGTAATGAGTGGAAATGATTAGAACGCGAGATTTATATGAATTTTATGCAGTCAGACACATCTGACGCCGTCAAGAGCAATTTCTGACGCCGTCAGATGGACCAGAAATGAAGCCATGCAAATGCGAGGGAAAAATCAATTTTCAAACTCTTAACCCATTACCCAAACGCTCCTTAAATCAGGAAACAGGGGTGGGGGGGGGTCAAAAAATCCGATGTATGATGGGCTCTCCCTAAATTAATGCATGATTCGGATGAGACAACATCATCAAATGGTAACCCCACGATTACAAATCACCAATTGGATGGCATTACGATTTGCTAATGGTGGGTCAAGAATGGGGTTTCGGGCGAAAGGGGTTTTTCAAATTGACGGGTCCTAAGGATAATTAACCGAGAAAGGATGAAGAAAACTTACTTACAAAGGAGAGATCGAAGGCGGAAGATGTCGAATTGGGGTTTTGAGAGTCGGAGTAGCAGCAACACTTGGGTGAGATTTGTGGGGTATGGGTTGAAAGTGATTGGTTCTTGGGTTAATATTGCTGATCCGTCGAGCTGACGGCGTCAAGGGTTAAATTTGACGCCGTCAAATGCCCGTGTGGGGTGAACTTTGGAGTAGTTTCAAGTTTAGTCCCTGCTCTTTGCGTGAATAACTAAATGTGAGTAAAACTCATGAGTAGCTATTCCGTTAACGAGGTCCACCAGGGTCGAACGTCTCATTACTGTCGCGGAAAGATGTGAGGTAGTAGTTGAGGTCGGGCGATGTTTTGGCTAAGTTGATCCATATGCACGGGTCGTTGGCGCGAGAAGAAAGATGTCGTTCAATGGGAGGTTTCAAATCAATGGTATTTATGAGGTGTGGCCTCTTCACACCGGGTTTAAAACCAAAAGAACGTTTTTTGGATGAGATCGGGAATGTGGTTCGCAAGCACCCAACGAAAATGCAATTTATCCGCGAGTTTTTCTCCGTATGGGGGTGCTTATGAGAATGGGGGGTAGTTAGTGGTAAAGCTTTAGAGGAGAATTTCCAGCTGTCCTCCTGGTCAAATACCAAAGAGGCTGACACCTCGAAGACTTTTTCAATTTTTTTGGATATAGAATTTTCTTTGATCTTTTCTTTGACCCTTGATATGAATTGGTCTGCGAAATCCATGAAGGCTTTGTGAGTGTTTTCCATGCGTGCCTCAAGGTGCTGGATTTGCTTTTCCTGATTATCCATGAAGGTTACCATTATTCCTTCGAATTCCTCTTGTCGTGAGCGTTCAGGAAAATTTTGACAGATGACCGTGTTCCTATGTGGACTAGGGTTCCATATAGGTTCATTAGCCAGTTTCTCAATACTCATCAGTTCCTTCACCTGTTTCTCGATACTTCCCAACAATTGTTCTTGGGTGGCACATGCATAGTCGAGCTTTGCTTTGCTAGGGAGCATCGGGTCCTCCCATCCTTCCTCTTCGTATTGTGCCAACTCCTCAAGAACTTTCCAGCATTCATCAACGCTAAGTCTATCTAGCCTACCCTTGGCTGCGTAATCAATGGCTTTCCTTGTTTGATAGTCAACCTTACCATAAAAGATTTGGATCTGCAGCCATGGTTCGATCCCATGATGAGGGACTTTTCGGAGTAGGTCTTTATATCGATTACATGCTTCATAAAAAGATTCATTTTGACGTTGTTGGAACATCAAGATGTCATTCCTAAGCTTAGTAGTTCTCCCCGGTGGGAAAAATTGAGCAAGGAAACGAGTGGTGAGATCATCCCATGTGGTGATGGATCCCGCGGGTAAACGCTCAAGCCATTGACTAGCTTGATCCCGTAGAGAGAATTGGAATAGGCGTAAACAGGTAGTCTCTCTAGTTTCAACACCTAGGTCTATGGAATCTACGATTTTGAGGAAGTCCTTAAGGTGTTGGTTTGGATCTTCGGAACGAAGTCCATGGAATGCACATCCGCTTTGCACCAACCGGATGGTGTCGGATCGCAAGGGGGTCACATTGGCTCCGGTGAGCTCAATGGTGTTTCGGTAGCCTTGGTGGCTAGGTCGGGAATATTCTCCTAAGGTTCGGGGCCTAAGGGGTTCTAGTGGTGGGTTTTGTTGTGGTGGGATGATGGGTTCAAAGATGTTACCACCTTCCATGATGTCGGATGGTAAAGAGTTACGAACAAAGGCACGAAGAAATAAGATAGACTAAAGAAGACCTAAAAATAAAAAATAAAAATCTTACTAGAAAGGAATCTAGCAAGTAGACCTAATAAAAAGAAATCCTAACCTAGACAATAACTATTCCCCGGGCTGCGGCGCCAAAAACTTGATGCGTGGGAATCGCACCTTGCTTTACCTCTCGAGGGATCTCGCGAGGCTTACAACCCCCACCAGGCAGTGTACCTGATCGTTGTAGTATAGTATAGTGACAAGTACCGGGGGATTGATCGTTCAGCTTGGGAATAGTGTCGCTAGGATTAGAAAACCTAATTAATAGTTCTAGAGGTGGAAGATGATTATTTTTGTGTTTTTGTATTTTTATAAAAGCAAGTAAATCTCGGGTTTTGAAGGAGTGGGCGGAATTAGTTGCTAATCAACTAACCCAAAACTAAGATGCAATCAAAATAAAATAATAAAAATAAAAATAAACTAATATTAAACTAAGGTTGTGAGCAGTATGTGGAGAAATTGTGTTTACTTAGACTTCATTACTCCCTAGATATCTTTTACATGTCAATTACTTGTTATACTTGTATGGATGACGGATTGTATTCCTTAATACCATTCGTGGGGTGGCATACATAACTCCCCAACTCTATGAGCTCTTATCTCCTCCTACACCATGACCCAGCACAACTATAGGGATTGTAAACAGTGGCTCATGCATTAAATACAACCAATAAAGACCTAGTACGCATCGGTTCATGTTTCTTAAGACGTTCAAGCATGTTACCATTGGAGATCTGCCAGTTTTCTTAAGCCTAACATATAATATCATTCTTCCAAGAACAAGAATAGACAAGTAATCAACACATAATCAACATCTAGGTTTCATTAGATCTAAGCAAACACAAAGAAAATCTAGCCTAGCATAGTAGAATTAAGATAAGAACAAAAGATAAACAACCAACACATAGACATATTGATTGAATTAAGAGTATACTTATCTCAATTACAATGCAAGGTCTCAAGGGTTTGGAACCCTTGAAAAACCTGTAAAAGAGGCACCAAAATCGTCTTTAGGGTTTCACCAAAACTTCTCCTTCTTTTTTAATGAAAAAACTAGAAAACTATATATAGGAAAATCGTCTTGACGGCGTCAAGAGTTAAATCTGACGCCGTCAACTCGCCGCCATAAACTTCCTCGGACGCCCTAGATCCACTTGTGACGGCCTATGTGACGCCGTCACCACCTACGGTAAATTAATCTTGGCCACTTTGACGCCGTCATCTCTCCATCTGACGCCGTCACCAGCTACGGTAAAATATTCATCTTGTCTTGACGCCGTCAAGAGTAACCCCTTGACGCCGTCACCTTGTATTTCCAGCTTGGATTTTTGGTACTTTGTCGTTTTCTTCACTTTATCTTCCAAAAACGTCCAAAATAGCCTTTTTTCCAGAATTCACTCTCCAAACACCTAAAATCACAAAAGGAACGATTTAGGGCAATATTTGATCAAATAAAGTCGGATTCGGGCTTAAATGACCCCCTAAAAACGGATCATTTTTCGCCTCATCAGACCCGAAGATATTACCCGAAAAATAGCGTTTGGAAAAAAAAATTTAAATCCCGACCCCACTCAAAATTTTCTAGCTTCGCCACTGCCGACCGAGCCTTATTCCCCCTTATTCCGACCGAGCCTTGTACTCTATGTGTAATACTAATTACACTTGCACGTCGAACATTTAAGGGTGAAAGCTGAAAACACGCAAAATACTTATTCAAAACACACGATGTACGCTACGAACTTTCAAAAAGCTGAAAACACGCAATATACTTTCAAATTTGGAACAATGTACGCAATATGACCTGGAACCAGCAGGTTACCAGGTTTCAAACTTTGAAAATTGACAGGAATAGTCCCTGTGGCGTGCGTTGACTTTCGCTGGTCATCCTTGGACTTTTTTTCACCTATAAAAGTTACAATAACGGTCCCTATGGTTTGCGTAGACTTTCACATTAGTCCATTTTCAAACTTTTTCACCCGTTCTATTACGTTTTTATCCGTTTTCGTCCGTTTTTTTTACGTTTTCGGTTGTTTTTATACAATTTCATCCGTTCTCTTACGTTTTCGTTCATTTTTTTTACGTTTTCGTTCGTTTATAAACGTTTTCACACACGTTTTTACACTTGTTTCTACACACGTTTTTACACACGTTTTCACAAACAATTTTACACACGTTTTTACACACGTTTTTACACTCGTTTCTACACACGTTTTCACAAACATTTTTACACACGTTTTTGTATACGTTTTCACACACATTTTTACACACGTTTTTACATACGTTTTTACACACGTTTTCGCACACGTTTTTACACACGTTTTTATATACGTTTTCGCACACGTTTTTACACACGTTTTTATATATGTTTTAACATACGTTTTTACACACGTTTTCACAAACATTTTTACACACGTTTTTACATACGTTTTTACACTCGTTTCTACACACGTTTTCACACACGTTTTCACAAACATTTTTACACACGTTTTTATATACGTTTTCACACACGTTTTTACACACGTTTTTACACACGTTTTTACATACGTTTTCACACACGTTTCTAACACACGTTTTCGCACACGTTTTCACACACGTTTTTATATACGTTTTTACGCACGTTTTAAAACACGTCTTTACAAACGTTTTTACACACGTTTTTACATACGTTATCACACACGTTATCACACATGTTTTTACAAATGTTTTCACACACGTTTTATACACGTTTTTATAAACGTTTTCACACACGTTTTCAAAAACGTTTTTACACACATTTTTATATACAATTTTACATACATTTTTACACATGTTTTAACACACGTTTTCGTTCACATTTTTACACACGTTTTTCGGGACTTTTTCATAATTTATTTTGGGTTTTTTTTTTCTGAATTTTTTTACACACGTTTTGTCCATTTTTTTAAGTGTTCGTCCATAAAAAAAAATTAGAAAAAGAATTTTGACAAAAAAAATTGTAAGGAATTTCAAAAAAAGATCAGAAATAAAAATTGGAAAAAAATTCCGAAAAAAATTTCTGAAAAAAATTCCAAAAAACGTGTGTAAAAACGTTTATAGAAACGTGCGTAAAAACGTATATAAAAACGAGTGCGAAAACGCGTGTAAAAACATGTATAAAAACGTGTATAAAACATGTGTAAAAACGTGTGTGAAAACGTATATAAAAACGTGTGTAAAAACATGTGCGAAAACGTGTGTAAAAACGTGTGTGAAAACGTATGTAAAAACGTGTGTAAAAACGTGTGTGAAAACGTATACAAAAACGTGTGTAAAAATGTTTGTGAAAACGTGTGTAGAAACGAGTGTAAAAACGTGTGCGAAAACGTGTGTAAAAACGTGTGTGAAAACGTATGGAAAAACGTGTGTGAAAACGTATATAAAAACGTGTGTAAAAATGTTTGTGAAAACGTGTGTAGAAACGAGTGTAAAAATGTGTGTGAAACGTATGTAAAAACGTGTGCGAAAACGTGTGTAAAAACGTATGTAAAAACATGTGTAAAAACGTGTGTGAAAACGTATATAAAAACGTGTGTAAAAATGTTTGTGAAAACGTGTGTAGAAACGAGTGTAAAAACGTGTGTGAAAACGTATGTAAAAACGTGTGTAAAATTGTTTGTGAAAACGTGTGTAAAAACGTGTGTAGAAACAAGTGTAAAAACGTGTGTGAAAACGTTTATAAACGAACGAAAACGTAAAAAAAATGAACGAAAACGTAAGAGAAAGGATGAAATTGTATAAAAACGACCGAAAACGTAAAAAAAGGGACGAAAACGGATAAAAACGTAAAAGAACGGGTGAAAAAGTATAAAAACGGACTAATGTGAAAGTCTACGCAAACCATAGGGACCGTTATTGTACCTTTTGTAGGTGAAAAATAGTCCAAGGATGACCAGCGAAAGTCAACACATGCCACAGGGACTATTCCTGTCAATTTTCAAAGTTTGAAACCTGGTAACCTGCTGGTTCCAGGTCATATTGCGTACATTGTTCCAAATTTGAAAGTATATTGCGTGTTTTCAACTTTTTTAAAGTTCGTTGCGTACATCGTGTGTTTTAAATAAGTATTTTGCGTGTCTTCAGCTTTCACCCAACATTTAATTACAAGTACCATTTTGTGAGTATCAGGGACGGAGCCAAGGGGGTGCCCGCGGGTGCACGTGCACCCCATGGATTTTTTCGATAAAGAGTTAATTTTTGAAAAAATTATCGATTTTTTCTAAATGTATCTTAAATGCACCCGGTGCATTAAAATGTGTCTCTAGTATTATTTAGTTAGTATACTTACAAATAAAAAATAAATATAAAATTTTGTAAAAGCACAAAGATGAAACAAGTTTAATAATTAAAGCACAAAAGCCCATGGAATATGTTTTTTAATGGAACAAGTTTATTCATCATCCTAACAATTTACAAAATCCAAAATTAAACCACCACCATAAAGATGAAACAAGTTCGTAAGTCGTAACATATATCTTTCATTAGTTTATTATGTCTTTTAAAGTTTTCATGTTTTGATTGGTTGTTTGAAATCTTGACTAATTTGTTGGTTTCGTATAGTATATCTATACTACTATATAATGCATGGATAAACCAAGCCTAACTCCTAACCAAAAATTAAGATAAGGAGCTCCAATCATGAGGTGACATGTGTCATTTCTCAACTAACTCCAAGCCTAACTCCTAACCAAAAATTAAGATAAGTAGCTCTAATAATAAGGTGACATGTGTCACTTCCCAACTTAAAATTCACCTTTATTTTCAAATTGAAATATCTTTTTATCTATTTGTTTTTTTTGTTATCTAATTTCACCATGTTTTCTAAAATTTTGTGCTCTTTAATTCAACCTCCAGTTTGATATATTTTTACAAGTTTTTAGTTTTGTAGATTTTTAGTGGGTTTTTTATTCAAAATTTTACAACTTTAACATTTATTTCAATCAATACAATCTCGATTTGTTAAAATCATATACTTTTGGGTGAGTGTTTGACGGGAAAGACATTGTGAAGATCTTTCTATATACGGTAATAATGATGTCACGAGAAAGCTACGGAAAACCCAAACAAATACATATACGTTCGGAGTGTTGTGAAACGAATTCACTAAGCGGGTAGGGAATTGAGGGGAGAGTTGGGCTAGCAATTCATTTATTAATCATATTACTCCCTCCGTCCCAAATTATAAGTCCATTTTGACTTTTTCAAAGTCTTTTTATTTTAACTTTGACCTTAATTATTTTTTTTCATGTTATATAATACTCGATGCAAAATATATAAATGCACTTATGTTTTAAATGCATTTTCGTTGATATACTTTTCATTAAGTATTATATAACACGGGAAAAATTAATTAAGGTCAAAGTGAAAAAGTAAAGATTTTGAAAAATAAAAAGTGGACTTATATTTTGGGACGGAGGTAGTATTATATTTTTCGCCGCAGCTGTGCGCGGGTATCCGATTAGTCATCATCAATAAGGGCATAGGGCAATAAGAATAAGTAAATAACTATCAATTTCTATTAAGACAAATAGGAATAACAAGTTTAAGTGATAATTAACAATATATTAGAATATGAATAATACCCCAATTGTGTTGTCATGGGGGATTTTTATTGCTGTCGTACTTACAATATATATGAAAAGTAGTGTTTAAATGAAGTTGGTTTTAGTCTTGCCTGTTGCTACCGCTACGGTTGAAAGATGTTTTTCTAAAATGAGGCTCATTAAAACTGATTTGCATAATCGGTTGAGTGATGATTATTTTAACGGCGCTTTAACTTATGCTATAGAGAAAGAAGAATTTATTAATATTAAAAATGATGGGGCACTTAAGGTTTTTTTTTTTTTTTTTTTTTTTTTTAATGCTATGGGAGGTCGTAGAATCACTAATTAGAAAGTAATATGTTCATTTATTTATCGTTTTAATGAAATCTTCGTTTTAATCGACTTTTTAACCCTATTATATTACGGTTAAAAAAAATTGTGCACCCAGTCATATTTCTTTCTGGCTCCGTCACTGGTGAGAATTAGCCTGTCACGAACATGAACGTACCTATCAACCTATATAACTACATTTTATATGTGTGCATAAATATGGTTGCATATAATATGTAAAAATTAGAGACGAATATTCAGGTTAATTGGGTGCACGTTATGTTATCGTATATATATTGGCACCACATGCATGAATATATGGTATTTGTGTGATGCACTTTATTATTAGCTCAAAAACTTGTCAACAATAATTTCATTTTTCATTTTACTGTTTTGCAACAACAACAATTATTTTTAAATTTTTTCATTTTATTATTTAGTATGTGGTCACTCGTCTTAACCCAAAAAAAAAAAAAAAAAAAAAAAAAAAAAATCGTCTATATATACAATTTTGTTAAACTTACGATTATTTAAATATGCAGAAATTGGATGCTTTTTTTTTTTCTCTTTTTTTTTTTTTTTTTTTTTTTTTTTTTTTTTTTTTTCATATTAATTTTTTTCATTGCATAATTCATGTAACAATAAATGCATTCAACTTTATTCTGATATGGACGAAAACGATATTTGAAATAATTTTAAGCAAAACTTCTACAGCTTTCTAAAGCTATATATGGGTCCATCGTCTTATTACTTGATTTTTCTTATTGTACCAATTAGGTACCAGCGATTGTTGGTTTTATTAGGCTGTAGCAAGTACGTTTGGATACATTTATATCTGATTTTTGTCTTAATAAAGTCCGGTATTATAAGTTTTTCTTTTTATTAGAATAAAGTTATTAAAAAAAAAATCATGTCATGTTTGCTATGTTTAAAGAATTTACATATTTGTGTTAATTTGAGAATTATAAATACGTATAACTTCTGGGAACCTCAAAACAAATATTTATGTTTAAAGAATTCACATATTTGTGTTGCCATGTTGCAGAAAATGTTACCTATGTATCCTTTTATGGGTTCTCGTAGATCGTATGTTCGGAAAAATACAAAGGATGTTATTTTAGAGAGATTCGACCTCAAGAACTAACGTAGTATTTGGTATATCGTAATCAAAGGGGGAATGAAAAGGATTATTACGTTGGAATGAGAAAATGTTGTTTGTTTATATTTATGTAATGTAATAATTCATTACAGGGAATTACTCATTACACTAAAACCATTCCTTAGGGGTCCCCTACTTTTTTTTTTCATTACAACTCGTAATGGAATCAAAATTACATAAAACTCTACCATTAACTAACCATATCAATGAAATTTCTCATCAATAATGGGCATTTTAATCTTTTTTATTATAATTCCATTACATCTTATCAAACAAATCAAACATGATAAATAATGGTAATGACTCATTACATTACACAACTTATTCCATTACATCGGTCATTCCATTCATTTAATATTTCATTTCGTCCTACCAAACGAACCCTAAAGTTCATGTTCAAACCCAAGACACAAATCTCATGCACCGTAATTATACTCATTAATAGAACCAGTTGTTAAGGAGATGCTCTTTTTATGTTGTTTTAGATTGTGTCCATTGGTAAGGTACTCAAATCTTAATTTGTTCCATAATAATAGAAGCAAAGATATAAGTGTGACGAAACTTAAGGGGGTCCTTGATGAAGAACTCAAGGAGAAGATATCTCGACATATCACATTATTGAAGTCTAAAATCGCGAAACTAAATTGCTGTAAGGCGGATGAAAATACTATACCACAAGGAGCAAGTCAAGGATGATGAATGCATTACGCGTTTTAGCATGAACGTGTTGATTTTTATGTTGTTTTAGATTGTGTTTGTACCCTGTTCGGCTGTTTGTATAATTGCGGACGAAAGAAAGAAATTATTTTCAATTCTTCACATATGTTGTTTGTCATTTATATGTATGATAACTTTAATGTCTTCTGTGGTGTGCAAAAGCAGCATAAAACGTACATTAAGTCCACAAAAGGTGTAGATTGGCGGGGACACCCTGACCCCGGGTGTCTTTTGGCACCAGCCATTATCCACCCCACAAGGAATAGCTCCGAGCAACTCTCCTAGCCTAGTGGGGCACCAACTGGAGTGAGCCGTACAGCAAGTATGAATAGATGTTAAGATGTATCATACTATCATAAAACCAGTATTGTACTCAAACTTATAATCCAAACACACAACACAGTTTATACGTTTTATAAATACCATCAGTATATATGTCTATGTTTAAAAAAATGTGATATTCACTTATCGTGCCTTTAAAAGAAAAATAAGCACTTTTGGATTGATATTCACTTACCGTGCCTTTAAAAGAAAAATAAGCACTTTTGGTGTGTTCGAATTGCTAAATGCTTATGGATTATTTGCGTACTTTATAACGAAATAAGCACATATGGAGGTTGTTATTATTTTTTTTGAGCAATGTGGAGGTTGTTATTTAAAAACAATAAATATATCTAAAAAGAGAATTGTTGATGTTGCATGCTATTTGGGCCGGAAATTCAAATGGGTTTGGGCTATAGTTAGTTTATCTGGCTGGATTTTATCAACATATCATCAATTTAGGTGAAAAAATTAGGGGTGTTCATAAGTAGGGATGACAATGGGCGAGAAAAAACACACAACCTGTCACACTCCCAAAATCGGGTCCAGCGGAAGCATACGTGTAGCTGGGGTGTAACTCAATTGGTATTACAACACAAGTTCAAAAATGGTTTTCACTTTACTTATTTAAAATAAAATCGTTTAACCAAAAATATTGAATTTACATCGTTAAAAGTAGTGCGGAAGTAGGCCATTAAAATAGTTTAAAACGGTCCCCAAATGAATAATCAGAGTCTTCTATGACCATGCCATGCCCTGCCAAAACCTCCTGTAGCGTGCCATAGGTTAACACCTGAAAATACATGCTAAAGTGTCAACACGAGGTTGGTGAGTTCATAGAGTTTGTTTAACAAATAAAGTTTATAGAAAATGATCACACAGCAAAGGCATCGTAAATCCACTCAGTTGCAAGTCCCGCCATAAGAGACTTGCAACCTGTGTGTTTACAACCCACTGCTAAAATAGTTTATGTCTGGTAGTCAAGCACATGAGGTCAATAATAAGTCACAATATAAGCACCACATATATAATAATGTATGCCATGCAAAACCCCTAATTAAATAATATGCGTCCCGTAACATAGTGGACGAGAGGTTGGCCGGCCTCTAATAGCGCTATCCATACTACTAATAGGTGTCGAACAATGCGAATGTACGAACAGTACATCATACAACTATTATATACGATTAAGAACGCTCCGAACATGGGAGACTTAGCACGCTCCACCAATAAGGTGAGACTTTAGGTCATAGCACATACGGTTCATTAAGTTCAAAACAAGTCATAAGTTGCAATAAAGTTCAAGAGTTCAAAAACAAGTTATAAGGTCAAATGAGTTCAAAGAGTCAAGTAGTAATTCATGTAAAAACGAGCATGTATTCTCCCCCAAAAAATTAAAACAAGTATAAAAAGAGTAGGGGCTATGACTCACCTGGTGCGATAGCTACGATGATAAAAGTGGATACACAGAAATGAGGTTCGATCTCTAACCGCAACCTAATATGAATGGATATGATCTAATTTAGATCACGAAATGATGTAGTGAATGTCAATGCACATGATACCTATACCACTCGTAACTTGGAAATAATTGTTATTGTCAAGTAAAGTATTTTCCATACTTAGGAAAAATAAGTCCAACTAGGCTTATAAAAACTTGTTGTATTATATCGGATATAAAAGGTTAGTGTTATATTACTCGTATCGAAAACCTTAAAATAACGTCGTTAAGTCGTATAAATATTCTTTTGGGTCATACGTATTTCATTTGTTAAGAATATAGTCCTTAGTAACATTTCTAGAAAATATACCATTTAGTACGTAAGTTATTATTTTTATTTGTGACCAAATATATATATATATATAGTTTTGGTGATCTTAAAACGCGTATAACTTGGTCGTTTTAATTCCGTTTTACTAGTTCTTTATATCCACGGATTCGTTTTAGTAATTACTAATATATTTTTGATAACTCGGCTCCTCTAGGTTACGTTTAACGTCTCTATTTGCCCGTCGAAAACTGTCAAACAGCATGCAGTTTTTCCAAAAATAGTTTTCGTCGTTAAATTTACAAAAATCATATCTCCTTCGTTATAAGCTCGTTTTAAACCGTTCTTTCGCCAAAAGTTTCGTTTTTGAAAGTATTTTCTAAATCTTTGATCAAAAATTACCCATCATCCACTGATTTTCCCACGTTTCAAAAATAGGGACAGTAGGTCAATATGTAGTTTCAAAAGTCATTTCTAGTGTTCCAATCTAGTTCCAACTTCAACCAAACCACTTTCAATCACCACAAATCTAGTCTAATCTTACCATACACCTTCTTAGGGTGTCATGGGTTCCTAAACATCATAAATCAAGTAGATCTAACAAGAGTTTCCATTTCTAGAGTTTCAAAGTTATATATATATATATATATATATATATATATATATATATATATATATATATATAAATGAGTGATATAACTAACATATGCATGTAGATCTTGAATGGAAATCATATGATCATAAAAATAACATGAAGAAATTATGGAAAAGAGTTTGACAACTTACTTAGAAAGATTATAGAGCTTGGATGAGAAATTGATTAATAACCTAGGGTTTTTACCAATGTTATAAATGGCGTGAGGCGTGGCGTGGCGGCAAGGCCACGCCTCATGCCTTACGCGCCATGGCGAAGCCATGGCGTTTTTTGCGGCGTGACTAAGGCGGCGAAAAAATATTTATATATTTATCATTTATGTTATAATATCATATTTTATATGCATATCGAGTTTACAAAAGGTGAGTTTACAAAAGGTGAGCTTACAAAAAGTGATATGCATAAGAAATAAAGTGAAAATTTGAACTATGTTTAGAAATTACTAGGCCCAAAATTTAAGCCCACACCATCCCTTTCTAAAAATGGCGCCACGCCATATGATAAGGCGCGCCTTGGCACGCCTTTTCGCGCCTTATTCCACGTCTTTTCACACGACGCCTAGACTTCACGCCTTGGTCCATTTCGTGGCGCCGAGGCCACGCCTCGCGCCTTGGCGACGCCTTGGCGGCGCCTTGGCGCGCCTTTTAGAACACTGGTTTTTACCACAAAACCCCAACTAGATCATGATTAGGACTTGATTAAACACTTGATTCTTGAAAAACCATGGATTCTCCTTTGATGCTGTTCTTGGTCGATTCACCCCAAAGAGAGAAAGAAAGGAAAGTTTTCTAGTTTGATTGGATGAAATGAGATGAAAAGTATAGTTTTAGGTTATATGTATTATTGGAAAAATGGTACAAAGACAAGATCCATAATTTAAGGAGGCTTAGGGGGGTGGATGAGTATGTAAGAAGTTCTTGGACTTTGGTGTAGAATTGGGTAGATATTATTAGTTTTAGGTGATACCGGGTACCGAGTTAACTAAAAATAAATTTTAACGAGATAAAATAAAATATAATGGAGTTGTAAAAATTGTAAAATAATATTCCTGATGAGGATCGGAAGTTAAAATAATGATTGGGTTGAAATATCGCAAACCGACGGAGTTATAAGCTCCGACCGGAAAACGTAACAGTTGATTTGAAAAGACCGGGTAAATTAATAATATAATTTTTATATTATTATTATGAGTATAAAAATGTGTTAGGACCATAGTTGGGATTATCGGATCAATTATTCAAAATAATAGCTCATAAGATAACGTTTATTAGGTAGATAACCGTACGTATATAGAAATGACGCAACTCACGCATAAATGACAATTTTTCTCCGGAGGTGAATAGTGTTTTATGAATAGTAAAATTTTTGAACGCTTCTCAGAATCACAAACTGACTCCGAAAAAGATGAATAGTAAAATGATGAATAGTGATCGATGAATAGTAACCGATGAATAGTAAATGTGAAAGTTCGGGAAAAGACCAGAATTTATGAGTTGTGACACAACCCGCCGGTACCCGCCATAAATGGGTGGGTAAACGCGTCAATTTTCACCCACGGGTGGGTCGTGGGTGAAAATCTTTACCCATCAGTGGGTGGCGGGTTAGTGACGGGTGAGGCATACCATCGCGGGTAAACCCATGACACCCATTTAAAATACCCACGGGTATACCCGTCAAAATACCCGTAGGTGTACCCATAAACCCATGTTAAAATTAATTATACTAATTAAAATATTTATGATGTTGCAGGTATACATTTAACAGTTACCACCAAGTTTCAAAAAAACAGATTAATCTAAAAGTTTGTTTAAGTTTCAAGACTAAAAAGAGAGTATGAAAGATCAAATAATCAAAGCTGTATTTGTCAAATTGATTGGTATCTTATTACGCAGTTTCATAGTTAGTTTTCATATCATCGTTTTGTAATTTTGTTGCATAACACTAACCCATGGGCAATAAATACCCGCGGGCAAGGGCATGGGTAGAAATTTTTACCCATTGGTGGGTGACGGGTGAGTGATGGGTGAGAAAAAAACTACGTGGGCGGGTGACGGGTTAGAGGTACCCGTGCCCATTACCCACGGGTGCCATCCCTATTCATAAGTCGGGTAATACCCACACGAAACG
Organism: Artemisia argyi; assembly: GCA_030686995.1. Lineage (NCBI taxonomy): Eukaryota > Viridiplantae > Streptophyta > Magnoliopsida > Asterales > Asteraceae > Artemisia > Artemisia argyi. The sequence continues at coordinate 317,491,873 of CM060708.1, read as the reverse complement.
AAAATCGAAACCGAACCAAACTGAATAAAATCATGCCAAATCTGTAACCGAATTGAATTTGTCAAAACCAAACCAAAACGAATTAAATATTGGTTTTCAATTTGAATATGATTTTGGCAAAATGTAAACTGAACCAAACCGAAACCAAATTCACATAAATATATAATTTTCATTTACTTATATACATACAAAAACTATTAAAAACCCTTCATAGTATAAATATAATATTTTTAAGTTTGAAAATATTTTTTTTTTCTAACTCGAAAACCGGACAGAATTCAAATTCGGTTATGTTTTCGGTTTTATCCTTAAATTTTTTTAACCAAACTGAAACTGAATAACCTAAAAATCGAACCGATGAACAACCCTAGAAAAAATCAACAAATTTTACAAAAGGTTTGTATAGTTGGAAAACATTAATCTCATGCACCTTTTTTAGATGTTGACCGAGTCTTCACCAAGCATCTAGCCCAAAATGATGAGCGCGTGTTACATTGAGCTTTAGCCACGAGTTGAGAACAAACGCATGATCTATTTTCACAAGACCTTAATTGTCTGGCCAACTAAGGGTGCGCTTGGTTCAAACTCGGGAAAAGAAAAGAGAAAGGGTAAGATAATAGTGGGGAAAAGGAAATGCAAAGAAAATCAATCCCCCCAATTTGTTGGGTAATAGTCCATTACCCACTATTGGGTAATAGGTCATTGCATTATGCTCTACCAAACATATTTTTTCATTATCTTTTCCATTCTTCACCCCCTATAACCCCTACCAAGCATGCCCTAAAGGTTTGCGGTGAGAGTTGATACCACTAGGGAAAATTGTCTAGAAATACATCAAACTTGCCACCTTTTGCTTTTGTATACCATGAACTTTTTTTTTCCTATTGTATACACGAACTTTCTTAATCTTCCTATTCTATACATGAATCTGACGTGGCATAGAGTTAATTACATAAATTTACATGAATCGTCCCTGTGGCTCAAAATAATTACACCATTCGTCCTTGAAACAATTACATAAAAGGTCCCTGTAGCCACCCACCTCCACCTCCGCCACCCACCACCCATCACCACCACCAACACCACCATCACCACCCACCACCACCCACCATCACCACCACCACCTATCGCTACCACCACCAACCCACCACCGCCACCACTACCCACCACCACCACCACCACCCACCTCCACCTCCGCCATCCACGGTTTTTTGGATTTTTCTTTTTTCAAAACTAATTAACTACTGATAATAACTAACTTTTATGAAGATACATTTGGTGGAACTAAAAAATAAGCCCAATGCACTTGATTAAGCTCAACAGTTGACTTTTTTAGTCAAACAAGCTTATGAAAGCTTAGCATAAGCTGCTAGGTGAGAACCAAGGGTGAACTAAAATGTAAACAAGTAAAATGCACTGAAAATAAGTTTGATCAACCAAAAGGAAACACAGAACAAGCTTAAAATTGCAAATAAGCTAATCAAAATCCCAACTAGCCAAACAGGCCTTGGGAGGCAACTGCAGCCCTTGTTTCAGCTTATCAAACAAGCTGGGGAAACCAAGGAAAGCTTGGATTCAACAACTAGGGTCAGTGGGCTACTCAAAGAACCCATAAGCTCAAAATAAGCCTAACAGATAAGCTCATTAGGGGCTTGTGAATGTGGTTGATCACCACAGTCTGTTGGAGCAGGGCAGTCCTAGGGGCTCACTTAGGCTTGAAAATAAGCTATGAAACCAAAGGGGTTCAGGTCTAAAAGCTATAAAATGATACACACTAGTTGCCAAGGAACAGATAAAAGCCAATGTCAGTTAATTTTGGATTGAGCTGAGCTTTCACCAAGTTAAAAAAGAAGCTGATGTGAGCTCACTTGGACAGGTCACATAGCAAAACCAAGCAGCTTAATGGGACATTTTAAATCTAAAATATGAGCAGTCTAAGGATCATATAAGCTGACCTATTTGGAAAATAAGCTAATCCTAAACTAGACTAATCTTAAATAAGCTAAAGGAAACATACACTAGGCAGTTGTGGAAACTAAAAGGCATTGATGATCTTAAAAGACAAAGAGTGGCAGCAGCTAAACTAAACTAAGAGGCTGATTTAGATGGGTGATAAGCAGACAAAGAAAAATATGAAAAATAAAATAAAATCACAAGCATGTAGGCAAGCTGCTGAATAAAATACAAATCACTTTTTTAGACCTAAACACTAAGTTTTGACCACATTAAAATTGCCTCCTTGAAGGGGGTTTGGGACTGAAGTCTGCTGAACCAGTGGGTTCAAATGGGTCAATTTGGGCTTGAAACAAAGATTTTATCCTACTTATTCATGTAAAACAGTAAAATGTTAGCATATTTGGACACAACTAGGAAAGCTAGAAAACTACAAGGAGATGCAAGATTATGGTCTAAACCTACTAATAACAACAAAGTAAAGCTGATGACAGTGAGAGCTTGAGGTCAAAACAATTGGAATGCTGAGACTAGGCTTATACCAAACACCCCTTAATGGGTGACTGAATTGGGTAGGAGCCTACGAAATCTAGTTTTTAACCAAATTTTTGAGAAATGAATCTTAAACTAAGGTAAGGAAGCACTTAGTTGATGTAACTAAACTACTGAGTAAGCAAATTAAATAAGCACAATAAGATAAGCATTTGAAGGCTATTATGGACTCACTTACTGAAAATCTTAAACCAACAATTCCTAATTACCACATAAGCATTCACAGCCTACTAATGGTAAACTAAGCAAAGGAAAACAAGATACATTGATGGTGGTGTTGGTGGTGGTGATGGGGGGTGGTGGCGGTGGCGGTGGTGGGTGGTGGTGGTGGTGGTGGTGGTGGGTGTTGGTGGGTGTAATTGTTTCAAGGACGAATGGTGTAATTGTTTTGAGCCACAGGGACGATTCATGTAAATTTATGTAATTAACTCCATGCCACGTCAGATTCATGTATACAATAGGAAGATTAAGAAAGTTCATGTATAGAATAGGAAGATTAAGAAAGTTCGTGTATACAATAGGAAAAAAAAAAAGTTCATGGTATACAAAAGCAAAAGGTGGCAAGTTTGATGTATTTCTAGACAATTTTCCCATACCACTATTGCATTGATCCGGCTATGAAAATCAGCAAATTTCAGTAAACATGAGATCAAGTACGTCGATGAGAATCATTGTTAAGGCCCTATTTAAAACGTGTTTGAATTGTTTAATTAGGATTTAAGAAACAATGAACCGTGTATATTACACGTATTGAGTCCTAATTCTATTAGAAATCAAAGTTACTTTTATGTGTCAATTTGAGACCTATAAATATAAACTTGTAAAGCCTTAAATCAAAACAGTAAACAAATACTCAAAAAGTTGCTTGCAGTTGCTTAGACGTTTAAAGTTCGATCGCTAAATTAAGGTAATATTTCAATCTTAATAGGCTTTGCACTTTATCAAAACACTTTGTCACCAACAATGTTTCCTATGTATCCTATCTTCGTTGATCCTAAGCGTCCTCGTATTGTTCCATCTATGTATCCTCGTATGGTTCCTCCGATGTATCATGTTCGAAAAGAGGTTTACTTGAAGCCATCAACGACGGACAATTCTTTTGGAGATATTCACCCTCAAGAACTAAAGTTCATGTTCAAACCCAAGAAAAAGATCTCATGTACCGTAACACTGATTAATAAATCCATCAATTGTTGTATGGCATTTAGAATTAAACGCATGGTTAATACGGATCTCTTTCACGTGCAACCAAAAGTCGGTATCATCAAACCAGGCTCAACATGTCAAGTAAAAGTCACTAGAAAAGCTCAAGATAGTTTGCCTTCTTGTCATGTGATCGCCAAGGAGATGTTCTTAATCCAAAGAGCTTATGTGCGTAATGATATGTCCATCAATGACGTCTCATATATGTTCCAGATTTATAAAGGAAAAAGAGAGAACATAAATGAAAGGAAACTTAAGGTGGTCGTTGATGAAGAATTAAAGATGAAGGTGTCTCGACATATCACGTCAATTAGGTCCAAATTTGCAAAACTAAATTGCTCCAAGGCTGATGAAAATACCATACTGCAAGTCACGGAATAGAAGATATCAGTATTCAGTAGTTATCGACTTATCGCTAGGGTTAGAACACACTTAAGTGTATATGGATCGCGTGTTTTAGCATGAAAGTTGCTCGCTTTTAAAGTTTATTTGACATTTGATGTTTGGTAACTTAATTGTTTCAATTTAAGTTTTCTTTACCAAGCGATGGTCAGTTGGCCACAGAAGAATGGAAACATTTCGTTTAATAGTATACTAGCTTGTTTGTTAGAGTATTTATATGCATGATTTAACTTTTATATGTCTTTTTTTTTTTTTTTTTTTTTTTTTTTTTTTTTTTTTGTGTGGATAACGTAGGTGTACGTGCAGAGTATACCATGAGCTTTATAAGACTCATGTTGTCGAAAAACTCTTTAATTTGTTTTCGATGAAAAGTTGTTAAATGTTTCGACATATCATATGTATTACTCCGTAACACTCGCGTTTTAATAGTATCAACCATAGATTGACTTGTTTCAAAGACTGGATTTCGGCCGCTATTCTCTCCACCCGATTTCAGCCGATTTTTTATTTGGCTACTGTTCTTGGATGTAACCCTTGTTCTTTTTCTTGGCCTCTTCTTGAGCCGGGGCTGTTTATATGATTTCAAGTTTTTCAAAAAAAAGGAATTAAAATCAATTAACTTTATATGGTAAGTTGGTAACTAGAGTGTGACAACTGGCAGTTTAGGGAGCTATTTTTAAAACCCGCATTTCAACTTAAGTTCGTTCATAATTATTATTTGAAATTTTCATTTCACAACGAACTTGTAAGACCTATCTTATGGATATTTTATTTAATGACGTTATGGTATTCGTGAATTATGTTCATAATTCATTTTTGATTATGTGATCGGTGATGTATATTTAAATTCTCACTTGGTACTACGTTGACTTTGGCACTAGGATTACCTAACGATAGTTTTATGATTCGTCTTAACGAGTCCGTTATATATTTTAATTAATTACGAGAGGTTCTCGTGTGATATGGAAATTTTAAAATGAGTTCGGGTTCGGGCCACGTGTTTTTACATCTACCCACATTACCCGCTCAACCGTAATAATATCTTTATTATTACTATTATTATTATTATTACTCTTATTATTATTATTATTATTACATTAAAAAAAAAAAAAAAAAAAGAGAGAGAAAAAGTTAGTATAAGGGTGTGTTTGCCCGGTTTTGACCCACACACACCAACACAAACCCTCACAACTCTCTCTCTCTAACTTATCCCCATTTCCCCTCTTTGAAAACCCTAGCCGCCGAGTACTATTCCGGCCAGCCGCCGCCACACCGCCGGTCACCCAACAAAACCACCACCACCATCTTAACCCTCATCTTCTCCTCTTTCTTTTGAGCTAGAACACGCGCCCTAACTCCCCCATTAACACCAAATCCGAACCAAACAATCACAAGTTCATCATCATTTTCTTACTATTTCTTGAATATCTCTTCGATTTGGCTCTATTTTGGAAGGTAGGACGAGTTTTAACTCGAGTTGTGGGTTCGAATCGTGACCAAGAGTCACGGATTTCATTATTTTTTTCGAATGGTTATGATTCTTGTTACAAGAATCATGTGGGTTTCAATAAAAATGGTTTAAAAAGAAGTTTGGTATCCGATTGGGTTGTGTTGGGTTCGATTGGTGATGGATTCGCGGGTTTCATGGTTTGGTCGAGGGTGTTGTGACCTCGATTTGGAGCTAGCCGAGACCTTGTGGTCTCGGGGTTCTTTTCTTGCGCTCGTATGGCCATACCGAGACCCTCTTAGGGGTTCTCTTTGGGTGTGGTTCGAGTCTATTGACTCGATGGGTATTATGGTTCGACTCTTTGAGTCGCGGCTTTTAGCCGAGTACTATGTAGTTTGCCGAATTGACCCTGGTTGTCGAATGTTTTCTTGGCCGAGACCCAAGTGGTCGAATGGCTAGTTTGGAGTGTGGCTCTTGGAGCTTATTATGTGGACACTTGAGGTTGTGATTCGAGTCCTCGTGACTCGTGGTTTTGAGCCGTGACTCAAGTGAGTCGAGGGCTCGGGTCGGCTTGGTAAACCGACCCACACATTAACTTTGTTAATGTTATAATTTGTATAATTGTGAATTTGTTGATAATTATTGTTGTGGCATTTATTTTTTTCGGCCGAATACTTTGGGTCGAATTGGATTTGGTTATGGTTTGATATTGAGGAGTTGTTGTCGATTGGAATGTGATATGAGGACCGGTTATGAGACGGTCGTTAGATGACGGAGATAGGTTAGTAGGGTACCGTAGTCGGACCTTATTGTTGTAGCCCGTGGTTGAGATTGTGATTGGACGGAGAATTATTATTTATGACTTTTCCTTATTGTTGGACTTGGACAATGAGCCGAGGGTCATGACTCGGACATATGACCATTTCGTATAACTCAATAACTAGTAAAATTGAAACGAGAATAATAAAACTCGTAATAATCATTATTGATAATATGAACGTTTATATGAAAGTATATACGTGAATAACGTATATATATAACTATATAAACGCGTATATTAATAATAATAATAATCACGAGTCGTATTATAAATAATACGATTAGATATATATTAGGCTACGAAAGTGGCGTAATATTATTAAACGTATTATAATTATAAAAATTGTGTTATAAAACGGGAAACTCCCGACAATTATGAAACATTTAATGAAATGTCATTTCAAATATACAACGGATAAATTTATTGAGTTAGGCGAAATTGTTGTCACTCGGGTCCAGGTAAGTTATTATTTGTGACATTCGTGTTGTCTCGGATATATGACGACTAATATAGACGTTTTCTATAAGTAAATAACCACTCAACCGTAAGGTTGAGCCGGGTTGTTTGGTTATATGAAACGAATATATTAGTGGGCATCGTATCCTACGACGCCCATAGGTTGTAGTATGTGTAAAGTATAATAGATTACGAGTGTATATATCGGGAAATCTGGCCAATTTGACGATATATACGAGGAATTTATTAAACTATGATATATACTATATAGTAATTATGTGCTATGTGCTTTATATGTGCTTTAGATTGGGTGTAATCTTGGAACGGTATATTACGTAAATAAATATGAGGATTATCAAATCGACGGATTTGGTAAACTTGGGCGATTTATTTAAATGATATATTGGGCTAATATTAGATCTATAGTTTATTATATGTTCTACGTGTGATCTTGTTGGTTTGTTTTGAGTCGACCCACCACCCGTATGGATACCAAACGCAAATACACCAAACTAATACGAAATGGATTTTCGGAAATAAAACGGATTCTCGTCCGGGTTTGGGAATATTATATATTTGAGGAAATGATTTCTGAAAGAGTTAATATTGTTAGGTCGTGCCAAGTCCGTAGTTGCTGTTTCGTGAGTTATCATACATCTTATTGCTACCTACCTCGTCTTGCTATTTTCTGGACTTGAGGTGAGTCATAGCCCCACTTTTTACTCTTGAACTATGTTTTCAATGATTGGGGTGAGAAACGTGCAAATCATTTTACGTGGACTACTATCGCTTTTATATTCTTTCTAAACTTGCTATGCGTATGGACTAGGATATATTGTCAGCTTTAGTCACATAGTTTTGTGTGTACTATTCAAGGTTGGCTTATTTGGTTATTGGTGGATTGTCAGCTTTAGTCACATAATTTTGTGTGTACTATTCAAGGTTGGCTTATTTGGTTATTGGTGGATTGTCAACTTTAGTCACATAGTTTTGTGTGTACTATTCAAGGTTGGCTTATTTGGTTATTGGTGGATTGTCAGCTTTAGTCACACCTGTCGTGTGTACTATTCAAGGTTGGCTTATTTGGTTATTGGTGGATTGTCAGCTTTAGTCACATATATGTTGTGTGTACTATTCAAGGTTGGCTTATGTGGTTATTTGGAATTGTCAGCTTTAGTCACATATATGTTGTGTGTACTATTCAAGGTTGACTTATTTAGATACTGTAGTGTGCACCTATAGGTTATTATACTTCGGAGGTTATCCGAGTTATTATTGGTATTGCGGGGGCTACCCGAATATCTATGATAGTACGGAAGGGTATCCGTGTGTTTTGTTATTGCGGAAGGGTATCCGTGTGTTATGTTGAGAGCGGAGGGTATCCGCAGGCTTTTAGCGAATCCTTAGTCTAGCTAGCAAGCGTTTTGCGTATATGTCCACTATATTATTAGTTGAATTTAAACCTATGATCTCACCAGCGAAAGCTGACTTTTAGCACGTTTTCTCAGGTAATTAAGTGTTGAGGTACATGCTTGGATTGGAAGGCTCGGCTGAGGCACACGGTTATGGATCTATATTTTCTAAACTCTGATAATTAAATTTGGACCTATTGCTATTTTATTTTGGGCCTGACTCTGAATGATGTTGGGATAAATGTAAACCTTAAAACCCCGTTTTGGTTGTGTTTTTACTATGTTTACTTTATCTCGTTCTATATTGTCTTGTGTTGGATACCAATCCCCGTAGCACCCCGAAAGCTTGTTAAGTCTTCCGCTGTATCAAATTTTGGGGGTGTTACAGATTGGTATCAGAGCCAAGGTTATAGAGAACTAGGTAAATAAACGCCTAAACTATAACCGTATTTTTATAGAAAATGATCCTTGACTACCGCCCGCCAGCCCGCCAAGCCGAAGCATCTTCTATTATTTGAGGTATTATGAGATATTTGAGACTTATTGAGATGACTTGAGGTTTATGGATTTTAGTAATAAGATGGCGTTCTCGAGGATTTATATGGTCTATATGTTTTATAAACATTTTAGTAATGCGGTGTTTGAAATTCTTTTATTGAGATTATATATGGAATTATTTGATGAGTATTTTTAGTATGGTATTATGAGTTGCGATTTAAGTTGTTTTTGAAACACTTACACCTACCCTACGCCGTTGTTACAAACCATGGCCTCCCATATGCCCGATGTCGTCGAGGATATTTTTACTGCACCGGTTTTACCTGCACAGTTCACGATGGCATCTGATGACCTTTACCAGATGGCCATGTCTTCAGCTACTGTATCACAGGCAGCTTCTACGTCAGCACTACCTGCTGCATCTACGCAGGGACCCTCATCTTCTTTAGGGCTCCCTGGTACATCGAGGCAGCTTACTCTTCATCAGGCTTTGGCTCGTGTGGCACCACGCTTTGCCCACCGAGCTACGGCACGCATGTCGGTACGCCCTACTCCATCACCTTTACAGATTGATGCTCATTCTCTTCTGTCTGAGGCACCGCCCACATCACTGCGTCGTCGTCCTAGATCACCTACTACATCTTCACATGGTTCACCCAGTAGGAGACGACGAGTGATGAGGTACTCTTCCGATGAGGAGGAGGAGGAGTACGAGGGTGAGGATGAGGCTGATGACCCTGAGCGGGAGGATGACCCTCAGGAGGCTGAGCATGGTGATGATGATGACCCTGAGGAGGAGGATGACCCTCAGGAGGATGAGATGCCTGATGATGATGATGATGAGTTAGCACCACCAGCTCAGGCTGAGGAGCCTGATTCACCTGTACACCCGATTGAGCCCGATTCACCTGATCATCCGTTCTTGTTTGAGTTGCCACCTGGTAGTCCAGTGGAGTCGGATGCATCTTCTGAGATTTCTGCTGAGCATGCAGAGTTGGGTGAGATTGGCAGGTTGTGGGCTCGGATTACTGAGCTTAGTGACAGAGTTGCACGTGTATCTGATCGACTTGAGCGAGTTATTGGAGAGTTTTTAGCGGACTTGAGAGTTGATTTGACTGTTGCTGTGGGCAGGGCTACTGAGCTGAGGAGAGTTATGATGGATGTCCACGAGCATATCGATAGTTTGCAGCGAGGATTTGTTACTGCTCGTGAGGCCGACCGCAAGCTTTGGCAAAGGAATGCCGAGCTAGAGAAGGAGGTGGCTGACCTCAAGAGAGACCGAGACACCCATAGCGTGGAGTTAGGATCGTTATGGAGGGATCTCGATGGCTTGAGGCAGGAGTTGAGGATTCTCAGTCAGCCACGTGGCTAGTTGTTTGAGTTATATTATCTTGTTGCTTTCTTAGCCGAGGAGTGTTCGGTTAGAAAAGTTAGTTATCATATTTTGATGTATTTTGTACGGTATTCGTCTCTTTTGGAACGATTAGTATGTTTTGTGTTATCCGTTAGTTGGAACGATGTTAGATCGCTATTGTATGGTTGATGGTTATTAGTATATGGTATTATGTGATTTGGGTGTTATGGAAATTGAGTCCTTATTCGCTTATGGTTACGTGGCGTGTTGCTGCTATTCTGTCCATGATTGGTTTTGTTGAAATGTTTTGTTGAGCATATCGATAAGTTCTATTGGAGACTCATGAACTTGGGTGATGTTACAGATCAATGGCACCCCGTCGAAACCCTGTTAGGTCTACCAGGACTGGTCCTGCTCGCCGAGGTCGTCGACCTACTCGAAATGTTGAAACCCCTACTCCTGACAACCTGGACACCACTAACCGTAACAACAGGAATCAAAATGTTGATGTTCAGGGAGACAATGGTCATGTTCCACTTAACGCACCTACTGTGGATCAAGCAATGATCAACCAACTCGTGGAGCAAAGAGTTGCTGAACTACTCGCTGAGTCAAATCATTCCAACAATTCTGCTGGAACTTTTCCACCTGTTCGCGCTAATGGATGTCAATACAAGGAATTCAAGATTTGTAGACCCATTGAGTTTGGTGGAAATGAAGGAGTGGTTTACTTAGTTAGATGGATTGAGAAGACTGAGTCAGTGTTTAATGTCAGTGGTTGTGCGGAGAATGCGAAGGTAAAGTTTGCTTCTTTTACTTTCAAGGATGAAGCTTTGACTTGGTGGAACAACTACCGAAATGCAGTTGGGAGTGATGTAGCTTATGCCATGACTTGGGAGCAATTCAAGTCTTTGCTGATTCAGACTTATTGCCCAAGGAATGAGGTCAAGAAGCTAGAGATTGAGTTTTGGAACCACAAGGTGAAAGGTAATGATATGGCGACTTACAATCGTCGTTACCAGGAGTTAGCCTTGTTGTGCCCAGATATGGTGAAAACTGAAACTCAAAAGATCGAGAGGTATACTGATGGTTTGCCTGTAGCTACGAGGAATGATGTAATTTCTGCTAGGCCTGCAAACATCCATGAGGCAATCACAATTGCTCAACAACTTATGGATTCATTGGAATTAGAAGAAGCTGATAAGGAGAAGAATGGAAAGAGAAAGAGAGACCGTCACTCTAAGAGTAATGATCACCGAAGCAAGAGACAAGCTAAGGCTTATGCTATTGGGAATGGAGATAAGAAGAATCAGAACGGTGATGCACCCAAGTGTGATCGTTGCCATCAGCATCACACTGGATGGTGTAGTGTGAAATGCCAGAATTGCTCAAGGAAAGGACATACAGCTAGGGACTGTAGAGCTCGACCTCTCGCAATGGTTCAAGCTGCTCCTGAAATGAGAAACAAGGCAGATGTTACCTGTTATGGGTGTGGAAAGAAGGGACACTATAGGAATGAATGTAGAGAATCGCGGAACCGTGGAAATCAAGGCTCGGGTGGTAATGGGTACAATTATGGAAACCGTGGAGCTGGAGGAAATCGTGGACGACAAGACAATGGGGACCAACGTGTGGAAGCTGGAGCTGCTCAGGGAAGAGTGTATGCACTTGGGAACGAGAGAGGAGAAGATCCGAACGTCGTTACTGGTACGTTCCTTCTCAATAATCGTTATGCTTCCATACTGTTTGATACTGGTGCCGATAGGAGTTTTGTGTCCACTACATTTGCACCCCTACTAGAGAAACCCCCGATGGCCTTAGGAATTGGATATGATATTGAGTTAGCTAATGGAAACATAGAAAGGATTAATACCATCATTCGCGGTTGTACGTTAAATTTCTTGAACCACCCTTTCAACATAGATCTTCTACCCGTCACGTTAGGAAGTTTTGATGTAATCATTGGTATGGATTGGTTGTCGAAGTATCGTGCTCACATACTTTGCGACGAGAAGATCGTGCGTGTACCATACGGAAAGGAGGTCCTAAATATATTAGGAGACCGAAAGGATTCTAGGAGCGCATCCCGATTAGCAGTTATATCTTGCACAAAGTTACCGAAGTTAATGGAGAAGGGATGTTACCTTTTCTTAGCCCAAATTTCTGAGAAGGGCGAGACGAAGAAAAAGGAAAGGTGCATTGGAGATGTGCCTATAGTTCGTGATTTTCCTGATGTGTTTCCCGATGATTTGCCGGGAATCCCACCAAGTAGGCAAGTGGAGTTTCATATTGAGTTGATACCTGGTGCTGCACCTGTAGCACGAGCACCTTACCGTCTTGCACCTACCGAACTGGAAGAGTTATCGAAACAATTGGCGGAGTTAGCCGAAAAGGGATTCATAAGACCAAGTTCTTCACCTTGGGGAGCCCCAGTCTTATTTGTGAAGAAGAAGGATGGATCGTTTCGTATGTGTATTGACTATAGAGAGTTGAATAAGTTAACGGTGAAGAATCGATACCCGTTACCTAGGATCGATGATTTGTTCGATCAACTTCAAGGATCAAGTGTGTATTCGAAGGTCGATTTGAGATCGGGATATCATCAACTTCGAGTTCGTGAGGAGGATATTCCGAAAACGGCTTTCAGAACCCGTTACGGGCATTACGAGTTTCAGGTGATGCCGTTTGGGTTGACTAACGCACCAGCAATATTCATGGATCTCATGAATCGTGTGTGTAAGCCATACTTGGATAAGTTCGTGATTGTATTCATCGATGACATTCTGATTTATTCAAAGAGTGAGAAAGAACATGAGGAGCATTTAAGACTCATTTTGGAATTGCTCAGGAAGGAGAAACTTTATGCCAAGTTTTCGAAATGTGAATTTTGGATTCCGACAGTACAATTTTTGGGTCATGTGATTGACAGACAAGGAGTCCATGTGGATCCTGCAAAAATTGAGGCGATAAAAGATTGGGCTGCACCTACAACCCCAACCGAAGTTCGTCAATTTTTGGGTTTAGCTGGCTATTACCGAAGATTCATCAAGGGATTTTCGAAGATAGCTAAACCATTGACCAAATTGACTCAAAAGAGTGTTACGTATGAATGGGGAGATAAAGAAGAGGAAGCGTTTCAATTGCTTAAGAAAATGTTGTGTAGCGCTCCTATCTTAGCGTTACCAGAAGGTAACGAGGATTTCGTCGTCTATTGTGACGCCTCACATAAAGGTTTAGGAGCCGTGTTAATGCAACGAGAGAAGGTGATAGCTTACGCTTCCCGACAGCTCAAAAAGCATGAGAAAAACTACACTACCCATGATTTGGAGCTCGGTGCTGTGGTTTTTGCTTTAAGAATATGGAGACATTACTTGTACGGAACCAAGTGTGTCGTATTTACTGACCATAAAAGTCTACAACACATCTTGAATCAAAAAGAGCTCAACATGAGACAACGACGTTGGATCGAGTTGCTAAGCGATTATGATTGTGGAATTCGCTACTATCCTGGTAAAGCAAACGTTGTTGCTGATGCTCTTAGTCGAAAGGAAAGAGTACCACCATTACGAGTTACGTCATTGGGAATGACTATCGTATCGCCATTACCATCTCAGATACTCGAAGCTCAAACGGAAGCGTTGAAAGCAGAAAATAGATCTGCCGAGAACATATTTGGGATGGCTGATAATGAGAAAGGATTTGTTAAGCGTTCTGATGGATTATTATGTTTTGAAGACCGGATTTGGGTACCTTTATATGGAGAAATACGAGAATTGATTATGCAGGAGTCGCATAAGTCAAAGTACTCCATTCACCCTGGTTCCGATAAAATGTACCAAGATCTTAAGAAGTTCTATTGGTGGCCAAATATGAAGGCAGGTATAGCATCGTACGTTAGTAAGTGCTTGACATGCGCCAAGGTTAAGGCTGAACACCAGAGACCGTCAGGACTACTAACGCAACCAGACCTTCCAGTCTGGAAATGGGAGCGGATTACTATGGACTTCATTACCAAATTACCGAGGACGGCTAGCGGTTGTGACGCTATCTGGGTAATTGTGGATCGTCTGACAAAGTCTGCTCATTTCTTAGCTATTAGTGAAGATGATAGTGTGGATAAGCTTGCAAGGTTATATGTGAAGGAAATTATTTCGCGTCATGGAGTCCCGATATCTATTATTTCGGATCGTGATAGTCGTTTTACGTCAGCTTTGTGGCGATCACTTCAAACGGCTTTGGGGACGAGGCTTGATATGAGTACTGCATATCATCCCCAAACCGATGGTCAAAGTGAGAGGACCATTCAGACGCTAGAGGATATGCTTTGTGCATGCATCATAGACTTTGGTAAAGGCTGGGAGAAGTATTTGCCCCTTGCGGAATTCTCCTATAATAACAGCTACCACACAAGTCTTAAGGCTGCACCATTCGAAGCTTTGTATGGCAGAAAGTGTCGTTCGCCTATTGGTTGGGCAGAAGTTGGAGATAGTCAACTTACAGGCCCTGAGCTTATTTTGGAAACTACCGAGAAAGTAACTCAGATTCGTGATCGGTTGCAAGCCACCAGAGATAGGCAGAAGAGCTACGCCGATCAGAGACGTAAACCTTTAGAGTTCCAGGTTGGAGACAAAGTGATGCTGAAAGTCTCGCCTTGGAAAGGTGTAATACGTTTCGGGAAACGTGGTAAACTCAACCCACGCTACATTGGACCATTCTTGATCTTAGAAAGAATTGGGCCCGTGGCTTATAGGTTGGAATTACCGTCTGAACTGAGCAAAGTTCCCGACGTGTTTCACGTGAGTAATTTAAAGAAATGTCTTTCTGATGAAATGCCCGTCATTCCAATGAGGGACATTCGTGTTGATGAGAAACTGAACTTCGTGGAGGAACCGATCGAGATTTTAGATCGTGAAGTTAAACGACTCAAGAGGAGTCGCATTCCGCTCGTCAAGGTTCGTTGGAATTCCCGACATGGGCCAGAATATACGTGGGAACGTGAGGACGAGTTCAGGAAGAGATATCCGAAGCTTTTCACTTCGTAGATGAAAAATTTTCCGAGTGAAACCCGGGACGGGTTTCCTTCTGAGACGGGGAGGATGTGACAACTGGCAGTTTAGGGAGCTATTTTTAAAACCCGCATTTCAACTTAAGTTCGTTCATAATTATTATTTGAAATTTTCATTTCACAACGAACTTGTAAGACCTATCTTATGGATATTTTATTTAATGACGTTATGGTATTCGTGAATTATGTTCATAATTCATTTTTGATTATGTGATCGGTGATGTATATTTAAATTCTCACTTGGTACTACGTTGACTTTGGCACTAGGATTACCTAACGATAGTTTTATGATTCGTCTTAACGAGTCCGTTATATATTTTAATTAATTACGAGAGGTTCTCGTGTGATATGGAAATTTTAAAATGAGTTCGGGTTCGGGCCACGTGTTTTTACATCTACCCACATTACCCGCTCAACCGTAATAATATCTTTATTATTACTATTATTATTATTATTACTCTTATTATTATTATTATTATTACATTAAAAAAAAAAAAAAAAAAAAAAAAAAGAGAGAAAAAGTTAGTATAAGGGTGTGTTTGCCCGGTTTTGACCCACACACACCAACACAAACCCTCACAACTCTCTCTCTCTAACTTATCCCCATTTCCCCTCTTTGAAAACCCTAGCCGCCGAGTACTATTCTGGCCAGCCGCCGCCACACCGCCGGTCACCCAACAAAACCACCACCACCATCTTAACCCTCATCTTCTCCTCTTTCTTTTGAGCTAGAACACGCGCCCTAACTCCCCCATTAACACCAAATCCGAACCAAACAATCACAAGTTCATCATCATTTTCTTACTATTTCTTGAATATCTCTTCGATTTGGCTCTATTTTGGAAGGTAGGACGAGTTTTAACTCGAGTTGTGGGTTCGAATCGTGACCAAGAGTCACGGATTTCATTATTTTTTTCGAATGGTTATGATTCTTGTTACAAGAATCATGTGGGTTTCAATAAAAATGGTTTAAAAAGAAGTTTGGTATCCGATTGGGTTGTGTTGGGTTCGATTGGTGATGGATTCGCGGGTTTCATGGTTTGGTCGAGGGTGTTGTGACCTCGATTTGGAGCTAGCCGAGACCTTGTGGTCTCGGGGTTCTTTTCTTGCGCTCGTATGGCCATACCGAGACCCTCTTAGGGGTTCTCTTTGGGTGTGGTTCGAGTCTATTGACTCGATGGGTATTATGGTTCGACTCTTTGAGTCGCGGCTTTTAGCCGAGTACTATGTAGTTTGCCGAATTGACCCTGGTTGTCGAATGGCTAGTTTGGAGTGTGGCTCTTGGAGCTTATTATGTGGACACTTGAGGTTGTGATTCGAGTCCTCGTGACTCGTGGTTTTGAGCCGTGACTCAAGTGAGTCGAGGGCTCGGGTCGGCTTGGTAAACCGACCCACACATTAACTTTGTTAATGTTATAATTTGTATAATTGTGAATTTGTTGATAATTATTGTTGTGGCATTTATTTTTTTCGGCCGAATACTTTGGGTCGAATTGGATTTGGTTATGGTTTGATATTGAGGAGTTGTTGTCGATTGGAATGTGATATGAGGACCGGTTATGAGACGGTCGTTAGATGACGGAGATAGGTTAGTAGGGTACCGTAGTCGGACCTTATTGTTGTAGCCCGTGGTTGAGATTGTGATTGGACGGAGAATTATTATTTATGACTTTTCCTTATTGTTGGACTTGGACAATGAGCCGAGGGTCATGACTCGGACATATGACCATTTCGTATAACTCAATAACTAGTAAAATTGAAACGAGAATAATAAAACTCGTAATAATCATTATTGATAATATGAACGTTTATATGAAAGTATATACGTGAATAACGTATATATATAACTATATAAACGCGTATATTAATAATAATAATAATCACGAGTCGTATTATAAATAATACGATTAGATATATATTAGGCTACGAAAGTGGCGTAATATTATTAAACGTATTATAATTATAAAAATTGTGTTATAAAACGGGAAACTCCCGACAATTATGAAACATTTAATGAAATGTCATTTCAAATATACAACGGATAAATTTATTGAGTTAGGCGAAATTGTTGTCACTCGGGTCCAGGTAAGTTATTATTTGTGACATTCGTGTTGTCTCGGATATATGACGACTAATATAGACGTTTTCTATAAGTAAATAACCACTCAACCGTAAGGTTGAGCCGGGTTGTTTGGTTATATGAAACGAATATATTAGTGGGCATCGTATCCTACGACGCCCATAGGTTGTAGTATGTGTAAAGTATAATAGATTACGAGTGTATATATCGGGAAATCTGGCCAATTTGACGATATATACGAGGAATTTATTAAACTATGATATATACTATATAGTAATTATGTGCTATGTGCTTTATATGTGCTTTAGATTGGGTGTAATCTTGGAACGGTATATTACGTAAATAAATATGAGGATTATCAAATCGACGGATTTGGTAAACTTGGGCGATTTATTTAAATGATATATTGGGCTAATATTAGATCTATAGTTTATTATATGTTCTACGTGTGATCTTGTTGGTTTGTTTTGAGTCGACCCACCACCCGTATGGATACCAAACGCAAATACACCAAACTAATACGAAATGGATTTTCGGAAATAAAACGGATTCTCGTCCGGGTTTGGGAATATTATATATTTGAGGAAATGATTTCTGAAAGAGTTAATATTGTTAGGTCGTGCCAAGTCCGTAGTTGCTGTTTCGTGAGTTATCATACATCTTATTGCTACCTACCTCGTCTTGCTATTTTCTGGACTTGAGGTGAGTCATAGCCCCACTTTTTACTCTTGAACTATGTTTTCAATGATTGGGGTGAGAAACGTGCAAATCATTTTACGTGGACTACTATCGCTTTTATATTCTTTCTAAACTTGCTATGCGTATGGACTAGGATATATTGTCAGCTTTAGTCACATAGTTTTGTGTGTACTATTCAAGGTTGGCTTATTTGGTTATTGGTGGATTGTCAGCTTTAGTCACATAGTTTTGTGTGTACTATTCAAGGTTGGCTTATTTGGTTATTGGTGGATTGTCAACTTTAGTCACATAGTTTTGTGTGTACTATTCAAGGTTGGCTTATTTGGTTATTGGTGGATTGTCAGCTTTAGTCACACCTGTCGTGTGTACTATTCAAGGTTGGCTTATTTGGTTATTGGTGGATTGTCAGCTTTAGTCACATATATGTTGTGTGTACTATTCAAGGTTGGCTTATGTGGTTATTTGGAATTGTCAGCTTTAGTCACATATATGTTGTGTGTACTATTCAAGGTTGACTTATTTAGATACTGTAGTGTGCACCTATAGGTTATTATACTTCGGAGGTTATCCGAGTTATTATTGGTATTGCGGGGGCTACCCGAATATCTATGATAGTACGGAAGGGTATCCGTGTGTTTTGTTATTGCGGAAGGGTATCCGTGTGTTATGTTGAGAGCGGAGGGTATCTGCAGGCTTTTAGCGAATCCTTAGTCTAGCTAGCAAGCGTTTTGCGTATATGTCCACTATATTATTAGTTGAATTTAAACCTATGATCTCACCAGCGAAAGCTGACTTTTAGCACGTTTTCTCAGGTAATTAAGTGTTGAGGTACATGCTTGGATTGGAAGGCTCGGCTGAGGCACACGGTTATGGATCTATATTTTCTAAACTCTGATAATTAAATTTGGACCTATTGCTATTTTATTTTGGGCCTGACTCTGAATGATGTTGGGATAAATGTAAACCTTAAAACCCCGTTTTGGTTGTGTTTTTACTATGTTTACTTTATCTCGTTCTATATTGTCTTGTGTTGGATACCAATCCCCGTAGCACCCCGAAAGCTTGTTAAGTCTTCCGCTGTATCAAATTTTGGGGGTGTTACATAGAGACCTATAAATAACTGCTTTTGGTACCTCAAGTCAAAAACCTAAACACACTTCATAAAAATTTAAGGTTAAGACATTGAAAGTTCAGCCGTGAAGCGAAGGTAAGGAATTTCAATCTTCAACTTTTTCTTATAATATGTTTGGCGAAACTAGTATGTTAGCAGTTGTATTATGGTTTGGGGCATGTCCAAAAACCATTTTTCATTATTTGATGTATGATGTTCTTATTAATATATGTTCACCTTTTTCGCCAATAAAATATTTGGCGAAACTAACATTACCACTTAGGAAACTTAAGGTGGTCCTTGATGAAGAACTAAATTTGAAGGTGCCACGACATATGCCGCATAAATGAAGTCAAATTTTGCAAAACTAAATTGCTGTAAGGCACCACAAGTCAAGGAATAATAGAAGAATTGTAGTGATAATCAAGATTAAAACACACTTAAGTGTGAACGCATTGCGTGTTTTAGCATGAACGCTGTTTGATTCTTATGTTTGTTGAGTTTGATGTTTCGTTTTATTTTTCTTAATAAGGGGACGGAGTTCGACGAACCTATGAAAATTAAACAAGGTTCAAGTTCAAACCTAAGACATTGATCTCAAATCCCCTAACATTGAACGTATAATAGGTCTAACAATCGTTATATTGCATTTAAGCTTAACGACATGACTAATACAATTTGATCTCTATCGTTTACGACCAAACATGGGTATTATCCCACCATGGTCGTCAACGTATAAAGTAAAAGTCATAAGAATAGCTCAAGATCTAATGCCTTCACGTCATGTTATTGCAAAGGAGATGTTCTGACTCGAAAGAGTGTATGCTTATAAAGATACCTCCATTGGTGAAGTTAAATCTTTGTCCCGCAATTATGAACAAAGTGGCAAAATATGAATTGTATTAAGGCTGAAAATATTAAACCGCAAGTCAAGGAACAGAAGATTTATAGTGATAACAAAAATCAAGTACGAATGCAAGTTTTAGAATGAACGTTGTCCGACTTTTACGTTTCTGTTTGAGAATGATGTTTGACTCTTTTGATCTGAATTTTCTTTAGTTGAGGCAGACCACAAATAAATATAACTCTTTGTTCCTTCACATATTTGTTTTTCATATACCAGTATACCACTGTGCACGCAAATAAAATATTACTGTAATATATAAAGAAGCTACTAAAGTTTGATAAAAAGTTAGCTTAAGTTATCAAAGTTTAAATTTATCATCTATGTTACTGAACTTATAAAATATGATATTTTGAGGTTACTGAACCTATAAAAATATGCGTAAACATTACTAAACTTTTAAAAACTCGACATTTATCTTATTTAACTTATCAAAAAATATGCGTTCAAGTTACTCGATTAACATTGAAATTATTGAAGTGTATGCTTCCTATAAGTTTAGTAACTTAGATGATAATTTTAAAACTTAAGTAACTTAGTCGAACCTTTTATCAAATTTAGTAACATTTTTGTATATTAACCCAGCAAATAAATATAATTGGATTTATGGTATCATATTTCATATAAAGGTAAGTCGTTTTGGCAAAGGCAATTGTTACAACTAGCATGATACCCGCACATTATGGCAGTGGGTACCTTGTATTTGAAAATTCGACGAACAAAGTTTTTCTATTAGTATTTATTTGCAATGAAAATTACTTTACAGATGACGAAAATAATTTTGCAAGCCTAATAAACAGTTGAAGTTCTGAGATGATGATATCTTATATGAGTCCACTTTTGACTCTTTCGCCTTTCCTTATTTTAAAAATTCGAACATAAGAAACCATGTGTATTTTGGAGGTACTTTTGTTATTTTTACGGCCTAAGAACTCTCGATATATATGACTCTGTTACCTTTTGTGTTCCAATAAGTTTATATTATATGTAATAAAAAAAGTATTATTAAAAAAAATAAAATAAAAATCCATGAAATGTCTTAAATTCTTTTGGAAGAGTTTTTTTTTTTTTTTGTACATTGCGTTTTATAAATGATACTTTTTATTAAAGGGATATTTTAAAGAATGTATTAATTATAGTGTTGACCAATAAATATGTGTAGATATTGATGCATAAAGTAATTGAATATATAGCTTAATAAATTGTTTTTGCTTAAAATCTATATATGAAAATCAGAGGGTTAAAGATGCATTATAGGTTATTTAGATCTTCAAAGGGCTAAGTATCGTAATTCATAAATAACATAATGTACGTGTTTGAATTGTTTTAGGATTAGGAAACAATGAACCGTATATATTACACGTATTGTGTCCTACTTCTATGAGAAATCAAATTTATAACTATGTATTAGTTTGAGACCTATAAATATATGCTTTTGGAACCTGAACACAAAAGACTAAACAAATACTCAAAAAGGTGCATGTAGTTTGTGTTGATGAATTCCTGATGAAGTCTGATTATGGCTACTGTAGCGTGGATCAGGTTTCAGAAAATAGGAGTTGGAGTGCTAGTCCAACTGGTCCTAGTTTATCCTAAAGTGGAGTAGTCCTTATTGAGTTAGGATATGTTTAATGTAATCCTAGTTATTGTACAACGTGTCTATGTTAGTCTATATATACCATGAAGGGTAAGGATTCTCATGGTAACGTATTGGAGTTTTGAGTTAGTTTCTTCAATAAAACAAATCTGGGTGTTAGGCAGTAACATACCTGTGTCGTGTTCTTGTTTACACCTGCTGTGTTGCGTACCTCTGATAACAACAATTGGTATCCAGAGCTTGTGAAGAAGTTCCTGGTGATTAGTATCAACGTTCCAAACCTGTGATCCTGTGGTTAGATGTGAAGAACTGTGACCAGTATATCTACGATTTAGGGTTACAAAAACCTTAAAAAGAAACGACTTAAACCTGTGAACCTGTTGTTAGTCGTGAATTGCAGCCCACTGTGATTGGAGCCCAAGTTGATCACAACCCAATTTTTTCTCTTCTTAGACAGTAAGTTGGAAACAGTCTTTAAGACTGTTGATTGTCTCACTGTCTTAAAATAATTCTAGCCGTGACATAAGGGCTGGAAGATTCTCCATTACAAACCTATTCGCGATCCAGAAGAAGAACCAGGATGACTGGAGATCCATCAGGTTCTAACCCACCACCACCACCAACAAAGGAATCCAATTTGACGTTTCAGTGCCCAATGTTAACGTCAACTAACTACACCATATGGAGGATGCGTATGGAGGTACTTCTTGGAATTCATGGAGTCTGGGATGTGGTAGATCCGGGCTTAGACGATCCAAAGAAGAATAACATAGTTAAAGGTTTGTTGTTTCAATCAATACCAGAAGACCTGATTTTGCAAATCGGGAATCTAAAAACAGGGAAGGAGATGTGGGAAGCAATTAAGACCCGTAACTTAGATGCTGATCGTGTGAAAGAAGCGAGGCTTCAAACCCTAATTACGGAGTTCGAGAATCTGAAGATGTCAGATAACGGTACCATAGATGAATATGCTGCAAAGTTATCGGGTATTGCTACTAAGTCATCCACGCTTGGAGAAGTCATGTCGGAACACAAGCTGGTAAAGAAGTTTCTCACAAGTCTTCCTAGACGGTTTGTCCATATCGTGGCAGCCCTAGAACAAGTTTTAGACCTTAAAACAACGGGGTTTGAGGATGTGGTTGGACGATTGAAAGCATACGAAGAAAGAGTCAAGGAAGAAGATAAAGCAAACGATGCTCAAGAGAATTTGCTTTATGCTAGGACTGAAAATTCCAAAAGGAATAATGACTCAAGTGGAGGAAGAGGACATGGTTCAAACTCTCGAGGTCGTGGCCAAGAACATGGTAGGGGCAACAATCAAAACCAAGGTAAACGTGACTCCTCGAAAAACCATGATGATAATGAACAAAAGGGTAAGCAACATGAGAAACGTGATCTCTCACATATACAGTGTTACCGTTGTGATGAGTATGGACACTTTGCTTCAAGATGCCCTGAACGAAACCGAAACCATGAAGTTAACCTTAATGAGACGCAAGAGAAAGATGTGTATCATGAGGAAGGTACGTTCTTTATGATGAACCTGGTTCAAGAAACGATTTTCGTGAATGAAGAAAAGTACACTCCTCCAAAGTGCGAGCCAAATACCGATGAAGACGATGTATGGTATTTTGACAATGGTGCAAGTAATCACATGACAGGTAATTACTCTTACTTTTCTGAATTAAATGAAAATATTACTGGACGTGTTAGGTTCGGAGATGGTTCGTGTGTGAGCATAAAGGGAAAAGGCTCGATTTTGTTCCAAGGTAAGAATGGAGAACAAAAATTGTTGAAAGATGTCTATTATATTCCTGCTCTTCGAAGTAATGTGATAAGTCTTGGACAAGCTACAATTTCCGGTTGTGATACTAGGATACGAGGTGATTTCTTAACCATGCGAGATAGTTATGGAAGGTTGCTTATAAAGGTTCCGCGTAGTGCAAATCGTCTTTATAAGAGTCAACTAAAAGTTGGTAAAGAAGCTTTGAACCAAGCTGGAAACGAAAACAAACCAGGTATGTTTACTGTTTTGCGGGATGAAATACATGAAACTACCAATTAGGTTTTGAATGAAGAAGCAAGCTCGCAAGTTGCTGCAAATGAACAACCCTTTAGTGTTCAAGACACCAGCACTGTAACTACTGTTACTGTTCATGCTACAGTACCTCCTGTTAATGTTCATGCTACAGTAGATGATGAACATGAATTAGTTCGTGATGAATGTGATGAAGTCTTCACACCGGTAGCTCGACTCGAGACCATACGACTTTTGATTGCTCTCGCAGCCGGGAAAGGATGGAAGATTCATCACTTGGATATGAAAACGGCTCTTCTAAATGGTGATCGAAAGGAGCTCGATAGTACTTTAAAAGAGATGGGTTTTCTACAATGCGTGCACGAAAAGGCGGTCTATAGAAAGGTTCCCAATGGAGAATGTATCATCGTCGCGGTATATGAGGATGATTTATTCGTGACTGGAACGAGCTTAGACCTCATAAACAAGTTCAAAAGGAGAATGGTGTCTCAATTTGAAATGTCGGATCTTGGTGAGTTAACTTATTACTTAGGTATCGAAGTCTCACAAGAAAAAGATTACGTGGAGATCAAACAAGAGAGATATGCAAGGAAGATTTTGAAAGAAGCTGGTATGGAAGATTGCAATGCAACTTTATGTCCGATGGAACCGGGACTCAAGTTGTCAAAAGCAAAAGATGAACCAGAAGTTGAAGCTACCCAATATCGAAAAGTGGTGGGTTGCTTGCGTTATCTTTTGCACACTCGTCCAGATTTGACTTACTCGGTTGGAGTGGTTAGTCGGTATATGTAAAGTCCAAGAGAATCACATGCTCGTGCTATCAAGCAAATCCTACGTTATCTTAAAGGTACGACTTCGTTTGGTATTAAATACAATCGTAGTAATGACATGAGACTAGTGGGATATAGCGGTCATAATGTTGATATTGATGATGGACGAAGCACTACTGGACATGTTTTCTACCTTGATACATCGCCCATTACATGGTGCTCACAAAAGCAAACTACCGTGGCATTATCTTCGTGTGAAGCTGAGTTCATGGCAGCCATTGCAGCTGCGTGTCAAGCAATTTGGCTTAGGGAGTTATTGGCGGAAGTGACTGAGAATGAGCAGGTAATTGTTGAGCATGTATCTGGAGAGAATCAAAGAGCAGACCCGTTAACGAAGGCCTTGGCGCGTATAAGGTTCAAGGAGATGAGATCGTTACTTGGTGTGCAAAAGTTACCCTCTTCGACTCAGAAATTCAGGGGGTGATTGTTGATGAATTCCTGATGAAGTCTGATTATGGCTACTGTAGCGTGGATCAGGTTTCAGAAAATAGGAGTTGGAGTGCTAGTCCAACTGGTCCTAGTTTATCCTAAAGTGGAGTAGTCCTTATTGAGTTAGGATATGTTTAATGTAATCCTAGTTATAGTACAACGCATCTATGTTAGTCTATATATACCGTGAAGGGTAAGGATTCTCATGGTAACGTATTGGAGTTTTGAGTTAGTTTCTTCAATAAAACAAACCTGCGTGTTAGGCAGTAACATACCTGTGTCGTGTTCTTGTTTACACCTGCTGTGTTGCGTACCTCTGATAACAACAGTTTGGTACATTGGTTAGACGTTTAAAGTTTGATTGTCAATTTAAGGTAATATTTCAACCTTAAAGCTTTGTTCAATACCCTATTATATGCATGGTTGATCATTTGTTGTTCTTAATTTACAGTTAATAATTCATCTTTTGAATTACTAATAGATATTGCCATGTTGTAGAAAATGTTCCCTGCCGCTTTTATTCTTATGCATCCCACTGTGTTTCAAGTTTCAAAAGGCGTTCACGTGAAGTCATCAGCAGTCATGGATTCATATGAGATTCGACCTCAAAAACTAAGGTTCATGTTCAAATCCGAGACAGAGATCTCATGCACTGTATCACTGACTAATAAAAACATCTATCGTTATATGGCATTTAAGCTTAACGACAAGGCTAATACAAACCGCTATCATGTACAACCAAGCGTGGGTATTATCAAACCAGGCTCAACATGTCAAGTACAAATCACAAGACAATTAGCTCAAGATGTAATGCCTTCTCCTAATACAATTGCCGAGGAGAAATTCTTGTTGCAAAGTGCTTGGTTTTCAGGGTATAAATCCATCATAGATGTCTCAAATATGTTCAACCGAGGACACAAGAAGATAAGGATAAGGATACTTAAGGTGAAGGTGTCTCGAGTTAAAACATCAATGCATTCAAAATTTGCAAGACTAAATTGCTTTAAGAAATCACAAGTCAAGGAATAATAGAAGAATTGTTGTGATAATCAGGGTAACTACGAACACACTTAAGTGTGTATACATCATGTTTTTTTAGCTTGAATGTTTTTTGATTTCTATGTTTGTTTGAGATTGATGTTTGATCCCTTCGTTTCGATGAAATATAAAACATAAAGACTTTTAAATTCTTCATATATTTGTTTTGTTATTTATAAATTTTAACTTCTGATATATATGTATTCCTTACCTTTATGAGACTCATGAAACGTATAGTAAAGTATTTTCTTGACAATAATTGACGTATTATCAACCTCGCGCTGGGGTAATTTTGTTTACGTGACGATGGATAAAACAACAAGAATTTAAAAACTCTCTCCGACTCTTTTTTACTGTATTATGTTACATGACTAACTATTTATAGATAAACTGGTATCCAACTAACTATCAAAGGGGTGGTTAATCACGTGGCACTTGTATATGGTTCATATTGTTAAGGATAAGTGATGAGATAAGTTTTGGTTCCGATATATTTGTAAATAATGTATATCTTGTAGTTTGAATTTGTAACCTCATGGTTATAAATGAGATCACTATCACTTCAATCTCCACAAACTTTGTGCCATTATATGGTATGAGAGATATCGCTCCAACGAGCACGATCCTTTTCCCTTCTCATTTTTTTAAACCTTCATCATCCACTTCATCCATGGCAGAAACCTCTATTATTCAATTGAATGCACCAACACACTTCCCAATCAAACTCACTGCCACATATTTTCCCGTTTGGAGGAAACAAATCCAATCCACCCTAATTGGTTTGGATGTTATAAAATACATCGACGGATCTCTGGTTCTGCATCCCCAATTTCTTGATGCTGAAAACAAAAGACCCTATCCTGCTTATTCGATCTGGTACAGGCAAGTCCAGACACTCGCAAGTGCCATCCTCGGAAGTTGTTCAGATACTATTCAATCTATCATCTAGTCGGCTGACACTTCACGTGAAGCATGTAAACGTCTCAATGATAGTTATGCCAGTTCTTCACGTTCCAGGGTTATATCTCTTAAGTCGAAGTTAACGAAAAATCCAAAGGGCACCAGATCAGTAGCCAAGTTTCTACACGAGATGCGTTCCATTGCAGATGAGTTGGCCCTTGCTCAAAGCCCAATTCAAGATGAAGATTTGATTGTTCACATCCTTAGTTAGTTGGGAGATGAATTTAACAACGTTGTTGCTGCAATCAAGATTCGGGAGCCCCATATTTCGTACCCGGAATTGTTTGATAAGCTCACTGACTTCGAGCGAATGCCAAAGGATAATGATTCTTCACTATCTCCCGTGATTGCTATAGCTAACTATACTCAAAAACAAAATGCCAAGTTTCAACAACCATCATCACATAAATCTTTTCAAGGTCATTAAAATTCTAACCAGGGAAATTCTTCCCATTTTCGAAGACCTCGTGGTGGCTACAGTGGAAATAACAACCGTTCTCAGTGGCAACAACAAAATGGTAATCGGGGTTACCATCAAGATTCTTATTGTGGCTTTTGTGAGATCAATGGGCATGAAACACAGGAATGTCGCAAACTTGCTCGGTTTCTCTGCGAGAATAACATCACCATCACTGGTGCAACCAATGTTATAAATGGCGTGAGGCGTGGCGCGGCGGCAAGGCCACGCCTCAAGCCTTACGCGCCATGGCGAAGCCATGGCGTTTTTTGCGGCGTGACTAAGGCGGCGAAAAAATATTTATTTATTTATCATTTATGTTATAATATCATATTTTATATGCATATCGAGTTTACAAAAGGTGAGTTTACAAAAGGTGAGCTTACAAAAAGTGATATGCATAAGAAATAAAGTGAAAATTTGAACTTTGTTTAGAAATTACTAGGCCCAAAATTTAAGCCCACATCATCCCCTTCTAAAAATGGCGCCACGCCATACGATAAGGCGCGCCTTGGCACGCCTTTTCGCGCCTTATTCCACGCCTTTTCACACGACGCCTAGACTTCACGCCTTGGTCCATTTCGTGGCGCCGAGGCTACGCCTCGCGCCTTGGCGACGCCTTGGCGGCGCCTTGGCGCGCCTTTTAGAACACTGGGTGCAACACATTCCAATACAATGTCAAGTCCCGTAGCTAAAGTTACCACTTCAAGATCACCCATGGCTCAACAACCTTGGTTATTTGATAGTGGCGCATCTCATCACGTAACATGTGATCCATCAACATTGCAATCATATTCTGACTACGGGGTCCAGACGTGATCTTCATGGGTGACGGTAAAAGCCTTTCCATATCACACACTGGTTACACCACTTTAACTACATCACACCATTCTCTATATTTGCCTGATGTTTTGTGTGTTCCCAACTTACGTAAAAACTTAATTTCTATTGCAAAACTATGCAAATCTAACCATGTTTCTGTTGAATTTTTCCCTCTCATTTTCTTGTGAAGCTGAAGGATCTTCGCATAGGGGCGCCTCTAATGCAGGGAGAGAACGACAATGATGTTTATTGTGCGGCCTTACCATATTCTCCTCAAGTCAACGTCACGACTAAAGCTTCTATACTTGATTGGCATCACAAGCTTGGTCACCCCTCAAATAAAGTTCTTCAGTTTGTTGTCAAGTGTTTAGGTATGGACTCAAGTTCCAAGTCTAGTTTTGATTTTCAGTGTGATTCATGTCGATTAATAAAAGTCATAAATTGCCTTTTTATCAAAATTCTCTTGTGACTACAAAACCATTGCAACTTGTGTACACTGATGTTTGGGGTCCTACTCAAAAATCGATCGACGGCTTTCAATACTATGTCATTTTTGTTGATTTTTACAGTAAATACATTTAGCTATATCCAATGAAAAAGAAATCAGATGTCTATGTTCTCATCCCTTAGTTCAAAAATCTAGTAGAAAAGTATTTTCAAACTCCACTTATATCTATCTTTTCAGATAATGGAGGAGAATATCAAATACTAATTCCAATTTTTAGATTAATCTTGTGGCATTTCTCATTTTACAACACCCCCACACACACCAGAACATAATGGTGTTAACTGATGGCTCATTTGGATAATAATACAAGTTGCTATGATTCATTGAATTCACCCATATGGAATCTTATCAAAGATTTTCAGGATTTGGAGATAAGCAAGTGGGAGCAAGTTGTATGATGCAACTAGGCAACTTGGTAGCAACTTGGGGGGCTCTTTGAAGCCTATAAATAGAAGCTTTCACTTTGAGTTTTAACACACCAAAAAAACACACAAGTACTTCTCTTGTAGTGTTATTAGTTTTTCCTCTCTAGTTGTAGTTTGTAGTATGTTTCTAGCATTGAGAAATATATATATAAAGTTTGGTGTTTCATTCTTGGTTCTTTTCATATTGTCTAAATTTTCAAGTAGCTAGTATGAGGTATAGTAGTGGTGTTGAAATATTCACACTCTTTACCTAATCGGTGGGATATTATCGCGGTTATTCCACAACAAGTGGTATCAAGAGCCGAGGTTATTCTTAGTATGCTCTGTGGTTGCAATTTATTTTGATCCTCCACATCAGAAAAGAATTACATTGGTTTTTTGGTTGAAGCTATTGAAAATTAATTTGTACACGAAATGGTGGATGGCATAGTTGACAAACCTTCCACACCGGTGGATCCAACATCTCCAAGTTGGGCTAGACCGGTCTTGACGAATGCAAGATTGGCGGTGGAAGTTTTTGATGGCACAGGCCATTTCGGTATGTGGCAAAGTGAGGTTCTAGACGTTCTTTTTCAGCAAGGTCTAGACATTGCCATAGAAGAAAGTAAACCAGAGGATGTAGAAGAGAGGAATTGGTTAACCATCAATCGGTTAGCTTGTGGTACGGTTCGTTCATGTCTTTCGAGAGAGCAACGATATGCTTTCTCAAAAGAAACATCCGCCTATAAATTGTGGGTGGCGTTGGAAGAGAAATTTCTGAAGAAGAATTGCCAGAATAAGCTCTTTATGAAGAAGAGACTCTTTCGCTTCACTTATGTACCAGGTTTCACGATGAATGATCACATTACCAGTTTTAACCAACTGGTAACCGATTTGATGAATATGGATGAGGTGTTCAAAGACCAGGATCTAGCATTGATACTGTTGGGATCGCTTCTAGAGGAGTACGAGTTGCTTGAAACAACTCTACTTAATGGGAAGGATGATGTGTCTCTTAGTGAAGTTTGTGCTGCTTTATATAGTAAAGAACTGAGAAGAAAGGACAAGCAGATTAGTTCAAGTGGAGACGCAGAGGTTTTGCTAGTCAGAGGTCGTTCGCAGAAGAAGGGCACCGATAAGAGATGGAGATTCAAGTCGCAGCAAAGACTAAGCAAAGATGAATGTGCCTTTTGTCATGAAAAAGGCCATTGGAAGAGAGATTGTCCAAAATTGAAAACCAAGGACAATCATTACAAAGGTAAAGCTGTAGCAGAGGCGAATGTCACCAAGTGTGATGATGAAGAATCAAATCTCTCACTTGCAACATCGTCAACGAAGAATGCTTCTGACATATGGTTATTAGATTCCGCATGTAGCCATCATATTACACCACATCGAGAGTGGTTAGTAATTTTGAAGAACATGAGGAAGTTGTTTATACGGCAGACGAAACTCCCCTCACTACTCATGGGATTGGTTCCGTTCGATTGCAGAATGAAGATGGAACAATTGTGACCTTGAAAGGTGTTCGTTATTCACCAAAGTTGAAAAAGAATCTCATTTCCGTCGGTACCTTAGAATCTAAAGGATTCGAAGTAAGAGCAAAGGATGGGGTTATGAAGATCATCTCTGGTGTACTTGTAGTAATGAAGGGTATTCGTAAAATAAACAACACATATCACTACAAGGGTAGAACGGTTGTTGGAACTGTAGCAGCTGTTACCGATGGTGATAGAAATTCAGAAGCTGTGAAGCTATGGCATATGCGCTTAGGACATGCAGGAGTGAAATCCTTGAATTTGCTCATAAAGCAAGGATTATTGAAAGGAGTGAGTTCCTGTAAGTTGGATCTCTGTGAGCATTGCATCAACGGGAAGACAACAAGGGTGAAATTTGGGACAGCTATCCACAAGACAAAAGGTATCTTGGATTATGTCCACTCTGACGTATAGGGTCCCTCAAAGACAAGATCTTTAGGAGGGAGACACTACTATGTGACCTTTGTTGATGACTTTTCCCGAAGAGTTTGGGTGTACACGTTGAAGACAAAGGATGAAGTGCTAGGAGTGTTCATCAAGTGGAAAAAGATGATGGAGACTCAGACGTGCAGAAAGATCAAACATCTCCGAACAGATAATGGTGGAGAGTATAAAAATGATCAGTTCACAAAATTTTGTGAAGATGAAGGCATCGTCAGACACTTCACTGTCAGACATACACCACAACAGAACGGGGTGGCAGAACGCATGAACCGAACTTTGCTGGAGAAAGTTCGGTGTATGTTATCCAATGCTGGGTTGGGTAAAGAATTTTGGGCTGAAGCTGTGACGTATGCGTGTCACCTTGTTAATCGTTTGCCATCTACTGCTATTAATGGGAAAACACCATTTGAGAAATGGTATGGAAAACCTGCTACAGATTATGATTCCTTACATGTGTTTGGTTCCGCTGCATATTATCATGTGAAGGAATCAAAGTTGGATCCCAGAGCAAAGAAAGCATTATTCATGGGGATCACCTCTGGAATCAAAGGCTATCGTCTATGGTGTCCAGAGACGAAGAAGACGATCTTTAGCAGGGATGTCACCTTTAATGAATCTACCATGTTGAAGAAGGTGAACGCTAAGCAGTTAGATGGAACTCCCAAAAAGGTGGAGTTTGAAAGAATAATTGTACCAGATGATGGAGATGATTCTCCTGTGGTAGAAGGAGATTATGAAGAAGAGGAGGTTCAAACCGAAGAACCTCCACAGCAACAACATGAATCAATTGCTACCAGCAAGCCCAAAAGAAACACTAAAAGGCCTGCTCGCCTTAATGATATGGTGGCTTGTGCATCTTCAATTGCAGCTGATGATGTTCCTACTACTTACTCTGAAGCGGTTAGAGACTCGGAGAGCGAGAAGTGGAGGATTGCCATGAGCGAAGAAATGTAGTCTCTTCAGAAGAATCAGACCTGGGAGTTGACCAACCTCCCAAAAGGGAAGAAGGCAATTGGATGCAAATGGGTGTATGCAAAGAAAGAAGGATTTCCTAGCCAAGATGATGTTCGCTACAAAGCAAGATTGGTAGCTAAAGGCTACGCTCAGAAAGAGGGAATTGATTACAATGAAGTTTTTTCTCCAGTGGTAAAGCATTCCTCTATTAGAACTTTGTTGGCTTTGGTAGCACAGTTGGATTTAGAACTAGTTCAGATGGATGTGAAGACTGCATTTCTACATGGAGACTTGGAAGAGGAAATCTATATGGTTCAGCCAGAATGATTCAAAGTTGCTGGAAAAGGGCATGAAGTATGTAAGCTTCATAAATCATTGTACGGATTGAAGCAATCCCCAAGACAGTGGTACAAGCGATTTGATAAGTTTATGACGGAGTCGAAGTACACAAGAAGCAAATACGACCATTGTGTCTATTTGAAAAAGCTACAAGATGGGTCCTTCGTATATCTTCTTCTATATGTAGATGATATGTTGATAGCTTCTCAAAGTCTAGACGAGATTGAAAAGTTAAAGACTCGGTTGAAAAGCGAATTTGAGATGAAGGATCTCGGTGAAGCAAAGATGATTCTCGGCATGGAGATAGTCAGAGACAGAAAATTGAGGAAGCTCTGTTTGACTCAGAAACAATATCTGAGAAGGATTCTAAAGCGTTTTAGGTTTGACAAGCAAACAAAACGAGTTATTACTCCACTCGCTTCTCAATTTAAGATCAGTGCTGCTATGTCACCGAAAAATGATGCAGAGAGGGCATACATGGAGAAAGTGCCTTATGCAAATGCTGTCGGTAGCTTAATGTATGCTATGATATGTACTCGACCAGATATTAGTCATGTTGTTGGGATGGTGAGCAGGTATATGCATAACCCTGGAAAAGGACATTGGCAAGCTGTGAAATGGATATTACGGTATATCCATAACACAGTCGATGTAGGGTTACTATTCAAACATGGAAGTAGTCAGTGGGTAGAAGGATATTGCGATTCTGACTATGCTAGAGATTTAGACAAGCGAAGATCTACTACAGGCTATGTTTTTACTCTGGCAAAAGCTCCAATTAGTTGGAAGTCTACCTTACAGCCAACTACTGCTTTGTCAACTACAGAAGCAGAGTATATGGCGATTACAGAGGCTGTAAAGGAAGCAATTTGGCTTCAAGGGTTGCTTGGTGAACTTGGAATCAATCAGAAATTTGTCATGATGCATTCTGACAGTCAGAGTGCTATTCAATTAGCGAAGAATCAAGTTTATCATGCAAGAACGAAGCACATTGATGTTCGGTATCATTTCATACGAGAGATACTGGAAGAAGGTGGAGTCAGAATCCAGAAGATTCATACTTCTAAGAATCCTGCAGATATGCTGACTAAAGTATTAGTTGGGATCAAGTTCAGTTATTGTTTGGACTTGATCAATGTTGTGAAAAGTTGAAGATTGGTTTGAAGACTCCACCAACGATAGTTGATGAGCCAAGGTGGAGATTTGTTAACTGATGGCTCATTTGGATAATAATACAAGTTGCTATGATTCATTGAATTCACCCATATGGAATCTTATCAAAGATTTTCAGGATTTGGAGATAAGCAAGTGGGAGCAAGTTGTATGATGCAACTAGGCAACTTGGTAGCAACTTGGGGGGCTCTTTGAAGCCTATAAATAGAAGCTTTCACTTTGAGTTTTAACACACCAAAAAAACACACAAGTACTTCTCTTGTAGTGTTATTAGTTTTTCCTCTCTAGTTGTAGTTTGTAGTATGTTTCTAGCATTGAGAAATATATATATAAAGTTTGGTGTTTCATTCTTGGTTCTTTTCATATTGTCTAAATTTTCAAGTAGCTAGTATGAGGTATAGTAGTGGTGTTGAAATATTCACACTCTTTACCTAATCGGTGGGATATTATCGCGGTTATTCCACAACAAATGGCACCGCAGAAAGGCATCATAGCCATGTTGTGGAAACCGGTCTCACCATACTCCATTTTTTCGGCCTTTCAATGAAGTATTGGTCTCATGCATTTTAGACGGCCTTCTATCTAATAAATCGACTTCCTACACCTGTACTAAACTCGCAAACACCATTTCAGATGCTTCATCACAGTTCTCCTAACTATAGTAAACTTAAACCACTTGGCTGTTTGTGCTATCCCTGGCTTCGTCCATACTCGACATCCAAAGTCCAACCAAAATACACACATTGTATTCTTCTTGGATATTTCACCTCAAAATCAGCGTACAAGTGTCTAGACCCAACCACAAATCGTCTTTACTTTTCAGGTCATGTCAAGTTTGAAGAGAATATATTCCCTCTTCGGTTGCACAAAGATCAGAAGTTCACCTCCCTTGTTAGAGACATGTCTTATCCAAGAACTCCACAAGAATCAGATAGAGATCAAGTTCATAATGAAACTTATAATTCACTGCATACTTCATCTACTTCTTCCCGTCCATTGCCGTTAACATAATTCAATCAGAACCTATCCCAACGGAACCAATTTCACTCGCTTTTCAATCCCATGAAGCTTCTCATCCCCAACAAGCTTCTCCAGCAACTAGTATAGAACCTACCTCACCTACTTCTCCTTCTGAAGACACTTCCCAAACACCCTCGACATCAGACCATCCAATCATGTTTAACCTCCACAATCAAATTATAACAGCGACCATGACTACTCTTCTTCACAGATTCCTACTTCATCATCTGACCATTCCACCCATGTTCACCCATCCCGTGATCGAAAACGTAACCCAAAATATTACAACAAGAAATTTGTTACATTACTACAGTTCATCTGTTGCCCACTACCCTTGAACCATCTACTGTTACCCAAGCTCTGAAAGATCCCCTATGGACGAAAGTTATGGATGATGAATTTAATGCACTTTTACATAATGGTACATGGGAACTTATCCCAAAATCGACACATGTTTCAATTGGTTGCAAATGGGTTTTTTGCATTAAGCGAAAACCTGATGGCTCAATAGATAAATACAAGGCTCGCCTTGTGGCGAAAGGGTTTCTTCAACAAGGTGGAAAAGATTACTTTGAAACGTTTAGTCTAGTTACTAAGCCTGCAACTATACGTACTGTTCTATCCCTTGCATTATCGCAAAATTGGCCTTTACGACAATTATATTTGATGTCAATAATGCGTTTCTTCATGGCACATTATACGAGGATGTATACATGATACAACCTCCTGGATATATTAACCAACAATATCCCAATCATATTTGTAAGCTTCGAAAGGCGTTATATGGACTCAAGCAAGCACCTCGCGCTTGGTACATGGAATTGAAACAGTTTTTACTTGATTTTGGGTTTCGGAAGTCCTTTGCTGATGCTTCTTTGTTTGTTTATAATCATTATGGCATCACGATTTACTTTATGGTGTATGTTGATGATATTGTTCTCACTGGTAGCAATAAAGACTTTTTGGATCATTTTGTTGACAAGTTAGCAAGTCATTTTTCCATTAAAGATTTGGGTACTCTGCATCATTTTCTTGGCGTTGAAGTTATCTCTACTTCACAGGGACTCTTTCTATCACAACATCGTCATATTACTGATCTACTTACCCAATTTCACATGGATGGTGTGAAAGAAGTTGTCACACCTCTAAATTTGGTTGATAAGCTCTCTCTAGTTGATGAGTCACCACCAGTTGATCCGACCACTTATCGTCGACTAGTTGGTTCTCTACAATATCTAGCAATCACTTGCCCAGATGTTTCTATTGTTGTCAATAGGTTATCACAATTTATGCATGCTCCGACTCAACTGCATTTTCAATCTCTAAAACGAGTACTCCGTTACTTAAAAGGCACCATTCATTATGGTTTGTTTCTTAAAAGAGGTTCTACGCTTACTCTTGCAGCTTTTTCGGATTCCGACTGGGGTGGTATCAATGATGGTGGTCGTTCCACTACCGCATATATTTTATATCTTGGTTCAAATATTATTTCATGGCGGTCTGCTCGACAAAAGTCTGTTTAATGTTCGTCTACTGAGGCAGAATACAAAGCATTGGCTAATGCTGCTGCTGAGATCTCATAGGTCAAACATTTATTACATGAACTAGGCATCAATCTACTTCGGCCTCCTCGGTTGTTTTGTGACAATACCGGTGCCACGTATGTATGTGCAAATCCAGTTTATCATTCTCGCATGAAACATTTGGCTCTTGATTACCACTTTGTTTGCTAACAAGTATCTGATGGATCTCTCCGTGTGTTTCATATAAACACCAAAGATCAAATTGCAGATGTCCTCACAAAGCCATTGGGTCGCAGCCTGTTTCTCAAATTTTGGTCCAAGATTGGAGTATCAGATGGATCCTCCATCTTGCGGGGGCGTGTTAAGGATAAGTGATGAGATAAGTTTTGGTCATACTTATCCTATAGTTAGTTCCGATATTTTTGTAAATAATGTATATCTTGTGTAGTTTGAAATTGTAATCTCATGGCTATAAATGAGAGCCATTGTACGTGAATACTATCACTTCAATCTCCACAATCTTTGTGCCACTATACATATCAAGGTGACAATGGTTGAGTAAACACCGACAGCTGAAAACATGGTTGTGAAGGTACTTATGTACAGGTGGTTTAGTTGGGAGAGGTTTGAAAATGAAGAAACGGATGGGGTGTGAAATAGTAAGGGGAATTGAACTACATAACTTGGATCGCTATAACTTGTGTGTTTATAACTAGTTCTCCTTATCTTAATTTTGGGATGAAGTACACATTTTTTTTGAAGGGCGATTTGATTAAAAGAAAGCTAGCAAGGTGCTAGGAAAAGTTACAAGATAAGGAAATAGTGTTACAAGGATAAATAAGCCATTCTAACCAATTTAGACTTGGTTTTCTACATCTAGAAGAAATCCAAGTGAAAGACATAAGTTTAATGTCGTTGAGGAGAAGGTTTTTGCTTGGGCGTTTTTTGGAGAAGACCATGTTGTTTCGAGATTGTCCAAATAGTTGTTTGAACAACCACATCAAGAAACTTGACAAGCTTTCGAGGGATGATAGTGTTGTCAGCCATATGGATCACATCATGTAAAAAAAAAAGACGGTTAAACTGCTAAGTATCACACCATGTCAAAACACCCCTTATATCTTCATAATGATTGGATAAAGAATCAATGGGAAATGCTTTCCAAACAAAAGATAAAGCGTTGCTCCAAAAGCTATGAGCGTTTTTGTCGTTGAGATAAACAACATAAGAAGACCAACAATTAGCTTAGTGGGTAACTTTATGAGAAAGTCTCGTTCGCCATACCGTGCCATAATGATAGAGAGAAACATTAGTCAGTATGTGAAAGATATATTAGACGATACCACATTTGCAACTCCATATATTATGAAAGCCTTTCGTTTAGCAAAAATAGGTAAATCCTGATTCTCGGTTGTTTCCTCCACCTAGAATATATAGTAATCTCGTTGATGCAAACGTGATGGTGATGATAAGTGCTGCAATAATTGTGCACGACTCGGCAATCGACTTCATCCATTTCTCTCCCTCCATCATCAAGTCATGAT
This sequence comes from Artemisia argyi, assembly GCA_030686995.1. Taxonomy (NCBI): domain Eukaryota; kingdom Viridiplantae; phylum Streptophyta; class Magnoliopsida; order Asterales; family Asteraceae; genus Artemisia; species Artemisia argyi. The sequence continues at coordinate 317,454,299 of CM060708.1, read as the reverse complement.
GTTCTCTTGTAAAAATCCTTTATGGTGTCTCATCATCTAAGTTCTTTTGTACGCGGTTCAGGGGGATACAAATGCTTAAACTTCCTTCAATAGTAACATACATGAACCATGATAGATATTGTAAGACAGAAACAAACCCAATAATCATCGATGAAAGTGAAAGTCACGGCAAGGATTAGTGACATGGTAAGTTTTACTATTGACAAAGTAAACCCTAATGGACCCAACCTACTAGTCGGTCTTGGGCCAACTAACTTATCCATCTAATAGATGTTGCATCAAGATTTTCTATGGTAAGCAAATACATTAAAGCAAATACATAAAGTGTGACAGACCATAATGTAATTAGTAGAGGTGGCATAGCAGGCGGGCACGACCCAAACCAAAACGGGCAAATTATAATTCGGGTCAAACGGGCATGGGTCAAAACGGGTAAATTTTCAGATCAAACAAGCACGGGTCAAAACAGGCATGGGTCAACACAGGCTCGGGGTCAAAACTGGCTATTTAAAAAAATCAAATTACAAATAAATTCCTAACGAAATACCCCTTTATTCTTTAAATAACTAGATAACGGATAACCTTAAAGTCGAATATATCACAATTAAACATCAAAATAAAAAGTGTAATATTTAAACCTCCACGAAATAAATCAAACATTTAACTTGTTTACTTGAGTATATACTAAAAAAGAACAAGCAACTAAACAAAATGTCTTCAAAATTTAATGAATTTAATGAAATGCTATGATTAATGCTATGGTCAATGAATTTAACATGTTTACAAAACAATGTAATTGCAATAATAATCAAACCACTTTTTTGATGTACAAATGTTTACATATGAGTGGACTTGATACCTTAACTGAAGATGCCTGAGCCTTTGCTCCATTTGATGGTAAGATTGAAAGTTCGGCCTTTTTTGCCCTTTTTGCCTCTGCCTTCTTTGCCCGGCACAGACATCTTCCACATCTTGGAACCCTTGTTTTCCACAGGATATGTGATTTTTCCTTCTACAAGCGTTTCTCCAGATTTACAATCTTTTAAGGAAGCTTCAATTATGAGTTCGCCTTTGGCAGGTACAACAAGATAAGGTTTGTTAAGACGGATATTATGACCCGGAAATACTGTTGTACCATCACTATGAAAGATAACTGCTTGTAATACATTTTTAGGGAGTCCTTTACAACACCCTTTCCATAGTAAGCAAAGATATCTCCCCGTACTTGAAGACCTTCTGAATAGCGATCGGGCGACTCAAAATTGAGTTCCATAGAGGTGCCTATTGCATCCCTCAACAGGATGTAGTAGATCTCTATAGCCCCATCCCTAGATCAAAAAGACTTGGTGTGACACTCAATATTCTTGTATTTGCAAAAGTCCAACGTCTTCAAATCACATGTGCCACGAGAAAGCTCAAAGCATGCATCCTTACAATCGTCACTCTCCTCTGAAGTAACTAGGAGATCCATGTGAAGCTCAATAATGGAATCAAATGGAACTATAAGTTGTGAACTCGGGTTGCCAAATTCTACAAAGGAACCATTCTTGAATCGTCTTGGACTATACCAATCATAGTCAAAAATGTTAACATAGCCACGTCCGACCTCGTCCAACCATATTGTATCCCATAGATATCTTTTATTGTAATGGTGCCAGAAAGATTACCCTTTTGAAAAAAGGGTATGAAATGCCGACAAAAAGAGAGAACATCTCAATCCGTGGATTAAGATTTTTAAGCCTGTTGAAAATCAAAACAGCCATCAAAAATTAGCTTTGCTACAAATAACAAAATCAAAACAACCATAAAAAAAAGGCACAGATTATAAATGCTAATTAAGGGAGTAAAAATGGATCTCTAAGGAGTACCTTTTCTGAGCATGTAATTGAGAAAATAAAGTGACAATGTGTCAATAAAATAATATTCGATTAATGAAAAATACAATTATTGTTCATTTAACTAATTTTTGTTCATTCAATTTTACCTCTTAACACATACTAATCTCGAGATCCAACCCCAAAAGCAAAGACATATAATTCCCTGTTCTTAAATATAAGGTATACTTAACTACTTTATTAAAGTCCATGTACTTCAAACCATAGCGTTAAAAAGATGGTTTTGTGTCACGTTGGGTCATTTCATAACAAAAAAGAAATGGCTTTGTAGCCAGTTTGTGTCATTTCATAACAAAAAAACACGTTAAAACTAGTCTTTCAAAACTGATTAAAAAACTAATAAAATTGTTGAAGATTGTTAAGTTTTACAAATCTTTTATATAATATTTCAATTGCAGATTACAAAATGGCCCAACCTTGTATTTTACTTTAATTGCATGAAATGAAAAATATGGATCATGTAGTTACCTGGGCTCGGAAACACGGAAAGGAATGTATTGATTGACAATTTCAGAAACTCCTGCAAATATCAATATCTCTGGTCGTAGGACTCTAGAGCACTCCTACACACACACACACACCAAAAAAAAAGTTAGTTCAAAACTAGTTATAAAATGTGCAAGTGTGCCTAACTTCGTTTTTTTATGCTAATGCAATACTTTTACTTGAGTTATTTACACTTGACTTCGTTTTTGGAAAAAATATCCCTTTTATACGTTACTTCTTCATAGTAAATTTAGAGTTGATTACATAAATGGTCATTGTGGTGTAAATACGGATGAAAACATGTAAAAACGGATGAAAGCATGTAAAAACAGATGAAAATGTATAAATACCTGACGAAAACTTGTAAAACGGATGAAAACAGGTAAAAACGGATGAAAACATGTAAAAATAAACAAAAACGTTCAAAAATGGACGAAAATATGTAAAAATGGAAGAAGACGTGCAAAAATGAATAAAATGGTATAAAACGGACAAAAAGGTTTAAATATAATGAAAACATGTAAAAACGAACAAAAACGTGTAAATATGGATGAAAACGTGTAAATACGGACGAAAACGTGTAAATACGGACGAAACGTGTAAATACGGATGAAAACGTGTAAATATGGACGAAAACGTGTAAATACAGAAGAAAACGTGTAAAAACGGACGAAAACGTGTAAAAACGGATGAAAAAGTGTAAATACGGACGAAAACGTGTAAATACGGAAAAACCGGACGAAAATGTGTAAAAACGGACGAAAAGGTGTAAAAACGGATGAAAACGTTAGAAAACCAAATTTTCGGTTATTTACTAACGACCGTCAGTCCAAATTACTTAATTGTCAAAAGATTTGAAAAAGAAGATGACAAGGGCTTTTTGGTCATTTCATTCGGATATGGACTGGATCTGTAACACATGCAAAACTTGAAAGTGAAAAAACCGCCAAACCACAGTGACCATTAATTTAATTAACTCGCAAATTTATTTAAACACAAACGGACTCGATAGATATGGTATTGTGTTCTAATAATGGATGAAAGCCTACCGGTGTGATCCTCAAAAGATGAAAGCGCTTCTCCATCACAAGTGCAGTCGCCTCACACAGGGTTAGTCTGGTCTCAAAAGGCCGAACCTGCCAAAATAATCACAAGTCTTTCAAAAAATTAAATTAACTTTAAAAAAAATTAACTTGACTTAAAAGTATCATAAATTCAACTCAACATTGTAAGAAAAAAAAGCATTTACAAGTAAATATACCTTAGAGTAGCAACTTGTAAATTTATCACACAAATCCTTAAGGTATTCACATACCATATGTGGTAGCAACGTTATCACAGACTCTTTTATGACCTGTATATTTAAATAATCATATATTCAATTTCAAACATATGCTTTATAACTTCAACTGAGGTTTTGTATGTTGAAAGTAGTGAAAGTTGATTAAACTATTTGTCTTACCTCTGTAAACCGAATTAAATGCAGTCCCAACTTACGTTCTTTGTCAACTAATCCCTATTGGGGCCAAGAACAAAAAATAAATAATAAAATTGGGGCCGATGAGAAAGTTGTAACATTGAAACAAACAGATAAGCTTACATTGTTAAACTTAAACGTGTGGTCACGAGGATGTTGGATAATTGATCGAACCAGGGCTTGTGTATGTAGTAAAAATACAAAAGTGTTGCCCTGTTTATCAGAAAATTTCAGAGTAAAGATTTCAAATCGAGAAATTCAATATATAACATTACTAGTAATGGGAGTACCTTCTCATTAAAAACCTCATCAATACTCCATGTAAAGTCAGATAGCCGGTGTTCCTTTAAATATGTATATCTGTCAAGAAAACACACAACATGAAGTATGAATAAGTACGAAACTCGACCTAAAAGTAAGGTGTCTCAGCTTTGTGAAACAAAAGAAATAGATTGTGTTACATTGCTGAATTCAATATAGAACATTTTGAAAATAAGAATCTGATTACAGCAAGTTGATAATTATAATAAAAGCGTGGAAATCTTCTTACTTCACTGAACATTCAAACACTGCTTCAGCAGAACAATACTCTGCAGCCTTGCCTATAAAAAAATGTGAAATTTAGCTACTGTATTTTAAATCTCATATCGTTAGAATAGTAATGGATCTGGAACATGTTTTATCTCTAATAGGTTAAGGAAAAAAAAATTCTTTTTAGTAAAAACAGAAAAGGTGAAACGGGTTGAAAGCTTAGATTGATTTATCAAAGGAAGTTGGCATTTGCAATGAAATAAAAAATAAAAATGAACAAATGAAAAATGTCTATACCTAATTTGACAAGGGAGGCGGCTATAGAATAATTTCTGAATTCCTCTAGCAAACAAGCAAGCTTCTTATGTTCATTACTGGATGCCCGGTATTGATACGTGGGAATCGCACCAGGTCTTACCTCTCGAGGGATCTCGAGAAGCTTACAACCCCCACCAAGCAGTGTACCTGATCGTTGTAGTATAGTATAGTGACAAGTACCGGGAGATTGATCGTTCAACTCAGGAATAGTGTCGCTGTGACTAGAAAGCCTAAAAACTAGGTCTAGAGGTGAGGGATAATTCTTTTTGTATTTTTTTATTTTATAAAAGCAAATAAAATCTTGGGTTTTTGGAGGAGTGGGCGGAATTAGTTGCTAGCCAACTAACCCAATAAATAAAGATGCAATCAAAATAAAATAACAGAAATGAAATGAAACTAATTATACTAATTTGGTGTAAACAATGATAGGGAAATTTGTGTTTACATAGGTTTCATTACTCCCTAGATATCTTTTACAGGTTGATAGCTTGTTACAATTGCATGGATGACGGGTCATATTCCTTAATACTAGTCGTAGGGCCGTGTACAATATTCCCTAACTCTATAGAATCCTACTTCACTCTTATGTCGCGCCGTTAGAAGCTCCTAACATGGGATCATTAGAATTCTCCTACGCATTAAATACAACCTAATATCGTAGTACACCTCCGATCATGTTTCTTAAGACATTCAAGCAAGTTACCAATGGAAGTCTGCCAGTTTTCTTAAACCTAACATCGAATACAATCATCCGTAACAACTATAAACAAACAATCAACCCATAATTAATATCTAGGTTTCACTACATCTAAGCAAACACAAAAGTAATCTAGCCGAGCATGTTAAATTGAAGACAAGTGTAAGATATATTCAAGCAACACATAGACATATTGATTGAATTGAAAGAGTACTTATCTCAAATAGAACATGAAAGTTTCAAAGGGTTGAAACCCTTGAAAAAGCTGGAAAATTCGACCTAGGGTTTTTCCCTCAAAGTTGCACACTAATGAATGAAATTTGGAAAACTATATATAGATAATACAGGGTGACGACGTCATGTGTAAACATGTGACGCCGTCAACTCGCCGCCTATAATGAAATCGGATTGCCTAGATCCACTTTTGATGCCGTCATGTGTAAATTTCTTCTGGGCCGTCACTAATACATGAACCATGACGGCCTTGGGTGACGTTGTCATCTCCTATGTACAAAAATCTCTGGATCGTCACGTGTATTGTCCACTTTCACCTCTTGTATTACTCTTGACACCGTCATTAAGGAACATGTGACACCGTCAGGTACTGTTCCCAGCAAAGAAAATTATGACTTTGTCGTTTTCTTCACTTTTATGCTCCAAAAACGTTCAAAATGCTTCCTTTTCAAGATTTCACTCCAAAAGTACCTAAAATGACAAAAGGAACGATTTAGGGCAATATTTGATCAAATAATCTCGACTTCGGGCTTAAATGACCCCTTAAAAACGGTTTATTTTTCACCTCATCAAATATCCTTACACTTGAGATTTGCTTGTCCTCAAGCAAATGCGCTTTTATTCTAATCAAAATACAAGTTAGGGGTTATTTAACACAAATATAAAAGTAATTACAACAAATAATCATTCCACTAAATACCAAAGACAAGCACAGAGGTCATACACTAGCACCTCACAAATAGTGTTTAGATACTCACATCTCTCAGGTGTAATAAAGTATATATCACAATATGGAAATGGAAAACATCTCTCACTACCTGTCATAGCAAAATAGATTACCATACGCTTGGAAAAGGATCAAACCTCCACCACTTGGCGTAAGCACCTAGGATAAACTATCAAAGAGGTCTTTTAAAGGGTTATAACGTTAGGTGTAGGGATATGGAATACACGGTTTTGTTGGATAAAGGCAATATTTACTGGTGGCGAGTTAATCATCTTGGTTAATTACATGTACAATATGGCGTTGCTAAGCCAAGACTAGACTCGACTTAAGCTAATAAATCAAAAATAACAAAAACTTAAAACAAACATAAAATGAAACGGGATGGTAGTCCGTATGTATTTTTTTTGGGTGCATACATTCTTACCCTACCATCCAAAATAATACATCATAAAGAATGTACATTCCCCTTACACTTGAATTTTTACATACTTTACAATAAACTACTTTAATGACTCGAATCAAGATAATCAAAACACTTGGAGTACTTTTTAAGATCAACGCACATATGGGGGTAATAAATGATGTTCTTCCCCATTACTCCATAACACAAGTACTTTACCCATGAGTCCCGATCGTCCCAAAACAATATGTACAAGATATGACTCGACTTAGCAACCATGTAATCAATTAGATAATTAACTAAGGGTTTAAACATGTAACAATAATGCACTAAAGATGAGTGCATACACGGAAGGCTAAGGCGATTTGGTTGCACATTTGGGTAGGTTGTAACAAATTCTTCCTTTAAGTAAGATGCTTAAAGTTAGAAACGAAAAGATAGGCTCGGAGGGGTGTACTAGGGGTATCGTGTACTTAAAATGAGTACAACTCTAAGGTGTGGAAAAAATTAATTGACTTTACTAGCCAAGTAATACGACTTAAATGGTCAAGTAATTATGATACGGGTTTAACACAAGGGTGATCCTAATGCCTCTTATCATGTAGTAAATCCTACTACACGAATGTAGTCTCACTAGCGGTCTAGGGATGCATCATTAACGCAAGTTCTAGAATCTAAATGCCACCGGTACACTCATAAGCACTAATAGTAAATGCTTTTCCTATCAAATCTAAAGGCGAACCTCACGTATTTAGGTGGAAAATTTTTCTGAATAGTACGGTTTTGTGTTAGTCATACAACTCCTATCCATGAGACGCTTGCTAAGGCTAAAGTTTCACTCCTAAATGTTGTAAAATTTTTTAAATTTGGCGCTAAAATTACACTAACAAGTATTTCTCTTAGTTTTATTACACACCTACCATCAAACAAACAAACTCTAGTGCAATTGTATCCTATAAGGTATCATCATTTACCCTCCCCTTACACTTAGGATGAACATTGTCCCCAATGTTCAATTAAAGAATGTAAAAGTGAAAAAGGTAAAAGAATGAAAGCAAATACTCCCCTGATTCGTTCGGTGTGGATAGTGTGGTAACAAGGTTAGATCTTCCTCCAAGAAAATGAACGTTCAAAGCTTCCCTTCTAGAAAAATAAATCATCTTCTTGTCATATAAAACCTGTTAAACCTGAGAAAACAAACAAGGCAACCTCGCGTAAAATCGGCGGCAATCTATATATACTAACAAATCCTAGAAAGCAAATTAAGATATAATGCTTGTGGAATGAATGTTTGCAGATTTCCTGGAGTTTATAAAACTAAAGAATTAACAAAACCTTTAAGACTCCGTTAGAAAAACAAAACTAGCAAATTTTCCAGAATTTTACACATGACGCCGTCAGGAGTTAACTCCTGACGCCGTCAGAAGTGACCTGCAGAAATCTTTACGTTAAGTTTCCGGAAAATTTCTGAAAAAACTTATGTCCTACTTCCTGGAAAATCCTGCAAAACATCATTAAGACTCGATACAAGCATTTGACTCTAACAAGTACTAATACACATGCTCATTTAATATTGTGGTGAATCAAGATCAATTTCATTCTTAGAAACAAATTTAGGGTTTCCCCTTACACTTAGCTTTTGCGAAATACCTTTATATGAAGTTAAGACGAAGTTAAACAACAAAATAAAGCATTTTTACAATTTTAGTTTTGAAACATGATCTACCAACAATAAAAACAAAGCATGCATACGGAAGCAAATAACAATCAAACAATTAAAAATCACACCAAACATGGGTTGCCTCCCAAGAAGCGCTTTTCTTTATTTACGAGTCTTGTAGCTAGACTCAAGGTCATGGGTTATCATGTGTCGCTTATGCTCACATACCCTAGAGTAAGCCATCTAATAGTCGCCTCATGTTTCTTATAGTCATCACTTAGCTCTAAACATCCGCGATAGTACCTTTTATTCTCTTCATGAGGATATTTATGCCCTTTTCTTTTATCATTCTCACTTAGCATTTCTAGGGGTGGATACCTACTACATTTCTCCATAGAAAAATCCTTGAACCTAGGGTGTGCACGGGGCATTTGGTAAACAAAATCTTCATCCCCATCCAAGAATGTAATTAACCCTTCCATAAGTTTTTCATCAAGGTTGGTTAACCTTTTGAAGGGCTTCCCAAACATAACTTGGGTTAACTTACTATCGATAAATTCTCCAAGATTCTCCATAACCATGAACTCAACAAGATAAACAAAGTTTCCTACCAACACATGCAATGACATTGCCCTAGTAATAATATTATCTCCTTTGTATTCTAACTCATCTACCATAATTTTACTATATTTACTACGCGAGATTATGTTCATTGGTAAAGATGAGTTAAGGTAGACATTAAAGCTCCTAAATCCAATTTTACAAGGAAATTGCATATTAAATGGGCTATCATTCTCAATCCTTGTTCTAGGGTCGACATACCTAAGAGGGTCCACTTCATCTTCCATCCTATCCTCATTAATTACGTCACCATCATCTAGGTCCTCATCGGAGTCCGAATAGTAAAAAGGACTAGCCCTATGGTCATCATCATGGTCGGACTCCTCCATCTTAGAATTATTGTCAAAGTGATGGTTAGGCAAGAGGTTAGGTGGGTTCTCATTTTTCGCTAAAGGGATTGGGTCGGGCATTTGGAAAATCCTACGATGAAAAACACGAATAACAGGAATCAAACGATCAATGCTATTGTTATCCATCGAGATAGTTTACGAGCAAAGGAAACAAAGAAATAAGATAGACTAAAGAAAACCTAAAAATAAAAACAAAATCTTACTAGAAAGGAATCTAGCAAGTAGACCTAATAAAAAGAAATCCTAACCTAGACAATAACTATTCCCCGGCAGCGGCGCCAAAAACTTGATACGTGGGAATCGCACCAGGCTTTACCTCTCGAGGGATCTCGACAATCTTACAACCCCCACCAGGCAGTGTACCTGATCGTTGTAGTATAGTATAGTGACAAGTACCGGGGGATTGATCGTTCAACTCAGGAATAGTGTCGCTAGGATTAGAAAGCCTAAAAACTAGGTCTAGAGGTGAGGGATGATTCTTTTTGTATTCTTTTATTTTATAAAAGCAAATAAAATCTCTGGTTTTTGGAAGAGTGGGCGGAACTAGTTGCTAGCCAACTAACCCAATAACTAAAGATGCAATCAAAATAAAATAACAGAAATGAAATGAAACTAATTATACTAATTTGGTGTAAACAATGATAGGGAAAGTTGTGTTTACTTAGGTTTCATTACTCCCTAGATATCTTTTACAGGTTGATAGCTTGTTACAATTGCATGGATGACGGGTCATATTCCTTAATACTAGTCGTAAGGCCGTGTACAATATTCCCTAACTCTATAGTATCCTACTTCACTCCTGTGTCGAGCCGTTAGAAGCTCCTAACATGGGATCATTAAAATTCTCCTACGTATTAAATACAACCTAATATTGTAGTACACCTCCGATCATGTTTCTTAAGACGTTCAAGCAAGTTACCAATAGACGTCTGCCAGTTTTCTTAAGCCTAACATCGAATACAATCATCTGTAACAACTATAAACAAACAATCAACCCATAATTAACATCTAAGTTTCACTACATCTAAGCAAACACAAAAGTAATCTAGCCGAGCATGTTAAATTGAAGACAAGTGTAAGATATATTCAAGCAACACATAGATATATTGATTGAATTGAAAGAGTACTTATCTCAAATAGAACATGAAAGTTTCAAAGGGTTGAAACCCTTGAAAAAGCTGGAAAATTCGACCTAGGGTTTTTCTCTCAAAGTTGCACACTAATGAATGAAATTTGGAAAACTATATATAATAATACAGGGTGACGGCGTCATGTGTAAACATGTGACGCCGTCAACTCGCCGCCTATAATGAAATCGGATTGCCTATATCCACTTTTGACGCCGTCATGTGTAAATTTCTTCTAGGCCGTCACTAATACATGGACCATGACGGCCTTGGGTGACGCCGTCATCTCCTATGTACAAAACTCTCTGGATCGTCACGTGTATTGTCCACTTCCACCTCTTGTATTACTCTTGACGCCGTCATTAAGGAACATGTGACGCCGTCAGGTACTGTTCCCAGCAAGAAAAATTAAGACTTTGCCGTTTTCTTCACTTTTATGCTCCAAAAACGTCCAAAATGCTTCCTTTTCCAGATTTCACTCCAAAAGTACCTAAAATGACAAAAGGAATGATTTAGGGCAATATTTGATCAAATAATCTCGACTTCGGGCTTAAATGACGCCTTAAAAATGGTTCATTTTCCGCGTCATCAGGTATCCACAATAAATTGCTTTAGATTGCCCATCATCTTTGAGCCACTTTACATCTTTTGCAGCCTGGGAAAAGAGTAGTGTTCAATTTCTACTCCAATCTTGATTTTTGAACATATTACTCCCTCCGTCCCATTTAAAGTGTCCACAATGGAATCTTTGCATGTCCCATTTAAAGTGTCCACTTGTACCTTCCAACCAATAAGATGAGAGTTTAGTGGGTAAAAGTAATATTTGATTGGTGGAGAGTTTAGTTAGTGGAATCTCCTAAAACTTTGTGCATTATGAAAGTGGACACTTTAAATGGGACGGAGGTAGTATGAGTTAAGCCGCTGTGTAAAAGTTACTAAGTTACTTACAGCTAAACACCTCTCAACGTACTCACGTTGACGTAAGGGAGCCACATATACGATCTGGTCTACATCTAGAGTGTGAGTTCCAAGCCTGCATGTACATCATAGGTGAAATATATGATATTTACAAAGAGGCATACACATGTGGAGACATTAAAGAAGACATCTTTAAAACTAGTTTAGACAACTTTGGTAAAATATTTAATAAAAATGCAAAGTATCGTAAAGTACCAAAGATTTTGGAGATCCAGAAAAGCATTGCATGCCTCCACCGATTCTTCCGTCTTCTTAGCAATAAAAAAAGGATGTGTGGGCCTTCTACCATCCCTCTTTTTAATCATCCATTTACCTTCCATCCCTTGTTCTTTCACAAAGTACCTTTCTACCTCCATTGCAGACTGCAAAATATGCCAAATTTATATATGTGTAATTTGATACATATACAAATCTAAATAATAATATATAACAATTAAATAAACTAACATTATCATCACATCTAGAGACGAACACCCGAACTCTTGAGTACATCAGCATGTGAGCTATGGTTTCTTTAATACAAGAAGACCGAATAATGTCCGCATGCATATTTGAGTCTGTAGCAGATGTGGGGACATGTACTACTGCGCTGCTGTTAAAAATTGGTGCAAATGACTCTAGACCATAACACAGCATGAGTTCAATCCTCTGCAAAGAAAAATGTTGGACATGAAGAATCTAGGTGAGAATTTGAACATGTTAGTTAGGAAAAAGAAGAGAAAAAATAATTAAAAAAAACGAATACCTCAATAATAAATTCCAAGCTTAACCTGAAAGTAATTAAACAACCTTCACGTATAGAGATTTCTTGTATAATATTTGATGATCTCGGAAGATTGTGAATGATGACCTGCAATAATATAATATTATACCTAAACATAAGAATATATAATTACATTAGAAAAAAACTCTAGCATATTTCACATGTACTTTACCTCGGCAATATCTTTTGCTCCTTTTTCTAAAAAAATAGATGGATGGTTGTCTCTCAATTTGCCGCATACCGACACGATGTTAGAGGTATAATAATAATTAGCAAATGTAAGTTTCTCATCATTCAGAAGTATTAAAAAACCATATTACATGCACCAAAGAAAGCAAGTAAATTACTACATACCATAAGTAATCATCATCATACAACTCAAGAGCTTTCCCATTCATATCAACAAATTCGCACCATTCATTAAACTCCGGGTAAATGAGACTAAGAGATTCATTAAAATGATTTTCTATCAGTACACTCAGCTCCTCAGCTCTCGAAGATGACTCGTTCTGGTAACAAATAAAAATGTAACAACTTATTTTCCAAGAATAAACAACCAAAAGCATACAGATATTAAAACAATAAACCTAAACCGAAATTATAGTTTTTTTTAACCCTATATAAGGAATTAAATTAGAAGCAGGGAAAAAAATTGGGGATTATTCTTCTATTATATGATCATATTAAAAACACAAATTCTAAAAAAAATCAACGCCTAAACAATAAGCTAAAAGACCTTATTAAACAATCTAATAAGCTATTCCAGCTTATTAAAATCCAAATAAGCCATATATGTGATGGTGTTCGACATACCACGAGAGAACGAGGGAAGGCTAGTGACGGATTAGACATGATACGACCCAAAATACCACGAATAAAACCTTGTCTACTTGCGTCAAGGTGGCGGTTGTGGTTGCTGCAGACGGTGTATGGCGGTGGCAAACGGTGGTGCAGCGCCGGTTATAGAGAAGGAGGGAGAGAGGGATTCGGGTTTGGGTGTGTGTGTTGGATTCTATATATACTTAAGTATAAGGGGGCGGAGGTGTAAATATTACCACATGGACCATTCTTGAATTTTTTTGCACTTTTAAGGTTCGGGACCCGTTTACTTTAGGCTTGATAACGATCGATTAAGGACTCGAAATTTGTACCGATTAATTAAAATATTTTTTTCACAAAAAACGAGTAGTTACACGAATAGTAACTTATAACCATTATAGAAATAATGTTAAAACGTTTATTAGGTTCACGGTTGTGTCGGTACGCATTGTGTGCTATTTTAACGTTTTGTGATAAAATTTCTCATTTTCAAATCAAATGAGTTTGAAAAAGCTCGAAAATTAAATATAAGTAATAATAAACACAATTCGTTATTAAAATAAGTCTAGAAAATTCTCAGTCATCACAAACAGTTTCGAGTTTTTATGAACAAGTATTGCCATGAAAATGTCGGTTGCTACAATCTACCCCCGCTAAATGAATTTTGTCCTCAAAATTCATCTAGTACCACTGCCAAAAGGAGTGGGATACTTAAGTCTCACATGGTCTTTTCGTTCCCAAGTAACTCATGTCCACAGTCTAAGTCCTCAAAAACTTATTATTATAATCTTGTCTCATCTAAGTTGCTCAACTTCCGTAATGGAGGTTTCGGTTGGCTGTTCCACAACACGAAATAAATCATCAAGCTGACATTTTGTAGGTTGATAACTAGTTAGTCACCAGCTACGCTTTACTTATGGTTCCTCACACGTTAATCACTAAAATTCACGGGTTGCTCGTAGATCCATATGACCAATTCCTGCTAACGAAACTGCTAGTCTAGTGCAAATGATCTAGCCACCTGTATTAGAATCAACAAACCAATGCTTGTACGTAGCGCTCAACGAAGATCAAGGTCAAAGCGAAGGAATCTAGAAGTCAAATCAGGTCTTCAGCATGACGGTCACCACTTATGCGGCTGTAACACCCCCAAAATTGTCGCAGCGTAAGTCAGTGTCACTGGGGTATTACTTTATAGCACAAAGTACAAAGGGAAAAATATATTAAAAGGTAATATACTTGTCACGTATTCATCTTCTGGGTATCAAACTGTTTTTTTTCAGAATTAACACCATTAACTTGTAAATTTTTCATCTTTTGGGTAATCTGTCACTTGCTCGACCGGTAGCAAGTTTCACCACTACCCAGAAGATGAATATGTGGCAAGTATAATACTTTTTTTTATAATTTGCCCTACCCATCACTCCGACGACCACCGCCGCTCCGGCCACCTCAACCCACCACCCACCTTCTCCTTCCTCATCACACAAACCTTAAAAAAAAAAAAAAAAAAAAAAAAAAAAAAAAAAAAAAAACCCAAACACCTCCACCATTATTCGCCGCTGTTATTTCTTCTCGAAACCACCACCACCATCACAACAGCCGCCGTTATTTCTACATGAAACCACCACCACTAACACAATAGCCGCCGTTATTTACTTCCTATCATGTAAATAACACGAAATAACCGTATTCCAACACCCCACATCTCTCTCAGGCACGTAGAGATGTTTCTAGTTCACTACCCAAACATCTGATGTGCTGCTTTACTAACAAAAATTCTTGAATTGCTATTAATGTAAAAATTATTGAATTGCTATTATGGTAAAAATACTTTTTTTTTTTTTTATAATTTGCCCTATTGGTAAATCCTTAGTTTAGTGGTGGTGGTTTCATGTAGAAATAACGGCGGCTGCTGTGATGGTGGTGGTGGTTTCCAGAAGAAATAACAGCGGCGAATAATGGTGGAGGTGTTTTTTTTTTTTTTTTTTTTTTTTTAAAGTTTGTGTGATGAGGAAGGAGAAGGTGGGTGGTGGGTTGAGGTGGCCGGAGCGGCGGTGGTCGTCGGAGTGATGGGAAGGGCAAATTATAAAAAAAAAAGTATTATACTTGCCACATATTCATCTTCTGGGTAGTGGTGACCGGTTAGCAAGTGACAGATTATCCAAAAGACGAAAAATTTACAAGTTAAAGGTGTAAATTCTGAAAAAAAAAAGTTTGATACCCAGAAGATAAACACGTGGCAAGTATAATACCTTTTAAAATATTTTTCCCAAGTACAAATTACAGAAAACGACTCTAAATGAGACGTTTTGAAATAAACTATCATTCGATTAAAATATCAGAGTTTACAAAGAGGTCTCACAAGTTCACAAAATGTACAACAACCTTTTATATGTTTCTTTGTTCTTGTCTACTGTAAAGCGTAAATGTAGGATTCAATAAGTAATCCCAAACAACTTTTTATATGTAGCTTCAATAAGCAATCCAAAGAATCCTTTCTATAAGCATTTTCGTTAAGAAAAATGCTCATAAAGAGGGCTATGTGAGATTGCTTATTAAATCTACTTGTAACTGAGATGTTTGGGATTGTTTTTTAAATAAAAATAAAACTCACATATAAACTGGTTAAAATGATAAAAACCGGTCTTTATAACAATTGTTTACCGGTGCCTCAATGGGTCTTAAACTCTTAATAATAATTTTTTTAAACAGTGGCTCAACCGATCTATATATGTTTTATCTTTTAGACCTCTCATCATCTAGACCGGTTGGGTAACCGGTCTAAAAGGCTATTAGAACCGGTCTAAAAGGGGTTTTTTTAAGCAGTACTACCAGTACTTTGGCATATGTGATGACCGATATAAGTCAATGTACCTCAACTCAAATTTTTAAACATCAAAGGGCGTACTTATAAATAACTTAAACCTGTTTGAGTTGTTATAGGATTTAGATACCACCAAACCGTATATTTTAGGATTCAATATCAACGTTATAATAACTTAATTTCACACCTATAAGTAAAGAACTCTGCGAACGTCAAATCATAAAAATATAAACATAGCTCAAAATTTGGTTGTAGTGTGAGGTTCGACATTGAAAGTTCAGCCGTCAATCGAAGGTAAACTTTACTGCTTAATAGTTTAAAACGCATCGTACTTATTAAGTTACCAATAATTATTTGCAATTAGTAGCTCCTTCTTGTTTAGTGATAGAAATTTATGATTCGTAACATTATGTCGAGTCTTTTGCCTAACTATTTACATATCCTGGTTCAAAAGATATCAGATGTATATAACAAAACACCATTGCTATATTACTCGATCCTTTGCACTTTAGTCACATAATTATGCGATTGCGATAAACAAAATTGTAAAACACAATCCAACCAGATTATAATTTCGTTTGGTTTGATTATTCCGATAGTTTGGATGGTTCGGATCCATATTTTACGAACCAAAATTCATTTGGATTCAACAAATTTAATCAAGTTGAACCAATTCATCTAATAGTGTATCACGCCACTGATATAATAATTTTGCTGTGGCATAATAATAGATTTGGATATTGTTTATAATCATATGCATGTTTGAACCTCTCATTGTACGTGCTATCTTATGTGCATGCATTATAATATGTTTTCAGTTTCTCCTTTGTTATTATTGACAACTAAAGTAATTTACATGTGACACAGAAAATGAATGTTCTCTTTGGAAAGTGCCATCGACGTCAACAACAAAGTTTGACAAGTTATCATTACTTTGGGAAGATTCAACCTGAAGAAGTAAGGTTCACGTTCAAACCGAAGAGACAAATCTCATGCACTGTGGAGCTGTATAATGGATCCAACACTGGTTATCTTGCATTTAAGGTTAATGACGAAGCAAATGCAAATCTCTATCACGTAGAACCAAATGTAGGTGTTATCAAACCATGGTCAACGTGTCAAGTACAATTCACAAGACAAGCTCAAGATGTAAGGCCTCCTCCTAACGAGACCGCCAAGGAGATGTTCTTGCTCCAAAGAGCGTGGTATTCTGAGGATATTTCTGTAAAAGCTGTCTCAAACATGTTCCACCGAGGACACGAGAATGTACACGTGACGAAACTTAAGGTGGTCCTTGATGAAGAACTAAAGGTGAAGGTGTCTCGATTTATCAAATCAATGATGTCAAAAGTTGCAAAACTAAATTGCTTTCAGACACAAAAAGTGAAGGAATAATAGAAGAATTGTGGTGATCATATGGGTAAGAACACACTGAAATTTGTGTGCATCACATGTTTTAGCATGAACGTTGTTTGAATCTCATGTTATTGTTTATCATATTTTTGCTATCTTGGTTTTCTTTGGTCGTTGTATTTTTTGTCATTCATAATAACTTTCACGTGATCTCTCGTGGTGTAAAAAAAACAAAACGAAAACCTTAAGAACACAAGCAATTAGATCTCTATTAAGATGGTTAAGTAATTGCCAAAACAAACCATAACTAAACCTACCATTATTCATGGCCATCAAACTAAGAATTCAGATTAATCTCAAGTATGATGCATCACTTCGTATTACAAACATACATATAAATACATGATTCACTTCGATATGCAATCACCCAAACATCAAACCATACGATATTCAGTTTCTACTAGATCCACAAAAAGTCATACTTAAACATCAACTTTGGTTTAGATTTAATCGATTTTTCTGGGCAAAAACAATGTAACGGAATAACGTCTACTTTGATTATTTAAAAAGGGTGACATTTTTGTCATTCTACTTTGATTATTTAAAAAGGTCGTCACCTTTGACGCAATCTGGTATGATTGATTTTAGGCCAGGTCGTGCGGTTATTGATGCTGCACAACGTAAACATATCAAGTATGAGGCCAAATGTGTGGATATCGGATATGGGTTCCTCCCCTTCTTTTTCTCCTATTTTGGAGAACTTGAGAAAGATGTAGTAACTCTTCTAAAACGTATTCGACGTTTCTCCACGACTCAAGACATTGGAGCGCGGGCTGCCGTTCATATTTTTAATAGGATTGGTTTCGCTATTGCTAGAGGTGTGGGGGCCAGTTGGTTTCTCGGCTCCCCACCAATTTCTTGTAAAATCCTATTTATTGTTAATAAAAGTGATGGATAATAATAATAATAATAATAATAATAATAATAATAATAATAATAATAATAATAAAACTTAAAAATAAAAATAAAAATAAAAATTGCTTTTATTTTTGTCGAAATAAAAATAAAATAAAATGCATATTTAGACAAGTTATAACCTAATTTTTATTAATTAAACGGCCTAAAAGAAAAAGAAAAAAAAAATTAGATGATTTTATCTTCTGGGTAAATGGATATATGGATAACGATCTCCATCCATGTCAAGTGAGCAAATCGAACGTTTTTAACTCTTATTTACGCGGCTTAACAGATTTTTCTGTTTTGACATGTTATTGTCAATTTTTCTAATTCAACAAGATTTATATCCTGAATTTTTTTTTTAATGAGAGATGATTTGTATAATTCATTTTGATTTGCACACATGACTGTACAACAGATAATACATAATGTGAGTATGGTACAATTATGTAAATCATAAAGAAGAATGTCAAAAACTCAAAATAGAAAAATAAAACATAAAAAATGCACAAATCAATTCCCATTCTAAAACTTCAAAATCACAAGGCTATCTTAAATATATAAAAATAGTCTCCTATCATTTTCTATTTTTAGTACTCATAAAGTCTTTTCACAATTCATAATTCTACCCTAATAAAGTCATACAGAAACCAAGTGGTGGGCTTTACCCACAAACCCTCATAAGTCCATCACATATCCATCTTTTATTCCCTTCTTTATATCCCTAAAACACAACCCCCAAATTGAATAATAGTCCAATTCCATCTTTAATCGGATTGAAGCCCAATTCAATCACAAACCTTTCTTCTGATCTCGATTGCAGGCTTCGTCTTGGGTCTTAACGATCTTCACACCTCTTTTATCCATCACGGTATATATTTTATTTATTATTTGTAAACCTAGACTCTAAATTTGGGCTTTCTTTATTTGGTTTAAATTGGGGAAATTGGTTCATGGGTTATGCAATTCGATGTGTTTTATGAACTGGGTCGTTGATTAATTGGTGTTTGGTTTGTTAATTCGTGTCAATTTCTGACCTAATTCTGTGATGAACTAACCCTAGTTTTGGGTTTTTTTTGTATGGGTTGAATTGAGGAAATTGGTTCATGGGTTATGCAATTCGATGTGATTTATGAACTGGGTCGTTCATTAATTGGTGTTTGGTTTGCTAATTCGTGTCAATTTCAGACCTTATTCTGTGATGAACTAACCCTAGTTTTGGGTTTTTTTTGTATGGGTTGAATTGAGGAATTTGGTTCATGGGTTATGCAATTGGATGCGTTTTGTGAACTGGGTCGTTGATAAATTGGTGTTTGGGTTGTTAATTCTTGTCAATTTAAGTCCTAATGCTTTTATGAAAAAGCCCTAATTTGGGGTATTTTTGTGTGGGTTGAATTGGGGAAATTGGTTGATGGGTTATGCAATTTGATGTGTTTTAAGAACTGGGTCGTTGATTAATTGCGGTTTGGTTTGTTGATTTGTGTCATTTTAAGACCTGATATGTTGATGAAATAAGCCTAATATTGGGTTTTTTTTGGGTGGTTTAAATTGGGGAATTTGGTTGATGGTTATGGAGTTCGATGTGTTTTGAGACTGGTTATATGATAGTGAATAGTGAGCTTTAACAAATGTGTTGCAGTTATACAATTTGCATATGCTTATGCTGAACTTGTGACAGCTAAATCTAACATCTGAATAATCCGATAATTGCAACGGCGATGGTCTTTTTCACAAATTTACCAATAAATATTTATGTTATGACAATCCAACCAAGTATTTTGAAACTTTATAAATTCACATGTTATGTGTTGTAAACAGTATTTGTGTGGTGACACTATTTGGTGTAAACCGTCAAGCAAGTTAAGCATCTAAAACTTAATTTTAATTTAGATATGATGCATTAAAAAACCATAGATCCACGTAGGAAATTGATTTTTACCTGTCGGAGAAACCATGTTCATAATGTGCAGCTTTTGCGGGTGTAAAGTTGTGGCCTAAAACGGTAAAACCTGATACAAACTATTTTAGTCATGATGTATATTTTTTTAACTTACAAAGTGTTTGTCATAAATACAAGGGTTTTTTTTTTTTTTTTTTTTTTTTTTTTTTTTTTTTTTTTTTTCTCCTTCTCCAAAGCAGCAGAGGATATTATTTGGCTAGTTTGTAAATAGCCTTTCCCAGTTTGGCTACTTTGCTGGATTTCCCATATCTAAAACTTATAATATGACCCCTAAAAGTTAGATTGAGTTTCACCATGCAACAAAACGTGTAAATGTTGTAATCAGTTCTTCAAGAGTGTTACAAATGTTATTTAGTTAAGGTTTCACATGTAATAATAACCTCTAGAAAATCAGATATTTAATTTCAGTTTTTTTGATGTTGCTTATAAACTTGAACTAATTATGTTACCCTTAGGCCTGTTCCGAACCTCATTGATTTTAAAGTATCCGACATAAACTAGGCTCAGAATCTCAGAAAAGAGACCAGGGATTAGTCCAGAAACGGAAACAGCCACGAGAATACTGGTTATGCTGGGTTGAGCCAAAAAGGCTCGTCTTCCTCGGTAACCTGAACATGGATCCTTTGTTTACCAGTTTTTAAATAAATAGGCTCAGAATTTACCCCCCTTACATGCTCAACTGAAAGTAATAGAACTTAACCCATACAACGAATAAAGCTGAAACTTTTTCTGTTAACAAGACTTGTAAATATTCTATTTTTGTGTAATCTTTGGGAAGATGGGAATAGGCACATGCCGCGAACCTATCTTATTGGATATGTTGAAAAGGTGGTAGTAATTTGAATTAGTCCGTGCATGTTATGTTTGTTAGGCGTGTTATCTGTATGCTGTTTGTTTCTTGCTTTTTAGTCAAACTCATTCTTCAATCTCTTTGTGTATTTGTTTGTCATGCCTGAACCAGGTTGTCGTTTGTTTGCCTCAAATGGATACTATTCCTACAGAAAGTAATGCACTTGTGAACCTCGAGATGCAGCCAGAGTACTTTGATACAGCATTGACCGACGTGGAGACACAGCCTACGAAACGTAGAAAAAAGAAGTCTATAGTTTGGGAATATTTCACTATCGAAAATGTCGGCGAAGGAGTCAGAAGAGCATGCTGTAAACAGTGCAGACAGTCCTTCGCATATAGCACTGGTTCTAAGGTTGCAGGCACCAGTCACCTCAAACGTCACATTGCCAAAGGTGGTTGCCCCCTTTTTCTTCAAGACCAAGCACAGGACCCTTCAAAAATGAGTGTAGACTCTGCAGCTCCCATCAGTGATACACCTAAACGACGTTACAGAACTCCGTCGGTTCCTGTAGCATTTGACTCTGACAGGTGTCGCCACGAGATTGCTCGTATGATCATTGTACATGACTATCCACTTCACATGGTCGAACACGAATGGTTTAAGACATTTGTGCATAATCTTCAGCCTAAGTTCAACATGGTTGACTTTAGTACCGTTCAAGGTGACTGTGTAGCTACTTATCTCAGAGAAAAGTCAACCATTGAGGGCTTGATTGAACAAATGCCAGGGCGTATTTGCCTTACACTCGACCTATGGAGCTCAAGCAATACAACAGGTTACGTTTTCATAACAGGTCAATTCATTGACAGTGAGTGGAACATACACAAAAAGCTACTAAATGTCGTGATGGAACCTTATCCTGAGTCTGATTCAGCTTTTGCTCATGCGGTATCCGCTTGTCTTTCTGACTGGAACATTGAGGGTCGATTATTTTCTGTCACACTAAACCAAAACCAACCTGTGAGTGAAATTGGTATCAATAGTCTCAGAAGCTTGCTTTCCGAGAAAAACCCACGTATCCTTGACGGTCAGTTATTGCTTACTAATTGCTTTGCTCGTTCTTTAACTGCTATTGCACAAGAAGCGCTACAAGCGGGTCTAGAAACTGTTAAGAAAGTCAGAGACTGTGTCAAGTATGTTAAAACATCAGAACTGATAGAAGAAAAGTTTCTTGCTCTTAAACAACAACTTCAAGTGCTCAGTACTCGAAATTTATCACTCGATGATCAGATGAAATGGAATACGACTTATGAAATGCTACTAGCGGCATCAGAGTTAAAAGAAGTGTTTTCTTGCTTGGATACTCTAGATCCAGATTACAATAAAAGCCCGAGTGGTGAAGAGTGGAAGTTTGTTGACAATCTTTGTTCTTACTTGAAGCTAATATTTGACACCGCGAATCTGCTGACATCATCAAGTGTCCCCACAGCTAATACTTTTTTTCACGAAGCATGGAAGCTTCAGTTGGAGCTAACACGTGCATCAACAAGTGAAGATAAAATCGTTAGTACCATTACCAAGCCGATGCTATCAGGTTTTGATAAGTACTGGAAAAGCAGTTGTTTAGTGCTGGCTATTGCGGTTGTTATGGACCCACGGTTTAAGATGAAGTTGGTTGAGTTCAGCTTCACAAAGATATATGGTGACGACGCTTTGGCTTATATCAATACTGTGGATGAAGGGATCCATCAGCTTTTTCTAGAGTATACTGATGATGTCACATTACATTTAAGCAACGGGGTCGAGCATGGGCTTACGGAGTTTGATGAATATATTATGCAGAGTACAAGTCAAAAATCGAAGTCAGAATTGGACGAGTATCTGGAAGAGTCTCTTTTGCCTAGGAGTCACGAGTTTGATGTTATGCGATGGTGGAAATTGAACAAGTCCAAGTATCCAACATTGTCGAAGATGGCTCACGATATTTTGACTGTTCCCGTGTCCACTGTTGACCCCGAGTCCGTTTTTGATACAGGTATGAAGGAAATGGATCGTTATCGGTGCACTTTGAGGCCTGAGACGGTTGAGGCGCTTTACTGTGCTAAGGATTGGCTGCGTGGTGAAACATTTGGGAACGTGGACTCTGTTGTGAAGATGGAATTTCCAATTTAAATGGGGCCTGGTAATATTGTGTTTGCAGGTTTATTTTACTTTAGACTCTGGTTCATTTGTGAATGATATGGTATGTAGGCTTGACTGTTTGAGTAATATTGGTTTAGTTAGTTTATTTGTAGACTTGAATGGTGGTGTTTGATTTTGGTATTTGAATTTACAACTTATTAACCATCCTGCTTTTATTTTGTTGCAAAAAAAAACATCAGCACCTATAGGCTATAGCCACAAATTTAAAAAAAAAAAAAAAATTAACTCATGTATTTAGTTTTAAGAACTAACCACCACAAAATGGCCAAGTGTCAAGGTCCTTGGTTTCCTCACAAGAGGTCAAGGTCCTTGCAATCTTTGTCCAACTTCATGCATGTCCGAGTTCAAGCGTTCCATTATAGTTCTTCCATCACACGGAACGGCACTTCTCCTGCATAAAGAGTAAAATAGATAGTTAAAATTCATCATACAGTCAATCATGGTTGTAGATGGCTTTGACTATGAGGTCAATAAAGCCATCTGTTTTTTGCTCTTTCCATGTAGTCTTTAGTCTTTACTCAAATGCATGTCCACGGCCCCATCCACCTTAAATCGACAACAGACGTTGACTAGTCTTGGGAATCAGAGGAGAACAATGTACCTTAGTCCATGCACGGTTATTTATCATTTTTTTAACGTCAACTAACTATCTCACAATATCACAAATCTAGGACCACTAAGCCTTATTTTTCTTAGTTTTGTATATTATTTTACAAAATTTATAAATGTAAAATAATTATAGGTTTGACCTCCTCAAAATTATTACGACTACAATTCGGCCCCTCCAATAACAATGTTCAATCTCCGTCCCTGAGTGTGCGATAAAGCTATTTCCAAAATGATTTCCGTCATGCGTAAAGTAATTATCATGAAAAACTTCTAATCGAAAATTATTGTTCACCGGCCGGAAAGGGCGAGTACCATTAATAAACCAAAAAACCTATCCATCCATGCTTGTTTTCTATTTTGCGTCCTTAAGGCCATTTTAGACCATCATATAGGTACTCTTGTGTTGGTTTACAACAATACAAAACCTCTATATAAGCCTCAACTTCGTTCATTATTCTCACACCAACAATATATTAAACCAACAAGATTTTGATTTTTATCATGGAATGCAGAAACTAGTGCTTATTCTCCTCTCCGCAGATGGTCTCAAGAAACCCAACTCGATCAATAAAGCAGACAAAGTTTACGCAGATGTTTCCATCTTGGGAACCGAGAACAAACTCCGAACCCTAGTTGACAAAACAGGAGGCTCAGAACCAACATGGAATCATCGCATGAAGTTCACTATCGATGAAGACCTGGCACTACAAAACCGCCTGACGCTTCTTGTTAAGATTAAAGCGGTCAGGATATTTTCTGATAAGAGTCTCGGTGAAGTTTGTGTGCCAATCGAAGAGCTAATGGAAGGTATCAAAGATGAAGGGAAAGATATGCAGTTTGTTACTTATCAATTAAAACAAGAGTCCAAGAAACCTGATCAAGGGTCTCTCAAATTTTCATATCAATTTCGCAAAAAGTCTAAAAAACTGGTTATGGTGAACCCTCAGCTGGAGCAAGAAGCCAAGAACCATGTATCCCCAAAACAGTGTTCCTTGTTTAGGTCTGGTCATTGTGTGGAATGGTCGATCTACCAATAAAATTCTAGTTTGTATTCCAAAAAGTATTTGTGACTGCCGCCTTGCGCCAGTACAATCTAGCACAGACACATACGTAGTGAAGTACACACAAATATGTTAGTACTCATTCTATCACAAATTATAAGTCCACTTTCATATTTCACAAAGTTTAAGAAAAGTGAGACTCATATAATATTAACTAATAAAAATTAATTCTCACCAGCTTAGAAGCATTTTAATTGGTTAAAATCAAAAGTGGACATTAATTTTGGGAGTAGTATGCTAGAACGGTACCCGCGTAATGCGGCGGTGGATACCTGTGACTATATTTTGCGTTTAGTTATTCGGTTACACATTTAGTTGTCTGCTTTATAAGTAAAGATGATAGATATGGTTAAGTCAAATAATTTTAGTTTGAACAACCAACCTGCTTCATAACAAACTTTCTAACCAACTTGCTTCCTAATTAACTTCCTAACTAATTAATTTTGAAATCCTTCCATAATAAACAAGTAAAAGTCTAAATTTTAAACCTTTTTAATTATAAAATTATCAAATACATTATATAGTAGTATAGATAGATATACATGTAAATATTTAAATTAGCAATATATCCGCGTTATGCTACGGTGGTAGCGAGAATGCGATGGTAGACAATGGTTATTAGTGATCAAGAACGCGTTTACTCATTGTGAACAATTTGAAATTCGGTAACAAAAAATTGCCCAATATAACATATTGAAACATAATTATGAGCAAAGACATAATTGTAAATTGAGAGAAAATTTTTGAAACTTTCGATTGATAAATCACAATTTCTACCTCTTCCAAGTACAAGTGATCACACAATTCGATTCCGAACACTCGTCCTTATGGGCTGACCTTAATGGAGACCGAGGAAGGCCACGGTCCTCTCAAAACTTTGAGGTTTTACTTATATATACTACTATATAATGGTTGAGACTATTTTATAATTAGAAATACTTAAAATTCAGACTTTTACTTGCTTATTATGGAAGGATTTCAAAATTAATTGGTTAGGAAGCAGGTTGGTTAAGAAGTTGGTTAGGAAGCAAGTTAGTTTGGAAGTTTGTTAGAAAGCAGCTTGGTTGTTCAAACTAAAATTATTTGGCTTAACCATCTCTACCATCTCTACTTATAAGACAACTAAATGTGTAACCGAATAACCAAATAACGCAAAATATAATCACAGGTACTCGCCGCCGCATTGCGCCGGTACCATTCTAGTATTTGCTTAAAGAAAATGCAACTTTGCCCTTCCCAAATTAATTGATATAACACTCGGCCCTCCCAGTAAATTCACGTAACTTCCGTTTATGCTCGTCCTTGGCATTACCCCTATAACCATACTTTCTTGGTCCTTAAATAAATACTACCTTTTATGCTATAGACATCCGATATACTATAGTTTGCAAAAAGGAAAAAAATATAAATATTATCAAAAAGTTACCATAAAATTAAATTAAACCGACCCTAAATAAAATAGGAAAAGAAACGATTGCATTATATATACAGGCTCGATCATAATAAGTCCATTGCACGTACAGTCCACCATTGCAGGCTTCAAGAAAACAAACTTTAAACCCATCGTTTCTGGATCCAGGCCTTCATCTTGTTTGGTATACATATATATTTTTAAACCCTAACTCTAATTTTTTTTCGTTTAGTAAAGATCAGTGATTTTCCTTGAAGGGTTATGAAGTTCGATGGATTTTATGAACTGGGTCGTTGTTTATTTATCGTTTTGCTTGTTGGTTGTGCAAATAATCGTGCATGCCTAATATTGTGATGATTTATATATGCATGTTAAATATTTGATCGGATTTTTTTGTTTTAGCTATGGAACCCTAATTTTTTTAGTTAAGATCAGTGATTTTCCTTGAAGGTTATGAAGTTCGATGGATTTTATGAACTGGGTCGTTGTTTATTTATCGTTTTGTTTGTTGGTTGTGCCAGTAATCATATCGTGCATGCCTAATATTGTGATGACTTGTGCATGTTAAATATTTGATTTTTTTTTTTTTTTTTTTTTTTTTTTTTTTTTTTTTTTTTTTTTTTTAACTGTGGAACCCTAATTTTGATGTTTAAAAAATAACTCGTAGTATACATGATTAATGTTAGTCGTGGAAAAAAATTTGTGAATGGGTATGCATCTAGTGTTAAATTTGTAAAGGGTTATGCACTTAATATTAAAGTTTCGAATTTTCTAAAGAGAGCAATAATTTTTTACACTATGGGTACTTGGGTAGTGCTTGAAGGGTATGCACGTACATATTCACGTAGATATGATGTCACTCAAAAAGCCTTGAACCTCGGTTTCAAAGCAACACATTAATTAGTGGAGTACTTGCATAAAACTCATATATTTGAGTATCTGACCCGTTATAGATAGATCCTGTTTAAGGGGGTGTTTAACTGTTTATGATTAGCTTATTTACCGGGCTTATGAGCTTATGTAGATTTGGAAAAGCTCTTGAGTCATGTCTTTGTTGGTACTATATATGAATTTATTAAGTTGAGCTTATAACTTATTGTAGATCTTAAGCTGAAAAAAGAGAGCTCAGGAGCTTTATAGAGTTCACATAAGCTCACTCGATAAGATAAACACAAGCACCCCTTAACTACGTCCAAACACTAGAAACCGATTATTTTTGCAACGCCATGTGTATATGTTGTTTGAAGTTGTGATAATCAGTAATTTAGTTAGGTCAAGCACTAGTAACCGGTTATTTGCTAAGAACTTTTAGATATATAACAACTCCTGTGTGATCTGATCATAATCTAAGACTTATTATTATTTGACCCGTGCAATGCTCGTTTTCGGACCTCATAGTTTTATAGACATAATCGGCATGATATACCATATTACCATGATGAAAACATTTTGATGTCCAAAATTATAATCTGTGCATGTTATGTTTTTTAGATGTGTTTTCTGTAGTCTGTACATTGTACATTTGTACCCCATTTGTTTGTTGCTTTTTTATGAAGGTTATTATTTAATCTTTTTATGTATTTGTTTGTCATACTTAAACCAGGTCTTTGTTTGTATGCCTCCCATGGATACCGGTTTTACAGAAAGCAATGCACTCGTTGACATCGAGATGCAGCCAGAGTATTTTGACACATTACTGAACAATGTGGAGATACAGCCCACAAAGCGTGGAAAAAAAAGGTCTATGGTTTGGGAAGATTTCACTAAAAGAGACGTTGGTGATGGAGAAACAAGAGCCTTCTGTATGATTTGCACGCAGGACTTCGCATACAGAAAAGGTTCCAAAAATTTAGGCACCAGTCACCTCAAACGCCACCTCGAACACCATAAAGGCCCTTCAAAGATGACTGTTCAGACTCCGGGTCTCATCAAAGAAACACCTAAACGATGCAAGAAATATACACCTCAACGAAGTTCCAGAACTGCATCGGTTCCTGTGGCATTTGACTCTGACAGGTGTCGCCAAGAAATCACTCGAATGATTATACTACATGACTATCCACTTCACATGGTCGAACACAAAGGGTTCATGACTTTTGTGCACAACCTGCAGCCTAAGTTCAACATGGTTGACTTTGATACCATTCAAGGCGACTGTGTGGCAACTTATCTTAGAGAAAGGTCAACCATTGAGAACTTGATTGCACAAATTCCGGGTCGGATTTGCCTTAAACTTGACCTATGGAACTCAAACAATACAACTGGTTATGTTTTCATTACGGGTCAGTTCATTGATAATGAATGGAACATACACAAAAGGCTACTAAGCGTTGTGAAGGAACCGTATCCTGAGTGTGATTTAACTTTTAGTCACGCAGTATCCACTTGCCTCACTGATTGGAACATTCAGGGTCGATTATTTTCTGTCACGCTAAACCATAACCAACCTTTGAGTGATATTGGTTTGGATAGTATCAGAAATTTGCTTTCTGGAAAAAACTCGCGCATCCTTAATGGTCAATTAGTGCTTACTAATTGCCTTGCTCGTGCTTTAACCAGTATTGCACAAGAAGGCCTTCAAGCGGGTCAAGCAACTGTTAAGAAAGTCAGAGACTGTGTAAAGTATGTGAAAGCATCACAATCGATTGAAGACTATTTTCTTGGTCTTAAACAACAACTTCACATACTAAATACTAGAAATTTATCACTTGATGATCAGACAAAATGGAATACAACTTATGAAATGTTGTTGGCAGCATCGGAATTGAAAGAAGTGTTTTCTCATTTAGAGTCTGATTACTTTAAAAGCCCAAGTGGTGAAGATTGGAAGGTTGTTGACAATCTTTGCACTTACTTGAAGCAAATTTTTGACATTGCGAGTATGATGGCATTGTCAAGTGTCACCACAGCTAATACTTTTTTTAACGAAGCATGGAAGCTTCAGTTGGAGCTAATACGTGGATCCACAAGTGAAGATAGTATCATTAGTACCATTACCAAACCGATGCTAGAGGGCTTTGATAAGTACTGGAAAAGCGGTTGTTTGGTTTTAGCAATAGCGGTTGTAATGGATCCACGGTTTAAGATGAGGTTGGTTGATTTCAGCTTTGGAAAGATTTTTGGTGACGAGGCTGCGTCTTATATCAATTTAGTGGATGAAGGGATTCATCAGCTTTTTCTAGATTATGCTGCTGGTGATGTCACAGGATATTTAAGCAATGGGGATGGGCATGGGCTCGGTCTTACAGATTTTGATGATTTTATTACAAAGAGCATTAGTCAACAATCGAAGTCAGAGTTGGATCAGTATTTAGAAGAGTCTCTTTTGCCGAGGAGTCACGAGTTTGATGTTATGCAATGGTGGAAACTGAATGAGTCTAAGTACCCAACACTATCGAAGATGGCTCGTGATATTTTGACTCTTCCTGTGTCGACTGTTGACCCTGAGTCTGTTTTTGATACTGGCGTGAAGGAAATGGATAGTTATAGGTGCACTTTGAAGCCTGAGATGGTTGAGACGCTTTACTGTGCTAAGGATTGGTTGCGAAGTGAACCGATAGAGTGTATGGACTTCCTTGTGAAGATGGAATTTCAAGTATAGTTTGGGACTTGATATTTTGGTGTTTATAGTTATTTTCGTCTTCTTTTTCTTTAGATTGTGCTCAACTGTGAATGCCGTGGTAATAATAATCGAGTATTATAGGTTTAGTTTGTCGCATTTGAGACCTGAATTCTTTTGGTTTAATGTTGATTTTGATATTTGATTGTTTACCTTTCAACGCACTAATTAGATCAAATCCGGTGGTAATGAAATTCATTCCCTTGAGGTAATATGTTTTGCGTTTATGTCAACAGAAATGTGTGATAATGCAGTGGTGGCAGTTCTAGTTTGTTCTGTCGATAGTATTTAAACAGATAGTTTAACTGTGGTACTTAGCGCTTACTTTGATTCCACCTTATTTGTCGTGTATATGTAATCATAGCCAAGGATCAACTCCTTGTTATCATCACAATAAACAATCAAACACTGAGTGAGAACGACTTATCTTGGAGAGCATCTCAATATGAACCCGAAACTTAAACTCCCCTTGAGTGGACACAGAATCTAAACATTTAATGGCGACACGACTAGCTTCTCCACAATTAATATGAGTTTTTACACTTATGTCCTGATACAACCATGTTTCCAAATTGCAACATTTAGGAATTTTGTTTACTGTAATAAGCAGCATCAACCTTGAGTGGTTAAAACTGTGAACTATTTCTAATCAAAAATCACCGGGCTTGGAAACGAGCATATATTTAACTTCTGTTTACTGAATAATCATTAATAAATAAAACTTAGCTATAGACTTATAGTTTACCACATAAACAATCACAATTAAATAAAACGAATTGTATTGTTCATTGTCCCCTTTTATTAGCTTATCCCACATCGGTCAATAAGCAAACTAAACCATACTTTATATAGACCATTTGGATGGCAGCTTCCACCGGGCTTGGTAGCGCTTGCCTGTAACTCTAGTGAGGGTACTAAATTGGTTGGACGTGAGCTATCCTAGGTTGGTTGGTTCTTGTTGCGCATCAACTGGCTTGCCCATTCCAAGTTGCGAGTTGGATTATGTGGCTTGAGCGAAAGCTCGGGTTACGTGGTTCCTAGAGTAGGGGGCACTGCGTTAGGCTGGTTTCACAGAGTTGCGAAAACTCCTCGCTCGTGACAGTGGAAGGATAACGAGCCGGGGCGCTTCAGAATCGTATAACCTCCTGAGATCTCTCAATTGAACAACCATTTTTTTTCAATATCTAACATTTGCAACCTCAAGTATTCAGTTCTATCTTGTAATGCAGCTACGTCTAATTTTAATAGGGTAAAAGAATATAGCTTTAAACACGTAATAAACTGTGGCTTGAGCGAAAGCTCGGGTTACGTGGTTCCTAGAGTAGGGGGCACTGCGTTAGGCTGGTTTCACAGAGTTGCGAAAACTCCTCGCTCGTGACAGTGGAAGGATAACGAGCCGGGGCGCTTCAGAATCGTATAACCTCCTGAGATCTCTCAATTGAACAACCATTTTTTTTCAATATCTAACATTTGCAACCTCAAGTATTCAGTTCTATCTTGTAATGCAGCTACGTCTAATTTTAATAGGGTAAAAGAATATAGCTTTAAACACGTAATAAACTGTCTAGTGAACAACCGTTAAGAGTCATTTCACGAGTCGCGGCTATATATTACTCAGTTATTGGGCCTGGGTTTGGGCTCAATCGTATATGTATCCAGTAATATATTCTCAACCAACCTGAGGCTGGAAAAAAATAAACAAAAATGTTTTGTTCATCAACAGGTACGTAGTTATGTTTTTGGTACAAATAAAAGTGTTTCATTTCACTTTGGTCTCTATCGTATGCAGTTTAGAACTAGCAGTCCCATAAGTGTCAGAATAAACATAAGACCAAACAACGAGATAGTGTCGATTTTGCGACATCAAATATGTTTAGATAGTGAGACTGCGGATAGCATGTGTTATTCATAGTTTCGACCCATTCATGTTGATGCTTTTTGGCTATGTTTGGCACGGAGCTTTTTTTGAGCTTTTTTGGTCAATGAGCGGTGAGAATGAGCTTTTTTATTTTCAGTGTTGTTTGGCAAAAGAGTGGTGAGTTTTGCTATTTTTTAGAAAAGCTCATTTTTCCAATGCTTCTTTAAGAAGCTGTGAGCAGAAAGCTCATTTTTCACAGCTACTGCTTACAGCTACTTTTGCCAAACATAGCCATCTTTTTCTTATATTTGATGATGGTTATAGGTCGCACTTTTTACTCTCTAGTCAAAATC
This sequence comes from Artemisia argyi, assembly GCA_030686995.1. Lineage (NCBI taxonomy): Eukaryota > Viridiplantae > Streptophyta > Magnoliopsida > Asterales > Asteraceae > Artemisia > Artemisia argyi. The sequence continues at coordinate 317,422,213 of CM060708.1, read as the reverse complement.
AGCCCCATCACGACAACAACTCATCTCCGAAGGCTATCAACCAAGGCCATTAGTGGCAGAGAAGAATGGAACGACGCCTGGGAGACAGCATGGCTACCCAAATATGGAGCACCATGGGAGACAGACCTCAGTTTCTCAGGCACACCACCAAAGGAAGAAGAGGTTCTGGATGCGGATACAAAGGCGTTTGTGGAAGACATGGCTGATAATTGGGAGCAAAGGAGGAAAAAGGGTAAGAGCATAAGAGAACAAGAAGAAGAAAGGCTGATGAAGCTAAAAGAAGAGAGAAAATCATTGTACAGTTTGGAAATTGTCAAGAGGGATTATAGGGTAATGAAACAAAGGGTTCATGCTGGTTTATGGGTTAAAGAGATTGAAAAGATGGAAGAGGCTAAACTGGGTGGCTCTGTTGGTGCTACTGATGATCTTGAAAGATTTCTTGACACCGCTTCCGAGTAATCTCTCTTCCTCTTTCTATGGTCTTTACGTGTTTCAGAAGTCCGCTTACATCTACTAAGTACTGGCTATGATATTATTTTTACTAGAGTCATATAGGTATACTGAAAGTCTTAGAGACATTGTAGATAGCTCTCTTATAAGTGAAAACATAAGACAAATTTCATATATGACAGTTGCTTATTAGCATTTACATTACCCATGTATACATATAGTACACTTAACTGATCCATGACATGCTAATATTAGTAGAAGGAACATTTGGTTTTGGTACATGTGCTGCAACGATTGATATTGTTTGACCACGAGTTTCATGTCTATAATACTCTTATAAACATGAAGTTCTGTTTTGAATTTGAGAAAACTATGATTGACATTCAAAAGTCAAACATGGGGAGTAAAAATATTAACTTGTCAAAGAGCTGGTAACTTAGAGTGAGGAATAAAGTTTTGTACTCATGGTTTTTACACTTTGTTGAAAACAATTTTTTGCAGGATTTTCGAGTCTGGGAGCAGTGATTTGAACAACTCAAAAGTGAGAGATTCTTGGGATTTGAAAAATAAGCCCGATGGATGGGAAACAACATCAAAAGGTGAAGAAGATGGTAACATCTGGGAAATGTCCCAAAGCGAAGAAGACATTCTTGTTCAAGAGTATGAACATCGAATTGCTTTCAGCAAATTGCAGGTTTCTTTTCTTTTCAACTCTTTATTCATATCATCATATGTCAATGATTGTGGTTGGAGAAAGTTAAAATCTTATGTTTTTGTTCGGGTATTATGCAGATAGCTAGCTTTATTAAGCAGCATATAATTAGTCGAAGGAGACCGATTGATGGATGGAAGTACATGATTGAAGAATTGGGACCGAATGCCAAGAGAGGTAGCAAGGTAAGTGTTTCAAGATTACCTAGCCTTGCTGATCCGGTCACTCAACCGTTTAAGGAGGGCAAGATACCAATTGCCACTACAAACACAAGGGGAAGAGATACATAGACAATCTTTATTGATATCGTTGGAGATTTATACCAGAAATTGTGTATGTGGGTGGGACATGTACCAGAAATTGAAGAAGCAATAGCCTCCATCAAATGGGAGCATAAGTACATTAACTGTTGAAGGAAAACGTGTCAAAATCTGATCACAGATTCTTAGAACACCTGGTTATGCTAATAAAGAGGTCAATGAGTTTAGCGTTGAACCTACCAGTGATGAGTTAAATTCATATGAGTCTGAAGTGGATGAACTTGGCGAATCTGTAATCCCTTCTTCATTATCGTGATTATAAGGAATTTATGTGTGCGATTAGGATTTCTTTGTTATTTTTTAGCACTCGTATGTATCTTATTTAATGAGAAACTAGTATTACATGATCTTTGATAAATGGGCAAATCTGCTTAATCGAATCTATAGAATGCTAATGTTACTAGTTTAAAACTATTTCAGTGGTATTTTATATCATACTATCATAGTGAAGACTGGATCAGTCACAGGTATCTGATTTTTGTTTCAGTGTGGTCACTTCCACAGTTGCACCACAGGTCCCTTTGACATATGATAAGTGCTTATGAAAGATCAAGAGCCAATCAATTTCTTAGAAAAGAAAATGAAGACTGATCATGAATTCTCCTATGACGAGACTGTACGGGTGCAGTTTTCGGTTCATTGTGTTTAGGCAGAAATCATCTGTGACATCATTATAAGACATTCTAAATTGTTTAAACTTCACCGTTTTGCAGACTGCAATTTCTGCTTTGCAATCTGTTATACAAGAAGACTTCAAGGCCAGTGAGATTGGGGTACGTTGTATGCGGGGAACACACTTTGATTCAGTGACCTCAAATTCAACATAAAATGGATATTGGAAGTTTTCAGTAGCTCACTGTTAAAAGACCATTTAAGGGACTCTTAATTCTGATTTCTAATCAATGCAAGTTTTGTTTTTATGTTTGTGTCTAGGTCGGAGTTGTGAGATGCGATAATCCGATTTTCAAGTTCTTGCGTTGGAGGAAATTGAAAAGCACTTGACCGCCATTATATTAGTGAGCGGGATTAAACATATACTATGTGGTCAGTGGATTCAATCATAAACGGCTTTTGACGTTTACTATTTTCATGTTTACTTTGGTTGAGTTTATGTTGAGAATGTTGAATGATAATTAGTACGAGTAAATTACAAGAGCTGGTCTTAGCTAATGTGGCTGATGTTGATGACACACACTGAAATTGCTTGGCTATATCACTTAAATCAAATGGTAAATCGGCAAAGTCTATAATGTGATAAATTTTTCAATAGAAAAATCTATTAAATCAATGGCGAAATTGCTAATTTGATCATGTTCGACGAAATAAAAGAATGTTTTGATAACTTTTCTGAAAGCTTATGGAAACTTGAAACAAAATCATGTGGTGTCTAAGTGTTGATTTTGAAGGCCAGATAAATTCAAATAACTAAAGTACGACGTTTGTTTACATAAAGTAACCACCTTGTAATCATAAAACATTACAATCAAGTTGTTTTTGAAAGTAATCAATATCAAAGAAACCTGTATAAGCATTATGTATTGAATTTTATAAATAACATGTGAACTTTCTTTGATCAATTATGATACCAGGCGGTTTTTAGACTGACCAATTAACTATACCATCAAACCACCAATATCTTTTTTGGTGTTTATAGTTTTTTTCGTCTTGTTTTTCTTTAGATTGTGCTCAACTGTGAATGCTGTGGTAATAATAATCGAGTATTATAGGTTTAGTTTGTCGCATTTGAGACCTGAATTCTGTTGGTTGTTTAGCTGCAAAACAGTTCCAGATTAGAGTTAAGATAATCAATGAAGGTAACGAATATCTCTATGGGATAAGACCAAGTGATGTTCTTGCTTTAGGCACAAACCAAGAACCAGATGCGTATTGAAGTGTTTAGGGTTTTGTGTTTAGTCGTATTGTTAAAAACATATGATATTGTATATCCATGAAGAATGATGTGATCTCTATTTATAATAGAGAATACTCAAAACCCTAGTCCATGGTATTATGGATAATTAACGGCCCATTAATTATATCATAATAATTTCCATAATTATAGGATCAGTGGTTATCAGTGGAAACATTATCACTAGCAGTGGTAATGTTAACACTAGCAGTGGTAACAACAACCCTTGCAGTGGTAACAACAACCCTTGCAGTGGAAACAATAACCCTTGCAGTGGTAACGTTAACACATCAGTGGAAACACACTAGCAGCTGAATCAACTAGCAGCAGATTCACAACATAACCACTATTGAGTCAAGGGATTCAGTGACCAAATGGGTGTATACTCCATACCTCCAAACCCATTACCAGGTGTGAATTGATCCCTCAAGTGCACTAAATTTTCCAACAATCCTCCCCAAATTTAGTTCACTACCTTTGCATGAAAATTCAAACACAAACCAAAACAAGTGCATAAATGAAAATATCCTGAGGATTGAATTTCCACATTAGTACATATACTTTCAAATATTCGAGAATCAGGGTGTTCTAAGAATTGAACCCTTCAACCCATTTGAATACCTGATGATAAATACACACAAGTTTTCAAACACTAAAATACTCCTGACACTATACAAGCCATGTGTCCATATCCAATTCATAAATGTTGTAAAAGCTAAAAGTCCAAAGCTTCCTGAAGCGGCAAAACTTCAACATTTACATAGGTGATTCATCTTTAATTCATGCTCCTGCTTAGCACTTTTTCAAAGAAAATTAACCATTAAGAAGTGAAGACTTCATCCTCCTTTCAGCAGGTAACAAGCACAACCTTGGGATGTTTGTAATACATGTGCTTCAGTCCACTAAATGATCAGCTTTCCACATTGAACTCAGCTTCCAAGTTTCCTTAGAAGGGAGTTGGGTATCCTTGCATTCAGTGACTATGTTGGACTTAAACCCATCCCTTTAGCAGACTTCAAAACCAAGTCTCTAGCCAAACCCTTCGTCAAGTGATCAGCTAAGTTTTGTTGAGATTTAACAAATACTATAGATACCACCCCATTCATGATAAGCTCACGAATCATGCTATGCCTAACACCTAAGTGTCTAGACTTCCCATTGTACATCTGGCTATAAGCCTTTGCCAATGTAGCAGCACTATCACAACGGATAGAAATAGGTGCTATAGGTTTAGACCACAATGGAATATCAAGAAGCAAGTTTTTCAACCATTCAGCTTCTTTGCCAGCAGCAGCTAAAGCCACAAATTCAGATTCCATGGTTGAACTGGTAATGCAAGTTTGTTTCTTGGATGCCCAAGAAATTGCACCTACACCAAGTAGGAATACCCAGCCACTAGTAGACGAATTGTCTTCAGTGTTACTGATCCAACTTGCATCAGTATATCCTTCTAATACTGAAGGATAACCAGTATATGAGAGACTATAATCCATAGTTCTCTTCAAATACTTAAAGACCCTCTGAATGGCTTGCCAATGATGAGCACTAGGATTACTAGTATACCTGCTCAGTTTACCCACAGCAAAAGCAATATCAGGCCTTGTACAAGTCATGGCATACATCAAGCAGCCAATCACCCTAGAATACTCAAGTTGAGATACAGCTTTACCAGTATTAGGCATTAGCTTCTCACTTGTATCCATAGGAGTACTCACTGGAGTACAATCAAAGTAATTAAATTTCTTTAACACCTTCTCAATGTAATGAGACTGTGGAATAGAAATATTGTTACTTTCATGTTTAATCCTAATACCAAGGATAACATCTGCCTCCCCCATATCCTTCATGGAGAACTTTGATGACAAAAATTCTTTTGTAAGATCAACTTGATTTTGGTCAGTGCCAAAGATCAACATGTCATCAACATATAGACAAATGATAACTCCTTTACCAGATTCATCAAATTTGCTATATACACATTTGTCAACTTGATTAAGTAAATAACCACTAGACAAAACCACTTCATCAAACTTTTGATGCCATTGCTTAGGTGCCTGTTTTAGTCCATAAAGAGACTTAATCAGTTTACACACCTTGTTTTCATTGCCAGGCATGATGAAGCCCTGAGGTTGGTTCATGTAAACCTCCTCATCTAAATCACCATTCAAGAAAGCTGTCTTCACATCCATCTGATGAATAATCAAATTGTGAATTGATGCCAAAGCAATTAGCAATCTTATGGTACTGATACGTGCCACTGGAGCATAAGTATCAAAGTAGTCTATTCCTGACTTTTGTTTAAAGCCTTGAATAACTAATCTTGCCTTGAACTTTTCAACAGTTCCATCTACCTTCATTTTCTTTTTGAAAATCCATTTGCTACCTAAAGGTTTGCAACCAGGTGGTAGATCAGTCAACACATAAGTGTTATTGGCCATGATAGAGTCCATCTCATCATTAATTGCTTCTTTCCAGAAAGCAACATCCTGGGACTTCATTGCTTCTTCAAATGTTTTGGGATCATCCTCCACAATGAAGCAATAAAAGTATTGGTCAGAGACCTCACTCCTTGTACCTTCAATTAAGTATAATTGAAACTCAGGTCCAAATGATTTTGGAGTCCTCACCCTATTGCTCCTTCTGAGCTCAGGTTCAGGTTGTTGTTCCACAACCTCAGCAGGAACCTCATCAGCAGGAACCTCTGAAACACCATTGTCATTGGTTCCATTTGGAATCCTTTGACTTGGTCTAGGAATAGATGAGAATCTGTTCTCATCAAAGAGTGCATCCCTTGATTCAATTATTGAATTAATTGAAACAGACTCATTAGGTTCTATAACATAAAACCTATATGCCTTGGAATGCTCAGCATATCCAACAAAGATGCATTCAATGCCTCTTTCACCCAAAGTTTTCTGCTTTGGATCAGGGAGTCTTACAACAGCCCTACAACCCCATATCCTAAGATAATTAAGGTTAGGTTTCTTTTTAGTCCAAAGTTCATAAGGGGTAACTTTGTTCCTTTTGTTCGGAACCCTATTTAATAAATAGCAAGCTGTTAACATAGCTTCAACCCAAAATCCTTGACTCAGCCCTGAATAGGACAACATGGAATTAACCATCTCCTTCAGCACCCTATTTTTCCTTTCAGAAATACCATTTTGCTGAGGAGTATAAGGGGCAGTCGTTTCATGGATTATACCAACAGACTGAAAATACAAAGTATCCATGTACTCACCTCCCCTATCAGTCCTTAATTTTTTGATCAGGGAACTTTGTTGCAATTCAACTTCAGTTTTAAATACTTTAAATTTATCTAATGTTTCATCTTTAGAATGTAATAAATAAACATGACAAAACCTAGAAGCATCATCAATAAAAGTCACAAAGTATTTTTTATTCCCCAAAGAGGAAGTAGCATGTAAATCACAAAGGTCACTGTGAATTAACTCCAAAACTTTAGTTTCACGTTTTACTCCTTGAAAAGGTTTCTTAGTTATCTTGTTCAACATACAAGTTTTACACTTTTCAGTGTTCACATCAAAAGCTGGAATTAATCCATCCTTAGACATATCTTGCATTCTTTTAAAATGTACATGGCCAAGTCTTGCATGCCATAGGTTTGAATCATTAAGTTTAGATGTAGATATAAAAGCAGAATCAATATTATCATGAACAATATTAAGTCTGAACATTTGATTACATAAATAACCAAAACCAATAAACACACCATTTTTAGATAAAACAAACTTATCAGATTCAATAACCTGTTTATAACCACAATTATTCAAAACACTACTAGAAACCAAATTCCTTCTAATATCAGGAACATGTAAAATATTAAATAAAGAAACAATCTTTCTAGAACTAAACTTCAACTCAACACATCCTTTTCCATGCACCAGGGCAGTTGACTCGTTTCCCATGTGAAGAATAGAACCATCATTCATTGACTTGTAGGTCTTGAACCAGCTTCTATATTTACACACATGAATTGTTGCTCCAGAGTCAACCCACCACGCAACATCATCATCCTGCACAAAGTAAATATCAGATATATATGTAACATAATAAATCTTAAAAGACTTATTAAACACATTCTGACCTTTCAGAGAATTGGTGTTACCATTCCCTCCACTTGTGCCTGATCCATTGGATTTGTTTCCAACTTTTCCACCCTTGCAATCTTTTCTGAAGTGTCCAGGTTTCCCACACTTCCAACAAGTCACCTTAGGTTTCTTGTTAAGATCAGATTTGGTGTTATCTTGATGCTTACGTTTGCCTTTGTTGTCATTGTACTTGGTAGAGTTGTTATGCTCCACCATATTGACAACTGATGGACCAGTAGCAGTGCTACTCTTTGGCTTGTCAATGTCTTGAGCTTTGAGTGAATCCTCAATGCGCAAGTGACTGCCCAACTCAACAAGAGTTAACTCCTCCTTCTTATGCTTAAGCATATGTTTGAATTCTTTCCAAGAAGGAGGTAGTTTATCGATGATACAAGAGACTGAAATAGCCTCATCCATGTTCATCTTGTGTTGTGTGAATCGACCAAGTATACTAAGAAGTTCATTGTATTGTTCCATGACAGGTCTAGAATCAACCATTTTGTAATTGTTAAAATTACTTACAAGGAACTTCTTACTTGATGCATCCTCAGCCATATACTTGGCTTCCAAGGAATCCCATAGTTCTTGAGAAGTTTCAACATTCTGATAAATATCAAATAGAGAATCAGACATACCATTGAGAATTAAACCTCTGCATATGTAGTCATCATTCTCCCACTTGCTCCTTGCCCTCATCTGATCCATAGTAGCATCATCTCCATGATCTTCTGGAATCTCAGTCGTGAGAACAGACACCACATTCATACTTGACAATAAGAAGTGCATCTTCTTTTGCCATCTTCTGAAATCCACACCTTCAAACTTTTCCAACTTGGAAAAGTTAGCAGCCATTTGTCTCATAGCAGCAGCCATTGATTATCACTAATAGTTTCTATTGATTGTTGGTTGTTTAGCTGCAAAACAGTTCCAGATTAGGGTTAAGATAATCAATGAAGGTACCGGATATTTACTTGAAATCGTGATATCACTTTCCAATAGAAACTATTCGACCCTATGCCTGGGTTACACGAATATCTCTATGGGATAAGACCAAGTGATGTTCTTGCTTTAGGCACAAACCAAGAACCAGATGCGTATTGAAGTGTTTAGGGTTTTGTGTTTAGTCGTATTGTTAAAAACATATGATATTGTATATCCATGCAGAATGATGTGACCTCTATTTATAATAGAGAATACTCAAAACCCTAGCCCATGGTATTATGGATAATTAACGGCCCATTAATTATATCATAATAATTTCCATAATTATAGGATCAGTGGTTATCAGTGGAACCATTATCACTAGCAGTGGTAATGTTAACACTAGCAGTGGTAACAACAACCCTTGCAGTGGAAACAATAACCCTTGCAGTGGTAACGTTAACACATCAGTGGAAACACACTAGCAGCTGAATCAACTAGCAGCAGATTCACAACATAACCACTATTGAGTCAAGGGATTCAGTGACCAAATGGGTGTATACTCCATACCTCCAAACCCATTACCAGGTGTGAATTGATCCCTCAAGTGCACTAAATTTTCCAACAAATTCTTTTGGTTTAATGTTGATTTTGATATTTGATTGTTTACCTTTGAATGCACTAATTAGATCAAATCCGGTGGTAATGAAATTCATTCCCCTGAGGTGATAAATATGTTTTGCGTTTATGTTAACAGAAACGTGTGATAATGCAGTGGTGACAGTTCTAGTTTGGACCCGTATTTATCATGGAGATTGTCGGAGTTAAGAACAAGTAATGAACACGTAATTCATTCCACCTTGCCTGTTATGTATAGCCTCGGCTATCAATAGTGTTTAAACAGATAGTTTAACTGTGGTACTTAGCACTTACTTCGATTCTACCTTAAAAACCAGGAAATTTGATAGTTTAAGGGCTGCTATATGTAATAGTTTCTTTATTTCTGCAGATTCATGTAGTATTTTGTGAACAAATGACGAATTAATGCATAATTCGAGTGTTTGTTGATTCACTTGATTGTCTGAGACCCTTTGAGTAGTTATAAACTTATAACACAATAGCACTACATTTGGTATATCACTTCCCATTTTTCGGCTACTTTTATAACTGACCACCTGCTTACATTACAAAACAATTGTTGAGATCTATCATATATACACTTGGGTAATGGGTAGTGAAATAGTTGCGAGTTATCTTCATGCTCTACGCCCAGCTTATAGGATTGTCAGCTACGTGTAGATCATTGAATTAGTAGTGTTCCAAGTGCTCCCTTGACTCCCTTTGAGTGGACATAGAATCTAACGTTTAATGGCGACACGACTAGCTTCTCCACAACTAATATGAGTTTTCACACTTATGTCCTGATACAACCATGTTTTCAAATTGCAACATAAAATGGCTTGGTAACGACTGAATAATCATAATCATTAATAAATAAAATTGGGTATAGTTTACCACATAAACAATCACAAATAAATAAAACAACATTGTATTGTTCATTGCCCTTTTATTAGCTTATCCCACATCGGTCAATAAGTAAACTAAAACATACTTTATAAGGACCATTTGGATGGTAGCTCACACCGGGTTATATCTTTATTTCGTGTACAACTCGTCATTGAATTCGGTTCCGAACCACGTTATATCTTTATTATGTATTCCAGCTAACGTTCTCAGTAGCTTTGAATCGTGCCTCACCCAATCACTTGCATTCATCTACACACATAAAAGATTTTGATACAAAACTGAATACATTTATATGCTTCATTTGAAATTGTTTCATTTGCAAAAAGAAAACTATTACCTCTTACCTTTTTGATGATCAGGAAAACAAACAGTGAGTTTGTAGTATGTCTTGTTCTTGGGGCAAAGAAGAGAAAAGTGAGAGACTGTGTGTGTAAAATGGAGATATGTTAGGAAAAATGTAAAGATATTAATACTTCGGTCCTATATTTGTAGTCAAAAAGATTTATTAGAAAGAAGAATAGTAAAGAAATCAGGGGACAGATATTTCGTGATCTTTTTGGGTCATTGAGGTACGATTTGCAGAAGAACCTTCACACGGTCTAAGTTAAATAAAAAAGAAAGATATTTGATAGGAAGAACCAAAAGAATGAATTATGAAAGAGAAATAAACTCAAACTCTACTCCCATTCAAGTCATTCAACACCGCACCCATCACTCAATTTAATTTTATTTTTATGGAAATAATATATTAACAAAAGATTTAAGAAATTATCAACCAGGGGTGTTAATCGGGTCGGGTTTTGGTCATCATAGCTTGTTGTGGTTAACCTTCTTTAATTATTATCTTTGACATGGTTCGTGCTTGACTTATTCTTTTTGCATCGTCTTCTTGCTTCTTGCATCATTTGTAGGTGCTTCTAATTGTCTTTGAATCGTCTATTAGCTCTGATACCAGGAGGGAATCGGGAGTACCTGCGAAAGATTAATGATAATAATAGATTGAAAATTGATTAATTGAATGATGATGATGGACGGGTCCATGCTCTTTTAAGCATTAGTTAGAACCTATAAAGTTCAATGATAATTTATCATTTTAACTTGAAACTTTCAAAGTATAATTTGATAATTTACAAACTAAAATTGACATTGACTTTGTTATAACTTATAACATAATACAACTACTTATAGTTAATGTACAAAATGCTAAAATGAAGTACTATTTTAGCATAAAATACTACTTAGACAAGTTCCACTCGTACTTCAATATCACTTTGTGTGTGTTTCGCTATTAGAACCTAAACAAGGTTGAGAATGCTCATGGGTTACGTTGGAATGAAATCATGAATTGTTCATTTAGCTCGAATGACATAAGATGGCGTAACCGAGTAATCTTAAAAATTTATCAAATATGTTGTAAACTAGTTAGGGCATCCATAATGGTCTAGCTGGCAACATATAATGATTCTCTTTTTATGCGTGTAATCCATTGCAGAAGTGTCACCTCACTAGTTCGTATAAATGAGTGGGCCTCTTAACAAACACCTATTATAAGGTGGTATGTGGGCTAACCACATATATTGTTCAATTAGCCCATATCTTACAATTATTTAATTGTATTTCGTATTTTTGTATGAGAATTAAACCTGCTACAAAGTTTAGTCAGTTGTGAAGATTTTATATGCAAGAGTTCAATAATCATATGACAATACATTGCACCTACAAATCTTCAAATGCTCAATAGATCGGAGATGTTATAAAGCTCAAAAGTTTATCTGATATAATAACACAACTAAAAAACCAGAAGATTTATAGCCTAATGGTATTATGTGATGTTGTAACCATCAAACAAATGGTTGTATCTCAAGACTCAACAATAGTATATTTGTATTTTAGAGTATCACTTAAGAGCACCGGGTATCGTGGTGCCGCCAGGCTCGTGCCGTGGGAATTTTTTGCTGCCACGTCAGCAAAAAGCTTCATGGCACCAGAAACCCCACGGCACCACATTTCAGGGATATCCGTTGGTACCAGAATTTCTGGTGCCGTCAGCTTCTTTTATATATATATATATATATATATATATATATATATATATATATATATATATATATATATATATATATATATATATATATATATATATATATATAGTGTAACTTTCTTATGAGAACCACTCTTATTTGCAAGAACTGCGAAAACCACCTTTTAGCCATTAGATTTGTTGATCAATGGTCAAAATTAAAAATGGCAGTTTTGTAAATAAAGAGAAAAATAGAAAAATCTGATAAAAGTAAAAAGGGTATTATAGACATTTAAAAAAATAATAATCGCACACAGTTTTTTATATTTAAATTGGTAACCACCCATTTATTTATCTCTCTCTCCACATAAAACGCCTCCATCTCTTTCATCTTTTTCAAAAACCCTTCTCTCCCCTATAACCCTAATTCACAGCCGTCGCCTCTTTCTTTAGTTTCGAAAGAAACCTTCACTTTTGCTTCAATCTGAGTTCGAGAAAAAAAATAGGTATATTTCGAAATGCTTTGTTATTTTGAAAGATTCGATTAAGGGTTTTTGTTGATTTGAATCCGAGTCGAGAATAAAGTGGGTATGTTATGAAATGCTTTTTTTGTTTTACTAAGATCGATTAAGGGTTTTTATTAGATATGTAAAGTTCTTAATTAATTTATTAAAAAGGGACTAGAAATATAAGTATCGTATATCATGTTTTAATATCTTTTGAAAAAGATGAAGCCTCAATGGGTCGTTTTGTTTGGTTTGAACCATTCTAATTGGTTGTTCATTAATAATTCTTAGAGGATGTAGTATGCTGTGGGAATTGTCGGTTGTTAACACACCTGACCCGTCAGTTGTGAGAGTATGTGATTTCAGCCAGGGGCTAAGTTTTCATCTTTTTTCTTCTTTTTCTATTTTTAAAAGTATGAACGTGTAACTCATATATGATGTGTTAAAAAAATCTTGCATAATGCTTGTGAAAACCAGATCCATCGTGAAAGGAAAGTGAAAATACTTTTGATTTGTGTTGATGATTCATTTAATTTTTTTTTATTGAATTGATTTGTTCAAGGTTACAACATATGCATTAGATCAATTATTATATTGTTAAGCGTTTTGGTTCAATTTTTATTTATTCACAAGGATTATTTGGACTGTTATGTACCTAATAGACATTTTAAAGGTATAAGTATATGTTGTAGTTTGAGGTGGATCTTGCAAGTTTGTTTTTCTGGTTTATTTTTATAAACAGAATGCTTAAAACATGCATGTTTTAAAAACATGTATGTTTTAAAACCAAGTATGTTTTAAAAACATGTATGTTTTGAAAACATGCAAGTATATTTTTTATTGTGACAAATTTAGATTATAATGCTGGTTGGTTTAATTGTTTTCGTGCATGATTGTTTCAGATTGATTGATGAAAATGATGATATCATTTAAGACCGAGAAGTGGATGAACACGAATATACATGAAGATAATTTGCCACTCTTGGAGATCTATGATTATTACATGTGTTTTTGTACTTGTAATCAAGTGAAATGTAACTTTTAAGTATATCAATATTGTTTTTTATATAATGCTTTATGTATGCACTTTGACTATTTGAAGAAAAAAACATGTATGCACCTTGACTAAGAAAACATGTATGCACTTTGACTATTTGGAGAAAAAAAACATGTATGTAGTTTTACTAATTGAAAACATGTATGCACTTTGACTATTTGGGAAAAAAAACATGTATGCACCTTTGCCTATTTGAAAAAAAAAAAAAAAAAAAAAAAAAAAAAACATGCATGCACCTTGATATTTAAAAAAAATAAAAATAATTAGGTATAAAAAACATGTATGCACCAAGACTATTTGAAAACATGTTAGCATATATATATATATATATATATATATATATATATATATATATATATATATATATATATATATATATATATATATATATAAATTAATATTTATTAAAAACGGGAATTATAAAAAAATATATATATGAAATTTTTTTTTACTATTATACCCTTTTGAATTAAATAAAAATAACAAAATGCTATGGAGCATTAAATGATGTACATTGTGTATTATTAGTTGTAAAAGTGTGGTTTTCGCAGTTCTTGCACTTAAAATGGTTCTCGTAAGAAAAAGACCCTATATATATATATATATATATATATATATATATATATATATATATATATATATATATATATATATATATATATATATATACACACACAATATTGACTAAAAATAAACGTTATTAATTAAAAAAAACACATTACATTAATAATAAGTACACTAGTATTATTTATCCCAAAAGATTAAGTTATTAAAGCCTAATAAGAGCCCAAATGGATTAATGTTTGACAAGCCCAACAAAAGCCTAACCTAAACTAACTAGCAGCCACCACAAATGTCTTCTTCTTCCTTTCAGCCAAACCTGGAAAAAAAAAAAAAAAAAAAAAAAAAAAAAAAAAAAAAAAAAACTATATATATACAAGCAAACACAAAAACAACCACACACAAACATGAATACAAACACACACACATACAAAAGTCCAAGTTCTTCAAGGAAAAAAAAATCACCACGGCGCTACCACCGATATGGTGCGCCATGGGGTTTTCTTGGCTGGTGGTGATGGCGCCAGCCACAACGCCACCATACCCTATGCTCTAAGGAAGGAAATGAAATAAAGTAAGAGAAACAGAAAAATTGTGTTCTCCAGTATCATTTAAATAAAAAAAATATCTAAACTATATACAAAGTAAAAATGGTCAATGTGAAATGCTGAAATATTAAAAATTGTCAAATGTGAGTAAAAGTGAAATGTTGGACACTAATTATGGCAATTATTGAAAACTTAAAAGTTAATAAGAAACTATGGGTTTTCAAACACACGGTTCAAATAATGGCCTACGATTACTTATTCAAGAGTTGACTTTCAAACTAATTTAAGGAATACAACAAATATACAATTTATGTAATACTCGTAGTATTCTTGATGAGTGCTCAAACACTCATCATTTTTTGTCAGTCTGAACTGCAAAAACATACAAAAACACTCAGAAATGCATCAAAATACTAAAAATATTTCAAAATTGTGTTTTATATATTTTAGATGCAAAAAGAGTAAAAACAAATGAAAAACGTATAAAGTTTGCAAAATTGGCAGTTTCAGTCCTCCAACTTTCAAAAATTGGCAAAAATAGTCCCTGAGCACTTATTTGAAAAGAAAAGTCACCAAAGGTCCTTTTGAAATCATAAGTTGTCATATTTTGTCCTTTGGTGAAAAATTGGAAAAGTTTTGGAAATTTGCAGTTTAGTCCCTGGAGTTTGGCAGATTTGGTCTCTGAGAAATATTTTTGGATGAAAAGTCATTTTTAGTCCTTGGAAACCAAAAATGTTCAATATTGGTCCTTGAATAAAAGTTTTCACAGATTGGCAAAAATGACCCCTAAACTTTGAAAATTGACATTTTTGGTCCCTGGACATTTAAATATTGGAAAATTTCAATTATAGTCCTTTGGTTATTAACACTTGGCAGGAAAAGAACTTTGAATCAAATTTGGAAAAGTGCCAAATCCGATCCCTCAAATTTCAGGAATTACACTTGTGGTCCTTGTAGTATTACTAATAACCAAATGGGCCCTTTGTTATTTTTATCCAAATCCAAAAGCAAACAAGCACCCCTGATCCACAGTCCACCCCCAGCCCAAACCATGGCCCAGTCCACTTCCATTTTAAATAAAAAAAACACCTCATCGGTCAAAATTGGTCAAACCCATCACCCCCGTTTCCTGAAACCTGTCTCACCTCCCCCTCCTCCTTTTCCACTAAACCCTCACCAACTCTTCACCTACACTCCCTCCTCCATTAAATATACCAACCTGTAACACCCCCAATTCATGGATGCAGCGGAATTCGAACTGGGTGTTACTCGACGGCACAATAGTCACAATGATAGAAAACGAACTCCAATTGAGTCGTTTTGAAAAGGTTTATCATTCAAATTATATAAATATCAGAGATTACAAAATGAGGTCCCAATTGGTTCCATGTTTACAATGTATAATAAATGAGTTTTGAATGATAATAAAATTTATAGCCCTCTTGAGTATCCGTGTCCTTCCGTGCCATCCTTGATCGTCATGAACCTGAAATACATGCTTGAGAGGTCAACACAAAGGTTGAGTGATATTCATAGAGTTTGTTAAATCGATTGAACACAATATGTTGGTAGTGTGAGTTATAGGCTCACACCAATGTTTGGAAAACAAAACAGGTAGGCTACGTTATTATACGCCCGGAACATGTATTATACACTAAGCTTATGACACCATAACGTTAACGTGTACCAATATCAATCGGCGGTTTTATCCCGGTAGGTATGTTGCTAACATACCTAAATCTCAAATATTATTGCATTTGTTTGAACTTAGTCAATACAAATGGGATTCGTCAATCCCAATAGGCCTATTATTAATATTCGCGCTCACTATTGCTAGTGATTAAATGGTTCATAATCAAGGATATCGGTTTAGCAAGGCTGGTACTTAGTGATAATAAAACAATCAGGTAAGCATACAATTTAAAAACATTGTGCTCGGTTATAAATAGCATGTATTCCCCCCCAAGGGTTTGTAAAACAATTAAGTAATCGAAAGTGGGACTATGAACTCACCTTAAGTAAGATAGCAAGTAATGAATGTGATGGTCGAATCGCGAAGGTTTCTACGAGCAACCTATAATCGAATGTTGCGACTTAGGATCGGAGTAAAGAATATGAAGTAGTGCCTATATATATATCTTGCATTTAGTCCATGATGTGGTATGATGTATAATGTAAGTCTTTGAAGGAAATGATTCATGAAACATGTATGTTTTGTATATCGTTCACTACCGTTCGGGCCGACATAATTCAGAAGTCATGTTAGTAAGCGTTCGAGGAGCCAGGACACTTTAACTCGTAAATCCACAACTCAACTCGACGGCTTACATAATGAACTCCTCACATGAGGCTCCCTACTATTGTAGTAGTTGATGAAATATATAGATATAAGTTTTGATCCGAAAAGTTACATGTCCGATACTTGAATAAACTTAGGAAAGTTTATTTGTACATGAAGATTGTTATTAGGGGTAGTTTCATAAGTCTTAAATGACCATTTTCTTTTGGTAAAATCTCATGGTTTCCTTTTAGATGAAGTAGATCCAAATTGTATGTTCAAGTTCTCATCAACTCTTTGTTTCATGTTTACGCCTATGAAAGTTGGTATGGTCATTTCGTCATGGCCTAGCCATGACCTTTGGTCCTTGTTTCAAGGTCATGAGACACAACCTTGGCTCTAGCCATGGTTGTGGTCTTGATTATAGGTCATAAGACCTCTTGTTCCTTTCAAAGTATAACCATAATCTTGTGACTTTCGCCTAAAAATGGGCTGTTTAGAATTTGAAGAATTTTATCACTCGGAAAGTGTTTTTAGGTCTCGAGCTTCTTTGTTCCTAAACGAAAACGTCGTTCCGGACAACTTTCGTGTTTTAACTTTTTGATGAATCGGAGCAGAAGTGGGACTTTCAAAACCCAAATTTGATCAGAATGGTATTTGGCAGTTTTGCCGGAAACTTTGGTAATTTCAAATGGGCGTAACTTTTGACTCGTATACTCGTTTTGGGTGGTTCAAATTGCTATGGTTTCCTTGTTAAGTCCTCTACTGTAATATGTAATGATCCAACATCATATTTTTACCATTTTGGTCGTGGTCTTACCAAGAAAGTCACTAGTTTACTTGTTTTAGTAACTTGTTGTAACAATCAATAATAATAACTTGTTTTGGTCATTTTTATACATCATGGACATAACTACAAGACATAATATAGCACAAATAATATGTAAATAACATGAACATGATTATTTAACAAGAATCAAGTTAGGGTTTGGCTCACAACTTTTGGCTTTCAAAGATGAAAGGAAGTTAACATGTAAGGATAGGACATTGATAGACTTGTTTCAACCCTTTTTCACTTCATGCAATCTTTCTACCCTTGGTATTCTTGAAAGATGGATGATGAAGGTTTAGGTGACTTGAGTGGATTTAAACTCAAGAGAAATCACCAAGTATATAAGGTTATGGAAGCGTTTGATGAATGATAACTTATCTAGGGTTTCTACCTTGTTTAAGCTCTTGATTCTTTTGGATAATACTTGGAGTGAATTAGAAAATGGAATGGTGTTTGTGTGTGTGTTGTGGACGTTCAAGGAGAGGCAAGGAGGCTTTATATGGCCTTGAGGAGGTTAGAAGTGTTGACTTGTCAACACTTGATCACCAAGTTTAACACATGGATGCAATCTAAGAGTACTTAGCATGAGATCATGCCATATAGTGTGAATGCCCCCCCCCCCTAGTGGCGGTTTCAAGACCTTGGAGGACAAGGGTTGGACTTTGGATGATATTATCCAAGATATCTAGTGTGTTTTGACTCCGAAAACTGCAAACCGTAAGTTGTTACGCCTCAAAACGTAAAACCGGGTGTCGTAAAATTATGGAATTTGAAAGTATTGATAAACATGTCAATAAGTTCCATAATAAAATATAAAATGAGTGGTAGGTTCCATTTGGGTGTAAAACCCTGCTAAAAACTGGAAACACGGGTCTAAAACGCGTAATTCGCGTAAAACGCTGAATATTGCGTAAAATTGAGAAAAGTAAAATGTTACTTTTCTAATGTTATAAAAATGATTTAAAATGACTTATAATGTCTAGACTGGGCTCAGTCTAGTGTCGGTTGGTATTAAATGTCTTTTAGACATCAAACCGTAAGCCTAAAAATCAAGGAATGACTTATAACATCAAGGGATGATTTTTGGTCAATGGAGGAGGGAAAAAATATGTTGACTTTTTCTAATAAGTTGAAAAACTCAAATTGTCTTAGAAACGCGTTTTGTGGTCTAACGGTTAATCGCCCAAATGGTTAAGCGTGCTCATGCGAGAGTAGTACAGGCTTGGGTGACCTGCTGGGAAGTTTTTGGTCATGTTTTTCTCAGTCACGATTAATTCTCAAATAAATCATGAGTGTGTCAAATATTTTTCTGATGTGGGGTCACCTGACGGGGTGGAATTTCGTTGTGCATAGAATTTCTGATTGACGTTTTACCCTAAAACGTGTAATTCCTTAATAACTTTAACGAAAATGAGCTTATGAATGTCAAACTTTTAATTTGTCATGGAAATGATTTATCACTCGAGAATATCAAATAAAAATCAACTTTCGGGAAAGTTTCGGGAAAAATGAATAGTAAAAGTGAATAGTGAAATTTTCCGGGAATGGTAATTAACCTGAAATTGCGAATTGTTACAGTCTCTACCCCTTACGGGGAACTTCGTCCCGAAGTTCTATGTGTGTCATATGTTGGAGTGGTGTCGATAAAGATGTGTGGTTACTTATGAGGACTAAAGTCTGGGATTACTGGTGATGTAATTTGATTTGTCATTTCAGTGTATGGTGTAGGATGAGGCTTACTTTTATGTAGGAAAGGTATGGTAATAGTCGAATATCAAAGGAAATTGATATAGCAGTCGAATATTAATAGGAATTGAGATAGTAATTGCAATCATAGCCTAGTAGGTAATTGGTTGTTGTACTTAGTGTTTATTGACTTCATACTTATGTTATTTCGGATACAAATAAGCCCACTTGTTTATAATTCTTTATTTACATAGAGAGGCATCCCAAACAATGTAAATAGAGGAATATAAACTTATGGTTCGGTGATTTACAATTTCTTTATTTAAATGAAAAGGCATCCCAATCCATTCAAATAATTACAAATTATCCTACTTAAGAATTCTCAACACAACATTCACAATTAGCCGGTGAGTTACAAGGTAGTGTATTACGAGATGATACTGGTGTTCCAAAAGTACAAGATGAATATTCAATCGTGTAAGGCTGATGAGGGTACTTGTGGTGTAACTATAGATGATTTGAGCTTTAAAAGTGCATCAAGATCTATTAATGAGTTTGTGGTTGCAACGGTTGTGAAGATAATGATGTGATATGTTGATGAACAAAAGTGTGTAGTGTATGCTTAACATTAATACTCTTATGTATAGATGTTGAGTTTGATTTAAAAATCTTAAGAGATTTTAAAAGTTTATGATGGAATGGTATCCTTAGGACCCAAACAGGATAGTACTTCTACACGATGAAGAGAAGAATTGATAACTATCCCAAGATAGTAGTTCGGATTATCTCATAAATGAAAACTTTCAAGAATGAAATTAGGTAGTACAAATAAGGTGTTAAGATTTCGCTGAGTGGTAAGGCACTATCGTGTCTCTAGATTGTTTTAATGAATTTTGGTGGTTTATCGAGTTCATGTAGGAAATTAACCTGAACATAACCCTAGCACAACTATTCTCAGTATTTGAAAATTCTAAGTCGAATATAGTTAGTCAGACTATATTCCACTGTCCCTAGGTTAAATATAGGTGACTAGTCTATATTTAGCCAAGGTTCGATAAAATTTTCAAATACCTAAACTAGGTATACTTTTGATATGTCTGTTGCTTTCGGGAAACTGTCCACTAAACAAAGGCGATGTCAAACCCTTAAGTTGCAAGTCCCGTCCATACAAGACTTGTAACGTATGTTTTCATATTCCATTGCATAGAAGGTAGTAAGGGTAGATACGTATGGAAAGGAAGTTTTAAGTAGTTCTAAAATAGAACATACTTGGCCAGGATCACGAACTTTTAATAATGAAGGTTTCATAAGAAAACTTTGATGAATGTAGAGAAAGTTCAGCTTTTGTCGATGATGGATTAGTTTGTCCTTTAGAAATCTCATATTTCTTGTTTTGAAATCGATAGATTGTGACGGGTTTTTGATATCATAAGAAATGATATTAATGATGTGATGGAATAATTCTAGAGACCATTTGCACAAAACACAATGTCTCGGAAGTTGGTTAGACCATTGTGCAATTCACAATGTCTGGGAAGTAGGTTAGGTCATTGTGTGACTCAAAACATTTGAGAAATGATTAAGACCATTGTATCATACAATGTCTTGGAAAATGAATGAGACCATTGTATCTCACAATGTCTTGGAAAATGAATGAGGCCATTGTATCTCACAATGTCTTGAAAAATGAATGAGACCATTGTATCTCACAATGTCTTGGAAAATGAATGAGACCATTGTATCTCACAATGTCTTGGAAAATGAATGAGACCATTGTATCTCACAATGTCTTGGAAAATGAATGAGACCATTGTATCTCACAATGTCTTGGAAAATAGGAAAGACCATTGCAATCAGTTACAATGTCTTGGACATATAATGTTGGAGTAGGAACATGATTGGGAGAGTGTGGCTGTGCCGAAATGCCTTAGAATAGGCATACACAGATATGTTTAGTTCATTGTTTAGATAAATGATTGAAAATAAACCGAGTTTATATATCAATATACTAATATGTTCATGTAGCATAAAATGCCTAATGTGTATATATCAATATACTTATATGTGTTCATGTAGCATAAAATGCTTAGTGTGTATATATCAATATACTTATATGTGTTCATGTAGCATAAAATGCTTAGTGTGTATATATCAATATACTTATATGTGTTCATGTAGCATAAAATGCTTAGTGTGTATATATCAATATACTTATATGTGTTCATGTAGCATAAAATGCTTACGGGGAGATGCTCAATTATGTTAAGGGTACATATATCAATATGCAATTATGTTTGTGTAGCACAAAAATGTCTACGGGGAAATGCTCAAAATGGGTATATACTAATATGTTTGTGTAGCATAACATGCTTACTAAGTCCATAATCGTCTGGAGGATGGAAGACACGAAGAGCGGAAGGCTATAAAATGTTTTTGTTTGTGATTGTAGTTATAGTTTAGGTCTCAATTAGACCCGTTTCTCTATAACCATGGCTCTGATACCAATCTGTAACACCCCCAATTCATGGATGCAGCGGAATTCGAACTGGGTGTTACTCGACGGCACAATAGTCACAATGATAGAAAATGAACTCCAATTGAGTCGTTTTGAAAAGGTTTATCATTCAAATTATATAAATATCAGAGATTACAAAATGAGGTCCCAATTGGTTCCATGTTTACAATGTATAATAAATGAGTTTTGAATGATAATAAAATTTATAGCCCTCTTGAGTATCCGTGTCCTTCCGTGTCATCCTTGATCGTCATGAACCTGAAATACATGCTTGAGAGGTCAACACAAAGGTTGAGTGATATTCATAGAGTTTGTTAAATCGATTGAACACAATATGTTGGTAGTGTGAGTTATAGGCTCACACCAATGTTTGGAAAACAAAACAGGTAGGCTACGTTATTATACGCCCGGAACATGTATTATACACTAAGCTTATGACACCATAACGTTAACGTGTACCAATATCAATCGGCGGTTTTATCCCGGTAGGTATGTTGCTAACATACCTAAATCTCAAATATTATTGCATTTGTTTGAACTTAGTCAATACAAATGGGATTCGTCAATCCCAATAGGCCTATTATTAATATTCGCGCTCACTATTGCTAGTGATTAAATGGTTCATAATCAAGGATATCGGTTTAGCAAGGCTGGTACTTAGTGATAATAAAACAATCAGGTAAGCATACAATTTAAAAACATTGTGCTCGGTTATAAATAGCATGTATTCCCCCCCAAGGGTTTGTAAAACAATTAAGTAATCGAAAGTGGGACTATGAACTCACCTTAAGTAAGATAGCAAGTAATGAATGTGATGGTCGAATCGCGAAGGTTTCTACGAGCAACCTATAATCGAATGTTGCGACTTAGGATCGGAGTAAAGAATATGAAGTAGTGCCTATATATATATCTTGCATTTAGTCCATGATGTGGTATGATGTATAATGTAAGTCTTTGAAGGAAATGATTCATGAAACATGTATGTTTTGTATATCGTTCACTACCGTTCGGGCCGACATAATTCAGAAGTCATGTTAGTAAGCGTTCGAGGAGCCAGGACACTTTAACTCGTAAATCCACAACTCAACTCGACAGCTTACATAATGAACTCCTCACATGAGGCTCCCTACTATTGTAGTAGTTGATGAAATATATAGATATAAGTTTTGATCCGAAAAGTTACATGTCCGATACTTGAATAAACTTAGGAAAGTTTATTTGTACATGAAGATTGTTATTAGAGGTAGTTTCATAAGTCTTAAATGACCATTTTCTCTTGGTAAAATCTCATGGTTTCCTTTTAGATGAAGTAGATCCAAATTGTATGTTCAAGTTCTCATCAACTCTTTGTTTCATGTTTACGCCTATGAAAGTTGGTATGGTCATTTCGTCATGGCCTAGCCATGAACTTTGGTCCTTGTTTCAAGGTCATGAGACACAACCTTGGCTCTAGCCATGGTTGTGGTCTTGATTATAGGTCATAAGACCTCTTGTTCCTTTCAAAGTATAACCATAATCTTGTGACTTTCGCCTAAAAATGGGCTGTTTAGAATTTGAAGAATTTTATCACTCGGAAAGTGTTTTTAGGTCTCGAGCTTCTTTGTGCCTGAACAAAAACGTCGTTCCGGACAACTTTCGTGTTTTAACTTTTTGATGAATCGGAGCAGAAGTGGGACTTTCAAAACCCAAATTTGATCAGAATGGTATTTGGCAGTTTTGCCGGAAACTTTGGTAATTTCAAATGGGCGTAACTTTTGACTCGTATACTCGTTTTGGGTGGTTCAAATTGCTATGGTTTCCTTGTTAAGTCCTCTACTGTAATATGTAATGATCCAACATCATATTTTTACCATTTTGGTCGTGGTCTTACCAAGAAAGTCACTAGTTTACTTGTTTTAGTAACTTGTTGTAACAATCAATAATAATAACTTGTTTTGGTCATTTTTATACATCATGGACATAACTACAAGACATAATATAGCACAAATAATATGTAAATAACATGAACATGATTATTTAACAAGAATCAAGTTAGGGTTTGGCTCACAACTTTTGGCTTTCAAAGATGAAAGGAAGTTAACATGTAAGGATAGGACATTGATAGACTTGTTTCAACCCTTTTTCACTTCATGCAATCTTTCTACCCTTGGTATTCTTGAAAGATGGATGATGAAGGTTTAGGTGACTTGAGTGGATTTAAACTCAAGAGAAATCACCAAGTATATAAGGTTATGGAAGCGTTTGATGAATGATAACTTATCTAGGGTTTCTACCTTGTTTAAGCTCTTGATTCTTTTGGATAATACTTGGAGTGAATTAGAAAATGGAATGGTGTTTGTGTGTGTGTTGTGGACGTTCAAGGAGAGGCAAGGAGGCTTTATATGGCCTTGAGGAGGTTAGAAGTGTTGACTTGTCAACACTTGATCACCAAGTTTAACACATGGATGCAATCTAAGAGTACTTAGCATGAGATCATGCCACATAGTGTGAATGCCCCCCCCCCCCTAGTGGCGGTTTCAAGACCTTGGAGGACAAGGGTTGGACTTTGGATGATATTATCCAAGATATCTAGTGTGTTTTGACTCCGAAAACTGCAAACCGTAAGTTGTTACGCCTCAAAACGTAAAACCGGGTGTCGTAAAATTATGGAATTTGAAAGTATTGATAAACATGTCAATAAGTTCCATAATAAAATATAAAATGAGTGGTAGGTTCCATTTGGGTGTAAAACCCTGCTAAAAACTGGAAACACGGGTCTAAAACGCGTAATTCGCGTAAAACGCTGAATATTGCGTAAAATTGAGAAAAGTAAAATGTTACTTTTCTAATGTTATAAAAATGATTTAAAATGACTTATAATGTCTAGACTGAGCTCAGTCTAGTGTCGGTTGGTATTAAATGTCTTTTAGACATCAAACCGTAAGCCTAAAAATCAAGGAATGACTTATAACATCAAGGGATGATTTTTGGTCAATGGAGGAGGGAAAAAATATGTTGACTTTTTCTAATAAGTTGAAAAACTCAAATTGTCTTAGAAACGCGTTTTGTGGTCTAACGGTTAATCGCCCAAATGGTTAAGCGTGCTCATGCGAGAGTAGTACAGGCTTGGGTGACCTGCTGGGAAGTTTTTGGTCATGTTTTTCTCAGTCACGATTAATTCTCAAATAAATCATGAGTGTGTCAAATATTTTTCTGATGTGGGGTCACCTGACGGGGTGGAATTTCGTTGTGCATAGAATTTCTGATTGACGTTTTACCCTAAAACGTGTAATTCCTTAATAACTTTAACGAAAATGAGCTTATGAATGTCAAACTTTTAATTTGTCATGGAAATGATTTATCACTCGAGAATATCAAATAAAAATCAACTTTCGGGAAAGTTTCGGGAAAAATGAATAGTAAAAGTGAATAGTGAAATTTTCCGGGAATGGTAATTAACCTGAAATTGCGAATTGTTACACAACCCTCCAATTAATTCCCACACCAAACTCCCTAACTGCCCAATTCCATTTTCCCGCCAAAATCCATTTGGAGGGCTGAGATCAAATTGAGCTAATCTAATGGTTCTGAGTGAAGTGGTAAAGTAAAGGAAGAGTACCAGGGTCTATTTAAGTGAAGCAAGACTGAAGAAATACTAGTAGTTAGTGTAGAATAATTAAGTAGATTAGTTTTTAAATCGATTTAGTGTAATTCAGTTATTAAGGTTGTAATTTTCAGTTAAAAGATTGTAATCCACTATGCTAAGTACTTTGAACCCCCCTCCTACCCCTCTTCAGGTTTTGACCTTGGGTTTGACCTCAAACCTTCTGGGACCCACCTGAATAAACCCCTATACATTGTCCCACTTTCAGTTCTCAACCAAGTTTCAAAGTGCTTATTTTGATTTGTTTGCTTATCCTTGTGGACCCCTTGTGCTTATTCTTGCTTAAACTAGTTCACATAACTCATTTGAATCAGAATTAACCATAGTGGGTCCCACTTAAGCTTATTTGAGCTTATTTTCCTCTTTGGTCAACAAAAGTCAACTGTGAAGCAAATAAGCTTCCACAGTGCTTATTTTTAAGCTACAAAAAAGTTTTTTTTGTAAAAGTTGTTAGTTTTTAGTTGTAAAATAGGTTTATAAAAGAAAAATCAAGAAAAACCAATTTAATAATAAGTGATAGTTTCTATTTAATGTAATTTTAATTTTAATTTTCATTTTTAGATTTTTATTAAGTACTTGGCATTTTTACATTTTTTTTAATTACCTTTTATATTAAAGTAATTTTTGTAAATTTCTCAGATTTTTATTTTATCATTTGGTAATTATTAGATTTAATATTAGTTTTATCAATAATTAATTAATAATTAAGTTTTAAATAGCATAATTAGTTTTTATTAAGCAAGACCTAGTTTTTATATTTTTTATAGCTCTTATATAATATAATATAATTTTAGGAATTTTTCTAGAATTTTTACTGTTCATTTTCTATTTTTTATAATTTAAAATAGTTTAATTAGGTAATTAATATTTAATTAGTAATTAATTAATATAAAAACCACAAAAAGACAAAAATACATATTTTTAATTTTAAAACTTGTTTTTAGTTATTTTATAATTTTAGGTATTTAATTTTCATTTTTCTAGTGTTTAAATAATATTATATTGTATTTAAGTTATTTAAATATTAATAATTAAGTATTAAATAGTAATTAATTAATAATAAATAATTAAATAGTGTAAAAGTTTATTTTCCTTTTCCAAAATTTTTTTTTCATCCTTAGGTTTGTAAAAAAGTCATTTTCACCCCCTGGGGGTTTTCAGATTGTACTTTTCACTTTTTATTTCGTACGTTCGCGTAAATTTAAATTGAACGTACGCGTTTTTAGGTTTTAAACGTTTCTGGTTTTTCTAAATTTCCAGTCTTGTTCATATAGATTATTTAAGCTATTTCATTGTATAAATCAGTAGTGCAGCCATTCACAACCCCTTTCTGTCCAAATTCACCCGATCACAAACCCGTTTGATAACCATCACACCTCGTCGGGACATAACGACCCGGGGAAACCCTGTACTTCCGCGGAGATTGAGCCTAAGGAGTTTGACTATAGTGACCACATCCGTGGTTGACTTTAGTTGACTGCTTTTACCTCAATCAAAATTTTGGCGCCGCTGCCGGGGAGGTTGTGCGCGTTTTTCGAAAAAACGGTTTGCTGATTTGTGCTTTTAGAATTCTATCCTTTGTAAATTTCCCATCCTTGTTAATATTATCTTATTATTATCATATAAAAACAAAACATTCACGAAAACATTTTAAAATCAGTTTTCAATGAACACAAAAGAAAAAGAAAAAAAACAAAACAAAAAAAGAAAAAAAACAAAAACAAAAACAAAAACAAAAAAAAAAAAAAAAAAAAAAAAACAAAACAAAACAAAAAAAAAACACAAAAAAACAAAAAAAATAAAAAAACAATTTCTTTCTTATTTGTACAAAATGTTTATCCAAAAACCCAAAAATATTCACCTTTACCCTCTCACATATTTGATTATTCATCCCTACTCCTCTATGAACCTTTGATTCTTCCTATGTCGTATCCACACCAATTTGGTTGCCAATGGTGTGGTGGTCCTCATAATGGTGGGAATTGTCCCGGCTGTAGCATGGTAGAGTCAGGAGATGGGTCTGTCTATAACCAAGCTCCCTATCCTTACCATGACACATCTGATTCATCCTACCAGCCACCACATCATGAGATATTGACATATCTGTGTGAGTTTTGTGGAGGTCCTCACCAAGGATTTGAGTGTCAAGCCGGAAACACGTTTGTCTATGAACAGTTTTCTGGTGATGCTCAGAACTTTGGTTATGACCAATATCCATATGATTCACCAGTCCAGACTCAACAGTTTTACTGTTGTGATTACTGTGGAGGTCCACACTTCAGCTCAGATTGTCAAACGGGTAATCCATATCCTTGTGACAATTTTGACACACCTTATTATGACCAACCTCCACAGTACCAGATGAATCAAGCACTTCTTCCAAAAATGCAAAATATGATGAAAATCGTTGATGAGCTTAAGGGTTTAGTTAAAGACTTTGCCCAAAGACATACTCATCAAAAATCCATGGAAGAATTACTAGCTGAAGAGCAGGCTGCTAGAATAAATTCCCAAGATGCCTATGAAAAATCTGTTAGGGAATCAATTGCAAAAGAAAAAGCAGCCAAATCTAGCTCTCAGTTCCGTTTTATTCCCGATGACAGTGATGATGAAGATACCCTTGATATTCTTCAATTTTATAAAACTTCATCAAGTTCATCAATAGATATCCCAGCAGTTGAGATCCCATCTCAAACAACTGCTATCACACCCGAGGTTCCCACTCACTCTCTGAGCATGGGGGACGAGCATCTTGACATTGTTCCTAAAAAGGAATCGGACAAATTCATAAAGTCTAGTGTTGAGAACCTTGTCCCAATCCCGAGAGAGTCACAGGGAACTCTTGAGCATATGTGTGATATTCCTTCCCCTCTTGAGTGTTCAAACGATCATTTTGAGACTTTCTCAGATTTTCATGATGATTGTACATCTCATTGAGACATTGAGTATATTGAGGCATCACTCCCGCAGTCTGATGCTGATCCTATTCTTGAGGAGTTCGCTGATGAACTTACTTACATCAATCCACTTTCATTGGAAGGTGATGATGGTCTCCTTGATTTCGAAGTCGATCTGGGAGAAATTGAAAGACTCTTAAATCATGATCCGCCACTCACTTCTGATCCCAACAGTCCAATAGAGAATGTTAATCTCTTTGTTCCCGAATCATTAAATACTACTCTCACCAATCCTCTATTTGAATTCGAATCTGAATTCACTTTGATTTCTTATAATCCACTTTTTGATATTCAGAATGAGGATTGTGATGAGTCTATTCCGGAACATAAGTTCACAGATTTAAAACTTGTGAATGATTCTCTTCATGAGGAGTTCTCCAGTGAACTCACTCATATCATGACTCCTCCGGAGTTTGATAGCCCGGGGGGAGATGCACTCAATCATGAGAATTTGCAAATTCTCACCCACCCTCCCGGGATGTTTACGAGCTTAACCCTTGAAATCCAAATTCAGGCTAATGAGCCTGATCTAGAGGAAGAAGATCAAATCATGATTTTCATCATGGTTTTCTTCCTTTTCTTCACCTATAAGGTGACTTCTTCTCTTCTTCACTCCTTCGGGAATGAAGACACCATCTTTGATCCCGGCATTTTCATGTATCATTATCTTGAGCCGGATACTTATCTCATCGGTGTGGAACTTTCACATGCTTCAAATGTTTGTCCAAACATCTTGAATGAAAGTCCGATTGAGATTGTTTCTTCCACATCATGCTTCCCCAAGGACAATTGAATTCGGGGTCGAGTCAAGCTAGCGACTCGGTAAACAAAAACAGTAACATGTACTTAAGGTTTTCACCCTAAGTGTGGGGGAGTCACCCATGCTATGGTTACCAATAAAGTGAAAATACAAACTGGTGTTTCCACATTTAGATTGTAATGTTGCCCTTTTACGTTCAAAGAGTCGGCATAATAGCCGGGAGTTTGAATATTGAGGACAATATTCATTCTAAGTGTGGGGGGTATTTCGCTATTCTAGCGAATTTCATCACATTTTACTATCTAATACTCCCATTTTTGACCAAAAATTTAAAAAAATTTTCACTCGAGCTTCAAAATTTTTATGGTTATCAGTCCGCCATATCTAACCAACAAAAGGATGGGCTAATCCAGGAGTAAACGGCTCTTGGTAAAGATATATCAAATCTATTTATGGCTTGCAATTTGCCCAAAATTGTATGGTACCTCAACTCGCCATATCCTAAAAAGCGAATAAGTTGGCTAGCCCGCAAGATTATGGCTTGTGGTAAAGGCAGTGGAAAAACCATAATTGGTAATCAGCTCACCAAGATGTTGACTTTGTCCATCAAGAGTTGGCTAGTCCAGAAGCAAACGGCTTTTGGTAAAGACTAATCAAATCCGTTGACAGCTGGTGGTTTGCTCAAAATCACATGGTTATCAGGTGGACCATAGTTCTTACTTGAATCGATACATCTGGCTACTCCAGAAGTGATGGCTTTTGGTAAAGAGTTTAAAATCCATTGAATTTTCAAAACAGTTTATTGCTATGGACTAGCAATATTTTAGTGTGGGGGATTGATGAGTGCTCAAACACTCATCATTTTTGGTCAGTCTGAACTGCAAAAACATACAAAAACACTCAGAAATGCATCAAAATACTAAAAATATTTCAAAATTGTGTTTTATATGTTTTAGATGCAAAAAGAGTAAAAACAAATGAAAAACGTACAAAGTTTGCAAAATTGGCAGTTTCAGTCCCCTAACTTTCAAAAATTGGCAAAAATAGTCCCTGAGCACTTATTTGAAAAGAAAAGTCACCAAAGGTCCCTTTGAAATAATAAGTTGTCATATTTTGTCCTTTGGTGAAAAATTGGAAAAGTTTTAGAAATTTGCAGTTTAGTCCCTGGAGTTTAAAAAATAGCAGATTTGGTCCCTGGGAAATATTTTTGGATAAAAAATCATTTTTAGTCATTGGAAACTCAAAAATGTTCAGTATTGGTCCTTGAATAAAAGTTTTCACAGATTAGCAAAAATGACCCCTAAACTTTGAAATTTGACATTTTTGGTCCCTGGACATTTAAATATTGGAAAATTTCAATTATAGTCCTTT
The DNA here is from genome assembly GCA_030686995.1 of Artemisia argyi. NCBI lineage: Eukaryota > Viridiplantae > Streptophyta > Magnoliopsida > Asterales > Asteraceae > Artemisia > Artemisia argyi. Next base: position 317,391,531 of record CM060708.1, on the reverse strand, counting down.
GGTTATTAACACTTGGCAGGAAAAGAACTTTGAATCAAATTTGGAAAAGTGCGAAATTCGATCCCTCAAATTTCAGGAATTACACTTGTGGTCCTTGTAGTATTACTAATAACCAAATGGGCCCTTTGTTATTTTTATCCAAATCCAAAAGCAAACAAGCACCCCTGATCCACAGTCCACCCCCAGCCCAAACCATGGCCCAGTCCACTTCCATTTTAAATAAAAAAACACCCCATCGGTCAAAATTGGTCAAACCCATCACCCCCGTTTTCCTGAAACCTGTCTCACCTTCCCCTCCTCCTTTTCCACTAAACCCTCACCAACTCTTCACCTACACTCCCTCCTCCATTAAATATACCAACCCTCCAATTAATTCCCACACCAAACTCCCCAACTGCCCAATTCCATTTTCCCGCCAAAATCCATTTGGAGGGCTGAGATCAAATTGAGCTAATCTAATGGTTCTGAGTGAAGTGGTAAAGTCAAGGAAGATAGGGTCTATTTAAGTGAAGCAAGACTAAAGAAATACTAGTAGTTAGTGTAGAATAATTAAGTAGATTAGTTTTTAAATCAATTTAGTGTAATTTAGTTATTAACGTTGTAATTTTCAGTTAAAAGATTGTAATCCACTCTGCTAAGTACTTTGTAACATTCACAACATTTATATTCAAGCTCTCTTATTATAATTAAGTTTTTTTTTTTATTTCAAGTAAAAGTTCCAAATTGTTTGTTAAGATTTTCAAGTTGTTGTTTCCTGTGTGTATAAGCTCAAAACATCTTCTGGATAAGCCCATTAAGTTGTTCCATAGCTTACAAGAGCCTATCTCATCCTCAATAGCCTAGTTCATTTGAATCTCATTCCTATGTAAGCTATCTTTTAGATTCTTGAAATCTTCATATTCATTAGTAGTTTCTGTGTTTAATATGTTTATTTTAGTTATGTTTAGCTTATTATAGCTTAATGAAAGCTTGTGATGTGGTCTTGTATGTTTTAGCTCAAACTTGCACTTCCACTGCCTCAGTTAGTCCAATTTGGATCCTTGGGTTTTTGTTGCTTAAAGCTTGTAGTTTTATGCATTTTTTAGCCTATTATAGTATATGTGATCATTGTTCATCAGTTCATAGTTCATACCATCATTGTGTCTCACAAAACAAGAAATCAGGTTACAATTAGGGGTGTTTGGTTCTGCTTAGTTTGAACTGTCTAAGTGGTTAATTAGTTTGTTTCTTTGCACAACTAGACTCCTTAGGTCATAATTGAACTAAGTAAACCCAGAAATTTGCTCCCTTAGCACAAAAAAGTCAAAATCTTGCATTATCTTTTCATGTATGCTAACTGTATGGATTTGTGGGATCATACCCATGTACAATGATGCATAATTGTAGGTTCTAGCTTAATTTAGTTTAGTTATAGCATATAACACCAATCTCAGTCCATTAAAATCATCCAAATCTCATAAAAGTCAACTTTCCAAGTTTTGTATGAAAAGTCAAATTGGCATGAACTCAGTTTTTCCAAATATTGGGGAAATTGTTTTGAATTTTGTATAAGGATTCTAGCTTGAAACTTGTTCCTAATCATAGTCTACCACCTCATCTATTGAACCCTATTGATCTTTGATTTTTGCAATTTTTCTGCTAGGCCCCACAGTGGATCAAACTCACTTTTAGGGGAAGTGTATCCCCTGCTGCACGGACCTCACCACCATCACCACCACTTTGGTGGTGGTTTCTGGCCACCACAGTGGTCCCACAAGCCCCATCTTTGTTCCTTTCAACCCCCCTCCTACCCCTCTTCAGGTTTTGACCTTGGGTTTGACCTCAAACCTTCTGGGACCCACCTGAATAAACCCCTATACATTGTCCCATTTTCAGTTCTCAACCAAGTTTCAAAGTGTTTATTTTGATTTGTTTGCTTATCCTTGTAGACCCCTTGTGCTTATTCTTGCTTAAACTAGTTCACATAACTCATTTGAATCAGAATTAACCATAGTGGGTCCCACTTAAGCTCATTTGAGCTTATTTTCCTCTTTGGTCAACAAAAGTCAACTGTGGAGTAAATAAGCTTCCACAGTGCTTATTTTTAAGCTACAAAAAAGTTATTTTTGTAAAAGTTGTTAGTTTTTAGTTGTAAAATAGGTTTGTTAAAGAAAAATCAAGAAAAACCAATTTAATAATAAGTGATAGTTTCTATTTAATGTAATTTTAATTTTAATTTTCATTTTTAGATTTTTATTAAGTACTTGGCAATTTTACATTTTTATTAATTACCTTTTATATTAAAGTAATTTTAGTAAATTTCTCAGATTTTTATTTTATCATTTGGTAATTATTAGATTTAATATTAGTTTTATCAATAATTAATTAATAATTAAGTTTTAAATAGCATAATTAGTTTTTATTAAGCAAGACCTAGTTTTTATATTTTTCCTAGCTCTTATATAATATAATATAATTTTAGGAATTTTTCTAGAATTTTTACTGTTCATTTTCTATTTTTTATAATTTAAATTAGTTTAATTAGGTAATTAATATTTAATTAGTAATTAATTAATATAAAAACCACAATAAGACAAAAATACATATTTTTTATTTTAAAACTTGTTTTTAGTTATTTTATAATTTTAGGAATTTAATTTTCATTTTTCTAGTGTTTAAATAATATTATATTGTATTTAAGTTATTTAAATATTAATAATTAAGTATTAAATAGTAATTAATTAATAATAAATAATTAAATAGTGTAAAATTTTATTTTCCTTTTCCAAAAATTTTCTTTCATAATTCACCCGATCACAAACCCGTTTGATAACCATCACACCTCGTCGGGACATAACGACCCGGGGAAACCCTGTACTTCCGCGGAGATTGAGCCTAAGGAGTTTGACTATATTGACCACATCCGTGGTTGACTTTAGTTGACTGCTTTTGCCTCAATCAAAATTTTGGCGCCGCTGCCGGGAGGTTTTGCGCGTTTTTCTAAAAAACGGTTTGCTGATTAGTGCTTTTGGAATTCTATCATTTGTAAATTTCCCATCCTTGTTAATATTATCTTATTATTATCATATAAAAACAAAACCGTTAATGAAAACATTTTAAAATCAGTTTTCAACGAACACAAATAAAAAGAAAAAAAAAAACAAAAACAAAAACATTTTCTTTCTTATTTGTGCAAAATGTTTATCCAAAAACCCAAAAATATTCACCTTTACCCTCTCACATATTTGATTCTTCATCCCTACCCCTCTATGAACCTTTGATTCTTCCTATGTCGTATCCACACCAATTTGGTTGCCAATGGTGTGGTGGTCCTCATAATGGTAGGAATTGTCCCGGCTGTAGCATGGTAAAGTCAGGAGATGGGTCTGTCTATAACCAAGCTCCCTATCCTTACCATGACACATCTGATTCATCCTACCAGCCACCACATCATGAGATATTGACATATCTGTGTGTGTTTTTTGGAGGTCCTCACCAAGGATTTGAGTGTCAAGCCAGAAACACGTTTGTCTATGAACAGTTTTCTGGTGATGCTCAGAACTTTGGTTATGACCAATATCCATATGATTCACCAGTTCAGACTCAACAGTTTTACTGTTGTGATTACTATGGAGGTCTACACTTCAGCTCAGATTGTCAAACGGGTAATCCATATCCTTGTGACAATTTTGACACACCTTATTATGACCAACCTCCACAGTACCAGATGAATCAAGCACTTCTTCCAGAAATGCAAAATATGATGAAAATCGTTGATGAGCTTAAGGGTTTAGTTAAAGACTTTGCCCAAAGACATACTCATAAAAAATCCATGGAAGAATTGCTAGCTGAAGAGCATGCTGCTAGAATAAATTCCCAAGATGCCTATGAAAATTCTGTTAGGGAATCAATTGCAAAAGAAAAAGCAGCCAAATCTAGCTCTCAGTTCCGTTTTATTCCTAATGACAGTGATGATGAAGATACCCTTGATATTCTTCAATTTTATAAAACTTCATCAAGTTCATCAATAGATATCCCAGCAGTTGAGATCCCATCTTGTTAGGTCACCATTTTACAACATAATCACTTAAAGATCTAGAGAGAGAAAGTAAGTAGAGAGAGAGAGTGGAAGGAACCCTAAATAAGAAATGAAAGACTAATAATAATATTAAGAGAACCAACAACCTAAAATGAGGTTATACATTACTATTTATAGGTAAGGATTAGGGCTTTACCACACTTAGACAATATTACATACTTAGCCCTTAGACTTTATTCAAACCTATAAACTAAGCATAAAACGTAATAAAACATATGAAATAACTAACGTATTAACTAAATAATGCAACCTATAATAAAATACAATGACCGACACTTGAAATAATAAAGTCTATTCCCAACAATCTCCCCCTAAGTGTTGGTCATCAACGGTTGCTCGACGTCGTCATCTTCTATACTTTGACTTTGTAGTTGACGTCCTCAAAAATAGTTAGCAAAATCTTTCATCGTTCTTGGTACTTAGCTCTTTGTTGATGTGTTGGTGATCATGTTATGAAGTTGTCTGCCGATCGTCACTTCTGTGTCTGTGGTGGTTGTCCGTCATTCCAACATGCTCATACATCTTAGGACTTAGACTTTCGAAAGCACGAAGTTCCTTTGCATACACTTTGATCTTTAGTCTTTAAACTTTGTAGATTCTTCTTTTTGGCGTAGAATCTTTCTTTGAACTTTGTTGTGCTAAGATCTTTGGGGGAGCTTTCATTTGCTTCAAGATGTATATATGAGCATGCTGGAATCTACCATCATGGAGGTGATGTACCTGCAAGTAAACAGTTAGCAATAAACAACCGGTACTTACAGATAAGGAATTAGAGCTCGTCAACAGCATAGTGTGAAGACTCCTTCTAATCCTTATCAAGGCCGTTCCCATGTCAGATACTCCCGAAAGAGCTTACGAGACCTACTAAGTAGCTCAATGACTGGGTGAGTCGCTGGGGATCACTCTACGACTGTAGACCGCTAAAGAACCATCGCGAACACTAAGCGTAACCCTTGTGGGGTTACCGAAGTGACCTGCTGTCAGGGCTGTTTGATGTTGACCCTGGCAGGAATTTCCGTTCAATCATTGAGAAATACATATGTAATTCTCTCATAAACGTTCTCGGCAGATTGCTCAGATCTGCGAAGGACTCGATAATTTACAGCTGGTGCCCATTGATGTAGAACACCAGTTGTAGAAATACTAAGTGTTCCTAAGAGATCTTTGATGTATCTCATGGCTATAGACTCGATAAGTGCTCACTTAGGTTTCCTATACGGAGACTAGGGAGGGGTCTCCTGCTTCAATATCAACTTTCTCTAAGAGATAAGTCGATAGATTACACTGGTTCCCCGTGAGAATGAAACAAGCTCTTTTAAGAGAACTTGAGTGGTTAAGAAGGTTTAGTGCATTGCGTCACTGGGTCCATGACGACTTAATCTTCAATAGCGGTGTTGTCTTTGCAACAACTAGTAGCATATGAATTGAACCCGGTGTCTGCCCTAAGGTTGAACATATGGAGGGCTATTTCTTTTCACCCTTTTCTTTACTTTTCTTTTTAATTCTTCAACCCCTTCTTTCTCCTTTCATTCTTTACTCCTTTTTTTCATATCATACCTAAGGACTTCTAGTTCTAACTATTGGTGATGTCCTTGGGTAGATCCCTCCAGCTTAGGCAGATCATAGGACGGTTATTTCCTAACCTTAGTCACCTTATAACTCCATGACTCTCCTATAATTGCCATTGAAACCTTTGAAAATCTCTCAAAGTGTTTGTGTTTATCAAACATTTTGTTTAACACTTTGAGAGTTTTATGTTTTTCTTATGAAGGGCTCCCCCTTCACATGTGCTCATATGTATTTAATAAATTTGCACATGCGGGAGGAGCGAGCACTTTTTGAATTGATCCACTTTCAGTGAACAAGACCGATTCGAGACACGCTTACATCACTAGTTAGACTAGCTTGAAGTTATTACCCGGCCTGGTCAAGTCTACAGAAAGTTTCTCGAAACGGTACATTTCTACTAAGACAAATCCTTTTCGAGACACGCTTACGTGGCTAGTTAAAGAGTTCCATTGTCAGCTTTTAGGTGACAACTAGCTCTAGTAACTAACTTGATGTTATTACCTGTCGAGGAAAAGTCTTTTCGAATTTACTAACTTTTATGTTTCGTCTATTCCTGGGTGAATCTGAGTCTAGCTCGCATGAGATTTGACTTTTAAGCAACATTTAACTTTCATATTTTAATCACTTTCACTTTTCTCCCCCTCAAAAATAGCATATTAGATGTTGTTTTTGATAAACTTTAGATTAAAATATGCTTTTTGAGTCTTATGGGGAGATTTCAACAAGAACTTTTGTATTGCAAACGATGAATTTTTCAAGTGGTCCCCCTCAACAAGTGAATACTCATTGAGGTGAAATACTTGTCTTTTGAGCAGAATTATGAAAATCAGAAAATGTTTGATTAATTCTACTCAAAAGTAAGAAGTCTTCGCTCCTTATCTAAGGATTGAGGCACTGAAGCGTACCTCAGGGTCCTTTAATTGCAAGCACGGGTTGTACACTGTTATGTGTGCACAAACCAAAGTTAAAGATGAAGAAAAAATTATGATGAAACAAAGTTAATGTTATACCAAACTGATCATATTCGAGGAGTATTTGGACGGCGGTAAGTGAGTATGTTCGGAATTGGTTCCCTTTCTCCAATTAAGCTCTCCAAAATGGGTATCTGCTCCCTGAACCTAAGCTTTTGATCAATCCTAGCCAAGAACTTAAGTGCTTCTTTCACATCTCTTTTATTCCATCCCACTTTAATCCCACTATCATGTTCCTTGAGCTTTTCATTCAGCTTAATTCTGACAAATCTGAGAGTCTGATCCCCGAATTTAAGAACCTCTTCGTATCTCATGAAACGGTAACCATCATTGTGCGGGTAAACCACTCCAAAAGGTTTTTTTGTTGAAGATGAAAGGTCTTAAATGCGGGATGTTAGGACGATATAATTGTGGAGCAGTAAAGTTGAGTGACTTTTGATAACTTTCGACCCCGAGTTGTGCATCTTCGACTCTTGCTTTGATAATGGTTTGGCGCATGAAGAGCAAAATAGAGTTGATGACGTCATACTGAAGGCTACCGGACAAGTTTTGAAGTTTGCCTTGAACCTTGAGTAAGTATATGTCAGCAATGTCATTGAGGTTCAAGCGATGATAGTCAGCTTCACTGAATGTATAAAGTTGATCATCACTTCGGCGGACCTCAATTACATCAAGAAAGTTATATCCATATCTTTTCTCAGTACTTGGGACTGCTGTGATGGCAAGAATGCGATGATTAGAGAAGACTCTGTGATTGGATCGGAATGTCAGCTTGTATTTGTAGAACCATATGCGCATCTCTGGCCAGAGAAGCGTACACAAGGCAGCTTCATGATTATATTTGGTGATGGATGTTGAGTGCAAGCCTCTCATTTGATCTTCCAGTGTTTCCAGAGGATATGAGGAAGCTCTGAATTTAGTGAGAGATGTTGCATAACGGTGATTAGGATTTGTGCTCCCATGAATAAGATAGAGAAGATATTTGTTGAAGAAGTATTGCTTAGGGAGCTTAGGATCACTTAGAGGACCAACAAGGGGTAACGGTTGAGAAAAATCTTGATATTTGAATTCATCAACGAGGGGTTCCGTGCCATGATAGAATTTGTCCCATGAAGGTCTCTTTTCCCAAGTAATGTTTTCAGACAGAGCTCTTGCAACCTCATCCACGTTATATTCGAACTCAAGTTCAGTAGTTGTGCATGTTTTGAACTCTGTAAACCCTGCTTTGCGAATCTTAACCAAGTCCGACAGCTGAAGTCTTTGAGTCTGCATTACCCTTTTAATTCTTTTTGTGAAGCCTATAATAGATCCTTCAGTCATTTCTTCAGCTTCAGTGTCATCTGGGTGAGCATCAACCATTTCATCAAACCAGTTAAAAGAAGGAGCATCAGGGTTAATCCATTCAGGAGCTGGAATTAACTGAGCATCCTTGGGCGGTTCCGTAATGGTTTCGGTGATAAGTGGAGGGATGTCATCCATATCGACATCAGCATCTTCGGTTGATTGTGATGGGTGAGTATCCGCGGTTGATTATGGAGGGTTTGGATCAGCAGAAACGTTAACGGTTGCGGTTTTGGTTGGAGATCTGGAGGTGGAACCGGACACTTTCTTCCTCTTATCTGGTTGTGGCTGATCATCAAGGTCGGAATCATCATGTCGACGCTTAGTAGCAATAGTCTTTTTGCAGGATTCGCTTTTCTTTTCAGCTTTCTTGATAGACTTGATAAGTGCCTTGCGTAGATCATTTTCATCCGGATCATTCACAATTGCTTCCAATAATTTGCCTTTGAGATCACTTATGGAAGGTTTAGAAGGTAGAGTCTGAACAGTGATTGGCGTAGTTTGAAACCTGTGAGAAACGATCTCTGCAAGATTCCTGTTGACATAGTGTCTCACAGCAGAAGGAAGTTCCTTCTGAACATGCTTCTGAACTTCCCTTGGTAATCTCTGTTTTACCTGGTCCTCAACTGCTTTATCCACATTGTAAATCTTGAAAGCTTCAACATCACGCTTTTGTTCATTAACTTACTTTTCAAGCGCGTCGTATTGATCATGTAATGATTTCAACAAGCTTAAGTGAACAACAAGTTGTATAAGGTTTTACCAGAGGATGACTTTGAGGTTGTGATAAAGGTTGTTGTTGTGGTTGAACTATTGGTTGTCCTTTATTAATTCCTACAATGTCAATAGGGGTATCTTGACTAGTTTCAAGTAGCTCATCCTTTTTCTCACCATCCGATTCCTCATCATCTTCATCATTCACATCTTCTTCATCATTAACTTCTTCACTTTCCGATTTATCTTCCTCATCGCTACTCTCTTCATTCTCGGATGCATCATCATCTTTGCCGTTTGAAGCTTCATCTTCAATTTCAGTTTCAGCCGGTTTATCGAGAGATTCATTTGGATCAGAACTTGATGATTCAGCTTCATCTTCAGAGTTATCATCACCTGGTTCAGAGGATGATACTGTTTGTGAATGTGTTTCTTCTGATGTTTGATCATCTCTTTCTGATTCTGGAGTTGGGCTTACCAGCTCCTGAGTACCTTAACCTTCACCTTTCTTTGTAACTTTGGCGATTCTTTCCTTTTCTGATTCTTTGCTTTTTCTTAAGGTTAGTTGCAGTTGTTCGTCTTCTTCGGATTCGGACATTGGTGAGGTGACTGATTCTTCTTGAGTTACTAAAGCTTTTCCCTTATCTGCCTTCTTACTGATAGTCTTTGTAAGCTTTTCAGTTTTTGTTCCTTGCTGAGCATCTCCTTCATCATCCGTGGGTTCATCTCGAATAGTAGTCACTTTCTTTTTAGGCTCTTTTGTGACCCTTTTGGTTCTGGATTTGGGAATGGTTGTGATTGTAGAAGCAACTTTTGAAGTTTTCCTTTTAGAAGTTTTCCCTTTCTTTGTCTCAGTCAAACCAACTTTGTCAATTCTCTGAGCTTCATCATATAAAATATATGCCTCAGTGTCACGAACAGCATCAGGTATAAGACTATCAGGAATTCTCATTCCTTGTTTTTGAGTGTTTGTTTTCTGAATCCTGGTCTTAGAATATTTATGATCCACGGAGGGGGGGGGGGGGGTGTTTCTTATCTTCCGATCTACGATCAATATCTGGGTATTTCTCCATGAAATGAGCAATGAGACACTTTGTGAATCTGTAGAATGGAATTTTTGAGGTAGACGATTTTTGAAACTGTCTTGCATGATTAACCATGTCCATCCAAATGAGTTTACCATAGTCAATTTTGGCTTGTTTGACAACCCCCCAGAAAATCTGCATCAATTCTAGACTAGGATGTTCATGCTCAGTTTCTTTGCCCGTTAAACTGTTGGAGAGAATTGAGTAAAGTGTGAGCCATGGTTGTGGAATGTATTTCCTGTCCACGTGGGATATATTTCTGAGTTGGATTACTGATTCATCATACTGCAGTTCTCGAAGAAGTTTGATAACATCTGACAATGATGGCAAAGGAGAGTATTTCTTGACATTAGGCAAACTGAGAACAGTGCGTAGAGTTTGTACATCAAACACAACAAGTTTATGATCAAGATGAACCCCCAATGACTTTTCATCTTTGCTAATTTCAATAGACTCCCAAAACTGAGTTAAGTAGACTTCAGGTACTTCAGTGGTGATGGTGAGGAGGTTGTGAATGAAGTGGTTTTTAAGGATTTCCAAGATGATTTCACAAGTAGGGTGACATGTGATTGAATCACTATCCTATGGTTTGTCTTAGCGATTACTCTTTCATCTCCTTGAATCAATTCATGTCTAGGTGTTGATTTCTTTGCCATATTGAGACCTGAAATGATTCATAAACCAACAAAAGCCATGTGGTGATTAGCTCGTTAGTGTTAGACAAAAGAATAATATCCGAAAACAAACACCCAAGATAAAACCATCATCACATATACAACACTTGATAAATCAATCCAAGAGCCACATAAAAAATAATCACAACATTTAGATAATCATGTAACTCGAACAGATTTCCTTCTACGTCGACAAAATACTCACAACTTGATGAATTTTGGAAAAATTTCGGCAGCATTTCTTTTCATAAGAAAGGAAAAACTAGAACCCATACGTGATGGTTCCATTAAGAAACTCCTAACTCGGAGTGAAATAAGTATGTAACTTGATAACTCAACTTGAAAAAAATTACCAAACTCGATAAGCCTCAAAAACTTTCAAACTCGGAAACCTCAAAATGTTTCCAAACTCGATAAACCTCAACAATATCCAAACTCGATAAACCTCAAAATGTTAAACTCGATAAGTCTCAAAAAAAATTTCAAACTCGATAAGTCTTCAAAATTACAAACTCGATAAACCTTAAACTAGTAAACTCGATAAGTCTCAAAAAAATTTCTCAAACTCGATAAGTCTTCAAAATTTTATTCAAACTCGATAACTATCTGAGATCAAAACTCGATAACAGTAGAGATGGCATATACGATATCCTAAAAAAATTTAAACACAATGATACTAAATCTAGGCTAACTCGATCAATTGAAACTCGATAAGCACAAGAGCAACAACCAAAATCAACTTCCTAATCAAACCAATCAATCAAATAAGCACCAGACCCAGTGATATTATAAAATTCGAGCTTATGAAACCTAAAACACCTAATAATCGCACAATAGTAGCAATGATAATCAATGTAAAGGTGGTAATAGGCCCTTAAAGACATGCCGCAATTGGTCATAACACTTAATTATCCTAACACAGTGCATCACAAAAACCCCTAAAATCAATTATGATAAACCCTAAAGTTAGATTAGAACAAATTAAACAACATATTGATCAAAGAAAGGTAATGGCGAGTGATAGGAGTACAAAGTAATGAACATACACACTCACAATCACTGAAATCTTAAGTCTTGATAGTCTTGATTAAGAAGAAGAAAAAAATGGTGCGCGTTTGGTTTTTGAAAGAGAAAAAAAAAACTGAAGCAGATGTTAAAACCAAGTTATAGTTTGAGATTATGATAATTTGACACCTTTGGTCCCTCTATTTGTAGATAATCAAAAAAGAACTTATCTAAATTATCCATATTTAACCCCTTTAGTTTTAAAGAACTTAACGACTTTATGAGACCATGGAATACGGTTACGAGAATATTGGATGTGGCACCCTCTTGAACCAACAATAAGAAGTAATTCGGAAAAATTTTAACAAGTAATGGTTCAAGAGGTGTCGAGAATGAGATTAAATAGTGATGAGGAAAATTTAAAATAAAGAAAATAAAGAAGTTAAAAAATTTTTGTCTCCCCCTCAAGATATGCCTATTGTTTTTTAGAAAAACGTTTGTGAATGACATATCTTGAAAAGGATTTTTTTTTTTTTTTTTTTTTTTTTTTTTTTTTTAAGATATATTTACAAAAGATATTTTTTGATGTTTGACGATCAATAATGTTTTAAAAACTTTTCCAGATCTTCTGGAGTCAAACATCGCATACCAATTTGGTGAACTAGACTAGCCAACCTTGATGGTGCTAAGGATTTGGTAAGTAAGTCCGCCAATTGGTACTCAGTTCCAACAAAATATAATTCAACTGTACCCTTTTCAACATGCTCTTTGATGAAGTGATATCGGAGATCAATGTGTTTGGATTTGCAATGATGAACTGTGTTGCAGGAGATAGCAATGGCACTTTTGGAATCACAGTAGATTGGAATCTTGTTGAACAGGTAGCCATAATCCTTAAGTTGTGATCTCATCCAGATGACTTGAGCACAACAAGCAGACATAGCTACATATTCAGATTCTGTAGACGACAGTGATGTGCAGTCCTGCTTCTTTGATTGCCATGACACAAGTTTATCTCCAAGAAACTGTAATCCACCAGATGTACTTTTGCGTGTGTCTAAACATCCTGCATGGTCAGCATCTGAAAAGGCAATTAGTTCAAAACTAGAATCCTTCGGATACCAGATTCCCAAGTTAATGGTTCCCTTTATGTATTGAAGGATTCTTTTGACCTCACTGAGGTATTTTTCAGTTGGTTTGGACTGATAGCGAGAGCACATATAGACAACAAATACTATATCAGGTCTACTTGCTGTGAGATACATGAGTGACCCAATCATACTGCGGTATTTGGTAGGGTCAACAGGTGTCCCATGTAAGTCAGCATCTAGTTTTGTGGTATAGCCCATCGGTGTATTATAAGTATCACAACTCATCATTCCATGTTTCTTTAAAATTTCAAGAGCATATTTGGACTGATTTATAAAAATTCCACGGGGTGATTGATGAACTTGTAGTCTTAGAAAGAACGAAAGTTCACCCATCATGGACATTTCAAAATTATCTTTCATTAATTTTGCAAAATCATTAGAGTAACTTCTTTTTGTTGAGGCAAAAATAATGTCATCGACATATATTTGAACAACGAGTAAGTCCTCCCCGTAGGTTTTTGTAAATAGTGTTGGATCCACCGAACCTTTAGAAAATTTATTGGTCAGCAAGAAGGTAGAAAGTTTGTCATACCACGCCCGTGAGGCTTGTTTGAGTCCATAGAGTGCCTTTTTGAGTCGGTAAACGTGATTTGGACGCTCAGGATCAACGAAGCCGTCTGGTTGGCTTACATACACTTCTTCACGGAGGTCTCCATTAAGAAATGCTGTTTTCACATCCATTTGGTAAACAACCATGTTCCTGTGTGCAGCATAGGCCAAAAAGATCCGAACAGCTTCATGTCTAGCCACTGGAGCAAAGGATTCAGCAAAATCAAGTCCTTCTAGTTGGGAGTATCCTTTCGCTACCAGGCGTGATTTGTTACGTATGACAGTGCCTTCTGCATCTAGCTTATTTTTCCAAATCCATTTTAACCCAATGACAAAGACTCCGTCAGGTCTTTCAACTAATTCCCAGACTTCTAATCGTATGAACTGCTGAAATTCCTCTTGCATAGATTCAATCCAGTTGTCATAAGTCATTGCTTCTTTAATGTTCTTTGGTTCCTCTTGACAAACTGTGAGTGCATAGATACAAGTTTCTCCATTAGTGTGAAGTCATTGTCTTGTCATTACAGGTGCATCTGGGTGGCCAATAATATGAACTAGTGGATGGTCCCGAGTCCATTTGTGTGTCGAAGGGTGTAGTTGATAAGTATCTCGCATGTTAGCAAGATCCAAATTGTGTGTAGACGACTCAGCAATATCAGGAAAGGTAGGATCCGGTGCAAACGGGTTAAAGAACGCATCAGGATCATGCTCTGTGGATTGTGGAACTGATTGTGGTATAGGAGCTTCAGCTGATTGGCGGGAGTTAGAAACAGTTTGTTCTGCTGTAAATGGTGATGCAATTGGAGGACCGTCTTTCTCAACAGTTGTTGTAGTTTGTTGAGGTGAGTCAGATACTGGAATATTATCAGGTTGAGCAGTGGAATTGGGTGAGACCTCAGTAGAACGGTATTCAATTGGATCATCAAACAGTGGAGCAAACAAGGTTTCCAATTCTTTGCGGTTGAGTGGGAATGGTTCAGCCGAAGAGTCCGGAGAGTAAAGACGGTTGAATTTGGGTCCTAAGCTGTGTTGCTCAGAAGCCATCTGTGTGAGTTCATCAAAATTAGCGTGAATGGTTTCTTGAATTTCCCTTGTTCGACGATTCCATATCCGAAAACCTTTAGAATTTTCACAATATCCAACGAACACTCCGATGTCAGCCTTTGCTTTGAGTTTACCTAAATCATCACGATCATTTTTCGGATAACAAAGTGCTCCAAATACATGAAAGTAATCGCTGTTCGGTTTTCTTTTGTAAACAATTTGATAAGGTGTTTTGCGATGGCGTTTTGTTATCATGCAACGGTTTTGGGTATAACATGCGGTTGAAATAGCTTCCGCCCATAAGTAATCTGGTAATTGAGCATTAATCAACATAGTTCTAGCAGCTTCCACTAACGTCCTGTTGCGTCTTTCAACAACTCCATTCTGTTCTGGGCTTCTAGGAATAGATGTTTGATGTTCAATTACTTTCTCAAAATATGACCGAAGTGTCTGATTCTTAAATTCAGTTCCATTGTCAGTTCTGACTATTCGTACCGTGTTGCGTAACTGAACTTGAATTTTAGTGAGAAAGGTGATGATCATGGAAGGAGCCTGATCTTTACTTCGTAAAAAATAAACCCAAGTCCATCTGGAGTAATCATCCACAATTACAAGAATGTAGCGTTTACCGTTGATACTTTGAACACGCATCGGTCCACACAAATCCATATGAAGCAATTGTAAAACATGATTCGTACTGTGCTCAGATTTAGAAGGAAAATGAGCCCGAGTACTTTTTCCTTGTTCGCAGGCTGAACATAAGTGATCTTTGGTAAAACGGAATCTTGGAAATCCATCAACAAGTTTGTGACGAGCAAGTTCAGTCATAGTTTTGAAATTCAAGTGCGAAAGACGTTTGTGCCATAACCAAGATTTAGTCGATTCCGCTTTGGAGAGAAGACATATCGGAGATGTAGCAATCATATCTGACATTGATATTGTATAAAGATTAGAGCCACGTGAGCCAGACATTAGATCGTTTCCTTGTAAGTCACGAACGAAGCAAGTTTTCTCACGAAATGCAACTTCTAGATCCCCATCACAAAATTGACCAACAGAGAAAAGGTTGTGTCCAAGGCCTTCCACATAATAAACACGACTGATTTCAATGTTCCCACTGACATAGTCACCATATCCCATGATTAAAGCGTAATGATCATTCCCGAATCTGACAGTACCAATGAACTTTGAGACAAAGTTGTGTAACAGTTTGAGATTGCCTGTCATATGTCGGGTGCATCCGCTATCAATAATCCAGAGAATAATCTGTACCACCTGCATCACAAGAAGACGACACGGATGGAACAGAAGTAAGGGTGGAACCCAAAGAAAGTGCGGGTTCCTGTTGGTTAGAAGCACAGGTATTCAACAATTTAGGAATCCATTTAAAGTCTGGTTTATATTGTAACCAACGTTGCCAATTCCAACTAGTTCTTGCTTTCTTAATGGTGAATTCACTAGTAGTTGGCTTATTCCTAGATTTGTTCTTAGCACTTATGGGGGTAACTTCAACTACATTAGAAACCGTAGAAGGCGGCTTTCCTAAGATAGACTTAGAGGCAGTAGTGAGCCTAGAAGGAATGCGTATCCTACGTTTCTTATGAAGATTAAGAAGAGAATTAGCTATGTATGTAGTATGATCACCAGATGATACACTTTTACGACAAAACACACAAGATGCATTAATATTCAAAACATTCAAAGGTTCATCATTCGTTACATTAAGATTTTGATTAGAATTTGCCAGATTAGAATCTAAATCTGATGCAACATGAGTTTTATTCAAATTCCTAAGTTGATCTTCTACTTCTTGAGTTTCTAGTTGTCCTCTTTTACGTTGCCAGAGCCTATTCTTCTTTTTACTTTTTCGCTTGGGTCTGCTAACGCTATTAGTGGAGACTAGTCCTGTAGAAGTGGAGTTATCAACATTAGTATTTTGAACAACATTTCCTTTAGCAGTTTTATCTAACTGATACATTCCTGGTGCTATCACCGTGGTGTCAACCATCTTTCCTTTTTGAAGTAGCTTAATTTTCTCTTTCAAATCAATGATGATGTGATTTTTATCCTGAATTTCAGACTCAAGTTTTACGTTGCAATAATTAATGTCATCGCGGTTTTGTTGCCATTCGACGTTTTCGATTTTTAAATCCGCAATTTCTTTCTCGTATTTGAGATACAGACTTTTTAAAGACTCATTGTTTTTGCAAAGCTGACAAGAGTTTGAAATATTTTGACTTTGAAGTTTCAATTCCCTTTCAATACTTTGAGCTTGACACCATTCAAGCCTTTGTTTGAGTAGACAAATTTCTTTTGAAAATTGTTTTGTCACATCATCATTCTGTATTCTCAGCTTGTCATTTTCATGTTTAAGTATCTCTAATTCCACGTTCAACAAGTTATTATCAACACAAAGATCATCCACAAGCATATCATTACCAGAATTCTAGAGATCATTCATGATAACAGAATAAATATCAGCATTGAGAACTTGTTCCAAGAGTCGATCAGCATCATTTTTTAAAACTCTATTTCTTTGCTTTTGAACCAAAATCTCATTTTCAGTAGAGTTGAAAACGTTTATCATATTTTTGACCTCGTTTTGAAGTTCTTGATCCCAACGTGTAGCACAGAGACGGAGGTGTTTGACAATTGGTAACATTTGTTTTTGAAAAATATCTCTCTTTTCTCGCTCGTAAGCGGATTGAAAAGTTTCAATTTTTATTTCAGAATTACGTGCAATTGTTTCCTCCAAAATTTCGATGTCTTCCATAAAAGTTTTGAAATAATTTAAGACACGACAATTTTTCGGTAAAGGTGTAATTTCACCGGATGATGGTAAAGGACCATTTATTTGTGCTACAGTTTGGACAGGGGCCGCATTAGAGGATGAAACATATGACTCAGTGGCATACCATGATTTCTCAGGTAATTCCTTTTGAGGAACAAAAGATTTAGAAATATGAGGAGCTTTTGAATAATCATATGGTGTCCAATATTGAACATAACTCATTTTTTATCGACTCTCGTCTTCAAGTTCTTCCTCTTCCTCAGTATCAAAAACAACAGCACGCACAATCGTATTATCAAGCAAATGGTCCATACTGTAAATTTTAGGAATATCTTTGAATGCCGTGTGAAGAAACATTGATTTGTAATCGTCAAGTGCAAATCCTTTATCGGGTCTCGGTTTTAAAGTAAATTTCTGAATTGTTGTGACAGAGTTCCCGTGTTTGTAAACAATATTACGAAATTCTTTGAGTTGTTTTTCAAGATCAACAATATCACCGAGTAAGTCATTTATATACTTCCTTTTTCGTATTTTATGTTCACAAAAATCCTTTTTACAACTTGACAATTATGTTTCTGTTTTTGAAAGTACTGTTTGAAGACGTTCAACTTGCATTTTCAATTCACACTTCTCACTTTCGAGTTTGGAAATCAACTTCCCGTTTGACTCAATTAAATCTTACATTTTGTGTTGAAGATCTTGCTCTTTGTTGTAAGAATCTTGAAAAGCTTTTTCAAAACTTTTTGCATATTTAATCTTGTCTTCTTGATTTGAAAGTTGAATTTTATAACACTCAATATCTCTTGCAAGTGACGCATTTGTTTCTTTTAAAGCTTTGTTTTTCTCGTTGCATTTTATGATTTGCAATTGTTGAGCATTCAGTTGTTTATGTAACAATATGAGGTCAGGGTCTGGATCAAATGATGGTTCATGTTGTTCTATATGATCATGTTTATTATTCTCAATAGGATCATCAAATGAAACAACTGTGTCATCATCAAAGATGACAACTGTGCTTATTTGTTCATCTGTTTGAGAAGATGAAAATGAGTCAGATGGAACAACTTGCGCCATATCTGATTCAGAAGCAGAAGGTGAGGCTATATCATGTATAAAGCATGCATTGAGGTCATGTACCTGAGACATGCCGTCAGTGTCATACACTGGACCTGAATCATTAAGCTGAAGTTCCTGCATGTTGGCCATAAGCATCACAGCTGCATTGGCTTCCAGATCTTCCATGTCATCGTCATTGTTCACATTTGCCATGAAGTTGTTATCCTGTTCAGGGAAATGTCCATCTTTTCATCTTAAAGAGCCATGAGTAATGCCTGCTTGTGAAACTTACTACCCTGAGTTCTCGGTTTAGGACATGCTGTCGCTATATGACCTTGTTCATTACAGTTATAACACCACACTGCATTCCCTGAGTTTGAGTTCCTAGTTGCAACTGGTTCAGACCTTTGCTGAGAAGAGCCTGAGTTGTTCCTGAACCCTCCATTGTTATTAGACCGCTGACCATTCCCAAAATTTCCTGAAGAACTTCCTGAACCAGATCGACCATAGTTACGATTCTGAATTTCCACCCTTCCATCATTGACAACAGCTTGATTCCTTGTGTTAGAAGATGAACGTTGACGGTTGTTTGTTTTGTTGGAGAATTTGCTAAAAGCACGAGCAATAAGAGCATGTCCCTGATTCAACATATTAAAGTCATCATCGTCATCTTCCTTGGAGTTGGAGTAATACACTGCATCATTGTTGTTTAGTGGAACAAGTTGAGTAGAAGTATTCTGTGGAGATGAATCATAAGGGACCATTTGGTTCGAGGTAGAAGATTGTGGATAACTGAAGTAGTTTTGCTCTTGAACATATGCATGACTTGACATTGGTGGTGGAGCATAGGGAGATTGAGCTACGAGTGCCAAAGAATTTGGTGTTGGTGAGTATCCTCCTCGAAGAGCTCTATCTTTTTCCACTTCAGGTTCATGGTGTTTCAGAAAATCATACAACAATCCATATGGTGCATCATGAAGATTTTTGGTTTGTCGAACAAATGTCAC
This sequence comes from Artemisia argyi, assembly GCA_030686995.1. Lineage (NCBI taxonomy): Eukaryota > Viridiplantae > Streptophyta > Magnoliopsida > Asterales > Asteraceae > Artemisia > Artemisia argyi. The sequence continues at coordinate 317,372,496 of CM060708.1, read as the reverse complement.
ATATTTATGCCAATCCGGGCCAAGACTACCAACGAATTTGGAGTTTACTGCGATCCTTGGTACTGTGATTTTGTGACGTTCCAGATCAATGACCACATTTGTGAAACGATGATAGTAGGATTCAAGTGACTCTCCTGGTTCAATTGTGATGTCAGTGTATTCCATGTAAAGTTTGGATTCCATATCATCTTTGTTCAATTGAGTGCCTTCCATAAGGAGATGAACATGTTCCCACATAGCTTTGGCTGTTTTCTGAGCATCGACACTTCGATAAATTGGATTTGGTATACCTTGAAGTATATAAGCCATTGCATACTCATCAGCTTCACGATGTAATTTATGTTTTTCTGTGAGTTGAGATTCTGGAAGAGGTCTATCACCAGGAGGACGTGGAGGATCAGCAGTTGGATCACCAATTTCAAATCTTGTTGGCCACTCAAATGGTCCTTCAAGTATCACTTGCTTCAAGAATTTCCCATGAGGTTTCTTTAGTTCAAGAAATCGTAAGAATCGACTTGACCATTGAACATAGTTCCCAGGTGTTAGCATTGGAGGTGTTTTAAGTGATCCTGCCTCATGTCGGGATTGTTGAGTTGTAATAACTTCACACATTCTGTCAAACCAGTGAGGTTGTTTGGAGGAAAACTGAGTGTTTTGTTGAGACATTTGATATGGTTGTTGTTGAGGAATGATTTGATGTTATTGCATCATGAGATATTGTGGTTGTGGATTAAACGGTTGTTGATGAAAGTGTGATTGTGAAGTTTGTTGATATGATTGTTGCGGTTGTTGAAACGGTTGTTGATACGATTGTTGATATTGTGGATGATGTTGCGAAGAATGAGGAAAAAAATAATTGGGTGGTTGAGACATCTTTTGTGATTACGGTAAACTTAGATCGTTAAAGATAAATAAAGGTTGTAATTAGATTTGATATCAAACTCGGTATGTGATTCAAACTCGGTATGTTCTGATTTGTTTTCAAACTCGGTATGTTCTTATAAGCAGTCAAACTCGATAAGTCCTGATAATGGTTGAAAAACTTACTAACTCGGTAAGTAATGCAAATTCCCTAACTCGATAAGTTCAGAAATCAGGCAAACTCGAAAGTTGTTGAAAATAGTTTCAAACTCGGAAGAATTGTTTCAAACTCGGAAGTTCTAGTCAAACTCGGTAAGTAAATGAAATTTGAGCAGAGTATTCCCTTGTAAGTTGCCACACAGAACCTAACTTGATAAACGATTAGGTAAGAAAGGCTAACTCGCCAAATTCCAAACTCGATAAGAAACCAGAAAAAATCCTAACTCGATAGATGCAAATCTTCTAACTCGATGGAAATAACCAAACTCGCTAGAACACAAATCCTAACTCGGTAAAACTAATTCCAAACTCGATATTAGGGCGATGAACAGTACCAGTTAAGCTTAAAAATCAATTTTAACACCTAGTTTTTCTACCAAATCAAACCTAAATCAACCTATATTTTCCCTTGGCGAATGATACCACTTGTTAGGTCACTATTTTACAACATAATCACTTAAAGATCTAGAGAGAGAAAGTAAGTAGAGAGAGAGAGTGGAAGGAACCCTAAATAAGAAATGAAAGACTAATAATAATATTAAGAGAACAAACAACCTCAAATGAGGTTATACATTACTATTTATAGGTAAGGATTAGGGCTTCACCACACTTAGACAATATTACATACTTAGCCCTTAGACTTTATCCAAACCTATAAACTAAGCATAAAACTTAATAAAACATATGAAATAACTAACGTATTAACTAAATAATGCAACCTATAATAAAATACAATGACCGACACTTGAAATAATAAAGTCTATTCCCAACACATCTCAAACAACTGCTATCACACCCGAGGTTCCCACTCACTCTCTGAGCATGGGGGACGAGCATCTTGACACTGTTCCTAAAAAGGAATCGGACGAATTCATAAAGTCTAGTGTTGAGAACCTTGTCCCAATCCCGAGAGAGTCACAGGGAACTCTTGAGCATATGTGTGATATTCCTTCCCTTCTTGAGTGTTCAAACGATCATTTTGAGACTTTCTCAGATTTTAATGATGATTGTACATCTCATGGAGACATTGAGTATATTGAGGCATCACTCCCGTAGTCTGATGTTGATCCTCTTCTTGAGGAGTTCGCCGATGAACTTACTCACATCAATCCACTTTCATTGGAAGGTGATGATGGTCTCCTTGATTTCGAAGCCGATCTGGGAGAAATTGAAAGTCTCTTAAATCATGATCCGCCACTCACTTCTGATCCCAACAGTCCAATAGAGAATGTTAATCTCTTTGTTCCTGAATCATTCAATACTACTCTCACCAATCCTCTATTTGAATTCGAATCTGAATTCACTTTGATTTCTGATAATCTACTTTTTGATATTCAGAATGAGGATTGTGATGAGTCTATTCCGGAACATAAGTTCACAGATTCAAAACTTGTGAATGATTCTCTTCATGAGGAGTTCTCCGGTGAACTCACTCATATCATGACTCCTCCGGAGTTTGATAGCCCGGGGGGAGATGCACTCAATCATGAGAATTTTCAAATTCCGACCCACCCTCCCGGGATGTTTACAAGCTTAACCCTTGAAATCCAAATTTAGGCTAATGAGCCTGATCTAGAGGAAGAAGATCAAATCATGATTTTCATCATGGTTTTCTTCCTTTTCTTCACCTATAAGGTGACTTCTTCTCTTCTTCACTCCTTCGGGAATGAAGACACCATCTTTGATCCCGGCATTTTCATATATCATTATCTTGAGCCGGATACTTATCTCATCGGTGTGGAACTTTCACATACTTCAAATTTTTGTCCAAACATCTTGAATGAAAGTCCAATTGAGATTGTTTCTTCCACATCATGCTTCCCCAAGGACAATTGAATTCGGGGTCGAGTCAAGCTAGCGACTCGGTAAACAAAAACAGTAGCATGTACTTAGGGTTTTCACCCTAAGTGTGGGGGAGTCACCCATGCTATAGTTACCAATAAAGTGAAAATACAAACTGGTGTTTCCACATTTAGATTGTAATGTTGCCCTTTTACGTTTAAAGAGTCGGCATAATAGCCGGGACTTTGAATATTGAGGACAATATTCATTCTAAGTGTGGGGGGTATTTCGCTATTCTAGCGAATTTTATCACATTTTACTATCTAATACCCCCGTTTTTGACCAAAAATTTTAAAAATTTTTCACTCGAGCTTCAAAATTTTTATGGTTATCAGTCCGCCATATCTAACCAACAAAAGGATTGGCTAATCCAGGAGCAAACGGTTCTTGGTAAAGATATATCAAATCCGTTTATGGCTTGCAATTTGCCCAAAATTGTATGGTACCTCAACTCGCCATATCCTAAAAAGCGAATGAGTTGGCTAGCCCGCAAGATTATGGCTTGTGGTAAAGGCAGTGGAAAAACCATAATTGGTAATCAGCTCACCAAGATGTTGACTTTTTCCATCAAGAGTTGGCTAGTCCATAAGCAAACGGCTTTTGGTAAAGACTAATCAAATTCGTTGACAGCTGGTGGTTTGCTCAAAATCACATGGTTATCAGGTGGACCATAGTTCTTACTTGAATCGATACATCTGGCTACTCCAGAAGTGATTGCTTTTGGTAAAGAGTTTAAAATCCATTGAATTTTCAAAACAGTTTATTGCTAGGGACTAGCAATATTTTAGTGTGGGGGATTGATGAGTGCTCAAACACTCATCATTTTTTGTCAGTCTGAACTGCAAAAACATACAAAAACACTCAGAAATGCATCAAAATACTAAAAATATTTCAAAATTGTGTTTTATATGTTTTAAATGCAAAAAGAGTAAAAACAAATGAAAAACGTACAAAGTTTGCAAAATTGGCAGTTTCAGTCCCCCAACTTTCAAAAATTGGCAAAAATAGTCCCTGAGCACTTATTTGAAAAGAAAATTCACCAAAGGTCTTTTTGAAATCATAAGTTGTCATATTTTGTCCTTTGGTGAAAAATTGGAAAAGTTTTGGAAATTTGCAGTTTAGTCCCTGGAGTTTGAAAATTAACATTTTTGGTCCCTGGACATTTAAATATTGGAAAATTTCAATTATAGTCCTTTGGTTATTAACACTTGGCAGGAAAAGAACTTTGAATCAAATTTGGAAAAGTGCCAAATCCGATCCCTCAAATTTCAGGAATTACACTTGTGGTCCTTGTAGTATTACTAATAACCAAATGGGCCATTTGTTATTTTTATCCAAATCCAAAAGCAAACAAGTACCCCTGATCCACAGTCCACCCCCAGCCCAAACCATGGCCCAGTCCACTTCCATTTTAAATAAAAAAACACCCCATCGGTCAAAATTGGTCAAACCCATCAGCCCCACCATCTCCCCCGTTTTCCTGAAACCTGTCTCACCTCCCCCCTCCTTTTCCACTAAACCCACACCAACTCTTCACCTACACTCCCTCCTCCATTAAATATACCAACCCTCCAATTAATTCCCACACCAAACTCCCCAACTGCCCAATCCCATTTTCCCGCCAAAATCTATTTGGAGGGCTGAGATCAAATTGAGCTAATCTAATGGTTCTGAGTGAAGTGGTAAAGTCAAAGAAGAGTACCAGGGTCTATTTAAGTGAAGCAAGACTGAAGAAATACTAGTAGTTAGTGTAGAATAATTAAGTAGAGTAGTTTTTAAATCGATTTAGTGTAATTCAGTTATTTAGGTTGTAATTTTCAGTTAAAAGATTGTAATCCACTCTGCTAAGTACTTTGTAACATTCACAACATTTAAATTCAAGGTCTCTTATTATAATTAAGTTTTTTTTTTTTTTTTTTTTTTTTTTTTTTTTTTTTTTTTTTAATTTCAAGTAAAAGTTCCAAATTGTTTGTTAAGATTTTCAAGTTGTTGTTTCCTGTGTGTATAAGCTCAAAACATCTTCTGTATAAGCCCATTAAGCTGTTCCATAGCTTACAAGAGCCTATCTCATCCTCAATAGCCTAGTTCATTTGAATCTCATTCCTATGTGAGCTATCTTTTAGATTCTTGAAATCCTCATATTCATTAGTAGTTTCTGTGTTTAATATGTTTATTTTAGTTAAGTTTAGCTTATTATAGCTTAATGAAAGCTTATGATGTGGTCTTGTATGTTTTAGCTCAAACTTGCACTTCCACTGCCTCAGTTAGTCCAATTTGGATCCTTGGGTTTTTGTTGCTTAAAGCTTGTAGTTTTATGCATGTTTTAGCCTATTATAGTATATGTGATCATTGTTCATCAGTTCATAGTTCATACCATCATTGTGTCTCACAAAACAAGAAATCAGGTTACAATTAGGGGTGTTTGGTTCTGCTTAGTTTGAACTGTCTAAGTGGTTAATTAGTTTGTTTCTTTGCACAACTAGAATCCTTAGGTCATAATTGAACTAAGTAAACCCAGAAATTTTCTCCCTTAGCACAAAAAAGTCAAAATCTTGCATTATCTTTTCATGTATGCTAACTGTATGGATTTGTGAGATCATACCCATGTACAATGATGCATAATTGTAGGTTCTAGCTTAATTTAGTTTAGTTACAGCATATAACACCAATCTCAGTCCATTAGAATCATCCAAATCTCATAAAAGTCAACTTTCCAAGTTTTGTATGAAAAGTCAAATTGGCATGAACTCAGTTTTTCCAAATATTGGGGAAATTGTTTTGAATTTTGTATAAGGATTCTAGGCTTGAAACTTGTTCCTAATCATAGTCTACCACCTCATCTATTGAACCCTATTGATCTTTGATTTTTGCAATTTTTATGCTGGGCCCCACAGTGGATCAAACTCACTTGCAGGGTCCCACAAGCCCCATCTTTGTTCCTTTCAACCCCCTCCTACCCCTCTTTCAGTTCTTAACCAAGTTTCAAAGTGCTTATTTTGATTTGTTTGCTTATCCTTGTGGACCCCTTGTGCTTATTCTTGCTTAAACTAGTTCACATAACTCATTTGAATCAGAATTAACCATAGTGGGTCCCACTTAAGCTCATTTGAGCTTATTTTCCTCTTTGGTCAACAAAAGTCAACTGTAGAGCAAATAAGCTTCCACAGTGCCTATTTTTAAGCTACAAAAAAGTTGTTTTTGTAAAAGTTGTTAGTTTTTAGTTGTAAAATAGGTTTGTAAAAAAAATCAAGAAAAACCAATTTAATAATAAGTGATAGTTTCTATTTAATGTAATTTTAATTTTAATTTTAATTTTTCGATTTTTATTAAGTACTTGGCATTTTTACATTTTTATTAATTACCTTTTATATTAAAGTAATTTTAATAAATTTCTCAGATTTTTATTTATCATTTGGTAATTATTAGATTTAATATTAGTTTTATTAATAATTAATTAATAATTAAGTTTTAAATAGCATAATTAGTTTTTATTAAGCAAGACCTAGTTTTTATATTTTTCCTAGCTCTTATATAATATAATATAATTTTAGGAATTTTTCTAAAATTTTTACTGTTCATTTTCTATTTTTTATAATTTAAATTAGTTTAATTAGGTAATTAATATTTAATTAGTAATTAATTAATATAAAAACCACAAAAAGACAAAAATACATATTTTTAATTTTAAAACTTATTTTTAGTTATGTTATAATTTTAGGAATTTAATTTTCATTTTTCTAGTGTTTAAATAATATTATATTGTATTTAAGTTATTTAAATATTACTCCGTAATAATTAAGTATTAAATAGTAATTAATTAGTAATAAATAATTAAATAGTGTAAAAATTTATTTTCCTTTTCCAAAAATTTTCTTTCATCCTTAGGTTTGTAAAAAAGTCATTTTCACCCCCTGGGGGTTTTCAGATTTCACTTTTCACTTTTTATTTCGTACGTTCGCGTAAATTTAAATTGAACGTACGCGTTTTTAGGTTTTAAACGTTTCTGGTTTTTCTAAATTTACAGTCTTGTTCATATAGCTTATTTAAGCTATTTCATTGTATAAATCAGTAGTGTAGCCATTCACAACCCTTTCTGTCCAAATTCACCCGATCACAAACCCGTTTGATAACCATCACACCTCGTCGGGACATAGCGACCCGGGGAAACCCTGTACTTCCACGGAGATTGAGCCTAAGGAGTTTGACTATATTGACCACATCCGTGGTTGACTTTAGTTGACTGCTTTTGCCTCAATCAATTCTCTATTTCAATATTTATATATTGCATTTGAGATGTATTAAGAAAGTATATGTATCATTTGATTGAAGATAAACTCAAATAGCATGTCTACAATTTCTTCATCCTGCTCTTCCATAGAAGATTATTCAAATCTCAAAACTTTCTTCAAGCAGTGACTCCTATTGTCTATCATGTAAGATATCTTTATTTCTCTCTCGAAAAATATAAACTTTTCTTATAACCTCCTAAGTATGTGAACAACTTTTCAGAACAACGTTACTGAAGTTGAAGCGAACCATGTATCAGGAAATGAACATCTGAAGCTACAAGATATATGGAGGATGTACGATGAATGGAGTTGTGGTGTTGGTGTCCCCGTCTTATTGGTCTTATTGGAGAGCAGCGGAAAATTATGTTCCTTTACTTTCCGCGATACAAATATTTATGAAAAAACCTACATCAACGAGCTCCATAGAAGAAAATGGTTTTGTGGCGCTACAATATGATTCATCGAGTGATGATGATGAAAGTGCAAAATCAAACAACGGTTTTTGTAAGGATATTCTATATGTGAATTTCTTTGAAACCGGTTCTCCAAATTTTCGAATGCCATTTTTGGATAAAGTAAGTCAAAGACTTTTTTTAATTTTTCTAATTTAATACAGTAGCATTTATAAACTTAAAGAGTGCCATTAACTTATCAATTCTTTAACTATATGTAATATAATTTCCATTAAAAACGCAAACTAATATTAAATGGAAACAAATTCGGCATATTCAATGTTGGAAAATGAATACAACTTATTTACATATAAAGTATGTATCCATATTTTTGATACTTAAAAGTGAGTAATGCTAAATTTCTAAAATATCTTTTCAAACTTAAATTTCTACATAAAAATTCAAAAAATTTGTCCTTAATGAAATAGCCACCTTAACAATTCACACCTAAATTTTCAAATATATATATATATATATATATATATATATATATATATATATATATATATATATATATATGACAACTTTTGTCAACTTTTCTTAATGTAATTTCAATGAATAAATAAATTTATTTAATCATTCTAAAAGTTTATCAACATATTCTATTATATAAGAAACCATATTACAACTTATTTTTTTATTGTTATGTTAGTTCATAGTTAATGAAAATGAATAATCACGCAACTATAAATGATTGTCACTCGCTATAAATTCTCGTTGTTATACACGAGTATTTGGTTAGTAATAAATAAATACATAAATATTGAAAAATAAGTTCGATTTAATTAAAGTAAAATGTTTCCTTTTAAGATTGACATGATATCTTTTTACTTTCTATTTCTTTACTTTTTCTTACCATAAAAAAACTCGAGAACCGAGCAACAATCCGATATCAAGCCCAACAAACCCCAAACTGAATAATTCCATTACATATCCATCTTTAAAAAGTAAAATGTTTCTTTTTAAAATTGAGCTGATATCTTTTTACTTTCTATTTCTTTACTTTTCCATACTTTAAAAAACTCGAGAACCGAGCAACAATCCGATATCAATCCCAACAAACCCCAAACCGAATAATTCCATTACATATCCATCTTTAAAAAGTAAAACGTTTCTTTTTAAAATTGAGCCGATAGCTTTTTACTTTCTATTTCTTTACTTTTTCGTACTTCAAAAAAACTCGAGAACCGAGCAACAATCCGATATCAAGCCCAGCAAACCCCAAACTGAATAATTCCATTACATATCCATCTTTAGGGCTTTCTTGTACACCTCAAAAAACCCCAAACAAAATAACAGTCCAATATCAAGCCCATCAAGAATTGCAGGCTTCATCTTCATCTCTATTGGTCTTTTCATCGGCCCTGTAATCTTTCACGGTATATAAACCCTAAACCCTAATTTTTGTGCTTTTTTTCTTTAGTTTAGATTCTTGAAATTGGTTGATGGGTTATTTAATTCGATGGATTTCGTGAACTGGGTCACTGATTATTTGTTGTTTTGTTTGTTAATTTGTGTAAAATTAAGACCTGATGAAAAAACCCTAAATTTTGTGCTTTTTTTTTGTTTGGTTGAAATTGGTGAAATTGGTTGATGGGTTTTTAAATTCGATGTGTTTTGTGAACTGGGTTGTTGATTAATTGTTGTTTAGTGAGCTTATGGCTTATGACTTAAAGATTTTGTTAAAGACCTAATATTGATGATGAAAAAACCTTAATAATCAGATAACTATTATCAGTTTTTGTATAACTTTTTTGTTGAAAACGGCGAATAAGAAAGATTAGCAAGAAGCTAGAGATTACATCTCGACGAGAGACCGAACCAAAATGCATTAGCAAAAACAATGAGACGCCACGAGACACACTGAGAACACAAATGACACTAGACCACGAGACACCGAGCGAACGACATATCATAACATAAAACATAGACTAAGAAAAACCGAATCCATCTTTAAAAGCATGATTCAGCTTAATTATGCCCAAACACTCGATGCTGGTTAAGGGTGTGCGAGATATCGTGTTTATGTTGATTGAAGATTTGAAGTTGTGATAATCAGTAGTTTGAGATTGTTGAAACTTTTTATTTTTTGTAAGAAATTCAGATGTAAAATACAGTAACTCTTAAATAATCTGATATATAATCTAAGTTTTGTTGCAATTATGATATGATTGCCTGAGACTAATTTTTTGACCCATGCCATGCTTCTTTTGGACCTCAGTTTTGTAGACACATTTGACATACTATACCAGGATGAAAACATTGTGATGTCTAAAATACAGACCACTTACTAACTCAAGTGAATAACGATAGAGTTTGCGACTTTTTCAGTTAACATGACTTGTAATGAATACATTGAAGAAGCGACAATACTTAGATTTGTTATCTGTGCATGTATGTTTGTTGCTTTTCTATAATCATTTTATGTATCTGTTTGTCATACCTAAATGTACCAGGTCTTCGATTGTTTGCCACACATGGATACTAGTCTTACCGAAAGTAATGCACCTGTTAATATCGAGATGCAGCCAGAGTATATCGACACACCAATGAACAATGTGGTCACAGAGCCCACAAAGCCTAGAAAACAGAAATCTACAGTTTGGGAAGAGTTTACTCTCAAAGACGTTGGTGATGGAGAGACAAGAGCCTTCTGTATGAATTGCACACAAGACTTCGCATACATCAAGGGTTCCAAACATGCAGGCACCAGTCACCTCAAACGCCACCTCGAATCCCACAAACGCCTTCCAAAGATGAGTGTTGACTCTGCAGGTCCCATCAAACAAACATCTAAAAAACGTTCCAAAACTGCATCAGTCCCTGTAGCATCTGACTCTGCAGGTCCCATCAAACAAACACCTAAAAAACGTTCCAAAACTGCATCAATCCCTGTAGCATCTGACTCTGCGGGTCCCATCAAACATACACCTAAACGACGTCCCAAAACTGCATCAGTTCCTGTAGCATTTGACTCTGACAGGTGTCGCCTTGAGATTGCTCGAATGATCATACTAAATGGCTATCCACTTCACATGGTTGAAAACAAAGAATTCATGGCTATTTTGCATAACCTTCAGCCTAAGTTCAACATGGTTGACTTAAATACTGTTCAAGGCGACTGTGTGGCAACTTATCTTAGCGAAAGGTCAACCATTGAGAACTTGATTGCACAAATGCCGGGTCGAATTTGCCTTACACTTGACCTATGGAACTCAAACAATACAACGAGTTACATCTTCATAACGGGTCAATTCACTGATAGTGAATGGAACATACACAAGAGGCTACTAAAAGTGGTTATGGAACCTTATCCCGAGTCTTATTCTGCTTTTACTAATGCAGTATCAGCTTGCCTTTCTGATTGGAACATCATGGGTCGATTATTCTCGGTCACGCTAAACCAAAACCAACCTTTGAGTGAAATCGGTATCAATGGCCTCAGAAGTTTGCTTTCCTGGAAAAACCCTTGTATCCTTAATGGTCAATTACTGCTTACTAATTGCCTTGCTCGTTCTTTAACCAGTATTGCACAAGAAGCACTGCAAGTGTGTGAAGAAACAGTTGGGAAAGTCAGAAACTGTGTGAAGTATGTGAAAACATCAAAACCGATTGAAGACTATTTTCTTGGTCTTAAACAACAACTTCACAAACTAAATACTAGAAATTTATCACTTGATGATCAGACAAAATGGAATACAACTTATGAGATGTTACTAGCAGCGTCAGAGTTGAAAGAAGTATTTTCTGGCTTAGATTCTTTAGATCCGGATTACTTTAAAAGCCCGAGTGGTGAAGAGTGGAAGGTTGTTGACAATCTTTGTACTTACTTGAAGCTAATTTTTGACACAGCAAGTCGGCTGGCATCATCAAGCGTCCCTACAGCTAATACTTTTTTTAACGAAGCATGGAAGCTTGAGTTGGATCTAACACGTGCATCCACAAGTGAAGATAATATTATTAGTACCATTACCAAACCGATGCTAGAGGGCTTTGATAAGTACTGGAAAAGCAGTTGTTTGGTTTTAGCAATAGCGGTTGTAATGGATCCACGGTTTAAGATGAAGTTGGTCGAATTCAGCTTTGCAAAGATTTTTGGCGACGAGGCTGCGTCCTATATCAATATTGTGGACGAAGGGATCCGTGGGCTTTTTCAAGAGTATGCTACTGAAGATGTCAAAGGACATTTAGGCAACATGGTCGGGATTACAGAATTTGATGCTTTTATCAAGCAGAGTTCAAGTCAACAATCGAAGTCAGAGTTGGATCAGTATCTGGAAGAGTCTCTTTTACCCAGGTATCATGAGTTTGATGTTATGCAATGGTGGAAACTGAATGAGTCTAAGTACCCGATTCTATCAAAGATGGCTCGTGATACTTTGACTCTTCCTGTGTCGACTGTTGACCCTGAGTCCACTTTTGATACAAATGTCAAGGAAATGGATCGATATCAGTGCACTTTGAGGCCTGAGATGGTTGAGGCGCTTAACTGTGCTAAGGATTGGCTGCGAAGTGTACCGATAAAGAGTATGGACTCTCTTGTGAAGATGCATATTCCAATATAGCTCAGGGCTTGGTGTTATTTTTCTTTTGTTTTCTTTGGATTGTGCCCATTTGTGAATGCTGTGGTAAATTGGTCCTAATTAGGTTTGAGTAATATGAGTCTAGTTGGTTACATTTCAGACCCAACATGTGTTGGTTTAATGTTTGATCTTATATCTGAATGTTTAACTTCCAAACATCCTACTGATAATCTGATATATTGCTGCACACAAACTATCACCTAAAAAGACTCATCTAGAGATCACCAAGTATGTTTGGCGCTGAGCATTCAAGAGATTAAGCATTTGCCAAACAAAAGCTCTCAGTTCATAAGTTTCCTGTAACAATAAAAATATAAATAAATTCATATATGTTTCTATTGTAATAGATTAAAGCTACAAATAAAGAATCGATAATCGACCCGGTGTTCAATTTCTCAGCATTGAGCCAAGAACCAATAACTTGTATATCACTTCATTCCAATCAGGCTATACTTTATATTTCTATTATACCATACAAATAGTTCATAAATGAATCTTGATATCATGATATTTTCCATCTTCTGGCATATGACGCAAGTTCAAGGTCAATAGCTGAGAGTCTGAATCATATACAAACTCAACCTCACTTGCTCCAACCATGCACCTTCTTGGCTTAGCCGTCGAGTACATACCAAAACATCCACATCCCTTAACCTTCATCGACACAATTGCCAAAGAGTCGCCTGTTTTGGCCAGATACTCCAGCTCGTCAATAGCTCCACCAGCATTGAACATATCAGTTAGCCCTAACGGACCAAAACTTAACCCCGGTCCCAAAACCTTAATGGGTGTCACTGTGAATATTTCATGTTCAAGAACATTTAATGATACTGGTATACCCACATCACGAGGTAAGATAATAAGATCTCTTGTTTGGTGACGATACACCACACAGTCCCCAGTCCAATCAGGACCAACTGCAGCATCTGCAATGAGGTGCACGTCATGAGCCCTGACCAATCCAGTTATAGCATCGTTTCCAGTTTCATGGAAAGTGTTTTTCCGTTCAATATTGTTCCACGCGGCCCCTTGACAGTTATAAACACCGATAACACCAGTATACTTATTCATGTTCCAAATCTTCAACAAACTAGCACCATCACGAGTCGGATCAGCAAAAAGACAATCTTTAGTAGGTCGACCAGGTAATCGGGCCCGAAGAACAGAACCGTCAGGCAACACAAGTTTCTTCAAAAGATCAAAATTGTGCATCCCAGGAGCATCACTATAAAGACAAAATAAATTAGTCATACTCGATTTAATGTAATAATGTGATTTGGCATATAAATCATGATTTTGTTACCTAACATATATCGGGCCACCACTGATGGCCCTAGCGGATGCATGATATTCGGCTGCAGGATGAAGCGAATGAAACATATCCCAATCGGGCTGCATAAATTCCCCAAGAAACACGCTGTTGTAAGCCACAGATGCAATGTGGATCGTGTGTGAAACAGGATCACGAGGGTAGAAATCATCCGATGCCCGAACCACAGCAGTTTGCTGAGAGCTGGTCACAATGTAAGCTGATTAGTACTCAAATATATAGATATGAAACCAAGTAAAGGGCTAAATAGATTTACCAATAAAGGGCATCTGTATTGTGGCTCATACAAGCAATGCAGCCATTATCAGGGAAATTCCGAGCAATTGAGGCATCCAAAGCTTGATGGTACTGTTGGGTCAAAGCAACCCGACCACCTAAACCAGTTCCAAGTGTTTCCAGTATGCTCTGAACATCGACCTTAACCCCATCAACACCAGCTGCAGCCAAGTACGCGTGTAAATTGTCATAAAACTTGAACACTTTTTTCGGGTTCATTAGGCCTAAACCTTGTAAAGCCAACATATCTGTCTCCCATGTAGGGTCGTTAGCTAGTATCCCTTTGGACGCCTTTGGATATTTCATCGACGACGCGTATTCCTCCATACCCTCCATGTCGGGCCGGACCCCACCCCAATACCCTACAATCGCGTGCCATACATACACATATTTTAACCCATATGTATTTTTCGCTATGTTTACTATGTTCTTTATCCCAATAGTCGGGTCATCCTCATTTTGGAATTTTTCGTTTTCTTTTATCCACGTTAGCCTCATCAACGGTTCTTGTTGTGAATCTTCCGTCTTTTTATCGTCTATTCCAATGGACTGCCACCCGTCGTCAATGATAACAAACTTGGCAGGCGTCCCACCCTCAACTAAACTTTTTAGCCCGGACTCGACCCCTTCTTGAGTCACATCTTGATAAAACGCGTCCCAAGTACACCACCCAAAATAATCAAGAATCCCGGGAAGATTCTTATCTTGACGATGCTTAAACGTTTTCAAATGCAGTTTAACAGTATTAACTGCATTTGAAATAGTACTAAAAGGGTCTGTCCCCACACCAACATAAGCCACGTGTGAAAAGACAGACCCTTTAACATCCACATCACCACTTTCCACACAAACTTCGAGCTCGTCTCCAGCATTTCCCTGGAGACAAGCTCGAAACGTCCCATCAATCAAAGGCAAAACAACAACATAAACTTTCTCACTCCCCTCATCACCACTTTCCATTAATAGAAACTGTGTCTCCATAGGCACTTCACTTCCTTTACTCCCCATTCTTTGTGCCATCCACCATAACTTAAACCGAAAACACGCCATAAACCTCACTCCATTAAGCCGCCCTATCGACACTACATGTCGACTACTTTCCTCATCAAAACCTGCCCCAAGAAACACCCCATTCATATCACCCGAACCCAACCCGGATATGGCAACATTCTCAGACACACCTGTCAATAAAACTCGCTCATTAGCGACCAAATTTCGTCGCGAAAGATGCACGCATGGCCCGATAGTCATTTTCGACTGTTTTCGCTCTTTTTTACTCGTTTCTCCCACTAAACCAGATACAGACTGCTTCTTCTGATAAGAATCCAAATACCCAACTGAGAATAAACTCTAAATGAGCTAAAAAAGGCTTAAAAAGTTAGATATAAGTATATTATGGCAAAAAAAAAGTACCTGATATGAATAAGAAATGTATGCTCTTTGATGGCTAAAAGATATGAATTTAAATTTTTTGAGATATGGGTTTGAAAGAGGAGCTAAAAGGGTATTTATAAATGGAGATAAAGATCTGTGATTGGTGGAAATGGTGTGGATTTGGATCGCCATAGTTGAAGTTTTTTAAGCGTTTTTATGTATATCCTGCAGTTATATTCTGATCTGTGATCAGCTGTTATTTTGTGACAATTGGATGATGTTTAGATATAGTCCTTGTTGTTTTGTGATGTGTCATTTGGGTATATGTTGATTTGTGGTGAACGAAGTTTTATCTGCTGACAACTGTTCAAGTTCAAGTAATGTTGTTCGTCGGAGAAAGTCTTGAATGCCAAAAAGCTATGATTTGTACTTGGTTTTTCTTTAAAGTAGACGTGGAAAAGTGGGTGCTAATGCCGGTAAAGGAGGTGTTGTTCGTTCACTTCTATTAACCATGTACAGGTAAAAAACTCAAATGTAAATTAAAACCGAAAAGTTACGGTTGTGTAACATGTATACGTCAACAGTTATGAGACTCTGGTGACTTGTAAAATAACTGTGTTCTTGTTCTTGCATATATAAAAAAACTGTAGTTATTGATTATTGGCAAGTAAACTATGTTATATTGTTTATTTACACCAAATATAGCATGTGTAATGTATTGAAAACATTTATGCCATGTTCTACCTACCATAAGTTAGGCAAAGTTATATGACCATATTCTCTAATTTCAATATATGATTCATTACTCCACTTCTATATATGATGATTTCATGCCTCTATAATTTTAATGAGAAAGCAAGAAAAAAATATAATTAACTTAAAAGGAATTTGCATGAAGAAATTATACAAGGTCTTTTAAGTTAATAAAGCAAAGACTAAAAAAGAATTTCAAAAAAACAAATGAAAATACAATAAAAGTAAATCTATAACAATACTAGCTATCTGTTACATCTATTTGGAATTTATTACTTCGATTTTACATTTTTTGTATCATTTGATAATCTACCCTTTTCATGTTGAGTATAAATTAACTCACATAACATACATAAACTATGTATTGTGGTCATCTTGAGATGTATTGTGTCATGCCCTCATGGGACTATATCTCAACTTCATGAAATGTGGAGCTTTTTGTAAATGTAGGAAATAACTCTAGGGACTATTTGGGAAATAAGTAAAGAAAAAGGGAATAAAATGAAGTTTACAAAAACTAAATGGGTAGAAAAAGGTAGATTAAAATGACACGTTTTTTATTTAAAAAAAATGAAAATAGATAAAAGTGACACGTTGGATCTACGTTTCAGCCAATCCACAAACTCGTTTTCAAATATCACCAATCTAGAACTCCCGGTTACTTGGACTTTTGGAGTTTCGTATGTTTTATTTCAAAATAGCAAAACTAAATCTATAGAATAGCAACGTACTTACAAAATTGTCCCAGATTGATTAATCAACTAATTTATTACCAGACTAGCTAAAAAACCCGTGAAATTCACGGGTATTTTAAAGGATAGCTAAAAAGTACTTGTTGATACCTTGCGTAATAAGAGGGGGAACGAAACCTATGAATAATCGTGTTGGACACAGCAGATGCGATTTGTATAAGCGATAGTTATAGGCCCGTGGACAAACACCGGTGAATTAAAGGTGTGTTATTTTATCGAATAATGTATTTAATACTAAAGAGCATTAAGTGTGGTGAAGAGCTTTGGCTCTTCATTTGGGCCCCCACCGGATGACACATCATTTTAACACTCATACTTCAAAATAACCCTCACTCATAATACACAACTAAAGTCATTTGATCCCCACCCACCACCAATTCTACTTTTTTTTTTTTTTTTTTTTTTTTTTTTTTTAAATTTTTCCAAACGAAATAAAATACAAATTATGTAAAGTAAAAAATAATCTTTTTAAATATTTTAATGTATAAATTATAACTTTTTAAATGTTAAGAGCATAAACCAAAACTTTCTAAATGTTTAAGGGCATAAATGGAAACTTTTAAACTTTTTAAGGGCATAAATTGAAACTTATATATGTTTAAAAGGTTTTAAAAAATGTTGTATCAACTGGTTCATCTTCTTCCTTCTAAACACACACACACTCAAACACAAAACACAATTAAAAAAAAAAAAAAAAAAAAAAAAAAAAAAAAAAAAAAAAAGGTAATGAGTTTTGTCATTTTCTTCTTCGAATACTCGGCGACCTTGCAAATGGCAAGCACTCGTGGTGTGGTGGCGGGGTTGTGGCGAGGTCCGTCGAGCCTCCACGTTGGATTCGGCGAACCCTCTCGCCACAATACTCAATGCTCTAGGAGGCCTTTTATTGCCAACACACCATCTATATTAAAAACATTTACTGTGTCCAACGCCGGTAAATAACACACCATCCATGAATGCATTCGACCAGATACATTTTGGACTATTAAAAACATTTACTGTGTCCAACGCCGGTGAATAACACACCATCCATGCCGGTAAATAACACACCATCCATGAATGCATTCGACCAGATACATTTTGGACTTAGTTTTGAAAGATTATCCACTTGTATTGATCATTCATTTGACTACTAATATCATGCTTCGTCAAAGGGAAATGGTAATAATCCTTTGGATAACATGAGAAATATATCAGTTGTGTTGTAACAATAAGATGACAAGTTTCATTACTCAAACTCCAAGTGAAGCAATAGCTATTTTTCAAAGTTTGAGAAAGAAAATTTATCAACTTTTAAAAATATATTCTTCTATATGACATCGATCATGTGTTGCATGTGGAAAAGAAATTCTAAGTGTATTCCTGAACCCGAAAGACGATGTAGATGGGAATATCGGATGTCAAAGCCACCATTATTTTATATACGCTTAAAGTTTTCATAATTTTCTTTCCTTCATAATTTTCTTTCCTTGTGTGCCTTTAGAGATGAAGAGATCTTGATTCATCACCCAAGCCATTCAACCATTGTGCACTGCAAGATATGAAAACCTAAGAGAGGTTCACATGACATTCCTTGTGCCAAAACCATGCAAACAATTAAAACGTTGAACTTTTCATGTAGTAACGCGACAAACTACATATTAATTAAGAAGTTGATTAAAAAAGTAAAGGCTAATGAAGAACAACATAGCTTGTAAACAAAAAAACAATGAAAAATTAATTAGCAAGCCACAAAACAACTTAGAGAAAAAGATGGCCCTTATTTAATCAACCGGATTGGAACCTCTTGTGGACTTCTATTGATCTTGGCTTTGGTAGGTTAAAAGATTAAATACAAATCCACCCAACTGTTAATTACTAATAAGAACCAATCTATAATATCCACCAAGGACTAACAACAACAAAATTGCAATCTTGAAGCATTCCGGGAAATTTGTAATCCTATTGCTCATGGTATTCGCTTAGAAAACATATTTTTAACAAAACTTCTAAAAACTTTTTGAGCCACAGCAATAAACACAAATAATTTGTAAAGTTAAATACTAACGAATTCAGGATGCACAATGCCAAATAAGAAGCTACCTCTACATTTAAGGTATAAGTTTATCTCGGATACCGCTGTTCTAAAAAAAAAAAAAAAAAAAAAAAAAAAAAAAAAAAAAAAAAAAAAGTTTACCTCGGATATCAGGTTACTACTACATTAGACTACTAACTTAGTTAATCTACGAAGGCTACCATTAGTTCAATAACAGTTTCTGTTTTGAAAATAAAATATGCTTGACGGACAATTTATTGATAATAGAGTTTAGAATATACATCAACACTTTTAAATACAACAAATGATCGATATCCAACAAAATGGGTTGCATTAGCAAATGAAAGTATCAGATTAATAAAAAGTCAAGTACAATTTGAACCAAAAAAATAAATAAATAAATTAAAAAAATAGTCGACTCAGATTGTCATGGCTCAATGATATTGCATTTCTAAAAGACTAAAAGTCAAAAGGAAAGGTAATCTTCAACTTAACAATATGTGCAATCTAAACCATATCTAATACCTCAAGCTATTTACATTATAAGTAAGCTGATTTGTGTTATCCTAATTTCTTTTTAAAACAATGGTCCAAACGGGTTGAAATTTGCACCCATAATGGACCATTTTGAAAGTAAGACTGAATATAAAAGTTAAAGTGATTGATAAAATTTCATGTGACGACCATTAATTTAAATACCGTATATATCATGATTTAGCATTACCTAAAAAAGCAAAAGCGTCATCTACTGAATCTTGTGTTGCAGGTTTTAGTTAATCGACCACAACTTCTTTTTCATAATCCCTACATGTAGGCAATCTATGAAGGTGCAAAAAAGTTAAACATACAATTAGTCAAAACCTATAATTAGAATAGTGCCATAATAAGTAAAACAAACAAACAAATTATACATCGCTTAAAAGGGGTTGTTTGGGATCAAATGCAATCTTAACAAATTATACATCGCTTATATTGGGTGTTTCCAATTTCGCATTGAACAACCCTTTATATTGAGTTTAGATAAGCGATTTCAAACAGCCTTTTTCCTTTCAAACAGCCCCTTTTAGTATGTACTAAGTAAGCAAATGAACTGACATTTTATTTCCCTTTAGTATGTATTTAGTAATCTTTCTAAATCCTTTCAAACAGACCCTTTATAAGCAATTTCATACAGCCCATTTAGTATGTATTATTCTGAAGCAATTTTAAAACAGCATAATAATAACAATGCTTTTTTCCATTCATGAAAGGTAAGCTTTTAATATTTCCAGGTAAGCTTACATAATAAATACTAAATGGCTGTTTGGGATTAAAGGTTAGATACTAAAGGGTTGTTTGCTTATAAAGGTGACGTTTAGATTTGCTTTTCGCGGTTTTATGAATCTTATAAAAAATACTTTCTTCAAATTATGACCCCTTTAATCAGTATGGACTCACTTTCATGTTTGGGATTAAAGGTGTTGTTGGATATCTTCGAGTATATAAGTCTGCAAAAATGAGACAAATGGGACTGGGAATAATACGATATTGAAATAAACTACACTCTCATATATGTAAAGGTAACTAACCATATTTTCATATATGTAAAGGTAGCTATATAAGAATACCAAAGCATGCCGGTGAAAACGGGATCCAAATGCATTCCTTCATGATTAAAAAAAGATGAAGTTTTCAAGGGACCCATTAGTCATATATTCATACAGCCTTTTCCATTTTAGTTGGCTACTACTTAATGGTGACTGATGAACTCGGTTATATATGAAGTTTTCAAGCGACCCGTTTGTAACAACCCGATATTTTCCACGTCTACATTTAATTTTTTCCAACTTTGGAAATTCACTATTCATCGATTACTATTCATCAAAACACTATTCATTATTTTACTATTCATCGTTTTTGATGTCCGTTTGATATTCTGAGAAACATTTGAAAATTTTACTATTCACAGAACACTATTCATTCCGGAAGAAATTCCACTATTCACGTGCATTATCAGTAAGGACCTCTCATACGGACTAGAATAGTCTGCATATCATCATAATGTCATTTACATGCTATACCACTCTTAGGATTCTCAAATTAATATATTTAGTATATTTAACGTTTTACGTATAAGTATTTATAATTAAACGTTAACACCCGGTTTATACACGACGAATATATCTAAATATTCCCACAATGGTCCCGACATATTTTTATATCCATTTTAATATCATAAAAGTTATAACATTCAGTTACCCAGTATTTTGGAAATTTATTTTATTTATAACGTACGCGTACGAATATAACGACGGTTTTCGTGAAAACTAAACAATAATCACCCGATCACTCAGTAAATGTACCCAACATATTTTTAATATGTTTTTAACATTATTATGACTTTTATTTCATCCCGGTTAACTTCGTGAACGTTTATTGCTATTAAAACCGGTACCCGATTTTAACGAATAACGCGTAATAACACTTAACGCTACACTATATTTTCTAAGTGATCAAAACCGTTTTGGCTACTCCTTTTCACACCCAAAACCAGCCCATGAGACACCCTTTTAACCCCTAGCATTAACTCCTAAGTATTTAACTAATAAACCTTAAAACCTAACTTTACCAAAAATTCCAAAATCATAATTCACTTTTTAGCAAGAACAATTTTCATCTCATCTCTTCTTCTTCCCTAGTAAACCACGACCAAACCACCATAATTAGCTCAAGTGATCATTTTTCATAAGTTAAAAACACTAAACTTGTTCCTTTTACAAGCCTAATCAAGAATCAAGCAACAAAAACACAAGAACATCAAGCATAATCATCCTATAATCATCTCATTTTGTCAAGTAAGTTTTCATCTTTATTTTTTCATGGATCATCCTATTTTTACATGTATTACATAAGTATCATGCTAAAAACCATGTATAAGTAGCTATACCACACTTTATTTTGGCTAAAAAGAAACATACAAACCCTAACTTTTTAGTTATGAATCCCCTTGCTCTAATAACTTGGTTAGGAGTCCATGGCACCCTAAGAAGGTGTATGGTAAGATTAGATTAGTCATGTGGTGATTACAAGAGGTTTGGTGATGGTAGAAATTGGTTTTTAACCTTGGAAACTTGATTTGGAACCTATTTTAGACATGCTGTTCCGTTTTGTAAAAATCTGGAAAATCAGTAAACACCAAGGAAACTTTGGCAAAATTTTTAGAAAATACATTCAAAAACGAATCCGTAGGCGAAAGAACGGATTAAAAAGAGTCTATAACGAAGGAGTTATGATTTTTGCAAGATTGTAGACGAAAAGTATTTTTCTGAAAATGTATGCTGTTGGACATTTTTCATTGGTCAAAAAGAGACTTTAGACGTAACCCGGAGGAGCCGAGCTTTCCAAAATATATTACTACATACTAAGACGTAACCGTGGACATAAAGAACAAGTAAAACGGACAAGTAACGACAAAGATATACACGTTTGAATATCGGCTAAAACCACTTTATATTTGACAGCTTTTATTAAATTTTGGCGCAAAAACTACGAAGTACATTTTCAAGCTAGAAGTAATATTAAGTACCAAGCTTTATAACTAATGTAGTATTAGTTATCACGAGTATGTTTTCATCATTTCAAAGATTACAATCCGAGTATTTCAACACTAACATGGAAACATACGATATATATATATATATATATATAAGTATATATATATTACAACTAGCTTATTATATTTTCTAATAGCAATATTTTTCCAAATTCTTGGATTATATATTTTGATAACACAAGTGTTTTTACAAAGAGTAGAGTGGTATAGGGAACATGTGCATGTACATTCCTTTCTTCATTTCATGATCTAAAGTAGATCATATCATTCATTTAGGTTGCGGATAGAGTGCGCGCCTTACTTTAGTTCATACCTTTTTGTTATCATATCGCTTATATCAGGTGAGTATTCACGAACCCCTTTTTCTAACTATTTTAATCGCTTTGGGGTGGATGCATGAATTATTACTTGAACACTTTGAACATTGTTTTGAACCCTTTGATTATTACGAACTCTTTTGACTTGTCTTGACCTTATAACTTGTTTTGAACTATTGAACTCAACTTGAACTTTTGAACTTAATGTACCGTACATACTATGACCTAAAGTCTCACCTTATTGGTGGAGCGTGCTAAGTCTCCCTTGTTTGGAGCGTTCTTAACCCTAAAGTCTCACCTTATTGGTGGAGCGTGCTAAGTCTCCCATGTTCGGAGCGTTCTTAATCTTATATAATAGTTGTATGATGTACTGTTCGTACATTCGCATTGTTCGACGCCTATTAGTAGTATGGATAGCGCTATTAGAGGTCGGCCAACCTCTCGTCCACCATGTTACGGGACGCATATTATTTAATTAGGGGCTTTGCATGGCATACATTATTATATAGGTGGTGCTTATATTGTGACTTATTATGACTGCGGGTGCTTGACTACAAGACATAATACTTGACAACGCCTTTGGCTTGTGAACTTTCTCTAATGGTTTCTCATATTAAATAAAACGTTTATACTCACCAACTATTTTTATAGTTGACCGTTTTCTCTCATGCATTTCAGGTGATCGTCAGTAAGCTTGTCAGCAAGGTCTTGCATAATGAAGTTTTCACATGTCACTTCTTTTCATTATGTATTAAAATACCATCTTTTGGGAATCAAACTTATGTCTTTTATTTGCCAAAGTCGGCAATAACAACGTTGTAATGTTATATTTTTCCTTAATGTAAATTATGGTATTGTCTTATTTCTCTTTGGTGATGTATATCGATTTCGTTACACCTCGTGTTTCCGCCTTCGGCGAGGGTGTGACAGATTGGCATCAGAGCCAGAGGTTATAGAGAATGCCGATTTTTCTAAAATAAAAATCGCAACTATAACCAAAGTAACATTTTTCTTAAATACCAAAAATGATACGAGTCGACTAGTCTTAGCATTGCATTATTAATCCTCAAGTATGCATAGCCTGATCACCTATGTATAATTCAGGAAGAATCATGCGATGAAGGGAGTAGTAGTCAAAGATCATGTTTGGTCGGGTCTAGAGAGTCTGGTCACCTGAAGTTGCATTGGTCGGGTGGGTATGCATAACCTGTTTATATGTTTCAGTTTCTGTTACCGTACCTTATATATGCCTTCATGTATATACTTTCTCCTTGCTACCTTACGCCCCGTTAGATTAAGCATGCCTTTGTTTCCATCATTTTGCGATCTTCATGTCACGACTGTTATTGTACCGTACATCCTCCGTCATCTTTCATGTGTCGCTCACTCAACCAACTATTTTTGTCTATCGCAGAGACATGGCCGCAATAAACCCTCCGAATGACACTGCTGCTGGATTAGCAGACCTCCTCACTCAGATTGTTGCGCACATTGATGCTGGACGGACTAATAATGGAGCAGGTGCCTCGAACAACGGTCAGGGATGCAACTATAAGACTTTCATGACGTGCAAACCAATGGAATTTTATGGCACTGAGGGTGCCATTGGACTGCTATCATGGTTTGAGAATGTTGAGTCGAAACTCAGCATCACTAAATGTGCTGAAGGAGATAAGGTTGAGTTCTCTGCGGGTCTGCTTCAAGGTCGAGCATTGACTTGGTGGAACAACCAGCTACAGACTCAAGGAAGAGAGGCTGCAAATGGATTATCTTGGAAAGCATTTAAGAAACTACTAACTGACGAGTACTGCAGAAAAGATGAAGTGGAGAAGCTGAAAGTGGAATTTTGGAACCACTTGATGGTAGGAGTAGAAGTTGACAAGTACACGGCCCGTTTCCATGAGCTAACTAAGATGGTTCCTCATATGGTCTCCACTGTGGAGAAGCTGATTGATCGATATGTTTGGGGGTTGATTCCTGAAATCAGGAGGGATGTCACTTCATCAAACCCAACCACTCTGCAAGCTGCTGTGGGCATGGCATACCGCTTGACAAATGATGTGATCAGGTCTGGTGGACTAACGAAAGGAAACGATGGAGGACGAAAGAGACAGGAAGATCAGCAAAGAAGCCGTGATCAAGACCAACAGGACAAGAGACAACGAGTAATGGGAAACTACGGAGCAACAACTCAAGGGCCCAGAAGATATGCTGGTTCACATCCTATGTGTACTCGATGTAACTACCACCACTCAGGAGACTGCCCAAGATGCACCAAATGCGGACAGTCGGGTCACTTCATGCGAAATTGCTCAAACAGGACTGTGAACCAAGGACCAAGGCCAGCATGTTACGAGTGTGGAAGTTTGGATCATCTCAGAAATACCTGTCCAAAGTTGAAAAGAACTCCCAACCAAGGACAGAATCGTCCAAATCTGGCGTTGGCAGTTGAAGGCCCTCAAGATCAGAATGTTGAAATTCCCCCTGCACGTGGCCGAGCTTACTTCCTAGGGAATCATTTAACCCCACAGAATCAGGACAACATGCCGGGTACATTCTTATGAACAACCTCCTTACTTCTTAATCTTGAGTGCATAACTTATTTTTATTTCTTACCAAGTTCACGACATTGATATAATCCGAGACCTAGCGTTTTCGACCTTAGTTGCTTCATCAAATTTAACAGCGAGCACATACACCTATAGAATGGATGAATTGAATCTCGAGGACGAGATTCCTTTTAAGGTTGGTAGAATGTAACAACCCGATATTTTCCACGTCTACATTTAATTTTTTCCAACTTTGGAAATTCACTATTCATCGATTACTATTCATCAAAACACTATTCATTATTTTACTATTCATCGTTTTTGATGTCCGTTTGATATTCTGAGAAACATTTGAAAATTTTACTATTCACAGAACACTATTCATTCCGGAAGAAATTCCACTATTCACGTGCATTATCAGTAAGGACCTCTCATACGGACTAGAATAGTCTGCATATCATCATAATGTCATTTACATGCTATACCACTCTTAGGATTCTCAAATTAATATATTTAGTATATTTAACGTTTTACGTATAAGTATTTATAATTAAACGTTAACACCCGGTTTATACACGACGAATATATCTAAATATTCCCACAATGGTCCCGACATATTTTTATATCCATTTTAATATCATAAAAGTTATAACATTCAGTTACCCAGTATTTTGGAAATTTATTTTATTTATAACGTACGCGTACGAATATAACGACGGTTTTCGTGAAAACTAAACAATAATCACCCGATCACTCAGTAAATGTACCCAACATATTTTTAATATGTTTTTAACATTATTATGACTTTTATTTCATCCCGGTTAACTTCGTGAACGTTTATTGCTATTAAAACCGGTACCCGATTTTAACGAATAACGCGTAATAACACTTAACGCTACACTATATTTTCTAAGTGATCAAAACCGTTTTGGCTACTCCTTTTCACACCCAAAACCAGCCCATGAGACACCCTTTTAACCCCTAGCATTAACTCCTAAGTATTTAACTAATA
Organism: Artemisia argyi; assembly: GCA_030686995.1. Lineage (NCBI taxonomy): Eukaryota > Viridiplantae > Streptophyta > Magnoliopsida > Asterales > Asteraceae > Artemisia > Artemisia argyi. The sequence goes on along the minus strand of CM060708.1, from coordinate 317,346,263 downwards.
AACCTTAAAACCTAACTTTACCAAAAATTCCAAAATCATAATTCACTTTTTAGCAAGAACAATTTTCATCTCATCTCTTCTTCTTCCCTAGTAAACCACGACCAAACCACCATAATTAGCTCAAGTGATCATTTTTCATAAGTTAAAAACACTAAACTTGTTCCTTTTACAAGCCTAATCAAGAATCAAGCAACAAAAACACAAGAACATCAAGCATAATCATCCTATAATCATCTCATTTTGTCAAGTAAGTTTTCATCTTTATTTTTTCATGGATCATCCTATTTTTACATGTATTACATAAGTATCATGCTAAAAACCATGTATAAGTAGCTATACCACACTTTATTTTGGCTAAAAAGAAACATACAAACCCTAACTTTTTAGTTATGAATCCCCTTGCTCTAATAACTTGGTTAGGAGTCCATGGCACCCTAAGAAGGTGTATGGTAAGATTAGATTAGTCATGTGGTGATTACAAGAGGTTTGGTGATGGTAGAAATTGGTTTTTAACCTTGGAAACTTGATTTGGAACCTATTTTAGACATGCTGTTCCGTTTTGTAAAAATCTGGAAAATCAGTAAACACCAAGGAAACTTTGGCAAAATTTTTAGAAAATACATTCAAAAACGAATCCGTAGGCGAAAGAACGGATTAAAAAGAGTCTATAACGAAGGAGTTATGATTTTTGCAAGATTGTAGACGAAAAGTATTTTTCTGAAAATGTATGCTGTTGGACATTTTTCATTGGTCAAAAAGAGACTTTAGACGTAACCCGGAGGAGCCGAGCTTTCCAAAATATATTACTACATACTAAGACGTAACCGTGGACATAAAGAACAAGTAAAACGGACAAGTAACGACAAAGATATACACGTTTGAATATCGGCTAAAACCACTTTATATTTGACAGCTTTTATTAAATTTTGGCGCAAAAACTACGAAGTACATTTTCAAGCTAGAAGTAATATTAAGTACAAAGCTTTATAACTAATGTAGTATTAGTTATCACGAGTATGTTTTCATCATTTCAAAGATTACAATCCGAGTATTTCAACACTAACATGGAAACATACGATATATATATATATATATATATATATATAAGTATATATATATTACAACTAGCTTATTATATTTTCTAATAGCAATATTTTTCCAAATTCTTGGATTATATATTTTGATAACACAAGTGTTTTTACAAAGAGTAGAGTGGTATAGGGAACATGTGCATGTACATTCCTTTCTTCATTTCATGATCTAAAGTAGATCATATCATTCATTTAGGTTGCGGATAGAGTGCGCGCCTTACTTTAGTTCATACCTTTTTGTTATCATATCGCTTATATCAGGTGAGTATTCACGAACCCCTTTTTCTAACTATTTTAATCGCTTTGGGGTGGATGCATGAATTATTACTTGAACACTTTGAACATTGTTTTGAACCCTTTGATTATTACGAACTCTTTTGACTTGTCTTGACCTTATAACTTGTTTTGAACTATTGAACTCAACTTGAACTTTTGAACTTAATGTACCGTACATACTATGACCTAAAGTCTCACCTTATTGGTGGAGCGTGCTAAGTCTCCCTTGTTTGGAGCGTTCTTAACCCTAAAGTCTCACCTTATTGGTGGAGCGTGCTAAGTCTCCCATGTTCGGAGCGTTCTTAATCTTATATAATAGTTGTATGATGTACTGTTCGTACATTCGCATTGTTCGACGCCTATTAGTAGTATGGATAGCGCTATTAGAGGTCGGCCAACCTCTCGTCCACCATGTTACGGGACGCATATTATTTAATTAGGGGCTTTGCATGGCATACATTATTATATAGGTGGTGCTTATATTGTGACTTATTATGACCGCGGGTGCTTGACTACAAGACATAATACTTGACAACGCCTTTGGCTTGTGAACTTTCTCTAATGGTTTCTCATATTAAATAAAACGTTTATACTCACCAACTATTTTTATAGTTGACCGTTTTCTCTCATGCATTTCAGGTGATCGTCAGTAAGCTTGTCAGCAAGGTCTTGCATAATGAAGTTTTCACATGTCACTTCTTTTCATTATGTATTAAAATACCATCTTTTGGGAATCAAACTTATGTCTTTTATTTGCCAAAGTCGGCAATAACAACGTTGTAATGTTATATTTTTCCTTAATGTAAATTATGGTATTGTCTTATTTCTCTTTGGTGATGTATATCGATTTCGTTACACCTCGTGTTTCCGCCTTCGGCGAGGGTGTGACACCGTTAGTCATATATTCATAAATTAGGGCTCGATGACAGACCCTCAAAACACAATCCTAACAAATTTACTATCTTAACATGACAAGTCTTGCTAATGCTTGCGAGTTCATTAACTAAATCTTCCCCATTACCTTTCAATTCATTCAAAAGTTTGACTGCGGCACTGTTACCATTTGATAATGTTCCTTGCTGCAATAAAAGAATGACATTATAAAACTACTTCCAATTTAGAAAGATAATTCTCGAATTGGAAAAGAAACAAATGCAATGTTACCGAGCGCTGATAATCCTTGACAGTATTTTCATTGTGACAACCAATTACAGCACTTATATATTTCAAACAATACAATCAAATCAAAAAAATCACTGTCTATACAATCGAGCCAAAACGTTACACAGCCGCAGACCCAAAATAAATAAATAAATAAATAAATAAATAAATAAAACTGATTGAACACGATTCAAAAAAATTATAAAACAAAAAATTAGTTTATAATAAAAATTCACAGTTTTTTTTTTTTTTTTTTTTTTTTTTTTTTTTTTTTTTTGAAACGGGCAATATGAATCTTGGGCGTATGATTTTGTGTTGGAGTTGGCGAAGAACAGCCATTATAGAAGCTTGATTTTTGGAGAAGACAATGAATTTTTGTGGGTGCAGTTTTGTTTTTGGAGAAGATGGGAGCATTTTTTTCTTTTCTTTTTTTTCTTCTGGTCAAAGGCTTGATTTCTTTTTTTTTTGTTAGAAGCGCTGGATATTAGTTCTTTTCCAGGACACGTGTCAGCCTGTGGATAAAAGTTATATATAGAAAAAATTAATAGCAGGCGGACTAAAAACTCTATTTTATTAGTTAGAATAGATTGAACAATTTTTTATAAAGTTTTGTTCTAATTATAACAATTTTGCCACTTGGACATATTCCACGTAATTATTTTTTTTTCTTAAATTCCATATCATCTTTAAAACCCTAAATTAATCTAAAAGATTGACTTGCTGTCTATATAAATACTGAAACTAAACACATTAACACCTCATGTACGTTTACTTCACTGACACACACTATTTAATATGTGAAACAAAAATGTCAAAGCAGATTTGAGTTTTGAACAATCCGTACGCAATGGCAAAAGGTATACATATTATTTAATTGATTATCGTTTATTTAAGTATCAATTTGAAAAAACCCTAATTTTAATTTTGAAACCCTAATTTACAGATAAACCGAAATCGAAGAAATTGAAGGGGGTCTTTACTGTGAATCTTTATCACGATGGTATATTTGTTCGTAGCCCATTGAGATACATTCAAGGTGATGTAAAACAGATTACAGATATTGATTTTGAAGGTATGTCTTATGAGGATGTAACAATTCGCATTTTTCAGGATAATTACTATTCCCGGAAAATTTCACTATTCACTTTTACTATTCATTTTCCCGAAAATTTTCCCGAAACTTGATTTTTATTTCTTGGGCTGAAGTGATAAATCATTTCCATAGCAAATTAAAAGTTTGACATTCATAAGCTCATTTTCGTGAAAATTATTAAGGAATTACACGGAATTACACGTTTTAGGGTAAAACGTCATTCAGAAATTCTACGCACAACGAAACTCGACCGCGTTAAGTGACCCCGCATCAGAAAAATGTTTGACACACTCATGATTTATTTGAGAATTAATCGTGACTGAGAAAAACATGACCAAAGACTTCCCGGCAGGTCACCCAAGCCTGTACTAATCTCACATGAGCACGCTTAACTGTTTGGGCGATTACCCGTTAGACCACAAAACGCGTTTCTAAGACTATTTGAGTTTTCAACTTATTAGAAAAAGTCAACATATTTTTCCCTCCTCCATTGACCAAAAATCATTCATTGATTTTATAAGTCATTTCGTGATTTTTAGGCTTACGGTTTGATGTCTAAAAGACATTTAATACCAACCGACACTAGACTGAGCCCAGTCTAGACATTATAAGTCATTTTAAATCATTTTTATCCTATTAGAAAAGTAACATTTTACTTTTCTCAATTTTACGCAATATTCGTATATTTTACGTATTACGCGTTTTAGACCCGAGTTTCCAGTTTTAGCAGGGTTTTACCACCCCAATGGAACCTATCACTCATTTTATATTTTATTATGGAGTATTATGACAAGTTTAACCATTCTTCCAAGTTTCGTATTTTTACGATACCCGGTTTTACGTTTCGTGGCCTAAAAACTTACGGTTAGCGATTATCGGAACCAAAACTGACTCCGTAAACGAGATATTATCAAACTTCCTTCATACTCCTCCTAAATATCTAAAAAAATATCTAGATACTTTCACTTGTTGCTAAAATTACCATTATACCCTTTCATTGAAATTACAAAATTGCCCTTGATCTATATAATGCCTAAACTAGTCATATATCCTAAAAAAAAAAAAAAAGACTTCATCTCATCTCTTTGTTTTTTTCTCAATACCAACGACCCAAGCACCCTAAAATACCCCATTTGATCATTGATCTTGCTTATTCAATCCATCACAAGTTTAAGGCATAGTTCCTAGTTGATCCTTAACACCTTTTCACCCATAAAACTCCATAAAATCACCACAAAAACTCATCCAATTTCCAAGTGTTCTTAGTGAAGATTTTTACTAAAGGTTGTTTTTATGTTAGATTAGTGTTTATCAAGGGATTATAAAGATAGGGTTTTTGATATGGAAGCTTGGCTATGGTTGGAAAATATTTGGAAAATATTTGGAAGATTAAGTAGTAGTTCTTGGTCTTGATCTTGGTTCTAGTTAGTTTCTTCACAAGTTGTAAGCAAACCCTAACTTGCTTCTTGTTAAATAATTATGTTCATGTTATTTACATGTTATTCTTGCTATATTATGTCTTGTAGTTATGTCCATGATGTATAAAAGTGAGCAAAACAAGTTATTGTTATTGATTGTTACAACAAGTTACTAAAACAAGTAAACTAGCGACTTTCTTGGTAAGACCTGATCAAAATGGTAAAAATATGATGTTGGATCATTACATATTACAGTAGAGGACTTAACAAGGAAACCATAGAAATTTGAACCACCAAAAACGAGTATACGAGTCAAAAGTTACGCCCATTTGAAGTTACCAAAACTTTGCGGCAAACTGCCAAATACCATTCTGATCAAATTTGGGTTTTGAAAGTCACACTTCTGGTCCGATTCATCAAAAAGTTAAAACACGAAAGTTGTCCGGAACGACGTTTTCGTTCAGGAACAAAGAAGCTCGAGTCCTGAAAACGCTTTCCGAGTGATAAAATTCTTCAAATTCTAAACAGCCCATTTTTAGACCAAAGTCTCTATATTATGGTTATACTTTAAAAGGAACAAGAGGTCTTATGACCTATAATCAAGACCACAACCATGGCTAGAGCCAAGGTTGTGTCTCATGACCTTGGAACAAGGACCAAAGGTCATGGCTAGGCCATGACGAAATGACCATGTAAGATTACTTAGGCGAAAACATGAAACAAAGTATTGGCGATAACTTGAACAAGCAACTTGGATCTACTTCATCTAAAGGAACCATGAGATATTACAAAGAGAAAATGGTCATACAAGACTTATGAAACTACCCCTAATAACAATCTTCATGTACTAATAAACTTTCCTAAGTTTATTCAAATATCGGACATGTAACTTTTCGGATCAAAACTTATATCTATATATGTTATCAACTACTACAATAGTAGGGAGCCTCATGTGAGGAGTTCATTATGTAAGCTATCGAGTTGAGTTGTGGATTTACGAATTAAAGTGTCCTGGCTCCTCGAACGCTTACTAACATGACTTCTGAATTATGTCGGCCCGAACGGTAGTAAACGATATACAAAACATACATGTTCATGAATCTTTTCTTTCAAAGACTTACAATATACATCATACCACATCATGGACTATAATGCAAGATATATATATATAGGCACTACTTCATATTCTTTACACAAATCCTAAGTCGCAACATTCTATTATAGGTTGCTCGTAGAAACCTACACGATCCAACCATCACCTTCATTACTTGCTATCCTACTTAAGGTGAGTTCATAGCCCCGCTTTACATTACTTCAATGTTTTACAAACCCTTGGGGGGAATACATGCTATTTTAATCGAGCACAATGTTTTTAAATTGTATGCTTGCCTGATTGTTTTATTATCACTAAGTACCAACCTTGCTAAACCGAGATCCCTTATTATGAACCATTTAATCACTAGCAATAGTGAGCGCAAATATTGTGAATAGACCTATTGGGATTGACGAATCCCATTTGTATTGACTAAGTTCAAACAAATGCATTAATATTTGAGATTTAGGTATGTTAGCAAAGTACCTACCGGGATAAATCTGCCGATCGATATTGGTACACGTTAACGTTATGGTGTCATAAGCTTAGTGTATAATAACTGTTCCGGGTGTATAATAACGTAGCCTACCTGTCTTGTTTTCCAAACATAGGTGTGAGCCTATAACTCACACTACCAACATATTGTGTTCAAACGATTTAACAAACTCTATGAATATCACTCAACCTTTGTGTTGACCTCTCAAGCATGTATCAGGTTCATGATGATCAAGGATGGCACGGAAGGGCACGGATACTCAAGAGGGCTATAAATTTTATTATCATTCAAAAACTCATTTATTATACATTGTAAACATGGAACCATTTGGGACCTCATTTTGTTATCTCTGATATTTATATAATTTGAATGATAAATCTTTTAAAACGACTCAATTGGAGTTCGTTTTCTATTATTGTGACTATTGTGCCGTTGAGTAACACCCAGTTCGAATTCCGCTGCAACCATGAATTGGGGGTGTTACAGATTGGTACCAGAGCCATGGTTATAGAGAAACGGGTCTAATTGAGACCTAAACTATAACCGCACATACAAGCAAAAACATTTTTATAGCCTTCCGCTCTCCGTGTCTTCCATCCTCCAGACGATTATGGATTTAGTAAGCATGTTATGATACACAAACATATTAGTATATTCATATATACCCATAATTGAGCATTTCCCCGTAAGCATTTTATGCTACATGAACACATATAAGTATATTGATATATACACACTAAGCATTTTATGCTACATGAACACATATAAGTATATTGATATATACACACTAGGCATTTTATGCTACATGAACACATATAAGTATATTGATATATACACACTAGGCATTTTATGCTACATGAACATATTAGTATATTGATATATAAACTCGGTTTATTTTCAATCATTTATCTAAACAATGGACTAAACATATCTGTGTTTGCCTATTCTAAGGCATTTCGGCACAGCCACACTCTCCCAATCATGTTCCTACTCCAACATTATATGTCCAAGACATTGTAACTGATTGCAATGGTCTTTCCTATTTTCCAAGACATTGTGAGATACAATGGTCTCATTCATTTTTCAAGACATTGTGAGATACAATGGTCTCATTCATTTTTCAAGACATTGTGAGATACAATGGTCTCATTCATTTTTCAAGGCATTGTGAGATACAATGGTCTCATTCACTTTTCAAAACATTGTGAGATACAATGGCCTCATTCATTTTCCAAGACATTGTGAGATACAATGGTCTCATTCATTTTCCAAGACATTGTATGATACAATGGTCTTAATCATTTCTCAAATGTTTTGAGTCACACAATGGCCTAACCTACTTCCCAGACATTCTGAATTGCACAATGGTCTAACCTACTTCCGAGACATTGTGTTTTGTGCAAATGGTCTCTAGAATTATTCCATCACATCATCAATATCATTTCTTATGATATCAAAAACCCGTCACAATCTATCGATTTCAAAACAAGAAATATGAGATTTCTAAAGGACAAACTAATCCATCATCGACAAAAGCTGAACTTTCTCTACATTCATCAAAGTTTTCTTATGAAACCTTCATTATTAAAAGTTCGTGATCCTAGCCAAGTATGTTCTATTTTAGAACTACTTAAAACTTCCTTTCCATACGTATCTACCCTTACTACCTTCTATGCAATGGAATATGAAAACATACGTTACAAGTCTTGTATGGACGGGACTTGCAACTTAAGGGCTTGACATCGCCTTTGTTTAGTGGACAGTTTCCCGAAAGCAACGGACATATCAAAAGTATACCTAGTTTAGGTATTTGAAAATTTTATCGAACCTCAGCTAAATATAGACTAGTCACCTATATTTAACCTATGGACAGTGGAATATAGTCTGACTAACTATATTCGACTTAAAATTTTCAAATACTGAGAGTAGTTGTACTAGGGTTATGTTTAGGTTGATTTCCTACATGAACACGATAAACCACCAGAATACATTAAAACAATCTAGAGACACGATAGTGCCTTACCACTCAGCAAGATCTAAACACTTATCTGTATGATCTAAATTCATTCTTGAAAGTTTTCATTTATGAAATAATCCGATCTACTATCTTGGATAGTTATCAATTATTCTCTTCATCCTGTAGAAGTACTATCCTGTTTAGGTCCTAAGGATACCATTCCATCATAAACTTTTAAAATCTCTTAAGATTTTTAAAGCAAACTCAACATCTATACCTAAGAGTATTAATGTTAAGCATACACTACACACTTTTGTTCATCAACATATCACATCGTTATTTTCACAATCGTTACAAACACAAGCTCATTAACAGATCTTGATGCACTTTTAAAGCTCAAATCATCCATAGTTACACCACAAGCACACTCATCAGCTTTACAAGATTGAATATTCATCTTGCACTTTTGGAACACCAGTATCATCTCATAATACACTACCTTGTAACTCACCGGCTAAGTATGAATGTTGTGTTGGGAATTATTAAGTAGGATGATTTATAATTATTTGAATGGATTGGGATGCCTTTTCATTTAAATAAAGAAATTGTAAATCATCGAACCATACGTTTATATTCCTTTAGTTACATTGTTTGGGATGCCTCTCTATGTAAATAAAGAATTATAAACAAGTGAGCTTAATTATATCCGAAATAACATAAGTATGAAGTCAATAAACACTAGATACAACAACAGATTACCTACTAGGCTATGATTGCAACGACTATCCCAATTTCCATTAGTACGAGGTTTACATTTTGGTTTTCATAATGATAGTGCAATAACAAACAAACTCATTGCGAGGCCATGTAACCATATGCATGTGCAGTCGTACCAAACTCATTACGGGGCCATGTAACCATACGCATGCGCCGTCGTACCAAACTCATTGCAAAGCCATGTAGCCATATGCATGGGCAGCCGTACAATTCAAACAGGACTTGGTCCAACCACATGCTCAACGCTTATTCCATGATTCGATTCTTATATCAATTGCTATTGATACTTGACAACTATATCAAGTTCTATTCTGATATTCAACTACTATATCAATTCCTATTAATATTCGACTGCTATATCAATTTCCTTTGATATTCGACTATTACCATACCTTTCCTATATAAAAGTAAGCCTCATCCTACACCATACACTGAAATGACAAATCAAGTTACATCACCGGTAATCCCAGACTTTGGTCCTCATAAGTAACCACACCTGTTCATCGACACCACTCCAACATATAACACACAAAGAACTTCGGGACGAAGTTCCCCGTAAGGGGTAGAGACTGTAACAATTCGCATTTTTCAGGATAATTACTATTCCCGGAAAATTTCACTATTCACTTTTACTATTCATTTTTCCCGAAAATTTTCCCGAAACTTGATTTTTATTTCTTGGGCTGAAGTGATAAATCATTTCCATGGCAAATTAAAAGTTTGACATTCATAAGCTCATTTTCGTGAAAATTATTAAGGAATTACACGGAATTACACGTTTTAGGGTAAAACGTCATTCAGAAATTCTACGCACAACGAAACTCGACCGCGTTAAGTGACCCCGCATCAGAAAAATGTTTGACACACTCATGATTTATTTAAGAATTAATCGTGACTGAGAAAAACATGACCAAAGACTTCCCGGCAGGTCACCCAAGCCTGTACTAATCTCACATGAGCACGCTTAACTGTTTGGGCGATTACCCGTTAGACCACAAAACGCGTTTCTAAGACTATTTGAGTTTTCAACTTATTAGAAAAAGTCAACATATTTTTCCCTCCTCCATTGACCAAAAATCATTCATTGATTTTATAAGTCATTTCGTGATTTTTAGGCTTACGGTTTGATGTCTAAAAGACATTTAATACCAACCGACACTAGACTGAGCCCAGTCTAGACATTATAAGTCATTTTAAATCATTTTTATCCTATTAGAAAAGTAACATTTTACTTTTCTCAATTTTACGCAATATTCGTATATTTTACGTATTACGCGTTTTAGACCCGAGTTTCCAGTTTTAGCAGGGTTTTACCACCCCAATGGAACCTATCACTCATTTTATATTTTATTATGGAGTATTATGACAAGTTTAACCATTCTTCCAAGTTTCGTATTTTTACGATACCCGGTTTTACGTTTCGTGGCCTAAAAACTTACGGTTAGCGATTATCGGAACCAAAACTGACTCCGTAAACGAGATATTATCAAACTTCCTTCATACTCCTCCTAAATATCTAAAAAAATATCTAGATACTTTCACTTGTTGCTAAAATTACCATTATACCCTTTCATTGAAATTACAAAATTGCCCTTGGTCTATATAATGCCTAAACTAGTCATATATCCTAAAAAAAAAAAAAAAGACTTCATCTCATCTCTTTGTTTTTTTCTCAATACCAACGACCCAAGCACCCTAAAATACCCCATTTGATCATTGATCTTGCTTATTCAATCCATCACAAGTTTAAGGCATAGTTCCTAGTTGATCCTTAACACCTTTTCACCCATAAAACTCCATAAAATCACCACAAAAACTCATCCAATTTCCAAGTGTTCTTAGTGAAGATTTTTACTAAAGGTTGTTTTTATGTTAGATTAGTGTTTATCAAGGGATTATAAGATAGGGTTTTTGATATGGAAGCTTGGCTATGGTTGGAAAATATTTGGAAAATATTTGGAAGATTAAGTAGTAGTTCTTGGTCTTGATCTTGGTTCTAGTTAGTTTCTTCACAAGTTGTAAGCAAACCCTAACTTGTTTCTTGTTAAATAATCATGTTCATGTTATTTACATGTTATTCTTGCTATATTATGTCTTGTAGTTATGTCCATGATGTATAAAAGTGAGCAAAACAAGTTATTGTTATTGATTGTTACAACAAGTTACTAAAACAAGTAAACTAGCGACTTTCTTGGTAAGACCTGATCAAAATGGTAAAAATATGATGTTGGATCATTACATATTACAGTAGAGGACTTAACAAGGAAACCATAGAAATTTGAACCACCAAAAACGAGTATACGAGTCAAAAGTTACGCCCATTTGAAGTTACCAAAACTTTGCGGCAAACTGCCAAATACCATTCTGATCAAATTTGGGTTTTGAAAGTCACACTTCTGGTCCGATTCATCAAAAAGTTAAAACACGAAAGTTGTCCGGAACGACGTTTTCGTTCAGGAACAAAGAAGCTCGAGTCCTGAAAACGCTTTCCGAGTGATAAAATTCTTCAAATTCTAAACAGCCCATTTTTAGACCAAAGTCACTATATTATGGTTATACTTTAAAAGGAACAAGAGGTCTTATGACCTATAATCAAGACCACAACCATGGCTAGAGCCAAGGTTGTGTCTCATGACCTTGGAACAAGGACCAAAGGTCATGGCTAGGCCATGACGAAATGACCATGTAAGATTACTTAGGCGAAAACATGAAACAAAGTATTGGCGATAACTTGAACAAGCAACTTGGATCTACTTCATCTAAAGGAACCATGAGATATTACAAAGAGAAAATGGTCATACAAGACTTATGAAACTACCCCTAATAACAATCTTCATGTACTAATAAACTTTCCTAAGTTTATTCAAATATCGGACATGTAACTTTTCGGATCAAAACTTATATCTATATATGTTATCAACTACTACAATAGTAGGGAGCCTCATGTGAGGAGTTCATTATGTAAGCTGTCGAGTTGAGTTGTGGATTTACGAATTAAAGTGTCCTGGCTCCTCGAACGCTTACTAACATGACTTCTGAATTATGTCGGCCCGAACGGTAGTAAACGATATACAAAACATACATGTTCATGAATCTTTTCTTTCAAAGACTTACAATATACATCATACCACATCATGGACTATAATGCAAGATATATATATAGGCACTACTTCATATTCTTTACACAAATCCTAAGTCGCAACATTCTATTATAGGTTGCTCGTAGAAACCTACACGATCCAACCATCACCTTCATTACTTGCTATCCTACTTAAGGTGAGTTCATAGCCCCGCTTTACATTACTTCAATGTTTTACAAACCCTTGGGGGGAATACATGCTATTTTAATCGAGCACAATGTTTTTAAATTGTATGCTTGCCTGATTGTTTTATTATCACTAAGTACCAACCTTGCTAAACCGAGATCCCTTATTATGAACCATTTAATCACTAGCAATAGTGAGCGCAAATATTGTGAATAGGCCTATTGGGATTGACGAATCCCATTTGTATTGACTAAGTTCAAACAAATGCATTAATATTTGAGATTTAGGTATGTTAGCAAAGTACCTACCGGGATAAATCTGCCGATCGATATTGGTACACGTTAACGTTATGGTGTCATAAGCTTAGTGTATAATAACTGTTCCGGGTGTATAATAACGTAGCCTACCTGTCTTGTTTTCCAAACATAGGTGTGAGCCTATAACTCACACTACCAACATATTGTGTTCAAACGATTTAACAAACTCTATGAATATCACTCAACCTTTGTGTTGACCTCTCAAGCATGTATTTCAGGTTCATGATGATCAAGGATGGCACGGAAGGGCACGGATACTCAAGAGGGCTATAAATTTTATTATCATTCAAAAACTCATTTATTATACATTGTAAACATGGAACCATTTGGGACCTCATTTTGTTATCTCTGATATTTATATAATTTGAATGATAAATCTTTTAAAACGACTCAATTGGAGTTCGTTTTCTATTATTGTGACTATTGTGCCGTTGAGTAACACCCAGTTCGAATTCCGCTGCAACCATGAATTGGGGGTGTTACAGAGGACCTCACTGAAATTGTTAAGAGATTAGTTCTTGGTCTGGTTAAAAGACTATATTATTGCAAAACTGGGTGCAAACTAAGCTTAGGTATAAAAGAGTTAGAATCAGATAGTCATGTTGTTTACCCAGTCTTTAACCCTAACATACCTTAGAACCAGATGGAACCTGTGTTAGGGATGAGGTATGAGGATGCAGATCTTGGTGTAAGTTACTGGTTTAGTCAGGATATGTGGTTTAATACCTATCAGTTTTCAATTAGACCTGTTTTAGGAACCAACTATTGGAAGAAAATGAAACAAACTCCACCATTGCCACCAATAGTTAGAAAAATGCCAGGTAGATCACAAAAACAAAGAATTAGGTGTCCAACTGAGGAGACAAATCAAGTTAGTAGGGTGGGTAGGAGAATGACATGTACCAATTGTCGGCAACAAGGACATAACAAAAAGGGCTGTAAAAATGAACCACAACCCAAACCAGAAGCTGTTATTAGGCAACCTGGTAGGAAAACTACCCCTGTAATACCACCGTGTGCAAGTAGAGGTGGTGGCATAGGTAGTAGGGAGCTGATGGTCTTACAGATGAGGTATGAATTAACTTTTCATAGGTTTTTATGCAACTATTAATGTGCCAAAACCAATCCTAATATGGTGTTAACACAGGAGTATTATAAAAGAGTAGGTAAAGAAGCTCTAAGAGCAACTTTGGAGGAACAAGCTTTGGAGCAGGAACAGTACCTTGCCAGAGTTAGAGCTGACCAACAATGGGAAGACCAATTGGACTGGTTGAATCAGAATTGGGAAGTGTTAGGGGAGGAAACTAGTCAAGAAAGAAGGGCTAGGCACCTAGCAACTCAGGAATCTGTGCTTCAACAAGCACCATCTCAGCAAGTGCAAGAAAGTCTTGATCTCAGTATCCCTGAAGATACACAAGCTGATGAAGCAACATCCACTCCAGCTAAAGAGAGTGTCCCTGAAGATATGGATGTTGATCAGGAAGGGCCACCTAAAACAAAAAAGAAGAGATGTTCAACATCTACCAGAACATTTGTGAAACAAAGGGGTAGGTCAGAAAGAATTGCCAACAAAAGTGCATGTGGTAATGGGTGACTTTTGTTGGTTTTTTTGCAAAAAGGCATGTGGAATGGGTACAAAATAGCTGCCATACCATGGGTTGTTGCTTTCTAACATTGTTTTATCTGCAAAAAGGCATGTGGAATGGGTAGAAAATTGCTGTCATACACTACCTGATTTCACTATCAACCATACATTTTTGCTGTCATACCCTACCACATTGCAAACAAATGAATCTAAAAAACACAAACATCTACATTGCAGATAGATGCATACCCTACCATTTTGCAACCATGTGAAACAAAAGCATATATTCATTACGTAAAGTTGGTTCTTACAACAATGAAAACTAAAACCAACCTACTTAGATAATATTCATTAGAAATACATGCCAAAAGCTAACTTCCCCTAACACACCACATATGATACTACCTATTTCATAGCCAAAACCAACCCCAATAAAACCACTAACACAACCACAACTGACTTGTAGATAAACAAACTCTTCTGACTTTTCTTGAATTCTGCCTTTACATCTGCAAATTCCAATTCAGCAACAGCTAACTCATCTCTGCTCCTCATTTCAACTTCAAGTTCATGTCTTTCATTGGGATTGAGAATCAAGTACATTTCACGAAGATGGTGTCTATACCAATCACAGTCCAATTCTGGATCTAACCAGTACCATCGTGTACAATTCTTAACACCTCTTTTCTACAAAAATTAAAAAAAAAATGACATATCAAAAGACATAATTATGTTTTCAAATATACATATCAAATCACTTACATATCTGTTAGGGCAAACTTTGAATCTTCTGCAAGGGTTTGAAGGGGTCCAAGAAGTAAGACTCATCAATGGAAGTTGGCATTTGCAGTGTGTTGGCATGGGTAGATAACGATTAGGTTGGTATCGAATAGGTTGGTAGCGATTAGATTCATGGGAGGAAGAAGCAGACGACATCACAATAATTTGGGGCTAGGGTTAAAAAATTAGGTTAAACGTTATATAAAGGGGTCGGGTCAAATAACGGGTTCAAAAATACTGGTTAACAAAACGGGTGTCCAAGTGATGATATGGAATTTAAGAAAAAAAAAATAATTACGTGGAATATGTCCAAGTGGCAAAATTGTTATAATTAGAACAAAACTTTATAAAAAATTGTTCAATCTAGTAATAAATTAGTTGATTAATCAATCTGGGACAATTTTGTAAGTACGTTGCTATTCTATAGATTTTACCCTTACTTTTTGTACCATGTTCATGAGTTTGCTCATTAGTAGTTCTGATTTTATTTGTTGTCAAAAATAGTTAATAAGACAAGGATTTTGCTAATAAATGTCTTCTGAACACAAGTTAGTATGTAGTTAGTATACACAAAATTTTTTAATTTATCAAAAAAATGCATTAAATGCACATTAAATAAAGTGATATATTACTGTACTATATTTAAACATAATTTTCTCTTAACTCTTAAATGAACCATAACATATATTTTATCAATGTTGCAAAAATCGTGAATCGGTCCCGAGGCGGTCGAGGGCCTTGTAGCGATTTTTGGCCGATTAATCGCCGATTCCAAGGTCCAAGGCCGATTAATCGGCCGATTACCTTATAATTCGCTCCAAGGTCTAAGGCCTTTCAGCTTGTAATCGCCGATTAATCGGCCTTGTAGGCCGATTTTTGCAACACTGTATTTTATAAATACGTTAACACGTGCCCATTGGGCACATGTTAGCAAAACTCATAAGACAAATGGTACAAAAATGATAAGAAATACGTAATTTTTTTTAAATATATATTAATTTACATAATTAAATCATCTAAATGTTTAAATAAAATAAGATCTTATATCCAACACTTCCGTGAACTATACACAAACATCTTAGGTTAGCGTTTGGTTAATGGGTTTTAATATTTTATGATCACTTTCGGACTCAAAGTGAAAAATGATTGTTTGGAAGATAAAGGCGGGTTCAGTGATTTGGGTTGAAATGTTAGGTACTGTTTGGTATGTTATAATCAAAGTAGAAATGAAAAAAAACTATTATGATGTAATGAAAATATTGTTTGTAATGATTAATTATAAGGAATGACATGTTCCATTATTTTCATTTCTCAAGATCCTCTTATTATTATTTTTTTTCATAACATCTTGTAATAGAATTAAAATTACATAAAAGTTTATTAGTAACTAACTACATTAAATAAATTTTCTATTATCAAGGGCAATTTAGTATTTTTTTTCTTATCGATTCTATTCTGTCCTATCATATCAAACAAACATGATTAATAAAGATAATGACTCATTGCGTTATATCATTTATTTCATTTATAGTTTTTTTCATTCATTTGACATTTTAGTTTCGTCCTACCAAACAAACCCTACTATTTGGCATACAAGAATCCATAGTTGTAATCTTTAGTGGTAACATGGGCATATGTCAATATCATCCAATATATGGGCCATTTATCCACCACAATTGCATATTATCTCTTTAGTGTTTTTTTAATAATAAATTTTGATTTTATACTATTTATCAAATTATGAATAATATTTGTTCAAAAAAAATTATGAATAATATTTATATATTTTATAATACATTTTCTCTCTTTTACATTAAATCTAAATTTAAATCATAATCCGATTTTTAAATCAAAATCCAAATCATATTCTTAAACCCAACTACAAACCAAACGAGCCCCTAATATGTATGGATGATCGCCAAACGTTATAACGTTGAAAAAGAAGTCTTATCGGTTGTTATTCTCTTATAATAAAGGAAAACCTCATTTTAGGGTTTCTGACATAATAGGTTTTAACCATTCTCAGAAACACAATTAACAATTTAACACCAAGATTTATGGATTAAGACAAGTTAATCGATTAATAGAAGTCTTTATTAATATAAGCCCTAAATTTCTCAATTTTTTTTTTTTTTTTTTTTTTTTTTTTTTTTCAAAAAATGGGTGTTTTCTTTATAACTTATGATTTGATGAAAACAAGTTTAGATCTATTGATTAATAAAGATTAATCTACTCAAGAATGCTTAAAATCGAAAAGAAAAAAGCCCCCAAAAATTAAGAAGCCCTAATTTAAAAAATAATCAGAGAAGATTTATAAAACCTGATGTGATACCCTGAAGAAAAACTTAATATCATATACACAATTTCTTGAATCTTAATTCAACAAAATAAACTCTAATATTATCTTAATCAAAATTAACCCTAAACAACCAAAATCCACTACTGGTATTAGGTGTAGATCAATCACCTAATTAGCGATTGTTCTATTACAACAAACTGAAAAAATTAAAGAATCAACAAGACGGAGAGAGAGAGTGAATAAATTTTGTGTGTGTAAATTGAGAGAGAAATTGGTATTGCAATCTTCAACTTTAAATAGTCCAACTCTTTTTCAATATTGCACTTCCAGTCGCTATGTTCTTTTTCAATTCGCAACTTGAGAATAATCTTTACAATCTTTCCAAACTCTTCAAAAAAAAAAAAAAAAAAAAAAAAAAAAAAAAAAAAAAAAAAAGGTCTCCAAACTTTTAGTTTTCCAGAAATAAGATTTATATTTTTTCAAAAATTGATTTACATAATTTAATAACCTTAGAGAGGTGGGAGTGGGTGCCTGAAGGCACGTGAGGGATCCCTTCATCCACGGGAACACCGCCGCCGAGGGTGGCTTCACGCACGGGATCCATTTTTTGCCAGAAAGTTTCACGCACGGGATCCTTTTTATTTTTTGAACGTTGCATGTGTTTTTTTGGAGTGAAGGGTGAGTGAAGTGATGCCTCTAAAAAAATGAGTGGGTGAAGAAAAAAGTAGGTGGATGATGTGACATAAGGGGATTGGTTGGAAGTGAGTGATGGTGGTGTGGTGGATGAACCACTCCCTCCCCTTATATCGACTGTAACAACATGGTTCATTAAAAAAAACAAATAGGATAACAATAACAATAATATTTCAAAATCAACTTTTGAAAAAGAACAAAATGAGATTTATATATTGGGCCCTGATGGAGTTTACTATCTAATCAGCAATTGTCGGACTGGGCCCAATGCATGACCTAGAAAACCTTAATGTTACATACTTCCATCCACGTCATCTCCGGCAGCCTCAGATAATTCTGGGATGTCACTTTTATGAGTTTTGTACCTTCTTGTCTTCATATCTATTTGATGATACATTAAGAACAAAATGCATAAAAAATCAACGGAGATTTTTATAAGCCTTTTAATACATGATGTTAGATATTTTGTTTTCTTTTTATTTCAATATCATGTTACCCTTTGATGTATAACAAACATGTTGGCGCCAACCGCAACAATTTTTCCTAACGTGTTCTAAATAGTAACCCGTTTGTTTGAGATGTGTCTCCGAGGCCGAGGGAAAAAATGCTATCTTTTTTGTTTAAACGTTTTTGTATATGTAAAGCTAACACAAATTTTAAACATTTTTTATAAAATCATATGTATGTAAAAAGCATATCAATATTAGGCTCGTTTTGTACGTTATAAAGAGACCTTTCTGCCGGTATTTTTTTTGTTGAAGAAATCGCGAGATATTTGTCAGATACTTGGTAAATAAAGTTTATTGTATAAAAAAGTCGTAAATAGTAAAAAGCTGAAAAAAAGAAGGGGTGATTTATATATATATATATATATATATATATATATATATATATATATATATATATATATATATATATATATATATATATATATATATATATATATATACCTTGTTTTTGGCCCCGATTTTTGGATTTTGTTATTCACTTGTGGCACCCATCATTTTTTATGATTTTTTATTCAATTGTGACATCAGGAAGCTACGAATCGTTTTTTTGAATTTTTTATTGACTAAGTGGCAGCGCATATGATGCGCCATAAGGTATGTATGTCAAAAGCATATCAATATTTGGCTCGTTTTGTACGTTATAAAGAGACCTTTCTGCCGGTATTTTTTTGTTCAGGAAATCGCGAGATATCTGTCAGATACTTGATAAATAAAGTTTGTTGTATAAAAAAGTCGTAAATAGTAAAAAGCTGAAGCATGAAGGTGTGATTTATAAATATATATATTTTTTTATACTTTGTTTTTGGGCCTGATTTTTGGATTTTGTTATTCACTTGTGGCACTCATCGGTTTTTATGATTTTTTTTATTCAATTGTTGCAATAGGAAGCTACGAATCGTTTTTTTTTAATTTTTTATTGACTTATGGCATGAATCAGAAAGTGACGGCGCATATTAGGGGTGTAAACGAGTCGAGTCGAGCCGAGTACTGCCAAGCTCAAGCTCGAGCTCGACTCGATTAGTAAAACTTGAGCTCGAAACTTGACTCGAGCTCGTTCGAGCTTTGGATTTCAAGCTCGAGCTCGGCTCCTCATCTCAAACTCGAGCTCGAAACTCGACTCGAGCTCGATTGTTGCCACATTTAAATCTCAAACTCGATGAAAAATAAGCTCAACTCGACTCGATTTTATGACAATTACGTAAATACATGTATATAAAAGGGTAAAGGTGTAATATCATTGAAGCTTGATAAGGGCTCGCGAGCCTCACGAGCTGAGTATATTCGAGTAGTTTACGAGTTGATCTCGAATAGCTCGCGAGCTGTCTCGGCTCGTTTACACCCCTGGTGCATATGATGCGCCATAAGGTATATAGACAATGAAGTGATGCAAAAAACAATGCTGAATTATTTCATTTGTATAAATGACTATGTATTGAGATTATTGATGTTATTATCTTTTTGGTAAACAATCATAGAATTGCATAATGTAAAATTATCTATGTGAAGACTTGATTGCTAAAATCTTTGGAAGACTACCACCTAAATCCCTAATTCAATTTACAACTCTCTCAAAATCATGCTTTTCTCGTATTTCAAGCATTTAAACTTATAATAGTCGTAGTCAAACTATTCAAATGACATTCTTGTAATATAATATTTAAAACACAGTTTAGGAGTGTAACATTATGGAACCCTTCAATTAGACGCAAACTAAATGTTGCTCGACATCCTTATAGATCTATAACATTTGGATTTGGTTTCGACCCAATCATGGATGATTATAAGATTGTGGCACTAACGATGCTCGACATCCTTATAGAGCTATGTTCATATCCCACACATAAAACTTATAAGCGACACTAAAGATGGTATGTCAAGTGACTTGAGATAACAAATAGCTTATGATGACTAATGGATGTTTGGCTAGGTTTATATATAGTTCTAGTCACTTTTTGTATGATCAACATATTTGAGCAAAGCAATGATTATATAGATGCAAAAATTGAAAATATATTCGTAAAACGATTCTTGTTGCGAGTGTCCGAAGCTCTAGACTTGCCAATTCTATAAAACATGACGAGTTTAGTGTTCAAAACATTTTAGCTGTCCTTCAATAGTATATTGTGACATAACTAATCAATAAAGTATGACATACAAACTATAATTATCAAATTTGATAATTTTCCAAAATATATTGCTCTTTTATAAAATTTACATAAAAAATAATGCAATTGAGAATAATTGAATAATGGGCCATAGCATATTAGCATCT
The DNA here is from genome assembly GCA_030686995.1 of Artemisia argyi. Taxonomy (NCBI): domain Eukaryota; kingdom Viridiplantae; phylum Streptophyta; class Magnoliopsida; order Asterales; family Asteraceae; genus Artemisia; species Artemisia argyi. The sequence continues at coordinate 317,325,180 of CM060708.1, read as the reverse complement.
AAGCCCGTATGCAAGTATTGCATACGAGCTGTGCTTAGATAGCAAACCTATGAATATATTATTGCATCTAAAGCACTAGAAACCATCGCATAGTGGCGTCATCTTTGGCGACTTATTGCTTCTGGTGAGTTATTTGATTATTTGTTAACATTTCTTTAAGTTAAGATGTTATCTTGCTTGCTTAATCTATATGATGATAATAATTCCTTCGCTCTATATCTTGATTAATTATTATGCTTAGAGAAATTGATAAATATTTTTAGTCTTAATATTTGTAAAATTCTCATATTTTTCCTAACTGTACCATGTCTAAAAAATTGTGTTTATAGCCCTTGTTTAGTTATTCTATCAATACGTGAAGTTCAAAAAAGGTTTTGCACCCGGTCTCTTTCAATCATGGTTCCGCCGCAGCTAACGGCTATGTTTAAGATTGTCATCATCAAGTTGTTAAGATTGTTATGCGTAGGTACAACATTATAATGCAATAATATCAAAGAAAAACTAATAAGCTCTACATACAATAGTAATACTTTTTAAACCCTATCGGCGATTTGTAAGTTTGTACAGTTGTACTTGATTTCAGTTTTGTTGCTTTATATTTTAGTATAGTTACTTTGACACTGTAAAACATAAGTGATAAGATTCACTCGAAGACATGGATGATAGCATTATAACATCTAATAGTTGCCGCTCGTTGAAGAAAAGAAAGGTAATTAGTTGTTGCATTGTATTCACCTATTGATAACATATTTGTTACTTATAATTTATGTGAGGGTTAATGTTACTATATTTTATATGAAAAATATTGTAGAATCAGACAAAGTCATGTTACTTATGTGAAGACTTGATTGCTGAGATCATTAAAAGATTGCCATTGAGATCCATCATTCAATTTAGATCTGTCTCCAAATCATGGTTTTCTCGTATTCCTAGTTATAATTTCAGAATGCTCGCTCTTCAATCTGCTAAAACTCCGCAAAAAGTCATTTTTAGACGCCGGGTTCGTTATAAAGAATATGGTTTTGATTATACATATACGTTAGATCCGGATGACCATTACATGGTTCTAAATAATTCACTTAACTTCCCGACTGAATTAGGATTCGAGATTTTTGGTTCATGTAATGGAATTATTTGTGTGACTGGAAAGAAAGAAGGGTCATGTTGTTTATGGAACCCTTTAATTAGACGCAGACTAAGCATTCCTAGTCATCCTTATGGGAGTGTAACATTTGGATTCGGTTTCGACCCAATAATAGATGATTACAAGGTCGTTTCTATACCCTTATCTAAACGCAAAAGAGTCGAAGAAAAAATATTTCTTTACACCATGAAGGCAAACTCTTGGAATGTGATAGCTTCCGTCTCTACAACAACTTTTTACAACAAGGTCAGGTCATCGGCGTTATTTTTCAAAGGAGCGTTACATTGGGTGGTCGATGACAAAATACTAACATTGAATCTGAGTACTCATGTGTTTGATATGATTCCGCTTGCTCGATATATGTGGAATTTTAGGGGTTTGATACAACTAGCAGTTATTGAAGGTTCTTTAGCTGTAATTTTCGGTGATGGTATCGGGATTTGGGTGAGGAAAGAGTATAATAATGTCGCATATTGGTTTAAGCTTCCCAAAAGTAGAGAATACTTTAAAAGCTATAATCCTGAGACAGGAGTGCATACAAGAATTGTGAGATGTCCCGGCTCTAGAATTATTGAAATGGATATGTGTGTGGAAAGTCTGGAATTGCTAGCGAATGAAGCCTGGTAGACAAGTATTGCATCATGTTAATTTAGCTTTACCAATTTTTTATGTTTTTTTTTCTTCACATAGATCCATGTTCTTAATTTGAAAACCGGGCTCTACAACTTGGAAAAAGAGCCCTTTTTTAATCATACTTTATTTGTTATTCGAATAGAGCCCCTTCCCTTTTGAGCTCGTATATAAAACTGGGGTTTATGAGCCTTTTCAACATGATGACGATTTTGTAGTATTGTCTAACCAATCTGGTTCCAGCCAGGTATTTGAAAAGGGAAAATTGTCCAGAAATACATCAAACTTGCCACCTTTTGTTTTTGTATACTATGAACTTTTTTTTTTCCTATTGTATACACGAACTTTCTTAATCTTTCTATTGTATACACGAACTTTCTTAATCTTCCTATTGTATACATGAATCTGACGTGGCATGGAGTTAATTACATAAATTTACATGAATCGTCCTTGTGGCTCAAAACAATTACACCATTCGTCCTTGAAACAATTACATAAAAGGTCCCTGTAGCTCAAGAGTTAAAATATTTGCATCGTTAGTCCGCATTGAGTTAAAATATTTGCATCGTTAGTCCTCACTGCCACCCACCACCACCGCCGCCCACCACCGCCGCCCACCAACGCCCACCGCCACCACCACCACCTCCACCCACCACCGCCACCACCACCACCACCTACCTCCACCTCCGCCACCCACCACCTACCAACACCCACAACCACCACCCACCACCGCCACCGCCACCACCACCCATCACCACCACCAACACCACCACCATCACCACCACCACCCACCGCTACCACCACCGCCACCACTACCCACCACCACCACCACCCACCTCCACCTCAGCCACCCACCACCCACACCCACTACCTACCGCTACCACCACCCACCACCACCTACCAACACCCACCGCCATCACCCACCACCGCCACCACCACCCATCACCACCACCAACACCACCATCACCACCCACCATCACCACCACCACCCACCGCTACCACCACTAACCCACCACCGCCACCACTACCCACCACCACCACCACCCACCTCCACCACCCATCACCACCACCAGCACCACCATTACCACCGCATCCACCCACCACCACCCACCGCTACCACCACCAACCCATCACCGCCACCACTACCCACCACCCACCTCCACCTCTGCCACCCACCACCCACACCCACCACCTACCAACACCCACCGCCACCACCCACCACCGTCTATGAATTAGTTACATGGCCTTCTATGAATTTTAATAAGTATAGTTATTTTATTTGTGTTATGTAATATTTGATACAAAATATATGAATTGATTGAGTTTTAAATGTATTTTCATTGGTAAAATTTTCATCAAATATTACATAACAAAAATGAAATAATTTAAGGTGAAAGTCGAAACAAAATGACTTTAAAAGTCAATAGTGGATGCGGTGGTGGGTGATGGGTGGTGGTGGTGGTGGTGGCGGTGGTGGGTGGTGGCGGTGGGTGTTGGTAGGTGGTGGTAGGTGGTGGGTGGGTGGTTGTGGTGGTGAGTAGTGGTGGCGGTGGTGGGTTGGTGGTGGTAGCGGTGGGTGGTGGTGGTGATGTTGGGTGGTGATGGTGGTGTTGGTGGTGGTGATGGGTGGTGGTGGCGGTGGCGGTGGTGGGTGGTGGTGGTGGTGGGTGTTGGTAAGTGGTGGGTGTGGGTGGTGGGTGGCGGAGGTGGAGGTGGGTGGTGGTGGTGGTGGTAGGTGGTGGTGGTAGGTGGTGGTGGCGGTGGTGGGTGGAGGTGGTGGTGGTGGCGGTGGTGGGTGGTGGATGTGGGTGTTGGTAGGTGGTGGGTGTGGGTAGTGGGTGGCGGAGGTGGAGGTGGGTGGTGGTGGTGGTGGCGGTGGTGGGTGGAGGTGGTGGTGGTGGCGGTGGTGGGTGGAGGTGGTGGTGGTGGCAGTGGGTGTTGGTGGGTGGCGGTGGTGGGCGACGGTGGTGGTGGTGGGTGGCGGTGGGTGGCAGTGAGGACTAACGATGCAAACATTTTAACTCAATGCGGACTAACGATGCAAATATTTTAACTCTTGAGCTACAGGGACCTTTTATGTAATTGTTTCAAGGACGAATGGTGTAATTGTTTTGAGCCACAGGGACGATTCATGTAAATTTATGTAATTAACTTCATGCCACGTCAGATTCATGTATACAATAGGAAGATTAAGAAAGTTCCTGTATACAATAGGAAGATTAAGAAAGTTCGTGTATACAATAGGAAAAAAAAAAGTTCATAGTATACAAAAGCAAAATGTGGCAAGTTTGATGTATTTCTGGACAATTTTCCCATTTGAAAACACTAATTACATCCATCCATCTATTTATTTAATTCGCTATACATCCAAACAACCTCAAGAGAAAAATGCACAAATAATCTCTTTAGTTTTGTATTCGTATTATATATAAAATATAGTTTTATGTAAATTCTAGTAAATTTAATTCTCTAGGTATGTTCATATCCCACATATAAAACTTATAAGCGACACTAAAGATGGTATGTCAAGTGACTTGAGATAACAAATAGCTTATGATGATGACTAATGGATGTTTGGCTAGGTTTATATAAAGTTCTAGTCACTTTTTGTATGATCAACATATCTGAACAAAGCAATGATTATCACTAAAACAAAATGGAGGACGGGCGACGAGACTTTCGACAGGGACACAATGTATTCGTAAAACGATTGATGTTGTGAGTGTCCGAAGCTCTAGACTTGCCAATCCTATAAAACAGACAAGCTACAAGTTTTAATTGGGTATGAATCTGCCAAGTTCTAGTTGTCAGTCTTCGGCAACGGGAAATTGGGTAGTTTAAATTTGTGTTAGGATTATAATACTTGATATGTTCTATTTGCTGCCATGGTTTACTTCTCGATATATATTATCATGTCGACTTATTTCTTGCAAAAAACAAGTTTTAATTTTGGAGATTTTAGGTATAGTATATTGTGACATAACTAATCATTAAAGTATGACATACAAACTATAATTATGAAATTTGATATTTTCCAAAACATATTTTGCTCTTTTATAAAACTAGTTAATTATAATACCCGCGCACACGCGGGTTTTTTTTTAAACAAATTTTTGAATCATATATTTTTATTTATTAAAAAACAAATAATTTAATCTTTGTATTGTTTGATTTATGATGTTTAATTATAGTTTTTTTTATTATTAAAGATAATTATTTAAAAATTTTAATCCTATTGTTAATTGCATCTTATCTATATTTTTTGTATTTATCTTCTACTTGTGTTATAGATAAATATAAAATGTTACCTAATAAGAAAATATATTTTTTTAAATAGTATTATTACTAAATAAGGTATGATTTAGTTTTTAGAAATGAAAAAGTCCCCACTTGTGGTTTTGTTTTATTATATAAACTAGTTATAATTCCCGTGCACGCACGGGGTTTTTTCTAAAATTTTGATTTATGTATTATTATCAATTAAAAAACAAACAACCTAACGTGTGATAAGTTGTTTTACTTCCAGAATTAAAATAGAGAATCTTATGTATATGTGTTTTTATACATTTTGTTATATTTATTTAATGACTTTGGATTGGAATCAAACTCATAAGATGAGTCAATTAAACACAAAATTATACTCAAATTTACTTCTATAATAGATAAAAGACTAATATAACTATAAAGTAAATTTAACAATATTAGCATTGTTGTGCTCGAAGAGGTGATATCCTAAATGAGCCCAACATTTCTTAACTATAAAACTTAAAGCTTAAATTAGATACGCCACACTCTATAGCATTTGCAAGATGAAACCATATGTAAATAACACTTTCTATTGGTACTCAAATTCTTATGAGTATCTTACTACAAGGTTGTCAGTAAACAACAAATGGTGCTTTTAAAGTGTGACAAAATATTTGAAAATCAACCTTCGAAAGTTGGATGGAAAACAAAAAAGTCAAAATTATTATGACAGTTATAAAACATTGATGAAGTGTATGATATTGTCAAGACACCATATAATAACTATGGCAATGAATTGATGATTATGAAAACCCCTTTAATGCTTAGTATGTAATAATCAGAGTGTTGAGAACCTCTTTCAAATTTCCAAAACTAATGTCTCCCAGATCCCTTTGATGTATACACATGGGTCGTGCATCATCATCTCCAAAACGGCATTGTATCCATCCAGGTTGAGTGTTTGATTAGGTAATTCAATGGGAATTTACTGGTCAACGTCTTCATCCTTTTGTATTTTTGTTCTTTGACTAACCTATAATAGCATATGACAATGTCGAAGCCTCGCTTTTGGAACGCAATTGTGTATTGCAAAGAAGAAATTACGAACATGTGTGACAAGTAACATATACAATTAAAAAAAGTGACAAAATATATTTCAAGCTACCTGAATGCTCTCGACCAAGTGATGCATCCTGGTACCCACCTCATTTTTTGTATCGTACTCATAACTTCAAGAATAGTGGTGGCTCCTTCCATTGGTACCGAATCTTTCAATCCAAAAAATAATGTTTTAGTTGTTCCTTGTACCATAAAGCTGCATTCCAGTGTTCACTCACTTGATTACAATCACCCAAGTGAAGATAAACAGAGGACACTCCTGTGTAGAGGTAAATCGAGCAAAAAAAAAGTTTAGCAAGAGTAATAAGAAATAATGTTAATAAAATGTACCATGGAGAAAAAAATATATGTAAAGATTCTAACTCACCTTGAGTCGTATCATGTGTTCGTTCATTGCCATCACATACGCAACTTAAGTTCCTTACCTCACTTTAACTCATACCTGCAATAATAAAAATACATTGAAAACTAATGGTACAATACAAATATCATATGAAAGTGAAATCAAATAACTTTTCTTTTAATCTTTATTACCAATTTTACTTACATGTTGGTCTTGGTTCTTGTTCATGTGGTTTTATTTTCTATTGATCTAAAAAAGACTCCCTTGCTTTTTAATTTCAATAGTGCCTCATTAGTGTTTCTCATACTTTGTAAGATAATGTGTTCATTTGACCCAATCATAGCATTTCATATGATGTTGTAGCATTATATAACGTACTTTCTTTTACATCATGTCTCTTAGATGTAACACCCGTATCCAAATTATCACTTGCTAATTGGTGCTGATTTTCTTTTGCCTTTTATATTTTGGTATAACAGTAACATACTAAGTTACTAACCATGGAACCAATTTTAAAATAAAGAATTATTATGCATATATGGGCTATATTATCAATGAGACATCAGACAGATTAGAAACTATCGTAATAAAATGTAAACAAAATAGATTACTACAAATTTACCTTTCACCACTAATATGTTCAGTACACAAGAAAAATGACAGCACCAAAACCAAAAAGTATACCTAGGCAAAATAAGAAAAATATTATGTTTAATTAGGCAACGTATTCTTAATGGGCTTATAATCCCTGCTTCCATAAGGTGTTCGGACATTTAAGTTATTATAGAGTATCTTATAATAACGCATAAGCTAATAAGTTGATTCAATAAGGTTACCCAAACACCCATTATGGCCCCTAATAAGCAATCCCAAACACACCATTCCCTTTAGAGTAGTTGGCATCCTATTTAAGTCGCAACTAAAAGTATGTTACCCAAAGTTATCAACCATAGATTTCAATAACACACCTCAATCTAGAACTCGTTTTGAAACGATTACGTTTTAGTCGAGATTGATAAAAAAACAATAACCATACCAAATACTCCTATATTCTTTAGCTATATATTAGCCTCTTCATCTAAATGTTTGTGTACATCACCAAACACATGTCTCCCCCTCCATATTGGCATCCTGCATTTTGCAAGTATAAGTCATTAAGGTTCTATGCATCCAAAAATAAGAATAGAACCGAGAAAAACAAACTTAGCAATTACATGGTGTCAACCTAGTTATGTTACTGCAGGGAAATGGGCCTTTAGCAAGTTGGAATGAGGTGAGTTAACATTAAAACTCATCTAAACCAAACGGGCCCTAAGCTTGAGTATTACATACATAGTATTTTGTATACAAAAAAAATAATAATAAATAAATAAAATAAAAATCACTGCAGAGACTAACATTTATATATTACCGTTGATCCTAAATAATCACATAATCACAAACACAATACTTACATCCTAACATCAAAAGTCATAATTATCAATTGCAAAACAAAAATCCAAACACCCGTTTCATTAGGTAGCAAATTAATGGGATAGTGATTTAAATTACCTTTGTTTTTTCAAATTTTAACCAATATATAAGCCATGAAAGATGAAAACGCGACTACGCGGCGGCTTCTTGGTCTTGGCCATTGGTTCCTGTATTTAACCAAACAAATATTTAGTATATATGGAGTATATTTTACGATGTTATTAGGCACTGTTAATCCATAAGGTTTTCGGACATTTAAGTTATTATAGAGTATCTTATAATAACGCATAAGCTAATAAGTTGCCTCAATAAGCTTACCCAAACACCCCTTATGGCCCCTAATAAGCAATCCCAAATACACCATTCCCTTTAGAGTAGTTGGCGTCCTATTTAAGTCATAACTAAAAGTATGTTACCCAAAGTTATCAACCATAGGTTTCAATAACACACCTCAATCTAGAACTCATTTTGAAACGATTACGTTTTAGTTGAGATTGATAAAAAACAGTAACCATACTGAATATATTCTTTAGATATTAGCTTCTTCATCTAAATGTTTGTGCAAATCACCAAACACATGTCTCCCCCTCATATTGGCATCCTGCATTTTGCAAGTATAAGCCGTTAAAGTTCTATGCCTCCAAAAATAAGAATAGAACTGAGAAAAAACAAACTTAGCAATTACATGATGTCAACCTAGTTATGTTTCTGCAGAGAAATGGGCCTTTAGCAAGTTGGAATGAGGTGAGTTAACATTAAAACCTATACCTATATATGCAAATTAAAACATATTTTCCTAATCGTTTGTAGTAATGAGTGCTACATCAAGGTGCATGCTTACATTTGCATAAGCATGGCCACGGTAAGCCATGCTTTCATTTTGATATTTATGACCCCGACCCCGATATACATTAATTTAATCTAATAATGATATCATTTATAAGTAACTTATCCTTACTAAAGCAGTCTTCCATACCTTATGAATGAAATATGACACTACATGGTAGAGACCGCATCTCTGAATGGTATAACATCCAGGCCCAGCAAGTAGTCCAATCTAATTTTTTCCAATTAAAACCTGCCCAATGTTTGTCAATTAGAAAGTATACATATTTAGTACAACAATGTGCACAATGGTTATTGAGTCTAACAAACAACATAAACCAGAAAGGGTAATGCAAAATAACACACGCATAGGTCAGTTAGACCGTTAATTATTTTCATTTAGACTCATCCAGCGTAATGTGTTTTAAACAATATGCCTGCACAGAAGAACAATCAGTGTAGTATAGCATATCAGCATCAATGTATCTTTCAAGAGGTAAATACATTGAAGCTCTTGTGGTCACCCATTTAAGAGATGAGGTAACGTATATCTAAAAAAAAAAAAAAAAAAAAAAAAAAAAAAAAAAAAAAAACTTTATCGTTTGAACTGACACATATAATGCTTTACATTGATTTCATATTTTGCTAACAGTTTGTGTAATCATATTTATTAACAAAGGTGAACAAAAAAGTCTCGATGAATTGTCACTTGTCATGGCTCGTTTTAACCCACATAAATAATTATCCATTTTAACCGATTGCCAACCACAACCGTTTTCACCACCTCTAATGATCAATCAAAAGCCAACACAAATCATTTGTTAGGGATTAACTAACTTTTTGTTAGCAGAGGAATTTAAATACAGAACAATAGAAGTATTAATAGCTATACAGATCACTTACCCTAACAATGTCTCATCTTTCGGTAGCATGCTCCTTAACGAATCCCCATCAAAATCTCGTGTCTTCCCAATTCAAAGTATATCAGAAAAACACTTCTTATATTGGACCACTTTTTGTCATTGTGAAGTGGAACACAAAACCTGCAAATTTCCAATGCAAGTATGTGAATGGGGCTATCAAATAATCAATCATTAAACATAAAGGTACATTCATCTTTCTTAGTGCTTATACCGTTATCATTTTAATTCTATATTTGTTTAAAAGTTTTTCGTGATCATGCATACTTTTGCAGCTTAATCATTTTTTTTGGATTCTATAACCATTATTACATGTTGTGTAATGAGATCAGCTTTACCTATGGTTCCAATAGTCACATCTAACACGTTTCCGCAAGTAATTCATAGCTAGTCTCTCAACAGAAGTAGACAACATCAAACATCATGAAAAAAAATCAGTAAGATTTAAATGTGACCCTGCGTTTTCTATTCACTGTAGAGCTCGAAATTGAGATATAAAAATGGAAAAAGGCAGTGAACAATTTTCATAACGAGCCTTCTTAGTACTGGATGACATGGGAGAAAGAAAAACTCTTAATTTCTTTTTCTTATAAACATAATATTTGGTGCGTCAAACATGATTACATAAAACATATTATTTCAATTATTTAATAACTATTTTTACATAAAATGGCATCATCAACCACACCAACATTTTAGTACTACATAAAATGGCTTCATCACGCATTTATATCAAGCACGATTTTCATAAGGGTGGGGGTTTCAACCATCGTAAATATAGTTATTCTAATTTCTAAAGAGAATCCCAAACAGCCCGTATAAGCAATTTAATACTCAATTTCAATAAGCCTCTTTTAAGATTTTCAATGTGCAATCCAAACAACCTTTAAAAGTACTTACTCTGATAAGCAATCCCATTCCTGACACTATTAGTGGTTTCAATAAGCAATCTCAAATATAATCTAATAAACAATCCTTGAAAGCAATATCAATAAGCAATCCCAAATAACCCTTAAAAGTGTTCATTCATTCTAATAACTAATCGACAACAGCCCTTATAAGTAGATACCATTGCTACAATTCAACGGCATATAAAATTTATTAACGGCATGCAGGGACGGAGCTTCTCAAGGGCAGGGTGGCACGCTTATTTTTTATAAAAAAAAATAACATAGAACAATTTACATGATTGCCCTCACTAATAATAAAACGAATTGTACCTTTAATATCTTTTAAGTGAGGTGTTTCATCAAAAAAAACTCATTGAGCAATGAGCACTTCATCAAACACCTGTTATCAAACACAAACTAACTAAACTTAAACATGATTTTGAGAGTAACTCAAAATTTAGTATTCAATTCTTATAAACATTCATAAATTATGCAAAAAAGTTACTTGTTGTCAAGAAACTGCCAAAATCATCTATCTAGGTATCACAACAACCTGTAAAGAAAACAAATAATAAAAAAAACATCCAAATCAATATATTTGATCCGTTTTTCCATAACTATATTTGTAAAACACTAAAACACCACAACAAAGTTGAGGCTTTTCATCTATATATCTGATCCGTTTTTTCAATACTGTAGGTCAATGTATCACCCTATCATAGAATAATTTCAACTTGTTACATGATCACAACGATGACCCATAGCATAATCACCCTGATCGAGCACAACCTCCATAGTAGCTCTTTTTAAATAGTATAAAATTTATTGTTTCCAAATACGACAATTTCTTTATGACCAATGTTTCATCTTTGAAAGCAATAATCACTGAAAACACAAACCGTTACACACCTTTATTATCAAACACGTAATAAGCACAAAATTTACAATATTATACAAAAAGCTTCATTGAAGCAATTCATAAAACAGTTGGTGACCATATACAAACACATCCGATCAGCCATATGACACTCAAATACGAACCTAATTAAGCATATGCAATAACATTTAGTAAACAGAACCCATAAAATTATTCAATTAATTGTTGTTTTCAATCGATTGTTTCAGTGTATTTTGGGTTGTGTGGTTGAATGAATGTTGGAAGGGCATATCAATTGATGTGCTAAAGAAACTTTTCAAAACAAAATCAATCAATTCATAATCAAATAAATTATCCCAAGAATAAGAAATCTGATAGAACACACAACATGAATTTAATAAAAAAAATCATATTATATATACTCGACTTGTTCAGTAAAAGCAAAACCAAACCACAATTAATCAAAAGTTCAATGTAATCGACCTCGTTTTGACCCATGGAAGACCTCGCACAAATCGGAATATAATCGGAAAAAACCCTAAATCAAAATCGGAGTATAATCAGAAAAACCCTGAATCAAAATCGGAATATAATCGCCTATTTTGCTAGATATTAGGGTTTTTTCTTGTTGTTTAGGATTTTTTCGATTGTTTGATGCTTTTGTGTTGTAAATTTTAATTCTAACCCCTTAATGTTTTGTAAAGTACTCCGCATGTTTTAAGTTTTGATTTTTTATACTTTTGACATAGATACTTTTTCACCCAATTTACTAAAACAAACGAATTCTAATTATTTTTTTGCTAAATCAAGAAATATTTAGTTTTTTTAATTAAAGATCTTTAAAATAAAGTAATAATAATAATTCAATTATTACTAAATAAGGTATGATTTGATTTTTTGAAATGAAAAAGTTCCCACTAGGGGTTTTATTTTATTAGGAAAAAGATAAATTTAAATAAAAAAATAATGCAAATGAGAATAATTGAATAATGGGCCATACCATATTAGCATCTAGGCCCGAATGCAAATATCGAGCTGTGCTTATATAGCAAACCTATAAATATATTATTGCATCTAAAGCACTAGAAACCATCGCATAGTGGCGTCATCTTTGGCGACTTATTGCTTCTGGTGAGTTATTTGATTATTTGTTAACATCTCTTCAAGTTAAGATATATTATCTTGCTTGCTTAATCTATATGATGATAATAATTCCTTCGCTTTATATCTTGATTTACTAGTATGTTTAGAGAAATTGATAAATATATCTCTTACGGCTAGTGGCCGAACTAGGGGTCTCGGAACTCGATAGAATTCTGTTTTGTGTAGTGATAATATTTGAAAATTTCTCCTCTTTTTTTCTAACTGTACCATGTTTAAAAAATTGTGTTTATAGCCCTTGTTCAGTTATTCTATTAATACGTGAAGTTCAAAAAAGGTTTTGCACCCGGTCTCTTTCAATCATGGCTTCGCCGCTGCTAACGGCTATGTTTAAGATTGTTACCATCAAGTTGTTAAGATTGTTATGTGATAATGCCATAATATCAAAGAAAAGCTAATAAGCTTTACATACAATAGTAAGAGTTTTTAAACCCTATTGGAGATTTGTATGTTTGTTCTTGATTTCGATTTTGTTGCTTACTTCTAAGTTTGAATATTTGTCTTTTTGTATAGTTTACTTAATTTGGCACTGTAAAACACAAGTGGTAAGATTCGCTCTCGAAGACATGGATGATAACATTATAACATCTAACAGTTGCCGCTCGTTGAAGGAAAGAAAGGTAATTAGTTGTTGCATTGTATTCACCTATTGATAATTCAATACATATTTGTTACTTTTAATTTATGTGAGGGTTAATGTTACTATATTTTCTATGAAAATATTGTAGAATCAGACAAAGTCATGTTACTTATGTGAAGACTTGATTGCTGAGATCATTAAAAGATTGCCATTGAGATCCATCATTCGATTTAGATCTGTCTCCAAATCATGGTTTTCTCGTATTCCTAGTTATAATTTCAGAATGCTCGCTCTTCAATCTGCTAAAACTCCGCAGACAGTCATTTTTAGACGTTGCATTCGTCATATTGAATATGGTTTTGGAGTTACATATACGTTAGATCCGGGTGACCATTATGGTTTAAATTCAGTTAACTTCCCGAGTAAAGGATTTGAGATGGTTGGATCATGTAATGGAATTATTTGTGTGACTGAAACAAAGAAGGGAAACAGGTTTCATGTAGTTTGTGGAACCCTTTAATACGCAAACTAAGCATTCCTAGTCATCCTTATGGCAGTGTAACATTTGGATTCGGTTTCGACCCAATCATAGATGATTACAAGGTCGTTTCTATACCTTTATCTAAATGCGAAGGAGTCGAAGAAAAAATATTTCTTTACACCATGAAGGCAAACTCTTGGAATGTGATAGCTTCCTTCCCTACGACATTTTCTTACAGCAAGGTCATGTCACCTGCGTTATTTGTCAATGGAGCATTACATTGGGTGGTCGATAACAAAGTACTAACATTGAATCTGAGTAGTCATCATGTGTTTACTATGAATCCGTTTCCCCAACAATATATGTGGAAATTGTGGGGTGAGATACAACTAGCAGTTATTAAAGGTTTTTTAGCTGTAATTTTGGTTAATAATAATGGTGTTGGGATTTGGGTGAGGAAAGAGTATAATAATGATGCATCTTGGTCTGAGCTTCCCATAGCAAATGAATACTTTGAAAGCTATAATCCTGAGACAGGAGTGCGTACGAGCCTTGTGAGAGGTCATGGCTCTGGAATTATTGAAATGGATATGTGTGTGGAAAGTCTGGAATTGCTAGCGAATGAAGCATGGTGGACAAGGATACTACTAGTGATGGGGGATCAAACCACATTTTTCACTTGTTACAGAAATATTAATTTAGCTTTACCGATCTTGTTTTCTATGAATAATACTTGATGATTGTGTTAGATTATGGACATTATTTTAGTAGTCGTAATGTTGTATGTTAGGATCGAACTCGAGATCGTGGGATTGCACACAATACGTATGAAGAGTAAAAGAATAATTATTTATAAATGTTATATATAATTATTAATAAACACAAAACTAGTAACGACCGTTAGTATTTAACGGAGAATGACTAACGACTGTTAGACGAAGATTAGGAAAGTAATACTTGTGATTAATTGGAAACAAAAGAAGGTTCCGGAATCCCTTGGGGATTGCCCAACCGATCGGCCATAAGGAGGTTTTCCACCTCCTCTTTGCCTTGTGCTCCAAGTAAACTCAAGTATATAAACACCTCATGGGATATTGTTTTCTCATAACTTGTACACACACATCTTGGTGTTTTTCTTCTCCTCTTCTTGTCCTAAATCGATCCATCAAACAATCCCATAAGGGATTCGATTTTCATATAGCTAAAAAGTTTTGTGTTTAATTTACTTGCATAAACTTTTACTTGAATTAATTAGTACGTGTGTACAAGAACGCGATTCAAACATACGTTTGTTTGATTCTTGGATTGAATTACAAAAGAGGTAAGGGGTAATTCTTATAATCCACATAAACCCTAATTAAGATTCTTAATTTGAAGATTGCATTTGATTATTGTTCGGGCTAGAATCACAAAGGTATGTTTACTTTTATATTTGATTAATTAATTACATATTATATGATCTTGTTATAACGCTTCCGCATATGCTCTCTTGAGGTGTTTGATTTATTTTATATGATTGTTATGATATTATAATTCCAACAGTGGCATCTAGAGCCGTTATAATGTGTAATTAATTATCGAAACGCATAAAAATTGAATCTTGATTCGTTTAATTACATGTTTTTTAGGGTTTTCATATTGCTAACCCTAATTTTTTTATTTAGGTCGATTGACCTTATTAGATATTTAGGGTTTTGGTTTTGATTTTAATATGATCAGAAACCCTAGGATGTCATGTAATTGGTTATGCGTTTTAGTAAACGATCTTGGTGCAATATGTTAATTGTTAAGCATAATCCATGAAAAGTGCATGTTTGCATGGATTTTATTTTGTGAAAATTTAAATGGTTTAAATTGGATATATGAATTAATTGTTAAGTTATATCGAAACATGTAAATTTATTAATAGATGTCGAATTGGGGAAGACTCCAATATTAAGTAATCAATTATGTGCTATGTGGTGTTTGTTTAGTTTTGGCTTACGCAATCGATTTATCGATGTATGTGGCTCTTTTTTCCATTGAAGAAGAAATCCTTAATTGAATAAATGCATTATACACCTAGACTTGATTATTAATAAGACTATATAGTGGATGATAATAGGGCTTATGCAAAAGTACGATATAGTGGATGATGATAGCCATGTAAGTCAAAGATTAACTACAAGAGTATGATCAGTTTAATTTTTTGCTTTAATTTGTGTTTTGTTGTGTTAATTAGATTATAAGATGAATGTGTGTTTTTATGATAACAAAGTCATCATTGAGAGGAGACTAATTAAAGACTTAAGCAGCTTAATTTGACTTGGTCTCCCACTCCTAAAAGATTTTTTTCTTGGATTTTACAGGCAACTTTCACTAACATATTCTTGAGAAAATAACAAAAAAGCATCTTGAGGTGAGTCATCGTATGCCCCACTTTGTGGAAAAAATAGTCACAAAGCAAACACCTTGTTTTACAACTAATTACCTAAAGGTTAAAGCATGTACGACTCATTGTTTAATGTTTATCATATGAGAAACAGTAGAACGAAATTCATATTTTTTTAAGTATTACGAGTACGAATTATAAGAAAATTATTTACTTCAATGGCTCGAGATCATCTTTTTCTACTCATTTCTACACCTACGAATTGAAACCTCTCAGTTCCCGTATAGCTTAATAGCTATGTCGCATTACATAATTCCATAATGAGGGAGTCATTAGAGTGAAGATTTTTCAATGTATATTTTAAGCTATACATGTTTCATCAGTAAACTTAAGATGTTTAGGGATTTTCGGTATTCAACATTGTATTTAGTGGTGTGAATCGGGTGCGGGTTATTTATCTGGGTTGAGGAGTTGACATGTATAAGTGTAAAACACATACTATACACAATCCAACGTTACCCGTTTATTAAATAAGTTAGGCGGGTTGACTTGTTTTCTGCCCAAACTCGTACTGTATTTCTCTAACCCATACTGTTTTGGTGTCGATTTCGTGTTCCAGACTTTATCAGTACACAAGAAAAAGACAATAAAAACATTATCATTATCATTATTATTTCCACTCATTTTGTACCTCCTAAAAACAATAATACTCCATCATCTGCCCACACCAACCCATCCATTTTGCTATCCCTAGTAACGAACCCTTATTCTTTTTTGGGTGAATTTGAGTATGTGTGATTGGTTAGAAAAAGCAGAGCTCGGTGTAGCCTTTGGCGTATGGCAAGAGTTCCTCTACTTCAATCCTAGAGCTAGAGCAGCTCATGGTTCTTCTGAAACGGCTATGGACTAACTCAACCTCAGCCCAGAATAAGCTGTATACGGGTCTATGATCTGAAAACCTAGATTCACCATGTACATATGATAATTGATGCAGACCTCTCCCATACCACAAGATTCGATCACACCTGAAAATGAAAAATATATTGATATTAGTAAGAGTAGCTTCTCACCACAATCATTTTATGTTATATAAACTATAAATAACACTTTCTTCAAATATTTACCATGCTGGCGTTCTCCTTTTATCCTTATGGTGCAAATTATCTCCAGTGTATCTATCTGAATTAGTCAAGTATTTGTAAGTTGGTGGAAAATATATCTTCCCTTCATTCCATCCTTTGAAAACACAGCCCCTTCTTTGCTCAATTCATAACTGCAAGAATTAAAACAATTCAGTTTCAATATGTTGCTTAGCAACAAAATGGAGGTGTCAAAATGGGCGGGCTGGGTATCGGGTAAAAAATTGGTTAACTTTTTAGTATGGCTCACGCACACAAACACTTCCTTCAGCTTATTTGTATATAGTATATACCTTTTTATAAATATTTAAATGAGAGAATTGCAAAAATCGTCCCTAAAGTTTGGCCAAATTGCACGTTTCGTCCCTGAAGTTTGGAAAGTGCAAGGATCGTCCCTGTGGGAAACTTTTGGGGCAAAAATCGTCCTTGGCCTACTTCAAATGACTAAAATACCCCTGCCAAACTTTAGGGACGATTTTTGCAATTCTCTCTTTTTCAGATTCTTACTCAAATGGTCCCTGTGCTTCGCTGGGCATTACAAATTTAGTCCTAACATTTTTTTTTTAATTTATTTATTTAACTATTAATATTAGTATTATCTTTTTTATACGATTTCGTCCGTTTTTGTCCGTTTTCTTTCGTTTTTGTCCGTTTTTCTTACGTTTTTCTCACGTTTTTTTCGTTTTCATACGTTTTTGTCCGTTTTTCTTACGTTTTTGTCCGTTTTTCTCACGTTTTTTTCGTTTTCATACGTTTTTTTTTCTTTTTTGTCCGTTTTTCTCACATTTTTTTCGTTTTCATACGTTTTTGTCCGTTTTTCTTACGTTTTTTCCGCTTTCATACGTTTTTCTTCGTTTTTCTTACGTTTTTGTCTGTTTTTCTCACGTTTTTTCCGTTTTCATACGTTTTTATTCGTTTTTCTTACGTTTTTGTCCGTTTTTCTCACGTTTTTTTCGTTTTCATACGTTTTTGTCCGTTTTTCTTACGTTTTTTCCGCTTTCATACGTTTTTGTTCGTTTTTCTTACGTTTTTGTCTGTTTTTCTCACGTTTTTTTCGGTTTTCATACGTTTTTGTTCGTTTTTCTTACGTTTTTGTCCGTTCTTGTTACATTTTTTTTTCGTTTTCATACATTTTTGTCCGTTTTTGTCCATTTTTCTTACGTTTTTTCCGTTTTCATACGTTTTTGTCCGTTCTTTTTACGTTTTTTTCCGTTTTGGATGAAGTCTAAAGGTTTTTTTTCGAGTTTTTAGAAAAAATTTAAAAAAAGTCTAAAAAATATACTTTTTAAAAAAATCGAATAAATATTTTTTAGAAAAAATATTTTAAAAAAATATTTTTTTAGAAAAATTTTGGAATTATTTAAATTTTTTTCGAAAACATGTCTTTTGAAATTTTAAAATTCAAAAACATTTTTTCAAATTTTTTTTCGGAAACCTTTTTTTATTTTATTTTTCTAAACTTTTTTTTTTGAAATTTTTTTTTGGAAATTTTTTGTTGGTGATGGACAGTGTAAACACGGACGAAAAAGTGGAAAAATGGAAGAAAAACGTATGAAAACGGAAAAAAACGTAAGAAGAACTGATAAAAACGTATGAAAACGAAAAAAACGTTAGAAAAACGTACAAAAACGTAAGAAAAACGAACAAAAACGTATGAAAGCGGAAAAAAACGTAAGAAAAACAGACAAAAACGTATGAAAACGAAAAAAAGTGAGAAAAACGGAAAAAAACGTAAGAAAAACGGAAAAAAAACGTATGAAAACGAAAAAAAACGTAGGAAAAACGGACAAAAACGTAAGAAAAACGTATGAAAACGAAAAAAACGTGAGAAAAACGGACAAAAACGTAAGAAAAACGAACAAAAACGTATGAAAACGGAAAAAAACGTGAGAAAAACAGACAAAAACGTAAGAAAAACGAACAAAAACATATGAAAGCGGAAAAAACGTAAGAAAAACGGACAAAAACGTATGAAAACGAAAAAAACGTGAGAAAAACGGACAAAAACGAACAAAAACATATGAAAACGAAAAAAACGTGAGAAAAACGAACAAAAACGTAAGAAAAGCGGACAAAAACGTATGAAAACGAAAAAAACGTGAGAAAAACGGACAAAAACGTAAGAAAAACGGACAAAAACGAAAGAAAAAAGGACAAAAACGGACGAAATCGTATAAAAAAAATGATACTAATATTAATAGTTAAATAAATAAATTTAAAAAAAAAATTAGGACTAAATTTGTAATGCCCAGCGAAGCACAGGGACCATTTGAGTAAGAATCTGAAAAAGAGAGAATTGCAAAAATCGTCCCTAAAGTTTGGCAGGGGTATTTTAGTCATTTGAAGTAGACCAATGACGATTTTTGCCCCAAAAGTTTCCCACAGGGATGATCCTTGCACTTTCCAAACTTCAGGGACAAAACGTGCAATTTGGCCAAACTTTAGGGACGATTTTTGCAATTCTCTCTATTTAAATATAGAGCGAAAAGAAACTATAAAGTAAAAAGTAAAGTAACTCCCAATACCGTCTTTCACGGGTTATGGGTCCCAATACCTTCTTCCACGGTGTATGGGGGAGGTTGAGACGTAGACAACCTTACCCCTACCTAAGGTAGAGAGGCTGCTTCCGGTTCTACCAAAGGTAGAAAAGGACATCCGGCCTTGCAAGGGGTGAGGATCGAACCCTTGACCTCTGTCTCCAGAGGCAAGGGTGTTAACCACTTGATCCAACCTTGCTCTTAGCGAAAAGAAACTATATCATATCATTCTACACTAAAGTGCTAAAGATTAAGTGAGAAAAAGCATATACCATACCTGATCGTTTTCCAACAATGCTCTCCAATTTTGCATCTTCACTAATGCCTTTGCTGACCGGTAAGAGAGAGCTATTCGGTAATTTAGATCCCCGAGCCATATAATTCGACTGGACCAATAAACAGATTATCAGAATCTTAACAACTACTTGTTATAAGATTCTTATATTTATCACTTAAATTAACTTAACAGAATTTAAGAACTCAATTTCAGAAAGAAATTATATGAATATCCCGATGAGAACAGGAAGCTAACTTATGGTGTAGAAGTAGTTGTCTTACTCGTGCTCAAGTATCGTTTGTGGGGATTTATCATCTTTCACGCCTTGAACACGTGGAAACCTTGTTTTCTTAACAATTTCCATAAAATCAGAATTCCTTCTTAGTTCATCGCCTTCCCTCTGCCCGGAAATCAAATGAGTACACACAAAGTAAAAGCTTGTTTGATGCAACAACATTAAATCACATTAAATCAGAACATAGAGGGTGTTTAGGATTGCACTTTTTCGCTTAACTGATTATTTTTAAGCACATAAAATGCTTGGGACATGCTTATTTGAAATAAAACTTATTAATGTACTTTTTTTTTTTTACCATCAAGTCAAATCTAAAACCCATTATAAGGGGATGTTTGTTTAAGCTTATTTCTCCGGCTTATGGGCTTATAGAACTTTTGAAAAGCTAATAAGCTCAAATTCTTGGGCTTTAGAGCTTACCGACTTGAGCTTATGAACTTAATAAGCATAAGCTCATAAGCCAGAGAATTTGAGCTAATTAGCTTTTCAAAAAGCTTAGTAAGCTCATAAGCCGGAAAAATAAGTTTAAACAAACACCATCTTAGAAAAAGATTAAACTGAAAATTTAAAAATGGTCTCAATTGCATTTATATATCCCAAAGTACGGCTTATGAGTTTGTGTAAAATTAGAAAAGCTCATATTTTTGGGCTTGTAACTTATAAGATTATCAAGTTGAGCTTGCAAACTTAAAAAAAGAAATAAGCTCATAAACCAAAAAAAATGTGTTTATGAGTTTTTCATATTTTAGTTAAAGCTCATAAGCCCACTAAATAAGCTAACAGAACCCCCTCTTTAAGCAGCTTATGAGTTCTTATCTATAAACATAAAGTGATAAACTTGATTAACAAAAATAAATTAAAATGAAAAGAATTAGCATAAACATAAGACCTCGTTAACTTTCTGCTGCTGTCTTCTTCTTATGTCTTGTCTAACGTTGAACCTTCTATTATCCATTTCAATTAATAATATCAATACTTTAACCTGCAAGTAAATTAGTAACAAATCAATTAGATAAAAGAAAATGGTAAATTAATACTAAATCAAACGATGATAACTAGGAGCTTAAAAGGGTTTTGTTTGATTAAAAAGTAAAACCTTTTTTCGTTTAATCTGATTGAAGAAAAAGATGGAGACTTGAACTCTTGAAAAAACAAGTATTATCGATCTGATTGAACTTGTATTTGTTTAAATCTTTTAATCACTTTGATTGATTTGGGTTTTTGATGGGGGGTTATTGGGTTAATGTTGGTCTGGCCGATTAAGGTCCATCATATAATATTTTTTTTAATGCGTTTATTTTTTCAAGTATTTTTGAAAGCATATAATAAAAAGTTGGGACATTAACGAATGCATAATCAGATGTATGAGAACGTAAATGGACACGCGAGACGGTTGTTTATGTTAGTTCTGATAATTAGACAAACGTTAAATCTTCTTCATGTCCATTCATTTAATAAACAAAAGAACTTTTTTTCACGACAGGTAGTGAAATATTCGATAAACGTATTGTTCGTTAACTACTGTAATTTTACTCTAATGCTAAAAAATGATTTATGATTTTGACATACACTTTAAAGTTTGGCTTGTTATAGAACTTGAACTCCTTTTTCAAAGCTCGATAAAAGTTTGACTCGAACAAGTCGGGGATTAAGTTTCTAAAAAAAAGTCGACTCGTTTGCTAAACCTACCTATAGAATTTACTAAATCTATCAAAGAAAAAAAAACGTAATATATAACTAGAAATTAAACTTATTTGCATTAAAAAATATGTTAACATAAAAAGAATTAGCATAAACAAATGACCTCGTTAACAAAAAAAAAATGATAACAAAAGAATTAGCGTACTATCAATACTTTAACCTGCAAGTAATTAGTAACAAATTAATTATACTCAATAACTTTGCTGTAAACTAAATAATTAGATAAAAAGCAAAACCTTTTTTTCTATCTGATTGAAAGAAAAAGATGGAGACTTCAACTCTGGAAGAAAGAAGTTATTATTATAAGGTTGATCTGATTGAACTTATATTACTATATATATAACTAGTTTGGTACCCGCGCGCAGCTGCGGGAATGTTGTGTTTAATCTAAACTCGAAACGAAACAGTCGCAATTTTTTTTGAAGGACTAACTATGCAAAAGATCGATAACCGCGAGTACTATTTTTATAAATAATTTCTGGAAATAGTATAGTTTTTTACATAAAAGCCCCTAAAGTTATCGGAATTTTACAAAGTTAGTCCTTAGGGACTAACTGTGTAATTTATCGCTAATGCAGGGACTGTTTTTTAAATTTGGTAAGGAAGTCTGTACTGTAGATAACACTATGTCCCTGAAATTATTGGGTCGTTGCAAATTTAATCCATAACTGTTAGATAACGACCGTTAAAGACAAACTTTGCAATTGATTTATAACGTCAGGGGCTAAAAGTGTCAAAAAAGCATGTTTACTGTAGAAACAACTGTAGCAGCTACAGTGTTTGCCTGAGTCTTTTAGACTATTTCGCTAAAAATGTCAAACCTGCTTCGGATAGTTCGGGATAAAAAAAAATATTTTGACGTAAAACAACCGCATCAAATAACTCCGCAAAACCTGCTTCGATGACTGATCACGTTGCCTGAGTCTTTTAGACTATTTCGCTAAAAATGTCAAACCGTGCACCCTAAACAATCTATAAAAAAACTGACACGCATTTACGTGCATGACCAACGCCCCGCCGCAACGCGGCGGGTCAAAGCCATCCTCGTTTGTTTAATCTTTTAATCACTTTGACTGATTTGGGTTTTTGATGTGGGTTATTTGGTTAATATTGGTCTAGCCCATTAAGGCTCAACATATAATATTTTCTTTAATGTGTTTATTTTTTCAAGTATTTTTGAAAGCATATACCTAATAAAAAGTTGGGACATTGAACATAAGTAAACAAATGAAGGTAACCGAATATTAACGAACACATAATCAGATGTTTGAGAACGTAATGAGACTATTTTTTATCTTAGTTTTTATAATTAGACAAATGTTTAAGCTTCTTCATGTCCATTCATTGAAAAAAAAAATAATAATAATAATAATAATAATAATAAATTCTTGATAGTTAGTGAAATACGTGTAGTTCATCAACAACCGTAATTTTGCTCTAATGGTATCATTTATCTATGACAGGAAGTGTGACTTTTTATCTGTATGACTTTACTTCTGTATTTTTTTTACGGTTTAGTTATTCATAATCTTTTTCAAAATCAAGCAAAAAATCATGTTAATATGAAAAAAAGTTAAAGGAAGCAAGAATACAAAACCTATACAAGAAATAAAGTCTATAAAGTAAATCTTGAAACTTGGAAAGGAAATTTTTCTTAAGAAATAAAGTATCTTTAAAAATAAACAAAACACAAAGAATTGACCATGCCACTACAGCTGAAAACAAAAGATATAACCACCAAACGCACGCCGACAAACCCACCAGAACCATCAACCAAAACCACAAATCGACCGAAGCCATCAGCCGACAACAATATCAGTGGTGGTGCCAATTTCGAAAGATAGTAGCGCCAGAGGGTCGGTAATAGCGGGTTTTTGTTTAGGTTAGGGTGTCTGAATCTTGTTTTTAGGCTCGGAGTATCATGGCTTAGTTTCAGGAAGGGATTGTGGCCATAGACGTACACGGTCAAAGCTCTTTTTGAATCTCGTTTCAGAATAGTATAATCTTTTGAAATCGTTGTCAACAGGAAAAAAATGATACCTGTGTAAGGAGTAATTTCCTGATTTCCATTCAAAAGTAGACAGATCTCCACCAATGATATATTTCCACGACTTATAATAACTCAAAGGATCCACGCTCTCTTTGTCTCTATCACTGTACACCGGACTGATTCCACACTCAATTACCTTTGTACAATCACTTTCTCTCATGGCAACACTAACTTGATCACCTGCTTCAAGCTCATTGTTCCCTGTTGGAATTATAATGACAAAAACAATAGTTGAAGTTTCTGTGTTTTGGGCTGCAAGTCGACTCACTACAAAAGAATCAGAAGACAGTTAGATAGTTAAAGTTTAGTTAGAAATTGTAAATTAGAATATGCAATTCGTATGTATTAGTGTATGGGTCAAGTTAGAAGTTGTTTATGGGTCGAATTGGGTTAAACCAACCCAGCCCATATGATGACAGTTAGGTTAGATATAAGGAACGGTTTCATCACAACCATCACAACGTTTGATGAACCATTGTATCGTTTAGGAAGCAACGCTTCATGTAGTATATATAGGGATAGGTTTCGTTTGTAACATTTAACCTTTTCAAGCAATAATATATCGTTATTTAGTAAATCAACTTTGTTACTGTTTTTTATACGTTTTATTCATTATATACCAAACACCCCAAAACCAAAACCTGGGCAACATTGGCATCAGAGCAGGTTGAAGAATCGTTGCAGATTGCATCAAAAAAAATCAGTGAGTGATCGGGGAAGGAAATCGTTTGAAGAGGCTGATTGTTTGAAGAGGCTGATTGTTTGTGATAAACAACCACTAGAAACTTGTTACAGATTGGATCGAAGAAGAAAAAAGGCAAGAATTGATTAATACGTGGTTAGTACGGGGATCAAAGTCAGAAATTCACGGAGTGGGTTCGCAAAATTCCAGGTTTCACGTTCTTATTTAAACTGGAATTTATTTTTAGATTTTATACCTATACAAGAGGTTGGGTTTAAATTTGGTTGATTCCGCGTTAGAAAATTAGAAAGAAAAATCGTAGTTTGGTTTTAGAAGAAACCAAAAGTGAAGATCATTCGGAAAGAGAATATGTCAGATAAAGAGATAGTAATACATAAGGAAGTTGGTTCTTCCCAATTTCAATGTCCTATGTTAAAGTCCACAAACTATACTGTGTGGGCAATTCATATGAAAACCATACTTAGGGCAAACGGATTGTGGGAAATGATAGAACCTAAAGGAAATACAGAACCAGATGAAAAGAAGGATATGACGGCGACTGCGCATCTGTTTCAAGCACTTCCTGAAGATATGATTTTACAAGTTGCAAGTTGCAAAAATTCAAAGGAAATTTGGGATGCACTGAAGACAAGGCATGTTGGTGTAGATAGAGTGCAGAAGGCACGTCTTCAAACACTCAAGACGGAATTTGAGTTGTTAAAAATGAAGGAGGAAGACACTATCGATTCATTCGCTGCAAGGTTAAACGGTATTGTCACTAGGGCAAGTGGTCTTGGATCAACGTTTGATCAACCGACTTTAGTACGGAAACTTTTAAGTTCTGTACCTAGAAGGTTCGTTCAAATTGTTGCAACCATTGAACAATTCGCTGATTTGGAAACGATAACTCTAGATGAGACAATTGGGAGATTAAAAGCCTATGAGGAAAGAACCAATCTAATGGATGAAGGCCTAGTGAACGATCAAGAAAAACTATTGTTGACACGACACAACAATCAAGGAAGGCGTTTTGGAAAACGTGGACAAGAGTTTTCGAAAGGACCAGGCAGAGGGAGATATAAAAGTGAAGGACACACCTCAAATGAGTCGGAAGGAGACAACAACAAACCGCGAAGGTATGATGATAAGTCGCAAATTAATTGCTACAAGTGTGGAAAACTTGGGCACTATGCTTATGAATGTTCAAGCAAGAAAAAGAAGGAAGATGCGGCACTACTAATAGAGAATGATGATGATGAACCGGCACTTCTGATGTGCCTTATTGATGAAAATTAGAAAGACAATGCAAAGACCGTGTGATGCGGGAAATAACCTGTGAAAGGTGAATTCAATCTGTGAAGGATTAAAATTCTGTGAAAGAATTAAAGGTTATGTGAAATAACCAAGTTTGCCGTGAAGGATAGTTCGTGAAAAACAAGATCAGTGACTGAAGATGGTATGAAGCCAAGTTGTGTAAAGCAAATTCGTGTGAAGCAAGTTTGTCAAGCAAAGTTCGTGTTACAAGTCGAGAAGATTTGGTTTAAAGAAAAGATTGCGTGAAGCATATCAACAAGAAAGATTGAACAAGGAGAGGCAAGTAACTATCTGTTTTGTCATTAGGGAGGAATATGTTGGAATTATAATGACAAAAACAATAGTTGAAGTTTCTGTGTTTTGGGCTGCAAGTCGACTCACTACAAAAGAATCAGAAGACAGTTAGATAGTTAAAGTTTAGTTAGAAATTGTAAATTAGAATATGCAATTCGTATGTATTAGTGTATGGGTCAAGTTAGAAGTTGTTTATGGGTCGAATTGGGTTAAACCAACCCAGCCCATATGATGACAGTTAGGTTAGATATAAGGAACGGTTTCATCACAACCATCACAACGTTTGATGAACCATTGTATCGTTTAGGAAGCAACGCTTCATGTAGTATATATAGGGATAGGTTTCGTTTGTAACATTTAACCTTTTCAAGCAATAATATATCGTTATTTAGTAAATCAACTTTGTTACTGTTTTTTATACGTTTTATTCATTATATACCAAACACCCCAAAACCAAAACCTGGGCAACATTCCCAAACATCCAATGGCTTAACCATACTGTTTCACCAGCATATCTGTTAGCACCCATATAACTACGATATTCCCAGGAACGATCTTTTGTTATATTCTTTACTTTTATTGTATTTGGAGCACACAAATAAAGAAGTGAATATGTATGCACAAAGCATATATTTATTCCTTGAATCCTTTTATTCGCTGAAGCTGATGGCATGGTAAATGATATTGATGACCCATTGCTTCTATGACCAAACCATTTTAGAACTTCTTTTCCCGGAAAATATGTACTGAATATTCCAAATTCGTATAACATCTGCAAATAGAAACCAATTTGCATGATGTTCTTGCATATTTGAAAACATAAAGAGATACGTAAAGAAAAAGACAGACTGAGATAATACCTTGACCGGAAGTTTCTTTGAGTGAAAATTTACCAAATAATTGAAACTCTCCACTTTATAATCTTTCACATAATGTATATCTGTCCACCCCAAACTACTTATTATCTCGTTATCAACTTGTGCTAAATCTTGGATTTTCAGAAGGCCTTCAATTTCAGTCATGGACACTGAATTCTTACAACAGATAAGTGGTGGTGGTGACATCTCTTGATAGAATGTAACTTTCTCAAGTAATTCACAGTCATCAACATACAAATGTTTGATTGTACTTGAAGGGCATATAACTGACTTCAGCATAGAACATGCTCCAACACTGAGAACCTCAAGCCTTTTAAGGGTTTTAATACAATCAGGTATGGAATCAATTGGGTTACAGTCTAGATATAAGTTTTTCAACATTGACATGCTACTGAAGTCCACCGGAAAGGATTCACTAGATATATTATTGTCTGTTAGAGACAAGGTTACTAGTGAAGCTGGCAAAGAAAGTGAGTTCAGCTTTTCACTATTCGGTACTAATCTTGTGATGGAAGAGAAAAACGCCTGCAAATTTGTCCAAACGCCATCTTTGTTAGGCACATTCAGCAACTTCATACGCTTCCTCTCCTTAACAAATATGCCAGTTCCGCAACCGTCTAATGTTAGAACTTTAACATTTTTTACCTTTCTAATGATGATTGAAAGATTTTTGAGTTTACTGCAATAGCTCAAATTTAAAACAACAAGGCTACCACATTCGCCAATTGATTCACACACATGAGTCAAACTTTCACATCTTGTAAGTATCAACCTCTCAAGTGAAGGTAGCTCCTTAAAGCCACCAACTGTAACAAGCTTGCTATAACTCAGATTTAGATACTTCAATGACCCAAGTAACTGTTGCACGGAGATTAATTAGTATATCAAGATAAACAATTACAACGTTGTTATATATTAGACAAGTAATATGCTTGAATTTAATACCTTTGGCTTCCTCCAAAGCTGTTTCAGATTGCTGAATGACATGTCAAGAGCAACCAAATGCTCCATTGGCAAGTCGGAGGGTATATATTCCGATTGGAACCCATGCATACACAACCCTCTTAAACCTTTTGGAAAATTCTTCAACGGTCCATTGAGTTTAACGTGATTAAGTTGGAGTAAAATTAGCTTTTCCATTCTATTTAATGCATTTGTACTCAATTCGATTTTTCTGCTACAAGAAGATGAGAACTCCAGATGCTTACTGAATGATGGACCAACTCCAAAATTCATGTTTAGATCAATATCTTCGAATTCATAGTCTATCGCACTACTTGATCCACACAACGACGACTCTTTTTTCAACATTTTCATGTCAAAGAAAAGACCATGAATTCTTTTTGTACCCTAGTTATATATAGATAAGGAAAAAGAGTTTATTCATAAATAACTTTCTAGAAATAAACAAACAAGTAAATAAATATGAAGAATTCATTGTAATACCTTATCTTCTTGCAATATATTGAGGGACTCCTCATGATTCCATACTCGGCTACGCTTCCATGGCTTGTCAGGTGATTCTTGATGAACTATATCTCTCCCCATATCTTGAAGCAATTGATGCATCTTCAACTCCTTTCCTAATCCAATTGTGAGAAGACATCTTTCAATGAGCTTTTTGATTCCGTATGATGGATGAACGCCACAGTCCTTTAATATTGCTTCAGTCACTTCTGTTTCTTTTCCAATGAAAAAACATGCAATATCCTTAAATAACTCTTTGCAACTTGATGGCAAAGAATCAAAGCCAATTCTCAAGACCTTGTGTACACGATTAATTTGAAATTCTCTTGACTCTAGCATTTTAAATGTATGGCTCCATGTGTCTGCGTCTTCATTAAGTAAATAACTACCCAAAACTTTAAGAGCTAGTGGATGTCCTTCACAATACTTTGAAGCTCGTATTGCGTCTTCTTCATAACCTTCCTTGGGAGAATATCCACCAAATGCATGCCAACAAAAAAGTTTTAGTGAAGCTGTACTACATAAACCATTAAGTGCAATCTTTGTATGTTTTATTTTACGCAATGCTTTATCTGTTATTGACCCGTCTGTGGTTGTTATTATGATCTTGCTTCCTGGATGAAAACCTTCTCTTCCAACCAACACGTGTACTTGCTCAGAGTTATCAACTCCATCAAGAACCACAAGTGTTCGCTTACGTAACAATGCTCTCTCAATCTTAGACGTGCAATTTTGGACATCATCTTCTTCAATGATACGTTTATTTGAAATGTCCTTAAGTAGCTTATTTTGTAAATGGACAAGTGCACTTGATTGTTCATCACATTTTCTTCCAATGTCTTCAACAAAGCTACTTTTTTCAAATTCATGTTGGTGCAATCCAAAGATATAGTTCGCCAATGAAGTCTTGCCGATCCCGGACATTCCCCAAATGGTGAGAATTTCAGTAGTATTTGAGGCCCCCCCTTTCATCCAGGAACGTATGGTATCAATATAACTTTCCATCCCAATTAGGTGTGGGATTTTTGTCTTCATGTGAATATTCAATCTACTTCTAATTTCCTTAACTATTTCGTCAATAAACATCATCTCTCGGCTGAAAAAAAAAAAAAAAAAAAATCAGATCTTATCAACAAGACACCAACTAACCACGTGAATGTAAAAGTAAAGTAAAGTAAAGTAACTCCCAATGCCGTCTTCCACGGTGTATGGGGGAGGTTGAGACGTAGACAGCCTTACCCCTACCTATGGTAGAGAGGCTGCCTCCGGTTCTACCAAAGGTAGAGAAGGACCTCCGACCTTGCAAGGGGTGAGGATCGAACCCTTGACCTCTGTCTCCAGAGGCAAGGGTGTTAACCACTTGATCCAAGCCTTGCTCTTTCAACTAACCACGTGAATGTGAATAACTGAAATGATAACTAAATGCCTTTTGCATCCTCTAAGTTCAGTATACTCAGCAAAGACTGTCATATGCATTCGTGGAATTAACAGAACTTGATAGGTAAGAATGTAAGATGGAAAGGTTAATATCTATTTCACTATGATTTTGTATCACGCGTAAAAGAAATACTTATTGGGGAAGTATTTAGCTCAAAATTTAACGCAAAGCCCAAAAACTTAATACAGAAGTCCAATTATGTAGCACTATTAAAAATAGTATTTGTTCTAATTAATAAAAATGTGATGAAGCACTTATAAATCTTAATGAACATGTGATGAAGGACTTTTGAATCAGTGTATCTTTGGGAATTTTTTTATCATTTTATATAATATCACAAAAGAAATTATATTTGTTAGCACTTAGGTAATTTTTTTCTACGCCCTTTAAAAAATTCTTGGATCCTTCACTGTTCGAAACCCACTAAATACACATTTGGCCGGGTTGGTAATGGAAGATACGAAAATAATCACGGGGATACTTTGGTTAGACCGCGTACATCAGAGTCAAAAAATATCCCTATCCGAATAACCCTTAGAAAACACCTCATCTGTTTACCCGTTTGTAAAAAAAAAAAAAAAAAAAAAAAAAAAAAAAAAAAAAAAAAAAACCCTAATCTGCATGCTTTTAGCCCAGCGGGTTATTGATCCAAGATGTATCACATGTAGGTGTTCATCAACCAACTAGTAGGAACGTTGAATTCGGACAATATTATATCAACCAACGTGCAGTCGCAGGGATACCTCGGTTAAGCCGCATGCATCCGAGTTAAAAATTCATACTCGTTGGTTAACCAAAATAAAGAAAACTTCAAAGCGATCTGTTTTTAGTGATTACATGACCTTGTTGCTTAAAAATAGATATAAAAGTTTCGAGGAAGTAAGAAAGTTTTACCGGCCATTTACATCCTTTCCTTTTAGATCAGCAACTTCTTTGAGTGCCTCCGTCCATGATTCCAACTTACGAGCAGCCTGCATTTTCTTTTCCTCGTCCTGATCTGCCTCCATTCTTTGTCTGTGTTTGAATAGCGCCTCACCAAAGCTACTTTCTTGCTTCCTAACATGGGTTGGCTCGACGTGGTAAAAAATAGGTACAACGATATGCTTTGAGACCTTTCGTTGCTCGAGAATTAACACGAGTTCATCAAGACACCATGTCGAAGATGCATAGTTCTTAGACAAGACAATTATGGAAGTACGAGAGCCTTTTATAGCTCTTGTAAGCTCGGGTTTTAGTTCTTCCCCCGTTTCAACCTCTTGCTCATCAAGAAAGGTAGATATGTTTTCACTCACTAAGGCATCGTACAAGTAATCCGTAAAGTTGAGACGAGTGTCTATTCCTCTAAAACTTAAGAAAACATCATAAGTTTTAGATTCTTGTTGTTGTTCTTCTTGTATTTCGTTGATGACAGCCATGTAATTGTCGAAGATTAACTACAAGAGTATGATCAGTTTATTTCTTTGCTTCAATTTGTATTTTGTTGTGTAAAGATTATAAGATGAATGTGTGTTTTTATGATAACATAGTCATTATTGAGAGAAGACTAAAGACGTTGGTAGTTTAATTTGACTTGGTCTTCACTCGTATAAGATTTTTTCTTGGATTTTCGAACTGGAAAATTTCGATCACATATTCTTGAGAAAATTACAAAAATCATAAATGTGGTAATTAAGTCTCCCTATATGCCCTACCTTGTGGAATAAATAGTCCCCAAAGCAAACGGCAAGAACCTGCACCTTACTTTACACCTAATTTCCTAAGACCTAAGCATGTACGACTCATTCTATATCATGTGAAAAACAATATAATAGAACGAAATTCATAGTTTGTTAAGTATTACAAATCATAAGAGTTTCTAGATTTTTTTCCCTCCATTATCACACCTACGAATTGAAACCACTCTCAGTTGCAGTATAGTTATATGGCATTGCATAATTCCATATTGAGTTAGGGTTTCATTAGAGTTTGTAGATTTTTCAATATATATTTTAAGCTATAAATATTTCATTTAGGGATTTCAGTACTCAATATTGTATTTAGAGGTGTGAATAAGGTGCAGGTTATTTATCCGGATTGAGGAGTTGACTTGTATAAGCGTGTATAACACATACTATACCCAATTCAACCTTGCCGTTCCCGTTTCGGTGCTACATAGGTGCCCCCTTTCCGGCCAGTTGACGACACTTGTCTCGTCCACAAATTGTTGGTCTATTCTCCGCTCTATTTCTTTTCGTAGTCTAAAGTATTCTCCAAAACCTTATTTTCTTTTCTTTCTCCAATCAATAGCCGTTAGTGGTTTTTGTAGCTTTCATAGCTTTCTTTCTTTTAATTAGTACAATGAAGAGCCTTTCCAACATCAATATATAACATATTAATTTTTTTGATGAAAATGGATGAAATATATTACTCCAATCAACAATATTTACAAGCAAATTTTAAGGAGAGATGAACATATCCGAAACACCCCTTAAAACTGCACAAAACAAATTACTACATACAACAATCAAACTGAAGAAAACAATACATGTCAACAGACTATTCTATTTCACCCATTCGCCTAGCTACTTAGGACATTCGAACACAAGAAACTTCATTTCCCTCTGCAAGATTGCATTTAGAACGACGAAGCCAGGATTTTATATACGGGTGGGCCTAATATTGACACAGAATTAACCGATAGAATGTCGTTGTAATAGATTAATATAATTTTAGTTTTCTATTTCAAGTGCATGGATACTACACAACATAATTTGCATAATATAATTAGAATCTTTTATCCTAAGTTATTTATAAGGTTTTTTTCAATTTTATAACCTTTTTTCATTTAAAATTATACTTGTCTATGAGTATAATCCTCATATCCCAAGTTATTTATAAGCTTTTTTTCATTTTTGGGTGGGCCAACATTTTCTTTTAATGAGCAGTTCTAAATTAATAGCATGTAATATATAGTAACTTTTACAATTTGGGGTGGGCCTTGGCCAACCCATGTTATAAAGTAGCTCCGTCCTGTCACCTCACAATTAGAACTAAAGCCCTATCACAGAACAAGCATCCTTTTAAGTGCAAAATCACTAAGATCTTTTAGATCAACGTCAATAGCTACATTTCCATTCTTTACTCAAAATCATTTACTTTGGACCATACAGACTAAAATGATATGAATAAATCCCGGCATCACTACTAACTTGATCCCTACCAAGCACAACATGACTACCTATGAATATCCTTATTTCCGAAACTACATTTCCTCCTTGTAAGATTATTTCACATACCTTATGCAGCTCCAACCTCACACAAATCAGTATCACAAGGGGGCATCATCCCATAAACAAAGATCACATAAAGCATTTCCAAACACTGCTTAACAGATATAATCTCAATTGACAAATCATGGTAGCTTCATCTTTCACAGCTCACCCTATTTATCACATTGAAACTAATCTGTTATCACAGCTAATTCATAGCAGACTAAACCAAACATACCTTCAAATATCATTCCCCCAACAATGCATTTTCACTTTCCATAGATCTTCAACTTTAAGAACAAAAAGTGACTTCCTAACAACAAGGACCATCAACTTCAATCTAAATAGAACCTCCTAACCATACTCCAAACACTGTTTCCATTAGGCTTGTTAGCCAATTCTTGAACAACATCCTCCCATTCATATGCCTTATTAGAAATGCCCATTTTTCCTTGAATTTCACACCAAACTTGTCTTGTAAATTTTGAACTTAAAAAACAGATGAGCATGAAATTCAGAATCATTTTTGCATAAAGGGCAGGCCATCATATCATACACACCCCAACTTCTCAATCTGTCTTGACTGAGTAATTTTCCTTGTATTGCCATCCATAATATGAAAAAGTGCTTAGTGTACACTGAGAATGCCAACATAAAGGGCTCCGGTTAAATGTTACCCAGTTTTCTGACATATCAATGTAAGTCTGCTTCACACTGAATCCAACTTCTTTGCCATTATTAGTTCTCCACTTTACCTTATCTTCTGAATTAACATGTAATTGAGGAACAGTAATATAAACAATGTTAGAATACATATATCCCCATTCCTCAGGCCAACTCCATTGATAATTGTTGGTAATTCTTTAATTGGTGAACCCGATACCTCAATCAAAACTTTGCTATTTTACTCTTAGTGAATTGGTAATAAAATTGTTTTATAAAACCAATGTTATGAAGTTGTATGCATGCTTCTTCATACATTATTTTGATTACACGTCAAAATTAATACCCTTATAAAATTAAGTCAAATGCCATCTAATTAAGAACACTTGAAGTTGTAATTTACGTCATGTGAGAACTTGGCGAGATTGCAATGGAGAGGTAAATTTCGTAATTCCATTGCTAGCAGATCAACTGATGTAATGGATTTATGAGTTTGCAGTTTTAAGTTAGACGACTTAAATTCAGTAGGAAGTGAGATCTTGGACTCAAGGCATTAAGATGGGGATGAACCATGCTTACATTACAAAGGTTTTGTGAATGTAAATCCCATAAATCTAGGAATTGGACAAATGTTATGCCAATTATTGTACGACAATTACCTTGTTGAATACTATCATTACTAGCAGATCAACTGATGTAATGGTACTATGTCAATTAGGATCCTAGCTTTAAGAAAATACTATGGTTTATATGAATATTTACCAACGGGTATTTTATTTTCTTAAAGATCTAATTATCGAAAATACTGAAATTGAATTTTGTAATTCGTTTTAATGTATTAATGCAACGTTCAAACCGTAAACGCACTTTGGGCTTTGGTAAATTGATCCTGTTCTGTTTTCAAACAAACGTTTGATTAAGAATAATTTACTTAAAAGACAAAAGAAGTCTCCTTTCTATGTAAGAAAAGTGAGATACAATCATATTTCTTTTCATGATTGAAAAGGATAATATGAATATTAGATATGTCTAAATTCTAATATAACTCATAGGAAATTTTTTAATAGTTAAGAAAATTGCGAATATTTTCCATAGGGATTTTATCATCCTCATTCGGTGATTAAATTCTTAGTAACAAATATGATATTTGGTTAATAGAAAATTGTGTATGACATTTTATTAGAAGCTAGACTAATTACCGCAAAATGGTAAAAGACAAACTAGTTTATTCAACTAGTTGTTTTGACTAATTAAAAGGTACTACATGCATTGTAGGATGGTAGACCTGTTAAGGAAGAAATTGCATGCCCAATTTTTTAAGTTAATCGCATTTGATGGATAGTCCATCATTTACAAAGTAGAATACACACTTTAGTGCATAAGTAATTGTTACGTATGGATATTCAAAGGTGTAGGAAAGATAAAAGCACACTATTTTATTTCACTGGATATGAAACATTTGCAAATGTTGTCAAATTCAGTGGGAGTATTGTGTACTTATTACTGAATAAGGAATTATTGTAATGATCTTTAATTCAGTGGGAGTTACAAGCTTTGACATCTTGGTAGCTAAAGATAATTACTTTCCAAGTGTAGACACTCATACTTTTAAGGATAGTCTTGTACGTTTCCTTACTAGACATTGTTGTTCTACATCTACTTGTTATGCTAAAATCTATGACACAATCATATTGATCACATAAACAAATGCATGGCGTGTTGTTTATCAACTATATGAGGTTGTTCCATGCACAAGTGGGAGAAATGTTATCTTTAATGTGTGCAAGAAACAACTCATAAAGATATGATTTAATGGATTCTCTTGACTACAAGGTAAGAGAATAACGTTCTAATATGAATTATACTAATCTAATTCAAGAAACACTTGGTGTTACAATTTATGTTATGTGAGAGCTTAGCTAGATTGCAACAACAAGGTGAATTTCATATTTTCATTACTAGCAGATCAACTGATGTAATTGAACTATGAGAATTTACAGTTTCTAAATTAGATACCTATTAAAACATGTGTCAATATAATATTAAGACTATTTTAATTAGTGTATTTATGAATTCATGGAATGACACAAATTAATTAAGTAATCTAATGCTGCTTCAATTTGAATATTTATGTGTTCTTGGAATAACATAAATAAATGAAGAAATAATGTTATTTACATTATTGTGAAGTAATAAATTAACTTGAAATTACTATTGAAACCAAGAGATGGTGTTCATAATTACTTTAGTTAAACATGTTTATGTTTCATTGTAAAGATATAAACATAAAGTCTTTCAATTGTTACAAGACTTATAATAAAGTAAGACGTTATCTTATGTTTTTTAATTAAGACATATACATGAAGTTATTAAATTGTTAAATAACTTATAACGTATAGTGGGATTATAACAGTTTATGTCTTCTTGAAGAGACATGGACATGAAGTGACTTTGTAAAAAGCACTTGTGTTATAAAGCATGTAATTGGCTTAAAAATACTAGTATACCATTAAAATGACTTAGTTGGTAAATAGACAAGCCAAGAGGAATATGGTTATCTTAAATATTGTTAGATTGTCTTACAATATTAATACTAATGAAATATCAAATATTTTGGTATGTTCAGTTAGGAAAATCAAACTTTTGTTACATTGTTTGATTAAAGATAACTATGACTTCTTTTCTTCCAAAAGTTATCAAGGTTAGAATATTGAGTATGACTTGGACATATTTAATAAAACTCCAACCTAGAAGATTAATAAGACATTATCATATGATGGAATGTGATGAATCACATTAAGTCTTAAATTGAAGTTCCAAATTTGTTTAACTGCTTATGAAGAGGTTATTAACAAAGTAAAGTCAGGAACTGTCAATAAGTATTTGTAATATCCCAAAAGAGAACATTGTATTATTGCTTTATTTGCTAAGTATTTAAAGATAGTCTTTAAATTACTAAAAGCAAGTGGGAGTTTTGATCTTTAAAAGATAAAATTACAAGATACATAATCTTCTGAAATACACTAGTAAATATCATGATGAAGCTTGACATTTAAATGTTAAATCTCAAGATGATAATAAAGTCTGACATTTAAATGTTAAATATCAAGATGATGGAATTATCATTCATAGAATAGTAATATATCTCAGAAATTTGATTAATATGCTGAGGGCTATGATTTACAGGATTATTGTAAACCTGATAATCATTATGATACATTATCAAATATGTAATTGGATAAAGTATACATGATATGAATGATTAAGATGTTGTCCATAAAGATAATCAATTTTAGAAATGTGGTTTATCTTAATAGTTAGACTTGAAAATGAAGATGAGTTTCTTCAAAGATAAGGCAACCTTGTGGGTTAAATCTTTGTATAGAAATCATATGGACAATATTGTGCACGTATTTAATGCATGTTTTATGACAAGATTATTAATCACACTTAAGCAACTAACTGTGATTGAATATTCTTTTCTAAATACATTAAATATATAAAGATTATGATGTCACATTTATGAAATTGACATTGGAATATCAAAACTCTTTCTTGAGTGATTACTTGAGCGATGACGATAAGTAATCAAAAGGAGTTTATGATTTCAAATAAATCTTTGGAAGTGTACAAAGTGCAATAATCCATGGATGGATAAATGCATGCATCTAGAAGATTACTCTTGTGTTTAATTATTAAATCCATGTTTTGATTTATAATTAAAATAAGATAATTTCTAAGTATTCCTAAAAGCTAGTGGGAGTATTATGTTTAATTTCTTAAATCATATATGTTGTAGAACATATAAAAGGTAGCATTCCATATAAGTTAAAAGTTAAGTTTTAGTTTGGAATGAAACTTTAAAGATTTAGAAAATAAGACATACAACCTTGGAATGAATGATTATTGTTGAAACATGTGCGGTAAAATGAATCTAATATAACATGATATATCATTTAGAAAGTCTAAATGTATATGCATAACATGAATAAAATCTAAGTATGACTCAAAGATTTTTCATGAACATCATGTTTTGTTGTATCATGCTTGATTACAAGATGATTTGACAATATTAATATCTAACTAAAAGGTTATTAGATAGCTTGTGTAATATTCTAAAAAGAATATGTTTGATTATAGAATCACATCCTAAGTCTGGAACAGCTTCCAAATTCTATAGATGAACAATTTTTCAATTGTTGTGAAAATTGTCATAGCCAACAAACTTGAAAGTTTGAAGGGCATCAAACATTACACAATAGATATTAATGTTTACGGAAGTTTTAATAGCATATTGTTGTTTGCATACAATGAGGCTAATGAAATTGAGATGACACTCAATACTAGTCATGGTAAGGATTTCATCATTGGCTATATGTACTAGTTGTGCTTACTAAAAGCATAGTTGCATTATACATTAAAAGAATAAGAATGCTTTAAACTTTAAAATGTTTGAAAGTTTAATTATCATAAATTGGTGGTTAAGGATGTCACACATTTTATGAAATATTATATGGCATTATCAAAATAGTTGAGTATGCATATACAATAACTTCACTAGTTGAATTCTTGAAATAAGTATTCTTAAAATTCCAATAGATCAAAGTTGGATGATTTATGCCTTCTCAACAAGTATGAATGTCATTACTTGAGACATAATTCATCAACAAGAGTTATCATGCATTGATCTATTTAGTATTTTGATAAGAGATATTAAACAGTTATTATAATAAATTTAAATACATGGTATGTTTAATTTATAATATATTGTATCTTGTTTTTACATATTTAATCCATGAATAAATGTTATTCTTAAATTGTCCGTTGTCAGTTAATAATATGGGAATATTATTAAATCAAGACAAATCTGATGGTTGGTATAATATACTTAAGTATATTGATGCGTAGTCATGTCATTTCAGATGATATTCAATGATACCGAATATGGACTTATCCCAACTACATGATGTTACTTTATGGATTTTGTCATTAAGTAAATCATGAGAAGTTATCCTCAGACTTGAGATGCAAGATAAGTGTCATGAATGTAGTGCATTTTTGTGGAACAACTTAACGCTATACGTAACTGGTAGTCATAAGGATTGTTTTTGAAAGTGTTACAAAGTTTGTGGGTTTTGCTTGTAGTCAAGATAGAATTTGTTCCTTCAAATTTATTTTTGGAATTTAATACTGCTGGGCCCCTCGTAGGGTTGGTAAGATGCATGTGCGGCCGCACCCAAAATCTCCCCTGAATATGTTCAGAAGATTTGGTAATCTTGATCAATCATAAACAACGAGAAATAGAATGGTTAATTAAGGAATGACTTTAATCCATATCCTTATTAACATGGTATTAGAAACAAAAGGATAATAATAATGAGAAATCATTAAAAGGTTTTTCCAGGAGCCTTACTCGAGATCGTACTAGAGGCATCGGCGTGTTGCAAGACGCTAACCGATGTGGTTACACTATTAAAATATGTCCAAGTGGGAGCTGTTAGATTATGGACATTATTTTAGTAGTCGTATGTTAGGATCGAACTCGAGATTGTGGGATTGCACACAATACGTATGAAGAGTAAAAGAATAATTATTTATAAATGTTATATATAATTATTAATAAACACAAAACTAGTAACGTCCGTTAGTATTTAACGGAGAATGACTAACGACCGTTAGACGAAAATTAGGAAAGTAATACTTGTGATTAATTGGAAACGAAAGAAGGTTCCGGAATCCCTTGGGGATTGCCCAACCGATCGGCCATAAGGAGGTTTTCCACCTCCTCTTTGCCTTGTGCTCCAAGTAAACTCAAGTATATAAACACCTCATGGGATATTGTTTTCTCATAACTTGTACACACACATCTTGGTGTTTTTCTTCTCCTCTTCTTGTCCTAAATCGATCCATCAAACAATCCCATAAGGGATTCGATTTTCATATAGCTAAAAAGTTTTGTGTTTAATTTACTTGCATAAACTTTTACTTGAATTAGTACGTGTGTACAAGAACGCGATTCAAACATACTTTTGTTTGATTCTTGGATTGAATTACAAAAGAGGTAAGGGGTAATTCTTATAATCCACATAAACCCTAATTAGGGTTCTTAATTTAAAGATTGCATTTGATTCTTGTTCGGGCTAGAATCACAAAGGTATGTTTACTTTTATATTTGATTAATTAATTACATACTATATGATCTTGTTATAATGCTTCCGCATATGCTTTCTTGATGTGTTTGGTTTATTTTATATGATTGTCATGATATTATAATTCTAACAGATTGGTCATTACTAACTTGAATGTTTATTAATTGTTCAAGAGTCTATGATCATGTGTTCTTTGTATTTGGTTTGATCTTTGTCCTGTGTCATTAATTAAGTACATGACACTATGCTCACATTGTCACATGGTGTTACCCAACTCTAAAGACGTAAACAGTCACACTGGTCATTTGGTTCAATGAAAGTTATGAACTTAAGATAATAATGTTGCATCTTGGTCTAAGTGTTACAATTTAATTAATAAGTCATAGATTATACTTGAAGGAGTAGATAACTAGTGCTATCCGGGTGACCAACCATGGTGATCGTTGTTCGTTCAAAAACTATACTCAGGAATTATAAGGCTATAATTGTGAGATACTTAGAAGTTAAACTGCAGTATGAGGTTGAAGTTTAAGCCTACTAATACATCAATCTGTAACTTAACATATTCTTACTATGCAATAACTAGTTGAGATGGTTTGAGATTAGAACAGGTTAATCCTTTTGGTAAAATTTGGATTGAAATTATAAATCAAACCTTCTATATATTATATATACATGATTCCATTAATATTTATTAAGTAAATTGATGAAACATATTAACAAAATCACTTTGGATGCAGTCAGTTTCGATAGTTATTTGATTGCAAACTAATCGGTCTTACATAAGTAAATAACTTGAACCAAAAATTGTTGAAGTAGCATCGTTTGGAGATCTTTAAGGAGGGAAATGTACATATCTAAGACATAAAGTTGAATAGGAGCAAGTCATGTAATTCGTCTCAACAAAAATGTATTGTATAACATTAGAACATTACAATATAACGATACATAGGTAGTGGGGTACGCGTTTTGATAGTGATTGTTGATACAAAATCTGGCGCGGGCCGGATTTGACGACTCTCCCTGGGCCGTTCGTCGTCTTCTCGAGCCCTGAGTAGACCTGTCATCAAAGAGAACCCGGTAGGAGTGAACCCGAGGCCGTAGCCCCGGGATCCACCTCCGACGGTCAAGTTAGTATTGATGCGATATAGCATACAAGAATTAGGTTTAGGGTAACCTGTTATGTTCTGTTGTGTTGTGAAGGGAATCCCAGCCCTATATTTATAAGGCATGGAATTAGGGTTTAGGCGTAGAGTGGGTCGCTGTCTGCCGAGCCTGTCCCATTCCTGGCCCAGTCCGGACTATACGTCCACAAGCCCCCCAAGTCTAGTGTGACATAGTGCATGGCTATGTTATGCTAGACTTAAGTTCTGTTCATGGCCGCGTAGGCTCAATCAACCATGACGGCATGGCCCATGTGTGCGCAACTCAGGTGTGCGCATAGGACGGACTATACTGCGCAGCCCAAATGCGACAGTGTGCACTGGTTGTCCCAGAGGCGCAGTCCTGTTTTAGCCCATTAGACTATATCCGAATCCGCGACCTTGTAGGTGTGTCCGTGGTGACCATGTTCCATCCTGAGTAACACCCGTCTTTACATGACGGGGAGGGATGCGCATATGCTAGGTTTCCCGCCACAGTGTGACACTAAAGACCCTGTAAGAAGAACACGTAGTTCTATAGTTGGGGTAACACTAATATTGCGATTGTGAAAGTCTCACAATAGTGAAGGTGGATCTCGTATGATGCATCCTGGGTAAGGGCGTACCTTTTATACCATTAGCGATGCAACATGGTGCGACAAAAATGGTGCTTCTGTGGCAGAGGTGCGCGCTGTGCGCGACAAGGTGCGAACATTACATCCGTCTTTACAACCGACAGAGGAAGTCTCCCCTGCGGCAAGATGGTGCGAATATTTAAATCCGTCTTTGTACCGGGCTTGCAATACCTCTTACGTACGATCTGCTTCCAAATATACCTGAGTGACCCGTACGGAAACAGTGGTAGTATATACCCTGGTAGCCCCCCAAGTTTGATGGTGCTACTCTTGTAGGAGCATTAAACTTAGTTATTCAAATCCTGAAAACCACTTAATGCAAATATTAAAAGTATAAGTCGCGAATCGCAACATATAAAACCTAATGAAGTAAAAGATTAGTGTGAAGCAATATATAGCACAAAGCATATATAATTAATTGTTTTTTTTTTTTTGTTTGTTTTTTTTTTATATATAAAAAAAACCCGGATGGACGCACCGTGACCGCAACTAATAGTTTCAATCGCACGCACAAACGCAGATGGACGTATCATGACCGCATAGACTCAAACGTTTGTGGATGATCGCAGATGACCACGGCTTTTGTCTAGTGCGCTCATGGCGATTGACTAGCATCGTGGTGCCTGTACGTGACAGTGCGCTTATGGCGCTAATCTGCGAAGATGTCCGAACGCACGGCCTAACGCGGGTAGATTTATCGTGACTGCGTTGTTCGAACACGTAGTTCTATAGTGCAAACAAGCGCGAACAGGCATACCAACCGTAAAAGCAGTAAGTGCGCGAATTAATCCGCGGCTAAAAGATAAAGTAGGTCCGATCATGCGGACTTAGTGCGACTATAGATAAAATCGTGTTTACCAAGTTAAAAGATTAAGAATCCGGCTTTTGAACTCGATGGTTGCTTTCCGGTGATGTGAGAGCACGAAACTTGTCGTAGTCATGGTCTCACGGATGGCGCCACTTGTTGATATAAAATCTGGTGCGGGCCGGATTTGACGACTCTCCCTGGGCCGTTCGTCGTCTTCTCGAGCCCTGAGTAGACCTGTCAACAAAGAGAACCCGTTAGGAGTGGACCCAAGGCCGTAGCCCCAGGATCCACCTCCGAC
Source organism: Artemisia argyi (assembly GCA_030686995.1). NCBI lineage: Eukaryota > Viridiplantae > Streptophyta > Magnoliopsida > Asterales > Asteraceae > Artemisia > Artemisia argyi. Next base: position 317,282,105 of record CM060708.1, on the reverse strand, counting down.
GGTCAAGTTAGTATTGATGCAATATAGCATACAAGAATTAGGTTTAGGGTAACCTGTTATGTTCTGTTGTTTTGTGAAGGGAATCCCAGCCCTATATTTATAAGGCATGGAATTAGGGTTGAGGCGTAGAGTGGGCCGCTGTCTGCCGAGCCTGTCCCATTCCTGGCCAGTCCGGACTATACGTCCACAGTGATTATGTGATATGATGTGAAATTACGAGAATCTGCTATGTAAGATGAAGGGGTGGTTAAGGTTATTTGGTAAGTCTTCTAAATCAAGTTTGTTCCTGATTTCATTCTTGATGTTATTTTTTTATATGATTCAATTGCCTCAACCTAATTGAGTAATGATACAACTAACGGTCATCAAAGGTCGTCTAGCTGTAATTTCCATTGATTGTCATAAGGGCTGTCATTGAGATTGTGCAAGATGGGCGACCGCTCAGGGCTCCAAAATTATTATACGCATGTGTACACATATTTTTCATGAAGATAAAAATATTTAGATAAGAAAATATCTTTAATGAGTAACATGTTGAATATTTAGATAACTAATTGCATTATATCTTATAAACGGCGACGTTTTATACATAACATTAATGGCCTCGTTATGTAATTTCGTCTAGGGTCCTCAAAAATTTCAAAAATTCAGGGACGGCCCTGATGGTCATGATAATAATATTTGGAAAAGAAAAAGCATAACAAATGCTGCAACTTGATTTAAGCCTTTCAAGTTTACAAGTCCTCAAGCTAAAGGAGTAGATAGTCTTTTACAGCAAACAAACCGTGTTGATTATTGTCGTATGAGGATCAGCGACGGAATCAGGGGGTCCCGGGACACCCATGAATTTTTGTCTCGTAGTGTTAATTTTGTTATAAAACATCTATTTTTCTATAAATGCACCCGGTCCCAAAAAGTTACGCATGTAGTCTTGTTTGATTTCTCATAAATGCACCCGGTGACTTTGTCTTCTGATTCCATCCCTGATGAGGATCTCGAATAGTATGATTATGAAAGAGGAGTGCGTTCAAGACTAACAAGTTCTTTGGAATCTTCATATATTGTTGAGACGGATATGTGTTTAGAAAGCCTAAAATTGCTAGACAATGAAGCTTGTATTGTAGACACGCAGACACTTGTGATGACGATTCTCTATATTAATTATGCAAATTAACTAATTTAGCTGGATTATCATCGCATTAGATGATTTAGTATTACAAAACCTTTCTTTTAGGTTATTTAAACGTATTTGTGTTCTTAGGTTATTTGTTCCGATTCTCTATATTAATTATGCAATAACAAATAGACTTTACTTTCATATAGTTTTTGTGTTGCTCGTAAACTTTTTGCACGTGATATCAACCAAGCTATGTAGTTTCGTTCTTTTTTTTTTTTTTTTTTTTTTTTTTTTTTTTTTTTTTTTGGAATGAGTGTAGAGTTTAAGACTTCTTACATGTCTTCAATTTCAAGTACTTTTGGCAAAACTTTATTCATCAAGTTACCATAAACTATGATTATCAAATTCGATAATTTTCCAACATAAGTAAATCGCAAGATAAAACATAGCATCTTGGGCTGTAAACAAATGTCGAGTTGGGCCACATAGAAAACCTATATATATTGCATCTAAAGAACTTGAAAACTCACCACTTATTGACGTCATCTCTTGCAACTTATTACTTCTGGTGAGTTATTTTATTATTTACTGACATCTCTATGAAAATATGTATCTTGAGCTTAGACGTACATATATGTGAAACTATGTTAATTAATGTAAGAGAAGATCTTCCTCTTTTTAATGTGTTTAATTTATAATTCTAAACCTAATGAGGTTGTTAGGGAACACAATGAAGGAAAAAATAGTTATAATCTTTAGAGCATGTAATCTGGTATATTTTCCTGGGAGGCCGAGTCTGTATGACCACGGTATCTCTTGACATAATCTTTAGAGTATGTATGTAACAATATTGGGTCACACCAAAAATATGATAACTAATTACCATCAAGTCGTCAACAAAACAAGTGTGAGTAGTACGCTTACCTATTTTAGGTCTGTTAAATCTACCTCTTGTCCGTAATGAAACTTTAACTCGCAAACTCTTGGTTGAAAGACACCAGTTAGAAGCCCTTTGGCTGTGTAGGTATCTAATGATTATGTGTTGATGGGTAATGATATAATTTAAGTGATGACCTTTTATGTTACTGTATTTTTCAATGTAGAATCACACAATGTCATATCACCTATGTGAAGACTTGATTGCTGAAATTTTTTCAAGGTTGCCACCCAAAAGCCTTATTCGATTTAGATCACTCAATAAATCATGGTTTTCTCGTATTCGAAGTCAAGATTTTATTAGAATGAATGCTCTTCGATCTGCGGAAAATCTGCATAAAGTCATTGTTAGACAGCAAGTTGAGTGTGCAAATTATGGTGTTGGAGTTACATATACATTATATCCGGATAACAATTACTTGGGCCTAAAGTCAATCAAGCTCCAGAGCAGCGATTTTTGTATTGTTGGTTCATGTAACGGAATTCTTTGTGTGATTGAGAGAAAAGGATGGGACCATTGTAAAAATGAACGGCTTTCACTTGATTTATGGAACCTTTCAATTAGGCGCAAACTAAGTGTTCCTGCCAATCCTCAGAATCGTTTTCATAAGACAGCCCTTGGATTTGGTTTCGATCCAATCACTGATGATTACAAGATTGTCAGTATACCTTTAAGACATAATAAAGGATATGCAAACAAATCATTTTTGTACACTCTGAAGACAAACTCTTGGAATGAAATGGCTTCTTCCTTAACTACTAGATTTTCTTACAAGAAGGTCAAGCCATCGGCATTGTTTGTCAATGGAACACTACATTGGCTGGTCGGAGAGAGTGCTTACCACCATCATATACTGACATTCAATTTGAGCACTCATATGTTTGACATGATTCGTTTGCCGCAACGTAGGTGGAACATGATACAACTAACAATCATTAAAGGTTCTTTAGCTGTGATTTCCAATGATGGTAAGGATAATTTAATATGGGTGAGGAACGAGTATAATAATGTTGCATCTTGGTCTAAGCCTCTTATATTAACAAGTCTTCGAGTTGAAGGATCATTGAATGAGGATTATGAAGGTTACAATCCTGAGACAGGAGTGCGCTCAAGACTTGTGAGGAATTTAGATTCTTCGTATACTATTGAGATGGATATGTGTGTAGAAAGCCTTGAATTGCTAGACAAAGAGACTTTGCAGACTACATGACATTGGGACCAACCATATTGTCTACGGCAGGTATAGAAGCTCATGGCTCTGATGTTTTTCCATAATCTAGTTATAGATGGTTTACGATAATTAATACTAGATGAATGATTATTTATTTTTATTTTTTTAAAATCGTTATTACGCATTTTGTCTTGGATATCTTCTGTCAGTTTCTTTCGTGCTTTAGACTTTTAATTTAGTGAATCGATTCATGCATTTTATATTTTCCTATTGAAATTTTGAGTCATGGTATTTAAGAAAAGCTTCTTTTCACATTTTATTGCTTTGTTACAATTCCTGTTTAGAACAATATGCTTTTATTTATTCCGTTTAATGTGTATCAGCTTCACTCACAAGTAACTGAAGAATTTTCATATCTATGCTATCATCTACTTGTAATATTTCTCAAGAAAAAATATATATAAGGTTCCTAGTCAACTTACAAGTTACAACTGACTAGCGAGATATGCTTGGACCATCCCTATGTAATGTGCATAGCGAGGTGCCTTGAACACCCAGATTTAACATGTGTTCTAAATAACCAACCATATATATTGTCTAGTACGTACAACTTTATCGAAGCTTATGGTGTATTTTTGGCTGGTTTACGGTAATACTATGTGAATGACTGTTATATTTGTGTGCTTTCAAACTAAATGATCATGAAGAAACAGGGATTATTAATGCTTCAGCAGATAGACAACTCACTTGAAATTTAACACAGCTCTTTTATAACTTAGATTTGAGATCTTCCGACTGACTTTCTCAATCTTAAAATACTTTTTGTTATTACGCGTCTGTGTTCTTTATATTCTGCCTGTTTCTATCATCCCATGGATTAAAGATTGCCGCATTTTTTATATTTCTGTTGATGTTAATTTAATCTTATGTAACGGTAGTTTGAGTATAATAGCTTTTTTTTTCTTCAAATTTTACTGAATTGTCCCAACTCCTGTAATTTGATAAACTAATGCATTCACAGGTTTTGCACAATCAACAAGCACAAGGTTTGAACAAGAATCGATTCTATAATAACTACAACATAAAAGTGTTTACATTGTATTTCTGGACACACATAAAACGTTACATTGTATCTCCTATTTATACTAAACCAATAACTAACTTTCGGTTATAAACTTTCTAACTAACATAAACAGCCCTTTGGCTTTCGTTTATTATACTAATAACATACTAACTATTATGTTTGACATCTAATGACATTAAGGAGTCAACATAATTTAGAACGTTCAATGTGTTATTGTTTGATTGTTTAATATTATGCATTGATATTCATGATTACCTAGCTAAGTTATACTTGGCATCAGATTAATGCTATCTACGTTCATATTTCTTAGAAAAATTACTCGTATAAGGTAACTAGCAGGGACGAAACCAGGGTGAGTCCTGGGGGGACACGGGACACCCATGAATTTTGGTTGTAATCTTGTTTAATATTTCTTAAATAATGCACCTGGCCAATTATTGTTATGTTTCCGTCTCTAGTTATTAGTGAAATTAAAGCTGGCTAGCGAAATGTTTACTGGCATCCATCAAATGGATCATCAGCAAACTTGAACACCCGGTTTTCACAGACTCAAGCTTCAAAATCATCACTAGCACGTCCTGGAGGTGGCACTCTCCATTAGCACGGCACCCATCTTTTACACATTACGCAACCTCTGTCATGGTTTGACTTAAAGATTAATGCATTATCCTCATATTCAAGTAATGGTATCTATCTATTTTGCTTTATACAAACTAATAGCACCAAAGTAGCTTCATATCACGTACAAAAAGTTTACGAACAACGCTATACTTTAATACTTACATTTCCTCATAGGAAGAGCTGCTCGGCGGTTCCTCACTATTGGAAAATTTAGTGCACTTGAGGGATTAATTCACACCTGGTAATGGGTTTGGAGGTACGGAGTGTACACCTATTTGGTCACTGAATTCCCTGACTCAATACTGGTTATGTATTGTTTCTGCTGATAGCATGAATCTGTTTCTGCTGATAGTATGATTCTGCTGATAGCATGAATCTGTTTCTGCTGATTGGATTCTGCTGCTAGTAGATTCTACTGCTAGTGTGAATCTGCTGCTAACATCAGTTTATTCTGCTGCTCGTTTTTAACCACGGTCTCCTACTATTATGGAAAGTATTATGATATAATTAATGGGCCGTTATTTATACATAATTCCATGGGCTAGGGTTTGAGTATTCTCTATTATAAATAGAGGTCATAACATTCTGCATGGATACGATTATCAACACAAACCCTAAACACTTGAATACAATTCTGTTCTTGATTTGTGCCTAAAACAAGAACATCACTTGGTCTTATCCCATAGAGATATTCGTGTAACCCAGGCATAGGGTCGAATAGTTTCTATTGGAAAGTGATAACACGATTTCAAGTGAATATCCGGTACTAATTGATTATCTTAACCCTAATCTGGTAACACTCAAACATATAATAACCAACACTCACTCTAACAGGCTATGGGCATGTTTGGCACATGAGATGATGAAGAGATTATAGGTATGTTTGGCAAAAGTATCTGTTGCTGTTGCTGGAACTCGAGATAGTGCTGGAGATGAAGATTATAAAAAGAGGTTATTTTTATAGCTACATGAAGTAACATTTGATTTTCGGAGATTATAGAATTTTTTTTTTTTTTTTTTTTTTTTAATCTCTTATAAGTTCTATATGCCAAATAAATATTATTTTTTATGTAGCTTATTTTATTATTATTATTATTTTTAAATAATCATAATCTCTTCGTAATCTTATATGCCAAACATACGTTATGCTTATTTTTTCAAAAAATAAGCTAATTGAATAATAATATTTGTTTGACAGACACAACTTATAAGATATTATAAAAAGAAATAATCTTTCATAATCTTTGAAAATTAAAGGCTACACTTCATGTAGCTTATAAAAATAATCTCTTTTTATAATCTTCATCTCCGGTTCCATCAATAGTTACATTTGCCAAACATACATATAGGGATGAGCACGGTACCGGTCACGTACCGATCCCGTACAGAATTAGTGGTACCGATTTTTTCCCGAGCAAAATTAGTGGTACCGGTACCGTACCGAACGGGATTGGGATATCGGTACCGATACCGGGAAATCGGGATTTCCCCGTTTTTTTTCTGGAATTTCCCGATTTGGTACCGGTCTCGTACCGAATTAGTGGTCTTGATTTTTTTTCACCTTATTTCGTTATCGTGGTACCGTACCGTATATCGGGAATCGGTACCGTTTCGGTACGGTACCGGTACGGTTCCGGTTCGGTTCCAGGATTCGGTTCGAAATGCTCGTCCCTACATACATATGACTTATTCATGTTCAAACAAGCTTCAACAATACCATTGACTGTTGAGGACAAGAGAGGGCTATGGCCTCTCTAAACTTTTTCGTATTTACATAAAATACCCTTATACTAATAAACAATTTACATTGTAAACTATAAATTTTAAAGATAAATGATGAATTGGCCCTTCTAAGTTTTATGATATAGACTTCGACCCTCCTAAAAATATTAGGCTAGCTCCGCCACTGGCGGCAACAATGTATAGTAGTGTCAATTTGTCTGCATATATACACTGTCGGTTATCAAGTAATATTAGGTCATAATATATAGAGATTTCATTAACAAACCGTAATGGACCTAAAGCCCACATACAAGATTGAGCCGACTAACCTATTCCCTAATACTTGTATGTAATTCAAGAGGCAAATCATGAAAGATCGAATTGGAGTAGAAAATTGTAATTACTAAAAAAAAAGTTACGGATACAAGGAAAGCAAAAGATAGTTTGCTGAGGAAGAATTTCATAGTAACCAATCGCAAAGAATGAAAGTGGATATTAAAAAACAAGTGATTTTTGTCTCGAATTAGAACGGCGCGTGACAACTCGTATGAACGGTGGATGCGGTGATTCCGGTAGCATTTTATTCAGCATTTAGTTACGAGTCCATGCCGTTGACGACGTTAGCTAACTCTAAGTTGTTCGAGGGTTATAAGCAAAATAGTGAGCCAATTATTTTTAGAAGCTGGCAGCTTGTTCCGGCGTGTCAAAGAGGCTAAAATAGCGATTCTTTTTTTTAGGACATGGTTAAAAAGTCAATGACGTTGGCGACGTCAGTTAACTCCTAGCGGTCGAAATAGTGGGCTGCATTTTTTTAAGGGTGGTGGTGGATAGGGTTTGGCGGGGTGACATAGAGATAAGCTACGACCCGCTTTGATACCATGTTAAATGATGAGAACCCCATAGATTATTAAGTATGAAATGTGTTAGTTAATAAATGCAAAACAATATGATCCCGCATTATATATGTAGCGTAGATAAAAGAATATTAAGAAATAGTTTCAAGCTATAACAACAAATTCTAATTCTTGCAGAATTTTTAGAAAGGCCATGTATCCAGTTATATCTTAATAACAGTACAAATTACAATGATATATTATTTCAAAATATCATTTTATTTTCTTAAATACCATTTTATTTAAGAAAACAAAAACTGGATACATGGCCTTACTACAAACAGTGTCCGTTTCATTCGGAAAATAAAAACTTTTTGTAGAATCAACATGACAGAAATGTGTATGACAAGATACCAATATATTTACTACAAATAGTGTGAACTTTCTCAACTTCAATACACACAGCTCAGTAGAACATCATGAGAGATCTACTTGTTTAAGCAAATGAAGAATGGTTGATTTTTCTTTTCATTGACTAGAGTTATCATCATAACTCACAAACGTTGACGTTGACTCACCATAGGTGATCATCTGCAGATCTTCACCGTATATCACTAGATCAAAATCAGTTTTGACCATGGAGGGAACATGTGACATTCTAATTGTTTCTAACTCTATTGCTACTTCTTTCATTGTTGGTCTATTCCTTCCATTCAGATTCAAGCATCGCATTGCGAGATTAGATACTGCCATTAGCTCATCTCTAGTACCCTCTTTAATCACCATTGTATCAAAGATAGACATAGCACGCCCTTCTTCCATAGCCAGCATAAAGTGTGTAGCTAAACTTCTGTTTTCACCAAATCTCGTCAGGGAGATTGGTTTTTCTCCTGTTAGCAGTTCAACTAACACAACTCCAAAACTGTAAACATCACTCTTTTCAGTGAACTGGCTAGATTGGAAATATTCTGGATCTAAGTATCCAAATGTACCTTTAACTAAGGTAGTCAAGTGAGTTTGATCTATTGAGACGAACCTTGAAGTACCAAAGTCAGACACTTTGGCCCTGTATTTATCATCTAAAAGTATATTAGTAGTTTTGATATCTCTATGGTATATTGGAATGGAAGTTGCTGAATGCAAGTAAGCAAGTGCTCCTGCAATCTCTGTAGCAACTTGCAGTCTCATATTCAAAGACAATGGAAACTCATGAGCCTCATCATGAATACGGTCATATAAGGTACCATTCACGATATATTCTGAAACTAGAAGAGGAACATCCGTCTCTAAGCAGCAACCCAATAGTTTGACCACATTCCTATGATTAACTTGCGAGAGAATGACCACTTCATTGATGAATTGTTCTAATTGGCTTTCATCAACTATTTTTGATTTCTTGACTGCAACGATCCTTCCATCAACTAACATACCTTTGTAAACCGTACCTTGGCCTCCTCGGCCAAGAATTCTGTTCTCGTTGAAGTTGTCTGTGGCTTTCTCCAACTCGCGTGACGTGAAAAGTATGGTTTTATCTACTAAAGACTGGTCGGCTTCTTGTTGTTGTTTTAGGAGTAAACCACCATTCCGTTTAAAAAACCTCTTTCTTCTTCTCCTCTCTTTTGTTTTCTTGATAAATTTGTACAGCGCATAGCTGATTGCCAGAAGCAAAAGAACACCCACACTTATGCTAACACCTGAATGAAAGATAATTTATAACAGTGAGTTAGTAACTAACCAAATAGCCTAAATTTGTAGGAGAAGTTGGCGAACTTTTATTTGTGTTCAAAATGGAGACTACTCAATTATCACTGAGAAGTTATACCACTTAAAAATCTACCCATGCTTATGCAAAGGTTAATTATTGTTGAACTGTTTTATTGAAGTTAATAAAGCTTTTCAACTGGTAGCATTGATATAGACAATCTTTTGTGTATATCACTGCATTGGAGATGCTCTTACCACCTATGTTGCATAACATGGTGCCAGTAACAAACTGACATAAATTGAACAGCTTGCCAAGAAGATAGCGCATGTGGATTATAAGTACTAAAGTACTGTAAGTATTTTACGGGTGGCAATTAGGCGGGGTTGGGATAATCCCGAATAGAACACACATATATAATTTATCATATTGAAAATTTCAAACCCAAAGTCAGACTTGTATAAACATGTAATTCGGACACAGACACATATAGCCGGTTTATCAAAAAGGGTCAAACGGGTCAGCAGGTGTCACAGGTTGTCAACAGGTCTTAAATCACTTGATGGGTTGAACTTAAATTTTTCCTTTTTTTATTCTAATGTTATACGGGTTGAACAAGTCAACCCGGATACGACCTTTACCCATTTATTAGACCCAACCCAACCCGTTTATTATCGTGTCAATCACGAACTGTCACCCATACATAGCATAGACATTACCTAATATAACACCCAACTGAGATTTGCGTTGAAACTCGTAACCCACATAATCATAATAATTACAAGTGAAGTTCCGATCCTTGTACACTAAGCCATCAACGTAATTTATTGTATTATAGCCACAGTAACCTCCACTATTCTCGCAACTTGCACACTCTCGGGTATATAAATCAGGCACCGCTGCAAGAGAGTTCCATGTAAAACAACAAACAAACAAAAAAAGAACGCTGAAAACAAACAAAATAAACAAATAAATACTAAATATAGAATTACATACCAACACATCCATTTGCTAAATAAGGGTTTCCTTGGAAAGAGCTACGACTGCGACATTTCCATGTATTCACTAAAGTGCCATTATCCATATCCACTTTGCGACTTTCCTGGATATAGTAATAACAACAACTTACAAAGTCAAGGTCCGATAGAGTCCACAGAAGTGATATCGGGCTAAAAGAGTTGTTATCCGAAAGCTTTCCTTCGCCATATGAGTTTTTATCCACCAAGAATGCAGCAGACTCACAAGCTCTATCATTACCCATCTGACTTACCAAACCAGTGAGATTCATGCTGTATGACGTAAGATAATGAGGAATTGTGGTTTGACAACAACTGATGCCAACACATTTGTAGTTTGTATCGCTAACAGTGTCATTAAGACAAGTAGTAGAACACCCGGTAAGCACACTACCATTATCATCCATCATCAAAGCATTACCACACCCTTCAACAACAAATACATTCTGTGATCTGGAATACATGAAGGGAGTGTTACCAAGATCCAAGCTCTTTGTCCTCTGACTGCAATCAGAGAACTTCTGCATATTAACAGTGACTATTTGATCTTCCAAGTTTACGTCCAAGACTTCAAGGTGGTCGAGCTGAGATAGATAAGGTATCGATGAGTTGCAATCAATGATGTACCATTTGTTGATGGAACAACTTGCTCCGATTCCAAAAGGGTATGGAATCGTGACATTCCCGCATGTATCATTGCATCCTTGCTTGGCATAATTTTGAACTGCAATGGATGTTGCTGCTAAAGAAAGTAAGATAAGTAAATGGTAAACTTGAAAAAACTTCATTTTGTTAAGAAAAACTAATAATGCTAAATTATTTAACAAGGGGCTTATACACTTCTAATTAACAAATCAGGGGTTAGAAAAATCAAAGGTTACAAACATATCTAGTCAAGAAAAGAGGATGGATTTTTTTTTTTTTTTTTTTTTTTTTTTTTTTTAAATAGATTAAGATGGTTACCATTCTTTCCGATTAGTAAACGGTTATTAATTTTGTTTTTATTTGAATATTCTAATCCAAACTGATATGTTTTTCGCTTAGACAATGGGCCAATACAATAATGAAGTTGCATAAAATTTATGAATTAGTCAGTCAAGAAATAAATGGGTATATATATACTAGATGAAATCAGAACAAAAATATCAACTATAGATACGGGTCAAAATAACATTTCAAAAGTGTCCATTTCAACATATAAAAAATTAAATGAATCCCATATGGCAAATGTGGAAAGAAAAAAAAAATGAGAATTCAAGAAGAGTGCTTGCCTGCATAAAAAAGAAATACGGAAAAAAATGACAAACAAATGGACTATTGTTTTGTTTCTTCTATGTATGTGTGTTGGAGAATATCAGCTCCTTCCCTAAAGGAACTTCGTGCGGGAGGGACGGTTTGAGAGCACAACATATTATGGACGCGTTGTGTGGACAGGGGTCCTCTCCGCCATCTGCTCTTCTGGTGGTCATCACGGAGGTGGTTAACATTTGGCTGCGGGGGTTGTGCCCGAAAATTCTGGCGGAATTCATTGCCTCTGCCCCCCTAACCCCCTTATTAAAACCTGATAATGGAATCCGGCCCATTGCAGTCGGGGGGATATGGCGGAGGTTGGTTTCTAAAGTTGCAATGCGTAAAATCGGGAAAGAGATGTCAGCTTACTTAGGGGACTTTCAATATGGGGTCGGGGTTCCCAATGGAGCAGAGGCTATCCTCCATAGTGCGAATAGATTCTTGAATGCGTTCCGTGACGACGGATCACTGGCCATGCTCACTGTGGATTTTTCGAACGCTTTCAACATGGTTGACCGCACAATCCTTCTACGCGAAGTAAGTATCCGCTGCCCATCTATCTACCAATGGGTTCAGTTCTTGTACGCCCAGCCTGTCAGGCTCTACGTTGGAGACACCTGTATCGGGGCCTACACAGGGGTCCAGCAAGGGGATCCTTTAGGACCACTTCTTTTTGCACTTGTCTTGCATCCGTTGGTGCTACAGGTGGAAGAACACTGCTCTGTACCCTTTCATGCGTGGTATTTGGATGATGGCACGATTATAGGCAGGGCCGAAGAAGTAGCGAAGGCCCTTGACATAATTCGAGCGGAAGGCCCCCAGTTTGGGCTTATGTTAAATATTAAGAAGTCGGAGATCTTTTGGCCAACATGCAATGGTATGAAAGTGAAGCCTGGCATTTTTCCTGATGAGATTGGAAGACCACAGACAGGGGTAAAACTTCTAGGGGGGGGCTGTTAGCCGTGATGGGGATTACATTAGCTCTATGGCAGTCAAGAGGGCTCAGCGCGCGGTTGACCTGATGGGCATTTTGCAGAAGTTACGGGACCCCCAAAGTGAGCTCTTATTGCTTCGCTCATGTATGGGTGTGGCCAAATTGTTGTTTGGGCTTCGAACGTGCCAACCGACCTTTGTCGGGGAAGCAGTATCCATTTTTGACAAGGGTCTCCGAGGTGCAGTTGAGGATATTGTTGTTCATGGGGGGCCTTTTTTTGGGGATCTTCAATGGCGACTGGCTTCCCTACCGATTAGCTCGGGAGGGTTGGGCCTGTGCTCAGCGGAAGATGTGTCCGCATATGCTTATGTGGCTTCTAGGGCGCAGTCCTGGAAGCTACAAGAACACATTCTAAGGAACAGCGGTATGGTTGGGATGGACGATGATTACAAGCTTGCACTGGACAACATTCGCAGCTCTCTCCCCAATGTAGAGCTGGGCGGTTTTATGGATAAAGACACCGCCCCAAAAAAACCTCAAAAAATCTTGGCGAGTGCGTTTAACTGTAAAGCCATGCAGACTATGGAGGAGTTTAACATGTCTTCGCGCCAGAAAGCGGTGTTTGAATGCCTCAAAGGGGCCCATGCTCAAGATTTCCTCAGTGCCCTCCCAATTGACGGACTCGGGCAACACATGTCGGCTATCGAATATCGGGCTGTCCTTAAATACCGGCTTATGATTCCCATGTTTCCCGTCGACGAACCGTGTCCGATTTGTAAAAAAGCATGCTTGGACAAGTTTGGAGAACACGCCCTACATTGTAAGGAGCTGCCAGGCTTTAAATACAGACATGACCTGGTTAGAGATGTTCTATGGGATGTGCTACGAAGGGCAGGGATTTCAGCTAAGAAAGAGGCTCCCGTGAATTTCTTGACGGACCCATTGGACGGGCGGTCCACCTTGAGGCCAGCGGACATTCTTTTGTTTGGATGGGCGCAAGGCAAGCATGCGTGCATTGACCTTACTGGGGTATCCCCGTTGGTAGGATTCCGGGATTCTGTTTTTGTGGCGGGGCAGGCACTTTTGAAAGCCGAGAGCAAAAAAGTGGATAAACATGAAGCGGCTTGTTTAGAGAACCAACATGTGTTTGTGCCCTTCGCTTTTGATACCTTTGGGGCGATAGCCCCCCAAGCAATCAAACTCCTCGATCGCGTGAAGAAAGTTGTGCAAAGTAACTCTCCGGCTGCTAAGGGCCAATGTTTTATTTTTAATAGAGTAGGCTTTGCAATACAAAAAGGGGTAGCGGCGCAGCTTGTGGCCCGTTTACCTGCATGCCACTTGTAATTGGATATTTTTATATATAAAATATTACTTCTATGTATAACATATCAAATCTTTGAACATACGTGTCTTCTAGATTACTGAGGACGTATCACAGTCAATATTTCAGTTACTAGATTTGGGATGGAAATATGACACTGAATATGCAGATATTAGCAGGTGACGTGTATCAGAAACTCGACGATTCAGGTTTCCTAAGTCATCAATACTATTAGTCAAACACAAGTATATCATGGCGTCTTCAACAATTATAGAAGATTGATGGATATGGTTAGACGTGCGTAATTACATTACTACGAGTAAATGCTAATATAATACAAGTTTAAATTGTTAGAATATTAGAATCATGACAATCATAAAATAGGTAAACACATATGCGGAAGCGTAGGAACATCTATAACACATAAGAGATTAACATAAATTAAATAGGAACGTACCGTGGTGATTCTAGCCCGAACAAGAATCAAAAGCAATTGTCTTTAACAATATGAAGAACCCTAATTAGGGTTTATATGGATCAATGATTAACCCCTTACCGTTTTGTTAATCGATCCCTTGATAATTACTAAAGTAAGTAATTACCTCGTTCTTATACACACAAACTACCAACGAATAAAGGTTTGATGCAAGTAAACAAAACACTTATATTTTGCTTAACCAAAATCGATCCAAGATCCCTTGGAGGAGGGTGAACCAATCGGCCAAGAAAAGAAACACAAGAAGAAACGAATTAGGGTTAGTGTGTGTGCACAAAAGATGTGAAACCCTAATCCTTGGCCTTGTATATATACTAGAAGATATCTTGGAGCACAAGACAAACATGGGTTGGGCTTCCCCTCCCCATGATCGACCGGCCATGGACCCCTAAGGGGTGTTCCAGAACCTTCTTGACTCCCAAGTTACATTCTAGTCCATATCTTTCGTTACTAATGATAGTTAGTCCATACGGTTAATAACTAACGACCATTTAGTCCATTAAGTGTTTATAAATACATATATATGATACGTTTAACATATATATATTTATTATTCATTATTCTTGTTTGTAAAGTGTGCAATCCCGAGGTCTCGGGTTCGATACTAGACATTTATATATTAATATTTATCCATATATTTAACAGCTCCCACTTGGATATCTATTAATAGTAAAATGACATTGGATAGCGTCTTGCAACACTCCAATGCCCCTAGTTCAATCCGAGCTAGGTTTCCTGAAAAACCTTTAATGATTCATCATTATAATTATCCTTTCATTACTAATACCACATTAATAAAGATGTGAGGTTCTTTATTAAATTTCTGTTTCTCGTCTCTTTATGATTTAACAAAATTACCAAAACATCTGAACGTATTCCAGATAGACTTTGGGCGTGGCCACGCAAACATTTTGTCAACCCTACGAGGGGCCCAGCAGTATTAAACTTCTGAACAAATCAGAAGGAACAAATTCTCTCTTGACTACAAGAATAACCCATGAACTTTGCAACACTTCTGAAAACAACCTTTATGACTCCCTGTTACGGTGAGCGGTAGATTGCTTCACAAAAATGCACTACATCCATGACACTTATCTGGTATCTCAAGTCTGAGGATAACTTTAAATATGATTCTCACATTAAATTTTAAATCATATTATTGGGATAAGTCCAATATTCAATTCATCGAATATCATGTGAAATTGGTATGTCAACGCATCAATATACTTTCAAGTATATTCTTAACCAACACTCAGATTTGTCTTAGTTTAATGATATTCCCATATCATTAATCGACAATGAACAATTTAGAATAACATAAGTTATTCACGGATTTAAACATGCAAATATACGACACACTTTATTATTAATGAAAACAAACGTACTAAGTACTTTAATTCATTATAAATAATAATTGCTTAATGTCCCTTATCCAAATACCAAAATAGATCAATGCATGATAATTCTAGTTAATGAATCTTGTCTCAAGTAATAACTTGAAGACAATTATGCCTCAAGTAATCATACTTGTTGACATGGCATAATTTCATCTAACTTTGATCTATCTGAATTTTGAGAATACTTCTTTCAAGAATTCAATAATTAAAATTCTTGTATGTGTATATCCAACTATCTTGATATATTTACATAATTTTTCATAAATAGTGTGATATCCTCAATCACCAATTTATGATAATCAACTTTCAAACATTTTAAAGTTTCAAGTATTCTAATTTTTTAATGTACAATGCAACTATGCTCTTAGTTGAGCACAACTAGTTTACATGGTCATTAACAAGGATAAAATCCTACCATGACTAGTTATTGAGTGTCATCTCAATTAAACCAGCATCATTGTATATAATCACAATATGCTCTTTAAAATTTTTCGTAAACTTAATATCCATTGTGTAATATTTAGGAGCTATTCCAGGTTGAGGATCATTATTCTAATTTCAAACATTTTCCATTAGAATATCTATTACACAAGTTATATAATAACTTTTAATTGGATATCAAATATTGTCAAATCATTTAAGCACTTAAATATGATACAACAATAATATAATGCACATGAAAATCCTTCAGTCAAACTTAGATTTTATTCATGTTTGATCTTTACAAATATGTATATCCATTTAGTCATCCTAAATAATATATCATATTCTATTTAGAATTTATTTACCGCACTTGTTTATTTAATAATAAACTTTTGTTTCAAGGTTGTATGTTATATTTCCTAAATCTTTCAAGTAACGTTTCATTCCAAATTAAATCTAACCTTTTACTTATATGGAATGTTACTCTTATATGTTATACAACATATATGATTTAGTAAATCAAACATAATACTCCCACTAGCTTTCAGGAATACTTATAAATTACCTTATTTTAATTATAAACCTAAACATAGATTTAATAATTTATCATACGAATAATCTCCTAGAATGCATGCATTTATCCATTCATGGATTATTGCACTTTGTACACTTCCAAAGATTTTCTTGAATTCATAAACTCTTTTTGATTACTTATCGTCCTCGCTCAAGTAATTATTCAAGAAAGAGTTTTTGATATTCCATTGTCAAATTTCACATTCATGTAAATATGACAATTACGATCTTTATATCTTTAATGTACTTAAGAAAGAGTATTCAATCATAGTTAATTGCTTAAGTATGATTAATAATCTTGTCATAAGATATTCATTAAGATATGTGTACAATTTTGTCCATATGATTATTTCACAAAGATTTAAACCACTAGGGTTACATAATCTTTGAATAAACTCATCTCCATTCTCTAACTATTAAGAATTAAGATAAACCAAATTTTAAATTTGAATATCTTTATGAACAGCATCTATAACATTCATATTATAAGTAATTTACCCAATTCATTATTTTGGTAATACTATATCATATAATCGTCAGTATATTCATTAAATATCTGAGATATCCAAGTGGATCTATGAATGATAATTCCATCATCTTGAGGTTTATCATTTACATGTTAAGCCTCATCATGATTTTAACTAGTGTGGTTTTAGAAGATTATGTATCTTGTAATTCTATCTTTTCTAGATAAAATTCTCCCACTTGCCTTTAGCAATATAGAGACTATCTATAACCACTTAGCAATTTGAGCAACAATTCAGCGTTCTCTTTTAGGATATTACAAATACATATTGATAGTTCTTTGTTAATAACCTTCACATAAGTAGCTTAACAAATTCAGAACTTCAATTTTTTTTTTTTTAAGACATAATGTGATTCATCACATTTCATAATTCAATAACGTCTTATTAATCTTCTGGGAGTCTAATTGAGTATATTCAATTCATACTCAATTTCTAACATTGATAACTTTTGGAAGAAAAGAAGTCATAGTTATCTTTAATCAAACAATCTAACAAGAGTTTGATTCCCTAACTGAACATACTATCCATATATGGTACTTCAATTAGAATTAATATTGTAAGAAGATCTAACAATATATATATATATATATATATATATATATATATATATATATATATATATATATATATATATATATATATATAAAAGATAACCATATTCCTGTTGGCATACTTATTTACCAACTGAGTCAACTTAATGGTATAATAGTATTTCCAAACCAATTGCATGCTTTATAACACAAGTACTTTTGACCAAGTCACTTCATATTTATGTCTTATAAAAAAATAAACTTGTTATAATCCCACCATACTATATTAATCATTGATCAACTCAATGACTTCTTGTATATGTCTTAAGTAAAAGACCATAACAAGCTAACGTCTTACTTTATTATAAGTCTTGTAATGCTTAAAAGACTTCATGTTTATAGCTATACAATAAAGTATAAACATGTATAATTAAAGTAATCATGAACACCATCATTTGGTTTCAATAAGATTTTCAAGTTAACACACTACTTTATTTATTTATGTCATTCTAAGAATACATAATTATTGAAGTAGTTTTATATTACTTCATGCATTTATGTCATTCCAATAATACATAAATATTAAAGCTGAAGTAGTATTGTTATTTGACACAATTGTTCTAATAGATGTCTAATTTAGAAACTGCAAATTCTCCATGTGTGGTCTCACGCACACTCGGAAATTTACCTTGTCATTAAAATTTAGCCTGCGTCTCACGTTTACTAAATAATAACTTCAAGTGTTTCTAAGATTAGATGTATTTATCTAATTAGAATTATAATCTCTTACTTTGCAGTTAAGAGAGTCCTTTAAATCATATTCTTATGTGTTGTACCATGCACATAATGAAGATTTCTCCCACTTGTGCATGGTACAACACCATGTATCATATAAACAACACGCACGCGTTTGTTAATTTGAACAATATGATTTGTGTCATTAACATAACTTAGTAGATATAGAGTTTACTCAATCAATCAAGGAAACGTACATGACTATCCTTGAAAATATTAGTGTCTATATTTGGAAAGTAATTACCTTGAGATATTCAAAAGATAATCTAAGTTACAATCAAGACAATAAGTCTTGTAACTCCCACTGAATTAGAGAACATTATAATAATCCCTTATTCAGCCATAAGAACACAATATTCTCACTGAATTTGACAACATTGTAAATGTTACATTAATCGGTGAAAGGAAATAGTGTACTTGTTTACTTTCCTACATCTTTTAAGAAAACCCATTCAAACAATTATATATGTTATAAAAGGATGTAATCTACTACATAAATGTGATTCATCACATTCCAAACTATTAACTTGAAAAAACTGGGCATGCAATTTCTTCCTTTATAGATTTACCATTCCAACAATTGTATGTAGTATCTGTAAATGGTCAAATCAAAACAACTAGATAAAATAATCTAATTCGTCTTTTACCATTATGCAGTAATCAGTCTAGCTTCTAATTTAATAACTCATAAGGTGCATATACTCTTACTATTAAAGTTTGCTATGAGTTATGTATTTAGAATTTAGACAATTCTAATCATCCTATTGCACCTTTCTCATTCATGAAAAGGAATAGGATTAAGTCTCACACTTCTCCTAATGGAAAGAAGACTAGATTTATTCTTTTAGTAAAATTGACTCTAACCATAAACCCAACGGGTGTAGATCAATTAAAAGAATAACTTACGTTTACGGTTTTAACGTTGCATTAATACATTTAAAGAATTTACAAAATTCAATTTTTAGTATTTTCGATAATTAATATTTCCAAGAAAATATAATACCCAAGGATATATTCATATAACCAACATATTTTCTTGAAAATCTAGGATCCAACTTTACATAGATTCCACCACATCAGTTGATCTGCTAGTGGTGAAAGTATAAAATATGGTAATCTGTCGAACAATAATTGGCAAACACTTTTCCAATTCCTAGATCATTATGGGATTTACATCAAATTGATTCATCAATTTGTCATGTAAGCATGTTTCATCCCATCTCATGCCTTAAGCTCTAGGTCTCACGCATCAACTTAATTAAGTCGTCTAACTTAGAAACTGCAAATTCTCCATGTGTGGTCTCACGCACACTCGAAAATTTACCTTGTCATTAAAATTTGGCCTGCGTCTCACGTTTACTAAATAATAACTTCAAGTGTTTCTTATAGTTAGATGGCATGTAACTTAAATTTTTAAGGGTATTTAGTTTGATGTGAAAATCAAAACATGTACAAAGATGCATGCACTCATCTTTATAACATAAGTTTTCATAAAAACTTTTTATATCCAATTCGTGAAATTAATACACAAAGTTTTACTTGAGGTTTATGCCAAAACCCTAAGATGACTTTCTACAATTATGATTTTAAAAGTAATTCGTTTAAGATATATTCAAGATTGTGATAACCAAGGCAGACTCTAAGGCTCTTTTCTAAGCCTTCAAATCACGGTTATGAATATCATCTTAAAGGACTTAATTTTAAAAGCATACTTGTATAAAACATCAATCAAGCAAAAGTTTATGGATTCAATCTCAAAATTATGTAATAAAGTGTGAATATTGCTAGTCTCGCCTGGGAGCTGATTACCGTGCGAATCGGACCACTAGCGGCACTTAAGACCTTGCAAGATTCTTACTTTATCACTTAGGGTTTCACCATTATTAGTCCGTATTATTTTCTTTATGGAAAAATTACCCTTTTATTGCTTACAAACGTGTCCAACAATCAAACAATAAAACAAGTAATAAAGACAAGTAAAAACAACTAATAACATAACAATTATAAAGGTGAAACAATTAGTCACATGCAATCCTTTTAGAAAAGATCCTAACAAAATCAATTCTAGGTTTTTATATGCATATAATTAACTAGGGCCTTCACCTCTTAATGAAAATGAGTCACATACGCTGACAAGTCAATTGCGTAGGCCAAAGCTAATCACATACCACATAGCACATAATTGATTTTAATAATTATGGGGTCTTTCCCAATATTAGATCTATCTAAACATGTGAAAAGCTTAACAATTAATAAACAATAAATAACCCATGACTAACATGCATGTTTCGTCACGGATCAAAGCATAACAATTACCAATAAGGTCAAGGATACGCCCAAATAACACATAAACATGTAGGCAACCTAGGGTTTCTAATCCAATTAATTAATAAAACCACAAACCCTAATTAGGGTTAATGGAGTAAATCGACCCCCCCCCCCAAAAAAAATTAGGGTTAGGGTAAAAAAAACAAAACCCTAGATCCAAAACATGTATCTAACACAATCAAAATTCGTTTTTTATGTGTTTTATGTAATCAATTACATGTTATAGCAAGCTCGTGATACCACTGTTAGAATATTAGAATCATGACAATCATAAAATAGGTAAACACATATGCGGAAGCGTAGGAACATCTATAACACATAAGAGATTAACATAAATTAAATAGGAACGTACCGTGGTGATTCTAGCCCGAACAAGAATCAAAAGCAATTGTCTTTAACAATATGAAGAACCCTAATTAGGGTTTATATGGATCAATGATTAACCCCTTACCGTTTTGTTAATCGATCCCTTGATAATTACTAAAGTAAGTAATTACATCGTTCTTGTACACACAAACTACCAACGAATAAAGGTTTGATGCAAGTAAACAAAACACTTATATTTTGCTTAACCAAAATCGATCCAAGATCCCTTGGAGGGGGGTGAACCGATCGGCCAAGAAAAGAAACACAAGAAGAAACGAATTAGGGTTAGTGTGTGTGCACAAAAGATGTGAAACCCTAATCCTTGGCCTTGTATATATACTAGAAGATATCTTGGAGCACAAGACAAACATGGGTTGGGCTTCCCCTCCCCATGATCGACCGGCCATGGACCCCTAAGGGGTGTTCCAGAACCTTCTTGACTCCCAAGTTACATTCTAGTCCATATCTTTCGTTACTAATGATAGTTAGTCCATACGGTTAATAACTAACGACCATTTAGTCCATTAAGTGTTTATAAATACATATATACGATACGTTTAACATATATATATTTATTATTCATTATTCTTGTTTGTAAAGTGTGCAATCCCGAGGTCTCAGGTTCGATACTAGACATTTATATATTAATATTTATCCATATATTTAACATAAACAAGGTAAGTAAAACCTCACATGCATGTACAATATATATATACTTACAAAATCCGTTATGAGTGTATATACTAAACCATTTATGGATCTAAAATTTCTTGTTTAATGGATGAATGAAGCATATGTAGCTAAAAGATATAGGATGTAGTACAAAAACACAGAGTAAATTACATAGGAATGAGATAGCTTACTACTAAAACCAGATTTATTCCAACAAGATGTCATATATGATAGCCTAGTAAATCCATATAATTTCACATTTTTAAGTAGAAAACTTTTGAGTTTCTAAACTTCCAGATTGATCACCTACATATTTAGGCTACAAAGGAGATGTTTTACGCTCTATATTTTAGGCTATGCATTGACATAGTTGCAAATAAATCATGGCACAGTCAGTCAAGTAAATTCATCATAAAATACTATCATAAGCTTAAATATCAGAAAACAATAGCTATCAGTCAAATTAGTACGGAGTATATTTTAATTTTTAATGTTAATTTCAACCCATGAGAAGCATTGTGTAATATTACGAAGCTTAAAAAACAAAAAGATAATTCAGAGTCATGATTTCAATTAAAAAAATACTCCGCATCAAAATGGACATGGAACTAGTCAATGGTGTTGAGTTTTGAAATCATGGCACAGTCTGTCAAGTAAATTCATCATAAAATATATCATAAGCTAAAGGGAAAATTACCAAAATAGATCAGTCGCCCAAAGCACATTCCTTGAATAGATGTTTTTAAATCACTTTCCTCCGGCGGATCAGGGCAACTTGGCGACTGAGCAACCTTCATATATGTGCGACACGTGTCGAATATTTTATTAATATAGTACAGAATCTAGAATCTTTTGGAATGTATAGTACAAAATCTAGAATCTTTTAAGGACACGTGTCGCACATATATGAAGGTTGCTCAATTTTTTAAGTTGCCCGATCTAATTTTGGAAAGTGAAATTTGAAAGTCTAAAAAGTGACTAATCAAAATGTCAACGATCTATTTTGGTAATTATCCCTAAGCTAAAATATCAGAAAACAATAGCTATCAGTCAAATTAGTACGAAGTATATTTTAATATTTAATGTTAATTTCAACCCATGAGAAGCATTATGTAATATTACGAAGCTTAAAAAACAAAAAGATACATTCAGAGTCAAGATTTCAATTAAAAAATACTCCGCATCAAAATGGACATGGAACTAGTCAATGGTGTTGAGTTTTGTCATCTAACACAAGTTATGGCTGTTATGCAATGAAAGTATATTGTCAATAGTGAGTTTCTCTACAAAATGTCAAAATGTCTTCTATACATGAACTTACGTACCATCCTAACCTTTAAACAATTTTTTACCAAGTCTAAGTCAAAGAGTATAACGTGAGATCTATACAATGTTTGTAGTGCACTATGCAACAAAGATTGTCCTTTGCTTTCATTGGTTGGTTTTCTGACTATCTAGTATCAATACTTTGCTCAGTACAACATTTCCTTAACACGTGTGTTAATGTGTATTCAAATTATGTTTGGGCAATGTTTGTTTTAATGTTTTACAAGGTTGCACCCTTCTAGGTACTCATAAGCTTAATAAGTAAACATATCTGGAAATTATTTGCTTAAATATCAAGAAGAGGTTTGTGCATAATGATTCACAAAAAAAATGTGAGATTCATCATAAAAAGATGTTAGAAATATTGATCTCACTGCCTTCAAAATACCCATGAAGATTTAAACTGAACCTATTCAAGGGGTTTGGGTGGTTTATAATTGGGCCTCCGCCGTACTGGGCCATTATTAGACTTATACTACATGCTAATGATTTAATTAAAGTATAGCACAAGAAATAATCTTTTATTTATATAATACAAGAATTACATAGTATTTTTGCAAAACCCTTCTCATTGAAAAAAAAATTGTACCAATAGAAGAGCTCGATTTTGACACATAAGCGAAATCAAGCAATATGATTGGCTAATAAAAAGTCAAAATTAAATTGATTTTTGTCAAACTTTAATAAATTTGGTGGAGAATTTGATTGATAAAAAAACACATAAAAATATAGGTGTCAAATTTATGAAAATAAAAACTTAAGAAAAGATGAGGTAATTAATAAAACCTTAGTGGTTGAATTTTAAATATATTAGAGTTAAGTGTAAAATTATAAGTCTCCATGTTTTTTAATAACTTTAGATAATAAACAATTAACCCCTTACACTTTATATCCCTATACTTTATAATGTTAACTTTGTTTAAAATTACATGAGTAGTTTTTTTTTTTTTTTAATTAAAGTAAATTTAGTAAATATGCGAATTAGTTTTAATATACGTTAAATATTTTTTAAACTAACGTTAGTTTTAAACTTTCATCCATTAGAATATTTTTTTAAATAAGGACTCATGTTACTATATAAAAGTTTAATTTATGCGTACACGGATTTGAAATACGGCTAAATTATTAGTAACGGGAATATAAATATCAAATGGTAAGCATGAGTTACTGTGATATGAAAATAAATATCCGCGATTCTACTTATAACAACGACTTATGAAATTGTTATTTAAAACTTATATATGGATATCCATAAAAACATTTTAAAAACTTTACGGAGCATATTTTAACTTCATCAACGCTCATTATGTGCCACTAAATTCGCACATTTTGTACAACATGATATCAATAGTTAAAGTTAAATAACAATATTAACCTCAAACTCAACATCTCTGTCAGTTAAAAACGTTATACAAAGCTAATTATTAAAAAAAACAAACAAAAACACATCGGTTAGATAGTCATTCTTTAATATAGAAGGTGTTTCCTTTAAATTATAAAAAAATGCATGCATCACAATCATTATTTGATAAGAATCACCTCCTAAATCAAAAAATAGAAAAACTACATAACGAAAATATAAGTAAAAGAAATACCACAATTACAAAACACATCGTAAATTGATAGCACGGGTTTGCAAAACTAAAAGCATATATTACTAACATCTCATGCAAGTCAAGTATTATCATATGATTTTGCTTGAATAATAAAATATAATTTTTAATCCAAAAGTATTCTCCTAAAATAATAGGTAGATAGAACATATATGCATATGATTTTTTTATCTTTAGTCCACTAAGTAAAACTATTTGAAACATGTTAAGTGGTTCATTTTTTAATCGATAATAATATATAATTAAATCGAAATTTTAAAAACCCTGTGCGTGCACAGGTATTATAACTAGTAATGGCTAAAACAAATTATAATTAAAATCAAATTTGACGAATAAATAAATCATATGGGCCTTAATTAAAGTATAGCACAAGAAATAATAATGGCTAGCCCTAGATCGAAATCCTACATACGATTTTCCAGGTTTTCTGCTTGTTCTTGAGAACGAACCAAAGATTTATACGTCTTCATGGGCATTGCATATTAATTTCTTTATATTTTTCGTATAGGTTCTTTGACATTCTAAACTACATGCTAATGATTTAATTCCATCTAAAAAGAGATGAAAAAATACATCGTAAGAAAACTCTTGGAGAAAGTTCGAAGTTTGACATCTCGTGGTTGCAATGTCTCGAGGAAACGAAAGGTAAACTTTATATTTGTTACGTTTAAATTAGGTTTTGATAATATAAGACATCTCTATTCTTTCGAGTTTGCAATCACTTCAAGTTTTATTTATGTGATGATTAATGTATTTTGTTTTCCAAAAATGTTGTAGAATCGCACAATGTTATGTCACTTATGTGACGACTTGATTGTCGAAATCAGTGGAATGTTGCCAATCAAATCACTCATTCACTATAGATCTATCTCTAAGTCATGGTTTGCTCGTATTTCTAGCCGTAATTTCATCACAATGCATGCTCTTCGATCTGCAAAAACTCCGCAAAAAGTCATTGTGAGACAAAAATGTCACTACCAAAAAAATGGTCATATAATTTTATATACATTAGATCCGGAAGACCATTACACCAGCCTGAAATCAGTCAACTTCTCCAGCGTCGATTTCCATATTGTTGGTTCATGTAATGGAATTATATGTGTGATTCAGAAAGAAGTCCCTCTTATTGGTACTCTTCGGAAAAGTTCATTATGTTTATGGAACCCTTCAATTAGGCGCAAACTAAATGTTCCTAGTCATCCTTTTGGAATTGTAGCACTTGGATTTGGTTTTGACGCAATAACGGATGATTACAAGATTGTAGGCATACCATTATGTAAATATAGTGGAGTTGCAAAATTTTCACATATGTACTCCATGAAGACAAACTCATGGAATGCGATTCAGCTCCCTACTACATTTTATTACGATAACGTCAAGTCACCTTTCCCGTGTTTTGTCAACCGAACATTACATTGGGTGGTTAGATATCAATCCGAGAATATAGACCTCCATCATTGTATATTGACATTCGATTTGAGTACTCATGTTTTTGACATGATTCAGTTGCCACAACCTAGTTGGGTAATGGTACAATTAACAATCATCAAGGGTTGTCTAGCTGTAATATCCAACGATGGTCATGATAATTGGATATGGGTGAGAAAAGAGCATAAGAATGCCGCATCTTGGTCCAAGCCTTACAACTTTACAAATCCTATTTCTGAAGGAGCAGATAGTATTTTCGGGTTGAACAACCATGGTGATTTCGAAAGTTATAATCCCGAGACTGGAGTGCGTTCAAGACTTAGGAGTTCTTTAGATTCTTCTTTCACTATTGAATTGGATATGTGTGTAGGAAGCCTTGAATTGCTAGACAACGAGGCTTGGCCGGTAGACTTACTTGTCATGGGGACAAACCATGTTTTCTCGAGTTATAAGAACCTTGCTTGTGGCCTAATTTTGCTTATTTAGCTTAGCTGATTTGCTAGGTTTTTTTTTTTTTTTTTTTTTTTTTTTTTTTTTTTTTTTTTTTTTTTTTTTGTACGGCGGGTTAGATGTTAGATGTTAGTTGTTAGTTGTTAGTTGTTGGCTCGAGTTAGTGTCTTGCTAGTTACCATAATAGTAGATGATTGATCATTATTGGTTCCAATATCTTTTCAACTATTTATAAACTTTAATTGTGATTATTAGTTACTGTCTTTTGTCAAAAAGGTGCAAGATGCAAGCCAACAATTGTAACTTCAGAATCACTATGATAGAAGTGAATATGTTATTGTTTTGTTGTGCTCTATATATCTTAGTGAATATGTTGACTTTTTTCAAAAAATTTAAAAGCGGGTATTGGTCTAGTCGTATTAAAGTGTAATCAAGGTTCTCAACCTTTTGTCGTGGAGAAACTTGTAGTGTAGAATGGGTACGTGACTTTACCACTAAAAAGAAAAGATTGTCAATTAACAATTTTATTTGGTCCCAACTTATCGTAATAAGACAACCAACTTCACCATCAAAACATACTTCAATTAAACACAAATATATCTCACAAAAATCATTTAGTCAAAACACTCACACACGCGACAAACCTCACACGACAAGGTTGTTTGCACGACCGAGTCTTGCTTTTTCTCCCATCCAAGACGCGTGCTTCTGGTGAGTGTAATAATGGTCGACGCATTTTCAAGGTGCAATATTGCCAAGCACGCGTCTTCATTCTCTCTATTACGGATGATCTTAAGTTACTTATTTTGTACTCAAATCATTGACTATTTTCATAAGTTTTCACTTTGACCCCTCAAGTATCCTTATTTATACAAAAATGACCTTGTTACAAAATATCCATATTACAAAATAAGTCTCATCTTATTTGAATCATTAGACTGTGAGGGTTTTTGAGACGGTTATTTTTTTTCTTGTTTAATTAAGAATTACTTATGAACCGCTTATCAAGAGTACTTATGGAGATAATGTTTAAATTTACTTATTTTGAAGGGATGTGTTAACCGGACCCTCCCTACCATGGGGGGTCCACCTACTTTAGTCAAAATGTACAAGTTTTAATGCAGACAGTACAGGCGGCGGCAGCACTGTCTTCCACAAACCCTCCCTACAGGGGGTCCGGTTAACTCATGCCATTTTGAAATAGAGGAAAGGCAACGACACTCGAAAAGAATAATTATTTATCTAAAGATTCAATCAAATCAAGTATGTTTGAGAAAAGTAGTTTTTATTTCGAGAAATAAAAAAGATCCAAAGAAATAAGAAGCTCTCCATCTATTTATCTGCTTTATTTACAAGAAAATAAGCAAATAATTAATAATAGTTGAGATTACGCTATAACACAAATTTAAAATGCAAACAAAAGGTTAAAGTTAATTATGCTAAAAAAAAAGGTAATTTTTATTTCGACAAAAAAAAGCTAGAAATAAGCATGTCCTTCTTTATTTTTCAAAATCCGCTTTATTTGTCTAAATATAAGTAAGAGAAGTGATTTAAAGATCTAAAATTCATGCATAATCTTATGCCTAAATCTGTGTGGCAATAATTCGTTGGTTGCAATGTTATAAATGGCGTGAGGCGTGGCGTGGCGGCAAGGCCACGCCTCAAGCCTTACGCGCCATGGCGAAACCATGGCGTTTTTTGCGGCGTGACTAAGGCGGCGAAAAAATATTTATATATTTATCATTTATGTTATAATATCATATTTTATATGCATATCGAGTTTACAAAAGGTGAGTTTACAAAAGGTGAGCTTACAAAAAGTGATATGCATAAGAAATAAAGTGAAAATTTGAACTATGTTTAGAAATTACTAGGCCCAAAATTTAAGCTCACATCATCCCCTTCTAAAAATGGCGTCACGCCATACGATAAGGCGCGCCTTGGCACGCCTTTTCGCGCCTTATTCCACGTCTTTTCACACGACGCCTAGACTTCACGCCTTGGTCCATTTCGTGGCGCCGAGGCCACGCCTCGCGCCTTGGCGGTGCCTTGGCGCGCCTTTTAGAACACTGGTTGGTTGCAACAACTGGGTCCCCTTCTTTACAAATCAATGAGCGGGGTAGCCCGCGCATTGCCGCGGGAGCGCTTTGCGGTTTTTTTTCTCTTCCTTTTTTTTTTTTTGGCTAATCTTGGTATAAAATTTGCAACCCAAAGTAAAACAATAACACCGTAGGTGTTTTTTGAGAACAGATATACTTTGAGTATGTCTTTTGCTAATAATATTGCTTCCAACATAGAAAGGTAAAATGTATAAGAGACATTTTGAGTTGGTAACAAAATATGTTAAACTTATTCAACTTACAAACAAACTATGAGCTTCAACACAAACAAAGTTACAAAGTGGTATTTAAAACTTACACCAAAGTTGTACATCGACAACAAAAGAATGTATCGTTGGCAGCTTGTTAAGAACCCAATTTTGCAGCAGCCTCAAACACCACTTAAATGAACAAACAAAAAAAACATTTATAGAACCAAACGCCCATTTCAAACTGGAAACTTGCAGCAGCAAGAAACTACATGTAAACCAACTCAACCAACATACTCTACGAACCCTAGGAAATGACATGTTTACGCCTCTGGAATCCTGCTGACATGAACACGCAGTCCATACCATGTATTACGACCTGCAAGAGGACATGAACGCATTTACAACATGATCACAGCCTACTGCAGACATTACATCCAAGCATTATTCATTGCTTTTTTAGATTAAAATGCAATTTCAAACACCACCTATGTGACCAGTCAATCATTGCTGGAACCCCGTCGTTCTTTAGGCACGTTTGCAATGTACACAATACATATATACATATACTATATAAGGCAATAGATGGAGAAGTACATACAATCGTATAAATCATTAAATCTTGATACACACCAAACCACATTAATACCCAATCAAGCCCAACTCCTAATTTACACAAAACCACATTAATTGAGCAAGAAAAAAGTCATCCAAATCCAAGATATTTAGAACACACGTATAAAACATGAAACACAAAAATACCCCGTCGATCTTACCGCTAGATTCAGTGGAACCAACATTAATTTCAGCAAATCAAACACAACAAACAACTAATTAGCAGTCCAAAAAAAGAAAGGAAACAACGTGCACTCAAATCATACCCTGATACTATTTTTTGAAGTTGTCAATGTCTTTAAAATGGCTGCAAGAAAGGAAAAAATAGTCATTTTGTATGTCCGCACCATATGACACCGATCTTCTGCTCTCTGTCTCTTCCCCTGTGTAACAACAAATTACACAAACTTAAATCCATAAGAAAAAAAATGTGGATATTTGAAAGTAATAAACTAAAAAAGAAATATACCCTTTCTACTTTCTCTTGCAACGTCTTTGTTGCATCAGCCCCCTAGTTCTTTCCGCTTCAACGTTAATTACCTCTCACCAGTTTTCACTGCCCCATAATACCAAACAAAACCAAACCATAGCAACAGTTACCTTAGCGCATCCTCCCGTCTTGCTTTTCGTCAACTGAGTATGCAAAACTCAGAATGCATCATTAAATATGATAACAAAATATCAAAAAAGTTAGTCAACTATATGCATCGTTGCAGGCAAAATAGTAAACCACATATATAGCATACCACAGTCCTAGTGCTTGTGTTAATACTTAATAATTATATATGTTTCATTGTATTCTTGCACTCGTCCTTCACATATCAAC
The DNA here is from genome assembly GCA_030686995.1 of Artemisia argyi. Lineage (NCBI taxonomy): Eukaryota > Viridiplantae > Streptophyta > Magnoliopsida > Asterales > Asteraceae > Artemisia > Artemisia argyi. The sequence continues at coordinate 317,251,684 of CM060708.1, read as the reverse complement.
AGGATTAATCATATGGGATGGTGCGGGTATATGTTTTCTACTGAAGAGACACGAATTATAGCAAAATAAGGACAAAAGCTTGGCAATCACCCATCATCAAAATTCAAATATATGTCCCACTTACTACATGTTGTGTACCAATGATACACTTTTAGACTACCTTTGGCCTATCTTACCAGTTTGCATCTAAACAAACTACAATAGCATGGACATGTTCTAATGAGTACTAAAAATCATGAATTCATTCGAGCTAAAAAAATATTTATTATAGAACACAGAAGTAAGTAATAGACATAGTACATTTGTATAGTTCATAGTTGTAAAATAGTATGTATGAAATGTTCCATTTCCTCGTAAACACACTGAGTTTCTCAAAATGGAATTGACCAATTCATTATATTTTAAGACGGTTTGCGGTGCTTTCATCCAAGAGTGTATTCTGCCTCAACGGTTGTTTACCATGTGTTTCAACGGCCTGCATCGAAGTGGTAAACAACTTATAAGAAAGCATGCAAGCAACCATTATGAAATAGATAGATATAAACTACAAACTATTGTCAAATAAGTCACCACAATTCATTCACATACCAGAAGAAAGAGATCGACTTTCTTGTCACGTACAGAAAAGACTCTCAAAGTATTTCATCTTATGTGAGGACCTAATACATGTTACGGTCCAGTGGCAAATGTAAAATAGTGAACCTATATTGGTGAATCATCAGTTATTTTCCTGCATTCATGCATAATTAATTGTCCATTATGTTTCCAGAAATCATGTTACAAAATTAACACAATGTTCACTTCTTTTCCCGAATTAAGGACATTTTCTAGGTTATCAGTAAGATATGCTCTCATATGAAGGTTCGGCATTGTTGAGACAGTAACATAATAGGCTTGAGTGATTGATAGTTGGAACAATAGTTGAGATATAAAGGGACATCTATCAGTTAGTTTGTCCTTTGAAGAGTTATGTAGCATAGTAATAGTGAACAAATAAGCAAGATAAAAAATCAATGGTATATTATAAGATAGATGTTGTAGTTAAAAATCGTGCTAGGAATTAAAATGAAAAATGTATGATTTTGTCAATTCCATTACTGCTGATATGACTTCCATCATATGTATGTTTCATAGGAAGCTGGTGATTTATACTAATATATTGACTTTTAAGCAACAAAGGCACTTAAAGTGATTATAGTATTATTTACCTGATCATGCTTATCATTTTAAGCTTGATTTATAGTATTTCAATCGGTAAACTGTTATTGTTGTTATTGTTTGCAAATGAGGTTTCCAAAGTTCAAAAGTGCACTAATCATCAATGACTATGAGATTAAAAAAAGGTAGTTGGAAGTAAATCGAACACTCACAAATGAAAATCAATATAAGAACCTTTTGTCAAGAATTTCATCAAAAAATCCAATAAATAACATTTCAATAAAAACACAAATTAACCATAAATCAATTAAAACACCCAAATCTTGCTAATTTGTTCCACCATTTTTTTTTATATCAAAGCACATTAATATGTTTTTCCTATCAATAGCCACTTAAACTAAACACAAATCAGTAAAAAAGGATTAAGAACTACATACCTTGATTAAAAAAATCATGGCATCCACACTTCATCCTCTTTTGCAATCCATGTTCAAACCTGCTATTATACACAAATATGTTTGGTTATAGATGATAAAGCAATGGGTATCTTTTGTATTTGAATATGTGATATCCACCTCTTCAATGATCTTGTTAGAATCTAGATGCATCTTTGACCCATGATCGATGTAAGCAAGGAAAGAGAGAAGGTTCTAGTGATATTGATCTTGTTGTTTAAACCTGCGAATAATTCACAAAACAATTACAAACCGAATGAATAATATTTTTTAAAACCCAAAATTTAACAACCCATAAACCTAAACCCAAACCAATCACATACCTGAGATGCGTGGTTTGCCAGAAAACCCATCACAATCGTGTGCGTGTGTGATTTGGGATTTGTGGATGTGGAACAATCTAGGGTTTGAGTGTGATTTGTGTGTCAGGGTTTTTTTTAATTAGAATGGATGAATCTGGAAGGGTGGAGAGATTTTTTGGGTTAATAAAGAAAGAACAGGAAACCATGGGATGATTTTATGTTGTGGATAGGCTGGAATGGGGAAGAAGGTTCTGGGTTGGGGAGATATACGTAGTGTTCGTTTAGGGGATTAGGCCATGAACAGTTGTTATAACAGTAGTTACCCACATATGCACCACATGTTTTGTAATTAGTTAGCTGTTATTGTTTTTAATCCCACAAACAGTGCTTATAACAGTAATTGGAGCAATATGTGCCACACATTGTGTGTTTAAAACCACAATTAGGCCTAACCCAAATCCTGCCTTTTAGATAGATATACAATTAGCTAATGACACATGACTGATAACTTAATCACTAAATTAGTTTGAATTAAGTTAGTATAACATAAAACTGCTCCCGCTTTAAAACGCAAATAAAACTTTTACACAAAAACAAGTGATAAAAAGTTTGAGGGCTTCAGAGTAAATTCATATTTTTAGTTTTTTTAATGGCGCGAAAATTGAAGCCAACAAAAACCCCTCTTTCAAACAAATTAGGGTTCATTCGAGCCAAAAACCGACCCAGAAAAAACCCCTTAATTTTCTTAAAAAAAGATGGGTGATTTAGCAACCCAATTGAACGGATTGAAAACCCTTTTGTTATCTTGTCTTAATTCCAACTCAAGATCTGAAAAATCGAACCTTTATTCGACTTTGTTGCAGCTTCAAGAACAGTCAGTTAGTGATGAAAAGATTCTTAAAATGATGGCTGATTCGTGTCATGTGCTTTTGGAGTTAATGGTGGGTGATGTTTCAGATGATGATGAGGAAATGTAAGGTTTTTAGTTTATTATTTTGATGTTGTTGCTATTTGGGGGGGGGGGGGGTTGTTATTTTTCCGGCTTATTTTGAGTTTATGTAAGTTTATTTAGCTTATATAAGTGGACAAGTTTCAAAATAAGCCGTACAAAGGGGGTGCTTGGATTAGCCTATTTTTGGGGCTTATGAGCTTATTGGATTTTGGAATAGCCCATAAGTTCATTTTTTCCAACTTATGAGCTTATTTATGGTCTTATGGAAGTCCATAAGCTAAACTTGATAAGCTCATAAGCTAGAAAAATTGGGCTTATGAGCTTATCCAAAATTAAATAAGCTCATAAGCCCGAAAAATAAGCTAATCCAAACACCCCCAAAATGGGCTTATGAAACATAATCCAAATCGCACACGCTCATAAGCCAAAGAATTAGCTTATTTAAGGGCTTATTAGCTTATTTAACAAAAATAAGCATAATTAAATTGAGCTTATACGAGGGAGTTTTGATATGGGAGTGATACTCACACCAAATAAATTGATGCACACAACACAATTATGCACATACCATGTTGTAACATATGCATTAGTGATGTGATATTGTGGTGTGTGCATTAATTTATTTGGTGTGAGTATCAATTCCCGTTTTGATAAGCCCAAATTTTGTGGCTTATTTGAGAAGGGGTGAGCTTATATATAATATAAAAGACCTTTTTACCCTCAGTTAATAGTTACACGTTTTAGTTCATAAATTATAATAAGTTAAACCAAACACTAAACATGTGTTTATGAGCTTATTTGTTATATATGCCACTTATGAAATATATAAGCCTAAGCCCAAAACATAAGTTTAGACAAACACCCCTAAGTTCTAAGCTTACGAGCTTATGTGATTTCAGATTATGTTTTATAAGCCCATTTTCCCGGCTTATTTGAGAATGTATGAGTTTATATAATTAAGCTTATATAAGCCCACAAGTTTCAGAATAAGCTAGAGAAAATGGGTTTATGAGACATAATCCGAAACCACACACGCTCATAAGCCAGAAAATATACTTAAACAAACACCCCCATGGTACTTATTACTAATGTATCTGTGTAATTACAGTGCTGTGCAGGCTTTGAAGTGTATGGGGTTCATGATTTATCATCCATCAATTGTTGCGGGTATCTCGGGTACGTAGATTCAGTAGTGAATTGGCCTCCTTAAGTAGTCTAGCTTTGCATTCTGTTAGTAGTTCATTTCTGTTAGTAGAATTGGGAAAATAGTGTACATTATGTCACTTCATTGAGGGGTCTATTGGAGGATCGTTGGGAAAGTGATGCAAGACATATAAAATCATACAATCAGCTATAATAAAAATGTATGAGTTTATTGCAAGAAATGTTGTTTGGATGTGCTTCTACCGCTTGAAGTTATAAACATCATTTATGATGGTGTCGAGTTAATGGCAAACTTTGTTTATATGATGGCAGGAGATGATGCTGGCATGGTTCTAAGTTCTTTGGAAAAGGTTATTTTGTCTACTCGAATTAAGGTTGAATATGCCTTTAGCTTGACATATATTATCTACGATTACTTAGTAAAAGTTTACTGACTTCAAGTCTTTACCACTTCAATTGCAGACTGTTTGTAATTTAGGAGTATGGTGCATATCCGTTCAACAACTAGATGCAACGTTCTTGAATGCTCATATTGAATCTTTGGTACGGGCAGTAGTTCATGCTCTCGACAATCCAGCTGGATCTCTATCAACAACTTTTGAGGCCATGCAGGTATGGCAATATGGTCAAATTTGGTTAGTGTCTCTATATTGTTTTGTATTTAATCATTTGGTAATAACGGCTACTGGTGCAGGCTGTGATGAAGCTGGCAACTCAAGTGAATGAAAAGATGAGAGAAACATCGAATGTATGGGCTCCTCCAATATACAGAAGGCTCGTTAGTGCAGACAAAAGGGAGAAAGATATGTCGGAAAGATGTTTACTAAAAATTAAATCGACAATATATCCCCCTCCGATTGCTCTATCCAAGGTACTTAAAGAAAAGAAAAAAAAAATCCGCGGTTTACAATACATACTATGAATAATAGGTTGTTCTAGTATGACTCCTTATTCTGTGATGTTAGTAGCAGGGGTGTTTGGCTTACTGTTTTGAAACTGATTATTGCGACTAGTAGTCGCATTGATTAGTTATTGATGTTTAGGTAAATAGATTCAGCTTCTAATCTGGATTTATATATAGTCACATAATCACTTTCGTAAAGCACATCCGGATACTCTTTTCATGGGAACATGTTTTATAGTATTTGGTTTTTTAATGAGCATATTATATCGTTTGAGCAGGCACTTGTCGTAGATGTTAAGAGGAAACTACTTCCTGCATTGGAAGAGCTGTTAAAACAAGGAAAAAAGATTCAAGCAATGCAAGCATGGGGATGGTTTACTCGTCTAATCGGATCATATGCAATAAAAAATAGGCACTTAATTAACCAGCTACTAAAAATTCCTGAACAGACGTTTCCTGACAGTGACCCACAAGTCAAGATTGCTACACAGGTAACTATTTCATATGACTGAAAGCAGGTCGGTTAATACTAATTGTTAAGTATGTCTGAAAACGTGTTGGGTCGGTGACGGTTCACACCTTTTTTCTGACTTACCCGCCAATTTCGTCACATCTCTTGCAGATTGCATGGGAAGCTTTAATTGATGCTCTGATCATTCTGCCAACACAAGAATCTACAACAAATGCTGCAAATGAAGATTTTATTGAAGCCAATGGATTAACCAAGAGCATTAAACTTATTATGACACCCCTAGTCGGAATCATGTCAAGCAAATGTGATACATCAGTTCACTTATCCTGCTTGAATACGTGGAAATATCTGCTCCACAAGTTCGATATCTTTGTCAACCACCCTTCAGTCATCAAAACCGTTTTAAACCCTATACTCGAAGTGGTCTTTCAAGCGGGACCCGATGATAAAAACATCTGGTCATGGAATTTCTGCTTGGATCTTCTTGATAACTACGCTTTTGCAAGAAAAACAGATGCAAATACTGAATCAAACTACCCCATCAAATGGATGCCTTGGAATTTAAGTCAGTTTGGCTTTTTTGTCAAAATGGTTGACGTTTTCATTAGTCATGGGGCGGTAGGGTGTGATGCTGCGTTAAAAATATTCCGTTCTTCATTAAAAGGAGTACAGTTAAATTTAAAAAGCTCAGATGTTCCTTTTAGTGAGATTATGACATGTTTCAATGCTATTATTACATGTCTAAAGAAGATATCTGAAAGTGGTATTAGTCAAAAGTTTGACTTTATTGGGATTGTTACCGAGGAATTACAGCCGTCGATTTTGGGATCTCCTCTATACAAGATGGAACTTGACACCAAGTACATGGAAAACTTGAATCAATTGACAGAGATAATGACGATTTCACCTCTAGTGTGTCTTATAGTGCTCTATTTTCATACCATGGTCGACTCAGCTTTAGATGAAGGGAAACTGTCGAGCTATGTGACTTCATTGCTAGCTTCGTGTGATTGTTTTGAGATTCTCAACACGTTGACTTGTTTGTTGTACAAATTCTTGGTACCTGATTGCTTAAATTACTGGATCGTGATAGCAAATTGCCTGAAAGATCATAAAGATGGTAACTCTGAGCTTGACGACACTCGAGATCTTGTCATCTCTCGTTTCTTGGCTTACCCTTTTGTCGTTTTCTCATCGGGATCACAAAAGAAACTTGATTTTGTGCAAATCTCTGAACCATGGGAGTCACTTTACGTGTCTTCCCAGTGCTTTGAAAATATGTTTCCAGTTTTTGGTCGGTTTCTCGAAGACTATTTGAAGGCTGATCTGTTAGAAAAGACTCGGGGTTTTGAATATCTTTCCTTGTGTGGGGATGCCATAATATATGTTCTTGAAAATAGTCTTAAATCATCAGAAATAATAACAATGATGGTGATCAAACAAGACACCGTTGCACCAAGACGAGCCTGCAGTGTGCTGCAAGGTCAGCAGAACATAGTTTTCGATACTTTTATTTCTTGTGATCATCTTTTCAAATAATCAATTTTTTTCCCTTGTGTAGGTTTTTAAGTGTATCATACGCCGAGGCGAAAGTAAACCTTCAGACACTAGATACGACTTCCAGGTGGGTTAAAAAGATTCAAGTCCTGTTAATTTGTCATTGGAAGCATTTAACAATTTCATTCGATATTTACTTTGTTTTCATCTAACGGTGAACTTATATCAGGGTCTTCTCCTCATTGGTACGTGTCGTGGAATCTTTCCATTTTGAAGAGGATATCATTCCCTTTATTGAGGTTCGTATTTTCCTTCAGACTTTCATATGATATGTGTGTTACTGCCATAACAAATAGTAACAATTAAAACGTCTTTTAGTAACAATTTTTTCTTCTTTCTCTAACCCACTACTTTCTTTTCATTTAATGATTCAGATTATATCAGCTCCATTACTTCAATGGCTATCCGATCATGAACTACACCATGAGGATACAGTTTCTGAACTCCGTAAGTTATGGATCACAACACTTAAATGTTTGCAAAACAGTTGGCCGCCGATAAACTTCAACGCAACCTTACTCAATCTCCAAGCGACCCTACTTGCAGCAACTCTTGATCACCCAAATTCGTCAGTCACTGATCCCACCATTGCCTTTTGGAATTCTACATTCGGTGAACAAACCAAACTAGACTACCCTCAAATCTTACTTCCTGTTCTAGACAAACTGTCAAGAAATGGGAAAATAAACCTTTGCGGAAAAAGATACTCGCGAATAGATGCTTCTGTTAGTCCTCCGCAGAAACACAAAATCACCACAACATTAAACCGGTGTGTGAAAAGAGTAGAGCTAGTGAATGGTTCGGGGTCTAACGGGTCTAAAAGGAAAAGGTTGGAATTAACCGAGCGTCAAAAGGAAGTGAGACGCGCACAACAAGGCAGGTCAAATGATTGTGAAGGGCGTGGGCCCGGGGTCCGGACTTATACAAGCGTTGACTTTTCTCAAGGGACTGAAGATGAGTCACAAGAAGATAGCCAAGATGTGAGGAATGTGGAATTTATTTTGGAGATGCTGAAAAAGAAACCGTGAAATGTTTTAAGCTCGAGTTTAGCACTGTAGGCGCTTGCAAATGTGTAAGGGTGGTTAATGTAAATTTCATCTGTTTGTATGTATTGTCTGGCTTTCTGCGTGGACTAATTTTATCGGCTTGTTATTTAAGAAATCAGAACATACTGATCTACTGTAAACATGTTATATGAATCACCAGAGGTGACAATGCATGTATTGAGGTTTGTATACAAATTTCATTTGTTTATATTAAGTTGTACGGAGTATATGAATCACTGAAATGTCAATGGATGGTAAAAAAAGGGTGGTGATTCACACACAATTTTTTTTTTTTTTATTATTTCACCACACTCAGTGCATCAGAGTGTTGTACTGTGTACTCTCTGTGCATTACAATATTGTACAAAATGGTGAAATAATAATAAAAAAAATGATGTGCGAATCTAAAAAAAAGTTCACATAGCTTTCACTATTACACCATTTGGCTGAAAAGCAATGCACCTTAAAGATTTTATTCTAGATAAATGATTATCTTCTCAATTAACAATTTTCTTAAATCCATTTGAACCGTGAATTGCCATCCTCATTTGCATCAATGAAAGGGGTGTAATCAAGCAGATCACCAAACTCGAATTCGATTGCCAAATCCTTCTATTATTAAGTACGGCTGGTACCATTTCGATGTGTTTCGATTCGACTAAAACGTGGACTCAAAACTCGACCGAGCTTCAACGTTCAAGCTTGAATTGTCTTCTTAAAGTTGAGAGCTCCAAACTTAATTCAAGTTTGATCATACTTATATTTCAAGCATGAGCTTGAAAAATGATTTGCATATCAAGATTGACTTGATTCTTTTTACTATATATGATAAGGGTTAATAGTTAGGGAAAATTCCAATTGTAGGCCTAAAATCAAATTTTACATCACAATTGAGTCAATTTTCATACAAGTTTCAATTTTGGTCATGTGCGACTTGTGCTACTGTGCGACTCCATATATTGTGCGACACGTGGCATTACCCCACTATCATATCAACTATTTGCTAACCCCACTGCTATTTTGTTTTATTCGAATATGGTGTGCGACTGACGGCTGTGCTACTTGTACTAGTGTGCGACTGGCGGCACGCAATCTTTCTTAGATTGCATGGGAAAGGAACGCAAGCCGTTTAATAATAATATTTTTACTATTCTAAGTTTTTTAATAATTTAACGTCTCGGTTATCGCGCTAATACTATTCCTACTATTCAAACCTAGATCTAGAAAGAAAAAAAAAAACACACAAAAACACACACATTGGCGGATCTATACCAATTGGTGTTACATGGAGAAGAAGAAGAGACGTCAAACCGTAAGTTAACATTTTATGATTTTTACCCGGTTGTTGTTACGATTTTTGTGGTTATATTTTAATATAATTTTGTGTATTTACTTGATTTAGGCGAATCCTGAACAAGAAGAAGAACAAGAACTGGTACAAGAGACGTGGAGACGGCAAAGCGTACGTTTCTATGATTCTTAATTTTGGTGGTTTTTAATTTAAAAATGCATTTTTAATGTTAATTGGTTTATAAAATTCGTAATTATTTTTTTTTTAGTGTTTGAAATTATTTTTTAGGTTAATCACTTGTATGATTCTTAATTTTGGTGTTTTTTAGTTTAAAAATGCATTTTTAATGTTATTTGGTTTATAAAATTCGTAATTATTTTTTTTGTTAGTGTTGAAATAATTTTTTAGGTTAATCCTTCCTCTGATTTTTAATTTTGGTGTTTTTTAATGTTAATTGGTTTTTAAAAATTCGTAAATTGTTGTTTGTTATTGTTAAAATTAATTTTAGATGTGTTTTGTGACAAGATTTGGAGCGATTAGTAGCTTTTAGCGTTTTAGAATATAATGTTTGTTTGGCAATGAGTGTTTAGCTTTTGAATAAGGGTATCTTTTTAATTGATGTTGTTGATTGTATTGAGTTGTTTATGATCATTGTAAGCTTGTTTATAGAATCTTGATTGGTATTTAGTATATAGAAAGTCGAGCTTTTGTGACTATGATGTGCACGGCTTAATAAGTATTCATGTGGACGTTTCTAAACTTTTCCCTGGCCATCTTAAGATGTTTAAATTGCGATTAGTGAATATTAATGGGGTATTTATAGTTTAAGCATGATTAGGATGTTTGTTGTAGTTGTAGTATTCTAAGTTATGTGTTTGTTTATAGATTCTTGATTAGCTAACATTTAATGCATATTTAGTTAATAGAATTTCTAAGCCGGGTCTTTCTGTGTACATCATATCTCACGCCCGAGACTAGTGGGATCGGGTATTGTTGTTGTAGTTAGTTAGTAGAATTTAGATTAGTTACTATTCATCGGGTAGTTAAAGTTTAGAAGCGTGATTAGGATTTTGGGTTGCAATTGTAGACTTTATCCACATGTTTAGGGTTTTTCCTATTTAAATCTGCTGACGACCCTTTTAAGTTTGTTTATAGAATCTTGATGACATACTAATGTTTATGCTCTTGTTTGGGTCTCTTAGACATGAATCGTGATTTGGGTATCTTAGACTTCTTTACTAATGTTTATGCTCTTGTTTATTATGTTTAAACTTCGTTACTGGTGATTATTCTGAAACTTAAACGTAAATTGTTGTTTGTTATTGTTAAAATTTATTTTTAATGTTAATTGGTTTTTATTTTTTTATTTTATTTATTTATTTATTTTTATGTAGGTCTATAATGCGAAAGTTACTGTCCGATCTAGGTTGTACTTAATTACAACCATTAAGGGTAAGTTGGCTTCAACATCAAAAACATATTGATAACCCTAGCTTCGAAACCCCCATGTATTTTGAGATAGATAAACATAGACTAGAGTTTGGTAGGAGAGAGTTTTGTTTAATGACCGGTTTAAGATTCGGCAAAATCTGTTTAAAACATTTAGAGGAATCAGTGTCTGGTTTTTGTGAGCGTGTTTTTCCGGGTATTGAAAGAATAAAGGGTTATGATCTTATCAGGGTTCTGCAAAGTGAAAGTTTTAATAAAATGTCAAATGAGGATGTCGTGCGTCTATGTCTGCTGTTAGCACTAGTTTATGTGTTGATGGGTCAAGAGCTTAGGCATGTAATGTCAAACGATATACTTTGCCTAGTTGATGATTTTTATGCGTGGGATGCATTTCCTTGGGGGGAATATATGTGGAGGGAATTTCACGACAGGGTTTACAATGTTGTTTCAAAGAAAAGAAAGACGCATTTGGAAGAATACATGAAAGTGGGTCCCTCATACACCGCTACATATTCGCTGTATGGATTTGTGTTTGCTTTGAAGGTTAGTATATATACTATTTAAGTGACATGCAAATGTTTTGATCCTTTCAATTGTAGCTAAAGTTTGTATAATATAGTTACATAGTTTAGATTTGTGTATTGAGGTTGACTGCTGTTCAATTTATGTTGTATTAGCCTTTTACCTAGTTTAGCGATGATGTACTTGTATTCAAAAACTTTAAACCAAATCAGTGTTGGGTAGATTAAAACGCCAAATTATCAAGTTAAGGGGGTGTTTGTTATAAGAATAATAGTTTAGATTAAATAACCATTTTGGCTTTTATGTTTTTAGATTAGTGTAGTTTAGGTTTTTTTTTTTAAAAAACTATGAACCAAATAATGGTCTATGAATGAATTTTTTTACCCAATTTGGCCAAATGTTGATACTGTCCATACCTTGGATAACAGCATAAATAAGTTGAGTGTGCCTATCGTGAGGTTTTGGTTGAATAAAATTGCTTGAAAGTGCTTATTATTAAGCTGTTATTCAAACTGCTCATTTTCAAATCTGCTTATTAGGGTCTAGTTTTTAGGGTGTATTAATGTATTTTTTTACCCAATTTGGCCAAATGTTGATACTGTCCCTACATAGCATAACAGCAATTTATATTTTCATTTTAATTTAGTTGTTTTAAGTTTAAATTTTGTATAGTTTTTATTTGGTTTTTAATAATTGTCTTTCACTCCTTTGTTGTTATATTTGCAGATTTTTGTATTGGAAAGCTTTCCTAACTCAAGGTTATGGTGGAAAAAAGAAGATAATGTTATTCCCCGCAGTGTAGCTTGGAGTGATAATGCAAAGTTTACCAAATCTGACTACAACCGTTTATTTTATTCAACCAAACCTCTTAACAAACTCATGCCGACATCTATCGAAAACCAATCACTTTGGTGGCGATCCAGTATTGAGTTTTTCCAACAACTGGAGACATCAAACATCCAAACTCCAAAACCATTGGCACGCAGAAAATTTGCCCCAAGGATTTGCCATACATTTGTTACCAAACGTGTTAAACAGGAAGTTATCAAAGAGGTTAAGCATGAAGTGCATGCCAGAACTTGTAAACCTATTGAGGAAGATACTGAGGAGGAAGAAGAGATGAATGCAGAGGTTGGTGATCAAGGGTTGAATGGTATGAGCAAATCAGAACTTGTAAAGAAGTTGGCAGATATGGAACGCGAATTGACAAACTACAAAGCTATCAGTACTCGATTGACTGCAATTGAAGAACTCCTGAAACCTCAGATTGTTCCTACAGTGGTTCAGAAAGCTGAAAGCATAGGGCTTAAGATTGGTGAAGCTGTAACGGGTGGTCAAAATTCGGTAATTGCTAGTAATGGTGTCAAGAGTTGTGAAACCGGATGTAACAATTTGGTTGATGTACCTGTAGGTGCTGAGTATGTTTTAAACAAACATAATGGTGGGGGGGTTAGGAAAAAATTGGACGCATCGGTGGATTTATCAGATTCTGTGAACAACCATAACTTGGTTGATGTTTCCATTAGTGTTAGCAATACTTTTAAAGATGCTTATAAGAGTCTTAAAAAACACAAGAATGATTTGGTCGACGAGAGTCTTAAGAAACACAAGCATGATTTGGTCGACGAGAGTCTTAAGAAACACAAGCCTGATTTGGTTGACGAATGTAATGCAGGGAGAGTATTCGAAACTGGTACGAATGGGGTGAACAATTGTGTGATCAACCAAGTTGATGGTGATAATGGTTTGGAAAGCAAGACGGTATGTGTTGATAAGTTTGTAACAAATGTTACTGCCGATGGTGTTTCCGGACTTCATGCTTCATAGGTGTGACACTAACTAACTTAATTGTTTTTATTTACTTTTATATAATATCTTTTCTTATTATTTAATTAATGATTATTTTTTGTATTGATGTCAAGGATAATAACGCTGATGAAATGATGCATGTGGATGAAGAAGTTCAACATATATGTCCATCGCCTAGTGAAGGGTTGGTAGCAGTAGATGCTTTGATGGACTTGATTAGTTTCACCCCTCCTCCGGTAATTATACGTTAAATAGTTTTAGGTTATCGATAATTTAGTCCTTTTTATACCAACTGATCGGTTAAAATTCTTTACTATATCTCCTTTGCATTGGCATACTTTGTTTTCAGGAAACTAGTCAGGGGGTAGGTGATATGGAAAGGGATAATCAGGTGGAGATGTTGAAAGTTGACGATGACATGCCGGTTGTCGAAATTGTTAAAGCTGTTAAAGACCATCAGAAGGTTAAAACTGTTCAGGTTCCATTTGGTCGTGAAAGGAAGAAGAGTGTGTACCTACAACATCCTTTTACCGAACCACCACCAACTACACCCAGAGTCCGAAGGAAGCGCAAGCAAAAGGTGTATAAAAACACATTGAAGACTTTGCTGGGCGCTGACGGAAAGGAGATTGAACTACAACCATGGAATGAGGTACAAACATTGTGATTTAATTCAAGATTCAAATTGTTTTTCCATAATTGTTATTCCATAATACTTTATACAAAAACTTTCAGGATCTGACTCGTCCTAAATTCTCGCCACCAAACCGAGTGAACGCTTTTAGAGATATAAACTTGGTGTTGCGTACACAGAAGGACCTTTTCTACCCATTCCCTTGGTCAGATAATGTGGTGGACTGGACGTTTTGGGCAGCTTTGTTGTACAAAGATGGAAATAGGAAAGGTTGGCTGTCGGATGCGGTATGTCATTTTGATATTCATATTATAGTTTGTAAATGCTTGAAATATGTACAAATCTTGTAAATTAATTTTTCAATTTTGTATTTTCTAGCACATAGAACTGTGGGTCTTGTATATCATGCACTTCAGACCGCACGATGCCGATTGGGTTGCCGTTAGCCCATTTTTCAGCACCGTCATCTTGAATTGTGAAATGCCTTTGTATTATGCTGACGGGGTTACTTACGGTGTACCTTGGTTTGCAGAATCTGTGCAGAAGGTAACAATTCCTATTCCACTCTATTTGGTGTATCATGCTAGATGCATAGGCCGCGTTCAGTTTGAATTCGTTTGTGACTAGCTTAGATTAGGCCGCATTCACTGTGCGGTTCAGTAGGCTTTACTGTGTTGTACGATACGATTTGTTAGGATAGGATTTCATGTTATTTTAAATGTACATGCTGTTGGAAAATGACTTTTACTTTTGTTTCCTGTAATTGTAGATTTATTTCCCGGTGAACGAAACAGAAGTTCATTGGGTTTTAGCAGAACTTGATATTCGTTCCGGTGTCATAACCTTATATGACAGCCTTGGTGGACCAGAAAATCCTGATGAAAAGGCACGACCGTGGTGGGAGAACTGGATGAATGTTCTTGCTGAGCATCTCCCATTGTACCTGTATGAAAGTGAGGTCCTAGAGAGGAAGAACATTGACCACTTGACCTATTGTATAACCTTTAGGTGGGCGCAGAATCTGCCGACACAAGGTCCTACATACGGTGACTGTGGCGTGTAGGTTTGCATATTCCTATACAGGTTAACACATCACTTATCGCTGGCTGCAAGTGATCCCGTTGAGGTAGCTTTAGTGTATCGTGAGCAACTCACATCTTTCTATTGGAAGTACAAGATGATCGTGCCTAATCCTTATCTAAAGTAAATGTGAATGTTAGAGTTGAATTACAAAAAACAATCCCTTTATGTTTCCAGGATTTTATGTCAATTACTTTGAAACCATGTGTGTAGGTTTATGTTATTAACTATTAAACATGAAAACTCAGTGTGTTTGTATTCCATTTTCAGTATTTTATGTTATTGACTTTGAAACTATTTGTGTTTGAACTTCAATTTCATCAGTTCGTTGTTATTGTGTATTCCTGGGTATTTATTTAGACATGCTTAACTTTAACATTGGTAATATACCAATACCAACCACATGCAGCAAACAAGATGTTAGTAATTCATTACACCATTAGGTAGTCAAAATGAGTACATTAGAAATCAACCAAACATTAGTACATTAGAAAGCTTAAACATAACTTGAATACTTCTACCAAGACACATTTATGACTAATTCAAAACAAAATACATAATAAAGAAGAACCATGAAAAATACAAAAGAACTTTCATTCTTTGTGCATTGCTTGCATTCTGGATTGAAGTTTCTTGAAGGTTATTAATCCTTCTCAACAACCCGGGTATGATAACAACGGATCGGGCGCACATCGGTGGGTCGTACCAACGGCTAAAAACACAGTTAGGACATAGCCAAAAACGACGACCCGGATTACGATCTGTCCATGACGTGGTAATCGTTGTCGCAGCTCTGCAATGGTTGCAAGCATTATTCATAATGAACAAGGAAATTTATCTTGTGTGTGTGATTTTTAAGTTGATGTTCATGCCATACACTATGTACAAACTATTTATAGTGTACAAAAAGGTAAATACTATTGAAGGTAGTAGGTGGTAACCAATGTGCGACTGTTTATAAGTGTGCTAATGTGCTACCGTGCTACCGTGCTACTATGATACCGTTCTACCGTGCTACCGTGCTACTAGAAAATGGGGAAAATGCAACAACCTTTTTTATTTCATGAACTCAATGTATTACAAACTAGTCGGTTTCATATTCAGAATCCGTTTCGAATACCTGATATGGATAACAACCAAATTCCAAAAAAAACGCATTTTGTTCATCTTGTTCTTTCTTTATATTTGCCAGCCATTCCCGTTCATTCGTTGCTTCTTCTGCTAAAATTGATGCTGCAGCTTCTTTGTCTAGTCGTGTTTGATGTTCTTCGTCCTCTACCTTTTTCCTAAAGCTTTCTTCCCATTCCCTTTGTATTTTATTATTTTCTTCGAAGGCTTGCCTTAACCGTTCCTCTTCTAATCTCCGTAAAATGTCCTCTTCTAGAGTAAGTCCCCCAGGGTCATTACTAGTTGTCGTGTCATCGTTTGTCGGTGAACTCATAGTCAATTTTGGATATTATTTTGTTTATAATTAGTAAAAAGACTACATATATACATATATACACGATTCCACTAGTGTGCGACTGTGCTACTAGTTTATAAGCATTAAATAGTTGTATGCATTAAATTTTGGTTATTGGTGAACTAATTGACATGATTGACATAAGACATGACTTTAATGTTATATATTTCCTAGATTTGCACACCTATTACCAATTAACAATTGAAGTGTGCGACATGGAATGTGCGACTATGCTACTTGAACTGAATGTTGACATTTAATGATGGTTAATGCATGTTAGGTTGATTGACGTGACTAGACTTCAATTTTGGCAGGTTAAACTTAAATTGTAACATTAATACTCTAGTGTTCGACTGTGAGACTTCACTGACTAGTGTGCGACTTATAAATATTTTTTCCTACATATATTGTTTTACATAATATAACGAAAAAACTAAAAAACACACTCATGGCTAGTACATCTCAGCCCAAGATTAGTTTTTTGCTAGTTATGTTAGAGGAAGAATTAACATATGGTTTGGCACTTTCTCAAAATACAACCTACCAAAACCTATTATCTAATGTGAAACGAAAACTCAACATCAGTCGTGAATTCGATGTTCGTCTAACGTATAATATTCAGAAAAAGTATGTCCACATAGTTGATGATGATGACGTGGATTTTTTCTTTCACGAGATATGCAAGAATCAGTCTGTTTTGCAATCTTTGTTTGTCACAAAGATTCTCAAACCACCAAAGGTAACTCCTTCTTTGACAACGCCGTTAGATTTTGATCTAAATTTATATCCTGAAGTTTACCATGGTGTTGGCAATGATTTTGAAAACACACCCAAAAAAGCAAAAAAAGAATATTTTCCAAATAACATTCACCATATTCCGAATGACTATTCCGAGCCAAAATGGAAACGTAATACGTTTACATATATGCCGACACCACCTGATCCACCTAAACTTCAAGTCAAACCACCCAAAACCATCACTGACAACAACTCATTTGGTTTAATTCCCGGGAGAAAATTTTATTCTAAAGAAGAGTGCATGCATGAAATAGGTGAACAATCACTAGTACATGGATTTGAATATAAGCCTAGAAAATCTGATAAGTATAGGTATGATGTGAAGTGTATACATGAAGGATGTGATTGGGTAATAATTACGTCTAAAGTTGATGGCAGTTCCGAATGGGAAATACGAACGGTTAGAGAGAATCACACATGTTCAAGAACGAAATTAATTCCAAATCATCGTAATGCAACATCAAAATTGTTGGGGCATTTGCTTGTACCGAAAATACGTGATAGTAATCGGGTGTACAAGGCAAAGGACATTGTGCAAGACATGAAAGTTGATTACAATTGCGATATTACTTACAAGAAGGCTTGGAGAGGAAGAAATATAGCGTTTGAGACTCTGAATGGCTGCCCGAAAAATTCTTTTGCACAATTACCCTATTTTTGTCACAATTTACATTTGACAAACGAGGGGTGGGCAACAAATCTTCTGATTGACGCTGCAGACCGATTTGAAATGTTTTTTTATGGGCATTGGTGTTTCGGTAATCATATTTTGTTGACACGTACATTTAATTCGATATCTTATAATTACATATACATACTAAACTTTATTTTTCTTTACAGATACGAAGTTTGTTGCAAGAGCATATCCGCCCATTGATTATCATAGACGCAGCTCATCTTAAAGGTCGTTATCTTGGAACAAATTAGCTGGCTGTTGGAATGGATGGTAATAACCAAATTATCCCTCTTGCAACCGGGGTGTCCCAAGGTGAGACAGGTAGGTCGTGGACATGGTTTTTGGAAAATTTGCGAGAATGCATCGGTGACATCCCGGGTTTGGCAATAATTTCAGATAGACACCCGGCCATACAGTTAGCATGTCGTACTGTTTTCCCAAACGCATTTCATGGTTGTTGTTGTAGGCATTTGATGATGAATTGCAACTTAAAAGGGAAAAAAGTTAGGAAGATGTATTGGAAGTTATGTAAAGTTTACACGACTCAAGAGTTTCATAGAGAGTTGAACAATCTAGCCGGTTTTAGGATTGAAGCTTACAACAAGCTAATCGAAGCGGGTGTTAGCAACTGGTCTAGGGCATATTGTCCTGGAAATCGATATAATTACATGACTACCAATAGTGCTGAGTCAATAAATGCCCTCACGAGACTGGTTCGAAGAGTCCCAATTACGATGCTAATGGAATGGTATCGAGCGCTTATACAAAACTGGTATTTCGAACGACGTCAACTTTATGAAGGTTAATTTTTTATATATATGTTATTATAAATTAAGCACATATTTTAATTAGTGAATTTTAATAATTTACTATTGTTTTTGTATTTTTTTTTTGGTAGATGCTGTTCAAGGGAAACTCAGTGACTGGGCTGCTGCAAAAGTTCAGGACAGGATGTTGAAGAGTGCGAGCTGGGTTGTCAATGGCATTGAGCATGGAGAAGTATACCAAGTTTATGATCGAGTAAGGACTCACATAGTCCGGATAACGGAACGTAGTTGCAGTTGTCGCAAATGGCAACTTTCAGGTTTGCCATGTGGCCATGCTATAGCTGCGGGTAGGGTACTTGGCTTAACTGATTCTAGTCAATTGGCAAAAAACTGGTTTATGAAAACAACTTTAAAGGCTACATACGAACCTTTGATATTTCCGACTGGTGACGTTTCTACATGGGAAACACCAGACAATATTCAAGTAGTAGAACCACCAATTATGGATAAGAGACCAGCCGGAAGACCTAAAAACAAAGACAGAATCGGGTCCCGAGGAGAGGAGCCAAGGCAAATTTCGTGTGGTAGGTGCGGTGTAGTTGTCCACAACCGAGCGACGTGCAAACAACCGTTGATGCGAAAAAAGGTAATTTGTTATTTATTTATAGTAATGTATTGCTAAAATACAAATAAGTAATGTGCTTAATCAAATGTTACTTGTGCAGAAGAGGGGTGGCAAGTCATCAAGCGGAGGTACACAAAGAAGTAGTGGGAGCTCACAAACTCAAAATGGAAGGTCCCAAAACCGACGTGTTAGCTCACAGGGGTCACAACGATCAATGTCGTTTGACAATGACCCGGTTAATTTGGCAGACCCTTAGGTTAAGAATGTCCTAAAATAATGTCCAAGTTGTATTATGTTTGTCACAACTCGTAAATTCTGGTCATTTCCCGAAGTTTTCAAATTTTACTATTCATCGATCACTATTCATCATTTTACTATTCATCATTTTCGGAGTCAGTTTGTGATTCTGAGAAGCGTTCAAAAAAATTTACTATTCATAAAACACTATTCACCCCGGAGAAAATTTGTCATTCATGCGTGAGTTTGCATCATTTCTGTATACGTACGGTTATCTACCTAATAAACGTTATCCTATAAACTTTTACTTTGAATAACTGATCCGACAATCCCAACTATGGTCCTCACACATTTTTACACTCATTATAATGATATAAAAGTTATATTACTAATTTACCCGACGTTTTGGATTTATTTGTTATACGTATCGTTAAACGTTTATAACTTCGACGATTTTCGTAATTTCAATACAACAAATATTTATTCACCCGAGACTTGTGAGAAATGTAATTTTATAATTTTTACGAGTTTAAAATATTCCATTTGGTTCAGTTAAAATTTATTTCTAGCTAACTCAGTACCCAAAAGATAAATATCCCAAATATTATATATTAAATAATATATAACCAAACCAAAAATTCAACACAAAATCAACCTACCCTTCTCCTTTCCCCAAAATCAGCCGATTGCCCCCTTCCTTGGACCAATTTTTCTTCATCTTGACTAAAATACTACAACTTTGCCACTAATCTAGATATTTTGATACTTAAAGTATTACTTGACATTTATACATGCAAATATCCATTTTTAAGAAAACTAGCAAGGGAAACTCTTCCATGGTCCTTGGTGGTTCGGTCTAACTCCAAAGATGTAGAAGAAATCATAAAATTTTTGAAGTTCAAGTATTAAACAAGTTTCTTTAGTGTTCCTTGCTAGGATTTTGAAATAAAAATCTCAAGGTTCTTTAAGTATTTTCATCCAAATCACCTCAAATCTTCAAGTAAGTTTTAAGTAAAATTTATCTACTTTTTTTATACTTCTATTCATTATATTTTCATGTTCTAGTAATTAATTTTGCAAGTATACATATGTTATATTTATACCACTTGTTTATTTTTGGCACTAAAATGGGTTTATAGAATTTTACTAGTAATCGTTTGAGCCCCATCATTCTTGGTGATGTTTAGGACCCCATGACACTCTAAGAAGGTGTATGGTAGGTTATGGGATATTTGGTTGGTATTTGGATGGATTTGGACAAGTTACAAACTAGGAAAATCGATTTTTGAAACTATATATTACCTACTGTCCTTGTTTTTAAAACGTGGGAAAATCCATTGGTTGTGGGTAATTTTGGACCAAAGATTTAGAAACTACTTTCTAAGACGAAACTATGGCCGAAAGTTTGGATAAAAACGAGTTAATAACGAAGGAGATATGATTTTTCAAAGTTTAACGACGAAAACTATATTTTTCAGAAAATAGCTTGCTGTTGAACAGTTTTCATGGACTGTTTCGAGATATAAAACTTGATCTAGCCGTCCCTACTTATCAAAAATATGTTAATATGCCATCCCACGATTCCGGGGATATAAAGAACGTAGAAAACAAGCTTATAACGAAAAAGATACAAGCGTTTGAAATCCGACGAAACATATACACTTTTGACAGCTTTTGCTATAATAGAAATTACTAAGTGTTAAACACTATATTTTTCAAGTAACGACATGGAGAGCCAATTTTCTCATCGATCGAGGCGCGTACGATCAGAAGTTAAACAAGACGACATCTAGATATTGTTACAAGGTTTTCAAAAACGCCGAACTTGAACACTAACACTTAACGTACGATATTTCACGACTAGTTTTGTGAAGCCGTTTGGACACATTTTCTAAGTTGAGAACAATGTTAAAGTACGCAGGAAACTTTATATTTACTCATACAACCCTAAACGATAAACGTTATTTTCAAAAACTACAAGTGGTATTGATAACGTACGTATACGCATGTGTAGCATTGTTTCATTTCTTACATTAGAATCATATCATTCATAATAGGTTGCGGTTAAGGAATCGAGCCTATTTCTGATCAGTCACTAGCATTATTATAGCTGTTGCATCAGGTGAGTCATAGCCCCGCTTTTACTCTTTTACTACTCGTTTTAAACTATTTGGGGGAGATACATGCAAAAATACTTGCTTGATACTTGAAATGTTTATACTTTTATACTACGCTAAGTTTTTAATACTTTTAGCAGAACTACTATATGTGCCTTAATGTGTAAATCTTGATTGTTTATTCTTGAGCAACTTATATCTTTGGGAAATGGCACCCAGTAGTCTCTTATCTTTAGGAAATGGCACCCAGTAGTCTCTTATCTTTGGGAAATGGCACCCAGTAGTCTTTTACCTTTGGGAAATGGCACCCAGTAGTCTAATATCTTTGGGAAGTGGCACCCAGTAGTCTTTAATCATTGAGCATTGGCATGTACACCTATTGTAACAATTCGTAATTTCAGGTTAACTTTTATTCCCGAAAATTTCACTATTCACTTTTTACTATTCACTTTTCACTATTCATCTCAGAAATTTTTATTTCATATTCTCGTAAGTTAAACTATTTTAACGATAATCCGAGAGTTTGACACTCGTCGGATCATTTCTGCAAAAATCACAAAGCCGTGTCCGTGATTTACTTTTAGGTTTAAACGTCATTCCAGCATCCCGATATGTCCATAAAACATTATAAACAATAGAAATATGATTTTCTCTCATTTTAGGACAATTCCAAAAGTTTTGGAATTTTACGTTTTTCAGTTCAGCGTTTTACGCGAATTACGCGTTTTAGACCCGTGTTTTCAGTTTTTAGCAGGGTTTTAGCACCCAATAGAACCTACCACTCATTTTATATTTTATTTTGGAGTATATTGATAAGTTCTAGCATATTTATAAGTTTCATATTTTTAGGATACCCGGTTTTACGTTTCGTGGCCTAAAAACTTACGGTTAGCAACTTACGGAGTCAAAACTAGCTACATACTTAGGATATTATCATCCAAAGACCATGACTACTCATCTAGTCACCTTTATCCTTTGTGAACCGTCTTAGGGGGGGAGTCACCCTGTGTGGTTAAATCTTGATCATTGATTCTTTAGATCATTACAAGTGTCTAAACTTCCATGATAAGCTTCCTAATCCTAAACTTGGTCACCAAGTTTAGGCACCTTCCTAGTTACCTTCCTAACCTCCTCATTTTTAGTATAAAAACAAGCTCATTCCTTCCTTTATTCATAATCCAAACGACACACAACAAATCCCTAGCACCATGATCCTTTGATCTTCAAACTATAAGTTACACATAAGAGTTCAAGGTCTTAGTATTCTCTACCTAGTTCTCAAGTTTGTTTGGTGATTCCATGGTTGATTTAGGAGCTACACAAGGTTACTAGGGCTGAAGTTAAATGGTTTTCACAAGGGTTAGATCAAGGCTAGCAAGGGTTACAAGAGTTATGGTAAAGGGTTTGCAAGCATAGGTTTAGTGTCCTAGTTCATACTTGACTTCCTTTCTTAAGAGAAAGCCAAAAGTTGTAAGAAACCCTTATACACTTTCTTGCTCATTATCATTTTCATGCTCTTTGTGTTCCTTTCATGCTATATATGTTCTTGTTATTGTGTCCATGATGTTTAAAAATGGATAAAACAAGTATTGATATACATATGTTAACTTATGACAAGTAAACAAGCAAACTAGTGATTTTTATGAAGAACCACGACCAAAATAGTATAACTATGATACTTGACACTTACTTACTGTTATAAAGGACTTCAAAAGGAAAACATAGCAATTTGAATCACCCAAAACGAGTACACGAGTCAAAAGATACGGCCATAAGAAGCTAGCGAAACCAAAACGGCAAAACTGCCTATGCAAACTGTTTTGCATTCTGCCAATTTTGAAAGTCCCACTTCTGGTCCGATTCATCAAAAAGTTAAAACACGAAAGTTGTCCGAAACGCCGTTTTCGTTTAGGATCAAAGAAGCTCGAGCCCTGAAAACGCTTTCTGAGTGATAATTTTCTTCAAATTCTTAACAGCCCATTTTTAGACCAAAGTTACTATATAATGATTGTAATTAGATGAGACCAAGAGGTCTAATGACCTAAAGCCAAGACCACAACCATGGCTAAAGCCAAGGTTGAGTCTCAAGACCATGGTAACATGACCAAAGTCACGGCAAAGCCACAGCTAAAGACCATATAACTTTTAAAGATCAAAAAGCTTATATATATATATGTTATCAAATACTACAATAGTAGAGAGCCTCATGTGAGGAGTTCATTAAGTAAGCCGTCGAGATGAATTGTGGATTTACGAATTAAAGTGTCCTGGCTCCTCGAACGTTTACTCCATGACTTCTGAATTATGTCGGCCCGAACGGTAGTAAGAGATATACAACCTATACATGTTTCATAAACCATTTATATTCAAAGACTTACACTATATACTAAGTACTACATCATGAACATTATGCAAGACATATATAGGCAATTCTTCGTATTCTTAGACGTTACTCCAAATCTAAGTCGGAACGTTCTATTATAGGCTGCTCTTAGAGACTTTCGCGATTCGACTACCACTTTCATTTCTCATTACATAAGCCTAAGGTGAGTCATAGCCCCTACTCTTTTGTACTTGTTTTAACTCTTTGGGGGAGATACATGCTCAACTACTTGCTTACTTGTACAAATACTCTTAAACATTTATACTTGATTGTGTTATACTTGATTGGCATTATACTTGATTGCATTATACATACTTGTTACACTATACTTGCTTAATTTAAATACAAGATTCATATTTACGTGCATACATAATACTCTATTATGTCGGAGAGGTATTGGTAGTACTCATGGGAAGATTCCCCTACCCTTGTGTCTATGCTTGACCTTGGATGTCGTAGTACTATTTGGGAAGATGCCCCCACCATTGCCATATATTCCTGGCCTTGGGTGAATATAATCCGGTGTATTATGTAAACTATCTTTAGCAGTGGGTTGTGGACACACAGGTTGCAAGTCTCTTATGGCGGGACTTGCAACTGAGTGGATTCTCAATGCCTTTGCTGTGTGAACATTCTTTAAAGCTTTTTAACTGTTTTAAGACAAACTCTATGAACTCACCAACCATTGTGTTGACACTTTAGCATGTTTATCTCAGGTTAGTAAGGCGATAGCTAGTGCGTGGAACTTAGAGTCAAGCTGCATATTCTGAAGACTTACGCTTTTATCATTTACCATTCAAAATATTTTGTATACATTTATGTATCATACTTTGGAATCTCATGTTTGTAACTTTGAATTCATTAATCGAATGGTAACTTTTCAAAACGTCTCATTTAGAGTTCGTTTTCTATAACTTGTACTTTGTATTATGAAGTAGCACCCCAGTGACGCAGTCTTCCGCTGCGGTATTTTGGGGGTGTTACACCTATCGTATACTCATATGTCTTAATCATAATATATATTAGCAGTGGGTTGTGAACACACAGGTTACAAGTCTTGTATGGGCAGGATTTGCAACTGAGTGGATTTACGATGCCTTTGCTGTGTGATCATTTTCTATAGGCTTTATTCGTTAAACAAACTCTATGAACTCACCAACCTTTGTGTTGACACTTTTAAGCATGTTTGTCTTAGGTTTGTAAGGCGATAGCAGGTATGTGGAGCTGAGAGTCTTAGGGAATGCTTTTGGAGACTTTCGCTTTTATCGTTTACCATTCGATACACTTTAAAAACTTATGTATTATTCTACTTTGGGATCTTTGCTTTGTAAACTATGACTTTTATCTATTCGAATGGTAACTTTTCAAAACGTCTCATTTAGAGGTCGTTTTCTATATCTTGTACTTTGTGCCCTGAAGTAGCATCCCAATGACACTATCGTTCCGCTGCGATATTTTGGGGGTGTTACAGATTGGTATCAGTGCCTTGGTTATAGAGAACTAGGTTGTTTTTAGAGCCTAGACTATAACTACATACATTTAGACTCTGCTCCCTATCGCCTTGCACTTTTGATACACGTACGCTTGCCGATAATTTTTTTTCTAGACCTACGCTATTAGATATTTTGTGGTACCGATGGGGAAGTCCCAAAATCTAGTCAAGTCATCAGAAATATGGAGCTTGGTAATAACTGATTATTTAACTTAATCTTGTGACAGTTCTTGTTTGATGAGACATGAGACTGAGTTAAATAAAGGTTATTACTTAGCTGTAGAGATTTGATGATTTGCCCGAGGATGGGGGTTCTCTTGAGGATACTCTTGAGAAACCGTTAGAAACTAGACTTCCCAGTGACTTTAGCACTTAAGGGAGAATCCTTTGTTCCTTTGTACTGAGCATGACATTCCCTAGATACCCATTTAAGCAACGTCTACCACTAAGATATGTGTGCCTAGTGATATGTACACCTGTGAAAGGAAATATTTATAATTGTCGTGGCCAACATAATTATAAGTGCTTCATGACCTACATGGACATATGACTATGCTTATGTAGATCGGTGTTGGCACAACTTAGGAAACAACAGGTGGCGCGGTATTATGTATGAGGATGTTAAGTATAGACTTTGGATAATCAACGGTTTTCCCTCATCTCTGACGTTCACTAAATGTCCTTCCTCACAGGAAATCATGGCACCAAGGAGAGTGACTCGTAGCTCTGGTCGAGGAGGCGCAACACCAAGGGGTGGAAGGACTGGTGGACATGGAGGTAGAGGAGCTGCTCATGACACTAGTAACCCTAGTAACGATGGTGGAAGAACTGGTGGACGTGGAGGTAGAGGAGATGGTTGCGGCAATGAAAACAATGATAACAACGACGGTGGAAATCCTGATTTTGAAGCCATCATCGCTCGACAACTTCAAAACTTTCTCCCCACTATTGTCACTCAAGTTGGCGATCATATGAATAACTTGGGATACCACGAAAGCGGAATTAACAACACCAATGGTATAGGCCAGAATGGTAATGGCAACAACAACAATAGGACTGGATGTACGTATAAGGAATTTACGTCATGCAAGCCAATTGATTTCAATGGTGTAGGAGGCGCGTTGGTGTATACTCGATGGGTCGAAAAGATAGAGTCGGTGATCGACATTAGTAACTGTGCAGCACATCAAATGGTGAAGTATTCCGCATGCTTGCTATCAGGAAAGGCATTGACATGGTGGAATACGCAGATTCAAGCTAGGGGTAGAGAGGCAGCTGTAGGTATGACATGGGACGATTTTAAGGCATTACTGAAGGAGGAATACTGCCCGGACAACGAGATGCAGAAGCTGGAGGATGAACTTTATCATCACTCTATGATAGGGGCTGGTCATGCAGCCTACACAGATCGATTCCATGAATTAGCCAGACTAGTTCCACATCTAGTTACCCCTGAGTCCAAGAGGATCGAGAGGTACATATATGGCCTTGTCCCAGAAATTCGTGGGACTGTAAAAACAACTGAGCCTTCTACAATTCAGAGTGCAATATTAAGAGCAGGGACTCTGATAGATGAGATGGTTAGAAATGGAAGCTTGAGGAACAGTGATAAAAGGAAGGGAACAAGCGAGTCGAACAAGTAAATGGGCACAATAGCTGACAACAAAAGGGCAAGGACCTTTGCGGCAACTAGTTCTGGTCAGAAAGAGTATGCAGTCCCGCATCCTAAGTGTACGAAATGTAATTTTCATCACCAAAAGACTGCGCCCTGCCGTATGTGTGCAAATTGCAGACAGTCTAGTCATTTTACAAACCAGTGTAGAGAACTAGTAAATGTGGGCAATATGACGAACAACCAAAGGACATGCTATGAGTGTAACAGCCCGGATCACTCTCGGAACACTTGTCCTAAGTTGAAAAGGAATCTTAACCAAGGAGGCAATCGTCCAAACTTAGCAGCAGCAATTGAAGGGCCACAAGATGAGGCCATTGAGATTCCACCCGCACGTGGCAGAGCTTACTTCTTAGGAAATCCTATCACCCAATATGTCCGTGATAGCATAACGGGTACATTCTCTTGAACAACTATCTTATTTTCGTAGTTCTTAAGTCTTAGTATAGGACTTATACACAACATCGACTAATCTGAGACCTAGCATCATCAACCTTAGTTATATTGATAATAGTTGATTTGATTGGTGTAAGCAATTCCAAAATTGATCCAATCTTTCAAAAGACCTTTTTCAAGGATGTTGAATTCATATAGATTGATTTTAGCTTGATTCTAGTGATAGTTCTTGTCTGATGAGTTGTGGGATTTAGTAAAAATCGGTTACCTAAAGGAGGTCTTTTGAGGGCTATGCTCGAGTTTGGGAAAGTTTGCATTGTCAAATCAGACCACTAGGCACGTATGTGGGACGAACGAGCTGAACTTCGGGACGAAGTTCCATTTAGGGTGGCAGACTGTCACAACTCGTAAATTCTGGTCATTTCCCGAAGTTTTCAAATTTTACTATTCATCGATCACTATTCATCATTTTACTATTCATCATTTTCGGAGTCAGTTTGTGATTCTGAGAAGCGTTCAAAAAAATTTACTATTCATAAAACACTATTCACCCCCAGAGAGTTTGCATCATTTCTGTATACGTACGGTTATCTACCTAATAAACGTTATCCTATAAACTTTTACTTTGAATAACTGATCCGACAATCCCAACTATGGTCCTCACACATTTTTACACTCATTATAATGATATAAAAGTTATATTACTAATTTACCCGATGTTTTAGATTTATTTGTTATACGTATCGTTAAACGTTTATAACTTCGACGATTTTCGTAATTTCAATACAACAAATATTTATTCACCCGAGACTTGTGAGAAATGTAATTTTATAATTTTTACGAGTTTAAAATATTCCATTTGGTTCAGTTAAAATTTATTTCTAGCTAACTCAGTACCCAAAAGATAAATATCCCAAATATTATATATTAAATAATATATAACCAAACCAAAAATTCAACACAAAATCAACCTACCCTTCTCCTTTCCCCAAAATCAGCCGATTGCCCCCTTCCTTGGACCAATTTTTCTTCATCTTGACTAAAATACTACAACTTTGCCACTAATCTAGATATTTTGATACTTAAAGTATTACTTGACATTTATACATGCAAATATCCATTTTTAAGAAAACTAGCAAGGGAAACTCTTCCATGGTCCTTGGTGGTTCGGTCTAACTCCAAAGAAGTAGAAGAAATCATAAAATTTTTGAAGTTCAAGTATTAAACAAGTTTCTTTAGTGTTCCTTGCTAGGATTTTGAAATAAAAATCTCAAGGTTCTTTAAGTATTTTCATCCAAATCACCTCAAATCTTCAAGTAAGTTTTAAGTAAAATTTATCTACTTTTTTTATACTTCTATTCATTATATTTTCATGTTCTAGTAATTAATTTTGCAAGTATACATATGTTATATTTATACCACTTGTTTATTTTTGGCACTAAAATGGGTTTATAGAATTTTACTAGTAATCGTTTGAGCCCCATCATTCTTGGTGATGTTTAGGACCCCATGATACCCTAAGAAGGTGTATGGTAGGTTATGGGATATTTGGTTGGTATTTGGATGGATTTGGACAAGTTACAAACTAGGAAAATCGATTTTTGAAACTATATATTACCTACTGTCCTTGTTTTTAAAATGTGGGAAAATCCATTGGTTGTGGGTAATTTTGGACCAAAGATTTAGAAACTAATTTCTAAGACGAAACTATGGCCAAAAGTTTGGATAAAAACGAGTTAATAACGAAGGAGATATGATTTTTCAAAGTTTAACGACGAAAACTATATTTTTCAGAAAATAGCTTGCTGTTGAATAGTTTTCATGGACTGTTTCGAGATGTAAAACTTGATCTAGCCGTCCCTACTTATCAAAAATATGTTAATATGCCATCCCACGATTCCGGAGATATAAAGAACGTAGAAAACAAGCTTATAACGAAAAAGATACAAGCGTTTGAAATCCGACGAAACATATACACTTTTGACAGCTTTTGCTATAATAGAAATTACTAAGTGTTAAACACTATATTTTTCAAGTAACGACATGGAGAGCCAATTTTCTCATCGATCGAGGCGCGTACGATCAGAAGTTAAACAAGACGACATCTAGATATTGTTACAAGGTTTTCAAAAACGCCGAGCTTGAACACTAACACTTAACGTACGATATTTCACGACTAGTTTTGTGAAGCCGTTTGGACACATTTTCTAAGTTGAGAACAATGTTAAAGTACGCAGGAAACTTTATATTTACTCATACAACCCTAAACGATAAACGTTATTTTCAAAAACTACAAGTGGTATTGATAACGTACGTATACGCATGTGTAGCATTGTTTCATTTCTTACATTAGAATCATATCATTCATAATAGGTTGCGGTTAAGGAATCGAGCCTATTTCTGATCAGTCACTAGCATTATTATAGTTGTTGCATCAGGTGAGTCATAGCCCCGCTTTTACTCTTTTACTACTCGTTTTAAACTATTTGGGGGAGATACATGCAAAAATACTTGCTTGATACTTGAAATGTTTATACTTTTATACTACGCTAAGTTTTTAATACTTTTAGCAGAACTACTATATGTGCCTTAATGTGTAAATCTTGATTGTTTATTCTTGAGCAACTTATATCTTTGGGAAATGGCACCCAGTAGTCTCTTATCTTTGGGAAATGGCACCCAGTAGTCTAATATCTTTGGGAAGTGGCACCCAGTAGTCTTTAATCATTGAGCATTGGCATGTACACCTATCGTATACTCATATGTCTTAATCATAATATATATTAGCAGTGGGTTGTGAACACACAGGTTACAAGTCTTGTATGGGCAGGATTTGCAACTGAGTGGATTTACGATGCCTTTGATGTGTGATCATTTTCTATAGGCTTTATTCGTTAAACAAACTCTATGAACTCACCAACCTTTGTGTTGACACTTTTAAGCATGTTTGTCTCAGGTTTGTAAGGCGATAGCAGGTATGTGGAGCTGAGAGTCTTAGGGAATGCTTTTGGAGACTTTCGCTTTTATCGTTTACCATTCGATACACTTTAAAAACTTATGTATTATTCTACTTTGGGATCTTTGCTTTGTAAACTATGACTTTTATCTATTGGAATGGTAACTTTTCAAAACGTCTCATTTAGAGGTCGTTTTCTATTTCTTGTACTTTGTGCCCTGAAGTAGCATCCCAATGACACTATCGTTCCGCTGCGATATTTTGGGGGTGTTAGAATGTTGTTGGTTTTAACATAATATGTTATGAAAGAACTGTTCATCTTAATGTTTTAATAATACAATGTTTCGGTTTTCCTGTATAAACTTTGAACAACTTAAATAATAGGGAATGTAACCACATCATACATTAAGTAACAAAATGATTGGAGTAAACCAATCTTTAGTCATGGTTACATTAGATACCAGCACATAACGCTTAAAGTACCATCATCACTAAAACACAAACACATATAAAGGGAACTTAAACAACAATGTCATGGCATTACAACTTAGTGGACACATTCAATTTCATAGATCTTGTGCTTGAAGTAGAAACGAATCAACGCCTCTCTGTATGCCAGTGCTGTTTGAAGAGAGTCATCCATAACCAGAGGGATCCCGTAAGCCAACCTGTATAGTAATAACCAACCAGTTACATTTGACATTAAAGAATAGTCATACCAATAAGTGTGATACATGGTAGAAAAAAAAGTTAATTACCTGTATAGGAAAATGCATAGAAAGATGCCACAGTCACCGAAAACACCACCCTGCTTTGAGATGTGAGTTACGTGGCGAAAATTTATACGGTAGCTAGTTGGGTCGATTCCTTTCTTTGCAAATACACCTGTCTCCTTAAGTATAAAAGGAAGCTTTTCCCTTAGACACTTCCTTATCTTGAAATACCACTCACGATATTCAACTTCATATGTTTCACCGCTGTCATAAAATACCACCTCCTCGGTTTGTATGTAAAACACGGCAAGTGACCAATGGGTGAAAGGTTCATTTATAGGGATGAACACCTGAATATTTTATTAAGAAAAATGAGTATAACGAGTAGCATACTGATTTAAATGTTTAAAGGTTCAATCCATACACGTACCCGCTCAACATTAGACCATGCACAGTCGTATACTTCGTTAGTCGCATAAAACAGTGGCATCGAACCTTGAAGGAGAATTGTCAAGAAGTAACAACTAACCATGCACCAATCGGCATTATTAGGTCTAAAGTGCCACATATACATCACCCAAATATCAATGTGCTGCATGTCGTTATAAAGAAAGTCAAACAATATGTATCAGGTTATGTTATCTATCAGGTTTATTGTTGAGCACTGGGTGAGGTATGGAACTTGGGTGAAAAACCTGAGTGTTCAGGTTATGCTTCTGAGAACAGGTCAAAAGGTAGGTCAAATAAGCTATGGTCAAAAGAGCAGAGACCCAAAATAAGCAATCTCCCAATAAGCTGAGGTGGAAGGCTTCCTAAAAAGCTAAGGGATAGGGTGTGAGGTCCACAGGTGAACACAAGGGAGACCTTGGAAAATTGGTCAAAACCTGGTGCACAGGGCATGCACAGCTTCAAATAAGTTGTTGCATATGCTACAATAAATATCCCAAAAGTAAGTTGAACGCATATTATTGAAGCTTAGGTGATAGACTTTAACCTCTAAAAATTTTAAGACCTGAATCACTCCACAAAATTCTAGAAAAATCCCACAAAAAATGGGTTTTCTGAAAACTTATGAAATTTTGACTTTTAAATTGATGAGCTAAGTTGACTTTTGTGAAACTCTAACTTGATTTAAGCACTGATTATGGTATACTAGGCTATACTAAGACTAAATTATGCTAAAACAACTACTTGTGAAATGATTTGATGAGATTTGGGCTTAAAACCTTCAACAGTTAACAAGTGAGATCAAATCAAAAGGCATTTTGACTTTTTTACAAATGGGACCTGTTTTTTATGGTTCAAATGTTCTAAGCCACACTAAAGAAACATGAAACAGCAAACATCTATACCAATAACACCAAGGACCACAGGTAACAAAGCAAATCCAAACAATCCTTAAAAACTGTTATGAAGTGATTTTCAAAGAGAAACAAGGATCTATGCTATGATACTGATTTGCAGGACCTTAATATGGTTTAATAGACCTAAATTAACTCAGAACAACAAACTTAAAGCACTAATTACCAAGATCACTACTAATGCTATTTGACAGTGAAAATGAAATATTAAGCAACTACCAATTTCAATAAACAAGCCACCAATTTTAAGCAAGTTTTAATACCAAATAAGCACAATCAAGCACAATCAGGTTATGTTATCTATCAGGTTTGGAAATTTAAAATGCGAGTTTACCTCGTCACGTAACCAACCAGATCGTTTCTCGTCAACACAAGCTAGACTTTCCCAGAAAAGACGATCGACAACAATATCACTACACCAAGGAAACTTGCAACGAGGCAACCAAGAATTATCTAAAAAAGTCCTGAAATTCACGATCAACTTAACATTGTCGATACTATTGTGACTCCTTTTGAGTTCCTGCAAATATCAAGAATAATATCTACATTAAGTTATCATAGTATATTGTGGAACTGAATAAAACATAATAGACTAACATAATGTATAAGGCGTTAGGTGGTACCTCTGTCCAAGGTTTCACATCTCTACACAGTTCACGCATAAAAGGATCACGAATAGTCTTTTGACTTTTAAGTGTTTCCAAAGTAGAAATAACATGTTTCGGAAGCTCTCCCGTGAAAGGCGGCCTCAAAACAAATTTGTACTCCCTCTTCTTTGGTCCAGGACGGTTTAAACAAAGTTTCATGTGAGGCAATTTCATGACCCCATCATCAACAAATATTTTAGCCTCTTCCTGTCTAAGTCGTACAGTTTCATCTCTAACCGAAGCCAACCTACGTAACTCAGCCTCATGCTCATCAACTTTCTCACAATCATCCAAAATTACCCATTCATCCTTCAACAATTCACAACATAAAACATAATACAAGTTATAAATGACAACACGATGCTAAAGTATACAATGCACTACATTATTGCTGCGAATGTAAAAACAAACCTGTTCAACATCTCCGTCAGATAGCTCCTCAACTTTTACATCCTGAAACATTTAACATGTGTTTTAACTTATAAGAAAAACCGTTATGTCGCAAATATAGTTTTTTACAAGTTCAGGGTGTACAAACCTGTAAACCGGTGCCAAATGCTTTCTGCCATGCCTCATGATGGTCACGCACGTCATATTTCTGTGTTTGTTGAATCGTCCAGTCAAACAACTCTAGAAAGTCGTCATTTAAGTTTGTGTAATACTCGTTAGCAAGATCAGTCTCAATGTTACTTCCAAATTCCAGTCTACCCTATAAGGTATGCAAGTACAGGATAAGGAACACAAAGTAAGCGCAAAAATCTTTTACCAACAACGAAATCAGAATTAAAAAAATGGGAACTTACTTTTTTGCTGTCCTGCGCAAAATTAAGCTCGACCTTGTTCAAGTCATGAACCGTATCTCCAGCCCTTCTTTTCCGAGTCATAATCTACAAAAGAAAGAATTTGGACATCAATAATTTTTTAATATAAACAACCTGAATCTTAACATAATGTTATATTACAAATTATACATGAATAACAGATTCAAGTTTGTGGACACGTCCTTTCAGACTCTGAACCTCAGCCGGTAGCTTCAGCAAACTTCCGCACATTTCTTGTATAATCTCAACACGTTCCATGATAGAAACAGTACGCAGATTCGTACGGTTTTCCATAGCTTCCTCAGCATCTTCAGCTAGCATTTTTTTCCGTGCTACACTTTTTTTACGAAAATACTCAGCAACAAGCCCAACTTCAGCAACAGGCGGTGGTCTAGGCACATACCAATTAAAAAACTTAACACTACGCCTAAACGATTCAGACGCTCCCTCGGTCCTTGATGGATACAATTCACAGTTACTTTTTTCACCCTAACAAACCAATAAAAGCGTAAATGAGGGCTATGCACAAACAGAAGCTTAATAAGTTTGACGTCAATACTTCATTGAATACTAAAAACAGTAACACGTCGTTGACAATTATCGAATAAAAATACCAGAATATTACGTACACAACATACCTCTGGAAAAAGGTCCCCCAAATTCACATTTGATTGAAAAGGAACCTTCTTAGTCCATGCTACAGCTCTAGGTAAAATATCAGGCGCCTTTGTCCACCACCGGCCACTCTGGACAGATGCTTCTAAAATCCAAATCTGAAATAATAGCAAATTTATGTCATTGTAAGTTGTTACTTGTGCAAAATAATGTAAGTACAAAAATGGTACGGGAAATTACTAACCTTGAATGGCAAAATAAACCCTCCCAATGAATAAAAAGGTTGAAACTTACGGTTCATATTAACTGCCTTATGAAACGCATCCCTTTTAAATGAGTTGACATTCAAAATCACATCATACAACATACGCCAAATGTGTTCCCCCCAAGGAAAATCGTTCCATGTTTGTAAACTGTCAACCATTCTAATTAAAGGATCAGCCACTACAGATATCAATTCACGACCCATAAAAATCACCTCCAAGGCTAACAATAGGCACGCACGAATTGCGTCTTCATCAGATATTTTGGAAAAAGCCTCGTCATCCTCAATTAACGCAAGTAGATCAATGTTTTTTAAATGCTCACCAATCTTGTCCGGAAAAACACGATCACGGAAATTCAAAGGACCTGTCTTAAACCCACGTAAAGTAGGAGTTCCAAATTTGAAACCAGTAATGAGCTGGAACTCGTGACGGCCAAAATGCAAAAGATGTCCGTTGACATGATAAACAAGTGAGAGATCATAGTGCTTATCATCGAAATTCAGTTGCTTTTCCAACATGTGATGAACAATCATCTCGTCGTTATCAACATAAGTTATATCTAACCATGGTCCAAAACATGTTGACCTGAATAAAGTACGCCTCTTTTCATCTAACCTTGCCTTGATTAATGGAAAGTATCGAACTTTGCTTCTGACATGGACCTTCGAATTCTGTAGGTATCCCTACATTAATAAACAAACACAACCGGTAAGTGAAAGAAAAACAAAATGCTGACAAAGAAAAAAGATATACAAATTGCCATAAACCACAATTTCTGTTAGTATCCCTAAATTAATTACACTGAAAGAAATGGCAACAAATGAAAGTAACCATTCACCAATAAAAAATCGTGCAGGATGCGCGGACCAAAGATATACACAAACACAACCGTGAGGGGAATTCACTAATATAGTAATAGGGAATCAAGAATGGGTCAGTAAGGACACTAAAATCTATAAGCTATACTAAGGCTAAAAAAGGGATATTAAAATGTATAACAAGCTACTGAAATGGGTGGGTCCTAAATAAGCTAGTTGGACAGAGATAAGCAATTCAGTAAACCTAAGAAGCACTAACAATATGAAAACTAACCTAAGGTTGCAACTTAGAACAACACAACGCAGCTCTAAACTTTGAATATGGCTAATGGGGTAAATAGAAGCAAAGACAACTTTGAACAACCACACGCAACATCTAAACACCATTCCACAACCTCAAAATCAAGCAGAAGCACTAACAATATGAAAACTAACCTAAGGCTGCAACTTAGAACAACCACAACGCAGCTCTAAACTTTGAATATGGCTAATGGGGTAAATAGAACCAAAGACAACTTTGAACAACCACACGCAACATCTAAACACCATTCCAGAAGGTCAAATTCAAGCAGAAGCAAGGATCAAATAACCTCATTCCTTACTGAGTTATAACAATTTCATAACCTTTTTCCTTTGTATTGGCAACCATAGTATTTAAAGTTTCATATACATCACAATCTCCATATTTGCTAAACAATGAACAACATTATTAGACAACACAATTTATCGCAACGTATCACATTTAATTACGAATGTATCATCATTTAAGTGTACAAAAACCAACAATATATAGATAATACTGGATTTCCATTAATAACTAATATTTACATAAAAACTTAACGCGTACATAAGAAAATCACGTTAAGTAACCATACATAAACGCCAAAGTAAAACCGACATCACCAAAAGTACTAGGCTATGCAACATACGCCTAACAACACCTAACTACCAAACATTCATAGCCTAGACCTACCCACCAACACCTATAGACGCAACACACTGCCAATAAACTCCAAGAGTAGATCGGCATTGTATCGGGCCTCATCTGCTACACGTGTGTACAAGAGTATTATTGACACATCCTGATAGCGAGCAAGCCTGAGCATACGATGGCCATGGGCAGCCACAGTCGAGCCAAATACCTGGCCGAGCTCGAACAAATACAGATCTATCTCTGTTATTCTATGCCGGGCCTCCTCCACATAGGCTCGCAGCTCTTCCTCCTCGGCGAGGTTGGCTGCACGGAGCCTCTCGAAGTACACAAATAATTGTCGAGCCCTGCTCAAAGAGCGAGCTTCAACTGCTAGGCGGTCATGAAATGGGAAATTTGTTGAAGGCATTATCATATTTAGTTAGAGAGATACTATGAAAGGAATTGATGATCGGAAAAGTAATAGGTGATGATCGGAAATGTAGTGATAAGATTGTGTTAGGTTGTGGAACTATTTATAATGGGAAATCAAGGTATCTTAATACCTAAGAGGATTAATACATCTAGAACATAAATGCCTATCAAATCATAGTAATAATCAACTAAAACAAGCACATATTCACATATAAACAGTAAAACATACCTTATTATCAATCATTATTAATCTTAATTATGAATTACAAATGAACAGTGTTACAGAAAATGGGAGCATCACACACACACTTCTTGTTCAGGAAGAAGAAGTGCAAAAAAACAGAGTATGGAAAAATAAAAAAAATTAATAAAAAAAAATAAACAAGTGGGCTTGCGTTCCTTCCCCATGCAATCTAAGAAAGATTGCGTGCCGCCAGTCGCACACTAGTACAAGTAGCACAGCCGTCAGTCGCACACCATATTCGAATAAAACAAAATAGCAGTGGGGTCAGCAAATAGTTGATATGATAGTGGGGTAATGCCACGTGTCGCACATGACCAAAATTGGAACTTGTATGAAAATTGACCCAATTGTGATGTAAAATTCGATTTTAGGCCTACAATTGGAATTTTCCCTAATACGTAGTAGTTAATACACACAAATGTTACCAAACTTTTTTTCTCACTAAAGTCCGTCAATAGTATTTTATTTATTTATTTATTTTGAACAAACTACAATAGTATATTTAATCACTTATCTATATTCTACTTATAATCAATTTATATTATTCTCCTTAAACTTAGGAAAAAAAAAAAAAAGAAAAAAAAAAAAGAAAGATAAATTACTTAAATATCCTTGTTTAGAGATGATCATCCATAACTAAATTAATAGTTTAAATATCATCAAATTTTTATCATTTTTCGTTTATAACTCATAATTGTTTTTCTCGCAATGACTACAAATTAAACTCGTAAGTTGCATCAATGGTTACCCCAAAATACAAGTTTGCAAATATAATTATTTGCTGCTATACATTGTCGCTTTGCGCGAGTATTCGTCTTATAGTACTTAAGTTATAAGAATTCTACGTTTAGTGTCAAATCATTGAATTAATTAAATATGCAAGACTATCAATAAAAATATTTAATTTAAGTAATGACATTTCACAAAGGGACGGTGGTTTGCTCATATTGTTTTATAATTTGCACATTTTTTTTAAGGCAATTTTATAAAAGACTAAACCAAACACTTTCAAGAGACATGCTTCAAAAGGAGCACATCAGAAACAACAGAACTAGCCTCACAATATGGACCCCTAACTAGCACTACCCAAAAACGCAAATTTACAAACTAGATACATATGAGCTATGTGAATTGAAGGGCCCAACAAATGAAGAAGGGTTACAGATTTCAAAAAAATCCTGAAAATCCTAGAGCTGCTCTCCAATTTTCCTTTAAAAACTTTCGAATTCTGGTTTTTCCACATATAATAACTTGTCACGAACACAGTGACCTGCCACAAATCCATTCCCGTCAACGAATCACGGTTATGACGAGCCATTTCACTGAAATTAAAACTATTCACTGGTCCTACACCCCACCACGCAAATATCTTATCCCAAACGGTCAAAGATTTTTCGCACAACACCAAGCAGTGATCAACTGATTCCTCCATATTGTCACATAGCGGACAAAGACGTGAATCAAGATCGATGCCTTTTCTATCAAGCTCCACTCGCATCGGAATTCTTCTATTTGATGCCCGTTAAATGAATACATTAACTTTCCTAGGCACGAGTTTATTGCACACGGGTCTAACTGGACTTGACACCCCCATAACACGACGCTGCTCAATCCACTTAGACAAACACTCCTATATATTTGCACACTTTATTGTACATACAGTTAAAACAAGTTATTAATAATGTACAACTGTATGATACACAAAATAGAGTGTGACAATAAAAATGTAAAGTATGCAAATCAATTATATTTCATAAATGTTATTCTACTGTATATCTACAAAACATTTATCAAAACTACAAAAACAACCCCTTTGATTAGATAGAAATACAAAAATAACCTATTAACTCATTAATTTTTGTAAGTCACCCAAATTAAGCTCACTAATAATACAAAATAACTTAAAATTCATTATATTATATATTTTAATACTCTGTAAGTTTGACAATATAACAAATGAACTTTTAAACCTATCACACTTTATACTTTTATTCCTTTACATTATTTTTCTTATT
This sequence comes from Artemisia argyi, assembly GCA_030686995.1. Lineage (NCBI taxonomy): Eukaryota > Viridiplantae > Streptophyta > Magnoliopsida > Asterales > Asteraceae > Artemisia > Artemisia argyi. The sequence goes on along the minus strand of CM060708.1, from coordinate 317,212,463 downwards.
ATTGTTAATATTTTTTGCTAAAAAAACATATTAGTGTAATAACCTTATTTTGTAGCTTCAAAATAAATGTTTTTACACCCGCAGTAACGTGCATGCAAAAAGAAATCTCATTTTTCATACATATATACATTTAGTTGTAATTAAACACAATTAGTATTTAACTTTTCTCAAACAAAGTCTATTTGCAGCTATTGAAGTATAAATATACTTTAATTTACATTGAGTCATTCACAAAAACCTAAGAATAATAATTAAAAAAAAAAAGAAGACTACAAAGACTTGAAAAAATAAATACTTATTCGAAAAATTCTGAAATTTTTCTCTAAGATAAAAGATGGTGGTGTATGAAAAAGATGAGAAGAAAGTTCTTTTTTTTATTATTTATTATTATTATTATTTGTTTTTCAAATTTCGATGTCTAAAAGGTTTTTCTTAAGAGGCAAAAAATGAAATTTTAATGAACACTTTTTTATGCACAAATGAATATTTGATGCACAAAATTGTGATTTACAAACTTTTAGTGACCAAACCTTTTTTATGATTTTTTTAATCAAAATTATATATTTTTGGAAAAAAAATCACAATTTTTTTTATCCACAACGTCCTCTATCTTGTAGAAATTTTCGAATTTTTTTATATGAACATTTCATTTCTTAATCATTTTTACCCTTCTAATAAATATTCCACCCTTAAAAGAGCATGATACAATGGGGTAACAACATGTTATTGCCAATTTTTGTGAGTGCCATTCTACACCGGTGGTGGTGCCGTTCGTCCTTGCGATGGGCAAATCACGAGTGTCATATATATATATATATATATATATATATATATATATTTTTTTTTTTTTTTTCTTTTTCATTTTTTATTGTTTTGTGAATGAAAGAAGTATTTTTGATGACGTGTTATAGGATTTACATACATCTATAACAATTATAGTTGAAGAAAATGTTTTATTTATTATGATATTATTAGGTGTGTTTTGAAAAGCACACTAATATGTGTAATATGTGTCTTAGGCTACACACAATAAACAAAAGGGGATCGATCAATCTATGTCGATCGTCCCTTTTGTGGACAATCGGTCGATCGAGTGTGTTGGACGATTAGGGTCGTGTAGATCATCCCTTCGTTTTCATTTTTTTATGTATAGTTAATTAAATATGAAAAGTATTTTTGTGTAACGTAACAGATAAAATAAGGAGGACCTTCTTTATTGTGTTTAATATTCTTAAAAGTTTATATTCTACTGTATATATTTCGCCTCTAAAATACTACGAGTAAAAAGCATATAACCCAAATAAACACAACCCACACCAAGGTAACAAACCCACCCTTTCAAAACCACATCCCAACCGTCCACCCCAAAAATAGTCAATCCCATCTAACGGCCCATCACACACCCCCACATCACCTCCCCGTCACTTTACCATCTCCCAAAAAAACCCAAATCACTAATCCCCCATCACTACTCCCTCTCCCAAAATCTCAAAATACACAAAATTAGGGTTCCAATTTCACAATCAATCAATTTTTTTTTATAAAAATCATTCAATCGATTTATAGTTATTTAATTATTGGATTGAATAATATAAAGTTAGGGTTAGGGTTTGTAAAAAAAAAATGGAAGCGGTGAGTAACAACAGTGAAGGAGGAGATGTGATGACGTCAGTGAGGGAGACGTTGGCGAAAGAAGCGTATGTGTGTTTTCAGTTAGGGAAGTATGTTGATTGTGTTAAGCTTTTGAATCAGATCTTGGATAACCACAAGCCTAATGATCCTAAGGTTTATTCTTACTTCTCGTTATTTGATTGCGATATATTCGGTTTCGTTAGCTGACTGATTAGAATGTGTGATTAGTTAAGTGTGTTGTATAGTGTAGAGATGTGTTGCGAGATGTTTAGATTGCGTTAAGTGCGGTTTCAGCGAGTTGAGTGTATTAGTAGTTAGACTAGTTAGCTTTAAATAAATTTATGTAAGGTTTATTCTCACTAATACTCGTTATAATGATAATATGATATTGATAATTGTTTGATTGTGATAAATTCGGTTTCGTTAGATGACTGATTAGAATGCGTGATTAGTTAAGTGTGTTGTATAGTGTAGAGATGTGTTGCGAGCTGTTTAGATTGCGTTAAGTGCGGTTTCGGCGAGTTGAGTGTATTAGTAGTGATTAGTTAGCTTTATATAAATGTATGTAAATGTGATTGATAACGAGCTTAATGATCCTAAGGTTTATTCTCATTTCTCTATATAAAACTCGTTATAATTGTTTGATTGCGATAAATTCGGTTTCGCTAGCTGACTGATTAGAATGTATGATTAGTTAACTGTTTTGCGAGCTGTTTAGATTGCAACAAGTCCGGTTTCGGCGAGTTGAGCGTATTTGTAGGTGATTAGTTAGCTTTAAATAAATTTATGTCAGTGATAAGAAACCGAATGATCCTAAGGTTTATTCTCACTTTTCGATATAATACTCGTTAAAATGATAATTGTTTGATTGCGATAAGTTCGGTTTTGTTAGTTGACTGATTAGAATGCGTGATTAATTAATTGTATAGTGTAGAGCTGTGTTGCTAGCTGTTTAGATTGCGTTAAGTGCGGGTTCAGCGAGTTAAGCGTATTAGTAGTTGACTAGTTAGATTTAAATAAATGTATGTAAGTTATAAGAAACTGAATGATCATAAGGTGAATTTTGCTTGCTCGATATTATACTCGTTATAATGACAATAATGATTTGTGTGTAGTATTGATAATTGTTCGATTGCGATAAGTTCGGTTTCGTTAGTTCGAGTGGACTGGTGAAATGCTTAAATTATTAAAATGTATGATTAATTAACTGTGTTGTCTAGTGTAGAGCTGTGTTGAGAGCTGTTTAGATTGCGTTAAGTGCGGTTTCGGCGAGTTGAGCGTATTAGTAGTTGACTAGTTAGCTTTAAATAAATTTATGTCAGTCATAAGAAACGGAATGATCCTAAGGTGAATTAGCTGTGTGTATATTTCGAATAGTTTTGATTGCGATAACTGCGGTTTCGTGGAATTAAGCGTATTAGTAGTTGACTAGTTAGCTTTAAATAAATGTATGTAAATGTGATTGATAACGAGCGTAATGATCCTAAGGTTTATTTCATTTACTTACTTTTATCTGTATTTGATTCACTAATTGTTTTGATTGCGTTAAGTGTGGTTTTGGCGAGTTAAGCGTATTAGTAGTTGACTAGTTAGCTTTAAATAAATATATGTAAGTGATAAAAACCGAATGATCCTAAGGTGAATTAACTCTGTGTGTATATTTTGAATTGTTTTGATTGCAATAAGTGCAGTTTTAGGGGAATTAAGCTTATTAGTAGGTGACTAGTTAGCTTTAAATAAATGTGATTGATAAGAAGCCGATCGATTAAGCGAATTATTGTTTAGTATGTAAATGTGATTGATAACGAGCTTAATGATCATAAGGTTTATTTGATTTATTAATTGTTTTGATTGCAACTAGTGTGGTTTCGGCGAATTAAGCGGAATACTTAAGTGTAGTGTTGTATTGCGTTAAGTGCGGAATTATGGTTAAAATGTTTGTGAATGTGATTGATAAGAAATTGAATGATCCTAAAGCGAATTTTGCTTGCTTGATATAATGAACTGTGTAGTATTGTATTTATAATTGTTTGAGTAAGGGCAGTTTCATATTAATTAAGCGGATTTTTAATTGCTTGAGATTGTTGCTTAGTATGTAAATGTGAGTCATAAGAAGCTTAATGATCCTAAGGTTTATTTTAGTTTCTTACTTTTTATGTTTATGTGGTTTAGTAGTTAGTTAACAATTTGTGTTGCAAATTGTTTTGATTGCGTTAAGTGCAGTTTTGGTGAATTAAGCAGAAGGTTTAATTGCTTGAGATTGTTGCTTAGTATGTAAATTTGATTGATTAGAAGCTGAATGATCGAGTTTTTAACTGTGTTGTATAGTGTTGGGTTGTATTACGAGTTGTTTTACTTACGTTAAGTGCGGTTTTGGTGTTAAGCGGAATGTTAAAGTGCTTGAGATTGATGTGTAGTAGTTGACTGGCTAAAATGTATGTAAGTGTGATTGATCCTTAGGTTAGTTCTGCTTTCTTTTACACATACTCGTTATAATTAACTGCATGTGTTGTATGGTGTGTAGAGTGTAGCTGATATTGCTGTGCCGTATTGCAAATTGTCTAGATTTGTGATGTGGAGACGATATTTGATTGCGTTAAGTTGGTTTTGGTAAATTAAGCGGAATATATAAATTTTTGAGATAGATGTTTAGTAGTTGATTGATGCTAAGGTTAAATTGCTTACTTCTCTCCATATGATTAATTAATCGTGTGTGATATTGTAGATAAGTTCGGTTTCGTTAATTTGAGTGGAATATTAATTTGGAAGAGACAATGTATGTAATGCTTATCGATTAGTTTACTGGTTAGAATGTGTGTAAATCTGATTAGTTTAATTTTGAGTGCTTATTTGTACTGAGAAAATGCCTTTTTAAGGTTTGGCAGTCATGATAATGTGTATTTTGGAAAAATTGACTATAGTTGTGCACGGGGTTGCGTCTAGTAGGTTATTTAGATTGCTTCATTATAGTTACTTAGGATACTTGATACCTGGAAGTCGATGATAATAGTTGTCAAAACTTGTTAAAAATTTATGAGAGTTGCGGGTTTAGATGGTGTACATTGAGAATGATCAGTGAGTAGGTTTAGAGTAACCTTTTGTGAATACGTCTTACCAATATTTGTCTTAAAACTGATATGGATTGCAAGCATGGGCATTACAGAAATGCAGTGGGCTTGATGCGCCAGCCACGTTTATAGTTGTGTTATTATAAAAAGTTGTTTCTAACTATGATTGTTGTTGAAACATGTGTTTGGATTTGAGTTGTGTTTTTCTTCTCTTATGATGACTATTGAAGGTGTTGTTTATGTAAAGTTGGTTTAGAGGCTGGTTACTGATACCATGAATTGAGTATGATGATGTTGGATACTTGGAATGAAACTTGTGTGACTTGTATGGTTGGAAGCTCGGGATGAATATTTTGACTTACAAGATGAGAAGCTATTAGTTTGTTTGGAATTAAAGCATCTAATCTTACGGTGTAGTTCATACATAGTGTTGTCCGAAAATAAATACTGAGCAAGCTGTTTAGTACATAATGAATGCATTACTTCAACATTTTATATGTTTAGATGTGATGAACAACACTTTTATCTTACAAGGTGTAAATCAAGGTTTTCTAAGCATACTATGTTTTGAGGCAAGACTCCTTTTTTGCTTTTTGGAAATGCATACATTCCCTGATATCTTTGATCGGTATCTTTTACTAGTCCTATACAACATATAGTTTTTGATCGACTCCTGAAATATGCTTCTAAAACCTTAGTTATTATTTTTGAAGTGTGCAGCTAGCAGAATCTGTATTAGTTCTAAACTCTTAAAATTTGAGTTGTAGAAAGGTTATTAGGAAAGTGTTTTCCATAACTTGCTTACAATGCCATATAGTATATATGAAGTCATTTAATGACACAGTGTGATTAGGTGTAAAAGGATTGACCTGGTTATTGGAATGTTGTATCATCAAATTATAGAACTTTCATTTGGTGTAGGCAGTAGCTGAACTATTTGTGACTTTTTTGGTCCTTCACGCTTGGTCTAGGGTTATGTAAATACAAATTAGTGGAAACCCATTTTGCTCGAATTGTTCAGTTTGTGGACCTGTGATTGCAGTCCTGCGCAAATTAGGCTGAGCTTTACACGGATCAAGATTGCAATTCCATGTGTTTTAGCTTTGTTTTAAATTATCTCTGCAGACTAGTTTTAGAGCTTTATCTTCGATGGTTTTCATATCAGTTATGACTTATGACAGTTGTCAGTTGGTTTTGTTACTTCGCTTTGGATATTGGATTTGTTAACTATTAGAAAGAGGGGTTTTTAGTTTGTGTTGTGTTAAGGATTTAGCTGGTTCTTTTCATTTATATTTGTACAGTTGAGCTGAATTTATAGGATGCCTGTCATATGGACTACCAACAAGATTCTATTATGGTTACATTTTTTCACGGTGTATATATAGGCTCAATACTTGATTTTAAGGCGTGCCTGGTATTTTCCTTACCTATCCTGTCTTTCCCTCGTTTTTTATTTTTCTGAAGGGGGACTAGGAATCAGACAAAAAACTTGATCAGTCTCATAGAAGTTATATAATAGAATAGAATTTTAGCAGGTATTGATTTAAACCATTCTTAAGCTTTACGTGTTTTTCTATGATAGCAAAAGTTTAAATTACATAGATTAGGTGAAAAACTGCTTTAATGAATTTATTTAATGAAATAGCAAGTGAAATATGATGATTATAAATCATCTTTTAGAGAAGGTCTTTTGGTTATGAACTCAATGAAAAGCTTATATTTGTAATGGTATATGAACGCACTCACGTAGAAGCACGAGACATGTTGTGGATATTTAAATAGGTAAGAGATTGATAGGACATCTACCTCCAAATGAGCTTCATTATGCAAAGCACATCACCACGTTTGTTTCTTCAAGTCATCTGCTGCTATTAAGAAGGATACAACTTCTTTCTTCACTCTAGATGTAGATGGCACTAGTTTTGCTTATAGAGAAGCCTTTTGCCTTTTAGATAAAATGGTTAACCATCGCTATAACCATCTATAGAATGAGAATGGTGCCTAATCCTCATGATTCATCATTATTAGTGTACTTTATTGCTAGCTCTATCTAACTTATAGATAAAACAAACTGTACTTCAATGTATATGTATGTCCTTGAATGCGCTGACTCTAATAATCTTGGCTATGCTATAGCTAATAAATATATGTAAATGGTGTATCTATTTTTGTAAAGGGCAGGTTAGGTAGGTTCGTATATCTGTGAGTTTGAATACGAGATCTGAAACCTACATTTATTGTATTAACTTCAGGCCATTGGTCCATGCCTAAAAGTAACCAAAAAGGAGTAATAATTTTTTAACTCTGGTTTCCTATCTTTTGGCCGACTAATCCACGGGGATTGAACCCATTGCCACACATACTTCAGAGTTGTTTGCACCTAGCAGGAAGACTTGAACCTGAGATCTCACACATTTTATGGATATTAGTTACACACCTTTTACCACTAGGCAACCCCTGAGTGGTTAAAAGGAGTAATAATTTTATGATTTCATTTATTGTTACTCATTAAAATAAGGGGTGCTATATAGTGGCTAATTTTTATTGAGCATTATATTTGATTTACCCATAAGCCTTGTACATTTATTATTATTTAACTAAAATGGATTACTAAAAATGCTTCAATATATTTTAATCATATTCTAAGTGATAATGTGATATGGCTGTATTCTGCTTTTTAGTGGAAGATTGTTATTTATTTATTTATTATTTTTTTCTATGTCCTTACTCCTTATATGTTGATTTCTTATGGATGTTTTCTTTTTTTGCAGATTCTTCATAACATTGCTATTGCGGAGAACTTTCAAGACGGATTTTCAAATCCAAAGAGATTTTTTGAAGCACTTGATAATCTCAAGGTATATTTATTGTTGTTATTTGGAGACTGCTGATTTGGAACTGCAGAATCCTTTTTTTCCCCATGGTATTTGCAAAGTATCTTGCTGGTAACAGCTAAAGAAATTATATAATAGATGAAGGATAGAAAACCCAATGTAAAATGGATCTAGAATGTGATTGCATGGTCAAAGCATAGGCAGAAAATTGTTAAGCAGTTCTGTATTTAATTGGTTGCCGGGATTTTACTTCTGATCTTATGCTTATACAACATATACTAGTTTGTTTTATGATAATGATTTGCTACTAGGAATTTTGGCTCTTATCACTTACAAAAATAATATATTTTATTATTTTTGGAAGGAAAAAATTCACACATCTGTTATACACCTAATACTGCACATATGTCTCGATTGAGACTTGAACCTGCAATCAGCTGGTTGAAAGGCATCTACATACTTTCGCCCAAAAGTTCTTTGGTAGTCTACCCCGAAAATCTATTGAAGAGGAAAGTAAAAATTTAGCTAGTATAGCTGTTATAGTCTTTACATAATCCATATGAACCCAGCGTATTTCATTTGCAACTTTCTAGTTAGAGTTAAAAGGCCAACTTCATGGCTTGTGGAGTAAAGAAAAAACATTAGGATCCTCGAGTGATCGGAAACCATTCACAATAAAACGCTGCCTGAAAGAATTGAATGCTAAAAGAGACAGTTTCTATGTGATTATATGCATGTGTATTTTATGATATAAAACATTATTTTCAGCATTTTCATAGGTTTGGCATGTAAGAGATTGATGAGATCTTACAAGCCATTAACTCATGGATTAATGTCTAGAACCAATGTGATCTGTTTGGCTCTTTGTCCATCAAGCACCTAAAAAATAGTATCAGGCACTTTCTTGCTTATGAACACCTGTAGACCTGTAATATATTTTCATTGTATATGTGTGCTAAGTAAATCATTAGAAATTTTGTTAATGAACTTGTTAGAACGTATAGGGGACCAAAGTCATAAAAGTTTCGCTTGGTGGAGTGGTGGTTTTTTGCTACATAGCTGTGTGGTCTTATAATAGTTTTTACTTTTTAGTTAATGTGTTTTAATGTGTATACTTGTAATAATATACTTTCATGCACATGTTTGACGTTTTCTTTCTTTTGATTAAGAAACGAAGTGTGAGGCTACCTCTTTCATCTGGGGAAAACACGGAGGTGAACAGTAGCAAAGCTGTGGGAAATAAAGGGAATAGCGTAGTGTCAAATCAAGCATCTACCATAAATGGTGCACAGAGCGTTTCAGCTGACGATTTTGATGTTTCTGTGATAATGTTTAACATAGTACGTCAATATACGATTTGTTGTTTCTGTGATGCATATATTTTTTGTTTTTTATTTAGTGATCATCTGTATTTTTTGTTAATAGGCAGTCATCCTCTATCATTTTCACGAATATGAGAAGTGTTTCTCCATTTTGGAGAAACTATATCATAATATTCAACCAATAGATGAGGTGAGCAAGATTTGTATCAATTTTGACATGGAATTTGATTCGAGTAAGCTCATCAGTGTTCTTTTTTACAGAGAGTGGCACGTCATGTATGTCTCTTGTTACTGGACGTTTCTTTAGTTAGCCACCATGCTTCGAGAGCTGCAGTAAGTTTTTTTGTTTTGTTTGTTATAGTGATAGTTGACTAAATGAAAACGCTATTAAAATTCTTATTACTTGAGTCTATTTGCTGCATATTAATGCATTTGAGGTGATTTTTGGCTGCTGCTAATAAGTAAATAAGACGCAATAAAACTAAGGATACCTTATTAAAAGTTTTGACCTTGTAGTGAGTAATTGGCAATTAATCGGTCATTGACCTTGTAGCGAGTAATCGCCGATTACTCGACCTTGTAGCCCTTGTTTTGCAACACTTTTTACATGAAGTGTTGATGTACAGATTATGGTTTTAAACTTTACTGTTTACAACACCATTGACAAAAATATAATATTTTTTATTGTATATTTGAAATATTGATTAAATTTCGGATGACCATTAAATATGCCTAGTATCTTGGTCATTGGCTTTGCCTGGGCAAGTATGGGCTTTCCTGGCCTGGGAGCCGCTTTGTGCATCTCTAGTTTGTGTATGCACAATTGCACATGCATTATAGCTAAATCAGTTATAAATTTGATTAGTTTGTTCATGGCTTAATAGTAAAAAAAACATTTTTTTCCCAGGACGTGATCAGTTATTTGGAAAGAGTAAGTGGCAATATCTTAGGCAGTCATAGTGATTCTGGAAGCTTTACTCAGCAACAATCAACGAACCTTGTGACAAAATCTACGTCAGCGCCCAGCAATGTGTTGGTATCAGACCCAATCAACTCTGATTTAACAGTTAATACAAATGGACCTGAAAGTCCTTTATCCCGAACTCATTCAGAGGAAACACTACTTGAATCTCTGATGTCAAGTCTCGATGTAAGTGGGGCGCAAAACCTAGCAAGACATGATCTTTCAAGAACACATGTTGATGACTCGCTCATTTCAACACCCGATCTAAGACTGAAAGTGCATTTATACAAAGTTTGGGTTCTCATCCTCACAAGGAATCTTAAAGCAGCTAAACGTGAAGTTAAAATGGCTATGAACGTTGCACGTGGCAAAGATTATTCTCTCGCTTTGTTTTTGAAGTCACAGCTCGAGTATGCAAGAAGTAACCACCGAAAGGCGATTAAGCTGTTGATGGCAGTCAGTCAAACGGATACAGGAACTTCGGCTCTGTATCATAACAATCTTGGATGCATATACTATCAACTCGGTAAATACCAAACAGCATCAGTCTTTTTCTCAAAGGCAATCAGCAACAGCTCCCCACAAAGGAAGGAAAAGCCGCTGAAACTACTGAGTTACTCACAAGACAAATCTGTCCTATTTGCGTATAATTGTGGGTTAGCCTATTTAGCCACTGCAAAACCCGTACTGGCAGTTAGATGTTTTCTGAAGGCGGGTTCAGTCTTCTATAACCGGCCTCTTTTATGGCTTCGGATTGCTGAATGCTGTATAATGTTTTCAGAAAAGAAATCAGATATTAATGTTAATATAATTGGTAGAGGAAAATGGAGACAACTTGCTGTAGAGTGCTGGAATTCAAGAAACATGCTGCAAGCCGAGCCAAATCTTTCGCTAACATTTGCTAAAAGTTGTCTCTTGAATGCTTTGCACTTGTTGGACTGTTCTAATGAGTCGAAGCCTGAAGAAAGCTTGAATCCCCAAGGTTCAAATCTGAAAGCGGGTCAGGTTCAAGTGAATTCAAACGGGGATGCGAAAGAGTCGAAGGTGGGAAACAGTAGTGGCAATCCATTACTACAGAGCTCTGTTAATGAACACGAGGGTCTTTGTGGAAAAGAGAACCATATGACCTTGCAAGCTGTGCTTGCTGACCTGGCATTCGTTTACTTGGAACTAGGGAATGCAGAGAAGGCCTTAGCAACTGCCAGGTGTCTCTTGAGACTTCCAGAATGTTCAAGGGTTTACAGTTTCTTGGGAAATGTTTATGCTGCAGAGGCTTACTGTTTATTGAACCAGCCAAAGCAAGCTTCTGAACATTTGTCAAGCTATATTTCAGGTCAAAATAATATCGAGTTACCTTACAGCCAAGAGGACTGTGACATATGGCAAATGAGGAAGGCTGTAGATATCGAGGAGCCAAATGCCAACAATAACAATAATCCCAATAATGCTCTTTCCTTGGACCAGCCATTACCGCAAGGTGGCAACTCTTTGTTTCTCAAGCCTGATGAAGCTCGCGGGGTTTTGTTAGCAAACATGGCTGCTCTAGCAGCAGCTGAAGGTGACGTTGAGAGGGCACACGAGGCTATCACAGTTGCATTGTCGGCATTACCTGACTGTCCGGAAGTTGTGCTTACTGCGACATACATAGATCTCGTACGTGGGAACTCTCGAGATGCAGTGGCAAAGCTGAAACAATGCAGCCGTGTTAGGTTTCTTCCTGGGACGTTATCAGAGAAGTGATGGTTGACGAGAATTTGAGGCCTTGAGAGTCTACTGTAGGTAGGGGAAACAATCCTTTGAAACCGAGGATTTGATTTGTAACATATATATAGCTCAAAGTTCAGGGTAAAGTTCTTTTTTCTTTGTTGGTCAGACTCTTTTTTGAGCCTATTTTAAAAATCAGAATTCTGTCGTTTTTTAGGGTGCCCGTGATCGATATGAGACTATTGTGGCTAACAATAGATTTGAGATGTAGCGGTAATTTTTTTGAGTCTGTTGGTTCATGATGTACTGATTTGAAGAGATCTTTTAGTTGGTTTAATGGGAGTTAAAATTCATATACCCTCTTATTTGTTGAGGTATATACCTTAAACTATCACCGTTACTGTATCTGGTGTTAAAATTTAGAGGGTGTGCAAAAAGGGACTCAGGTTGGTCATCCCTAGTCTGCCAACTGCTTAGTATTAGAACAAATTCATATATGTTTTAGCGAAATTGAAATGTATGGCAAAGTTTGCGATGATAATTTCTATATATGTGTTGATCTTTATTGTTCAGACAATATAGTTCAATTTATCAAATTAATTTTCTATTATCAGATAACTAATAAAGTAACTATAAAAACATGATCCTACATCGCCTATTGTAGCTTTTAAAGAGCACTTAATAAAGAAGGTGAATTGAGTAGTCCAACAGCGGTTGCGTGGGTGCTATGGTTAAACTTTAAACCTAACCACTCCGAGATGATCAGAGGTGTCCTATTTAAATGTGGGTTTAGATATGGTTTGCTTTTCCGGGGTTCCTTTGATCCATTTCTAAAAAATGGAAACCCGATGCCCAGAGCGTGTGTGGATTCATAGTAGTGGTTTAACCCGGAGTTGACTCGAAGGTTGGGCACTGCTTGACTTGTTTTGAACAAGTCTTCACAGTCCCTTTATTCCTCGTCTCTCAAGCGCACTCATCTTTTTTTCATCTATCGGAAACTTGAATACATTGGGTCTGTACTCGAGCTCGGCTTCTCATGTACTTCAATCTCGCTGTTTATGTTCGAGCGAGCCAAGTTGTACAATGGCTTATTTTTAAGAGCAAGTCTTCACAATGACATGTTTATGTTCGAACGAACAAGTCTTCAGTCTATATATTCCTACTCCCACAAGCACTTTTTTTCACTTTCACTGCTAATTCCTAAAGAAGTGTCTGCCAATCCTATCGGGACAAGCTTTTAAGAATTGTCTTTTTTTTTTTCTTCCTGTATATCAGTTCCACCCTTGTGAGCCTCTTAAGTATCAGATCTATATGACACTTCAAATTACAAGATAGAACAACGTTCCATATATATACTTTCTTTTCTAAAACAGAGCTTTTATTTTATGCCAAGTAGACTGACAATCATTCTCAGACTTGATTGAAACACCAAAGACATTGCATACTATTATCAGTAAGAGATGTTCAAAACGGTGTTGTACTGTCTGCGAACTCCCCATGTCAAAACTGATAAGAAACAAAATTCTATTTGTAGTTGCTGATACAACATTTAATGACTGAATATTTCGCATAAGCATGGAAACCAGTATCATTGTTCATTATCGTGATGAGTGACGAAGTCAATGTTTAATTTGTTCCAAAACATCTTGATAGAGATTTCACTGCCTAATATGGAATTTTGGAAGCGTCTAAATTCAAGATGTTAGTTATAAAAGTAACCATGATTATACCTTTATTAGAGATCTATACAAGAGATTTACAGATTAATTTTGTAAAGTGCATGATTCATAAGGCTGTGAAACTAATGTAAAATGATACCAAGATCCAACATAAAGCCCTGTAAGCGTAGTCAGTTATAGCTACGAATCATTCAATGTGTTAAACAAAAATTAGATTCAATATGAACTGTTTATCTCATTTGGCTATTAAATATATACGCAGTCAAGAAACAGACACATATGTGATTACCTGCTGGTGCCCTCAGGCCTCAGCTGCATCAAGAAATTTAACCAAGACCAGTTCAAGACATTCTGCACAAATTGACAGCCGGACTTTAAAAACTATTATGCATTTCAATTTAATGCAAAGTGTGCTAGAGATCGAAGAATATGGTGATTTGTGAGCAGATCCTAATGTTGCTGATTTAAAAAACATGATAATTTTTGATGAAGCTATGACATCCACATTCAAACTCTTACAAGCACATAAAATTGGTCAATTGTGAATAATCATGTCTCAAGAAATCCGAGTTATTAGAAATGTCATTTAAATACAACAAGTGCGAATACATAATCGCTTTTACAATTTCCCTCGAAAAGGTAAATTGTTCTATTCCTTCACCAATATAGCTAGAACACACAATCGCTTTTACAATTTCCCTCCCTCACAGCAATTTAGGCAGAAAAACAAGAATCATCAATCAGTTCTTTTGGCACAAGATTACCAATCAACTCAAGTAAAGTGGTATCTAGCGAACCCGCCGCAGTTTGATCTAATAACAATGATAAAGTAGAAGCATCAAGTGAGAAACCTCTTCTATCCATTTCCTGTAAAAGCATCTCCACATCATCATAGTATTGGTTTCTTAAATATCCTTGGAGAAGAAGACAGTAAGCAACACTATCCGGCGGGCAACCACTCTCTGACATTTGAAGAAACAACTGTTTTGCATCATGCACAAGACCTTCCGTACACAACCCACTAATCATCACAGTATATGTTTGAACATCAGGATGCAAACCTTTATTAGTTAGATCCTGGAAAAGAACCCTAGCAATATCAAGCTTCCCACATTTGCCAAAACCATTGATGAGGATATTGTACACATTAATATCTGAATTTAACTTGCTATCACCCATTAAATGAAACAAAGATAGTGCCTCTTCTATTTGATGGTTGCTGCAAAGACCCTCCAAGATTATCCGATAAGTGCATTCATTTGGTTTTATACCTTTTGCAAGCATTACATCAAAGAATTTGCGGGCATCTCCACAACGTCCAACCCGAAACAGTCCTTGTATCATGGTACTGTAAGTGAATACATCGGGTTTCAAACCTTTTCTGGTTATTTCATGAAAAAGATTCACGGCCTCTTCTATCTTCAAACTCTTGCAATACCCATCTTACAAACTATTATATGTAACAATATCAGGGAATATTCCTCTAAACGCCATTAAATCAAAAACTGATATTGCTTTGCTCATTTCACCTTGCAAACAGTAACCATCTATAAGTGAACTATATGTCACCATGTTAGGAAGAATATCTCTTTTAAGCATGACGTTGATAACATCTTCGGCTTCTTCTAATCTACCTTCTTTGCAATACGCATCAACTAATATACTGAAGGTTCGTACAGTCGGAGAGATTCCATCATCCAACATATCTTTTAGCATTTCAGAGGCTTCATCCCAACGACCGAAGCTACAAAGGCCATCAATCAAAGAGTTGTACGTGATGACATCTGGCGAGATGCCTTTTTGGAAAACCATTTCTTCGAAAAACTTAAACGCATCATCAACCAATTCGTCCTTGCAAAGACTATCAATGACGGTGCTATACGCAACAACATTAGGTTTACAACCCGTTTCATCCATTAACCTAAGCAAAGCAATGGCAATAACATTATTTCCAATCTTGCAAAGTCCTTTAATCATGGTGTTGTACATAACCACATTCGGCTCACACACTTTCTCTTTAACAAGTTTCTTAAAAAAATATCTCCGCCTCGTAAATTCTATCTTCAAGGATAAGCCCATCTAAGAGCGCACTAAATATGAACGCATTTGGTACGATAGCTCGCCCGAAACAAAATCCTAGGGCAGCAAAACCGTCTTTAGTGCGACGCAACTGACAACAACACTTAACGACAACGCTCATTGTAAATTCATCAAACGGAAGACGACGAAGAAGACACATTTGTTTGAAAAGACGGAGCGAATGAGAATAATGTTTCATTTTGGTGACAGATTGCAACAACTGAGTGAAGTTAATAATGGAAGGCAAAGGTTGTTTCTGTGTCATTTGGTCGAACAGGTTCAATGCATCATCCAAATTGTTGACTTTTTGGTACCTAGATTGAGGGTGTTTATGATTACAAGCATTTGGACAAGAATGTGAGTGAATTAGGTTTGAAAAAAATGTGTAGTGAGGACAGAATCCTAAACCACACACTAGTCTATTTTTTAGACAAACCCTCTCCTAGTAGGAGGGTGTACTTTTTTTTTTTTTTTTTTTTTTTGTTATTTTTTTATTTCTTTTGTACTTTTGTCTTGTAGTTGTCTTTTTTTTTTTTTTTTTTTTTTTTTTTTTTTTTTTTTTTAAGTTTGTAATGTTTTTGTTTTGTATATTTTTTTGTAATGTTAGTAATGTTGTGTATACTTAATTAATAGTTGCCTATATGACGTTATAAAAAAAGATTAATAATTGCCTATATGACGTTATAAAAAAATATGACGTTATAAAAAAAGATGACGTTGACTTATTTGCATTTATAAACTAATGTTTGTAATGTTTTTGTGTTGTGTATAGTTAATTAATAATTGCCTATATGACGTTATAAAAAAATATGACGTTATAAAAAAAATATGACGTTATAAAAAAAGATGACGTTGACTCATTTTTGTGTATACTTAATTAATAATTGCCTATATGACGTTATAAAAAAATATGACGTTATAAAAAAAGATGACGTTGACTCATTTGCATTTATAAAGATCAGTGTTTACACCTAAACTTAAATTATTTAAAAACAACAACTATTATTATAAAATTAAACGTCAACGTTAACATATTATTTAAAAACAACAATATCTACGACATATGAAGATTATTCATTTCGGTTAAAAGATCATGGAGCCGGGCACTTGACTGACAAGCGTGATCCTCAGGATTCCTTGCCATTTCTAACTCCATTTCCAGTGCCTTTATTCTTTGCTTCAACAACTTGATCTCATTTTTTGTAGCAACGCAGTTTGAGCAATGCGTTGAAGAAGAGGCTTGACTAAAGTGCTCTGCTTCAAATTCATCTTTTCACGCGAAGTATCGACACCCATAGTCGTTTGTACCTGGCTGTTACATGTTAAGGAAATAATAAGAAATGTATTTTTAACAAACAAATTATTTACATAACTAAGCAAACGTATGATTATTTACCACTGAAAGAGGACATGCATAAAACAGTCGCCCACGACTACCGTCTTGCCAGGATTTCCGTTGTACAATAAATCCTCTATTACATCGGCACCAGAAAGGATTTCTTTGGCTCATCTGACCAAAGAATTTGCATAATCAATCAATAATGTTATTTACTAATATAAATAAATATTTAATCAATTACTATATAATACAAACAGTTATTTACAACATAAATCAATAATCATTTACAATGTCGATAGTCGATGTTGATATAAACTTATCCATTGTTCTGCAATTGGCTGTCGGAAAAACCTCCATTGTGGGTGGTTACGCGGAAGTGTAAAAGTTGGGTCTAGCATCGGTATAATGTAATGAGCACATGCGTCCTCCCCCACACGGGCAATCACAAGGGGGTCGATTCCTTGTGTGTTGTTTGGCCCGGAAAAAAGCGGAAAACATGTGTTATAACCACGCATGGATAGAAATACAATCGGTCGATTTAGCATTGAAGCGATAACTAGACCCGTCATTGGCATCACCATCCAGTTACCTTGATGTGCACCTCCGTTGAACCAGTTTATCGTATTCCAAAGAAAGTTAAAGTCTTGTCCCCCCCACATATCTGTGTAAGTACTCCTATGGTAATCTAACTCTTGCAACAACCTATGTCTGGCTTCGGCCCACATATGTTCGTTTTGAAAAATAAAGTGAGCAACGCACCGAAACCCGCAATTCCCATCACCCGCAACATTACGTATACTTATTACGTATAGACGGTAAAGCAGTGGAATTTCCCGAATAAAACCATTGCTCACAGTATCTCCAACATATAATCTGTGCCGTGGACTAGTACCCGTGTACGAACTGTGTCTTGGAGGCTCTTTCGGCAATTTCGGGACTTTCGTAGATCTTGTGTTCGTACTTCTTCGGTGATCTACGATCGGTACTTCATTTAAGTCCGGAACCTTTGTAGCCTTGGACTTTTTGTTCTTTTCGCTCGGACGTCCACGGGTATTTTCCTGAACAACAGGTTGACGTGTGTCCACAGATTCAGGTTGGTATATCTCTCTTAACTTGTTCAACATATTCTTCTTGACAAACGACGTCGCTTTGCCAAAAGCACTCTTGAATTGTCGAACGTCATTTTCAAACTCTCTTTCATCATCATCATCATCATCATCATCATCATCATCATCATCAAGCACAAGGTTACCGACAACGGGCCACGGTACAGACAGGGTTCTCCAAAATATATCAATGCTTTCCAATGGAATTGGCACACCTGCATTCATCAAAAGTGACTTATGTAAAACCATTTCGTAGAAGCATTCCGTGAAAGCATTCATTAATATTGACTTTAATATACTTACCATGAATTCGATACCCCATCATTTGAGAAAAGCACGGCAACCCATAAATTGATCGCAACTGATGGTTACAATCTTCTGCGGCGAAATTCGTTTGAAGGAGTTCTCTGTGCATGAGTGTAAAAGCATGTTTGGAAATGTTATACAACAACTCTGAAAATATTGGTATATCACATTTATTTATTTTCTCGTTTTTGCTCCTGTTAAAAGTCTCTTGTATCGCGCTCTTTTGAGAAATAAGAATCTTATCAATCGAAATCAACAACGTGTTTAAGTTGGATTGTGCTGTGCCCAAATATAATTTCAACAATGCATGTTGAGCCTCAACTCTACACGTTGTTGACTGGCCGTAGCTTTGATATTCATCGGTAACACACGAGACAAACATGTGCCCGTACTCTCGGAGCCAGTTATCCAGATACTGGGCAATCTCTGAAAAACGATGAATTAATACAAGGTCAATCGGGTGCATATTTGTTAAATAATAAAAAACACTAAATTAATAATTAAGTACCCGGTTTGTTGACCAATTTTTGTTGTAGTCGTCGATAATGTTGCTCGAATAAGGCGCGTGATTGAGCTTTAACCATCCAATCCCATGTGCGTTTGATGGAGTCGTACTCATCACTGTCCTCACATCTACCTCTGCAATGCTGAAGTATATTTTGGGAAATATGCCATCGACATAGTACTTTGTGAACACCAGGGAATTCTGCTCTGCATGCCCCAAGCAAGGCTAAATCCCTGTCGGTGACGATAACACGTGGATAGTACCTTTCCTCTATCACCAGCTTTACACGTTGCAATACCCATTTAAAATACTAAACGCCATCGAAAATGTTTTATTTGTTGATGTTACTCCGACAATCTCCAAAAATGGCAATTTAAACAGTGTGGTATTGTACGTGGAGTC
The DNA here is from genome assembly GCA_030686995.1 of Artemisia argyi. Lineage (NCBI taxonomy): Eukaryota > Viridiplantae > Streptophyta > Magnoliopsida > Asterales > Asteraceae > Artemisia > Artemisia argyi. The sequence goes on along the minus strand of CM060708.1, from coordinate 317,193,523 downwards.
TATTAGCATGATTTCAGGGAACGTACACCATAAAGCGTACGGCGTAGGGTGAACAAAAAATAGTTCCTCAAGCTCATTATTAGCACTTACCCTATCGTAATATGTGTACCCTGATTGCTGCAGGTGTGAGTAAAGGACTTGAATTGGAGTTAGATTACCCATTTTGGCTTTCCGGATCTTAACTTGTGCGTTATATATAGTTCTTGTGCTAGACACGTTATCCGGATTACGACCCTGTATTGTCGAGAGTATTTTACGTGGCTTTACGGTATACTCTGTCAATTCTGCAACCAACTCGAACTCATCATCATTTAAGCGCATTGCATATGGCACACCATGCAGCGACTCTAACATAGGATGATTATGACTATCATCCTTCACTTTCAAAATCCAACATGATCTTCTTTTAAGATATCTCGCCACCAATTTGAATGGGCAATCGGTTTTACATGTACTGGTATTCCGTTTTCCAGTACCTTCGGGTGAATAAATCCCACCCTTTGTACACCCATAATTGATTTCGTTCATAATACCGTTTTCTGATTTACTTCTTCTTTTAACAATCACAAAACCGAGTTCCCGAGCTATGTTTTGCACCCAATCCGTTAATTGCTCGTGAGATCCGAACCCCTGAAAAAACGTTACGAACGCGTATGGTGACGTTTTTTTTTTTTTTTTTTTTTTTTTTTTTTTTTTTTTTTTTTTTTTAAACTAACTTTTTTGTATAACAAAATGGTTTTTTTATAACAAAATGTTTTTTTTATCACAATTTTTTGACAACTAACTTTTTTGTATAACAAAATGTTTTTTTTAATGACAAAATATTTTTTTTATCACAATTTTTTTACAACTAACTTTTTAATACATTTTTTACACTTTTTTACAACTAACTTTTTACAACTAACTTTTTAATACACTTTTTATTTACACTTTTAATACACCTTTTTTTTTTTTTTTTTTTTTTTTTTTTTTTTTTTTTTAAAGAAAAAAATTTAATAAAAACGCGTATGTGTGAGACAGCTGTCTCACACCACACTCGGTATTATCACCTTGATTTCTCACACACACCACACACACCACACACTCAAAAAAAACTCTCTCTCTCTCTAACTTATCTGCTCTCTTTTTAGATCTAAAATCAAGATCTTGATGTCTCACACCACACTTGGTGATTTGTGAGAGAGAGTTTGTGAGTGTGTGGTGATGTTGGTGATCTGTGATGGTTTATGTGATGTTTTTCTGATGGTTTTGTTAGGTACGTGATGGTTTATGTGATGTTTTTCTGATGGTTTTGTTAGCTACGTGATGTTTATGTGATGTTTATGTGATGTACGTGATGGTTTAATGAAACCCTAATTTTTTTAATTAGGGTTTCGTAAAATTGGTTTGGGGGTTTTTGAATCTGACTTGATTACTTCATAATAAAGTGTGTTAATTGAAAGATTCGTACGTTAATTTATCAAAATCTTGATTTTTTAATGAAACCCTAATTTTTTTAATTAGGGTTTCGTAAAATTGGTTTGGGGGTTTTTGAATCTGACTTGATTACTTCATAATAAAGTGTGTTAATTGAAAGATTCGTACGTTAATTTATCAAAATCTTGATTTTTTTAAAGAAACCCTAATTTTTTAAATTAGGGTTTCGTAAAATTAGTATGGGGGTTTGTTAGATACGTGATGTTTATGTGATGTGATGTGATGTTTTGTTAGATACGTGATGTTTAGATCTAAAAAAAATAGATCCGTGATGTATCTCTGATGGTTTTGTTAGATACGTGATGTTTATGTGATGTGATGTTTATGTGATGTTTATGTGGTGTTGGGGTGGTGGTTCTGGGGTGGTGGTTCTGTTAGATACGTGATGTTTACTTAATTGTGTGTGAGACATCAAGGTGATAAAGTGATGTTTCTGTGATGTTTGATGTTTATGGTGATGGTGTTGTTGACCACACACTAGTCTATTTTTTAGACAAACCCTCCCTAAATGGCTATGATGATTTAAAAAAAATAAAAGCTTAATTTTGGCGTGGCATTTCCAAATGGATAGGCAATATATTTGCAACCTTTGATGTTGCAGCCAATATGATAAAAGGATTTAATGTAATCTGAGCCTTACCTCCCGTGTGTTAAATTGTGAATTCCACATTTTCACTTGTTTGTGATTCAGACTTGTGGTTGCTTCTGGTTAGTAACTTGTTCAGACTTGTTGTGATACTGCTTCTTGTGTTTCACTTGTGATACTGCTTCTTGTGTTTCACTTGTGATACTGCTTCTTTCAGACTTGTGGTTAGTAACTTGTTCAGACTTGTGGTTGCTTAGTTGTTGTTTGTGATTCACACTTGTGGTTAGTAACTTGTTTAGACTTGTGGTTGCTTAGTTGTTTGTGATTCACACTTGTGTTTATAGTCCAGGATTGAATCCTGGGAATCCTTACTATTTGGCTTGTGATGTACCTTTTGAGAATCCTGCTGTTTGGGCATGTGACTTTTGAGAACTTGTGCTGTTTAGGCATGTGACTTTTGAGAACTTGTGTTGTTTGGGCATGTGAACTTTTGAGAAGTTGTGCAGTTTGGCATGTGAACTTTTCAGAACTTGAGAATCTTTGGCTGTGTAACTTGTAAATTTTGTAGGGTGTAGGCAATGATGATTGGTTTACAATCTGAGCCGAGGCGATGACGAATGGTTTTTAAAACCGAATGGTATGGCGGAGTGATATTTTTATCACTTTCGCAACCTTCAAATCCGAGCCTTCTAAAAATTATCCGAGCCTTTTGTTTGTGTTTGTCTCAATACTGCAGTTGTGTTTGTCTAAAAAATAGACTAGTGTGTCGTCAACAAGGGCCTTGTTTGCAGCTGTGTTTGTGTTTGCAGTTGTGTTTGTGACAAAAAAAAGAGGACTTGGCGATGACGATAACGGAAAAATCCGAGCCTTTGTTTTTCTCAATACTGCAGTTGGTTGTGTTGTGTTTTGTGTTTGCAGTTGTGTTTGTGTTTGCAGTTGTGTTTGTGTTTGTGAAAAAAAAAAAAAAAAAAAAAAAAAAAAAAAAAAAAAAAAAAACTTACATAAAAAACAAACTTGGACAAAAAAAAAAAAAAAAAAAAAAAAAAAAAAAAGAAAAAAGAAAAAAAAAAACCTAAAAGGACAAAACCTGCATGTGGGCCCCACCTAAAAGGACAAAACCTGCAGTATGAATTTGGGTATTTAAGAAAAGAGTTGTTGTTATAACCTTTAAATTTGTAGAAAAGATTCATCATCATTGTAGCTGTCTTCAGCAAACAACACTGAATTACATGTAAATCAATTCAACCTAAAACACTCACTCACTCACTCACTCTTTGGTAAGAAGAAAACATGTTCTTTTTGTGACTTCCTAAAAATAAAAAGGCAAATTGTAAATTAGGTGTTACTATATTTAAACATGATTTTACTAAATAAACTAAAATATTTCTTTTATAATAAAAGAGATTAACTATGCTCTAGGCACAGGTTAGCAAAACCCTAAAAGAATACCCATCTTAAATACAATTTCAATTAAAAATACACATTTTTTTCTTCTTTTTCTCGATTTAAAGTGTTCGACTTATTTTTTGTTGCAATACCAGAAAGTTTTTACATGCTCGCTCGGTTGCCGGTAACAAATACGAAAATAAATCTTATATGTCAATTTCTACCATCCTACGTTTGCCATAAGACCAAAGTCAACAATATGTCATTTTCTCTTTTGAACAAAAACCAAAGCCAATATTTTCATTTCAACAGACAAAAAAAAAAAAAAAAATGGAAGGAGATTGTCTCAAGTTGTAAAAACAACTTGAGTCAAGTTGTGAAAGTGCGACCCATTGGATCAAATCCAATGGCTCACAAATGTCCAACTTGACTCAAGTTATTTTTTCAACTTGAGACAATCTCTTCTCAAGTTGTAGTCCCTGATCCTTTCCAAATACAATTCAATATCCTAATTCAAACTTTGATTATTTATGAATAAGGTTCCATAATCCATTTTTACTTATCTGTAATCATAAACCCTAATTTGTTGTTTATGTTGGTTTGCAGGATGGAGACTTCATCTTCAAAGATTTTGCTTACAATGGATGTTCATCACAGTGGGCATTTCACTCATAATCCATTGGCATATGTAAAAGGTAAAAAGCTCACTTGCATAATATCGAAGTTAGTTGTTTCAAATTTGAAGACATGTTTGAATATGTTCGAACAATAACTAATACCGTGTACTGAGATATATTACAACTGAACAAAAAAGTCTTTAGCGAAATGAATTAGGATACTCAAGTGTGATGATGATTTGAAAGAATTTGTGAAATTTGGGAATAAAAATAATGGTAGAATTAGTTTGTATGTTTGTCATAAGAATGAGGATTTGAGTAGTTATACTAATGGTGGGATAGATAATGAAGAAAAAAAGAATTGTGGGTTAGATGACATGGATGAAGGATATGGTGATGTTGCATCAGTTGATCACTTATCAGAGGGTGAAGAGGAATTAAAGCAAGTTAGACTAAAAAAAAGCTCAGTGCAAAATCAATAAAAAAGAGCTTAGATGACTATGATTTTAATGTTCCTTTAGAAAGTGAGAATAAAGAAGAGGCTGGAAAAGAGTTTAATCCGATGTTCTCAAATATAGAAAGTGAAAAAGGGGGAAATATTAGAGATATGCCTATGAGTGACACGGAGAAGTGGGTTATACATGATCCCAGTACACATTGGAAGCTACAAAAGCCTATCTAAGTTGAGAGATATGAAAGCTTTGATCAGTTGAAAGATTGCTTGATATATTATTCAGTTGCTAATGGGTATCAATTATGGTATGAAAAGAGTGATAGTAAAAAGTTGTTAGTTCGATGTGGTTTAGATCAAAAGAAAAAGAAGGTTGAGCCTCCAGTTGATCCAAACAAACCTAGGTGTTCATTTAGGATGAGAGCAGTCAAGATGAGGGGTGAGCAAGCAATTCACATAAGATCTTTACATGATACACATACATGTACTAGGCAGTATTACAACAAACATCTTACCTGGTCTTTGACTTCAACATCTTACACCTTAAAAACCAAAATACATATCATCCCTATCATGCCACAAATTATGCAAAAGTAGAAACTATTTTTTTGGCTTCAAAAACCTAATTTCTTCTTCCATTTTCATATTCTTTTCTTCAAAATCAATGTGTTCCAGCTTCATTTTCTTTTGCAATTTCACAATTCTTGCTTTGTAATAGTCTGCAGATACATCTGGATCCCACCAATGAAAAAAACACATTTTTTGCGGCCTACATTAATGAATATAATCGTCATATACTAGTTAAGATCAGATCAAGTATTTTATATATTCCTAATACCTTATAATTTGGGCATCCTAAGAATCTTCTTCATGGGTTGCTTTGGGTCCAAGATGTCCACTTTCCACAGACATCACCACATTTGCATAACACTGGAACACGATTACACATGTTGTCAATTTCCCGGCCGGCGTTTCTTCGCTTCCAATTGACCCAATTTGAAGATTCTGATGAGCTAGCCAGTTTAGGGAGATATGTTTAGCGTGAACCCTAATTTTGACCAACAATATGTTATACAATGAATATAATGACGTGGCAATCAATTTTAGGGGTAACCGGATAAAAGATAAAAAGTTAATGGAAACCTACTAATTTCCTAGGATTGCAACAAAAAATAAGTCGGGCAGCTTAAATTTAAAAAAAAAAAAAAAAAAAAAAAAAAAAAAAAAAAAAGAAAAGAAAAAAGAAGATGATTACCTTTAATTGAAATTGAACCTAAGATTGGTACTTTTTTATGCGATTTGCCCTAAATAAAAGTTAGGGGATATTTGTTTAAGCTTATATACAACTTAATAGTTTATATGTGTTCGGCTTATATAACATAACTTATTTTAACACTTATGGGCTTATATAACACTGTCAATGTTTTATAAGCTCACAAGTGTCAACATAAGCCACATGACTTATGTTATATAAGCTGAACAAATATAAACTAATGAGCCGTATATAAGCTTAAACAAACACATCCTTAGAAATAAAACAGAATTGAACCGCTTGCCAATTACAGAAGAAAATCATTAAAGTACATCGTTGGTCCATGTGGTATATGCATATTTCATGTTTAGTCCTCATGGTGGAATGAAATAACAATTGAATGAAATGGATAATGTAATAGAATAAATGATGTAATGGAATGACTCATTACCATTATTAATCATGTTTAGTGGTACAATAAAATGTAATGTAATCAATAGAAAAAGACTAAAATACTCTATTTATGATAGAACTTTTTTTATTCCAATGAGTAATTAAAAATATGCTTTTATGTAATTTTGATTCCGTTATAAGATAAAGTGAAAAAAAAAAAAAAAAAAAAAAAAAAAAGACGGGTTTCTAATGAATCAAAATGATGATTTTTGATGTAATGAGTCATTACATCTTTTATATAATAAAATAAAACCCTTATTGGGAATTTTTCATTTCAAAAAAAATGCATTCATACCTTATTTAGTAATAATTGTATTTAAAAAAAAAATATTATTTTCTTATTAGGTAAGATTTTATATTTATCCATAACACAAGTAGAAGATAAGTACAAAAATTATAAATAAGATGCAATTAACACAAGTAGAAGATAAATACAAAAAATATAAATAAGATGCAATTAATAATATGATTAAAATTTTTAAATAATTATCTTTAATAATAAAAAACTATAATTAAACATCATAAATTAAACAAAACAAAGATTAAATTATTTGTTTTTTAATAAATAAAAATATGTGATTCAAAAAATTTTAAAAAACCCGCACGTGCGCGGGAATTATAACTAGTTTCATCTAAGCCTTTTTCTTCTCACTGCTTTAGCCCAAGTAAAGAATTTGATAGATGACAATAGGAGTTAAATTACACCGACAATTATTTTCAGACTTGCTTGAAACACCAAAGACATCACATAGGATTGTGATTTTGTAAGAGATGTTCAAAACGGTGTTGGACTGTCTGAGAACTCCGCAAGCCAAAACTGAGAAGAAACAATGACATTAATTTGTTACACGATTTTGATCAAAAAGTTTGTCCATCTTTATTTGATAGTGTGGTTGCTTGGAATTAATCCTAAACATGATTACTCAATCTTTGTCTCATTTATGTTACTTGCACAGAAAAAGAAAACACTTTTGTTTATAAAAGAACGACATACAACAGTAACAACTCATACTTTTTTTTAACAAAGCTTATTGTAATACTTATCAGCCATATATCATTGTCACCTGATTTTCGGTTACTATGGTTTATGACCTTTTCGCCGACTGAACTTACGGGGCTTGAGCTCACCGTAATACATAAACAAAAGGTAAAGTTGTCCCCTTGTTTGGGAAAGTTGGCGTGACCACATCAGTTTCATTGTCACCTAATTTCCAACACCTAAAAAATAAAAGAAAAAAAAAAATAAAAAAATCAACCAGCCTTTGAAGAGTCGGCTGCTAATTATCTGCGTTGGTAATGGCTTTTGTAACTAAACGATTCCGTTAAAAAAGTCTTTTTGAAGCTTTTCTGACCAAAGCTTGAGTCAGGATACCATGCAATTGCTTGAAACCGACTCTTTTCTTTCTCTAGAACTGGATCAAACACTTCAGACTTGTCTGACAAACACTTTAAATATGTCACTATTATTCATGTAATTACTAATTAGTAATAGTGTGGAGCCTCAAAATGATTATTTATACGGGCCAATTACATATATATCTAATAAAACGTGCATATTTGCATATAATACCCAAAATTTGCTTAACTTGCATTTTATATATGCATTGAAAACTTGTATTTTGAGAAAATATACAAATATTTAAGTTTTAGTGTGTATATATGCATGTGTTTCTAAATTTTAGTTTATCATCTATTTCTATTAGAATATGCAAGTTGGCCCAAGCTTGAGTATGAGCTTAATCATTAATTAGGGTTTCTATACATATATCCTTAATACTATCCTATTGATAAAACCTATGACCTAGGGGGAATTCTATGCTCTAACATGATATCAAGAGCGGGTTATGTGACCTAGCCATCGGTATGCTGCTCTCTTCGCGTTACTCGTCCGCAAATCTTATCCATCTCTTTATGTAAAATCACTTTTCTTTACCGTCAGTTTCGTTGTTATAAGAAAAAAAAAAAAAAAAAAAAAAAAAAAAAAAAAAAAAAAAAAGTGCTTCATGGTGGTTCTCTTTTATGCCATGTGTTTCATACTTGCTACTTTTATTCTTTTATTAATCATAGTTAATTTCTTAGCCTTTGTTTTTTTGTTATTTTATGTTCTTAAAAGTCTTCTTCATCTTATGGTCTCCTCTAACCTTTAAATTAGCTTTTCTCATCATAATTTCTATGAAGTCACAACATATTCTTTTCTTTTGTTTAATTTTCTTTCCTAGGAAAAGAAAGAAAAAAGAAAAAGTAAAGTTTCCAATCAAAATCTCTTTTAAAATCCTTTATATTTTTTTATCCTATCTCATATAACTCTATTCTCACTCATTTTTGCTATTTAAAAAAAAAAAAAAAAAAAAAAAAAAATTCTCAAAATATGGTCAAAGTTATCGTTGTTGCTGTCGGCCAATAATCACCGCTTTTGCTATTGCTTGGTTTTGCTTTCGTTGATGTTGTTCGAAGATTTGCTTCCGCTTGCTGTCGAATGTCTTCATCAACAAAATAGATATAGTTATCATGTTTTAAGTCTCGACTCAAGTTTGAGGTTTCGTGATTTCACCGCTCAAACTGCGAGAGAGTATCAGATGATAGTACTAGATTGGTTGGCCTGAGCCCTATCTGTGAGCTTAGGTCAATTAGGGTTTACGTTATGCTAATTCTACTCTATAAATAATGTGCTTAATGGTACAATAGACCCAATTTCGTTATCTCTTAAAAAATATTATCTATAATCACCCTTGTTAATAGACCAAATAATTTTCGAGGTGTTGATACCAAATATGACAATGCTGTGACAAAGTGTTTTGATGCTTGTCTTTGTGTAAAATTTCTCTAAGTCTTAAAAGTTTAGAACGACGAGGAAACCTAGTACCTATGTTGGGTGCCAGCAAACCATTTTTCAAAGAACTAGTTCTTGATTTCTAGGAAATGAACACCATTTTGAGTGACTTCCAATTAGGAGTTGAAATTAAACCCGAATCTTATTTCCTCAAAGTAATTCTTATCCAATCCATTAAAAGTTTATGGTAGGAGAATGATATCATTGATGCACATCAATGCCCAAACGGTTCTATGTGTAAGACTTCTATCATAACCTATAAATCATACGAGTAGTATTTTAATTTATACATACACACATTGCTTTCATATGTATATTTGATATGTTTCATGCCTTATGATGAAAACATCTTGATGTTTATTGTGATGTTTGACGTGCTACCATTATCCACGTATGTGTAGGGTTAATTCTTTCACTATAGCGTTACCATTTACAAATGCCACTACTCATAGTTACCGAAAAGTCATGAGTCTAAACTCCATAATAAACATGTATAGCAACATTGCTTATAAGAAAACTAACTTGACGAATGATCCTTATTGTTCATAAATCGGAAATCAAGACAAATTGGGCATTGCGATGAGACGATGCAAATAAAAGTGCAGTAATGAGTCTAAACTCCATAATAAACATGTATTGCAACTAACATTGCTTATAAGAAAACTAACTTGACGAATAATCCTTTTATATTGTTCATAATTTGGAAATCAAGACAAATTGGGCATTGCGGTGAGACGATGCAAATCAAAAGTGCTCTATTAACCAAGTAATTGTGGTTTAAGACAAACTAGTACACACTGTGCATGTCAAATGAATGTGTGAGTTTGCTGTTAAAATACCAACATTAACATTTCAACTCTAATGGAAGGAATATAGCTATAATTACTAGACAATGTGACCACTAAAACCCCGTAAGATATTTTATTGTTGATAATATAGTTATGATACACCTAGATAAAACATACTAGAAACCCCAATGGATCGTAAGCCTACATTCGGGCTTAGGCTATGTCTTTCCTATAATACTCTCACGCAGCTCAAAGGGAGAAATCACAAAAGCTCAGACTGTATTAAAAAACTTGAATAACGAAAAGAAAGAAAATTTGTTGATGAGGATGTACGACAACTAGTGGAGAGTAGTCCTCATAATGCAACAACTAAAATATATATCAGCAACATTTTTTTTTCAAAATTAGACAGCATCGGCTATTGTGGCGGCGCGTGAACACATGTGATGGAGTCGGAGTCCTTGGTTGGGTTTTGTGTAGAATTTGATAATGAAGAGAATGTGCTGATGACGTTATGCGAACTCCAAGCGATTGTAGCGTATGCTAAAAAGAGTGTGCATGTAGTTTTTTTTAGAGAAGTGCTCAAGTGCATAGTTTTTTTTTTCTTTATTTTTTTTCTTTATTTTTTTTGTTTTTTTTTTGTTTTTGTTTTTTTTTGTTTTTTTTTTTTTTTTTTTTTTTAATTTTTTATTTAAATAAGATATTATTGATATTATTGGGCTATGAAGGCTGACAACTAGGTCTTGATTTGAAGAAGTGGCATAAAGGCAATGACTTTTGGTTGGCTGGGTACGCAAATCAGGCTCACTCTGATACTATGTTAAACATTTATATATTTTCTATCTTTTTCTTTTTGATAAGATATCAACGGCTATGACGACTGACGACTAGGTTTTTATAAGAGAGACAAAGAGATTTGAAGAAGTGTGATAGATGCAAGAACTTATTTTGGCCAACCAGATATGAAAATCAAACTCGTTCTGATATCATATTGAACATTAATATCTCGTAAAGTATTCTAATACTGATTATATATTTATGATGCAACTATATAAAATATATCAAACCTTAAGCCACATTTTAACTTGGTATGTCATTGTGTGTGTTGGGGGTGACTTAGCTTATTTGATGAGTTTATGAGTTTATTAGCTCATATGTGTCAATTAAGCCTAAATCAAATGTTTGGATAAGCTTATATGAGTGAGCTTATGAGCTATATATAAAGTGATTTTGATAAGCCCTAAAGTTGTGGCTTTTTTAAGGGGGATTGAGCTTATATAACATGCTCTATTAAAAGCTACAATTTTACGCTCCGTATACATAATCTAACATTAATATTTTTCAACCCTTGTTCTTTTTGTTCTAAGCTAAAAAAACACTTGCACTTATGAAATTATTATACATAAGCAAATCCAAACACTCAATATGAGCTTACGAGCTTATGATATATAAACCATTAGTTGCTTATACAAAATAAGCATAAGCCCAATTCATAAACCTAGCTAAAGACTCATAGTTTATAATTGTTCCCGTTAAAATATGTCTTAACAAAAGATCTACGTATTTATGTTTGTTTAGATGTATATATAATAATGAAATGATATGGGAAAATATATGTCCGTGATGTTTCATAAGATTGGAGATAAGGAATCTTTAATTTAATATTTATGTATTGAAAAACATGTAGAATGCAACCACATGTTTTGAATGCAGTGGTGACAAACAAACGTCATGTGCTTCCATATTATAATGGTCCCTCGTCCATTCCTCACCACAAAAACAATTACTATTGAGCTCCCTTTTAAGTTTTAACTTTCATTGTGTCTATATGTACACTTTCTAGGGTTAGTAAAATGGTCAAATTCACAATAACAATAATATCATTTGTTGTGTTATGTTAAACAAATGGTCATTAGATGATTATGGTGTACTTCACTTGTCTTGTAAGAAACAAAACAATCACTGCTCATGTAATTAGACTCTCCATCTTAGTCGGTTGGGTGATTTTCCAACTGATAAGCAAGCAAAAATCTGTGTTTAATCAGTCGAAGTTGTGTGCTCGAGTCGAAACATGTCATCGATTCTCTAGCGCCACACTTGCATGTGAGATTCCTTGACTTTGCGAGTATAATATAGAGAAGATCATTATTTGCTTCATCTAAGAATTAAGTTAAGATGCTACTACATATGTTACTAAGTATTCCTCAGCTAATTTAATCATACTGTCATAAGAGACATGCATGATCATGCTGTAGGAGAACGAACTAACATCTCCTCATGCTTTTGTATGTTTTTTGTTTTCTTCTATTTGGATTGATATGATGTACTTAATGAAAAAACTCCATCTATAAAGATGCTTTGGACCATCTTCTCTAAAAGCAACCCCTATCATGTTAGTCAATTAGCAATTTTCTTCTCTAAAAGCAAGTAAGCTAGCTAGGGTACTGAATGAATTAATATGAAAATCATAGTAGTTTTGGCAATAATATACAAAGTATATGATGATATTTTAAATTTATAAATATTGTTTTCTTTCAATAGTGGTTTTTCTTTCCCTTACTACAGGTTTGTATATAGCGCGCATCAGATACTCAATGCTTTGTAACCAGCTGTATGAACCAATTAGACTTTAAGTACATATATTTCCTAAATGATACTCCGTTATCTCATTTCATGTATTGGGAGTAGCACCTTTTTTCAGGGACTTATTGGACATGTGATTGAAGTTGACATGTACACAGAATATATAGCAATAAAAAAACGTACAACCGTGTTCGAATAATTGTCCTGCTTATTCATGCATGTGATTTTCAGAGACGTGATTTATACATGATCACTTGTTTACTTTATTAGACACAATTGGGAAATGACAAGTCTAATTAGTAGTTAGTACATCATTTTCTTTCTTTCTTTTAATTATCTCATTGAATCTTATGATCTCAAGATGAAAAAAATAAGTGAAACATTCAGTTCCTTGATTAAGTGGTGGTTATATATAGTTCCTTACATAAACACTCCAAACCATGCATCAAATCAAACACCAATAGTCATCTTTCAAACAGAAAAAAAAATGATCTCAAACTTAAGACATTAATCGAAACAATCGAAAACTAATATCCTTGAACACTCCAAACAAACAGAGTTCTTGATCTTGAAGAACCAACATCCTCTCATGGCAACTTCATCCATGGATTAATTAGCTCTACATACCCCTGCGTCAATTCAATTTATCAAACAATTTATATAAATTCTCGAAAAAGTTGATACATAATAAATAACTTCATCCAAGTAGTTTTTAGCCAAGGTTTCCGACCTTTTGACCGACCAATCAAAGTGGTTTAAGCCCACCAACCACACACACTCAAACATGGCAAATCTCTCCCCACTTTATTTTTTTATTTTTTTTTTTTTTTCAAAAGGTTGGTTTGATCATTTCAGAGTTCTTTGCACATAACATGAATTAAACTTGAGAGTTGAGACATTCACAATTTAGTGATGATATCATATTTATCACTAGGCTACTTTGAATGGTTGTGTATCATGACTTAAAACTAGCAAAACTTGAGATCTATTCTTATTTTTGCAACGTTCAATTTCTGTTGAGAAATTTCTTCAAATCATTTTTTTAGGTGCAATATGGATGTTTATAAGCCTACTTGATCATGTGCCGGGTGACAAAAATATCGATCAAGTTATTTAATTTTAACTACATCATGTTGACAACATTTTGACTACATTTAAATCATGTTGATCTTGTGTCACAACTCACTAGGTTGCTTATTTTGTTTGTACCTAGGGATTTTGATTAATAACTTAACAATTTGACTACATTACATGCGGTCCTGACAAATTTGTTACTGTAACTTTCAAGATAAATGAACTAGAAGAAAGAAAAAAAAAAACTTAAACACATATACAATTACTAGCTAGCAACCAGTCTTGAACCCACAGCAAGTACATTTCAGATATATAAAGTTTGTCTAGTTTACATATATGAATAAAATGTCATGTCTAAGATCATAAACTAGTTAGGTAAAAAATGTGATAACGACACAAAATATAGAATATAAACAATAACTAAGAATTTAGGGTTAGGGTTTTGCATGAGTAAATCAAGAAACTTACCTAAAATAGGATCTTGAAATTAACTTCAAATAGAACAAGTATAACCAGGAGGTGGAGTCTTGCCACAAGTAACAAGCAACTGAAGAGCAAGTGGCAAGTAAATATTGATATTCAAAAGCTTAATCTTTAAGGTTGTACACAAGCAAACTGCAGCCTCAAGCTCAACTAAACCAGCTAAAATTGGACAACATTGGTTCACTACTGGATCACCTAATCCAATGTGAACCAACCCTCCTAAAAGATCCACACAAGCTCCTAGCTTTAGTGCATCAATGGGGCATGTGGGTGCTGGAACTGGCACAAAAGGTGGTGGTGGGCATGGTGTTCCTGGCTGTCCACCTGATGGTGGGTTCAAAATTGGTGGTTTGACAACTGGTGGGAGGGTGATTGGTGGTGTAACAACTGGTGGTAGTGTGATTGGTGGAGTCACAACTGGTGGGAGGGTGATTGGTGGTGTTACAACTGGTGGCTTGACAATTGGTGGTGTTACAACTGGTGGCTTGACAATTGGTGGTGTTACAACTGGTGGCTTGACAATTGGTGGCCTAACAATTGGTGGTCTAACGATTGGTGGTCTAACAAATGGTGGGTGAACATGTGGTGGGTGAGTTTTTGGTGGTTTGCCAGTAGGTGGTTTGTGTGAACCTGGTGGTTTACCAGTAGGTGGTTTGTGTGAGCCTGGTGGTTTGCCAGAGGGTGGGTTGGTAGAGTGGTGAGGTGGTTTGCCTTTACCACCACAAGGTACACAATCAAGAGCAATTGGAGTGGCAGTGGAAATGAAGAACATAGAGATGAGAAGAAGAGCAGTGAGCTGCTGCTTAGAGGACTCCATTGTCACTCAATGAGTATGGTGTGTATGTATGTGAAGTTAGCATGTGTTATATATAGAGTGAGAGTTCCATTATAGACTCCTTAAAAAAATAGGCATTGTAGATGTAAGACAAGGGCTATTAGTTGGTTATGAGTTGGGGTACTTTTATGTAAGAGTAGAAGACTTTTAGTGTTCTAAACCTGTGTGATGTTATCAATATTTGTGAATGTTACAAAAGTTTTTATCTTAGTCCGATCCCATTCAGGTTTATCTAACCGTGTAATTACACTACACCAATCCACTTCTCGTGACGGGGTTTTTAGCGATGACAGATGTCGTCGCTAAAAGTCAACTACACGACAAAAAAACTCAGTTTCTAGTCCTATCTTTACTAGTCCTATCTTTAACCAAAACCTTTAGCGATGACATGTCTTCGCTAAAGGTTCACTAGAAGACATAAAAATCTTGTTAGAAATCTTTGACTTTGACTAATACTTATAGCAACCACACTGTTGTGTTATAAGTATGACGACGATCAAAATTTTGTCATGGTAAACATTTAATTTCCCACCAAGATCGAATTGACCCGCCAAACTTATAGCGATGACATGTGGTCGTTAAAGGTCGTAGCTATAGGTTTAAATTATTTAAAATAAATTTAAATTAATAATAAATGATTTAAATTAATTAAATAAATCTAAAAAGATTTAAAAATATAAGTTATTTAAATTAATTTTCTTAAATGAATTTAAATTAATTACAATGCTCCTTCATTACAACGTGGTTTCAATTTTGCTCTTCATTACAACACTCCTTCTTATTTCATCTACTTCATAGTTATTCCAACGCCTCTTATTTAATCACTGTTGAATTCCTATATATTCCCACCAAGTAAACTACATTCATAATGATTACGCAGATTAGTCATTTATTTTGTTTGTGAACATTATCTCTTGACAACCGTCGTGCACCATCGTTAGCGACGGTGACACGTAGTTTTTCTGATGGTTTACGACTAGTAGGTACATTATTTCTTAGTCCAGTAGACACTGGAAATTGTACAGACCCTTTCTTGTTACGGTTAGTAACAATTGCATGAGACAGTGGTAGTGGATGATGATGGTTGAATCTTGATGGGTAGAAAGGTGGTGCAAAAGGGTGTAGTTGACGTAGAGTGTTCATAACTATGTGTGTGCTTTGATCTTTATTGTATATGAAGATATTTGAAAAAAGGTAGACCCATAATTCAGGTGCCTGAACCAACCTCCCGTCATCATCAAACTATACTACCCATACCAATTATTAGTTTTAGTACTACTACATTATATACCATCTAATTAGAAAGTATCGTCTAACTACGCAAGCGTTATTATATCCGATACTATACGTGTGTTTCATTTAACATTTACCTAAAATCAATAGAAAGATAAACAAAGTCAAAAGCATAATTAACACCATTTTCCACCATTCCATTCTCTTTCTTATAATGTTCCTCAAGAAAACTAATAATGCTAAATAACGTATGTGTAATTATTTGGTATGACTTACGTAGTTATATACCGGTGATGTATTACTAACTAGTCTAAAATTAAAAAAGCCAAACTAACCTATAGACAAACACAACTGGCAGTGTACCCGATCTTTTATAGCTAGGATGGTAAGTACGGGTCATTCGCGAGGAGCGAATTGACTTAAGCTAAACCTAGTGACAATTACTAAACTAAAACGCTTAATTCAGGGGGTTCAATATGAGAGATTGGCACGAATTGATTGCTTATACTAATAATAAAACTAAAACGAGAAAGTAAATATGAGGTTGTAATCAATGAGGGAAGAACGTGCTAGCCAAGTTCGTCCTACTATGTTTTCCTAATTTGTCTATACGTGCAATGTCCTAATGATACTTCTGTTGGTGAATCAAATATATGATAGGCTAATAAGGACTCGGTTACCTAGTCCTATGAATATTAACCCGTAACCCTCAACTGTGATGGGTTTAAGTAATCAATACCATGCATTAAGTGTGTTAACTACTCTATATGATCTAACTCGATAGCCTAATGTTCATTGTACGATCTATTCTCCTGCGAATGGTCATCTATAGGAGAACAGGCGCTAACTTACTTGTTTTAGTCATAATTCGCGTAACCTAAGGCATGGTCCACCTCTAGTTCTAATTATAAACTAGCAACGACCCTTAGTGTCCGTTTGTTACAAACCTACCATCATAATAAGGATTATAAATCAAAGAATGATCATCTAATAATTCATAATCTAGCTATAGACGAGATACAATAAACAAGTAAACAAACGAATCGAATCGCTAAACATATAAAATATCCAACGAAAGAATTTTAAGACGAAGTAAACGAACCAAAGGGTGTTAGCCCATAATCTTAGTAGCAATGCACAAAGTATAAATCAATGATAAACGAATAGTATTCATAATGAAAACGATACGCTAACCGAATGATTAAACTAGATACTATGACACGAAATGTTCTTCAATGGTGTGAATGGTGTCATATACTATTTCTTGCCTCTAAAAAAAATCATCTGAGAATCGTCAAGGATGGAGTGAATGATGCCCCATGTCGTGGTTAGGGTTCGTATTTATAGTTTACTGAAACTCGCACCGATACGATGTATTCATTTTGGATATGTCGTATTCAAGATATCAAAAGTGGATTCCAAGTAATTAAATATTCTAGTCAACCGCCTGACCAGCCTTCGATACAGCGTATTCCATGAATTGGATATGCCATATTCCTTCAATACGCGTCTTGGGTTTTCTCTGGCTAGGGTTGTTGGTAAAGTGCGTGCATGACGAAACATACAAACTTGTATTAGTCATTTCTTATGAGACCTAAGGGTTACACACATATAGCACGAGAACCCTGAATGATAAATATGTATTGATAAGGATTTATTTGGTATATTTTTAAGGGGTCATTTAAGGCCAAAATTGTATGAATATGATCAAATATTTCCCTAAATTGTTTTGTTTTTGCATTTTAGGTACTTGGGACGGAAAATTTGGAAATCGGCATGTTTTGGGATAAAAACGACAAGAAAAGAGAAGAAAACGATCAAGTCTCAAAACCTGTTAGGAAAGGAATCCTGACAATAGAAGATGGATTTTTGTTTCAGAATTAATAAGCGACGCCTCAGATAAATCTGAAGACATTACAACTTGACAGCGACAGGGGTATTTGAAGACCAAAATTTCGTACATAGTTAACAAGAGACGGCTCAGATAAATTAACAAGGAACGGCGTCAGACAACCTAAGCGATGCCTTCAGAACCGCGACTTGCACAAGACAAAACCCTTACGGCGGCGAGCTTACGGCTTCACAACCTATAAGGTGACGCCGTAACAATTGTAAAACCTATATATATTTTCGTAAGTTTTTCATAATTCGTGTAACATCTTGGAGGAGGGTTTTAAGAACGATGTTAATACAAACAATGTCAAAAATATTATTTGCATTATTCGGTCTCTGTATGTTTTGATAATCACAAAATATTAAAACATGATACGTAAAGTTATTTAAAAGTTTTTAATCGAGAAAACTCGTTTCATCAACGTATCTACTATAATGTCACTTCAGGTATCAACAAACACGATACCGACATTAGTAAAGTGATCAAAGATTTTATTTTTTCAAACATTCACATTTTTATGTGACAAAATATTTTTACAAAAGTATTTTTGTAATTAAAAAGAAATATTTTATAAAAAGAAAATAAATTTGAAATTCAAATATTGTTACAACTATTTTTCCCGTCCAAACCCGACAAGATCTTTCACCAAATAAACTTTTACCACATCAGGACAAAAATGGGAGCATCTGTCGGGACGGTCCCCTAAATGGGACGATGATCCCTCAGTGATAGACCATCCAGTTTTAAGGGACCGTCCCTCGCTCTTCCTGATTGCTATAAATACTAAACCGTTTCACTTAGAAAAGTAAGCCTCTTTGCATAAAAACTTTCTTTTCTTTCTTCCTCTCTTCTTTGATCACTATAACATGTCAGTTAGTGTTTATAAGTGATTCTCTCATCCTATACATCAAAGTGCAAGAGAATAACACTCGAAGTCGTCAAGAATCGATGTGTTATTGAGTCAGCACACAAATGTAACAAGTTTTACGATTCTCTTCTTCCTCCAACCCTCTCATTTGTATATATTGTATCCGACTTGTGTGTGAGTCGTGAATAGATGTGTTAGGGTGTATCCGGACAAAGGTGTAAGTCTGTAAAGTGTTGTATCTAGATTAGGAATTGTAATAGTTCGTGTTTTGTTGTGTGAAGGCTAGGATTTAGTGTAGTTCTAGTGTGAAGATTAAGACTTCATGAAGTCCGTGTTTGAAGGCTTGAATCGGGTGAAGATTTAAGTAAACGGGAATGGTCGTTCATGTGAAGAAATGGACAGGGTGATCGTCCGTGTGAAGACTTGGATTAGGTGAATCCAAGGGGACAAGAGTGCTTGTTCGTGAAGCCACGTGGGCTTGGTTTAGATTGGTCCTAGCTAGGATTAGAACTCGACATTCCACTTAGTGTCGTTAAACTTGGTGTAAGCTTGTGTACGGTTCGCTCCGCCTGAAGAGGGTGTGTTGACATAGTGATTGAAAACTCCCGAGTATGGTACTCAGGGAGTGGAGTAGGACAAAGAGTGAGCTTCGTGCAGAACCACTATAAATCTTGGTGCATTGGTTTGGTTGTGTTCTTTCCTTTTACATTTACTTTCATTACTCATAGTTATAGAATTGGTAGATATCACATAACAATCAAATCTAACGGTTTTGCAACTTGAACATAAAATTAGCAAAAGTTTTAAAATGTAATTATAAATGGTAAAACTATTTAACCCCTATTCTAGTTTCACCAATTGGTATCAGAGCTACACCACTCAAAATATTTAAAGTATACTGTACTTTAAAGCTTGAATCGATCTATGGAGTCGGATATCTAGAAGGGCGTTCATTAAATGAACCACCATTTTTCGAAAATAATAATTTTATCGAATGGAAAAATAGATTTGAAAGTTATGTGAAATTAATAGATTATGATCTTTGGCATGTCATTTCAATTGGTGATTTTCAACCAATTGAAACAAATTTTGAAAATCAAATTAAGTTTTCAAAAGAAAGTTTTGTAAAAATATTGAAGCAAAGATAATGATTTATAAAACTTTGCCGAGAGTTGAATACGAAAGAATATTTTTATGTCAAACCGCAAATGATATATAGAAAAATCTTTTAAACTTTCATCAAGGAAATCGTTAAGCCAAAGATGATGATATTGATCTCGAAGAAAAATTTGTAAATAGACATTTGGTTGAGTTAAATACATGTGCTACTAGTTCAAATATTTTAATGAAGGTAATGACGCCGATAAGGACTCTATAAGTAACCTACGAAGAGAACTCATCAAAGAGTTTTAGAGTGATGCGGAAGAAGAAGACAACGTGCCATTCGAATGCGATATTTGCCAAAAGGTTAAAACTTCAAGTGAGGTACACTCTAAAATTGAACATTTTTGTTATGACCCATTTATTTTAGAGTTTTCAAAATTATAAAATGAACTTAAAGATCTATGCAACTTAAGTCGAAAATCATTTTCAGAAAATGAATCTTTAGAGTCATACAAAAGTAACTTTATAAATGAAATCATTTTTTGAAGATAAAATGTCTAGACTTAAAAGTAGTGTAGAAATTGATCCAAAATGTAAAGTGTGTCAAGATTACAAAAATGAAACTAAGAAAGCTAATGAAATGGCTAACATACTAGATAAATTTGAAAAGAGTTCTAAGTCTCTTAAAGAGTTGATAAATAGTCAAAAGGCATTCAGAGATACGACAGGATTAGGTTATAATTTGTGTGAGTCTTCATCAAGCGAGTTAAAACAAATTAAATTAGTAAAACCTCTTAGACAAATCTAAAACTAGTTATCTTGGCAACTAAGTATCTTTGAAGTAAAGATTTTTACAAATGAAAGTCAAGAAAATCGTCACTAGTTAAAATTATCTAGAAATCAAAATAATGTGTAAATGAATACAATTGTCATTTGTCAACATCCTCATCATGTGCATATAAATGCAATGGATGTCTTTGACTAACCATCTCTGATCCATGAGAAACTGGGTGCCAAGTTTTCTTGCAAGTTATGTGTTTAGATGTACTAGGGAAGCTACTCGAGGATATGAATGTACATCCATACTATCGTCGCACGTGTGAAGACCTCTCAATAATCAAATCTTGCATCACGCACTATACATCTCATGGTAACGTATCATTAGGGATAGCTAGCGGCCAAGGTACGCTTTCTTAAAACTTTGACTATGCTATTTGCTATATGCCTATTTGGTATGTGCGTATATGATCATGTGCTTGCTTGCTATATGCTTATGTGCTATGTGTCATTTTAGAGATTATTGTTATGATAGATGATTCTTAAAATTAGACGTTTTGTCTAAATGCTTATCTTTAGGATTCAAGCAAATATTTGGAAATAATGGTCTAACCATAACCATTATTAATATCGACTTCTCATGTCTATCAATCACTATGGATGATGCACACTTTTAACATCCTCCACATCTCTTCTCTTCTCTATTTCTCGTCTATGACTCTTCTAGGCATTGACATGATTGACTTCTATCCTACATGATGCAAGTCTCGTATTTGATCCTTATCTCATCTACTCCTCCTTTACTTCTTCTGTCTCGACTCTATTCGTACTCCTCATTCAGCATGTCGTCAACCTCCTTGTTCAATCACGAGTCTCTCCTATTTCTTTTGTCTCGACTCTATTCCTAATCCTAAATCAGCGTGTCGATAATCTCGAGTCTCTTCTACTTCTTCTGTCTCGATTCTACTCAATACCTATTTCTCGGCCTACTCGTGCGTATTGTGTCTATTCCGTGTCTAGAATTCCTAAGTTCATTTTTTAAGAGTCCTTAACAAAATACTTCTCATTTCCAAAAACTAGTCAAATTTTCTATCTCTCTGTCACCCTTACTAGCGAAGGTCCCTCAATAGAGGACGGTCCCCAGGATAGTTCCTTATTGATAAGGGACTGTCAGGTTATTTTCTATCAGTCCACGTTTTTCACTTGTCAACTTCAGTAAATGATGCAAGATTTACCGACCAGGTTTTAAATTTATAATAGTCTCGTCTACATAAGGTCTACCTAATGCAGTATCGGGCAGTGTGCCCGATCGTGTGTGGTATAGCTAGATGGTAAAGTCGAGGTCGTCCCAAGAGCTAAGGTGCAGAAATTATCTAAGTTTAATGTCACTAATTAAAAGGGGTTTTGAATGATTTAATTAATAAAACTGAAGAAATAAAATAACAAAACAAATAGTAAAACAAATAAATGAGCAAAGGGAAATCAGATAGAGAGAATAATGTTAACCTAATTACTACTCTTGTTATTAACATGACAAGTTTTCTAAATATGCATCCTATCGTTTCATCTGGGAGTTCGCTGGTGCCAAATGTAAGAGTCATTAAGTGCCTCTACTAACTTAGATACTCTAACGGGATGCAGCCGGTCGGAACTTACATCCCCTCTAATTCCTTAAGCAAGTATGTTTGGTAAGTGGTCATTTGGTCAATTATCCACATGGATGGTGATATCTCTACCACCAAGACACACCCTTATCCGCTATGGGTCCTATGATCAATTCTCTTAGACTCAATGGAACTACCAAACATCATCACTACCGAAACTAAAGTGTCCTAAGACATGCTAAGAAAGTATACAAATAAAACGAAAATAAATGCGGGAAAACTAAATCATATTAATAACAATTTCATAATAAGGCTAACACTAAAAGGTGTTTAGCCACTCATGTTCATGAATGCAGAAAAACAAATATTTAACATTAACAAATGTAAACATTGAATTAATATAAATCGAATGAATGAATAAACTTATGATTATGGCGTGAATTCTCCCTTGAAAATGACTTGTATGCTGGTAGAACTTCGTTCCCTTTACTCCCTGAATTCCTCCTGACTTCTGTGTGTTGAAAAGTGACTGAATAAACTCGAAATTAGGGCTGGTATTTATAGGCCCGACTTTTCTACGATGTAGCTCTTGCCATAGCCTTCATAAATATCCTCTACGTCGTAGCTTTATCAAGTGCTACAGTCGTAGTTCTTCAATTATCACATCTACGGCGTTGTTTTGTTGGAAACTACGCCGTAGCTTCATCTTTGGCCACGAAAGTTCCTTACTGCCTGAAATTGAGGTCTACGCCGTAGATGGAGTGATTGCTACACTGTAGAAGCCTTTAGTGGATCACTACGCCGTAGCTAGTTAAAGGGCTACGCCGTAGTCCTCGTAGATGAGTGCTATGGCGTATGTATATGGTACCTCTACGCCGTAGTTAGTGCAGAATCCGCATACTTCAATAATTTTCACATTAATTCTTCCAAATCCGCGTCTTTTCGTTCCTATGCCCATCTTTGCCCTGAAAACAGAATATAAACAAATAAGAGTATATATCCTAACATATTAACACAAAAGATGAGTAATCTAGGAGAAATTAACACTAAAATACGGGCATTATTTGATGTTATCAAATATCCCCCCACTTAAACTCTTCTTGCCCTCAAGTAGACCTTATTAGAATAATTCATAAAAAGATATCTCCCCGAGAAACTGGAAGATATGAATCTAAAAATTTCCTATGCTAGAATACATCAATGCCAAACACCTCACGAAAATGGGAACAAACACTCATCCTCACTTGCTAATCTAAGTGTTAATTTCGGGGTGATCACTCAATGCACAGTCATAGTAAGTATTCTATCATAGGCTTGGCGGTTACACAAATCTCCACTACTAGACCTAAGGTCAAAAGAATTTTTAAAGGCAATATTGGGTGAACATTTATAAGGCTATTGGTGTAATGTTGTTACTAACATACTACGGAAAGGGCGACAAAGTCATTGATACATGACCGAAACGTCGGGCAAGACACCAATGACTGCTCAAATCCCTAACCTAAGCACGATTCACAACTAAAGGGTAGGATAAGACATGGGATACACAAAAATGGTGAAAATGAAAAATAGAAGCAAATAGTCTTAACCTATAACCGAGTTGCTACCACTTGCCGTTCATCCAAGGTCAAAGCTCCAAGACGCAAAAATTGGATCATAACAAGTGAATGTACCATTAGAGGACGTCATTATGGGCACAACACAAGTAGGGAAACCTGTTATGCTGGATTGGATCAAAATGCATAATGTTCCGCTGCTTGCTTATTCAGAGGATGGTTTGAGCTTGATTGCTACACAAGTAGGGAAACCTGTTATGCTGGATTCTTTTACAAGTTTTATGTGTGTCGATTCATGGGGACGTATTAGTTTTGCCCGTGCTTTAGTTGAATTAAGCGCTGATTCAGAACTAAAAAGCCAGGTTACAATGGCAATTCCAAATGAAGAAGGTAATAGTTTTACTACTCAAATTATTAATATCGAATATGAATGGAAACCTTCTCATTGTGGTGAATGTAAAACTTTTGGACATGCTTTGATCGAATGCCCTAATCGTGTCAAGGAGGTTGTTCGTGGTAATACTAATGTAGCTTATACTAATTTGGATAAGACGGATGATGGTTTCATTGAGGCTAAGAATCGTAAGAATAAGGGGAAGAATGTGGCTGCTCCTTCTCGGCCTATTGGGGTGTTCAGCTTAATAAGCCTAAACCAAAATTTTGGAGACCTGTCTTGAAGAAGCCCGTTGCTACAAAGGAGAAAGTCACTAATGAGGCAAGTACGAGTGGAAAGAACATTGCTACATCGAACCCATTTGATGCTCTTGATATCGCTGATACTGATGATGTTGGTATTCCTTGTCCAACAAATGTTCCTTCTAAGGATGGGGCTGAGGTTGGAATTACTATATCCGCAGAAACTATTATGGATTCTGAATAATTGGCTAGCCCACATGTATATGGCTTGTGGTAAAGGCAGTGGAACACCATATTTGGTAATCAGTTAACCAAGATGATTTTCATCAAGATAATTGGCTAGTCCTGAGCAAACGGCTACAGGTAAAGACATCTCAAATCCGTTTATAGCTGATGATTTGCTAAAAAATCATGTGGTTATCAGTGTACCTTTGAACACGTGGCTACTCCAGTAGTGATGGCTATTGGTAAAGAGACATCAAATCCATTATTTTCAATGATTCACCTCTCACAAGAGTTAACACACCTGGAAGTGATGAGAATAGTATGAAACTAATTTGTTTTGATGTACATTAAGTCATTTGTTGCTGCAAAGAATGGAGCTTTCAAGTATTAACATGTACCTAGCAAACTAATGTTGGGTACATTCTTCATTGTAGTCAATTTCTGATTATTTCGTAATATTGGGTACATTCTTTGCTGCAAAGACTAGTTTCCATTTCTGATTATTTCGTATCAATCATTAACATGTGGGGTAGGATTGTAAAATATGAATTCTGCCTTCCCTTAGGCTTATGCCTCCCCTCAATCAGTGCACCTGACAAAGACAATTGTTCTTGGGTACCCAGAATGAACCTTTTCTTTTATTTGTCCAAGAACAACCTGTTGAGGAGTTTGTCAAGAGCCCGTCACGTGGATAGTGCAAGACATAAGATGCAAGGTTGGGAGATTCCACTTCTTCATCAAATCAGTTATAGTTGATTGCTAGTTCTTCTAAGGGTGAAACTGGAAGTACTACTCCTATTGTTGAGAAAATTGGGAAGATTGAAAAGCTAATTATTGAAGGGAAAGTTACTCTTGTGGATGATGATGGTAAACCTCTTAAAAAGGTTGATTCTTCAAATAAGACGGGTAATCCATTCTCTAAGGTGGGCAATGTGGTAGTTTCTGACAGCGATGATGATGAAGTGTTTGATGATCACATTGGGACGTTGTATTCTGGAAGTGGAGGTAAAGAGCATAGTCTTTATGAGCAATGAAAAGCGGATATGGGTGACGACAACAATTATAATGATGATGATTTTGGCCTCTCTCCTGCACAATTAAAGGCTGATGGTATTCATGATTTTTGTCTTAACTAGTTTGTTTTATATTTTTTTGCATAAAAATGATGATGTATATTATTTTATGCTGGTTTTGGTTTGGTGATCTTGTTGGTTGTAGCTGGTTGTCATTTATGGCCTGTCATAAATGATTTAGTGGTTGTGTCAAATGATTGCTTGCGGTTAATATGGTACTTTAGCCACATTCCATTGTTCTTAAACGTTTTTTTAGAGTAATATATTTTACCGGGTGGATTACCCTTTACTCAAAAAAAGAGAGTCTATCAACACCATCTGATCATCAAGCCTATTAAAATATACAGACCACAAAAAAATAAACTCGGGAATATTATGGTAATCATCAGTTAGAAAATAAAAATACAAAAAATGTAGGTCCGTGAGTCGATACGTGGTATCCATGAAATATTACATGTGTACTAGTTTCATGAATCAAAAGTAAATTAAACACAAGCGCCATTTTAATCTCTACAGTACAAAGCACAGTTATGGATCTAAATATTAAAATGAGAAAATAAAAACATATGAATGCAAACAAGATTTCTGAACATATACATGTCTTAAAATACTGACAACGCTAAAAACATGTCATTTTGGATGACTCGTAGTTTACAACTTCTGAAACTGATCGTTACTGTTCATATTTTACATCTATCCAAATGGGTTAATCTAAACATGTGTATTACATGCATAATCATCATATATCATTTTGTTAGATATCAAATCGTGGAAAAGTGAACCTTAACTGGGACGAGTGGGTTGTGAATCCATTTATCTCTTGCGTTCCTAATCGTGCTTTCTGTTAAGTGGGTCGTTGTGCTTGTTTTTTCTTTTTAGTTGTATCCATATAGCTTCTCGCTAAAGTATTTTTGTGATGAATAAAATATTTGCTGGTTAAAAAAAACTAAACCCATTCTAAAATTTTCAACTTGGATCAAGAATACATGCATTGCATATTAGAACATTGATTATATCGTATTTAATTAGCTCAGCTCACTGGATTATTGTACGTTGTAATTTCTTCTGCTATGTACTGTATATATTCAACGGGTCAAGTGTATACCACCAAAACTATAGATGGCTAGCTATTCACGTGAATGTGGAATGGACAGATTTTGGGACCTGCCTTCCGTCCATCCGTCGCTAAAATTTGAAAATCCCGTACGCAAGTTGGCAAATTGGTATAGCAAATGCATGCATCTTAGATTCAATCTTTCTGATTTTTGTTTTCGTTACATGCATTACGTACCTAGAAGATGATCGATATTGATAAGCTTCTATAATATGCAGACTATTTTTATCGAAATAACGAGTACTAGCAAAATGTGTTTACAATTAACTTTCTGTTTTTTATATAAAAATCATAAAAATTACACAAATAAGTACCACAATGTTCCAATGATAAAAGTTGTATACAAAAATCATAAAAATTACACAAATAAATACCACAATGTTCCAATGATAAAAGTTGTACAACCCAACACCAAATTCTTGCACATGAGCTACTATATGAGAAGCATTAAAGAAACCTTTTGAAAATATATTTTACGATCAGTCCAGTTATATGAAAACCAAAATTGAAAGATAAATTAGGGTCTACAAAGTCCTTTTTAGCACACCCCACATCATGTCCATTAACATGTAACAAAAGAAACTTTAATCAACCGTTAAAATGAACCAAGTTATAGCATGTGAATTGGTGTTTTTCACATCTATATGTCACATAAAAGCCTAACAAAAGTGATAGATATATATTTTAAGGGAATAGCTTGAATATAATTTTTGTAGTTGGCTACAATCCTTCTCTAAAATACACTAGAAAATGAAACAGAGACCCGCAAAAAGAAGTCAGTGACCCACAAAATAAATCAGGGACCCACAATTTGTAGCACTAATTGTAGGGAATTGGCTACAACCAATTGTAGCTAATATATCCTCATATTTTAAAATTAGAGTGAATATCGATATTAACATCCAAAATCCTTCATGGCTTTCAAGTTATATACATCATCATATTAGACGACTGAAATGACCTAAGCTCACAGATGAGCTTGGGCATCGCTTTCGTCAACATAATTTTACGAAGAAAAATATCTGGTAAAAGATGTTGCGGTCGGCTAATGACTTTTGTTTTTTTGTTGAATCCGACATCTTAGCCCAAAACTAGGTGAAAACAAACGCACT
The DNA here is from genome assembly GCA_030686995.1 of Artemisia argyi. Lineage (NCBI taxonomy): Eukaryota > Viridiplantae > Streptophyta > Magnoliopsida > Asterales > Asteraceae > Artemisia > Artemisia argyi. The sequence goes on along the minus strand of CM060708.1, from coordinate 317,165,513 downwards.
AACTATGCTTCAAACCTAAACTATCATAAGAATGACATGCCACACGTATGAGACTTACGACACTTTTGATGCTTGTTTTGCATTTGCTGATGCTGCTTGAAGATTTGCTCGCTCGTTGTCGGATATTTTCATCAACAAATTAGTTATTTGTTTAATTTATTGTTTTTAGTTTTTCCACTTAGTCCGAACTTTCGTGATTTCGCCGCTCGAACTGCAGATGAGTATTAGATGATAGATATAGCCCAAGCTTGTTTGTGGGCATAGTTCCATAAGATTTATCAAGGGTTTGTAGTTTATATAATGTGATTAAGAATAATGTACAGCAAGGAATTCTATAATACAACAATCATTAGTCAGAGCTGTATGCATGTATGATCATATATTACTTGCAAAAATCTTGTACACTTGATTTGATGCTACGTTATATTTGTAAATATAATCTTTTAACGTGTGATAGACGATTCATTTGTAAATCTTTTACCATTACTCTAAATTAAGATCTTGCATCTCCAATCTTGTGGCTGGACACTACAACAATGAACAACATAGGTAAACCTTGCTTTGATGTGGTTGTACAAACAACCAAGTGAATCATTTAAGATAGAGGATTCTTCTTTGCATCGACCTCAAACCACCCGAGAAAGACACACTATTAGAGGAGATCAAAGTCTTTACGCGTTCATGCATACTCCGTAAGAATAAGATATTTGATCCAAAATTTGCTTGTACTGTAATGCTGTTAAATATTTCTAGCAACTTGCTAATCTTTGATAATGACATTTTCATTCTAAAAAGACATATATTATAAGTAAAATATTCCACTACATTGACTATTTCGTTACGAAAAATTGACAGTATTGCTTTTTTATGTCTTTTTGCAAATGCTTTCATGATGGCTCTACTCGCTCTTCAGATTAATTGCTTAACCAATCTAGCATTTTCTTGACAAAACTAGAAGTACGTTTGTGATTAACTTTCTGGCTTCGTCGTAAAGTTATGTTGGACTCAAGTACTAAACGACCCTAGTAGGGTAAACGCTAAAAGACATCGCTAGACACTGAATATATGGCTTTGTGGCCGACTGGCCGTGTCAATCAACATCACAATAACCCGATCTTGGATACACATATCATGCTTGCAACTTTTAGACATCGACAAAATGATTTTGATGTATTCAACAAACAAAATGCAACCAAAAAACACACAAAAAGGAAGGGAGTTGCATCATTATACTCTTTGAAAATGGTACATTTCATATGATAAGTTAAAAAACAATTGCACATATCTTATTATGTATTGCTTATGAGCTACAATAAAACTTTTCACCATATTTTAGCTTGTTTCAAAGTTAGTGCAACAATTGTTGCTTTGAGCCAGAGTCGTTAAAATTATATCAGAATGTTGCACCCATCGGGGTGATATGAGTCAAGCTTTTAATTTCTTATGGTAATAACCAGTTATGATCTTTTGACTGACTAATCTACTGAGTTTTTGTTCAAGCTAATCTAACAATGAAATTTAGTGAAAAATCAAGTCATTAACTTGGATCAACAGAGTTGCATAATGCTAAACTACATGGTTGTGTTTGGTGCGGAGCATTTATAAGCATTTAAGAGCGGTGAGCGGTGAGCGTTATGATATTTAATAGTCGTTTGACAAGTACCAAGTTGCTTTATCTAATTTTTCAAAATGTTCATTTTCCAACGCTCTAATAAGTAGTATTTAGAAGCGTTGAGCATTTATGAGATGTTTTACAAATTATGAATAAACTTACAGCTACGTTACAAAACGTTTTATAAAAAAAAATTGTTACCACTAACAACTATTGCTTACAGCTAATGTTAACTGCTCAATGCTAATGCTACTTTTGCGGAACACTCCATTAAACGGGATAATATAAATATGGAGACGTACAAAGTCAAAGTTGCCATCTAACGTTTAATTCCAAAAAGTAATTATATATTGGTGGAAAACAAGATCAAATGGACCAATCAATTAAAAAGTAAAATATACAAAAACAAAAATTATTAAAGAATTTAACAGACATACATTCACGGGTTGAACATAATTCCAAACAAGATATCATATGCTTTTCTTCACGGATAAATATTTGTACCAAGCTACCGACAAACACAAACACCCACAGATTCACAATATATTAGTCTGGTTTTGAAGTTATCAATTTGATTTATTTTCTTAGAAATTTTTTTCATTTGATTAGACTCATAATGACTAATTTCATTTTCGAAAGCACATGATTAGAAAACATGTTTAAGCAGATCATATGGTGGACCTAAAATCTTATTTGGTAACTTATAGAACAATCGGATGGTTTGTGATGTGACGCGAAAGTGAACGCTTATTGATTTTTGGAATTAGAAGCAAACGAAAACACATAACACATAAGTATCGAGTCATCATCTCGATCAGATTGTCATATTTAATGCCTACAAACAAACTATGGATGGGATAAAATCAGCTCACAACGACATAGCCAAAAAACTGAGCAAGACCGGACAGTATTTTGGATTCAGTTCGGTTTTTGGTTCTAAATTTTTTTTAAGATATTGGTTCTATCTTCATTGACCAGAAGTGTCCTTTTCCTTATGTCTTTTTTTGAGCAAAATAATTGACATTGTTTCAAGTTTCTAACATATCCTTTTGTCAAATAACTTTGAGTTGATCTAGTTCAAATGCGAGTTAAGTTATGATTTTGAAACGTATTACAAGTTGACCTGGAGTTAATTAATTATAAGATCTTGAAGTAAACTGAATTGTTATCGAGTATTTCGTACTCTATATACGTAACATATTATGTTTTTCTAAAATGTTTTCAAAGTGATTGGGCGAGTACGTACGTTTTTGTGTATCTGAGAGAACTTGAACTTGATTCGATTACTCGAACATTATATTATGATGGATATGTTTAAATCTATACGTACGAGCTCTGATCATGAAGCTCAAATCTTACCCAAGCCCAAGCACGAGTATGCATTAAAAAGGTGTATCTTTGAGGTTAGCCACACACTACTAAATTTGGCTAGAGGTTAGTTTAGTTGAAGCTGAATTCTATTATCGAAGACCCTACTCGCGACCACTTGTCTTATCGAAGACCCTACTTGCGACCACAAAGGTGATAACTAACCCTAAAATTATTTGTATAGCTAATAATTTCATATAGATTTTCCGAGGTTTAACATTGTCGACGATCTCTTTTAGGTACATGTTAATATTATCTAATCATGGTACGTTAATAGATCAATTTTACGTTGTCGGTCACTAATGTTTCGGATGTTGTTCGTCCCAAAATGTATTTACTTGATGACAAAACCTACTGGCAAAAGTTTAGAACAAATTTATATTTTACCAGACTTTGTTTGTTTCTTGTTTAGCACGATGAACACATGTGCAAGTGTTTAATAGACGAAATAATGTGTTCAATCAACCTTTAACCAAAAAGCTTGTGTGAGAAGCGTCTAACTAAATGGCTATAAGTTCTAGTCTTGCGTGGCAGATGTGAAATAGATTTACGATGTATATATTGTCAGATTGTTACTTAATGTTAAGAAAAAATGAAAGATGAAAATGTATATTCTTCAGAATAAATATTGATGTTGCCTTTAAAGTTTAAACGTTTGTTAATTTCGACACACGTTAATCTAGTTGAGACTCCGCTGGTGGTAAAAAGATAAAAATAAAAGCTTGCGACTCCCCTTGTCGTAAGAACTTGCAGCTTAAAAAGATGATTGTAGTTTAATTTTTTTTTTATAGCATAAAACATCAAGTACAATAGTTAAAAACCTATCTCACGACTCAAGAAAGTTTCTGAGTATATGTTGTAACCAAATCATTAGTGCATGACATGTATAGGTAAGAAGATGAGTAATAATTTATCACTTATCGTAGATTGTCTAAAAAATTTGTTCGCTTGGAGTAATAATTTATCATTTAACTAATTTACCCTAAAATACTTGTTGTATTTGTGTATAAGATCCCGCATTAAACTGGTGTATTAAATAAACTGTAATGTTGTTAAAAACTAAGTAATGTTGTTGAACTAAGGTAGGGCTGAGCATCGGGCTAAAACCGACCCGACCCGAACCGAAGAAACCGAAAACCGAAAATCATAAAAATCCTAAATCGAAACCGAACCAACAAGCTGTTGGGTCGGTTTGGTTTTGTGTCGGCCGTTGGTTTGGTTCGGGTCGGTTGAGGTGTATTTAGGTATGTTTTTGTCGGTTTTGGGTCGGACTGAACGACCCGAAACCAAACACATGTAAAACATGAAACCGAAACCGAACCGACGGGCTGTCGGGTTGGCTCAGTTTTTGTCGGTTCAGTCGGTTTTGTCGGTCCGGTTTGGTTTTGGACCTTTGAGCAATTGAGCAAAATAATGGACATTGTTTCAAGTTGCTAACATATCCTTTGTCAAATAACTTTGAGTTGATCAAGTTCAAGTACGTGCGAGTTAAGTTATGATTTTGAAACGTATTACAACTTGACCTGGAGTTAATTATAAGATCTTGAAGTAAACTGAATTGTTATCTAGTATTTCGTGCTCTATATACGTATGTGCATATAGTCAGTGAGGTGAATACATATCAAATATGTTCTATCATTCCTAAATGTTCAAAAGAAACACATAACTTAGCATGTTTTTCTAAAATGCTAGGCAAGTACGTACGTTTTTGTGTATCTGAGAGAACTTGAACTTGATTTGATTACTCGAACATTATTCATGATGGATATAATTTGATCTATACGAGCTCTTGATCATGAAGCTCAAATCCCTTTCTCAAGCACGAGTACATGTTAAAAAGGTGTTTCTTTGAGGTTAGCCAAATACTACTAAATTTGGCTAGAGGTTAGTTTTATTGAAGATGGATTCTATTATCGAAGGCCCTACTCGCGATCAGCCGACCACTAGTCATGTCAAGTTGCATAGGTGATAACACTGGAAATTATTTGTAGAGCTAATAATTTCAGATAGATTTTCCGAGGTTTATACATTGCCGACGATCTCTTTTAGGTACATGTTAATGTTATCTAATGATCATGCATGGTACGTTAATAGATCAATTCTATGTTATCGACCACTATTGTTTCGAATGTTGGTCCGAAAATGCATTTACTTGATGACCAAAAAACATATACAAAACCTACTGGCAAAAGTTTAGAACGTACAAATTATTATTTTACCAGACTCTGTTAGTTTCTTGTTTAGCACTTTCATGAACACATGTGCAAGTGCTTAATAGACGAAATAATGTGTTCAATCAACCTTTAACCAAAAAACCTGTGTCTTAGTGGTACCTCATGTTGTGCGAAAAGCTTTTAACTAAATGGCTATAAGTTCAAGTCCTGCTTAGAACATGTGAAATAGATTTTTGATGTTTATATTGTGAGATAATTAGTTACCGTTAAGAAAAAATGAAAGATGAAAATGTATATTCTTCAGAATAAATATTGATCTCGCCTTTAAAGTTTAAACGTTTGTTAATTTCGACACACTTTACTCTAGTTGAGACTCCGCTTGTGGTGAAAAGATAAAAACAAAAGCTTGCAACTCCCCTTCTCGTAATTAAGAACTTGCAGCTTAAAAAGATGATTGTAGGTTAAAAAAAAAATTATTATAGCAAAATACATCACGTACAATATATAATTAAAAACCTATCTCACGACTCAAGAAAGTTTCTGAGTATGTTGTAACCATATCATTAGCGCATGACATGTCGTATAGGTAAGAAGATGAGTAATAATTTATCACTGTTGGCGTATGTGGCCGAATGTCCAGGAACCGTTCGGCTCATATATACATAGCCGGAAGGCACGTTGCCGAAGAGAAACTCCAACGGGCGTAAGCCGATGTCACAACACAATACCAGGATTTTAGGGATCGTGTCGTCCACGTGCTCTGACATTCACCAACCAGGTATGGCTTGCTCCTTCCCAAGACAGAGTAGGTAATGAGGTGGGTAGTATAAATACCCCCACCTCATTTATGATTCAACTAACACACACTCTACTCTCACTAGCATTTATTATCAACCCTTCATCTCTTCACATACTCATCCTCACACCAGAGGTTGGTCTTGGGATAAAACCCAAGGCGAGCCTAACGTGTGCTACTCTTGTGCAGGGTATTTCACAAGACCAAGTGACAAACCTAACGACGGGGCCCACTCACAAGGTTTTACTTCAACAAATTGGCGCCATCCGTTGGACCCGTTATTCATTCTACCTAAAGAATCCGAATGTCAGGACCACCTCCTTTTCCCCCTTTCACACGCCCGATCCCCAGGTCGGAGGAAGTGGGGATAACAACAACGACAATACGAACAATCACGATGATTCGGAGAACGACTCGTCCAACCTCCAGGCGATGATCCTCAGCTAGATGGCGTCTTTAACGAAGCTCATTAAGGAACATAATGCAAAGGGAGGAAGGGTAGTTCAACCTATACGTCTGGATTTTGGAGATGAAAGTGACAAAGATAAGGGAAAAGAGAAAATGACAGAAGCCGATGAGGAGCTGAAGAAACCTTTTAAGGAAGTGCTAAGATCTCCATTCACCCGCCGAATAGTCGAGTTTGCAGGAGAAAACTACGTGATGCCTTTGAATATGAAGTTTTATGACGGGTCTACAGATCCGAATGATCATCTCACAAGGTTCACAGGAGCCGCCAACCAAGGACAATGGCCGATGCCAACTTGGTGTCTCATGTTCAAACAAACCTTGGATGGGGCGGCCGGAGGATGGTTCGAACGGTTGGAGCCGGGCAGTATAGATAGTTGGAACAGTTTAAGGGAGCAATTTTCAACTCGGTTTTCATTACGAAAGAAATGTACTAGAGACCCCACGGAAATCACCAAGATTGTCCGAAGGGCACATGAGTCGTTATCGGATTTCAAAGAACGGTGGACGGACGAAGCAAGCTACATCAGTGGGGTTCCAGAGATCATGCGTATTTCGGCCTTCATGGGTGCATACAAGTGTCCAGCTCTCGCTAAGAAGTTCTCAGATAGGGTGCCACGAACGGTAACCGAGATGTTCACCCGAGTGGATGACTTCATAAGATCAGAAAAAGCTTTCCGGGATACGGAACTGCCCAAAGGAGAGGGAATGGACACAAGCCGAGGAAATTACTCTATTCCCAAAGGAGATCGGATGGTTAGAGGGGGTTTCGGAAACAAGTTCACGGGAGATCGCCGGAATGATCAACGGCGAAGAGATGTATTCCAACCTTATGTTTCTCCTCGAACCAACCCCAGTCGGGTCGAGACAAATAGCCGAAGTAACTACCAGCGCTCAGAACCATTTCGGAACAACGCCGAGCGTACGAATATAGGTTCGCTGGTCAAACTCCCCTGTGAAATCTTGGCTACCGAACGTCAGTTGAATCTGCCTCAGCCTCCACCGATGGTCGGTAGACCGAGGGCAGAAAACATGGATAGGTTTTGTGAATACCACGGCGAGAAGGGCCACCTCACGAACGATTGCCACCAACTCAAAAAGCAATTAGAAATGGCATTGAAATCCGGGAAGCTCGATCACCTACTCAGAGACTGGAGGCAAAGAAACGCTGGAGGAAATAGGGATCCCCCCAGAAAAGATGACAGAGGAAAGAATAAGGTGATTAACATGATCCGGAACTCGCCCATCGTCTAGAAAAGAAAATATGGAAGGCATGAGGAAGACTGGATGAAAGTGCCTATAGTATTCCCGTCCATATCAACGGGCGACTTGTCAGAAGAACCACTTATCATAGAAGGAGACATAGAAGGATATCTGGTATGAAGGATATACGTAGACGAAGGGTCTTGATGCGTGGGAATCGCACCTTGCTTTACCTCTCGAGGGATCTCGCGAGGCTTACAACCCCCACCAGGCAGTGTACCTGATCGTTGTAGTATAGTATAGTGACAAGTACCGGGGGATTGATCGTTCAGCTTAGGAATAGTGTCGCTAGGATTAGAAAACCTAATTAGTAGTTCTAGAGGTGAGAGATGATTATTTTTGTATTTTTATATTTTTATGAAAGCAATTAAAATCTCGGGTTTTGGAAGAGTGGGCGGAATTAGTTGCTATTCAACTAACCCAAAGCTATTATATAGTTAAAATAAAATAATGAAAATGAAATTAAACTAATTAAACTAAGGTTGTGAGCAGTAATTGGAGAAATTGTGTTTACTTAGACTTCATTACTCCCTAGATATTTTTTACATGTTAATTACTTGTTACACTTGTATGAATGACGGGTTGTATTCCTTAATACCATTCGTGGGGTGGCATACATAACTCCCCAACTCTATGAGCTCTTATCTCCTCCTACACCATGACCCAGCACAACTATAGGGATTGTAAACAGTGGCTCATGCATTAAATACAACCAATAAAGACCTAGTACGCCTCGGTTCATGTTTCTTAAGACGTTCAAGCATGTTACCATTTGGAGATCTGCCAGTTTTCTTAAGCCTAACATATAAATCATTCATTCAAAACAAGAATAGACAAGTAATCAACACATAATCAACATCTAGGTTTCATTAGATCTAAGCAAACACAAGAGAGATCTAGCCTAGCATAATGGAATTGAGACAAGAACAAGAGATAAACAACCAACACATAGACATATTGATTGAATTGAAAGTACACTTATCTCAATTACAATGCAAGGTCTCAAGGGTTTGGAACCCTTGAAAAACCTGTGAAAGAGGCACCAAAATCGTCTTTAGGGTTTCACCAAAACTTCTCTCCTTTTATGAAAAAACTAGAAAACTATATATAGGAAAATCGTTCTGACGGCGTCAAGAGTTAATTCTGACGCCGTCACCTCGCCGCCATAAACTTCCTCGGACGGCCTTGATCCACTTATGACGGCCTATGTGACGCCGTCACCACCCACGGTAAATTATTCTTGGCCACTTTGACGTCGTCACCTCTCCATCTGACGCCGTCACCACCTTCGATATTTAATTCTTCATGTCTGACGCCGTCAAGCGTTTGGTCTTGACGCCGTCACCTTGTATTTCCAGCTTGGATTTTTGGTACTTTGCCGTTTTCTTCACTTTATGCTCCAAAAACGTCCAAAATAGCCTCTTTTCCAGAATTCACTCTCCAAACACCTAAAATCACAAAAGGAACGATTTAGGGCAATATTTGATCAAATAAAGTCGGATTCGGGCTTAAATGACCCCCTAAAAACGGATCATTTTTCGCCTCATCATATACCCTTACACTTGAGATTTGCTTGTCCTCAAGCAAATGAGCTTTTATTCTACTCAAAAGACAAGTTAGGAGTCATTTAACACTAATATAAAAGTAATTACAACAAATAATCGTTCCACTAAAGACCAATAGACAAGCACGGAGGTCATATACAAGCACCTCACAAATAGTGTTTAGATACTCACATCTCTCGGGTGTAATAAAGTAATATAACATTATGGAAATGGAAGATATCTCTCACTACCTGTCATAGCAAAATAGATTACCATAGGCTTGGGAAAGGATCAAACCTCCACCACATGGCGTAAGCACCTAGGATAAACTATCAAAGAGGTCTTTTAAAGGGTTATAACGTTAGGTGTAGGGATATGAATTACACGGTTTTGTTGGTTAAAGGGAATTTTACTGGTGGCGAGTTAACAATCTTGGTTAATTACATGTACAAGATGGCGTTGCTAAGCCAAGACTAGACTCGACTTAAGCTAATAAATGAAAAATAACAAAAACATAAAATAAACATAGAATAAAAACGGGATGGTAGTCCGTATGTTTTTTCTCTTTTTTTTTCTATATTTTTTTTTTCTTTTTCTTAATTTTTTCGATTTTTTTTTTTTTTTTTTTTTTTTTTTTTTTTTTTTTTTTTTTTGCATACACTCTTACCCTACCATCCAAAATAATACATCATAGGGAATGAACATTCCCCTTACACTTGAATCTTTACATACTTTACATTAAACTAATCTAATGACTCGAATTAAGAAAATCAAAACACTTGGAGCACTTTTAAGATTAACGTATATATGGGGGTAATAAGTGATGTTCTTCCCCATTACTCCATAAAATAAGTACTTACCCACGAGTCCCAATCGTCCCAAAACAATATGTACAAGGATATGACTCGACTTAGCAACCATGTAATCAATTAGATAGTTAACTTAGGGTTTAACAAATAACAATAATGCACTAAAAATGAGCGCATACACGGAAGGCTAAGGCGATTTGGTTGTACATTTAAGTGGGGTGTAACAAATTCTTCCTTTAAGTAAAATGCTTAAAGTTAGAAACGAAAAGATAGGCTCGGAGGGGTGTACTAGGGGTATCGTGTACTAAAAATGAGTACAACGCTAAGGGTGTGGGAAAAATTAGTTGACTTAACTAGCCAAGTAATATGACTTAAATGGTCAAGTAATCATGATACGGGTTTAACACAAGGGTGATCATAATGCCTCTTATCATGTAGTAAATCCTACTACACGAATGTAGTCTCACTAGCGGTCTCGGGATGCATCACTAACGCAAGTTCTGGAATCTAAATGCTACCGGTACACTCATAAGCACTAATAATAAATGTTTTTCCTATCAAATCTAAAGGCGAACCTCACATTTTTTGGTGGAAAATTTTTCTGAATATACGGTTATGTGCTAGTCATACAACCTCCTATCCATGAGACGCTTGCTATGGCTAAAGTTTCACTCCTAAATGTTGTAAAAAATTTTAAATTTGGCGCTAAAATTACACTAACAAGTATTTCTCGTAGTTTTATTACTCATCTACTATCAAACAAAACAAACTCAAGCGAAAGTGCATATGTAAGGTATCATCTTTTTACCCTCCCCTTACACTTAAGATGAACATTGTCCCCAATGTTCAAGTAAAGAATGTAAAAGTTAAAAAGTAAAGAGAATGAAATCAAATACTCCCCTGATTCGCTCGGTATGGATTTTAGTTGGCCAGGTTAAATCTTCCTCCAAGAAAACGAACAATCAAAGCTTCCCTTCCAGAATATAAATCATCTTCTTGTCATAAATAACCTGTAAATCCTGACAAAAGTAGACAAGGCAACCTCGCGTAAAATCGGCGGCATCCTATATAAGTTACTAAATCCTAGAAAACAAAGTAAGATATAATGCTTGTGGAATGAAGTTTGCAGATTTCCTGGAGATTATAAAACTTAATAATTCACAAAAACTATAAGACTCCGTTAGAAAAACAAAACCGGTAAAATTTCCAGATTTTAACTCCTGACGCCGTCAAGAGCAATACTCTGACGCCGTCAGAATGGACCTGCAGAAATTCTTATGTTAAGTTTCCGGAAAATTTCTGGAAAAACTTTGTCCTACTTCCTGGAAAATTCTGCAAAACATCATTACGACTCGATACAAGCATTTGACTCTAACAAGTACTAATACACATGTCCATTTATTATTGTTGTGGTTCATGCTCAATTTCGTTCTTATAAACAAATTTGGATCTTCCTTACACTTATCTTTTGCAAAATACCTTTATATGCAATTAAGACGAAGTTAAAAACAAAATAAAGCATTTTCACAATTTACTTTGAAACATGAGCCACAAACAACAAAAATAAGACATGCATACGGAAACAAAAAAAATCAAACAAACAAACAAAAAAATAAATAAAAACACACAAAACATGGGTTGCCTCCCAAGAAGCGCTTGTTTTTGTTCGAGTCACGAGCCTGACTCTACCCTTATTTAACGGAAATAGAGGAGGTTCTCCCTACACTTAGGATTAAGTGTGGGTGAAAGTAGCGATACACACCCTTAGGGTGAAAGTATGCCACGTGAGAGAAGAGTGGTGGATGAATTATATGCTCAAACGGGTGTGCTCCTTTCATCATAACCTTACCTAGTTCACTTTGGTCAATGAGTGAGTTGATGTTTTCTCCTAAGAAGGGATCATTTTCTATCAACTTCGAGAGATTCCTAGTTGGGGATCTATTTTGACCTAATAAACCCGGTTTAAACCCATAATGTTTCTTACAATCAATCATGAATGGGTGATGTAAGTATGTAAGGTCATGGTCCACTCCTATGTTGGCTTCTTCTCTACAAGGCTTGGGGTCTACTACCTTCAACGTAAAACTACCTGGACTACATGGTTTGATGGGTGGATCGGGACCTATTTCAATTCCTAAATCTTCATCCAAGGATAGAAGATTAGGTAATGGTTTTGGTTGAGGCTCCGGTTCATCAAAACTAAGAACTTCCCTAGAACTAGGAGTAAGGTTATCACTACAAGTGTTCAAACCTATATCCTCTGGTGGTGCTTGGTCCAAGGGTTCTACCTCAATTGGGGTTCCTATAGTCTCTTCTACTTCTTCCGGGTAAGTCACGGGCGGTGTATGTGCCTCAAATGATGGTAGGACTTGTGGGGTACTTTGTGGGCTTGGATTATCCACCTCATCCTCCATTGTACCTAGATTACCTATATGTTTGTTTTGTACTATCATATTAGGTGCCATCCAACTAGATATCTCAACATGAGTATATTCATCCCCTAACAAACTTCCTGTTTGCTCCATCAAACTTGTTTTTGATTGATTTGTGATGTTGTTTGTTGGGTTGTCTACTCTATAATAATATTGGGCACAATTTTCTATGGTATCCCACGCTTCTTCATCATTTAATTCCCTAGGGCCCCCATCGGCAAAATCATCGATGCGCATTTGGTCACATTGGCTGACACGATAGTAAAAGGTTTCGGTTAGGGATGATAAAGAGAAACTATGATGAGGGAATTTTCGAAGTAAAATTTTAAAACGAGTCCATGCATCATATATGGGTTCATCTCGATATTGTTTGAAATTCGAGATGTCAACAGGGTAGAATGGCCTTTTTGGTTGGTGGTATGGTGGATTCGCGTACTCCATAATGGTGAACGGAATAGTCAATGGAAATTACGAACAAACACACAAAGAAAAAGATAGACTAAAGAAGACCTAAAAAATAAAAATAAAAATCTTACTAGAAAGGAATCTAGCAAGTAGACCTAATAAAAAGAAATCCTAACCTAGACAATAACTATTCCCCGGGCTGCGGCGCCAAAAACTTGATGCGTGGGAATCGCACCTTGCTTTACCTCTCGAGGGATCTCGCGAGGCTTACAACCCCCACCAGGCAGTGTACCTGATCGTTGTAGTATAGTATAGTGACAAGTACCGGGGGATTGATTGTTCAGCTTAGGAATAGTGTCGCTAGGATTAGAAAACCTAATTAGTAGTTCTAGAGGTGAGAGATGATTATTTTTGTATTTTTATATTTTTATGAAAGCAATTAAAATCTCGGGTTTTGGAAGAGTAGGCGGAATTAGTTGCTATTCAACTAACCCAAAGCTATTATATAGTTAAAATAAAATAATGAAAATGAAATTAAACTAATTAAACTAAGGTTGTGAGCAGTAATTGGAGAAATTGTGTTTACTTAGACTTCATTACTCCCTAGATATTTTTTACATGTTAATTACTTGTTACACTTGTATGAATGACGGGTTGTATTCCTTAATACCATTCGTGGGGTGGCATACATAACTCCCCAACTCTATGAGCTCTTATCTCCTCCTACACCATGACCCAGCACAACTATAGGGATTGTAAACAGTGGCTCATGCATTAAATACAACCAATAAAGACCTAGTACGCCTCGGTTCATGTTTCTTAAGACGTTCAAGCATGTTACCATTTGGAGATCTGCCAGTTTTCTTAAGCCTAACATATAAATCATTCATTCAAAACAAGAATAGACAAGTAATCAACACATAATCAACATCTAGGTTTCATTAGATCTAAGCAAACACAAGAGAGATCTAGCCTAGCATAATGGAATTGAGACAAGAACAAGAGATAAACAACCAACACATAGACATATTGATTGAATTGAAAGTACACTTATCTCAATTACAATGCAAGGTCTCAAGGGTTTGGAACCCTTGAAAAACCTGTGAAAGAGGCACCAAAATCGTCTTTAGGGTTTCACCAAAACTTCTCTCCTTTTATGAAAAAACTAGAAAACTATATATAGGAAAATCGTTCTGACGGCGTCAAGAGTTAATTCTGACGCCGTCACCTCGCCGCCATAAACTTCCTCGGACGGCCTTGATCCACTTATGACGGCCTATGTGACGCCGTCACCACCCACGGTAAATTATTCTTGGCCACTTTGACGCCGTCACCTCTCCATCTGACGCCGTCACCACCTTCGATATTTAATTCTTCATGTCTGACGCCGTCAAGCGTTTGGTCTTGACGCCGTCACCTTGTATTTCCAGCTTGGATTTTTGGTACTTTGCCGTTTTCTTCACTTTATGCTCCAAAAACGTCCAAAATAGCCTCTTTTCCAGAATTCACTCTCCAAACACCTAAAATCACAAAAGGAACGATTTAGGGCAATATTTGATCAAATAAAGTCGGATTCGGGCTTAAATGACCCCCTAAAAACGGATCATTTTTCGCCTCATCAGGTCTTCTGTCAACGTAATGTACGAGCATTGTTTCCGCAATCTAGATGCATCCATCAGGGAGAAGTTGGAAGAAACCAACACTTCGTTGATTGGTTTCTCCGGAGAAACAAACAGGTCGTTGGGAAAAATAGAGCTAGAAGTAAAATTCGGTGATAATGGCCTGTTCCGAAAGACCATAAGGAAATTTTGTGTGGTACAATCCCCTTCACCCTACAATGTTATACTAGGAAGGACGGGCTTAAAGGGGCTTAGAGCCGTTCCATTCACCATCCACTCCATGATCAAGTTTCCCACACCCCGAGGTGTAGCCACCGTAATGGCTCGTCCAGCGGCAGTTCTGCAATGCCGAAAGTTAGAAGAAAGCAAATGGGATAACCCGCAAGGAAAAGAAAAACCAGAGGAGAAGGCCGCAGAGGATTTCTCAACGGAAGAGGTTCTCGTGAACCCGGCATATCCGGAACAACTGGTTACTATAGGAAAAGGGTTCTCTGCGGAGTGCCGAAAGTACCTTGTTGAATTTTTAAGAAGGAACAACGATGTGTTCGCGTGGCAACCTTCGGACATGACCGGTGTTCCTAGGCGGTTAATAAAACATCACTTGAACGTGAATGTTTCGGACACTCCGGTTGCTCAAAAAAGAAGAAGCCTCTCGGCTGAAAAGAATCAAGCAATATTAAGGGAAGTGGAGGAGTGGTTGAGAGCCGGTATTGTCAGACCGGTAAGATATCCTACATGGATCTCCAATCCGGTGTTAGTCAAGAAATGTGACGGAAGTTGGCGCATGTGCATTGATTTCAAAATTTTAAATTCTTCCTGTCCGAAGGATTATTTCCCTCTTCCCGAGATTGATTGGAAAATAGAGTCGGTGGTAGGATACAAATACAAATGCTTCTTGGATGCATACAAAGGGTACCATCAAGTACAAATGGCGGAGGAGGATGAAGAAAAGACGGCATTCTACACGGAACAAGGAACTTATTGCTACACAAAGATGCCGTTCGGCCTAAAAAACGCGGATGCAACCTACCAACGCCTAGTTGATTTGGCTTTCCGGACACAAATAGGAAGAAACTTAGAAGCCTACGTGGATGACATGGTGATTAAAAGCAAAGGGGAAAAAGAGATGCTGGCAGATATTGCCGAAACTTTTGATAACCTAAGAAGGATCAACATGAAATTGAATCCCAAGAAATGCTCATTTGGTGTAGAGGAAGGAAAGTTCCTAGGATACATGATAACGTCCGAAGGTATTAGAGCAAACCCCAAGAAAACAAAGGCAATTTCACAAATGCAGTCCCCGAGGACTTTGAAAGAAATGCAATCTCTGAGCGGAAGATTAGCCGCGCTAAATAGGTTTCTTTCCCGGTCGGCCGAGAGATCACTCCCATTCTTCGACACATTAAAAAACATAACCAAAGAGAACAAAGAAGAGTATAAATGGACAGAGGAGGCCGAAGCTGCTTTTCAATCACTCAAGAAGTTAATACTAGACCTACCATCATTATCGACTCCCAAGAAGGGGGAAGTCCTGTACATGTTCCTCGCTGCGGCCAAAGGTGCCGCTAGTGCAGTACTGATGACGAAGAAAGAGGATAGGCAACTGCCTGTTCACTATGTCAGCCGAACATTACACGAAGCCGAGAGAAATTATGCTCCGGTGGAGAAGTTGGCTTTATCTCTGCTACACGCGTCTCGCAGACTGAGAAGGTATTTTGAAGCTCACCCAATAAAGGTCATAACGGACCAGCCAATAAAACAAATTCTCAACAAAGCCGAAGCGTCAGGACGAATGGCCAAATATTCGGTTGAGCTAGGAGCCTATGATATAGATTATATTCCGAGAAACGCGATTAAAGGACAGGTTCTCGCGGACTTCATTTCGGAAATATCTGTTGAGCCGGAGGGTACAAGACGAGGTTCCCAGGAAGAAGATGTACAGGACGTCCCAAAACCGGGCAACTGGATTCTATACACAGACGGGGCGTCAAGCAAAAAAGGATCCGGAGTGGGGTTAGTGCTAATCGGACCTGATTTGGTCGAACACACGTATGTACTTCGTCTCAACTTCCCAAGTACTAATAATGAAGCAGAATACGAAGCACTCTTAGCCGGCTTGAGAATTGCTAAGAAAATGAAGGCGGAGGAATTGGAAGTAAGAGTTGATTCTAAGCTAGTGGCAAGCCAAATAAACGGAAATTTCGTGGCAACCAAGGAAAGTATGATTCAATACCTAGCAAAAGCGAAAGAGTATATCGGGGGCTTCAAAAAGTTCAAAATTTACAACATACCAAGAACCCAGAATCACAAAGCCAATGTGTTGAGCAAATTAGCATCAGTAGCTTTCAGCCATCTTACCAAAGAAATACTGGTTGAAGTATTGCAGAAACCATCAACCGAAGAAAAACAGGTGGGAGCAATAGTCGAAGCAGGAAGAAGACAATTGGATGACCCCTATCATTTGGTGTTTAGACGAAGGTGTTTGGCCAATGGATCCTAATGAGGCAAGGACTTTACGGATGAAAATTCCGCAGTACGTAATGGATAATGGTGTGCTCTTCAAAAAGTCCTACTTAAACCCAATGCTACGATGTGTGGGACCTCTACAAGCAAACTACATAATTCGAGAGGTTCATGAGGGGATGTGTGGAATGCACTCCGGTCCCAGGTCAGTAGTAGCTAAGTTAATAAGGCAGGGATATTACTGGCCGACAATGCATAATGACGCAAGAGAAGAGATTCAGAAATGTGATTCCCCTTCCGGCATTCTTTATAACAAGATTGTAGCCTGATATCCGGAAGGTGTTGGTAAGCCCATACACCCAAAGAAGACTGGTTGGAGGTTTCCGAAGTATTATGGGTCGGAGGGCCAGCTTGTTGGCATCCCGTTGAGAGTAACCGGTTGGAAACCGATCGGTTATCTGTGAATCCCTATGTCTCCACGGCATTGCGTTCGGTATAGCTCTTCGGTCAATCAAGAAGAAAAAATCTTTCCACCGTTTCAAACTTGTCAAAATCTCCCTAAAACACTTCTTAGCGTGTTTACCTGTCCGATGTTCAAACGAGAACCAATGTCCCTGCTTGCATAACCGGTAAAACACTCGGAAGAGGGAAACGGTGGGCACAACCTCCAAACTATAACACCGAACCTCAAACAACATCACCCTATTTACCCCCAACGGAACTAGCTGGGAAAAGTGTACGTTAAAATGGTCTATAACGCTCAAAAGGAAGGCTGAGAAAGGTATCCTAACACCCCCTAACCTCATGTGCTGAACATACACACCTATTTTATCTCCCGGCAACTCATTCATGGTGAGATCTGGGGGGGGGGGGGAGTACGGGATGAAGGTCTAACGGAATGCCAAATTCTACTATCATATCGTCTAGGTCTCTCTGGGAAAGCCTAGACGGATGCATATGCATATCAAACTTACCGGGGGGTTTAGCTTTTAACAATAAAGGTGGGTCAACCGGAACGTTCATCTCCCCAGATTCACTAACGGCCATGGTCAAAACGATACGAAGTAACAAAAATAAAAACAATGTCAAAAGGCACCTCGGAATAACTTTGCAAAATAACATAAAGCAACCGAAGAGAATTGATGAAAAACACAGTAAAAGGTAAAAATGAAAAGTAAGGAAGCGGTATATATAGTCGGTATGGGGATACGTGAAACGTCGCATCATGTGCCACCATTGACACGTGGCAAAACCCCAACCGCTTGATATCTGTACAAAGGTTGAGTGGTAACCAGCTGTAAGGGGCATAAGCGTAATTTTGCCGCGGCAAATAGACTTCGCACAAAAACGCGTAACATCTACGACACAACGTGATACGTGGGAATCGCACCAGGCTTTACCTCTCAAGGGATCTTGAGAAGCTTACAACCCCCACCAGGCAGTGTACCTGATCGTTGTAGTATAGTATAGTGACAAGTACCGGGGGATTGATCGTTCAGCTTGGGAATAGTGTCGCTAGGATTAGAAAATCTAAATACTAGTTCTAAAGGTGAGGGATGATTATTTTTGTATTTTATAATTTTTTAGAAAGCAAGTAAAAATCTCGGGTTTGAAGGATTTGGGCGGAATTAGTTGCTAATCAACTAACCCAATACTAAAGATGCAATCAAAATAAAATACTAGAAATGAAAATAAACTAAATTATACTAAAGTTGTGAGCAATAAGTGGAGAAAGTGTGTTTACTTAGATTTCACTACTCCCTAGACATCTTTTACACGTTAATTACTTGTTATAATTGCATGGATGACGCATCGTATTCCTTAATACCATTCATGGGGTGGCACACTTAACTCCCCAATTATATGAGCTCTTATCTCCTCCTATACCATGCCCAGCACAACCATAGGGATTATAAACAGTGGCTCATGCATTAAATACAACCAATAAAGACCTAGTGCGCGTCGGTTCATGTTTCTTAAGACGTTCAAGCATGTTACCAATTGGAGATCTGCCAGTTTTCTTAAGTCTAACATATAAATCATTCATCCAAGACAAGTATAAACAAGTAATCAACACATAATTAACATCTAGGTTTCATTAGATCCAAGCAAACACAAGATAGATCTAGCCTAGCATGATGGAATTAAGATAAGAACAAGATATAGACAACCAACACATAGACATATTGATTGAATTAAAAGAACACTTATCTCAATTACATATGAAAGGTATCAAGGGCTTGGAACCCTTGAAAAACCTGTAAAATTCGCACCAAGTTCGTACTTAGGGTTTCTCCAAAACTTCTCTCCCTTTAATGTGAAAATTAGAAAACTATATATAGGAAAAGGGGTCTGACGGCGTCAAGACTAAACTTGTGACGCCGTCACCTCGCCGCCAAAACTCTTCTCGGACTGCCTTGATCTACATTTGACGCCGTCATGTGATAATCATTTCCAGGTCGTCATAACTTTTACTCTTGACGCCCTACTTCGTGACGCCGTCAAATCTGTACTGGGTCGTCATGGAATTTTGCTCTTGACGCCGTCAGGGAATTACTCTTGACGCCGTCACCTACTGTTCCTAGCATGGAAAATTAAGACTTTGCCGTTTTCTTCACTTTTATGCTCCAAAAACGCCTGAATTGCTTCCTTTTCCATATTTCACTCCCAAAAGTACCTAAAATCACAAAAGGAATGATTTAGGGCAATATTTGATCAAATAAATTCAATTCCGGGCTTAAATGACCCCCTAAAAGTGGATCATTTTTCGCCTCATCATATACCCTTACACTTGAGATTTGCTTGTCCTCAAGCAAATGCGCTTTTATTCTAGTCAAAATACAAGTTAGGGTCATTTAACACTAATATAAAAGTAATTACAACAAATAATCGTTCCACTAAAGACCAATAGACAAGCACGGAGGTCATACACTAGCACCTCACAAATAGTGTTTAGATACTCACATCTCTCGGGTGTAATAAAATGTAAATTACAATATGGAAACGGAAGATATCTCTCACTACCTGTCATAGCAAAATAGATTACCATAGGCTTGGGAAAGGATCAAACCTCCACCACATGGCGTAAGCACCTAGGATAAACTATCAAAGAGGTCTTTTAAAGGGTTGTAACGTTAGGTGTAGGGATATGAAATACACAGTTTTGTTGGATAAATGAAGTTTTACTGGTGGCGAGTTAACAATCTTAGTTAATTATATGTACAATATGGCGTTGCTAAGCCAAGACTAGACTCGACTTAAGCTAATAAATGAAAAATAATAAAAACATAAAATGAACATAGAATGAAACGGGATGGTAGTCCGTATGTTTTTTTTTTATTTTTTTTATTTTTTTATTTATTTATTTTTTTTTTTGCATACACTCTTACCCTACCATCCAAAATAATACATCATAGGGAATAAATATTCCCCTTACACTTGAATCTTTACATATTTTACATTAAACTAATCTAATGACTCGAATTAAGAAAATCAAAACACTTTGAGTACTTTTAAGATTAACGCACATATGGGGGTAATAATATGATGTTCTTCCCCATTACTCCATAAAATAAGTACTTACCCATGAGTCCCAATCGTCCCAAAACAATATGTACAAGGATATGACTCGACTTAGCAACCATGTAATCAATTAGATAGTTAACTTAGGGTTTAACAAATAACAATAATGCACTAAAAATGAGCGCATACACGGAAGGCTAAGGCGATTTGGTTGTGCATTTAAGTGGGGTGTAACAAATTCTTCCTTTAAATAAAATGCTTAAAGTTAGAAACGAAAAGATAGGCTCGGAGGGGTGTACTAGGGGTTTCGTGTACTAAAAATGAGTACAACGCTAAGGGTGTGGGAAAAATTAGTTGACTTAACTAGCCAAGTAATATAACTTAAATGGTCAAGTAATTATGATACGGGTTTAACACAAGGGTAATCCTAATGCCTCTTATCATGTAGTAAATCCTACTACACGAATGTAGTCTCACTAGCGGTCTCGGGATGCATCACTAACGCAAGTTCTAGAATCTAAATACTACCGGTACACTCATAAACACTAATAGTAAATGCTTTTCCTATCAAATCTAAAGGCGAACCTCACATATTCGAGTGGAAAATTTTTCTGAATATACGGTTATGTGCTAGTCATACAATCTCCTATCCATGAGACGCTTGCTATGGCTAAAGTTTCACTCCTAAATGTTGTAAAAAAATTTAAATTTGGCGCTAAAATTGCACTAACAAGTATTTCTCATAGTTTTATTACACATCTACTATTAAACAAAACAAACTCAAGCGAAAGTGCATATGTAAGGTATCATCTTTTTACCCTCCCCTTACACTTAAGATGAAAATTGTCCCCAGTGTTCAAGTAAAGAATGTAAAAGTGAAAAAGTAAAGAGAATGAAATCAAATACTCCCCTGATTCGCTCGGTATGGATAATGAGGTGGCCAGGTTAAATCTTCCTTCAAGAAAATGAACAATCAAAGCTTCCCTTCCAGAATATAAATCATCTTCTTGTCAAACATAACCTGTAAATCCTGAAAAAATAGACAAAACAACCTCGCGTAAAATCGGCGGCATCCTATATAAGTTACTAAATCCTAAAAAACAAGATAAGATATAATGCTTGTGGAATGAAGTTTGCAGATCTCCTGGAGATTATAAAACTTAATAATTCACAAAAAACCATAAAACTCCGTTAGAAAAACAAAACTGGTAAAATTTCCAGATTTTTACACTTGACGCCGTCAAGAGTAAACTGTTGACGCCGTCAGAAGTGACCTGCAGAAATTCTTATGTTAAGTTTCCGGAAAATTTCTGAAAAAAATTGGTCCTACTTCCTGGAAAATCCTGCAAAACTTCATTATGACTCAATACAAGCATTTGACTCTAACAAATACGAATATACATGTTCATTTAATATTATGGAGAATCATGATCGGTTTGTTTCTTGAAAACATATTTGGGGTTTCCCCTTACACTTATCTTTTGCAAAAATACTTTTAGGTGGAGTTAAGACTAGGCTAAAACAACAAAGTAAAGTATTTCCGCTATTTAGTTTAGAAACATGATCTACCAACAATAAAAATTAAGCATGCATATGGAAGCAAATAACAAACAAACAAAAATAAAATCACACAAAGCATGGGTTGCCTCCCAAGAAGCGCTTTTCTTTATTTACGAGTCTTGTAGCTAGACTCAAGGTCATGGGTTACTACGTGACCTCATCATTAGTTCCACTCTCTAGGTCGTCTTCTAAACCAGTTTTGTACTCCGAACCTAGTTGCAAGCATTCTTTGTAGAAACCAAGCATTCTGTTCTTTACATACTCTACTCCTCTACGTCTATCCTCCTCATTCCTATAATAAGCCGCTTGCTTGTGTTCCTTTTCGATATTAGAGAGAAGGCGGTATTGCTCAATTTTGTAGGGCATTTGATAGGCAACTTCATCATTTTCTTCCTTGAATCTAACTATCCCTAAAGTCGGATCGTAACTCATCCTAGTGGCCTCAACAAATGGTTTTCCAAATATTATTTGGCTTAGGCAAGCATCTATCACCGGACGAGTGTCCTCAACTATCATAAAATCGATCTCATAGGTGAGATTCCCTATAATCACATGCAGTCCCTCCACTCTTCCTGCAAAATTACTTATCAGATTCTTATCGGGCATCATCCTAAAATCAAGTTGCTTCTTCATCACCCAATTGTAATAAGTCCTAGTCATGATGTTCACGGGGGATCTAGGGTCGATGTAAGCTTTCCATATATGCATGTGCCCGATATTGCATGGGATGTTAATGTTAGAGGGGTCTCCCATTTTGATAAGGGGGTGCCAAGGATATATGGTCTCTCGGGACTATCGAATAAATCCTTATGGTATTCCCGTTCTTCCTTGGTGGGCAACTTATCAAAGTATTCTTCTATAGGCTCTACCTCAACTTCCCTACTCTTATCCTTAGTCTCGGCTTCTATTCTAACTTCATCCTTGTCACTCTCTTCAATCTCCTTATCTATTGGCTTAATGGTGACAACATTGACAAAGTGGACATGTTTGGATGATGAGGGGTCCTTAATTTGGCTTCCGTTATTGGTGTCCCTAGTGTCCTTCCTAGGTGTGACTAATGCTTGGTTGTTGAGGGCTTTCAACAAGTTGTCAATCTTGTTGGTTATCTCTGTTTGTTGTTGGTTGAGTTCGGCTTCAAACCTAGCTATGCGAGTCTCTTGAGATGCCATGAACTTAGACATCAATCCTTCAAGATTGTTAGTACTACCAAAGTTTTTAGAAGGATTGTTGTTGAGAGTACGGTTGGAGGGTGGACCGGTTGGTTGGTAACGATTAGGCGGATTGGAAGAATTGGGTTGATTTTGTTTCCACCTAAGGTTTGGGTGATTTTTCCATGAGGGGTTGTATGAATCACCGTAAGTGTTTGGCTCGGGCTTGAAAGTGTACCACTTATCTCCCACTTCGTCGGTACGCATGGATGCGTAATCCGCAAAAGCTGTTCCGGGGAGTTCCACACAATCACGAGTGACCACTACATAATTCGCATGAAGAAGTGATTTTGTTCACTTGGCTTGAAGGCTTAGGAGCTTCGTAAGATTTTATGAGAAACTTGACTTGGTCCTCAAGTTCCATGATCCTACGGTCGGGGGTGCTAGAATTGTTCAAAGGCAAAGATATTGCCTTGACCGTTTTGTTCAAGTCACGGGGATCATTCCAACTTTCGTTGTCATAGAGAGCAAGATCTTCTATGAGTTCCCATGATTGTTCCGCACTTAGATCACGTAGCTTACCACCAGCCGATTGGTCAATGGCTCGCCTCGTGGAGATGTCGATATGGTCATAAAAGATTTGGACTTGGAGCCAAAGATCTATGCCATGATGAGGGACTTTTTGGAGTAAGTCCTTGAAACGAGTCCATGCTTCATAAAGAGATTCATTTTGACGTTGTTAGAACATCAAGATGTCATTTCTAAGCTTAGTAGTTCTCTCCGGTGGGAAAAATTGAGCAAGGAAACGAGTGGTGAGATCATCCCATGTGGTGATGGATCCCGCGGGTAAACGCTCAAGCCATTGACTAGCTTGATCCCGTAGAGAGAATTGGAATAGGCGTAATCGGGTTGTCTCTCTAGTTGCAACATTTAGGTCTATGGAATCTACGATTTTGAGGAAGTCCTTAAGATGTTGGTTTGGATCTTCGGAACGAAGTCCATGGAATGCACATCCGCTTTGCACCAACCGGATGGTGTCGGATCGCAAGGGGGTCACATTGGCTCCGGTGAGCTCAATGGTGTTTCGGTAGCCTTGGTGGCTAGGTCGGGAATACTCTCCTAAGGTTAGGTTCTAGTGGTGGGTTTTGTTGTGGTGGGATGACGGGTTCAAAGATGTTCCCATTGTCCATGATGTCGGGTGGTGAAGAGTTATGAACAAAAACACAAAGAAATAAGATAGACTAAAGAAAACCTAAAAAAATAAAAGTAAAATCTTACTAGAAAGGAATCTAGCAAGTAGACCTAATAAAAAGAAATTCTAACCTAGACAATAACTATTCCCCGGCAACGGCGCCAAAAACTTGATACGTGGGAATCGCACCAGGCTTTACCTCTCAAGGGATCTTGAGAAGCTTACAACCCCCACCAGGCAGTGTACCTGATCGTTGTAGTATAGTATAGTGACAAGTACCGGGGGATTGATCGTTCAGCTTGGGAATAGTGTCGCTAGGATTAGAAAACCTAAATACTAGTTCTAAAGGTGAGGGATGATTATTTTTGTATTTTATAATTTTTTAGAAAGCAAGTAAAAATCTCGGGTTTGAAGGATTTGGGCGGAATTAGTTGCTAATCAACTAACCCAATACTAAAGATGCAATCAAAATAAAATACTAGAAATGAAAATAAACTAAATTATACTAAAGTTGTGAGCAATAAGTGGAGAAAGTGTGTTTACTTAGATTTCACTACTCCCTAGACATCTTTTACACGCTAATTACTTGTTATAATTGCATGGATGACGCATCGTATTCCTTAATACCATTCATGGGGTGGCACACTTAACTCCCCAATTCTATGAGCTCTTATCTCCTCCTATACCATGCCCAGCACAACCATAGGGATTATAAACAGTGGCTCATGCATTAAATACAACCAATAAAGACCTAGTGCGCGTCGGTTCATGTTTCTTAAGACGTTCAAGCATGTTACCAATTGGAGATCTGCCAGTTTTCTTAAGCCTAACATATAAATCATTCATCCAAGACAAGTATAAACAAGTAATCAACACATAATTAACATCTAGGTTTCATTAGATCCAAGCAAACACAAGATAGATCTAGCCTAGCATGATGGAATTAAGACAAGAACAAGATATAGACAACCAACACATAGACATATTGATTGAATTAAAAGAACACTTATCTCAATTACATATGAAAGGTATCAAGGGCTTGGAACCCTTGAAAAACCTGTAAAATTCGCACCAAGTTCGTACTTAGGGGTTCTCCAAAACTTCTCTCCCTTTAATGTGAAAATTAGAAAACTATATATAGGAAAAGGGGTCTGACGGCGTCAAGACTAAACTTGTGACGCCGTCACCTCGCCGCCAAAACTCTTCTCGGACTGCCTTGATCTACATTTGACGCCGTCATGTGATAATCATTTCCAGGCCGTCATGACTTTTACTCTTGACGCCCTACTTCGTGACGCCATCAAATCTGTACTGGGTTGTCATGGAATTTTGCTCTTGACGCCGTCAGGGCTTGACGCCGTCACCTACTGTTCCCAGCATGGAAAATTAAGACTTTGCCGTTTTCTTCACTTTTATGCTCCAAAAACGTCCGAATTGCTTCCTTTTCCAGATTTCACTCCCAAAGTACCTAAAATCACAAAAGGAACGATTTAGGGCAATATTTGATCAAATAAATTCAATTCCGGGCTTAAATGACCCCCTAAAAGTGGATCATTTTTCGCCTCATCACAACGACAAGGGGACAACGGCACCTAGGCGCACAACGGAATTGAAGCACCGGTTATAACCGGTACTCCAATACTGGGGGGGGGGGGGGGACATGTTGGCGTATGTGGCCGAATGTCCAGGAACCGTTCGGCTCATATATACATAGCCGGAAGGCACGTTGCCGAAGAGAAACTCCAACGGGCGTAAGCCGATGTCACAACACAATCCCAGGATTTTAGGGATCGTGTCACCCACGTGCTCTGACATTCACCAACCAGGTATGGCTTGCTCCATCCCAAGACAGAGTAGGTAATGAGGTGGGTAGTATAAATACCCCCACCTCATTTATGATTCAACTAACACACACTCTACTCTCACTAGCATTTATTATCAACCCTTCATCTCTTCACATACTCATCCTCACACCGGAGGTTGGTCTTGGGATAAAACCCAAGGCTAGCCTAACGTGTGCTACTCTTGTGCAGGGTATTTCACAAGACCAAGTGACAAACCTAACGACGGGGCTCACTCACAAGGTTTTACTTCAACAATCACTTATCGTAGTTTGTCTAAAAAATTTGTTCACTTAGAGTAATAATTTATAGATGAGCAAGGTTTGATCAAGTGGTTAACACCCTTGTCTCTGGATACACAGGTCAAGGGTTCGATGTCACCCCTTGCAAGGCCGGAGGTCCTTTTCTATCTTTGCTAGAACCGGAAGCAGCATCTCTACCTTAGGTAGGGGCAGGCTGTCTACGTCTCAACCTCCCACATACACCGTGAAAGACAGTATTGGGAGTTACTTTATTTTATTATTATTATTATTATTTTTGAGTAATAATTTATCATTTTAACTAATTTACCCTAAAATACTTGTCATATTTGTTTATAAGATCCGCACTAAACTGGTGTATTAAATAAACTGTAATGTTCTTAAAAAATAAGTAATGTTGTTAGACTAAGGTAGGGCTGAGCATCGGGCTAAAACCGACCCGACCTGACCTGAACCGAAGAAATCGAAAATCGAAAATCATGAAAATCTTAAACCGAAATTGGACCGACTGGCTGTCAGGTCAGTTCGGTTTTGTGTCGGGCCGTCGGTTCAGTTTGGTCTAGGTGTATTTAGGTATGTTTTTGTCGGTTTTTGGTCGAACCGAACCGACCCGAAACCGAAACCGAACCGACGAGCTGTCGGTTCGGCTTGATTTTTGTTGGTTCAGTCAGTTTTGGACCTTTGATGCCCAGCCCTAGACTAAGGGTACGTTTGGTATGCTTTCATAAATCACAATCGGTATGAGTTTGGATATAAAGTGGGTCCCACATATATGATAGTTTTCATAGGAGGTAAGTGGGTGGGGTATGAAGTATGCTATACATTTAAAATTTTTGGATTCAAAGTAGTAAAACAAGCATCTTATTTCAGAATGAAACTATTCCCTCATTCCGATTACCCTTTACCAAACGCACCCTAAATTACTCTTACTTATAAAAGTCAACACAATCTATTAAATACACGCATACTTAATTGCATTTTAAACCACTATCAATCTTCACTTTCACTTACTCATATACAAAAAAGGTTACACACAAATTAATGTTACTAGAACGGTACCTACGCAATGCGACGGCGGGCACCCGTGACTATATTTTGCGTTATTCGGTTACACATTTAGTTGTTTTTATGCATTATAAGTAGAGATGGTTGAGTCAAATAATTTTAGTTTAAACAATTAACTTCCTAACCAAACTATTTTATAACTAATTAATTTTGAAATCCTTCCATAATAAGCAAGTAAAAGTATGAATTTTAAGCCTTTCTAATTATAGAATAGTACCAAATAAATTATATAGTAGTTATATACGGGTAATGGTCTATAAAAAAGAACATGTAAAAACACAAAAATGGTCTGGGTTGGAACGAAAGAAAGAGTAATGGGCTTAATAAAAAAGCAAGCCCAAAAGAAAGAAAGAAACCCAATAGTATAAATAAATAAATTGAGGTATTATCCAGCTCAATAAGTGTTCATCATCAAAACCTATCAACAACAAAAATCGAACCACAATTAACACAGGTCAGTCACTAATAATTTATGATAATCAGTTTTCTAGGGTTTGTTTTTATCGAATTCATCTTTATTCATTCCAATTAGATGTATAATTTTGTTTAATTTATCCCCCTCATAACTAGTTTAATTGAACCAATGATAGGCTTTAATTTTGTGTAAAATTTATAAAAAAAGTTGGATTCTTTTTATGTAAAATTTATAAAAAAAAGTTGGATTCTTTTTGTTAAAAAACGGGTTGAGAGTTTAATAAGAGTTGCGGCGTTATTTAACGCGAATATGAGATTAGGTTGTTGGGTTCTGCAAGCTTTGTTTTATAGTTTTTAAGCTTTAGTAATGTCAAACAGATGATATATAAACTATTTGCTGTATATAGTTAGGGCGTCAAATGATAAGCTACTTCAAGTAGCTTTTGTAAAGATAAGCGCCATCTAGTTTTGCCAAATACGCCCTTAAGTTAGTGGTGGAATAAAGATAAAGGTGACTTGGGATTCAAACTTAGGCTTATTTGATGCTTCTTTCTTCTTAAAATGCCAAAAGGAGACGGGGGTGTTTGTTTCGGTTTATATAGTCTGCTTATGGCGTATTTGGTTTTGGGCTTATGTTTCATAAGCTCACTTTTTGTGGCTTATTTTGAAACTTTTTGGCTTATATACGTTTATTATGACATAATAAGCTTATATAAGCCGAAAGGTTCTAAAATAAGCCACAAAAAGTTAGCTTATGTAACATAAGCCCAGAACTAAATAAGCCATAAGCCGGCTATATATGCTGGTATTTGGTTAAAGATATAGGGCTCCCAAGCTTCAAACGAGTGTGTGTGGCTGACAAAGCTTGTAAGGAAAAAAACACCCAAATGATAAGCTACTTCAAGTAGCTTTTGAAACTAAGCGCCATCTAGTTATGCCAAATACACCCTTAAGTTAGTGGTGGAATAAAGATAACTTAATACAGTTGAAAGTAGCCCATATTATAGGTGATCTACTCGTGAAGCAATTTACTATAGGCCTATTTGATGCTACTTTCTTTTAAAATGGCAAAAAGGAGACTCGTTTAAAACTGTAAGAAACCTGAATAATGCATTGGCTATTTGATAAGGTTTTTGAATGGATTTAAGGTTTAGGCGTGGAGGTATGCATTCAAGGTTTGAACACATAATTATGTCTCTTAGCGATTTAACACATTTCGTGGTATTCTGAGTGATTCACACTTGTGTATACCAAACAGTCATTCCTAAAGCGAGCCTGAGGTCCTAAACGATTCATAGACTGCCAAGGCAATCAAAGTCACTTACTTTCTGATTTTAGAGCTCAAACCGATCCTTTATTTGTACATTATAGTTAGCTAAAAGATTCTGCTTTGAACAGAATACTGATACGCGGCGGGTATTTATACCTTTTATCCTAGTTGCGATTTAGGACCTAACCCTCGACCACTTAGTCATCTTATGATCTTATCAGCACCTCGGATATCACTAGGCCAAAGGCTTGTTGGTGTAGTCGACTAAAAATCATGTGTTGGTACATATAGAAACTTTATATGTATTATGTATGAAGTTCTAACAATGTAGGTCACTACTTTCGTGGTCGTCACATATAAATAAGCTATCCTGAAAAGGTTTACTTGGCCACTGTAGTCAAATAAAATTTTTAACAAATACGTGTCAGCATTGTCCATATCTTTGACTGTTTGTCATAACCTTGTTTTTCTTAGCGTGGACATCCTTCCTGAAAACTTTGTGCTCTTGCTGTCGGTTTCACGTTAGATACTAATTGCATTTTGCTATACATCTGCAGGTTCTCTGTGATGGAGTTATCAGGATACATCTAATTTCATAAAAACTACAGTAAATATCTTAGCACTTGTGGCAATTCGTGAGAACAACCAGTTTGAAGTAGCTTATTTGCAATAAAAAATAAAACCTTTTGTAACTTCGACCAAGAGAAGGAATAGGAACTAATTCAACTAAATGACTGACGAAAGTACTGCGAAGATTGGTATGACTGTATATCTGAAAAGATTATTATTTTTTTAAATGAACATAAGTTTGCTTCTTTCGTTAACAGCTATTTGTGCAAATCTCCGCTTACTCATGTATGCGTAGGTTGAATAAACAACCTTAGATATTTCTTCTATTCTCAAGCATCACATCCTGTTTGGTCAAAGAAATTGTAGGAGTTTGATCATCACAAAATTAGTTGTTTCTGAATTAGCAAATTATATATATATATATATATATATATATATATATATATATATATATATATATATATATATATATATATATATATATATATATATATATATATATATATATATATATATATATATATATATATATATTTTTGCCCAATGTTTTGGGTGGGGTATGTGTATTTTACTGGATGTAGCGTAACAAGTTATACATGTTAAACGAGAATAAGTGACAGTATGCAAATTGCTCCATGCTCTAGAATTATTTTACTTGTGTTTAGCATATCCACTTACGCCAATAAAAGCTAAGACATATTATTGATTTGAACTCCAACTTCATAAAGCTGAAGATGGTCTGAATAATGAGATAATGTGGTCAAATAACAATGCTAAATGCTCTTTATAACATATATCAGAATAACTGTATCAGTGTAGCCTTAGTTATATACTATTAGTTATGTTGTGTGAGAATGCGGGGAAAGCAGGAACGGGTTTGTTGCCGTGGCATCAGTTGTTATGTTTAAAGGTGATAACTTTACACGCGCATTAAACACCTTATATAACCTATGCTTTGTAAGTATCTGATTTTAGATTTACGACAAGGTAATCTCCCAGTGGTAGAGTAAGAGATAAGGATAAAACGCCTCTAACAGCCTCTATTCTTTGCTTATATAGTTTCCACTGGTGACAAGCACATGACATGGTTCACATTCAAATTAGAGGAAAATCCTTGTGGAAGCTGCAAACAACATATTCTTCCATCCAGAAGGAAGCCTAAAAATAAGAATCTTGTTTTATAACTAGATTTCATTTGGAAACAAATCATAATAAGTTTCTAGTGATTGACCAAGAACGAAGCAAACTAACAAAATAACAGAATAAGTTAGGCCGACTAAGCTCAAATTCCTTGCTTTCATTCAACTCGTTAATGACCTTGGTTGAACTTTATTCGCCTCCCATAGGATTGCTAGCTTCGACACGGATTCGTGGCAGAATTTATTATTATTATTATTATTATTATTATTATTATTATTATTATTATTATTATTATTATTATTATTATTATTATTATTATTATTATTATTATTATTATTATTATTATTATTATTATTATTATTATTATTATTATTATTATTATTATTATTATTATTATTATTATTATTATTATTATTATTATTATTATTATTATTATTATTATTATTATTATTATTATTATTATTATTATTATTATTATTATTATTATTATTATTATTATTATTATTATTATTATTATTATTATTATTATTATTATTATTATTATTATTATTATTATTATTATTATTATTATTATTATTATTATTATTATTATTATTATTATTATTATTATTATTATTATTATTATTATTATTATTATTATTATTATTATTATTATTATTATTATTATTATTATTATTATTATTATTATTATTATTATTATTATTATTATTATTATTATTATTATTATTATTATTATTATTATTATTATTATTATTATTATTATTATTATTATTATTATTATTATTATTATTATTATTATTATTATTATTATTATTATTATTATTATTATTATTATTATTATTATTATTATTATTATTATTATTATTATTATTATTATTTTATTTTATTTTATTTTATTTTATTTTTGTGGTTGCGGCGTCTTAAAAGATGTCATTCGATATGAAATTTACGCTTATGTTAGTATTGTAAAACTACCATTAACAAAGTAATATTCAAATATTCAGGGTAATTTCACTTTATACAACAAGAAATTTTACAACACTACAGCAGTATCTACGTGAACATCTGCAAGACAGAAACAAAAAGAAGATAAAAGCCAACTGCATATGCAAGGCTGCAAGACTTTGCATCCACGTCAATTAAAAAAAATATCCATTAAATTTTCATCTATTAGATTGAAGGAGGTCTATGGAAATGGTTCTGGTGTGGAATTAAAGTTATTATGATGGCTATGTGTAAATAATCTGATTTTGTAACAAATACAAATAGCTGAATTTAATCTGGTTTTGAACTAGAGTAACAAATATATGAGAATGGAAGATAACTAAGCCTTAATTTATGAAAAACACAGTTTCGAATTAGAACATATTCTATATTGAACTAAACCAAAACTGTGAGAATCGCAAATCAGAAGAAAAAAAGAATGTTGAGGGTATAATCTTCCAAGGAGAAAGACTCTTTCTGAAAGAGAGACACTCATCAAGCTTGCAACACGCAATAGGGTTCTAGAGACGGCACACGTTCGCTAGAATTTCACGTACTGTTTTTTAAATCATTTTGATTATGGTCAAACTAAAAAGGAGATTAATTTTCCAACTTGAGGAGAAAAACTCGTAATGCTTTGAAACTACTTAACTTGAAACATTTCATCTATGTACTTGAGTCCGAATACAAGCTCGAGCACTGTTGTGTAAAGTAAATCAACTTGAAGATGTATGTTAATTCTTAAATTGTAATTAAGAAAAGTGGGTTTTAAAACTTAAAATACTAATCTTGTATTGTACGGCACTTTGTTAATTCTGCGTTAGTGAAAGGGGTCATTTATAGCTTGCATTTGTCCAAAGTAAAAGTCTGACCAGCAGATGAGGTATTCTTCAGTAGATCCTGTAAGGCATGATGCAATTTTAAACCTTGGACATATAGATTTAAAGAACTGGTGAACTACCCCATTCTAGACATGAGAACCAAAGTGGAGATATGTGATTGAAGTCATTCATATTTAAAAAGACCGGGCCCTTATTTGAAATAAGTATTGGAAAAATCAATTGACATTTAAATTAGTACTTTCTTATAAAGCATTGGTGAGTATTTACAGAAGTGATGTGCAAGCACAATCAGCGGCGGAACTAGGAGCTTCTGTCAGGGGTAGCGAAATACGAAAATTTGTTTAGGGGTAGCGAAAATTTGTTTCAGGGGTAGCGAAATCGCCAAAAAATGGCCAAAAATGGTCAAAAAACGTAAAAAAATGCCAAAAATTACACTACCGGGTAAAAGTTCAGGGGTAGCGACCGCTACCCCTGGACTATACATGGATCCGCCCCTGATGGCAATGGCTTCCTGATGATGTGATGTTAGATATATAGAGGGATCATCAGATATGCCCCAACGGTGGCTCCAGCTTTTTAGAAGGGATTTTAAATGATTTTTGTGTTTCTAAAGTCAGCCAGTTCTTAGCAACTTGTTTTGCTTGCATTATAGGCTTCCGGTCCATTAACTTCACTATATTTTCACCTAAGTTTGTAAATGGAAAACTGGTAAACTATGTCTCCGCCTTAGTTGATTCATATTAGCAATGCTATATTCATCGGTCTTAAATGCTGAGATAAGAAATAATGAATGCAGTTGAGTAGAATCGAGACAATGTTTGATTCTTGTATGTGAGTTTTACAGATATTGAGAATTATGAGTGTACTAAAGTTTCATCAGTCCAATAGATTCAACATTTGACTTGACACATAGTTTCATAGAAGTGTTTGACCAGTAAGCATATGATAGGCAACTTGTGGACCATAATTGGTATCAGTGATATCGTGTAATGATTACTAATCCGTAAATACTAAAGTTACGAATTTAATCATATTCCAGGAGAGGAAATGTTGCACTTTTTGGGGAAACTAAGAATAGAAAGTGTTGAATTTGTTTTGTGGAGTGAGGGAGTTTTTGATATAGGTTTTGGTTTCACTTTAGGATTTGAGGTGGAATTCGGGTATTTGGTTGGTTCAAAATAGCCTTAATAGGACGCTTCACATGCGATAAGTAGCACAGTGATAGTTGTTTTTGTATGTGATTAGGCAAACATAAAAGCACTTGATGAGCTACACCGTCTGAATGAGAGTAATATGTATTCGATTAAGAAGTAAATTTATTTCTATTTTCTAGATGGATAGGCTTAAATCATGAATCACCTAGCTCGAGGATGGCTGGTTATTTTAATGATGTGTGATGCTGGTTGAGGTGGTTCGGTCATGTCAGGAGAAGGCCACAGACGGCGCCAGTAAGGAGAGTCGAAGAGCTGAGGGTCGACGGTTTGAGAAGGAGGGGAAGACCTAAGCTCAGGTGGGAGGATAGACTTAGGCTAGACATAAAGGAGCTTCTCTTGTCCGAGGACATGATCTCAGATAGGAACGAGTGGAGAGCTAGGATTAGAACTTGCGGGTAGTTTAGGTCGTGTGGTAGGTTGTCTTTGCCTTGCCCCTTTGCGTTTTAGGTTTGGTAGGCCCTTTTGCACTTTAGGCGTTTTGGTCTCTTTGCTTGTCCCCTTTTAGGTTTTTAGTAGGCTAGTGGTGTCTCTTTTCCCTTTGCCTTAGCTTTTTCCCCTCTGGCCTTAGCTTTAGCCCCCTGCCTTAGCTTTTGCTGCCCCCTTGCTTTGCGTTGCTTTGCTTTTTCCCCTTTGTGTTGTCTTCTTGCCTGCTTGCCTTTGCGTTCTTGCTTGTGTTTGTTTTGCCTTTTCGTTCCTTGTTTCTCTTGAGTTCCTCTTTGCTTTGTTTGCTTGCTTTACTTGCTTTGCTCCTTGTTCTTTGTTTGGTTCTCTGTGCTTTGTTTGTCTTGTTGCTCTTTTGCTCCTTGCACTTTGGGTTTCTATATCACTCACACATGTGCACGTGCCGGAGGTCTCCCTGGAAGCAGTCTCTCTACTCCTAGGCTTTGCCTGGGGTAGGGGTAGGATCTGTCTACACTTCTACCTCCCCCATACCTCGCTCTTGCGGGATTGGGTATGTTGTTGTTGTTGTTGTTGTTGTTGTTGTTGTGATGTCGGTCCTCTTTTATAAAATGCTCATCTTGATTTAGCGCAATGCACACAAAACCTTCTTCTCCACTTCTTACTGCTTCATATATTTTTATCTTGCTGGCTTCCTCAATTTAGTTTTTCTTCTTTCAGTTACCGGGTCACGGTTAAAATCAGCTTAACCAATTTCATCCATCTGGTCTATGTTGAAAGATAATTGGGAAGAGAAACATGGTACTCATGTAGGCAATATGATACCTCAACATTCTCAAGCATGTTCTAATAATGATCATCTTGCTGGGTCATCAAACATGAGAAACGTAGCAGCTTTAGCTTCATCTGAGTCAACATATGCTTATTCCATTCCTCCGCAATCAAACATTCAAGATGGTAGATTTGGATTGTCTAATAATCAACCAACATCTATAGAACCAGTCAACTTAAGGCATCAGTTTGACAACCAGTTGCATCAGCAGAATCATCTTGCAGAAACCAAACCATCTTTTAATGCAATTCCATGTGGAAACAAAATTGAGAAAATAGACAATGCCACCCATAACATGGTTTCACAGTCACAACCGAAAGACGATGATTCTAAACTGCAAGAGTTGATAAAGTTTCTTTCTGCCAGTTATGGACCAATGAAAACGCCGCTAGAAACAGGAACACCTGTATATCTGAAACTTGTTGAAATCTTACAACAGAGCGCGGTCCAATCCAATGCGAGTTCAGATCCGAAAAATGGTTTAACTACTGATGCTCCTTGTGTAGGTGCCGAAAAACTGTGGGAGGGATCTCTTCAACTAAGTTCTTCTGTCACTTTATCGGCGGTCGCATCCTTTAAAAGGTCTTGTCAATTCTCCTTTAGCTTCTTAAAAGATTCATTTAACAGTCCTAACTAAGACAAAGAGTCATTTTTTCACAAATGTTATCATGGTGTACAAGATTATTTCGAATCTAAATATATTGGATCCTTTTTCCTGCTTTTGTATAAGTCTGAAATGTTTCTTGAATGATGTATAGATATGTCATATGTGCTCTGATAACCATCAACAACTTTCATCTTATAATGTCCAAAATTTGTTCATTGGCTCATTGCTACTATGCATATGGTCAATGCTCGTTATGACATTGTTCCATTTTCTTTTGATTATGGACTTTTTATGCAATTATTATTGAAGGGTGCAATACTAGAGGAAAAACCGTATATGCAGTGCTCTATTAAGTGTTAGATGGCGCTAGTCAGTTGACTGAGCGCCTAAAATGCTGGTTAAGCTGGATAAGCAAGCAGACACACTAGGGTGATCCACATTTGATGCGTCAAATACATCTCATATGAAATAGCCTTTAGTGGGAGAGATACCTATTTCTCTATACTTGGTAATTTAAAGGCAATATGTAGGATTAAGGGCATACAATCAATAGGAAATGAAATCCTTTTAAATGTATAAGATGTCAACTAGGTTGATTAAGCGGTTTCGTAGACGGTTATTACCTTATTATTGACAAAAGCAAAAGCGCCTAATTTTTATTTTGTTTATATCAGCTCGAGTTAGATGATAAGATAGTGTCTACAAAGCTATAGTTGTTGTTTTTTCGAGTCTGGATTGCCTAGGGGTCTGTTCTTATACGTGGTTGTTTCTTTGTAGTGGTGAGAAATTGCTTGGTAACAACAACTGGCCTGAATTCATAGAAGTTAAAGGAAAAGTGAGATTAGAAGCTTTTGAAAAATATGTTCAAGATCTTCCCCGCTCACGGAATCGCGGATTAATGGTAACAAATTGCTTATCCTTTACTGCATGCATTTAGGTACTTTTATTATGAAAATTGCGTGATTCACCTGTGATCCATTTCTACATAAACTCATAAAGTATCTATTCCTGAAGCCAATATTTAGAAAGACATACCTATTATTAAAAAGGGAAGTTAGAAAATATTGCACGTACTTTACTAGACAACGCAAATGGACCCACAATATATCGGCTTACATTTATGTGAAAATATTCACACCCCCTTGTCTGAGTTGATACTTGGACCCACAACCTCGTGGTTGGTGGGCCACCCTTGATACTGCTAAAATAAAGTTCATTTACTCCTAGCAAAAAACCATAAATCGCAAACTTTACCACAATCACAGTTTGAACTGATGAGCTTGCTTTTCAAAGATGGGTCCCAAACAAGCTGACAAAAGGGTACCACCGATATACATATATCTGTGACTGAGTGGCATGTTTTCCAAGCGACCAATTGCCCATGCCAAAGTTTGGGTTCGTATTTTTGCTTTTTGATCATCATTCGAGCATTAAAAAAATAATATACAGTATCTGAAATTATCAGTATCACATAACTAAATTGACATGATCATAATACTAAGAATACAAAGTTTAATCCAACAATCAATACAAGATAAGAATGACACTATCCACCTAAACCTCCATATGAAATGTCCGAGCATATAAACTGTTCACAGGCTTGAATCCTGTGAGCGCTATCGATTCCTTTGGGGCCAAGTTTGCTATCCAGAAGACTACAGTTTGTACACACAATGTGGATGGATGACCCTTTTCAGTTTGATACGTATTTTTAATGCAAGGCCCACATAGTCTTTTATCTCTAACGACCAATTTACATTCTGAAAATCAAATTAAATTGAAGAATGGGCGTAGTCTTTCAGCCTATTCTGGCAGTGCACATTTTCATGATCATAATGAAAAATAATCTAACTTTTAAGTACGCCATCTTTATGGTTACTTTTCAACAGACACTGAATAAACCTATAGCATTGCAAGTATGATAATGGAAACAGACACTGAAAACATCTAACTTTTAAGTACACCCCTTAGTCCCTCTATTGTACTAATTGGTCCCCATTAGTTTTGTCATGATAGTAGTTTTGTCTTCTAAACAGTACAACTAGCTTTCTCCTCATTGTATCAAAATGATTTTTTTTCTTCTTCTTTTGGTTCCTTTTTCTTGGTAGATTTATTATACTTAGGAGTACACCTAAGCTGTCCTCTAAAGTTTAATTTTTTGTCCTGAACTGTTTAGAAATTCAGCAACAATTTGTTTTAAAAATGTTGAAAACACAATTATATAATGAAAATAAATATAAATCATAGGTAATAACTATTAGCATATAAAATAAATAAAATGAATGTAAATAATTAAGATCAATTAAATATTGAACAAAATAAAAAAAAAAAAAAAAAAAGTCTGTAAAATATGAAATATAAAATCATAGATAATAAACACAAAATCTTTTATATAATAAAACAAAACCTTTAATGAGGACTTTTTCATTTTGAATAAAAAAAATGTTTCCTTATTAGGTAATAATATAATTATTATGATTTTTCTTTTAAACATGCGTTATATAAAAAAGTTTAAATATTTCTTTATTTAGGTAAATTTAAATAAAATTCGTTTTCTAATTGAGATCTTGAAAAAAATCTGAAAATACACAAGTACTACCAGGCTTATTACTCTAAACAAAATAGAGTGTGAGAAGAAAATGACAATTCAAGATGACGGGGTGTTTTACAATCATATTGTATTAGGGGTATCCCCAACATGACCCCATTATAAAATGTGCTGGATATGAACAGGGTACAATTCAACCATAAGTACTGATAACATAAGCTCATCAATTTGTGAATATTTATCTGGGAATGGGTAGATTGCATATGCATCATGGATGTCAAACTAGTAATCACATGTGAAACTTTGTGGAGTTTAGAACTATAACAACACAGATTTTCCCATGTTTGTGTTTTCCATTGGCTCGTTAGAAGGATTTGTGGGTTCCATGTATTACTGCTAGTATGAGTACTCTGATACTTTCTACTTTTAGTTTGATA
The DNA here is from genome assembly GCA_030686995.1 of Artemisia argyi. Classification (NCBI taxonomy): domain Eukaryota; kingdom Viridiplantae; phylum Streptophyta; class Magnoliopsida; order Asterales; family Asteraceae; genus Artemisia; species Artemisia argyi. The sequence goes on along the minus strand of CM060708.1, from coordinate 317,126,718 downwards.
AAGACAGGACCAAACCTCTCACCTTTGCACCTAAGCTTCATGCTCATGCAATTCCATTATGCTATCTTATGTATGGCAACATAACAACAAAGTAATCGATCTGATGTTTGGACATTGAAATCCCCTGATTGAATAAATTAAGTTAACATTCAACATAGAGCAAATTATTGATACACTTGTAATTTTCATGGTCCAAACCATGCCACTTTGATTATTAAAAAAAGAAAAAAAAAAAAAAAAAAAAAAAGAAATAGAAAAGAAGTCAGTCAACTTTTGTCAAATTTTGTCAGGGTATTGTGATTCGCCCGGCAGTCCCTGTGAGACATTTTATCTATATCCTTTTCTGGAACAAATAAAATACTAATAACCGGAAAATGTATTGGAAGAACCTAAAAACCTTAAATATTTGATGAATGCCTTGAGAATAAATAACTGGAAATAAAGGATAAAGTTGAATGAATACTATCAATAATGAACAGTAGTGAGAGAGAGACCCCCTAATTAAATAGCACTGGATTTTCGGATCTATATATCGTAAAGTATGGACGCAGCATGAAGGATTCTGCCCGTGGCCTTTGACAGAACTATTTTATAATAGAGGCTCGATACTAACTGCTCGTTTAAAACTGATTATTTGACCCTTAAATTAGATAACCGGCAAGAGAAATTTGTTTAAACGAAATTTCGGCGTCCAAACACCCTCCAAGTGATTAGTGGGCAAACACCCTCCACTTTGATAATCAAAAACTTTTGCAATCAGAATGTCACTGGTGTTTACTGAAGGAATGTGGGAAGCCTGCTTTAGTTCAAATTACTTTGCTTATTATAACCAGATTGTTTACTGGTGTATGACAATTTTCTAGGCATTTACTCAACCACTTGTTAATAAATCTCTGTAATTGATCTCTAGGTAATTTCGTTATACTGGAATGAGGAATCATCTAACATTGGGCTGAATGGCATGAAAGAGGCAAGTATTCTTTAAGCGTTGCAGAATGCCCTAAATGGCGTAAACACTCAGCTAATTTTGTTATTTCTTTCGATAAATTCAGGTAACCAAAGGATACAAAAAAAGTTCCAGGGTAGGATTTGCGCATCTTTTGTCTGGTACAGATCTTTACATATGTCCTCGTAGCGATCCCATAATCACAATTTTAGCCAAATATGGTTTCTTCAAAGGCATGTCAGTCCTTGATGACAAACCAGATTCAATGATTGGTTGTGTCGTGTGGCGTAAAAATCGACCTTCAACTCCTATCGGGAATACATCAGATGGTAAAAGCAGCCCAAATTCAGTCAAAGCTCTGAATTCCCCACCCGGGTTTTCTACCAAACAGAGCACAGAAAAGGAACTCTCTCCTGAAAAGAAACTAACTCCAGAATCCAGTCAACGTGAGGAACCTTTGACTTTACCATTGACCACAGCATCTGCTGAAGTCGACCATACCATGGGTAATTCATCATCTAGTTCTAGTCCATTGCCTAATCCGGTTGTTTCCGTTCCTTGTAATTTGGTGAGAAAAAGGAGTTTTGAGGATGATGATCTTCCTGAGTTTGACTTTGGTGTTTCCTGTGTAAAGTCAACTCTAGTAACGAAGCCTGTAAATCCTGTTAGTCATAAGTTGGATGATTCCCCGTTAACCCAGCTTCCAAACTTAGAGCAGTCATCAAAAAAAGCAAAAATCTTTGATGACGACGATGATGATATGCCTGAATGGGCCCCTCCGAAGCTTCAAAGTAAATTACCACCACAAATTACAACCCCAAAGTTTCAATCTTTACCTTCATGTCCTCCACGCTCACTTCCACTTCCGCCACCACCTCCCATCCCTCTACCACCACGCACCGACATCCAGTCATCATTCTCTTACCAACCTTTTCGGCCTGCAGCTAGTTTACCAGCTAGTTTACCACCACACACATTTGCCCGTCTCCCACCTCCACCACCACCACCACTACCGCTATCACCACGCCCACATTTTACCTCTCAAGGCGGGTTCAATTCTAATCAAGCGTTATGGCACCGGCCACCTTCTTCCAATGGCAATCCACCATTCCCGTACTCTAATAGAAGTCGCCCACATCTCTGAAACAAAGAAAGATCGGAAATGCTGATATCAATCTGTGTTAAAATTTGTACATAAGTTTGAAGTTTTATGTCAAAGACAGAGATTGGAAGCATTAGTTTCATGTTGTAGTTTTATGCATATCAACCTATGTATCTTTTTCCCTTTTTAGGTTTGTTATGCTTTTTCGGCTTGTGAAGTTTCTGGTTCTCAATGAACTTTATCATAATTAACTAAACAAGCTTAAATGTTTATATTCTATATTTGATCTTTTCAGAAAAATATCTGAGAAAACTTTTTCCTAGAAAGTGTTTAAATTCATGTTCAGATTACTTTGTTAATATAAATTTATATATCAAACTTTAAATAATTATATGTTTATTTTATACTAACATATTTTTTCTCTAATACATCTAATCCCAATTCATATTCTAATTCTAAACCCATCTACAACAGACTCTAAAGTCTTTGATGATAATATGCCTGAAAGGTCCCGTTGCATTTTTAAGTTAATTGCCACAAGTTACAACCTTAAACTTTCAAATGACCTCACAGTCCACCACGCCAACTTGCACTTACGCCCATCCTCCCATTCCGACACCCTTTTATCATAATCTTACCAGCCTTTCAAGCGTGCAGTTAGTTTACCGCCACACACACCGGCCACCTCCACTACTTCAAGCAAAGGAATTAATTTTAGTAATCCTTTGTGGCACTTACCAACAATTTGTTTCAATGCCGGCTCACATCAACCATTGTCTTCTCAGAAGTAGTCCTAAGCTTGAAAAAAAAAAAAGAAAAAAAGAAAAAAAGAAAAGAAAAAAGGTTTCCTTCTTTTGTGCGGAAGTCATAAATTGGAGGCATCAATTACATGTTGTAGCCTTATTTTTCTCAAACCGTGACTTTTTTTTAAAAATCTTGTTTGCATTTTGTGTTTGTTTTTCTTCTAAAAATTGTTGTATATGTGTCGTATGTAGGGTGATAGGGTATCCTGATAGCAATTAGAAGTCACGAGTATGAACGCTTTCAGATCGATTAAATTGGAGTGGATACCAATTAACGACCGGATAAAATCTAATTGATTCAAGTTTGTGTATGTTGTTATGTTTGCAATCCGAATTCTTTCTGTATCCTTGTGTTATTTCTGTATATTACACTAGAACTTTTTATCTGATGAAACGGGATTTAAGGTTAACTGCCTTTTGGCAGTTTCAAGGTTTCAAGTTGTCAAATTTAGTCCCTCAATTTTCGAAAATTTAATTTTCTGAGGAATTTTTGACATAGCAACTTAGTGGAAATAAAAAAATTTCCAGCTCGACCCCAGCCAGGGGCGCTGCCCCTTGGACCCTGCCAGGGGCTGCCGCCCCTTGGACCCTGCTTCTCTCAGGGGCGTTGCCCCCGAACCCCCACCAAGGGGGCTACCATCCCCTTGGAACCCCCGTTAGTCCAGTTAATATTCATATAAGTGTCGACCCTTATATGCATATTAAACTCAATCTATTTTACACTAAAATACCAACAAAAATGACTTAGCAGCCTCTTAATTCTTACTGACTTAGGTGGTGTTTGTTTGTTAAGAGGGTCTGAATCTGAATCTGAACCGCACATCTGAATCTGAATCTGAACCGCACATCTGAATCTGAATCTGATGCGTAAATGTCTGAATCTGACCGCATCTAAACGGGAAAAAAAAAACTCATGTTTGAACCGCACATTTGCTTGCTCGTACTAATTATTATTATTATTATTATTATTATTATTATTATTATTATTATTATTATTATTATTATTATTATTATTATTTATTTTTTATGAAGATCACTTTTATTATTAGCAATGTAAATATTTACATAAAGTTGGATGAGAGTCTAAACAAAAGCTGTGCTTCCACTCCTTTCTGAATACAAAAACTCACTCCATGAAAAATAAAGCGCCAATCTTAGCATTATTTGAATGACTAATAGAAATAGAAATAGACTTATTATTGTTGTTGTTGTTACTAATATTACTATTATTATTTACAGTTCAATAAATATATTTTTTATGATACGATATCGAAAACAAAACTATATAATTTATATTCCTTTTATAAACAACATGACTTCAATTATGATGTGAAATAACAAAGGTATATGAACCGAACTAGGTTAAATTCTTAATTGTTGAAAGGGGTTCATAAGATATATAGGATTCGATTTGTTTTCTGGTATATTTAAAGATGTGAGATAGTAATATTTTATGTCATATTTAAAAATGTGTATTTTAATATAAGACGAAAATGGCAGTGGTCCGCCGCGTTGCGGGCGGGCCTATTTTTTGGCAGAGGCGATTTTGCATAAATAAAGTAGAATATTTAGTCGTCACACTATAGTTCACTTGAGAATACCTTGTACATATTCATCAATAATTTCCAACTGTTGAGCAAAATTGCAGCACATGCTATACACAAAATCAAAGGGATGATAATTTTATACAGAAGCAAACACTTACATTATGACTGTTAAGTGTATTTGCAAGTGATCAAACAGGAGCCTATGGGAAAGCATCACCACCAACAACTTTTAAGGCACCCAGTTTTCGTTTTGCACACCTGTAATACCCATGCGTTGCAAAAATTCAGTATAATTAAAAGTTGGGATGTAGAAATGAAGCTTTGGAATTCTGCAATGGTATTAACAGTCATCAAACATACCTGTACTCATATTTGCATCTCAGAATTTTCGATGGCTGAATATGTATATGGCATGGTATTTGCAGAAAACGTCTGCCACCAAGGCTTTTTGCTGTCTGCGCAACTTTTTTAATACATGCAGAACCGCTAAAAAAATTGAAGGAATAACCACTCAAAAGAACTACCAAGGCTCACTTGTTTATTTTGCGACGTTTTGGGACTCGATTGTCAACAGAGGTGGAAGCACGACGTTCAACACGACAGCGAACATTTCGTGTGAGCTTCACTGTGAACACTTGACCTGCTAGTATCCTGAAGTTGCAGAACACCTGAGTTCCTACATCCTTGAATAAATAAACATGAAATTTGAATGCATTAGCAAGAAACAATTAGAAAGAGGAATGTTTGACTTTTTGGGTAGGGAGTTACCTCAGATTTGTGTTCATCTTATTGCACATCATCACCCCTTTTACCAGCAATTCCAGTACCCAAAACCCCTCCTTCCAGTCCCTTTTTTGTACCTAAGCACCCTTCTTTCAGCCCCTACAGGTTGCATATCATGTACAGCAAGAACGACCAATTGTGGAACAGTTTGCATACCAATTGCATCAAGAACACCTTACAATCATCGTGAAATCTAAAGATGGTTCAAATGAAAAGAAGAATATTAAGGAAAGGAAAAAAAAATCCCATATACAAAATCCAATTTTATATAAATGCTGAAAACATCATACCGTAATACAAAGAGTATGGCCGAGAACTGTGGGCGCAACTGTTTTTCCAGCCTAGTAGTACATCCCGCATATCTAATTAAAAGACGCAAAAATATTTATATGATCATGTGCTATAAATATTGAATTTTGTAGGGAAATAAGCATCAGGCAGTTATATTACCTTCACAACCGCGGTCTGATTGTGTATTATTTTGAACTGACATAAGAATAGACACGTCAATAAAGCATCAATTTTCACCACTTGATACTGCCCAAAAAAAAAAAAATGAAAACCATAACAATTTACCACCACAAAATTTGGGTAAGGAAATAATCAGCTCACATTGGTTGAATTATAGAGTCATGATACATACCGAGGCTTGGTTATGTTATAGCTTCATCTTCCTATATTCTTCTTGAGGTCTTTTTTATCGTAACATGGCTTGGACCCGAACAACTGATCTCTCGACACGCTCCCCAGTTCTGCCCACCATTTTCTTCTTTTATTGCCTTTGTTCTTTGTAGTTTCTATTTGTATGCAATATGTATAAGCTTTCAGTTGTAAGACAGAAACAATATTGGTTCTGCCCACCCAGGCCCTAAATTAACCATTTTGACCCACCCTAAGAATCCTAATGCTGCAGCACATTACCCAATCCGGCCAACACGAACTCAGAATAAAAACTTTGTTCAGGACAACGTATACTAAACCAATCTTATACATAGGTGTAGCATTTTTTTTGCCTCAGGTTGCTTATTCAAAAGCACCTTATTAAGCCTCATAGGCTTTTATTCAGTTCTATCTATTATTCAGAAGCTTGTATGACCTCCGACACTTTGGTTAAAATTTTTTACATATTTGCGTCATTTAAGCATTTAGTCATATTTGTATCAGTTGTTCTTGTCGCATCATTACTTCTTGAAATGCTGAAAAATAAGCAATCCCAAACACCCCCTTAATCCCTTATTAACGAAACTCATTCATAAACATACTAATGGCTTAAATTTTTACAAACGAAAGTAAAAAAAAAAAAAAAAAAAGTTTAGAATTTTACTTGTTTGCGTTTGAGATGATGATGAAATATTTGAACTTTAGCCTTTCAAGCCGCCTGCCATGTGACAGACTCCGCAAACGTTTTTGCCTTTTTAGCCCTCTGGTATGTTGTTCCTGCGCCTTCAGCTTCGTTCTCATAAGACCCGGCTTATGTATCAATCATATATTGTTTCCTAGTCGACCCATTCATAAGCAAATAAACTAAACACCTCTTGTTAATAGCATTTAATTAGGTTGTAGTAGAAATGCATGTTTACCTTTAAACATGATATATTGCAGAGCTTTTCGGATGATACCCGAAACCTTTGTAAGGCATATGACCCGTTTCATTTATAGGCTGCAACATCGTACAATGGGTATAGTAAGTGAATTATTTAAAATTTTCATATAAGGAGCTTATTAATTGATAACTTTAGAGTATTTAACTCACCTGAAACGTATCGGTCATCAATTTATATTCTTTCAATGTAAGTCAAGACTCGTTCTTTTCCATGTTTCTTAGAATATTTCCATGTTGTTCCTACACACAGTAATAATATCAGTTAGCAGTTGTAAACATTAGGAAAACAAACTTATTAGTTTTTTTGGATTAGCATCCTATATTATGTAACCGTCGACTTCTGCAATGCCTACAACTACTATTTTGGCCAGTAAAGTTGTTTGAAAGGTTGTAAACAGTAGTAGAACCATCACGTCCAGTGTGATGGCTTATGTAAGGTGTTTTGCTTACATGGAAACACCAAAGTATAAAGAACTTCTGACCTAAACCTGAGCGGCACAACTTCAAGGCATAAAAGGAAAACACTTATACGAGATGTTTCTACTACTGTTATTGATAAGAGACATCGGCGAGAAAACACATCAAAGAAAATGTAATAACACACTATCACCTGTGGACATTTTGTTGGCCAAAGCCTTCTTCAGACGCATGAAAGCAAGTTCCTACATAAACAACAACACAATTAGCGACCTAAACCTGAGCTTTAAATGGGCCACTGATTTAAGGCCACATGATGCTTACCAATGTATCATCTGAGTTCCGGCCACAAACATCCAGTTTCTTGATTGAAATGTGTAAAATAAATCCAAACAATCCTATTGAGCAACCAATGCACATGAAATCGCATCCTTTTCTAGAATCAAAATCATATGTATCGACATTTTAACACAGGGGAAAATAATGGATATATGGTATTTCACGCTGACTGATATGAAGCAACTTACCAGGATCATTGTCGATGGATGCAAGATGGATGCAATTGTAGACGCAGATGGTTGCGTAAATATTTTTTGCCTGCATAAGTAGTCATATGTTAGATGCATTAATTAGTTACCAAATTCCTGTTAGTAATTGTAAACCGTGACAAATAATAATATTGTGACATTGTTAGATAACTACAAAATAATTGAAACCCAATAATCATTCCAAAAAAGTTAATGAAAAAGTTAGGACAATTTTCATATGATGGAAGTTACGTGGTAAACTGTATATTTAGTCAATTCTTTTAACCGATCTAGAACAAAGTCAGCAAGTAACCACTTCTTATGTTCTCTTGTAGAGGTCCCAATCTCTTACTTTTGTTGAAGCATACTGCAAACCAATTGCTGCTGAACCATACAAAATTAAATCAAACATAGTCAGTGTTGAAGAATATGACAGTGACTTTAGAAATTTTGCTTCGTATCAAACAAAAACGGCACACATATCCTGCTGATATTTTCTTCCTTTATTTAGATACATAAAAGTGTAGAGAAAATAAGCAATTCCAAGCACATTTTTAGGAATTATGTTAAATTCAATGTGGTAACTGATCTTAACTTGCGAACCGGATTATACCTTTACAGGCACTCCCAATGACCTGCAGTAAACTGAGATGCCATCTAATTTGATAACTTCTCCAAATTTATATATGATGAGTGTGTAAATACTCATCATTTTTACCGTATTTTAACTGCCAAAACGCGAGAAAACACTCAAGAATACATCAAAATAACAAAAATATCCCAAAGATCGTGTTTTATATGTTTCAAATGCAAAATGATAAAAAACAAACGAAAAATGAACAAAGTTTGCATAATTGGCAGTTTCAGTCCCCCAACTTTCAAAAAATTATCAAAACTAGTCCCTGAGTGTTTATTTCAAATGAAAAGTCAACCCAAGTTTCTTAAAAGTCAAGAGTAATCAAAAATGATCTTTGGGTGTAAAGTTTTTAAAAGTGTACAAGTTTGGCCCTGGAATTTCATGATTTGGCGAAATTGATCCCTCAAGTTTCAAATTTGGCAAATGTGACCCCCGGATATTTCAAGTTGGAAAATAAACTTCAAAGGTCCTTATGGAATTACAATTTGGCAACAATTGTCCCTTGGATCATATTATAGAACTTGGCAGATCTGGTCCCTTGGTTTTCATAAGTTGCAAATATGGTCCTTGTGTTAAAAATCAAACCAAACGGACTAAAGTATTAATAAATCCCAACCAATCCAAACCAAACAAAATCCCACTCACCCCAGCCCACACCCATAACCCCTTGGCCCAAGTACCTCTAAGCCCAAAAAAACCCACCCCGTGGTATTAAAAATGGTCAACCGGTCAATCCAGTCAACACGGGTCAAACAAATACCCTCCTTCTCCCCCATTCCCTCCTTTACCCTGTTAAACCAACACCACCACCACCATGGTGTCTGCTACACTCAACCCACCATCAAAATCTCCCCCACTCCAGTTCCCCATCCCACTTATATTTCCCCCTCCTCACAGAACCCTACCTAACACCATCTCATTCTCCAAGGAAGGAGTCACAAGATGCCATGCCCCGTCATCCATCCTCAATTACATATGGGCGCCAAAATGGAATTAAGGGTTGTGATCATCTCTGTTCACATCCAATGGCTGAGAAAGAAGTGAAGAAAGCACAACTGAGGAGCTGAAGAAGAGGAGAAACCCTAGATAAGTTGTATAAATAGGTTAAGCATTGTAAGCCTAAGGGCATGTCTGAATTGTAGTAGTTTTCTTAAATTTAATCTCAATTGTAATCTGTTTTCATTATTAATTCAAGTTTCTCAGTTTTTAATTCCAAGCTTTATTTTTTTAAGGTTCCAACTGTTTTTGTTTAAGCTTATTTTTCTCTCAAAAGTTCATTAGATTCTAAGTTAACTCAGATAAATCTTAAACTAGGTAATCAGAAACAAAATTATATTACAAATTACCTATGCATTGGACTGTGGAGGCTTTGGAAGTTGCCAGTAATGGATATGGCAAGAGGGACTATACTAGTTTGTTATAAGACAAACTAGAGCTTGTAGCAGTGTAGAGAACCCCTGGTTAAGCCAGGGCTCAAGGTTCCAATTGTTTACTCTTTATTTTTAAGTTTTTTTTTTGTGGAAAATGCATAATTGGTGACTGATAGTTGTAGGTGTAATTGTTTCTTGTTTCTGCTTTAACTGACTTAACATAGTTTGTTAGACATGGTTTAGTTCTTGTTTCACAATTTTTTTTTATAGTAATTCACCATTTTAGCATTTAGACTGCCAAGAATCATATGTTAGGTATTTGTTGATAAACATTGTTGAAATTGATGTTCTTGTGAGTAAATGGATCTGTGTTAACAAGTAATAACCTTGAAAATTGGTTCTATGGATTGAATAAGTGTTGTGTTTTGAATAATCACCAAGACTGTCACATTAAGGGGTGTTTGGATCTGCTAGGTTTGGGTAGGGAGAGTAGTCATAGTGGAGTTTGGGCTGCAGTACCATTTCAACTTAGGTTCTATAAACTCAGTCAAACATTGATTTTGATAGCTCACTCCTTTAAAAGTCAAAATCAAATTTTAACTTCTTTCAAAACTGCTCAACCAGCCAACTGATTGATCAATGGTTACATTTCATGTTTATGTTTGTTTAATTCATGGGAAACAATGTTTATTGCACACATATAGACAGATCTAAGCTCTTGAAATTTGATTTGGTCAACTGTGAAGAGTAATAAGAAAGTCAGCACTGTTTCATTGCAGTGTTGGAAATGATTTTTCTTTGCTGAACTAGGGTCAAATTGGACTTCAATTAGGTTGTTTGTGATATGGCTTTTAGGGTTTTTAGAATCTCAGCTAGGTATTCTTGATTTTTCCCTCTTAAGGTTTTAGTTTTTAGCTTATTTGGACAGCTTATTGTTGACTGAAAGTTAGTAGGTTAGGCCTAGGTTGCTAGTTTCTTCACAGTTCTGCTTCAGTGTAAATTGGGTAGCATATTGAGCTTAGCTAACCCATTTTGTACTTATCTGAGTTGGCTTAAGGTTTTTACATGATCTGTGAGACTTGTGCTTGTCCATTGGCTTATTTGCTTATTCATAAGCTTAATATAAACTGCTTATTGGTCCATTTACATATTTCCGTGTGAAATTTGACCTCATCTGTGTTTATTTGAGCTTATTTAAGTATTGAGAACTTGGTTTGTTGATTTCATAAGTTTTCGTGATAAGTGCTTAATAATAAGCACTTATCAAACTGCTTATTAGCCCCATAAGCATTTCCCAGCTTATTTTCATAACTTTTAAATTTTTCCTAGGGTTTAAATAATATTTTAGATTTTTTGTAAAATTTTCATAATTTTCTGAATTGTGTTGCTATTTTTCTTAATTTATTTTAATTTTTAATCATTTTTAAATAGTTTTAAATTAAGAAAAGTCAATAATAAATCAGAAAAAGTCTGGAAAAATCCAAAAACATTTTAGATAATTATTTTAAGTTATTTTAGATTTTTCAAAGTTAAGTTTGTATTTTTCTCATCTTCATTTGTATTTTCTTTTATTTTAAATTGTTTCAACTAGTAATTAATTCATAATAAATAGAGTTTTTATTGAAAAATAGATTTTCTTTTTTTTAAAAAATTTTCTTTTGTCTTTAAGTGCGTTAGAAAATTATTTGTAGACCCGTAGGACTTGCGTAGCTCTAAATTCACGTTTTTATTTGCGCGTTGACGTTTATCTTAAATAAACGTCACGTTTATTTGTCAATTTGTGATTTTTAGGATTCCCGATACCTATTTTTGTTTCCCGTAGCATTTTAGGTTATTTTAAATGGTACTTAGCACTCCTTAGTTTGATTTTCCATTTAGGTTACGTTTATTCCACTTTCGTTCGTTAATTCGTAATTTTCGTTAATTTAACGTACAACAAAACAAACAATCTTTCACAACTAAACATACAAGGTTTTAATCTCGATCTCACTCGAAGCTTTCCATTCACACCTCGTTGGGGTACGACCCGGGAAATGACTTCCCGGTCTCACAATTTGAATATCACTTTCACGAGTTTTGCGAGGTAATCGTTTTCCTAAACAGTTTACTCGTATTACCTTCACGTCTATTTGTCTCACGATAAAGTAGACTTCACGTTTGTTGATATTTTTGATAAATTGTTTTTGTACACCAAAACACAACGAATCAAATGGCGCCGCTGCCGGGGAGGCTGTGTGTCGAAAGTCTCGATAAGGTTTAGACAATTAGTCTTGTAGAACCTTCGCAAGAAGTTACGCTTTTATAAAACGTATAAAAAAACCAAAAATATTTTTCTTTTGTTTCTAGTATATGTATTATATCTATAAAAGTTAAAGAAAAACACAAAAAGATTTTCCCGTTTCATTGTTTAATAAATACAACGTTAAAATCTTACCACCGCAAACCAAGGCAGAACACCTACCAACTGGGGGTGTGACCATAATAAGTTCCCAAACAAAAGATCAAAACTTGCCTTTGTATCACTTGCATTTTGGAAAACTTTTAAACGAGAAACACACTTTAAGAGGAGTCGAAACGGTATGTGGCGATCCAACGAACTTCGCCCAGTGAGAGATCCATTCTTCTCTCCCGCTCCTTTGTGCATTTTTCTTTAGAAGTTAACCTTGCGTTCTTGATTATTGGTTTAAGTTCCCTTGTCTTTAAAGTGGTATTGTTTTAATTGATATTTTTGTGGTGCATGCGCACACGTTCGTCTACGTCAAGAAGTCCTTTGCAATCGCTAAATAACATTCCAAGAAGAAGGCGTAATCGACGACGTACCAATCGAATAGTCGAACCCGAGCTTCGTACTATTCCAATCATGGCGGCCGAGCCCACGATGAATGAGCTTCTCCAAGCACCCATCGAGGGTTACGGAGATGCTATCATCATTCCAGTCATCGTGGCTGACAATTTCGAGCTTAAGACGGGGTTGATTAACTTAGTCACCTCGCGTCAATTCTACGGTTTCGAGAGGGACGATCCTCAAGATCACATTCGATGGTTCAACATAATCACGTCTACCATCAAATGCAAAATTGTCCCTGAGGAGGCTATCAAACTTCTTTTCTTCCCGTTTTCCCTCGATGGGGCTGCCAAAAATTGACTAGACAAACAACCCCCTCGATCGATTGAAACGTGGGAAGATTTAGTCAAGAAGTTTGTGAACGAATTCTTTCCTCCATCTAAAACCACCGCCCTCAAGAATGAGATCATGAAATTCACTAAAAAAATTTGATGAATCATTCGGTGAGGCATGAGATCGTTACAAGGACATGCTTCGTAAATGGCCTCATCATGGTTTTTCCGAGTTAATGCAACTCGACACTTTCTATAATGGTGTGAGCCAAGTCGATCAAGACTCTCTTAATGCCTCCGCGGGAGGTAACTTCTTGAATCGTACCACCAAAGATGCTTTGATGATCATTGAAAACAAGTCTAAGGTCCGCATTCCACGAAGCAAATCGGTTGTTTCCCAAGTTAATGTCGGTCCTTCCATGATGAGGCGAAAAATGATCCGTTTTTAGGGGGTCATTTAAGCCCGAATCCGAATTTGATCAAATATTGCCCTAAATCGTTCCTTTTGTGATTTTAGGTACTTGGAGAGTGAATTCTGGAAAAGAAGCCATTTTGGACGTTTTTGGAGCATAAAAGTGAAGAAAATAGCAAAGTCTCAATTTTCCATGCTGGGAACAGTAGGTGACGGCATCAAGAGTAATTCCCTGACGACGTCAAACCTCAAGAATTAAAATCTGTAGTTCATGAAGGCGTCAAGAGTTTTCCTGACGGCGTCAAAACCCCAAGAATTAAAATCCGTAGTTGATGACGGCGTCACACACAGGGCGTCAAGAGTAATTTGTGTGACGGCCTAGCCTTGACGGCGTCAGAAGTAGATCAAGGCCGTCCGATGAAGTATTTAGCGGCGAGGTGACGGCGTCACATTGTTTGTCTTGACGCCATCACCCCTATTTTCCTATATATAGTTTTCTAGTTTATCACATTTAAAGAGAGAAGTTTTGGAGAAACCCTAAAGACGATTTTGGTGCAACTTTTACAGGTTTTTCAAGGGTTCCAAACCCTTGATACCTTGCATTGTAATTGAGATAAGTGTTCTTCTAATTCAATCAATATGTCTATGTGTTGGTTGTCTATATCTTGTTCTTGTCTCAATTCCATTATGCTAGGCTAGATCTCTTTTGTGTTTGCTTAGATCTAATGAAACCTAGATATTGATTATGTGTTGATTACTTGTTTATTCTTGTTTTGGATGAATAATTTATATGTTAGGTTTAAGAAAACTGGCAGATCTCCAAATGGTAACATGCTTGAACGTCTTAAGAAACATGAACCGAGGCGTACTAGGTCTTTATTGGTTGTATTTAATGCATGAGCCACTGTTTACAATCCCTATAGTTGTGCTGGGCATGGTGTAGGAGGAGATAAGAGCTCATAGAATTGGGGAGTTATGTATGCCACCCCATGAATGGTATTAAGGAATACGATCCGTCATCCATGCAATTATAACAAGTAATTAACGTGTAAAAGATATCTAGGGAGTAGTGAAATCTAAGTAAACACATTTTCTCCAATTACTGCTCACAACCTTAGTATAATTAGTTTATTTTCATTTTTAGTATTTTATTTTGATTGCATCTTAGTATTGGGTTAGTTGAATAGCAACTAATTCCGCCCACTCTTCCAAAACCCGAGATTTTAACTTGCTTTCTAAAAAATATAAAAACACAAAAATAATCATCCCTCACCTATAGAACTAGTATTTAGGCTTTCTAATCCTAGCGACACTATTCCTAAGCTGAACGATCAATCCCCCTGTACTTGTCACTATACTATACTACAACGATCAGGTACACTGCCTGGTGGGGGTTGTAAGCTTCTCGAGATCCCTCGAGAGGTAAAGCCTGTTGCGATTCCCACGCATCAAGTTTTTGGCGCCGCAGCCCGGGGAATAGTTATTGTCTAGGTTAGGATTTCTTTTTATTAGGTCTACTTGCTAGATTCCTTTCTAGTAAGATTTTATTTTTTATTTTTAGGTCTTCTTTAGTCTATCTTATTTCTTTGTGCTTTTGTTCGTAACTCTTTACCATCCGACATCATGGAAGGTGGTAACATCTTTAAACCCGTCATCCCACCACAACAAAACCCACCATTAGAACCCCTTAGGCCCCGAACCTTAGGAGAGTACTCCCGACCTAGCCATCAAGGCTACCGAAACACCATTGAGCTCACCGGAGCCAATGTGACCCCCTTGTGATCCGACACCATCCAGTTGGTGCAAAGCGGATGTGCATTCCATGGACTTCGTTCCGAAGATCCAAACCAACACCTTAAGGACTTTCTCAAAATCGTAGATTCCATAGACCTAGGTGTTGAAACTAGAGAGACTACCCGTTTATGCCTATTCCAATTCTCTCTACGGGATCAAGCTAGTCAATGGCTTGAGCGTTTACCCGCGGGATCCATCACCACATGGGATGATCTCACCACTCGTTTCCTTGCTCAATTTTTCCCACCGGGGAGAACTACTAAGCTTAGGAATGACATCTTGATGTTCCAACAACGTCAAAATGAATCTCTTTATGAAGCATGGACTCGTTTCAAGGACTTACTCCAAAAAGTCCCGCATCATGGCATAGATCTTTGGCTCCAAGTCCAAATTTTTTATGACCATATCGACATCTCCACGAGGCGAACCATTGACCAATCGGCCGGTGGTAAGCTACGTGATCTTAGTGCGGAACAATCATGGGAACTCATAGAAGATCTTGCTCTCTATGACAACGAAAGTTGGAACGATCCCCGTGACTTGAACAAAACGGTCAAGGCAATATCTTTGCCTTCGAACAATTCTAGCACTCCCGACCGTAGGATCATGGAACTTGAGGACCAAGTCAAGTTTCTCATGAAATCTTACGATGCTCCTAAGCCTTCAAGCCAAGTGAACAAAATCACTTCTTCATGCGAATTATGTAGTGGTCCCCATGACACTCGTGATTGTATGGAACTCCCCGGAACAGCTTTTGCGGACTACGCATCCACGCGTACCGACGAAGCGGGAGATAAGTGGTACACTTTCAAGCCCGAGCCAAACACTTACGGTGATTCATACAACCCCTCATGGAAAAATCACCCAAACCTTAGGTGGAAACAAACTCAAACCAATTCTTCCAATCCGCCTAATCATTACCAACCAAACGGTCCACCATCTAACCGTACTTTCAACAACAATCCTTATAACAACTATGGTAGTACCAACAATCTTGAAGGATTGATGTCAAAGTTCATGGCATCTCAAGAAGCTCGCATATCTAAGTTTGAAGCCGATTTCAAACAAAATCAAAGCGAGATGACCACTAGAATTGATGCATTGTTGAAAGTTCTCAATGACCGAGAAATGGGAGCACTCCCAAGCGACACAATCAAGAATCCGAAACTAACCGTTAATTCCATATCCTCAGTTTCGTCACCCACTTCGTGTCCACAATACTACTCGGTTAAATCAACGAGCACGTGTTTCAAACAAAACCAAGTTCCCCAAAAGGACCAATCAAATAAAACACCCACTATAGAGCCGGTCAAAAGCATAGTTGAAACACCTCTTATGCAAGACCTTGACGATGAATTCAAAGAACTTCACCTTGAACGACCCGTCATTGATGTCTTAGCGCGTGCTCCTTATTATAGTGCCCTCCTAGAAAAATATGAGAAGTATAAACTAGGTAAAAATGGGACCGCCTTCGTTCAAAACAATTTGCCTAAGAAGCTTGATGATCCGGGTATATTTGTTTTGCCTTGTAAGATAGGAAGATCCGAAGCTTTCGACACACTAGCCGATTTAGGGTCAAGCCTCAACTTGATTCCCTTATCCTTATTCACCGCTCTTAAGCTAGGAAAGTTAGAGGAAACGGAGGTATTGATAGGGCTAGCGGATGGGAGTATTGCCCACCCGGTTGGAATGATTAAGGATGTAGTTGTTCACGTAGGAAGGTTAACTATATTAGCGGATTTTCACGTCCTAGACATGGTTAGTGACACTACATGCCCATTATTGGTAGGAAGAGGATTTTTAGCAACCGCTAGCGCCATGATAGATTGTAAGGAGTCTAAGATAGCGGTAGGTGAAGGTGATACTTGGTCGGTGTATGATGTTAAGAAGCATAATTATGATTGTGATGATGAACCAACACCGCATTGGGTAGAGATGAATAGGAGACCATCTAGATATGGGCCTTGGATAGAAAGGAACTTTATAGGACCTCAATGCCCATTTTATCTAGAAAAATATTTTGTTGAAAAGACACATTCGGTAGAACAACTCATAGCTAGAGATGAAGAGCTAGACCCCTTTGAGGACCCGTTA
Organism: Artemisia argyi; assembly: GCA_030686995.1. NCBI lineage: Eukaryota > Viridiplantae > Streptophyta > Magnoliopsida > Asterales > Asteraceae > Artemisia > Artemisia argyi. The sequence continues at coordinate 317,109,566 of CM060708.1, read as the reverse complement.
GTCTTTAGGAAGATGATTGAGTTATTAAGCATTATGCCCATCAACATTGAAAGGAATAAATGGAAAAGAGAGGGAGAAAAGTGTAAATGAGGTGGGACAAGCCACCTAAAGAAGGTGACGGGTCATGGCATATTAGAATGACCTTGTATGATCCGGATGGAGAAAAGTTTGAAAGGTCATACCATACTAAGGAAACCGATAGAAAGTTGAAACCTAAGTTTGATCCCAAAGATGTCCTCAACGAGGAACTCACCCGAATCACATAGTAAACCATGACCTTGAGTCTAGCTACAAGACTCGCAAATAAAGAAAAGCGCTTCTTGGGAGGCAACCCATGTTTTGTGTGATTTTATTTGTTTGATTGTTATTTGCTTCCGTATGCATGCTTTATTTTTATTGTTGGTTGATCATGTTTCTCAATTAAAATGTGGAAATACTTTACTTTGTTGTTTTGGCCTAGTCTTAACTCCACCTAGAAGTATTTTTGCAAAAGATAAGTGTAAGGGGAAACCCCAAATATGTTTTTAAGAAACAAACCGATCATGATTCTCCACAATATTAAATGAACATGTATATTCGTATTTGTTAGAGTCAAATGCTTGTATTGAGTCATAATGAAGTTTTGCAGGATTTTCCAGGAAGTAGGACCAAGTTTTTCCAGAAATTTTCCGGAAACTTAACATAAGAATTTCTGCAGGTCCATTCTGACGGCGTCAGAGTTTTACTCTTGACGGCGTCAGGAGTTAAAATCTGGAAATATTACCGGTTTTGTTTTTCTAACGGAGTCTTATGGTTTTTGTGAATTATCAAGTTTTATAATCTCCAGGAGATCTGCAAACTTCATTCCACAAGCATTATATCTTACTTTGTTTTCTAGGATTTAGTAACTTATATAGGATGCCGCCGATTTTACGCGTGGTTGTCTTGTCTATTTTTGTCAGGATTTACAGGTTATGTTCGACAAGGAGATGATTTATATTCTGGAAGGGAAGCTTTGATTGTTCATTTTCTTGGAGGAAGATTTAACCTGGCCAACCTATAATCCATACCGAGTGAATCAGGGGAATATTTGATTTCATTCTCTTTACTTTTTCACTTTTACATTCTTTACTTGAACATTGGGGACAATGTTCATCTTAAGTGTAAGGGGAGGGTAAAAAGATGATACCTTACATATGCACTTTCGCTTGAGTTTGTTTTGTTTAATAGTAGATGTGTAATAAAACTATGAGAAATACTTGTTAGTGCAATTTTAGCGCCAAATTTAAATTTTTTTACAACATTTAGGAGTGAAACTTTAGCCATAGCAAGCGTCTCATGGATAGGAGATTGTATGACTAGCACATAACCGTATATTCAGAAAAATTTTCCACCCAAAAATGTGAGGTTCGCCTTTAGATTTGATAGGAAAAGCATTTACTATTAGTGCTTATGAGTGTACCGGTAGCATTTAGATTCTAGAACTTGCGTTAGTGATGCATCCCGAGACCGCTAGTGAGACTACATTCGTGTGGTAGGATTTACTACATGATAAGAGGCATTAGGATCACCCTTGTGTTAAACCCGTATTATAATTACTTGACCATTTAAGTCTTATTACTTGGCTAGTTAAGTCAACTAATTTTTCCCACACCTTAGCGTTGTACTCATTTTTAGTACACGAAACCCCTAGTACACCCCTCCGAGCCTATCTTTTCGTTTCTAACTTTAAGCATTTTACTTAAAGGAAGAATTTGTTACACCCCACTTAAATGTACAACCAAATCGCCTTAGCCTTCCGTGTATGCGCTCATTTTTAGTGCATTATTATTATTTGTTAAACCCTAAGTTAACTTTCTAATTGATTACATGGTTGCTAAGTCGAGTCATATCCTTGTACATATTGTTTTGGGACGATTGGGACTCATGGGTAAGTACTTATTTTATGGAGTAATGGGGAAGAACATCATTTATTACCCCCATATGTACGTTAATCTTAAAAAAGTGCTCCAAGTGTTTTGATTTTCTTAATTCGAGTCATTAGATTAGTTAATTGTAAAGTATGTAAAAATTCCAGTGTAAGGGGAATTCTCATCCCCTATGATGTATTATTTTGGATGGTAGGGTAAGAGTGTATGCAAAAAAAAAAAAAAAAATCGAAAAATCAAGAAAAAGAAAAAAAAAATAGAAAAAGAAAAAGAGAAAAAAAAAACATACGGACTACCATCCTTTTTTATTCTATGTTCATTTTATGTTTTTGTTATTTTTCATTTATTAGCATAAGTCGAGTCTAGTCTTGGCTTAGCAACGCCATATTGTACATGTAATTAACCAAGATTGTTAACTCGCCACCAGTAAAACTTCCTTTATCCAACAAAACCGTGTAATTCATATCCCTATACCTAACGTTACAACCCTTTAAAAGACCTCTTTGATAGTCTATCCTAGGTGCTTACGCCATGTGGTGGAGGTTTGATCCTTTCCCAAGCCTATGGTAATCTATTTTGCTATGACAGGTAGTGAGAGATATCTTCCGTTTCCATATTGTAATTTACACTTTATTACACCCAAGAGATGTGAGTATCTAAACACTATTTGTGAGGTGCTTGTGTATGACCTCCGTGCTTGTCTATAGGTCTTTAGTGGAACGATTATTTGTTGTAATTACTTTTATATTAGTGTTAAATGACCCCTAACTTTTCTTTTGAGTAGAATAAAAGCACATTTGCTTGAGGACAAGCAAATCTCAAGTGTAAGGGTAAATGTTGAGGCGAAAAATGATCCGTTTTTAGGGGGTCATTTAAGCCCGAATCCGAATTTATTTGATCAAATATTGCCCTAAATCGTTCCTTTTGTGATTTTAGGTACTTAGAGAGTGAATTCTGGAAAAGAACCCATTTTGGACGCTTTTGGAGCATAAAAGTGAAGAAAACGGCAAAGTCTCAATTTTCCATGCTGGGAACAGTAGGTGACGGCGTCAAGAGTAATTCCCTGAAGGCGTCAAACCTCAAGAATTAAAATCCGTAGTTCATGAAGGCGTCAAGAGTTTTCCTGACGGCGTCAAAACCCCAAGAATTAAAATCCGTAGTTGATGACGGCGTCACACACAGGGCGTCAAGAGTAATTTGTGTGACGGTCTAGCCTTGACGGCGTCAGAAGTAGATCAAGGCCGTCCGAGGAAGTATTTGGCGACGAGGTGACGGCGTCACATTGTTTGTCTTGACGCCGTCACCCCTATTTTCCTATATATAGTTTTCTAGTTTTTCACATTTAAAGAGAGAAGTTTTGGAGAAACCCTAAAGACGATTTTGGTGCAACTTTTACAGGTTTTTCAAGGGTTCCAAACCCTTGATACCTTGCATTGTAATTGAGATAAGTGTTCTTTTAATTCAATCAATATGTCTATGTGTTGGTTGTCTATATCTTGTTCTTGTCTCAATTCCATTATGCTAGGCTAGATCTCTTTTGTGTTTGCTTAGATCTAATGAAACCTAGATATTGATTATGTGTTGATTACTTGTTTATTCTTGTTTTGGATGAATGATTTATATGTTAGGCTTAAGAAAACTGGCAGATCTCCAAATGGTAACATGCTTGAACGTCTTAAGAAACATGAACCGAGGCGTACTAGGTCTTTATTGGTTGTATTTAATGCATGAGCCACTATTTACAATCCCTATAGTTGTGCTGGGCATGGTGTAGGAGGAAATAAGAGCTCATAGAATTGGGGAGTTATGTATGCCACCCCATGAATGGTATTAAGGAATACGATCCGTCATCCATGCAATTATAACAAGTAATTAACGTGTAAAAGATATCTAGGGAGTAGTGAAATCTAAGTAAACACATTTTCTCTAATTACTGCTCACAACCTTAGTATAATTAGTTTATTTTCATTTTTAGTATTTTATTTTGATTGCATCTTAGTATTGGGTTAGTTGAATAGCAACTAATTCCGCCCACTCTTCCAAAACCCGAGATTTTAACTTGCTTTCTAAAAAATATAAAAACACAAAAATAATCATCCCTCACCTATAGAACTAGTATTTAGGCTTTCTAATCCTAGCGACACTATTCCTAAGCTGAACGATCAATCCCCCGGTACTTGTCACTATACTATACTACAACGATCAGGTACACTGCCTGGTGGGGGTTGTAAGCTTCTCGAGATCCCTCGAGAGGTAAAGCCTGTTGCGATTCCCACGCATCATTCCTCCTCATCACCCGTGGGTCAATCTAGCACCGATGCTAGACTTGACAAGCTCACGGAAGCTATTCATGCTTTGGTTCTCACCAAAACAAAGAAAGTTTCTTCTCAACCTGCTGAAGTCAAAAAGGTTGACACTTGTGTTACTTGTGGTGGTCCACACGCTTACTACAATTGTACTGCCACCGATGGCAATCCATTTGAAGTTAACGCAATAGCCGGTAGTTCTAATCAAGGAGGTAACCAATACCGTCCTCAAATGGAACCAAATTACCGTGCTAACAATCAAAGTGGTCCACCCGGTTTTTCTCAACCCAATAATCCAAATCGATTCAATCAAAATCAACAACAAAGAAACCCGAATGTTCAAAACCAATTTCAGGCCCCTATGAACCAATATCACAATCAAGGGGGAAATTACAACCAAGGTTCTCAAAATCAAGGAAACTTGAATAGAAACCAAGGTTATGGTAATTTCAATCAAGGAAACAATTTTCATGGTAATCAAAACCATGGAAATTTTCAAAATCAAGGTTTCAATCAAAATAACCGAGCTCAAAACTTTCCTCAAAATCAAACCGTTGCTCAACCTCAATCATCAACCGATGAATTGTTGAAGCAATTTATGAAAGCTCAAGAAGAAACTAACAGGTTGTTGATCGGTCAAATTTCTGAACTAAAGAAGTCTTTAAATGATCGACCTTCGGGATCGGGAACGCTACCAAGCAACATGATCGCCAACCCGAAGGGCGATGTAAAGGCGATCACAACCCGTAGTGGAGTTTCTTATGATGGACCCGCGATTCCTACTACTTCATCTTCTTCTCCTCCCGAGGTAGTGGAACGTGAACATGAGGCTACAAAGGATAAGGCACAAATCACAAGTACACGAAGTACCGCATACGTACAACCTCATGTTGTCCCAAAAACCAAATCTAAACCGGGAATTGTTTTTGAACCCTCGGAAAATTCCGTTCAACCAAAAGCTTCAATACCATATCCTTCGCGTCTAAATGATCAAAGACTCCGCGAGCAAACTAATGATCAAATGCAGAAATTTCTTGAAATTTTTCAAAAATTTCACTTCGACATTAGTTTCGCGGATGCTCTTCTCTACATGCCCAAGTTTGCTTCAACTTTCAAGAGTCTTCTAAGTAACAAAGAGAAACTATTTGAACTCACCAAAACTCGTTTGAATCAGAATTGTTCGGCATTCCTTCTTAAGAAACTTCCCGAAAAATTAGGAGACCTCGAAAAATTTCTCATTCCTTGTGATTTCCAAAAGCTTGAGGAATGCTTTGCCTTGGCCGATCTTGGCGCTAGCATAAACCTCATGCCTTTCTCTATTTGGCAAAAACTTTCACTTCCCGAGCTTACACCAACACGAATGACTCTCGAATTAGCAACCCGTTCGGTTACAATTCCGAAGGGTATTGCTGAATATGTCTTTGTGAAGGTTGGCAAGTTCCATTTTCCTGCTGACTTCGTAGTCGTCGATTTTGATGCCGATCCTCGTGTCCCCCTTATCTTGGGAAGACCATTCTTAAAAATGGCTCGTGCATTAATCGACGTCTTCGAAGGAGAAATGACTCTTAGAGTTGGCGATGTGAAGTTGGTCATAAACATTGAAAACACTTCAAAAGATCTTCTCGAACTTGAACGAGAGGCAATTAACCAAATTGATGTCATCGATTTCGCATGCGATGACTACTTTGAAGAAGTGTTACATGTGCAAGGATCAATCAATCCTTCCAATGATGTCTCCCCCCCTCTCTTACTCCATTTTTGGGAGGTGACTTCATTTTGGAAGAAATCGAAGCTTGTTTGTCGTGTGATTCTCATGTTGATAATGATTTGATCAATCCCGAGGAAGACATACTTCTACTTGAGAAGTTGCTTAATGATGATCCATCATCTCTTCCTCCAAAAGATCTTCATAATGTGGAAGTCAAAGATGTTGAAGAAACTGATGACTTCCCTGAGGTCGAACTCAAGGAAATTCCGCCTCATCTCAAGTACGCGTTTTTGGAGGGTGACGATAAGTTTCCCGTCATAATCGCTAAAGACTTGAATGAGGAAAATAAAACCGCTCTTCTCAAGGTTTTAAAGTCACACAAGCGAGCCACTGCTTGGAGACTTTCCGACATCAAGGGTATTAACCCGGAATTTTGTATACACAAAATTTTGATGGAGGATGACTTTAAACCGGCGGTTCAACAACAAAGAAGGGTAAATCCTAAGATTCATGAGGTTATCAAGCAAGAGGTCATAAAAGTTCTTGATGCCGGCTTGATTTATCCTATTTCGGATAGTCCTTGGGTGAGTCCCGTTCATTGTGTGCCAAAAAAGGGTGGGATAACGGTTGTCAAAAATGATGATAATGAGTTAATTCCGACTCGATTGGTAACGGGTTGGCGCGTTTGCATTGATTATCGAAAATTAAACGACGCCACCCGTAAAGACCACTTTCCATTACCTTTCATGGATCAAATGCTCGAAAGATTGGCATGAAACGAGTACTATTGTTTCCTTGACGGTTTTTCGGGTTATTTCCAAATTCCCATCGATCCTCAAGATCAAGAAAAACGACTTTTACGTGTCCATACGGAACATTTGCTTATCGACGCATGCCTTTTGGCCTATGCCATGCTCCGGGCACGTTTCAAAGATGCATGATGGCCATTTTTCACGATATGATCGAGAAAACAATGGAGGTCTTCATGGATGATTTTTCGGTCGTTAGGAATTCATTTGAATCGTGTCTCTCCAATTTAGACAAAATGCTTCAAAGGTGTGAAGACACCAATCTTAGTCTAAATTGGGAGAAAAGTCATTTCATGGTCAAGGAAGGAATTGTCCTTGGCCATTAGATCTCTAAAAGCGGGATTGAGGTTGACAAGGCTAAAATCGATGTCATTGCCAAAATTCCTCCTCCCACAACCGTTAAAGGTGTTCGGAGTTTTCTGGGTCACGCCGGCTTCTATCGTAGATTCATTCAAGATTTTCTCGAAGATAGCTAGGCCTATGACCCGACTTCTTGAAAAAGAAACTCCGTTTGTCTTTTCCGATGAGTGCATCGAAGCTTTTCAAACTCTCAAGAAAAAGCTTACCGAAGCACCAATTCTAGTTGCCCCCGATTGGGACCTATTCGAACTTATGTGTGATGCAAGTGACTTTGCCATAGGTGCGGTCTTGGGGCAACAAAAAACCAAACATTTTCAGCCGATTCATTATGCAAGCAAAACCTTGACCGAAGCTCAAGCTCACTACACCACAACGGAAAAAGAATTACTAGCCGTGGTGTATGCGTTTGAGAAGTTTCGGCCATACCTAATCTTGACTAAATGCATAGTGTACACGGATCACTCGGCTCTCAAATATCTCTTTGCTAAGAAAGATGCAAAGCCGAGATTGCTCCGTTGGGTTCTCCTCCTACAAGAGTTTGATATCATCATTCGTGATAAGAAAGGAGCCGAGAACCTCGCCGCTGACCATCTTTCCCGATTGGAAAATCCTCATCAAGGTGTCCTCGAGAAAAAGGAAATAAATGAAACGTTTCCTCTCGAGACACTTAATGTGATTTCTTCTCGTGGTGATTCTAGTACCCCATGGTTTGCCGACTTTGCAAACTACCATGCGGGGAATTTTGTTGTCAAAGGGATGTCGTCCCACCAAAAGAACAAATTTTTCAAAGATGTGAATCATTACTTTTGGGACGATCCCTATTTATTCAAAATTTGTGCGGATCAGGTCATTCGTAGGTGTGATCATGGCCAAGAAGCCATGGAAATTCTTAAGGTTTGTCATAATGGACCCACCGGGGGACATCATGGCCCGAACTACACCGCTCGAAAAGTATTTGATTCGGGTTTCTATTGGCCCTCCATTTACAAAGACGCCCATGACTTGGTCAAATCTTGTGACTCATGTCAACGTCAAGGAAAGATAACACAACGGGATGAGATGCCACAAAATGTCATCCAAGTTTGTGAAATCTTCGACGTTTGGGGCATAGACTTTATGGGGCCGTTCCCGTCTTCACGAGGGAACAAGTACATACTCGTGGCCATTGACTATTTGTCAAAATGGGTCGAAGCCAAAGCTCTCCCAACCAACGATGCCTGAGTAATTGTAAAATTTTTAAAATCTCTCTTTGCTAGGTTTGGAACTCCCCGCGCTATAATTAGTGATCGCGGTACTCACTTTTGCAATGACCAATTTGCAAAAGTCATGCTCAAGTATGGTGTCACTCACCGACTTGCTACCGCTTATCACCCACAAAAAAGTGGGCAAGTGGAGGTTTCCAACCGTGGTCTTAAAAGAATTCTTGAAAGAACCGTAGGCGAAAACCGTGCCTCTTGGTCGGATAAGCTAGATGACGCTCTATGGGCTTTTCGCACGGCTTATAAAACACCCATCGGGTGTACTCCTTATAAGCTTGTGTATGGAAAAGCGTGTCATCTACCGATTGAGCTAGAGCACAAAGCTTATTGGGCTTTGAAGAATGCAAATTTCGATCTCCAGTCCGCGGGTGATTGATGAGGCGAAAAATGATCCGTTTTTAGGGGGTCATTTAAGCCCGAATCCGAATTTATTTGATCAAATATTGCCATAAATCGTTCCTTTTGTGATTTTAGGTACTTGGAGAGTGAATTCTGGAAAAGAAGCCATTTTGGACGTTTTTGGAGCATAAAAGTGAAGAAAACGGCAAAGTCTCAATTTTCCATGCTGGGAACAGTAGGTGACGGCGTCAAGAGTACTATCCTGACGGCGTCAAACCTCAAGAATTAAAATCCGTAGTTCATGAAGGCGTCAAGAGTTTTTCTGACGGCGTCAAAACACCAAGAATAAAAATCCGTAGTTGATGACGGCGTCACACACAGGGCGTCAAGAGTAATTTGTGTGACGGCCTAGCCTTAACGGCGTCAGAAGTAGATCAAGGCCGTCCGAGGAAGTATTTGGCGGCGAGGTGACGGCGTCACATTGTTTGTCTTGACGCCGTCACCCCTATTTTCCTATATATAGTTTTCTAGTTTTTTACATTTAAAGAGAGAAGTTTTGGAGAAACCCTAAAGACGATTTTGGTGCAACTGTTACAGGTTTTTCAAGGGTTCCAAACCCTTGATACCTTGCATTGTAATTGAGATAAGTGTTCTTCTAATTCAATCAATATGTCTATGTGTTGGTTGTCTATATCTTGTTCTTGTCTCAATTCCATTATGCTAGGCTAGATTTCTTTTGTGTTTGCTTAGATCTAATGAAACCTAGATATTGATTATGTGTTGATTGCTTGTTTATTCTTGTTGTGGATGAATGACTTATATGTTAGGCTTAAGAAAACTGGCAGATCTCCAAATGGTAACATGCTTGAACGTCTTAAGAAACATGAACCGAGGCGTACTAGGTCTTTATTGGTTGTATTTAATGCATGAGCCACTGTTTACAATCCCTATAGTTGTGCTGGGCATGGTGTAGGAGGAGATAAGAGCTCATAGAATTGGGGAGTTATGTATGCCACCCCATGAATGGTATTAAGGAATACGATCCGTCATCCATGCAATTATAACAAGTAATTAACGTGTAAAAGATATCTAGGGAGTAGTGAAATCTAAGTAAACACATTTTCTCCAATTACTGCTCACAACCTTAGTATAAATTAGTTTATTTTCATTTTTAGTATTTTATTTTGATTGCATCTTAGTTTTGGGTTAGTTGAATAGCAACTAATTCCGCCCACTCTTTCAAAACCCGAGATTTTAATTGCTTTCATAAAAATATAAAAACACAAAAATAATCATCCCTCACCTTTAGAACTAGTAATTAGGCTTTCTAATCCTAGCGACACTATTTCTAAGCTGAACGATCAATCCCCCGGTACTTGTCACTATACTATACTATAACGATCAGGTACACTGCCTGGTGGGGGTTGTAAGCTTCTCGAGATCCCTCGAGAGGTAAAGCCTGTTGCGATTCCCACGCATCAAGTTTTTGGCGCCGCAGCCCGGGGAATAGTTATTGTCTAGGTTAGGATTTCTTTTTATTAGGTCTACTTGCTAGATTCCTCTCTAGTAAGATTTTATTTTTATTTTTAGGTCTTCTTTAGTCTATCTCATTTCTTTGTGCCTCTGTTAGTAAATTAAACTCATTGACTATTCCGTTGACCATTATGGAAAACGCGAATCCACCCCTGTCCCCTAGAGAAGTGGCTGTGTTACGTGAACAAATTGAGAGTGAGATTAGGGAGCTTAGAGAGCTTAATAGGTTGATTAAGATTGAGCTCGAACATACATTTAGTGACCTAGCAACCGCCTTGTATTCAAATAAGGACCTAGGGCCTAATGACTTTGTGAATGTTGTTGAGGGATTAGAAGAGGAGGAAATAGATCCGAAGCTTAACGACTACTTTAATCTATACCCCACTAAGGAGGAGATTGCATACTATAATAATCTTATTGATAACCCGCGATCTCCTTTCACCATAATTGAACCTAAGATCAAGAGAGGCGATCCTAAGAATGCTAAGATACCATGTATGATTGGATATAGGCACATTAGCAATGCTTACATTGACTTTAAATCTCCAATCAACATTATGTCCTCAACGGTTTATAATGATATAGTGAAAACAAGACTCGAACCTAGAAGGGATCCCAAGTACCCCGGTGGAGTTTGTAACTTTGTCGGGAGAGTTAAAGGTTTACGTGTCTTTGTTGGTAATTTCACTTTTATCACCGACTTTATGATTGTGGAGGATCTTGCTAATGTTATTGATTGTCGATTATCCAATGTTGTGTTTGGCAAACCATTTGTGGAGGAGTCTAAGTTGGAATATGATGAGGTAGAAGGTACGATCCGATTTGCAAGTAACACCGATAGTATCACGTATAGGATGCCTAATAGGATGAAAGAATTTCGCTTTATATCTCGTTTTGATAAGGACAACGTTCGTGCTTTTGAGGATATTGATGAGAAGGATAAGAAAAAGGGCATGGACTATGTATGGAAAAAAAGAAGTCTTTACTACAAAGATTGCTTGGCCCTTGGACCAAGGTATAAAGTCGATGAAGAATTTGCCCAAAAGATTATGGGGGCGGTTGAGAAAAAGGTGATTGATTTTTACAAAGAATATTTGCAACTAGAGAGTGGAACCAATGATGAGATCACGTAGTAACCCATGACCTTGAGTCTAGCTACAAGACTCGTAAATAAAGAAAAGCGCTTCTTGGGAGGCAACCCATGTTTCGTGTGATTTTATTTGATTGTTATTTGCTTCCGTATGCATGTTTAGTTTTTATTGTTGGTTGATCATGTTTCTCAACTAAAATGTGGAAATACTTTACTTTGTTGTTTGGCCTAGTCTTAACTCCACCTAGAAGTATTTTTGCAAAAGATAAGTGTAAGGGGAAACCCCAAATATGTTTTTAAGAAACAAACCGATCATGATTCTCCACAATATTAAATGAAAATGTATATTCGTATTTGTTAGAGTCAAATGCTTGTATTGAGTCATAATGAAGTTTTGCAGGATTTTCCAGGAAGTAGGACCAAGTTTTTCCAGAAATTTTCCGGAAACTTAACATAAGAATTTCTGCAGGTCCATTCTGACGGCGTCAGGAGTTTACTCTTGACGGCGTCAGGAGTTAAAATCTGGAAATTTGACCGGTTTTGTTTTTCTAACGGAGTCTTATGGTTTTTTTGTGAATTACTAAGTTTTATAATCTCCAGGAGATCTGCAAACTTCATTCCACAAGCATTATATCTTACTTTGTTTTCTAGGATTTAGTAACTTATATAGGATGCCGCCGATTTTACGCGAGGTTGTGTTGTCTATTTTTGTCAGGATTTACAGGTTATGTTCGACAAGGAGATGATTTATATTCTGGAAGGGAAGCTTTGATTGTTCATTTTCTTGGAGGAAGATCTAACCTGACAACCTATAATCCATACCGAGCGAATCAGGGGAGTATTTGATTTCATTCTCTTTATTTTTTTTTAACTTTTACATTCTTTACTTGAACATTGGGGACAATGTTCATCTTAAGTGTAAGGGGAGGGTAAAAAGATGATACCTTACATATGCACTTTCGCTTGAGTTTGTTTTGTTTGATAGTAGATGTGTAATAAAATTATGAGAAATACTTGATAGTGCAATTTTAGCGCCAAATTTAAATTTTTTTACAACATTTAGGAGTGAAACTTTAGCCATAGCAAGCGTCTCATGGATAGGAGATTGTACGACTAGCACATAACCGTATATTCAGAAAAATTTTCCACCCAAAAATGTGAGGTTCGCCTTTAGATTTGGTAGGAAAAGCATTCATTATTAGTACTTATGAGTGTACCAGTAGCATTTAGATTCTAGAACTTGCGTTAGTGATGCATCCCGAGACCGCTAGTGAGACTACATTCGTGTGGTAGGATTTACTACATGATAAGAGGCATTAGGATCACCCTTGTGTTAAACCCGTATTATAATTATTTGACCATTTATGTCATATTACTTGACTAGTTAAGTCAACTAATTTTTCCCACACCCTTAGCGTTGTACTCATTTTTAGTACACGATACCCCTAGTACACCCCTCCGAGCCTATCTTTTCGTTTCTAACTTTAAGCATTTTACTTAAAGGAAGAATTTGTTACACCCCACTTAAATGTACAACCAAATCGCCTTAGCCTTCCGTGTATGCGCTCATCTTTAGTGCATTATTGTTATTTGTTAAACCCTAAGTTAACTTTCTAATTGATTACATGGTTGCTAAGTCGAGTCATATCCTTGTACATATTGTTTTGGGACGATTGGGACTCATGGGTAAGTACTTATTTTATGGAGTAATGGGGAAGAACATAATATTATTACCCCATATGTACGTTAATCTTAAAAATGCTCCAAGTGCTTTGATTTTCTTAATTCGAGTCATTAGATTAGTTTAATTGTAAAGTATGTAAAAATTCAAGTGTAAGGGGAATTCTCATCCCCTATGATGTATTATTTTGGATGGTAGGGTAAGAGTGTATGAAAAAAAAAAAAAAAAAAAAATCGAAAAAACAAGAAAAAAAGAAAAAAAAAAATAGAAAAAGAAAAAGAGAAAAAACATACGGACTACCATCCCTTTTCATTCTATGTTCATTTTATGTTTTTGTTATTTTTCATTTATTAGCTTAAGTCGAGTCTAGTCTTGGCTTAGCAACGCCATATTGTACATGTAATTAACCAAGATTGTTAACTCGCCACCAGTAAAACTTCCTTTATCCAACAAAACCGTGTAATTCATATCCCTATACCTAACGTTACAACCCTTTAAAAGACCTCTTTGATAGTTTATCCTAGGTGCTTACGCCATGTGGTGGAGGTTTGATCCTTTCCCAAGCCTATGGTAATCTATTTTGCTATGACAGGTAGTGAGAGATGTCTTCCGTTTCCATATTGTAATTTACACTTTATTACACCCGAGAGATGTGAGTATCTAAACACTATTTGTGAGGTGCTTGTGTATGACCTCCGTGCTTGTCTTTGGTCTTTAGTGGAACGATTATTTGTTGTAATTACTTTTATATTAGTGTTAAATGACCCCTAACTTGTCTTTTGAGTAGAATAAAAGCGCATTTGCTTGAGGACAAGCAAATCTCAAGTGTAAGGGTATATGATGAGGCGAAAAATGATTCGTTTTTAGGGGGTCATTTAAGCCCGAATCCGAATTTATTTGATCAAATATTGCCCTAAATCGTTCCTTTTGTGATTTTAGGTACTTGGAGAGTGAATTCTGGAAAAGAAGCCATTTTGGACGTGTTTGGAGCATAAAAGTGAAGAAAACGGCAAAGTCTCAATTTTCCATGCTGGGAACAGTAGGTGACGGCGTCAAGAGTACCATCCTGACGGCGTCAAACCTCAAGAATTAAAATCCGTAGTTCATGAAGGCGTCAAGAGTTTTTCTGACGGCGTCAAAACCCCAAGAATAAAAATCCATAGTTGATGACGGCGTCACACACAGGACGTCAAGAGTAATTTGTGTGACGGCCTAGCCTTGACGGCGTCAGAAGTAGATCAAGGCCGTCCGATGAAGTATTTGGCGGCGAGGTGACGGCGTCACATTGTTTGTCTTGACGCCGTCACCCCTATTTTCCTATATATAGTTTTCTAGTTTTTCACATTTAAAGAGAGAAGTTTTGGAGAAACCCTAAAGACGATTTTGGTGCAACTTTTACAGGTTTTTCAAGGGTTCCAAACCCTTGATACCTTGCATTGTAATTGAGATAAGTGTTCTTCTAATTCAATCAATATGTCTATGTGTTGGTTGTCTATATCTTGTTCTTGTCTCAATTCCATTATGCTAGGCTAGATCTCTTTTGTGTTTGCTTAGATCTAATGAAACCTAGATATTGATTATGTGTTGATTGCTTGTTTATTCTTGTTGTGGATGAATGATTTATATGTTAGGCTTAAGAAAACTGGCAGATCTCCAAATGGTAACATGCTTGAACGTCTTAAGAAACATGAACCGAGGTGTACTAGGTCTTTATTGGTTGTATTTAATGCATGAGCCACTGTTTACAATCCCTATAGTTGTGCTGGGCATGGTGTAGGAGGAGATAAGAGCTCATAGAATTGGGGAGTTATGTATGCCACCCCATGAATGGTATTAAGGAATACGATCCGTCATCCATGCAATTATAACAAGTAATTAACGTGTAAAAGATATCTAGGGAGTAGTGAAATCTAAGTAAACACATTTTCTCCAATTACTGCTCACAACCTTAGTATAAATTAGTTTATTTTCATTTTTAGTATTTTATTTTTATTGCATCTTAGTTTTGGGTTAGTTGAATAGCAACTAATTCCGCCCACTCTTTCAAAACCCGAGATTTTAATTGCTTTCATAAAAATATAAAAACACAAAAATAATCATCCCTCACCTTTAGAACTAGTAATTAGGCTTTCTAATCCTAGCGACACTATTCCTAAGCTGAACGATCAATCCCCCGGTACTTGTCACTATACTATACTACAACGATCAGGTACATTGCCTGGTGGGGGTTGTAAGCTTCTCGAGACCCCTCGAGAGGTAAAGCCTGTTGCGATTCCCACGCATCAGTGATCATAGGAAGGTTCAACTCAATGAACTTAATGAACTTCGTGATTAAGCGTACGAAAACTCTTTAATCTACAAAGAGAAAACAAAGAAGATCCACGACTCAAAAATCAAAAACCGCGTTTTTAACGTTCGTGACCGAGTCCTTCTTTTTAATTCTAGATTGAAGATCTTTTCGGGTAAGCTTAAAACCCGCTGGACTGGGCCTTACACCGTTGCCAAAGTTTTTCCATATGGTACCGTCGAGTTATCTCAAGATGACGGTCCAAACTTCAAAGTAAATGGGCATCGGTTAAAGCATTATTTTGGAGGGGACTTACCACCCGTAGTTGTCCCGGACCTCCAAACTTTCCCCATGGACCAATGAATTCGGGGATCGAGTCAAGCTAGCGACTCGATAAACAAAAACAGTAGCACAACATGGGTTTTCACCCGTGCCTCTAATTTCTTTCTACTTTCTAACACCTAAGTGTGGGGGAGTGGCCACCCCCCGCAGTTGTTTGCAATGTACATATCTTCAAAAAAAAAAATGAAATTGACAAAAAAATGTGTTGTTGTATAAATAAAGTGAAAAATGAAAAATGACGTTCCCACAATTAGCTTTTAATGTTATCTTCTTTCGTTCAAAATTTCAGCATAATAGCCGGGACTTTGAATATTGAGGACAATATTCAACTCTAAGTGTGGGGGAGGGGAAAATTCTAGCAAACTTTATCAAACTATATCGTCTAGTACCCCCGTTTTTGGCCAAATTTAAATTTTTTTTCACTTTATTTCAAAATTTTTGTGGTAATCAGTCCGCCAAGTCTAACCGACAAAAAGGATTGGCTAATCCAGGAGCAAACGGGTCTTGGTAAAGATAACTCAAACCCGTTGATGGATTGCAATTTGCCAAAAATTGTATGGTTCCTCAACTCCCCATATCCTCAAAAGCAAATGAGTTGGCTAGCCCGCAAGATTATGGCTTGTGGTAAAGGCCGTGGAAAATCCATAATTGGTAATCAGCTCACCAAGATGTTGACTATTCCATCAAGAGCTGGCTAGTCTAGAAGCAAACGGCTTTTGGTAAAGACAAATCAAAACCGTTGACAGCTGGTGGTTTGCTCAAAATCACACGGTTATCAGGTGTGCCACAGTTCTTACACCTGGCTACTCCAGAAGTGATGGCTTTTGGTAAAGAGACTTTCAAATCCATCAAGTTTTTCACAAAAGATTGCTAGGGACTAGCAATACTCAAGTGTGGGGGATTGATGAGTGTGTAAATACTCATCATTTTTTACCGTATTTTAACTGCCAAAACGCGTTGAAACATTCAAGAATGCATCAAAATAATGAAAATATCCCAAAGATCGTGTTTTGTACGTTTTAGATGCAAAATGATTGAAAACAAATGAAAAACGAACAAAGTTTGCATAATTGGCAGTTTCAGTCCCCTAACTTTCAGAATTTATCAAAACTAGTCCCTGAGCGTTTATTTTGAAAGAAAAGTCAAACCAAGTCTTTAAAAATCAAAATTTACCAAATAACGATATTTGGGTGAAAATCTTTCAAAAATGTACAAGTTTACATCTTTGGTCCCTCAAGTTTCAGAGTTTGGAAAATATGGTCCTCGGGAATCACATTTTGAAGAAAAATGATTTTACAAGCCTTGTGGAATTACAACGTGTCAAATTTGGTCCTTTGGAGAAGTTTGAAATATTGGCAAAAAGGGCTCCTCAATATTCAGCAAACTACGAAATTGGTTCTTGTGATTAAACTTCTACAAACCAAACAGACCTAGTACTAGTATCCCACCAAATCCAAACACAAAAACCAATCCATCCTACAACACCCTTGGCCCAAAACATCCTTCCAGCCCATCCCCTAGCCCAAAACCTAACCCTTAAGCGTTATAATAAAAAAATGCCTCACCCCTTTTTCCTGGTCAAACTTACACAAACTGCTATCTTCAACCTCGGCTTTACCCACCAAGTATTCCCACCTCCTCTCTTTTCCAGTTACACGCCAAACAGTCAACCATCCACCCCTTCCCCCAATACCTCAAAACCCCCCCTCCTTTACGTGATTCCAAACCCTCACGGGTATCCCCTCCACCTCATCAATCCATGTGATAAAAAGCTCCAAAGATACATCCAATGGCTGTGATTGTAAGATTGGTCCCCAAGATAATCGAATGGTCGAGATTGAAGCCAAGAAAAGCACAGAAGCCTCCAAGAAAAGAAGAAAGCATTTTTATTTTTATTAGTATAAAAGGGTCGAATGTAGCCATTGTTTAGAGAGTCGATTAATTAGGTTTTAATAGGTTTTAATGTTTAGGTTAGTTTTATTGTTAAATTTTAATTTAGTACTATCTGTTTTTTTTTAAAAAAAAGGTTTAATGAAGATTTAAGTTAAGTTATTTTTCACTGTTCCAATCGCTTAATCATATCTGTTTATTTAATTACTTATTTTCTTGTTCGTTTGTGCTTATTTAGTTCCTAGTTGGTGTGCCTTATTAAATTCTCAAAGTTACTTCAAAAAGATTGGGTTAGTTTCAATGTTTGGAGTTGCATAGTAGTTTAGTCATAATAATCAGTTTTGACCCACTTTGAATCTCAAATCAGTTTGCTATAGTATTATCTAAGTCTAATTCATAGTCATTTAGGAGTATGGATCATTTCTAAGTAGTTTAGAACAATTGGAATAAATTTCACCTTGTTTTGACCTATCCCCACTTACTGCATACAGTTTGCCAAAACAACCCCCATCAGCAGCCCCTAGTCTATATTGTCTGTGTAAGTGCTTCTATTTAGGTTGTTAATTGCTCATTCTTTTTCGCTTATTTAATCGTTGTCATTTAGTTCATAGTTACTCATTTAGGATATTATTTATTAGCCTTAGCGTATTTTGCCATAGCCTAGCTTTTTTTTTTTTTTTTTTTTTTTTTTTTTTTTTTTTTTTTTTTTTTTGGTGCAAAAGGTAAATTTATATTAATCTCCAAACACTTTGTACAAACTTATAAGATAGAGTCACTGCTTTTTTTGGACATGCCCAAAAAGAAACAGAATGCACAAGAAACTAATACATCCAATATGTAGTAATACTATATAACATCTCTGATACAATTAGTAATACAAACTGATGGCCAACCGACCATTTCCTGCATTGCTCCAAACTTTTCTTCCAATACATTCTGACCTCAATTTACCTTTTTATAAGATACGCACCATGAACCATCTAGCTACATTTCCCTTTTTCTCCCCATTAGAACCACTCAACCTTCAACCACAGTAGCTAAAACAGGGAGAAAAAAGGCATCACTAGGCACCCATGACCCATCCATGGAGGGGCTCTTCCAAGCAATCTACATTTCCTTATCTATGAAAGGCTTCAATTACTTAGAAACACTCACCCTCCATGATGACCAACCTAACCTCCTGTGGGAATGTAAAGTATGGACCATGAAGTGTCATCTTTCACCACTCTCAATTCGATACTACTTACACTCCCCTCCTAGGCCATATACCCTTCACAATGTGCAGCCCTACATTATGGTACATCTTATATCCAGCCTAGACCTCCTTTTCATTCAAAATAGCTACTAATCCCCCAGGCCAATTAATAAGCCATCTGAACTACTAAGGTACAGTCATACCAGATTAGACTCCAAGGTACTAGGTGCTAACACATTTTTATGACCAGAAATGTAATGATATTTGATGAGATAAATCATTTCCTGCATTCAGATGTAAAAACTTCTCTGCATTCAGCTGCAATCACATTAAAAAATCACTGTTCCATTGCTTCCACCCACCATCTGACTTAGATCATTCAGTAGAAGCACATGCTTAGCAAGAAGAACTCTAATCCAGCCACTCTTTTTTATATATCAGAACCCTTGATTCTTCATTAGACAACCACAATACTCATTTATCAGTCTTTGCTCTCTTTAAAGTAACTTCCCACTTACTCTCAATTGCTCTAACATCTTTGCTTTCTCTAACTGTGAGTCCCATTAGTCTTCTCTTAACTGTATCAGTAATTTTATTTATCACTTCATCACTATTTCTTCTACAATCTCTAAAAATTCTTCCATTTCTCTCCTTCCATAAGTTGTATACACAAGCTGCTAGCATAAGTCTTCTCACCACACTATTTATATTGTTACCATTACCCATAGTGAGCATTTCTAGAACTGTATCTTGCAAACTATTGTTCTGTCCACTTATTCCAGCCACATCCATGATCTTCCTCCACTCTTCATAAGAAAATGTACATTGGAAGAACAAATGTTGCATATCTTCATAATCCATTTGACATAAACTACATCTATTTGCTCCTTGAATTCCCCAATTTATTAGCTTATCTAGAGTGGTCAACCTATCCTGAATTGTCAGCCAAAGAATGAAAGTATGTTTTGGAATGCATTGAGAAAACCATACTATTTGCCACCAATCCACACTTTGACCATAATTGTTGAGATCAGTATTAACTATACTCACAGCAAAATCAACCTCTTTACCACTTGAGTTCTGCCAAACAACCTTATCCTCACAATCTTCAACAAAGCTTGGAACATTCAAATTAGTTATAATAGGATATTTCTCATACCATTCCTCAGGCCATAACCAACTACCATTATTAATCATGTCACAAAGCTTTAAACCTTCATTCAATCTTGCTGCATAAATGTCTTTATGTGTAACAATCTGAGACAAAGAACCAATACTGTTCCATCTATCATACCATACAGAAATAGATTTCCCATTGCCTATTTTATAAACCACTTTTCCACTTATTATATCTCTTATACCAAGCAAATTCTTCCATCCCCAGCTATCACATTTATCAATTTCTACGCTCCAAATACTCCTTCCTCTCAATTTAACTGTATGCACCCATTTGACCCATAAAGTGTCTTTTTTAACAGCAATGTTCCAAATGTGTTTAGCAAGCAAGGCTTTGTTCCAAATTTTCAAGTCTTTCAAACCCAATCCTCCTTTATCCTTTGGTCTACATATATTGGCCCAAGCTACTTTAGCTTTACCTTTAGCAGATTCACCTTGATTCCATAGAAAGTTTTTCAAGAGTTTGTTGATTTCTTTGATAATTGTACTGGGAATTAGGAAGACAGAAGCCCAGTAAACATGGATTGATTCAAGCACAGCAGCAATCAGTTGCAATCTTCCAGCATATGACAAACATCTATTCTTCCAATTCTTGACTCTAGCATTGATCTTATCTAACAAACAGCCACAATCTTTAACACTCAGTCTCTTAGCAATCAATGGAACTCCCCAATATCTGACCGGAAGCTTTCCAACAGCAAAAGGAAGAATTTCACTAATAGCTTTCTTCTCATTCTCATTCATACTACCAAAAAACACTGTGCTCTTTGAATAGTTTAGCCTAGCTTATTGAGTCCATTTGATTAGCTTTTTAAGTTTTGAAGTGTCCTTTGTCATCCCTTTTTATTATAACTGTCCGCTTACATTTGTTCATTTTCTCAATTTCAAAAAAAAAGAAAGATCGTGGTTACAGAAGTGCTTACTTATTTGGAACCATAGGACTTGCTTAGATACTAGAATCCTTGCCTGCAAATCGCACCCCTACACCAGGCTGCACATCTTTCGCCTCCATAGCCCCTCAATCAAAGATTTTTAATTGCTCCCTTTGTGCACCAAATAACTTGAATTTTGGTTTACGCATAGTCTGTCAACTTGTTTACATGCCACCATTTTTACTTTATTTTTATGAATTTTTTTTACCAGTTTGACCTGCTCTTCTTTAGACTATATCTTGCTCAATTTTTGAGACCTTAGTTTAGTTCTTGGTGTTTTGGAAAGCTGGGTATGTTAACTTGTGGGATCGATAATCTGTTTGCTCGGTATTGCTCATTGGCCAGCTTATTTGGGCCCTCCAAGTTGGCCCAAAGTCACTGGAATTTGCTTATGAAGCTTCGTGTTGATTGAGGTTGTCTGTTCTTTGCTTCTGCTATATTTAAGCCTTTGTAGTTGTTATTTTAGTTTCATTTGAGTTAGCTTAAGATTGTGTTTGTGCAGGTTTGTTCAAGTATTTTCAGTAAGAATTGTTTTGTGAAAGATTTGTTAATTTGTTGGTTAATTGTTTTGCAATAAAGAAAAAAAAAATCTTAAAAGAAAATATTTTAGTCAAAAAAGGTGGAGCTAGGCTCGAACCTGGGTCTCCTCCTTCACCAAACAGACCTCACATACAAACCCCCCTTCCAACTGTGCTACTAGTTATTTGTTGATTGTAATAGATTAATTTAACCTTTATAGTTGTTTGTGCTTTGTTTAAATTACTCCTCAGCTTTTAGTCTGCTTATTTCCTGCTTATTTTCACTGCTTATTTCATGTTTTTATTTTTATTAGGTTTATTTTAGGTAAATTTAGTTTTCATAAAAATTTCAGAATTTTTAGGAGTAGTTTAGTATTTTTAATATTTAATTTAGTTTATTTAGAAATTAATTCATTATAAAAAATATAAAAAGCAAAAAAATATTTTTCTTTTTCCAAAAATTTTCTTTTGTCATTAGAATCGTAGGAAAATTATTTTCACACCCGTAGGCTTAGTGTAGCATCAAATTTACGTTTTTATTTGGGCACTCGCGTTTTTATTAAAGTAACTTTTACGTTTTTAAAATTAGATTACGTTTTAGGTTTCCCTAGTTTCCTATTATCATTCCCGTAGGATTCTAAGTAGTTTTTAAGTTTTAATTTTCATTCCTTGTTTGTATTCCTAGTTTAGTTGCGTTTATTTTATTTTTCGTACGTTATTTGCAATTTCTCGTAATTCAACAATACCGAATAATCAAAACCATTCCTTACAAGCATTTTAATCACGAATCTCATACGATATTGCCCATTCACACCTCGTTGGGACACGACCCGGGTAATCACATACCCGGTATCACACACATACACACACACACACACACACACACATATATATATTGTATTCACGAGTTTTTCAAGTTAAACTTTTCCTAAAGGTTAATTAGCAAATTCCACTCACGTCTACTATGTATATTTTTTATACGCACTCAAAAACGCACTATCAAAATGAGGGGAAAATTCTAGCAAACTTTATCAAACTATATTGATAGAACTCATGCACACCCCATCTTCTAAGAGTTCTTAGATCGTTTTGGACTCCATGTTGTTTAGACATTGATCTAGGATAAACTATAAGCACAATGATAATAATAAGCACAGCGGAATAACGTAAAGATTATTATTATTATCAACAAGGTTCTTCGTCATCATCTCTAACATAATATTTATAATTTACAGCCTCAATCCTACTTGATCAAGGTAGAACGACCTTGAGGCTGTACTAAACTAACACTAACACTAACCCTAGGCGTTTTCCCAAATCCCTACGCCTAGGTTCCCCCACACACACACCTTTAGTGTTTACATCTTGTACATACTATTAATCTAATGACCCATGTCCTCTTTATATACTAGAGGATTAGGGTTTACAATATGAATCATAATACAATTAGGAAACTAAATATTCTTCTAGAATCTTCCAAATCCTCCATCTTTTTGTAGTTTCCCTTCTTGTCACTTCAAGCCCTTCATGTTTCATTCTTCTTGTTTTGTATCATCAAATCAATAAATATAATTCCCAACAATCTTCCCCTATTTGATGATGACAAAACAAACACGTTCTTGTACGAACTTCCCTAGACGAAGTAGAAAAGTTGAGATAATTAAATCTCGCCATGAATGAAACAATCTTGTCTTCCCCTTAAGCCATGCCATACCACTCCAACATCTCTTCTAACATCTCTTCCCCTTTTTGTTATCAACAAATAGGGAACGTATGCAAATAATGATCTTAACCACCACGAACCAATACCACACTCCTATTCAAAGCCTTCCAATGTTTCGAATTGCCCACCATGAAGAACACCAAAATGCTAAAAATGAATCCAAAACAATAGAAACTCCAACTAGCAGTAGTAATACTAATCAATAGTAGTAAGAATCAATAACTTCCCCTCGAGTGGTGCATGAACATCAAATGATTAAACATATCATAAGATACTTCCCCTGAAATCAATATGTTAACCATCTTCATGATTCTTCAAATCTGTAGGCTCCTTGTAATGGCCACTTGTGAAAAAAACCAAATATAACGAATTTGATGAAGAAGTAGAATTTCCCAAACTTGTGTCTGAAATCTTTACTATCCACGTAACTCCATACTTATACCCAACCATAAATATAAGTAGACCGCAATCCCTTGACAAAATCCTCAACTAATATGAGACACTGAGCACTAGAATGTAACTCCTTTAAGTGATAGCCAATGTACGCATAGAGCATCATAAGAAAAATCACACATTGCTAGATTCATCAAGCTATATGATAAGAACACAAACCCAAATAATTCCACTTCATCTTCAAATAAGTGATAAACAATCTCCTTCGTAATCAATTATTCCAATAAGAATCAAATACAAGCCTTTTAAAACCTTTAAGAATATAAACTTCTTCTTGTGTGTGTAAATCAAATAACCATTCTGTTTGTGTAAACTAATATCAATCAAACTCATTACGACTTCCCCTTACTCCTCATAACACGCAGCAGTACTTTGAATAGTCGAGCAGTACTTTGGAGATAGAAGTACTTTGAATCAGCAGAAGTACTTTGGAGAAGTACTTTGATTCAGCAGAAGTACGTTGGAGAAGTACTTTGATTGAACGGAGCAGTACTTTATAATAGTAGTACTTTGATGAAGAGAAGTACTTTGTAAGAGCAGTACTTTGAAATAATGAACGAGCAGCAGTACTTCAGTCGAGCAGCAGTACTTTGAATCAATTTGAATCAATGGAGAAGTACTTTGAGAAGAACAGTACCTTGGAGCAGTACTTTGAAATAACTTCAAAGATATACCCACTTGTAGCTTGAACATACTGATCAGTAACAATAGCCAAAGAATTTGAACCAAGAGATACCAATCTAGAGTTTTGAAAAACCCTAAACACCATCACGTACTTGAACCAGTAATCTCCATGAACAAAGCAATTAAATCCGGTCCAAGCCAACTTTCGAACATGTATAATCGTCACCAAGCAGCAAATAACCAACTTCCACAATGATTTGACAAGAAAATAACCAAATTCAAGAAGTTGAATCATGAAAACCCTAAAAATTTGAAACTTTCACCTGTTGCAGCAGCAAACTTCGACAATTTATATCTTTTTACTGAGAGCTCAGATCGAAGATCTCTCCAGTGGAACTCTTCCTTGATATGTTGAGAACCTCCAGTAAAAATTTCAGCCCGATCCAACGGTTAACAAAGGAGTTATCGTCATTTGAAAACAGCCCTGCAGAAAAAAACGAACATATGCACCAGACTCGAATTTTCTTCTTTTTCTTCGAAAAACCTTGTAGATCCCTAGATCGAGAGCCCCCTTGCTCTGATACCACTTGATAGAACTCGTGCACACCCCATCTTCTAAGAGTTCTTAGATCGTTTTGGACTCCATGTTGTTTAGACATTGATCTAGGATAAACTATAAGCACAATGATAATAATAAGCACAGCGGAATAACATAAAGATTATTATTATTATTGTCAACAAGGTTCTTCGTCATCATCTCTAACATAATATTTATAATTTACAGCCTCAATCCTACTTGATCAAGGTAGAACGACCTTGAGGCTATACTAAACTAACACTAACACTAACCCTAGGCGTTTTCCCAAATCCCTACGCCTAGGTTCCCACACACACACCCCTTTGGTGTTTACATCTTGTACATACTATTAATCTAATGACCCATGTCCTCTTTATATACTAGAGGATTAGGGTTTACAAGAGGAATCATAATACAATTAGGAAACTAAATATTCTTCAAGAATCTTCCAAATCCTCCATCTTTTTGTAGTTTCCCTTCTTGTCACTTCAAGCCTTTCATGTTTCATTTTTCTTGTTTTGTATCATCAAATCAATAAATATAATTCCCAACAATTAAGTCGATTTACAACATAATATTGAAACACTGTTTGAATAGATAACCTTAAGTCGGTTTACAACATGTAATCCTTGAACGACAAGTAATTATCCCTAACTAATTCTAGAATATTCGTTTAATATTACACATTAATCCTTATCTAATATTTCATATCAGTCCTTGTTTCCTTCGAAGTACTTTAAACATTCTTCAATAATAGCAGCACTTTGACTTTTTCCTTCAGCAGTATTTTGACTTTATTCTTCATGCAGCAGTACTTTGACATCCAGAAGTACTTTGATATTTCATATCCCAACATATATCGTCTAGTACCCCCATTTTTGGCCAAAATTTTAAATTTTTTTTACTTTATTTCAAAATTTTTGTGGTAATCAGTCCGCCAAGTCTAACCGACAAAAAGGATTGGCTAATCCAGGAGCAAACGGCTCTTGGTAAAGATAACTCAAACCCGTTGATGGCTTGCAATTTGCCAAAAATTGTATGGTTCCTCAACTCCCCATATCCTCAAAAGCAAATGAGTTGGCTAGCCCGCAAGATTATGGCTTGTGGTAAAGGCCGTGGAAAATCCATAATTGGTAATCAGCTCACCAAGATGTTGACTATTCTATCAAGAGCTGGCTAGTCCAGAAGCAAACGGCTTTTGGTAAAGACAAATCAAAACCGTTGACAGCTGGTGGTTTGCTCAAAATCACACGGTTATCAGGTGTGCCATAATTCTTACACTTGGATACTCCAGAAGTGATGGCTTTTGGTAAAGAGACTTTCAAATCCATCAAGTTTTTCACAAAAGATTGCTAGGGACTAGCAATACTCAAGTGTGGGGGATTGATGAGTGTGTAAATACTCATCATTCTTACCGTATTTTAACTGCCAAAACGCGAGAAAACACTCAAGAATACATCAAAATAACAAAATATCCCAAAGATCGTGTTTTATATGTTTCAAATGCAAAATGATCAAAAACAAACGAAAAACGAACAAAGTTTGCATAATTGGCAGTTTCAGTCCCCCAACTTTCAAAAAATTATCAAAACTAGTCCCTGAGCGTTTATTTCAAATGAAAAGTCAACCCAAGTTTCTTAAAAGTCAAAAGTAATAAAAAATGATCTTTGGGTGTAAAGTTTTTAAAAGTGTACAAGTTTGGCCCTGGAATTTCATGATTTGGCGAAATTGATCCCTCAAGTTTCAAATTTGGCAAATGTGACCCCCGGATATTTCAAGTTGGAAAATAAACTTCAAAGGTCCTTATGTAATTACAATTTGGCAACAATTGTCCCTTGGATCATATTATAGAACTTGGCAGATCTGGTCCCTTGGTTTTCATAAATTGCAAATATGGTCCTTGTGTTAAAAATCAAACCAAACGGACTAAAGTATTAATAAATCCCAACCAATCCAAACCAAACAAAATCCCACTCACCCCAGCCCACACCCATAACCCCTTGGCCCAAGTACCTCTAAGCCCAAAAAAACCCACCCCGTGGTATTAAAAATGGTCAACCGGTCAATCCAGTCAACACGGGTCAAACAAATACCCTCCTTCTCCCCCATTCCCTCCTTTACCCAGTTAAACCAACACCACCACCACCATGGTGTCTGCTACACTCAACCCACCATCAAAAGCTCCCCCACTCCAGTTCCCCATCCCACTTATATTTCCCCCTCCTCACAGAACCCTACCTAACACCATCTCATTCTCCAAGGAAGGAGTCACAAGATGCCATGCCCCGTCATCCATCCTCAATTACATATGGGCGCCAAAATGGAATTAAGGGTTGTGATCATCTCTGTTCACATCCAATGGCTGAGAAAGAAGTGAAGAAAGCACAACTGAGGAGCTAAAGAAGAGGAGAAACCCTAGATAAGCAGTATAAATAGGTTAAGCATTGTAAGCCTAAGGGCATGTCTGAATTGTAGTAGTTTTCTTAAATTTAATCTCAATTGTAATCTGTTTTCATTATTAATTCAAGTTTCTCAGTTTTTAATTCCAAGCTTTATTTTTTTAAGGTTCCAACTGTTTTTGTTTAAGCTTATTTTTCTCTCAAAAGTTCATTAGATTCTAAGTTAACTCAGATAAATCTTAAACTAGGTAATCAGAAACAAAATTATATTACAAATTACCTATGCATTGGACTGTGGAGGCTTTGGAAGTTGCCAGTAATGGATATGGCAAGAGGGACTATACTAGTTTGTCATAAGACAAACTAGAGCTTGTAGCAGTGTAGAGAACCCTTGGTTAAGCCAGGGCTCAAGGTTCCAATTGTTTACTCTTTATTTTTAAGTTTTTTTTTGTGGAAAATGCATAATTGGTGACTGATAGTTGTAGGTGTAATTGTTTCTTGTTTCTGCTTTAACTGACTTAACATAGTTTGTTAGACATGGTTTAGTTCTTGTTTCACAATTTTTTTTATAGTAATTCACCATTTTAGCATTTAGACTGCCAAGAATCATATGTTAGGTATTTGTTGATAAACATTGTTGAAATTGATGTTCTTGTGATTAAATGGATCTGTGTTAACAAGTAATAACCTTGGAAATTGGTTCTATGGATTGAATAAGTGTTGTGTTTTGAATAATCACCAAGACTGTCACATTAAGGGGTGTTTGGATCTGCTAGGTTTGGGTAGGGAGAGTAGTCATAGTGGAGTTTGGGCTGCAGTACCATTTCAACTTAGGTTCTATAAACTCAGTCAAACATTGATTTTGATAGCTCACTCCTTTAAAAGTCAAAATCAAATTTTAACTTCTTTCAAAACTGCTCAACCAGCCAACTGATTGATCAATGGTTACATTTCATGTTTGTGTTTGTTTAATTCATGGGAAACAATGTTTATTGCACACATATAGACAGATCTAAGCTCTTGAAATTTGATTTGGTCAACTGTGAAGAGTAATAAGAAAGTCAGCATTGTTTCATTGCAATGTTGGAAATGATTTTTCTTTGCTGAACTAGGGTCAAATTGGACTTCAATTAGGTTGTTTGTGATAGGGCTTTTAGGGTTTTTAGAATCTCAGCTAGGTATTCTTGATTTTTCCCTCTTAAGGTTTTAGTTTTTAGCTTATTTGGACAACTTATTGTTGACTGAAAGTTAGTAGGTTAGGCCTAGGTTGCTAGTTTCTTCACAGTTCTGCTTTAGTGTAAATTGGGTAGCATATTGAGCTTAGCTAACCCATTTTGTACTTATCTGAGTTGGCTTAAGGTTTTTACATGATCTGTGAGACTTGTGCTTGTCCATTGGCTTATTTGCTTATTCATAAGCTTAATATAAACTGCTTATTGGTCCATTCACATATTTCCGTGTGAAATTTGACCTCATCTGTGTTTATTTGAGCTTATTTAAGTACTGAGAACTTGGTTTGTTGATTTCATAAGTTTTCGTGATAAGTGCTTAATAATAAGCACTTATCAAACAGCTTATTAGCCCCATAAGCATTTCCCAGCTTATTTTCATAACTTTTAAATTTTTCCTAGGGTTTAAATAATATTTTAGATTTTCTGTAAAATTTTCATAATTTTCTGAATTGTGTTGCTATTTTTCTTAATTTATTTTAATTTTTAATCATTTTTAAATAGTTTTAAATTAAGAAAAGTCAATAATAAATCAGAAAAAGTCTGGAAAAATCCAAAAACATTTTAGATAATTATTTTAAGTTATTTTAGATTTTTCAAAGTTAAGTTTGTATTTTTCTCATCTTCATTTGTATTTTCTTTTATTTTAAATTGTTTCAACTAGTAATTAATTCATAATAAATAGAGTTTTTATTGAAAAATAGATTTTCTTTTTTTTAAAATTTCCTTTTGTCTTTAAGTGCGTTAGAAAATTATTTGTAGACCCGTAGGATTTGCGTAGCTCTAAATTCACGTTTTTATTTGCGCGTTGACATTTATCTTAAATAAACGTCACGTTTATTTGTCAATTTGTGATTTTTAGGATTTCCGATACCTATTTTTGTTTCCGTAGCATTTTAGGTTATTTTAAATAGTACTTAGCACTCCTTAGTTTGATTTTCCATTTAGGTTACGTTTATTCCACTTTCGTTCGTTAATTCGTAATTTTCGTTAATTTAACGTACAACAAAACCAAACAATCTTTCACAACCAAACATACAAGGTTTTAATCTCGATCTCACTCGAAGCTTTCCATTTACACCTCGTTGGGGTTCGACCCGGGAAATCACTTCCCGGTCTCACAATTTGAATATCACTTTCACGAGTTTTGCGAGGTAATCGTTTTCCTAAACAGTTTACTTGTATTACCTTCACGTCTATTTGTCTCGCGATAAAGTAGACTTCACGTTTGTTGATATTTTTGATAAATTGTTTTTGCACACCAAAACACAACGAATCAATATCTCCTGAAATAAAACGTTTGCACTTTTCAGAAACCACAACTGAGATACTATAAAATATAATTCAGATGTTGTTTACTTTGTTCCTATATAAGAGCAAAGGACATGTAAGGCAACGCTAAAACTATAGATGATACTGCATAAAACTTACCGGCGGGAACCTTTACCTGTTAGCATTCATAAGTAAATGGGTTTGTTTGGAAAAAACTCATACTTTCAATCTCGCAATCTCGGATGCAAATGCTAAGCTTTTGTTCCTGATGAACGGTCTCTTGTTATTCATAAAGAGTTGCTGGCCAAAATGAATAAGCAATATAAGTTTACTCTCTATAATGAAACTGACTAATGATTTTACCTTCTGATTTTTTCAGGTAAAAAGATATAAATTAGTAGATACAATCTAGACGTCCTTTTTACATTGTTGTTTTCGTCGTCATAATATGGCCTAGATGGGGCAAATAATAAAAACTTTTCGAAGAATGACTCTTTACAAACCTGAATCTGTATCTGATGTTGCTCTAGTCGCGCCATTTGATGGGGTGTTTAAGGAATTAGTTCCAAAACCAGAAGCTTTTTCACATGGTTTATACACATTTGATATCGGGCAAAATGATTTGACGGGTAGCAACATCAACACCCATTCAAGGCACCACTGATGTTGAAGCAACATCAACACCCTAAAATTATTATATATAATAGGAAAAAAATTAATTAATAAATTAGGGATTTATGAATAAATCTGAAATTAAAAAAAATTGAATTAAGACCATGAGATGAAAAAACCCAAAAAAAAAAACATTCAATTAATTATAACATCTAAAACCACACCTGTAAATTTTAATTAAGCAAACCGATGATTAAAACATAAAAAATATCCAAATTTTAATTAAGCAAAAAAATTCTAAAAACAAACAATAATTATGATTTGAAGATAAAAACTTTAAATGAAGATATGATGAAACTTACACCAAAGCAGCAGCTAAAGGAGCACGGGATCGAAGTTACAACCATGAAGACGCCACTGCAAGCTTCACCGGAAAACGCAAAGACACAAAAAAGGCGATCGGTCATTTGGCCAGAAAACGGATAAGAAGTGTATGGAGGATAATGTGTGGTGAATCAAGATCTGACAATACTTATCCATTGATTTTTGTTTTTTTGACCGGAAAAGAGGCAAGGTGGATCATTTGAGACGGATTAAAACAGCCCAACAATTGGGCCGGAAATTTGGCGGGAAACATGCTACAGTGGACGGGACGCCAAAAACGGCGTCGTTTTGTTCCTTATTTAAATAAACTTATAATGTTTGTAGTCACTTTTAATTGTTAGTTTTTATTATAGTAACAGTTATGTGTTAAACGTTTTAGAGAAGTAGCCATTGAGTAACGGTCTTTAAGCTTTAAATCTTACTATATTATAAAGGAGGAATGCCTTCTAATTTTAGCATGCTTAATTTTAAGCCTTACAAATTAATAAGCTTAAAGTACAAGTGATGAAAATATAATTAGACATTTACAAGTTAATAAGCTTAAAGTACACACCAATTTTCCCCTCGTTTAATTCTAACATACCATTAATACTAACATTAAATATAATAAATAAAACATTATGTACACTAAATACAATTAATTAACCGGTCAATAAATACAATTAATGCACTTATTAAAACACCACTTACATAAGAAATACAAATTATCAAGCATATTGTACAATCAACTTAAGCACAATTCCTGCATTAAATGTCACTAATACAAATAATAAAGCATATTATACAAATATTCAAGTCCGAACGGGCAACGGGTCAAATGGGCTCGAGCCCAAACGGGCATGGGCCAAACGAGCTCGAGCCTGAATGGACATGAGCCAACGAGCTCGAGCCCGAACGGACACGAGCTAAACGAAATTTTGATATCCGTAAATTTATTGTTAAAAAGAACATAATAAACTAAAGTTACATGATTCACCGGAAAATTTTAATTTAGGGTACCCGCCGCTGCAACGCGCGGGTACCCTGCTAGTTATTATAAATGTATCCGTTGAGTAACGGTCTTTATATTTCAAGTGTATTTGAAAAGTAGCCGTTGAGTAATGGCCATCCACACATCTTGTTTATATACATGATTCATTCTCTTGATTCACTGTCTCCCACCTCTAGATGTGGTAGTCAGTTTACGACTCAAAACATTTTAATGAAACAAACGGACAATATAAATACAAGTATAAATGTCAATAATATATATACATGCAAACATGTATGATGTATGTGAAATAACTCATGCAAAAGAAAAAGAGATGCAACAAATGAAACCTCAAAACTCATAGCCTCAAAATTCATTACACAAAAAGAATATCTTTTGACATTGGTAAGAATATAGTCCAAACCACAAAAGAACCATCTTACCCCAAAAACTATTAAAAATGTGGCCCATATATATGTATCTCAAACTCCGTACCACAAGTTCTTAATCTTTGACATAACCACCATGACTAGTAGCAACAACAATATTCCCAGCAACAGATGCAGTTTTAACACGTTTTAACCCTTCTTGATGTTCATCCTCATCGTTTGTCATACACCGTTTTAATCTTAAACCCTCACCCATATTACCAACTAAACCCTTATGGGACTCTGTGGAAAACTAGAAGGGGGTTGAATAGTTTACCGCTTTTTCGATTCTTATTTAGCTTAAATATCCTTTTAGAAACTTTACGTTTGCTTAAAGATATAAACACAACTTTATATGTTTGATTCTTTGAAAAGCTTTTCATGTGAATAACAATTCAAACTTTACTTGTTTCATACTTTGAAAAGCTTTACTTGTGATGATCCTAACTTTGCTTGTTTTAGTTCTTTGAAAAGCTTTACATTTGTTTCAAGATATAAGTACAACTTTACTTGTTTTAATTCTTTTGGAAAGCTTTATATGTGATTAGCAATTGTAACTAAAAGACAACATGTAATAAGCAAAGATAAAGAAAGAAACGATCAAACCACAACACGATTGTTTATCGTGGTTCGGCTACAAGGACTCTTTTTCCTTGCCCTACATCCACGCCCCGAGTTTCCAACTCGAGAGTTATAAGCACTAATCAACAAGCTCCTTTCACCGGCGGAGAAAACCTTTACAACGTCGCTTACACTTTTACCGACACTAAGCTAGATGTCGAGTTCTTTTACAAGGGTACAACCACTCCCATTCGTCGCTTACACTTTTACCGACACAAAGCTAGATGTCGAGTTCTTTACCAAGGGTACAACCTCTCCCGTTAGTTCTTTTACTAGGGTACAACAACTCCCAACACTCTTTGTATTTTGAGGCCTAAAATACTAACCTATAACTTCTACATACATGACACACATGAAGTATAAACTACCAAAGCTTATACATGACCAAGCTATCAAGACTTGCAACTTTAGAGTTGAAGCTTGTAACTTCTTGAATGATCTTGTGAAGTTCCTTGCTACATAAGAGAATCACAAATCAAAAGGTTACTGAGTTAGTTGAGAGAGTATGTGAATATATGTCCTAAAAGAGTTGGCCAAAAATCAAGTTATGGCTTGGTATTTATAGCACACCATACTGCATGCTTGGCGGATCAGGCGGAACCCTCAGATGGGTTCCGCCCGTGTACCCCCAGGGTACCGCCGGATCTGCAGTAGGTTTTTGCAATAACTCTTCAAACCAAACAAGGTCTTGTCTCATAACTCCTAGCAACCAAACAATGTCACATCACTTAATTCAAGTCAAACACAAAACTTGTAAGCAACATCAAAGCTAGTCAAACACATTTCTTTCCATAAATGCATAATGACAAACCTTGCCCTAAATGTGATGTGACCTTACTATATTAAGAAATAAATATGATGTGACAAGACTCATTTTAGTTTAAGAAGTAAAAACAATGTTTTGTTTAAAAAGAAATGTTAACCTTTGTTAAACAAGACTTAAACACATAAAGTGATGATTTACTTATAGCTAAACTTCATACTTTGTCATTAAAAAAACTTAGCAAAGATCGTAAAATATAAATAACGTTTTTAGGCGATATTTGTATTAACAGACTCATTCTCAGCAGAGTCATCATTGGTTCCTTTAACCCTTTTTGTTTTGATGGAAGCTTCAGTTTTGGTGTCATCATCCGCTTCAACGACTTGTTGAACTTCAACGTTCTTGATTTCTTGGTCTTTAACGTTCTCATTCTCGCCAGAGTCATCATTGGTTCCCATAACCCTTTTCGTTTTGATGGAAGCTTCTCTTTTGGTATCATTATCCACTTTAGAGACTTGTTGATCTTCAACGTTCTTGATTTCTTGGTCTTTAACGTTCTCATTCTCGCTAGAGTCATCATTCGTTCCCATAACCCTTTTCGTTTTGAAGGAAGCTTCTGTTTTGGTATCATTATCCGTTTCAGAGACTTGTTGATCTTCAACGTTCTTGATTTCTTGGTCTTTAACATTCTCATTCTCGCCAGAGTCATCATTGGTTCCCATAACCCTTTTCGTTTTGATGGAAGCTTCGGTTTTGGTATCATCATCTGCTTCAAAGACTTGTTGTTCTTCAACGTTCTTGATTTCTTGGTCTTTAACGTTCTCATTCTCGCCAGAGTCATCATTTGTTCCCATAAACCTTTTAGTTTTGATGGAAGCTTCTGTTTTGGTATCATCATCCGCTACAGAGACTTGTTGATCTTCAACGTTCTTGATGTCTTGGTCTTCAACGTTCTCATTCTCGCCAGTGTCATCATTGGTTCCCATAACCCTTTTCGTTTTGATGGAAGCTTCTCTTTTGGTATCATCATCCGCTTTAGAGACTTGTTGATCTTCAACGTTCTTGATTTCATGGTCTTTAACGTTTTCATTCTCGCTAGAGTCATTATTGGTTCCCATAACCCTTTTCGTTTTGATGGAAGCTTCTGTTTTGGTATCATCATCCGCTTCAGAGACTTGTTGATCTTCAACGTTCTTGATTTCTTGGTCTTTAACGTTCTCATTCTCGTCAGTGTTATCATTGGTTCCCGTAACCCTTTTCGTTTTGATGGAAGCTTCTGTTTTGGTATCATCATCCGCTTCAGAGACTTGTTGATCTTCAAAGTTCTTGATTTCTTGGTCTTTAACGTTCTCATTCTTGCTAGAGTCATCATTGGTTCCCATAACCCTTTTCGTTTTGATGGTAGCTTCTATTTTGGTATCTTCATCCGCTTCCGAGACTTGTTGATCTTCAACGTTCTTGATTTCTTGGTCTTTAACGTTCTCATTCTCGCCAGAGTCATCATTGGTTCCCATAACACTTTTCATTTTGAAGGAAGCTTCTGTTTTGGTATCTTCATCCGCTTCAGAGAATTGTTGATCTTCAACGTTCTTGATTTCTTGGTCTTTAACGTCCTCATTCTCGCCAGAGTCATCATTGGTTCCCATAACCCTTTTCGTTTTGATGGAAGCTTCTGTTTTGGTATCATCATCTGCTTCAGAGACTTGTTGATCTTCAACGTTCTTGATTTCTTGGTCTTTAACATTTTTTACTTCTTGATCTTGAACATGTTTGAGTTCTTGATCATCATTGGCGGCCACTTCTTGATTTTGGAATGGCAACCAGTTACCAAACTCGTCCCTTACGGAAACAATGTTTCCCTCGCCATTGTACACAACCCCAGCTCGATTGTCGACGTCGTATTGCCGCCATTTATCTTCTAATCTATCTACTCTTTCTTCTGCAGGTTCATTAAGAAGTTCGCCTAAAGTAACCATTTTTTCTTTTGCATGTAAATTAGGTTTTCGTTATGCCTGTAAAGAGTAGAAGTTAGGGCATTGATCTCTATATATATAACAGAAACATGTGTTCTTAATCACTTGCAAAACAAGAAAATAGATTTTACTAAAATACCTTTATAGTCCTTAATTAACTATTATTTCCTTAATTCCCAATATCCATATTTACAAAGGATAAGTATTTCCTAATTAAGGATTATTTATTTATTTAGTTCAATAAAATATTTTATGATGTAATGTCGAAAACAAAACTACATAATTTATATACCTTTTATAAACAACATGACAACTTCAATTGTGATGTGAAATAACAAAGGTATATGAAATTAACTAGGTTAAGTAATTCATAATTGTTGAAGGAGGTAACAAGATA
Source organism: Artemisia argyi (assembly GCA_030686995.1). Lineage (NCBI taxonomy): Eukaryota > Viridiplantae > Streptophyta > Magnoliopsida > Asterales > Asteraceae > Artemisia > Artemisia argyi. Next base: position 317,073,809 of record CM060708.1, on the reverse strand, counting down.
GGATTCGATTTGTTTTTTTATGCACGTAGAACTATTTATTATTTAGAATTATAGATGAAGATATATGTTGACTTAGGGCGGAGGGTGCGAAATACCTCTTCTTGGCAGTTTTGTCAGACATCAACGTCAGCGTCACATCATTTTTTCTTCGTTCTTCTTTTCAAAATATAGTTTAGAGCACATTCTTTAAACGAAAGAGCATCATATAGTAATTTCGGCTTACATTTATGTGAAATAATAATACTTTTGTGTTAGTATTTGATTATAGTAACATTTATATGTTAAAAGTTTTAGAAATAGTCGTTGAGTAACGGTCTTTAAACTTTAAATTCTTATAAAAGTATCTGTTGAGTAACGGTCTTTGTATTTCAAGTGTATTTGAAAAGTAGCCATTGAGTAACGGTCTTTAAACTTTAAATTCTTATAAAAGTATCCGTTGAGTAACGGTCTTTGTATTTCAAGTGTATTTGAAAAGTAGCCGTTGAGTAACCGTCTTTAAACTTTAAATTCTTATAAAAGTATCCGTTGAGTAACGGTCTTTATATTTCAAGTGTATTTGAAAAGTAGCCGTTGAGTAACCGTCTTTAAACTTTAAATTCTTATAAAAGTATCCGTTGAGTAATGGTCTTTATATTCAAGTGTAGTTGAAAAGTATCCGTTGAGTAACGGCCATCCACACATCTTATTTTCGATTCATTCTCTTGATCCACTGTCTCACCCTCTAGATGTGGTAGTCAGTTTACGACTCAAAACATTTTAATATAACAAATGGACAATATTTATACAAGCATAAATGTCAATAATGTATATATGCATGCAAACATGTATGATGTATGCGAAATAACTCATGCAAAAGGAAAAGAGATGAAATACATGAAACCTCAAAACTCATAGCCTCAAAATTCATTACAGAAAAAAAGCTTTTTACATTTGAAAGAAGATATTCCAAACCATAAAAGAATCTAAATCTCACCCCAAAAACGTGCTATTGAAAAATTGGCCCATATGTATCTCAATCTCCGTACCACAAGTTCTTAATCTTTGACATAACCACTATGACTAGTAACATCATCAATATTCCCAGCATCAGATGAAGTTTTAACACCTTTTAAACCTTCTTGATGTTCATCTTCTTCTGCTATCGTATGCTGTTTTAATCCTAAACCCTTCCACGACTCATTCTCATATCCATGACTCAAGTGGTTAACACCCTTGCCTCTGGAGACAGAGGTCAAGGGTTCGATCCTCACCCCTTACAAGGCCGGAGGTCCTTTTCTACCTTTAGTAGAACCGGAAGAAGCCTCTCTATCTTAGGTAGGAGTAATACTGTTTACGTCTCAACCTCCCCCATACACCATGGAAGACGGTATTGGGACCCATAACCCGTGGAAGACGGTATTGGGGGTTACTTTACTTTACTTTTAACTTCATCATCGGCAAATTAACATTTTTTTGGGTAAAAGGTCAAAAGACCCGGTAAATATATTACTCCAAAAAAGCGTTTAAGTACATAGGATATAGGTGAATCTCACATCTCAGCCCGTTACATAGGCGAAAGCTTACATAACAAGAAACTATCTATTTTCCAAAAGGAAAAGAACCCAATACTCAAATGATAACAAAAGACAATGAAAAATAAATTACTTCCTAAGACCTTGAAGCTTAGTGCCGTACATGACATTAAAAGCATCCAAATTTCCTGGAAGATCATAAACCTGCTGCGCATAGTCATCGTAATCATATCCATCAGAGTCATATCCATCATAATCATATTCACGTTCATGACCCCCACCAAATAGATTAGCGGACTCATCAAACGTGTTAACAACCTCCTCATCATCACTATCAGACACAACGACATCTCCCACTTTAGAAAATGGGTTAACCCTCTTAGTAGAAGAAGTAGATGGAAAAGAAAAAGAACTAGGCTTTGAAGTCCCAACCTGTTTCTTTTCATTCGGATCACGCACAAGGGGTTCTTGTGATGTAGTAGCAGTCTTTAAAGACCCATCCTCTTTAGTTTCCTCAATACTTCTAGCCTTCACCTCCAAAGTCACTTCCTTAGTAGGAATACCAAAATCATCCGTAACAGCCATATTAAGTGCATCAAACTCATCTGATGTAACAATCTTTGCTCCACTAGTACTCTGCACATCAGCATTTTTCTTCTTGTTGGCATCCATTTTCTTGGGTTCAGGAGGAGGAGCTTTGGGTCTATTTTGCATCTTCTTACCCACACTAGGCTTTGTAAAACCTCCTTTATAATGACCAGATAGACCACCACTATTACTCTTCTTCTTACTAGTGACCGTTTTGAAACCATCATTAACACTTGGTGTAGGTTGAGTAGTAGTTGGGATACAATTAGGACAATCAACAAGAGTATGACCAAACACCTTACACTTATCACAACGAGACGGTTTCCACTCATATTCAACCCTAATTTTCTCAATAGCCGAACCCGTCCCATCAAGCAAATGTATTTCAACAGTAATGTTATCTCTAAGCACCTCATCTGACTTCACTTCAATCATGCATCTAGCAAAACTACTACGGCCCCACGATTCCTTGCACATTTGGCTGGTAAAAGCATATAATCTTTTGGGCATACCAATCAACGTAGCAAGGAGACTAAGACCATCATCAGAAAACATAGCAAGAGGAACATCATGGAATTTAACCCACACCGGGATGTTGGTCAAATCCTCTTTAAGTAAATTGGTGTTCAATGTCCATGGTTTAAGAATAATAGGCACATTTCTGATCAACCAAGGACCATTTTCAAGTACATCATCAACACCTTTACTCGAATTGAACTTAAAGAAAAAGAACCCCCTTTGCATTCATCATTACCTTTTGTATACCAAACTTAGTCCACGCATTGCGTACATAGTAATCAACAACAGGAAAAGCAAGGCGTTGACCAAGGAAATACCCGTAAAGAGTATTCTCAAATCGAAGATTCACCTCTTCCACTACTTTCATCGGAACATAAAGATCAACATCATCCTTCTTTTTGCTAAATTCCAACCTCCGAAAGTTAGAAACGTGTTTCAGCGGCAAATTAACATTTTCTCACTCTTACACTTTTCTCTCTCCCTAACAACTTTTCCCGCCAATAAAAACCATGAAAAAACTCAAATATCTTCCATTTCGTGTCAAATTGTCTCAAATTTCAATTCTAATCCATGCAATTGAATCTATAGTATAGATTCATTACTACAAAATGGTAACATACTCACCCTTGTTAGAGCATGTTTACAAACTTTAAAGTGTAAAGAATCGAAAGGTACGTTCACACTAGTATGCGTGTGAACTAGTTGGATTTAGCAAATATGTTCACACTTTTATGTGAAGATTTATGAATATTTTTCACACTTTTAAGTGTGATATTTTAAAACAATTCTTCACGCTTTTAAATCTGATAATTTTGATTTTGAAATAATTTTTCGCACTTTTAAGTGTGATAATTTTGATCATGAAATAATTCTTCACACTTTTAAGTGTGAGATTGAAATTCTTGACGCTTTTTAAGTGTGAGAATTTTGAAACAATTCTTCACACTCTTAAGTGTGAATATCTTTAAAAAAAGATTCAGGGTTCATAAAATGCGAAGAAAAAAGCGTGTATAAATGAAAATTTTGTTGTAGTGATTACATAGTTCTACCCGTTTGAATTGTGTTTTTTCGTGTCTTTTTTGGTTTAACCCTAATTTGAATTCTTCTATTTCTCCATACTTAAACATGTCGAATAAAAAACGATCGTCTAAAAGACAATTGAAGGTTCTGGTGAGATTTAGTGATCATGTGATGGACGTACAGTGTGAGCCAGAGAAGAAATGAGAATAGGAATGAAATGGTTATAGAAGAAATTATGGTTTCGGGTGTTGGGAGAAGTGATGAACATGTGGAATTGAAGGGAGGAAATGATAGTGGGATGTTCGGCAATGTTGATAAAGAGGTAAATGCTATTACTATTCAGAAGGATAGCAATGTTCTGAATAATTATGAATATAATTCTAATACTCTGCATGATGATACTGTTGAATGTGTGGCTGATGATTCTAATGTGAAGGATTGCTTAATTAATGAAAGTGGTAAGGATTTGGATGTAAATAATACTAAAAACAATAGGAATATTGATTCATATGCAAATATAGTAATGAAAGATGAAATACCTAAGAATCTCATTTACAATCCAACTGTAATCACTAAAGTTGGAAATGAAGTTGTGGTGTTTAATGAATTGCTTGTTCAGAAGGGAAGTGAAAATGGAATCTCAGTGCTAGTGGATATTTTGTTGGTTCTAATATGAATATTAATGAAATAAGATACAACATTAGAAGAATGTGGAGTAAGTTTGGGATTAAGGATATTAGTGCTAGCAAAAATGGACACTATCTGTTCAAATATAGGAATGAAAAATGTTTGAATGTTGTAATTGAGAAAGGTCCTTGGATGGTGAAGAATAAGCCATTATTTGTACAGGAATGGAGTCCTGAGATAGAAATGCAGAAAATTGAGCCTAAGAAATTACATGTATGGGTCAAAATGTTAAATGCGCCTCTTAAGTCTTGAAGCCTAGAGTGTTGATGGAATTAGTGCTCTAACTAGCGGTCTAGGAAAACCGATGCTTATGGACACACTGACTGCATCTACGTGCCATAATGGGATGGGAAGCCTTGATTATGCTAGGTTGCTAGTTGAAATGGAAGCAGAGAATGAATTCAAGACTGAGACTGAGATTGAGATTTAGAGATAAGGAAAATAAGGTGAAAGGCACAAAGAAGGTTCAAGTGATGTTTGATTGGAAACCACCAGCATGTGCCCACTGTAAGGTGTTTGGACATGACAGTAAGCATTGCAAGGACTCAATAAATGAGAGGAAAGGAGTAGAAGGTGAGAAGAAAAGTGAAATGCCCAGTGATGAGATGGAAGAACAGAATAAGGGGAAATAAGGGTGGTAATAATGAATTTGTAATGCATGGGTAGAAGAAGGAATTACAATACTTCCTATAATAACTAAGGGCAGAATAATGGGAAAAAGAAGATGAACAATCCTGAGAATAGAAGACAAGAGTAGAGAAGAAAGCAAGTTGATGCAGATACAAGTACTACTTCTGTGTGCAGGAAGCAATGGCCTTTGAAAGATAAAGAAATTGATAAGTCTAATTTTTCATCAATTTTTTAATAAAAGATTGCAGCCTACTGTTATAGAGGCTGGTTCTTGGTCAAAAGATATGATTAGATATTTAAAGATAAGTGGGAAGAGCCGAAAAGGATAAGAGAATGGAGATGAATGAGGGTAATGAAGGCACTGTTATTGAAGATGTTTTAGAAGACACTAATGGTATAGCTATAGTAATGAAGGAAAATGTGATCAAAGGTTCGAAGGGAAGGGTTCTTGCGGATGAATAAATATGGACTATAAAATTGGTGTTTGGAACATCAGGTCTGAATACTTCTGAAAAACAAAAAGAAGTTTAGAATATAGTGACAAGTGAAAATTTGAAAGTTTGTGTTGTTTAGCAACTAAATTGAAGAGTAAAAAGTTTCCGAGTGCTTGTGGGAAGGTATTTCAAGGATGGGAATGGGACTCAAATATGCAGTATTGTAAAAAGGGGTGTAAGATTGCTTTGGGATGGGATAATACTGAGACTCAAATCCAAATTCTGAATAGGACAAGTTAATCCATTTTTGTGTTATAGTGCTGGAGCTGTATAAGTTCAAATGTTTCTACACGTTTATATATGTCGCAAATGAAGGGATTGAAAGAAGGGATTTATGGAAAAGTTTATAAAAGGATAGAAGGTGTGTTAATGGGAATCCATGGTGTATAGCAGGAGATATGAATGTCACTTTAAGCCCTCATGAACACTCTAGTTGTGGCTCTATCATGTCTGCTGATATGATTGAGTTTCAACAGTGTTTAATTAAGATTGAAGTGGAGGATATTTGTAGATCAGGTCTTCATTTTACATGCACTAAGAATCTACACAAGACTAAAGCTGGAATTCTTAAAAAGTTGGACAAAGTTATGCCTAATGAAGAGTTCATTAAGCAGTTTCCACAAGCCTATGCTAAGTTCCTGCCTTATGTTTATATTTATGATCATACTCCTATTATTCTAATTATCCCAACTATTATAATCTTTTAGATTCTCAAATTTCATTACAGATAAACAGGAGTTTTTACCAATTGTTAAAGAAGGCCGGGCAAAAGAAGTTAAGGGATTTTGTATGTATCAAGTTGTAAAGACATTGAAAAGCTTAAAAGCTCCTCTTAACAGTTTGAGATGGAGTAATGGGTGTCTATTTGAAAGAGTTGCAAATTTAAGAAATCAGCTTCAAAAAGTGCAAACATAGATAGATGCAGACCCATAATCAATTGTAGAGAGTTCTTGAATCAAAACTGGTGGAGGAATTCATAGAAGCTGAAGCAGATGAAGAAAAGTTCTTGTATCAGCAAGCAAAGATCAAATGGCTAAGTGAAGGTGATAAGAATAGCAGTTTCTTCCATAAAGTGCTAAAAGGAAGAACATACAGAAGTAAGGTTCTATCTATATGTGATGATAAATAGAGAAAGACATGATGGATATCAAGTTGCTCAACTGTTTTTGAAGAATTTTGAGTCTTTTCATGGGACAAAGTATGTGTATTTTATTGGATGTAGCGTAACAAGTTACACATCTTAAACGGGAATAAGTGACCGAGTGCAAATTGTTCCATACTCTAGAACTATTCTACTTGTTTTGAGCATATCCACTTACTCCAATAAAAGCTAAGACATATTATTGATTTGAACTCCAACTTCATAAAGCTGAAGATGGTCTAAACATTGAGATAATATGGTCCTAGATGTTCTTTATAACATACATCAGTATAACTGTATCAATGTAGCCTTAGTGATATACTATTAGTTATGTTGTGTATGCTGTGTGAGAATGTGAGGAATGCAAAAGAAAAAGAGACGACAAATTAAACCTCAAAACTCATAGCCTCAAAATTCATGATTACGAATATCTTTTACATTTGAAAGAATATAGTCTAAACCGAAAAGCACCTAAATCTTACTCCGAAAACTATTGATCACTTAGCCCATATGTATCTCAATCTCCATACCACAGGTTCTTAAATCTTAAATCTTTGACATAACCAACCATGACTATCTAGTAGCAGCAATATTCCCAGTAGCAGATGCAGTTTTAACACGTTTTAAGCCTCCTTGATGTTCATCATCATCTTCTTCTTTTGTCGTACGCCGTTTTAAATCCTAAACCCTTCCGCGATTCATTCTCATATTCCCCATAATTAACACCTTCAACTTCATCATTATCATTGGTGCCCATAACCTTTTTTGTTTTGATGGAAGTTTTTGTTTTGGTATCTTCATCTGCTTCAGAGACTCGTTGATCTTCAAAGTTCTTGATTTCTTGGTCTTTAACGCTTTTTACTTCTTGATCTTGAACAGGTTCGAATTCTTGATCGTCATTGGCAGCCACTTCTTGATTTTGGAATGGCAACCAGTTACCATTCTCGTCCCTTACAGAAACAATGTTTCCCTCGCGATCGTACACAACCCCAGCCCAATTGTCTACGTCGTATTGCCACCAGTTATCTTCTAATCCATCCTCTCTTTCTTCTACTGGCTCATTAAGAAGTTCGCCTAAAGTAACCATTTTTTCTTTTGCATGTAAATTAGGTTTTCGTTATGCATGTAAAGAGTAGAATAGAGTATTTATCTCTATGTAACACGTTTCCTTAAAGACTTGCAAAACAAGAAAATTATTTTTACTAAGGCGGCGTTTCTTTTTACTTTATCTGCCTCTTGTTGGGCTGCCTGCTAACATAAGTGGGCCCGGTTTACATAACTGGTGTTTCTTTTCACTGATTCTATGTGAGCGTCTAGTTGTGGAGACCCTCAAAATCACTCAGAGGTTAAACTAGACCCATTTATATTCTCTTTATTTTAATTCCTAACAAACAAAATCTTAAGTTTTCTATATTATCAAAGACGATGGGTCACTTGTAAGTTGTAACCATAATCTTCAGACTTCGATCAGCCAACCGCTGAAACCATGTCACAGGATGTCGTTGTGCACCCATGCCTCCAGCGGCTCCCTTTCCTTCATCCCTTAGCAGTCACCGATCTGCTACACCGGTGGTAAATCAAGTCGACATGTTTCTGATACTACAAGTACTTGGCTCTGGTTCTTGTATCTTCAATTTGCTCACGGATTTTTTATATTGTCCTCATACCCATCAATGGGTCACGGTTTACCGGTGAGGGATGAAGCTTCTTTTCGATGGGTTTTGTAATTTTGTTACTGTCCTAATTTAGTGGTAGATTTGTTTTGGTTCCTTTTTTTTATAAGTTTGAACTATTTAGGAGACTCGTTTTGATATAACGTGTAACGCGCCAAGCATAAAACAATAACAAGACACGGTAACCTTAAAATCGACATAAACACTATTGCGAAAGCTACTGGTAACATGTTGCTCAACACTTTCAAAGAACTTAAGTGTGATTCATGTTCAACTGTATAGTAGGACCAAGTTGTCCCAATTCATATGTGAAATAATGATTATAGTACTACCATTTATTTGGTTAGTAAATATAGTCCTTGTGTTGGTTAGTACTACCATTTATTTGGTGCAGTGAGGAGGTAAGCCTCCTCATTTGGTGCCCACGGAGTGCCACATCACTTTAACAAACCTTCACAACTAACCCCTCACTAACAACTAATCTCAACTTACTCATTTGAGGCCCACAACTCCATAAAATTACAAAACATTACAAATATAGGGAAAAAAAAGTACATTTCTTGAGCTCGCCGTGCAGACGAGCAACCACCAAACGGCGAGAAAAGTTGAGGAGGGCGGTGCAGTGGCGAGATGTGGCGAGGTGCCACGTTGGAGTGGCGAGTTCTCCCAACGAGCTGCACCAGTGCTCTTATACTTAGTAAGAACAGTCTTCTTTTCTAGCATTACTTTGTCATGTGTATATGCACATAAATGACTGAATCATTTGACCAAATTTAATTATTTCATCATCTACTAATAATGTTTCCATACTTCTTTGTCGGAATATAACCTCATTTGAACAAAATAAGGATACATTTGGTAGGTTTTGCATTTATGTTTGTACAACTTGTCTGGAAACATGTACTTTTGGTTTATTAAGTAGGGCAACAATGATTGTTCAGCCATTTCTTACAAAAATATGATGATAAAAAAATTATGCAAAGTAGTAACAAAATAATGTATCACAAAGTACATGATTGAATCATTACTATGAATATTTCAACAATTATTATGGTTGGTTTTTGGGTTATGGTTTATGACAAGAAATTTGGACTCGGGCAAATTGGGTCTTATAGTTTATGGTAATAATTATGACCTGCTCTTTTTAGTCCAATAGGGACAATTTTTAGGCCCACAAGTAACAATGTTGCCTGCAACAGATTTAAAGGTTTGTCTAAGGGGTGTCCTCACTCCTCCGTACAAGATTTAAGACAACTATAAAAAGAAATTTTGTGTTTATCTAATTAAAAATCAGATTTAATTATAGTAATTTGTAAGTTTAATTGATGTGTATCAAATGCAATTTTTAATATAAAAAAAAAGTTTAAGTTTAATAAATATAGTTTAACGGATACTCTCTGGGCACTCGTTAAAAATCCTTTTATTTAATATAATTTTTCAATTCTAATTCTTTACATGTTTACTACAAGTTGAGGGATGATCTATTACCTCTATTAATAATTTCGGTTATTTTGGTTATGGCAGATTAGTTTTCTTGTTCAAATCCTAACAAGACCTAGTTATTCGGTTAAGCGCATAGACGGCATAGTAAAAAATGACTCGGTTGGTTACTTCATTTTCTTTTAGAAACATTGTTATTGATTTTTTCGCTGACTAGTTAACATGGCTAAGACTCACCGCCACAAAAACAAAATTAACATAATGCAATAAGTTTAGGTTGTCGGCAGGGGCAGAGGCAGAACTTTATTGTCGAGGGGGCAAAATATGATAATTTTTGACATTTTACACTACAATTTTTTTCGCCGATAGGTCACGTGACCCCTCGTTATCTCCGCCCCTGGTTGTTGGTCACATGTTGCTATTACTGTTCAACTTTTAAACTATGTTTCTCGTTTCATGAACAATTAAGAAGTTAAACGCGTTTATAATTCATTCGGACTTTTGAGAACATGGTCCGATGTTTAGTTGATGTAAACCATGCAATAAAAAAATATTTTTATTATCAACAATATCTAAGAAAAACAATAAAATAAATCAATTGGTCCTTCCCACAACGTACTGCACCTTCTTTGCCCTGATCGGTGCAAATTGGATCCATAACCATTGAGACCCGATTATTTATATTGAAGTCAACAAAAGTTCATAACTTAATAATATTTCAGTGATAATTTTGACAAATAAAAGATCGTGCCAAATCTATTAAAAAATACTCCCTTCGTCCCTTATTAAATGTCCTGTTTGAATTTTCAAAGTCTTTATTTCTCAACTTTGACCTTAAATATTTTTGTTTGTGTAGTATAATATTTGATACAAAATATATGAATGAATTAAGTTTTAAATGTATTTTCATTGCGTATAATTTTTATCAAATACTATATAACATAAGTAAAAATATTTAAGGTCAAAGTTAATAAATAAAGACTTGAAATGTCAAACATGGACATTTAATAAGGGACGGAGGGAGTAGTTATTATTACACTTATCAACTTTGTAAAACATTGTATGTTACGTAACCTTTTAGATGCTTTTGTATAACATTTTTTTCTCCTTTTAGCAAGGGGCTTGATATTTACACCACAACATTTGATGCATTCATCACAATTATGCATGTACCATGTTGTAACATATGCATTAATTGTGTAACATTGTGGTGTGGGCATCAAATATTGTGATGGGAGTATCAATGTTCTTTTAGTAAACGTCCTAAAACGTTAAGAGGTGTGAGTACGCATGGCTGCTAGATTGGCGCTAAATCACCATCCGAAGAAGAAGAACGGCGAACCATACCCCAACTCACGCCATTCGACCTTAGCTAACAGCCAATGCCATTTTAGCTAACAGCCAACGCCATTATTATTATTATTATTATTATTATTATTATTATTATTATTATTATTATTATTATTATTATTATTATTATTATTGTACCAAGTTATGTACAAGCGGCTGCTGTGTTATGAAGAAGAAGTGAGATCATCTCATGTTCTATTTGAACATGTGAGGTAATGTTGAAGTTTATGTGAGTAAAGAAATAAATAAATAAATTATTACAGGACCATAATTTTATAAGTTAACCATTGTGAAGAAAAAAGTAAATAACATGACTTTTCATGTTCAAATAGAACATAAGAGGATCTCGATCTGAAAAAGAAAGAACCATATATCAGGGTATTTAGGGATGTTTGTTACGGGCTTGATAGTTGCTAAGCCCAAGTTTTAAAATATTTATTGTCCATGTTATGAGTTTCGAAGGGAATTTTTATATTTATGTAATATTTTTTAATAAAATTTATTTTAGTTAATATTGTGTATGTTTTATTTTATGTAAATGAATAAAAAAATAAAAATGAAAAGAAAAGAAAAAGAAGCCAACTGCACCATATTTTCTGGTGCCAAGGGTAACGGCACAAAATGTGATGCCAAAAAATTCCTGATGTCATAGAGTGTTTTGCTGACGTGGCAGTGATTTTTGCAAACGACACGAGACCAACGGCTCAAGCATACCCTGTCTATACAAAGAAACCTCACCGAAACGTATATATGGTCCAAAGATGATACATAACAAATATTGTCTGGTTTATTTTCACCTTAAATATCTTTCAACAAAAATAGTTCTTTGTCCTCCAAACATTAAGCATGACACAAATAAGTAAACATATAGGCCGGAAAACTAAACGTGTAAGAGCAAGGGTGTAGTCACTCAAGATAAACTAAAAACGAGTGTCACGTCATGACACTTTAGTTTAGGCTACTTGCAATAAGGTTGGTCAACATTCGGTCCATGAGGGTCGTCCTTGCTGTAGGGTAAAAGTCGCTGAGGGGTTGCGTGTGCTTTTTTGGAGACCAAGGTCGAGAGGTCAACTGAGGTTTTTTTGTTTTTTTTTTTTTTTTTTTTTTTTTTTTTTTTCATTCTTCTTCTTCTTTAAGAGGATTACCCCGATAAAATAAATTTTAATCACAGAAAGTTAATGTACAATTGAATGTGGCTGATATACCACATTAACCTCAATCAACATTTGAACTACCAAACATAAAAAATCGATTGTGACATGCCACAGCCTGAGAACAACTAGCTAAATACAATAACAAGAACACCAATTGGAAAAAACCACTTCAACGAGCAAGCAACACTGAACAAAGCCACGACTTTTACACTAGGAGTATAAAACGCCAGCTAAGACTGCCTCCTTAAAAAACCTTCCCAGCCAGTAGGAAAAACCCTGAAGAAGGAAAAAAGAGTACAACTCTCAACTGGCACTCCACTCTAAGAACGTAACCAAATTCAGGATCACTATCAAACGCCATATAATCACTAGGCGACTACATCTTCAAAAGAGCATACTGGGTAGGAGACATCATGGATTAGTCCGAATAAGAGAATTAGGCAACTTCCAGCGATGCAGTAACAATTCCACACTATTTATCTTCTTAAATTTGCATGACAGAAGCTTGAGACGGACAATAGACTTGATCACATCAATAACTTGGTCTTTAGACTGCTTCTAATTCTTGAAAAGCACGTAGTTTCTTTCTTGCCAAATGAAGTAACAAGAGGCCGGGAACACGAGCTTAGCAATAATATATCTAGCCAACTTTTTCCTTGACATGGGAGTAAGAAGATCCACAATTAAGCTCAAGGATGAATGCATATTACAAACACCTGTATAAAACTTCAAATGATCTCAAAACTGCAAAGAAAAAACACACTCAAAGAAAAGATGGTCATGTGAGTCAGGCGGAAGCTCATAAAGAGGACACTGAAGCAGGTTTAAGTTAGTATTTATACTAGCATCCCATTGCCTCAATGTATCCGGGGTCTTCAGCTTACGATTAATAACCAACCAAAGATGAATCACATGTCGAGGAATATTATGTGAGAACCACACCAAATTATGCCAATCAATCTCGACCCCTTGGGCCGAATGAACTCCCAACCACAACAACTGAGAACCCTTGATCAACATCATTAAAATCTCTCCAGACTAACCGATCCAAAGTATTAGGGGCAAGATTAGGAACTGTGATCGTATAAAGGGAAAGATATTTCAGGAGCCATTGGCCACAACCAATCTCCATTACCAACAACCCCGACAACCTTAATCGACATGTCAAAACCTGCATTATGAATATCCCGAGGAGTAGGGATGAGCATTTCGAACCGAATCCAAGAACCGAACCGAAACCGTACCGGTACCGTACCGAAACGGTACCGTTCCCGATATACGGTACGGTACCGGTACTATGAAATAAGGAGGAAAAAAATCGGGACCACTAATTCGGTACGGGACCGGTACCAAATCGGGAAATTCCCGAAAAAAAGAGAAAAACACGATTTCCCGGTACCGGTACCGGTATCCGAATCCCGTTCGGTACGGTACCGGTACCACTAATTTATGCTCAGGAAAAATTCGGTACCACCAATTCGGTACGGGTTCGGTACGGTACCGGTACCGTGCTCATCCCTACCGAGGAGTAACAAGCTGCGCTAAAGGACTCAACGTGCACCACTGATCAAACCAAGCAAACACCGTATTACCAGCCCCTAACCGATACCACATAAAATGAAGAATTAAAGAATGAACCTGGAGGATTTTCCTCCATCCCCACGACATGTTTATGTGTGTTTTTTAATTAACTAAAATTTATTTTGTGAGATATGTTTTTTATAGTTTAGGTTGCCTTACTGTGCCTAAAATTTCAGCTGTAGGTCGTAGAAGAAAGAAAGCTGATGTGACAAGAAAAATGAGTGTCACTGAGAGTCACTACTGTTCCTAGCCTTAGCACTTTCCTCTTACACTACACTTATCATCCACACACCAAAAAATGCCCTCCCTATTCACTAAAGACAAAACTTTACTTTTGACACCCATCATTTTATTTTCTTTTCCACTTTTTTAATACCAACTAATTTTGCATTCACTTAAGTAAAAATACAAATTACATTAAAACATAAATAAAAAACAAAAAATAACAAATAAATTTCTAAAAATAATAATTTATATAAGTAAAAACCAATACACATCGCCAACTACCGCCACTCATACTTTCCCACCACCATTAACTAAATGCACTAACATTGTAAAAAAAAAGACAAAAGGTCTTCTTCTTCCTTCCTCTTTCCCGCATGCTGCACACACGCAAACACACACATACACACACACAAACACACACAAACACACACACACACACACAAAACAAACAGATTAAACACCAAACACGAACGCAAACACAATATAAATATAACATAAACCCAAAAAAAAAAATATTCGAGCTTTGGCGTTGCGTTAGTTTACAGGTATAGTGGCGCTGGCGTGATGCCATGATACATGGGATTTGTGCAAGCCAAAAGTAACTACGTCCCTTGCTTTAAGAGCAATCACCGATGTATACACATAAAACGTCTTTAGTAGTGTCGGAACCAGAGTGGGTCTCGGGACACCCACAAATTTTTGCACAATAGTGTTAATTCTTGTAGAAAGTTAAACTTTCAAAAATGCGCCGTGTAACGAGAAAATGTGTTTACAGTCTTATTTAGTTTTTTTATTGATGCACATGGTTGTCAGTACCGTCTTTGAAGGTGTGTAAGGTGAGTGACCGCTCAGGGCCTCAAAATTTTAGGGGCACCAAAATTTGTCCCGTTAACAATTATATCCATGTGTACACGTATTTTTCACGAAGAAATAAGTATTTGAAGAGAAAATATCTTAAATGAGTAATATTTGAACGTTTAGATAAATAGTTGCATTATATTTTATAAACGATAATACTTTATATATGATAATCTATCTCGAAATGCCTGATTAAGTAATTTCATTCAGGGCTATCTAAAGTTTTGAAAATTCAGGGACAGCCGTGCCGGTTGTTTTTAGTTCTTGTTCCGTCCCTGGTTTTTGCCTTAATGATTTCATTAGATCATGTTATAGGTGTCCATAGTAGCTAGGTCGTACTGATATTTAATAAAGAAGACATATGCGTTATAGAATAGATCTTCGTTTTCTTGAAAATCTATCAAAATTAAGTGTTGAATGTGCATGTAGAGTGGAGCTTAAGTTACAGCTACTCGTTATTAAACGTACATCATCTTCTTTGGTCTCTGTGTTA
The DNA here is from genome assembly GCA_030686995.1 of Artemisia argyi. NCBI lineage: Eukaryota > Viridiplantae > Streptophyta > Magnoliopsida > Asterales > Asteraceae > Artemisia > Artemisia argyi. The sequence continues at coordinate 317,058,445 of CM060708.1, read as the reverse complement.
CTTGCATCTAAATTTGCTCGTTACAAAAAGTTATTGAGTACATATTACTGCAAATATTTTATTATTACGTACGATTTATAGTTTTATAGTGTTAAAACGTGCATATTCGCCTTTGAACGTAGGTTCACCATGTGCTACACATGTAACGTCTTCTCTTTTTAGCTCAAAATATGCAAAAGCACCAAGGAGTCCTTATGTGCTGTATCCTTAGCTAGCTACCTCGAACGGTTCAAAACATGGCTGTGAGATCGACTCATGCCCGAATAAAAACTTAATCTAGCGCTATGTGGGTAACCCATGAGAATTGTGGGAGTTGGGGCAAATACTATAAAAAAGCATCATACTTGTTCTAAAATATACTTTTGGGTATCGAACAAATATTTTTCTCATTTGGGTACTGAATTTTAATTTTTTGGTCTCTTTTAGGCACTTTGAAACGTTTTTGCCCCTCAAATTATTAAAAATCCAGGAACAAAAATATCCAAAAGTGCCTCAAAGATGCCAAAAAATGAAAGTTTAGTACACAAATGAGGGAAAAAATTTGTTCAATACCCAAAAGTGATTTTTTTGACAAGTATAGTGCTTTAATATGGTATTTCCCCTATTACGGGAATAATATAGGTAATCTTTGTATTTCAAAAAAAAAGATTAATTGCGACGTGTGCCAAATATTCAGTGACGGAACCAGGCTAGAAGTGACCCGGCGCACATTTTTTTTTCTTCAAACTGTACTATAAAGACGACATTAATCAAAGGTTGAGACTTTCACTAATTAATAGAGTAATAAAATAAAGATTAGAAGCATAATTTCTATGGGATTATATGCAATTCGAAAAATTCATGCTTTTATTTATTTATTTATTTATTATTATGAGTATTATTATTTTTTTTTTCAAAATTAACTACGAAGCAACATTTCATCACACGTAACGTCCACATGGATAAACAAATTAACAAATTTTCTGATTAAAATTATAAGCTTACCGTTGTACGTAATTCTTTATGCACATGAGCACATCTATATTATCTCTATCTCCTTCAATCTCTATGTAAATATAGACACACACACTTATCCACAAAAGTTGGACATGTAGAGAATTTCCATATAGGGCAATCAAAAATGGCAGTTGCTACTAATGTCACAATCACATTAGCCGTATTTTCACTTCTTTGTGTTGTTATTTATATATCACCTAAAGATCAAACTCATAATCTTCTTTCTGTCTCAAATTTGCCACTAAGGTCAGCCTCAAGATTTCTGCAACATGAAGATGCACCCAACGTTAAAGTAATGTTTTCATCTTCTTCATTGTTTTCGTGTTCATTTAATCTCTTGATACTTTTTTTTTAAAAGACATTATATGCTTACATTGTAAAATTTTTACTTGTTATTAGAGAAATGATATAACTAGACTGGCAATCGAAGAACAGTTGGCTAATGCAAGAGGCAAAATTCACAAAGCTATTGTTGAGAAGAGCTTTGCATCGAGTCGTGAAAATGGGAGCTTCATTTCAGAAAGAGCGTTATACAAGAATCCATCCGTTTTTCTCCAGTTAAGTGTTTAAATTATATAAATATCCTATTTTTTGCGGGCTTATTCATGCATTTTTTTCTTGAAAAGAATATACATTCTCCATTTCGTATAATCAGTATTTTTCCTTCAAAATTTGTGTATGCACACATTTTCATCCCGAAATACTGTTATATTATGGAAAATCTACCGATACCCATGTTTTTAAGTAAAAGTTTCGAAGGTCAAAAATAAGTGTTACAAAACCAATCCTTGACGTATAAGGCACAAGCATTTCCACTCTCAAATTTCTAGCTTAAAAAAATAATTTATCATGTGATCAGGAGCTATAATGAAATGATGAAGACATTCAAGATATGGATCTATAAGGAAGGAGATATTCCGTTACTACATGATGGACCGATGAAGTGTATATACAGCATCGAGGGTGACTTTATTCAAGAGATGGAGAGAAAAGGACACCCTGTGGTGGCTAAACATCCCGATGAAGCACATGCCTTCTTTATCCCAATAAGTGTAACGCGCATTGTTCAGTACCTTTACACGCCTGCAGAAATGATTGGTTTTCAAAGACGTATGCAATTGATACTTGAAGACTACATAGGCGTCATCGCAGAGAGGTATCCTTATTGGAACCGTAGCAATGGTGCTGATCATTTTTATGTTGCTTGTCATGATTGGGTACGTACATTTATCATAAGTTAACAAGTTAGTATTGTGAGTGCCAGCATATATATCTTGTGATTGTGAACTTACTGTATAATATTATATTTAGGGGCCATTTGTGTCAAAGGGAAATCCTGAACTATTTGAGAATCTCATAAGAGTGCTTTGCAATGCCAATACCTCAGAAGGTTTCATTCCAAGGCGGGATGTGTCGATGTCAGAGATTTATGGGCCGTTCAACAATATTCCACTCGTAGGCAGTGGACAACCACCTTACAATCGTTCAATCTTAGCATTCTTTGCAGGCGGAAACCATGGTTTTGTACGAAATAAGTTGTTCAAACATTGGGGAAACAATACTGATAATGATATGCAAGTCCACACTTACCTTCCAAAAGGTCAAAACTACACTGAGTTACTAAGCCAAAGTAAGTATTGCTTATGTCCTAGTGGCTACGAAGTTGCAAGCGCTAGGTTGACAGAAGCAATCCATATGGGGTGCATCCCCGTCGTTATCAAGAATAATTATGCTCTACCATATAATGACGTGTTGGATTGGAGTCAGTTTTCCGTACAAGTACCCGTAGATAACATTCCAGATTTGAAAAGAATATTGCAAGATATACCTTTTATGAAGTATAAGGAAATGCAAAAAAAGGTGATGGAAGTACAAAAACACTTCACACTCAACATTCCAGCTAAAAGCTTTGATGTATTTCACATGATTCTTCATTCCGTGTGGCTAAGAAGACTGAACATCCAATTACGAAGTCTTTGATTGATTTAATTGATCACGATCGTAGTATTTACAGTATTTTTCTCTTGGATTTTTGGAAATATGTACTTTTGATACTTAACTTACAAAGTGGTACAACCCACATGTAATATATTTGGTACTTTTTCTATGTGTAGATAGTAATAATGGGTCGAATTCATATGCTTTCAAGGTAGATGAAGTTCTAGCTACAATGTGATCACATAAACTTAACTAGCTAGTTTGCCTAGACTTCTGTAAAAATGGTATCAAAACTACTAACACAAGGTATAATCACTCAACCAACCACCCCTTAGTGAACTTTTATTATAACAATATACACAAGAAGGCTTGTCCCCAACACGGATTCAAGTCAAGAACAATACAACTGAAAACTAGTAGTCCCTCTATTAGGTGCTACTTACAAAACTCACTCACTAAACCAAACCCAGTAAACCAAACTATATCAAAGATATAAACCTACAATCAAGAAGATCTTGATGTATAACTAAACCAAACTACTACTAAACCCAGATGCTAAACAACAGTTGAGAGGATAAAACTCTGTGAGAGATCAGAGAAACGAATGAGCCAAGAGATATGAAACCCTAGCTCCATCTCAATCTTTATATAGCCCAATGTTACACATAAGTCCCTGCACATACAAAACTAACAATACTAACACCAAAGTTAAGCATTAGTAAAATAAGACTAAGAAACTTTTCATATTAACCCCTCAAGTTTAATAAGTTTGATATAAGATATTTTCCAATACCCTCCCTCAAACTTATTAAACAAACAAGTTTAACATGCCAAGCTTTTTAACCAAAACAGAGTGTTGTGCAGAACCAAGAGCCTTAGTGAAAATGTCAGCAATTTGACTTTTAGAGTCAACATGCACATTTTTAATAAGACCAGAAGCAACATTTTCTCTAACCAAGTGAACATCAATATCAAAATGTTTAGTTTTCTCATGCATCACAGGATTAGCAGCAATTTGAATAGCAGACTTATTATCACACAACAACTCAACTGGAAGTAACTCAGTCACACCCAGGTCTTCTAAAACCTTTAACATCCACATAACCTCACAAGTAACAGAGGCCATACTTCTATATTCTGCTTCAGCAGAAGATTTAGAAAGTGTGGCTTGCTTCTTGCTTTTCCAAGAAACCAAATTATCATTAACAAACACACAATATCCTGAAACAGATTTCCTTGTTATAGGACACTTAGCCCAATCTGAATCAGAATAAGCAACCATTTTGAACCCATGGCTACATTTATTAAAACCAATTCCACTTCCAGGAGCAAGTTTCAAGTATTTAAGAACTCTTAAACCAAGATTTAAATGAGATTGTAAAGGAGCAAGCATATGTTGACTCAAACAGTGAACAACATAAGATATATCAGGTCTAGTTAAAGTGAGATAAATAAGTTTTCCTACCAGTTTTTGATAACTAGTAATATTATTCAAAAACTTATCATCACTAGACTCTTTATTTTCTAAAACAATGTTTTCAGGCAAAGGAGTCAACACAGGTCTGCAAGCTAACAATCCAAACTCATTTAACAATTCAAGACAATATTTTCTTTGATTTAAACACAATCCAGTTTTAGTTCTTAGAACTTCAATTCCAAGAAAATATTTAAGCTCTCCCAAATCTTTAATTTTAAACTTGGTTTTTAAAAACTGTTTAACATTTTCAATTTCAATATCACAATCACCAGTAATAACCAAATCATCAACATAAACAAGTAAGAAAACAACAGTCTTGTCATTCCTTTTAATAAACAAGGAATGATCATTCTTAGACTGTACAAACCCAGCTTCAAACAAAGCTTCAGACAACTTATGATTCCATTGTCTAGGAGCTTGTTTAAGCCCATACAAAGACTTTTTCAATCTCAAAACCTTGTTATTATCTTCTTTAAAATAACCTGGTGGAGGAAGCATATATACTTCCTCTTTTAGGTCACCATACAAAAAAGCATTATTCACATCCATTTGAAAAAGTTTCCAAGACTTTTGAACAGCTAAACTAATTAAACATCTAACTGTTCCCATTTTAACCACAGGACTAAATGTTTCCTCATAATCTATTCCTTCTTTTTGTCCATAACCTTTAGCTACCACTCTAGCCTTATACCTTTCAATTTCACCATTAGATTTTAACTTGATTTTCCAAACCCACTTGCTACCAATTGGTTTTCTACCAGCTGGTAACTCTGTTTCTTCCCAAGTATCATTTTCAAGTAAAGCATGAACTTCCTCATTCATAGCATTAATCCACCTAGGATTTTTGCTAGCCTCATTATAACTACTTGGTTCAACAGATTTATTCAAATTAGATGCAAAACAACAATTCTCAGCACTTAATAAAGTATGATTTGCATACTTGTTTAAACCATATCTAACCTTAGTATCAAGCACATAATCATTCAACTTAGCAGGCAAATTTGAAGTTCTTTTAGACCTTCTATGAGTAACTTCCTCATTATTTTCAAAAACATTTTCAGAACCAACATTTCCCTCAGATCTTATATTTTCACCTAAAGGAGTTGCAGGGTGTGTCTCATCATATCCAGATGACTGTGGGTCATTCTCAGAATTTGGAAAATGTATCTGTTCAACCATTCCAGGTGACTGAGTAATCACAGTCTCCTCTGGTTGATGATCCCTACCTTCTCTACCAACAGATGTATTTCTTTCTCTATTATTATCATCATTGGGAGGATCAGGAATAGAAGTTTTAGGTGTAGTTTCAGACTCAACATTATCAAAAAAGTTTAAACTTGAAATCTCAGATTCACATTCAGAAACAATATTTTTACTTACTTTATAAGGAAACACAGTCTCATAAAACTTAACATCTCTGGAATATAAAACATTTCTATTCTCAAGACTCAAAAGTTTATATGCCTTTTTACCACTAGCATATCCAATTAAAACACATTTTTCAGACCTTGAAGAAAACTTATCAGATGTTTTTAAAATGGTAACAAAACACAAACATCCAAAACTTCTAAGATGGGATAGATTAGGTTTTCATTTATAAACCATATAGAAAGGAGATTTGCCATTTAGAACAGAGGAAGGAAGCCTGTTAATCAAATATGTAGCAGTTAGAATACACTCAGGCCAAAACACAAGAGGAATCCCTCCCTGAAACATAAGACTTCTAGCAACATTTAATAGATGTCTATGTTTCCTTTCAGCTATACCATTCTGTTGTGGTGTGTATGCACAAGAAGTTTGATGAATAATACCCATAGTATTAACAAAATCAGTCATTTTATGATTTATAAACTCAGTTCCATTATCAGATCTGATCATTTTGATTTTCTTATCAAATTGTGTTAAAACCAGGTTATAAAAGTTAACAAACATTCCAAACACCTCATCTTTAGTTTTAAGCATATACACCCATACAGACCTGCTATAGTCATCAACTATAGTAAGAAAATACTTAAAACCCTCCCTGCTAATCATTTTGTAAGGACCCCATACATCAAGATGTATAAGTTGTCCAAAAACAATAGACTTAGTTTTACTTAAAGGAAAAGGATCCCTGCTTTGTTTTGCCTTATGACAAACCTCACAAGGACCTTCATGATTCACATTAGTCAAGTTTAAAGAAGATTTTAAGAGTTTCAAAACCTGATTAGCAGGATGCCCAAGCCTATTATGCCAAACTTCCTTAGACACATAGCATATAAAAAACTCACTCTTATTCATAACAGCAGAACTAACACATTCATTGTCAAACATGTAAAGACCACCAAATTCACTACCAGTCCCCAGAACTTTCTCCTTTTTCAAATCCTGAATGTAACATTTAGTTTCATCAAAACCAACACACAGCTTACTATCTTTAATCATTTTATGAACAGATAGAAGACTAACAGAATATTCAGGAACAACTAACACATCAAACAACACAACATTATTATTTAATTTTAAATTTCCCACATGGGTAATTTTGGCCAAAGTACCATTAGGGTGTCCAACAGTCATGTTCAAGTCAGATATATCAACAACCCCAAACATTTTATCAATATTATTAGTCATATGTTGGTTAGCACCAGAATCAATAATCCAACCCAAATGATAACTCACACCATTAACCTTTAAATTGGCACAAAAGAACCTATAGAAATTTTGATTAAAAAACACATTGCAATTAAAAAAGGAACAAAAAGCACTACATGCCATATTGGCATGTGCAGAGGTACTGGTTTTGTCATTCAAAAGACTCATCAACTTTAACACCTGTTCATTAGTGAAGGACAGAGTACTAGCATTTTTACCATCACTATTAACATCAACATTATTGCTTTTATTAAACCCATTAACTGGTTTCAAGTTAGGATTCTTTTTGAACCCAGGTGGATAACCAATTAGCTCAAAACATCTGTCAATAGTGTGACCTTTTAAACCACAATGCTTACAAATCAAATTATCATAATTTCCTCTATTACCATTCACATTGTTACTAGGCCAATTGTTATTAAAATTTCTCTTATTATTCCCATTTGGTCTAGATACAAAAGTAGAAACCTGAGGCTTCTCAGATTTCATAGAGGTACTAGGAATCCCTCTATGAGATTCTTCTCTAGAAATTATGACAAAAGCATCTTTAACTTCAGGAAGAACTTCCCTAGTTAACAGACTACTTCTTATAGGTTAATAAATGTCATCAAGACCCATAAGAAATTGCATAAGTTTTAACAATTTAGCATGATCAATTAATTCAACTCTAGCCTCACAAACACAATCAGGTAACATGGTGAGAATATCAAATTCTCTCCATAAAGAATTCAATTTGTGATAATACTCAGAAACAGGTAAACCACCTTGTTTAAAGTTGTTAATCTTTTGAAGCAAATTAAACACAACAGAACCATCAATTCTATCATAAGTATCTTTCAAATCTTTCCAAACAACAGAAGCATTATCAGAAAACACATGACCAAGATACACATCTTGAGATAAAGAAGTTAATATCCAATTTAACACAACAGCATTACACCTATCCCATTGAGCTTCTAACAAAGGACTAGAAACATAAGCAGACCTAAGACAAGTACCATCAAGAAACCCCATTTTATTCTTAATTTGTATGGCTAATTTAATAGCACTAGCCCAGATCCTATAATTCTCAACTCCAGTCAATTTAACAGTCACTATAGAAGCACAATTAGAATCATTTGGATGAAGATGCAGAGGATTACTCTGATCCAAACTACTAATCATAATAGCCATGATGAACAAACAAAACAAGAACAGATAGCCACAAACCAACAGAAAACAAAACCAAACAAATAACCAACAAACAGATAACCAAAAAAAAAAAAAAAAAAAAAAAAAAAAAAAAAAAAAAGAAAAACCTCTAAACTAAACACACACCCAAGAACTAACTTAGGCCTAGCCAAGTGAACTAGAGCTGACCAGAGCAGGTATTCACACCATTCAATGATGGCAGATCAAGATGTTAATCAACTCGTTTGCACCCACTTAGCTAAAACCTAGTTAATCTTAAGAGAAGAAACCAAAAAACTTACAGTGCTATACGGAAAATGCAGCGGAGAACCAATCAATCACTCTAGATTCACTTAGTCTAGAGTAATTGATCCAAGAATCAACCCAGAATCAATCAACCAATCAAGATTTCAAAAACCCCCAAATTCCAAATTAGGGTTTTGTGAAATCAAACCCAAGAATCAACAATAAACAGTTGATTCTCCAAGAAACCACCACCAATTGCTTCCAATTAAACCAAGAACCAAAAAAACCCCCAAAAATTAGGGTTTCAAGAGAAAACCCTAAAATTGATAAAATCAAGAACCACTCAGAACCCAAACCAAATCAGAACCTAGGGCTCTGATACCATGTAAAAATGGTATCAAAACTACTAACACAAGGTATAATCACTCAACCAACCACCCCTTAGTGAACTTTTATTATAACAATATACACAAGAAGACTTGTCCCCAACACGGATTCAAGTCAAGAACAATACAACTGAAAACTAGTAGTCCCTCTATTAGGTGCTACTTACAAAACTCACTCACTAAACCAAACCCAGTAAACCAAACTATATCAAAGATATAAACCTACAATCAAGAAGATCTTGATGTATAACTAAACCAAACTACTACTAAACCCAGATGCTAAACAACAGTTGAGAGGATAAAACTCTGTGAGAGATCAGAGAAACGAATGAGCCAAGAGATATGAAACCCTAGCTCCATCTCAATCTTTATATAGCCCAATGTTACACATAAGTCCCTGCACATACAAAACTAACAATACTAACACCAAAGTTAAGCATTAGTAAAATAAGACTAAGAAACTTTTCATATTAACCCCTCAAGTTTAATAAGTTTGATATAAGATAATTTCCAATAACTTCATTGGTTGCGACAAATCTCAAATTTTTCCACACGTAAACATGTCCAAAACTTGATAACAATTAACGAAATTGGAAACTTAATTAAAAACATTAATTATTCATCAGTCTGCAGGATGAAAGTAACGGAAACTTTGTTTTTGAAAGGCTACTAATAGGCACTTGTTAGTTAAATTATTTTCTTAAATTGCTTAACAGATTGCACACTCTAGCAAGTAGCTAGAGTGAAAACAACAAGATAACAATCAGTTGTTAGAAACAGATATTTTGGATTTGTAATCCGAGTGGATCTAAACGTCTTGCTCATATGGGCTATCCAAGAGAAAGAACAGGTTTCAACGTTATCACACTATGTGTTCCCCAGCCTGTGGCTGAGGCTTGTTTGCGAAACAAACTTTATCTCTATATTGCAAATTAATCTAATTTTGAGTTTGAACCATCCATCAAAATATGTCTTCAGAAAATCTGGAATGGCAGTCGAACCAGCGCACGAATCTAAGTCATCCACGTTTTGTGGCAGTAAGCATTTTCCACCAATTCGCTACAATTAATGGACTAAAAATTGTTGTATGAACGCAATTACGCAAATGATCCAACGTTTCTCTCTTGTATCATATCATCACTAATCGGGCAATACGTTGACTTGAGGTCCCTATAACAATACATACATACGTATTTCAAAAATGATTCATAGATGAAACTTGAGAGGTACGGAGTCTTGATTTTGATAAACCATAAGGACTGTGTGTGATTCATTCTTGCATGGATCAAGGAAAAAATTATTATTATATTCTAAGAAAAAATAGTCATTTATTTTGACATTCCCACAACGTACGCATCTTCTTTGCCCATTGGATATGAATTCCATGAAATGGAATTTCATTAATAACTTGAAGTCAACAAAAAGGTTAATAAGGTTCACTTTTTTAATTAGTTTTTTCTTATGAAAAATAGGGTCATGTCTTTTGCTAGTTTTGTACCCAAATTCATGCATGGTTTTAAAATATATATCCTGGAATGAGCTCATAAGTTAGATACACTAGCTTGGTGGATATAAGTTATAGGGTTGAGATTAATATATATCACAAATTAAATGAACAAAATTTTGATTTTGATTTTTCATCAAAACAATAAAAGTTACTTTTTATTTTCTTTTTAAATAAAATATTTTGCAAACGATAAATTGTTAAACGACAAAAAAATACACTATCTCGACGAAAATGCTTTTATCTTTTATTGGACGAACACTTCGATATACTTTTGACGATTTTTTTCGAGTTTCTTTTTAGTGTCAAAATTTGCGTCTGAAAAAATAACATGTGATTTGTTATATTAGAAATCACATGTGATTTGTGAAATCAAATGTGATTTTGTAAATCACATATGATATTAAAATAACCAATCACTGTGATTTTTTTATATGTAAATTTCAACACTCACAAAAAAACTAAAAAAAAAAAGACTTTCCGAAAGTATATAGAATTGCCATTCTATAAAAAGATGATTATCACCGCGATTGTATGATTTATTTCATGTAATGATTAACGGTTTGTGAGATATTCATTTTTTTAAAGAAGGATGAAAGTGGGTTTTGTTTTGTTTTTTTTTTTTTGTTTTTTGTTTTTTTGTTTTTGTTTTTTTTTTTAAAGTTTGATGAAAAAATGAATAGTTAAGATTTGTTCATTGGATCTTTAGAGAATTTGTGCTTTATATTGAACTTTTCTCAGACATTATAAATTAAAAAAAAAATAAAAAATAAAAAAATAATAAAAAACTCAAAGGATACCTTAAATACATATATCTAACTGTTTGACCAAATTCCTGCCATGAAGTCTGGAGCTCCGGACCTTTGGAACCTTGTTGTAATGTCTAAAGCTTCGGACCTTGTTGGAACCTTGTTGTAATGTCTAAAGCTTCGGACCTTCGGAGGTGGACTACTCCTGTCCTCTGTAGCTAAAACATGACAAAGCAGTGTTAGCTCGCCCTTGGTGTTTAGTTCGAGACCAAACTCCAGTGTAAGAATAAGTATATGCTTTGTATAGGTTCTAGTTAGAGAAATTAGAGAGATAGAGTAAGTTAGGAGCAAAGTGTCTGTCCTCCATCCACTATGGTGGATGGCTTTATTTATACTACATGGTTGACGCTCTCGGAAATGGGAGTACGATTGTCATTATGTGTAGCGGGTGAATCGCTTATGACCACGTGCCTTTCCTTTCGGGTCTTGTATTTTCGTTACTATGCAGTGATCTAAATGGCTATTTTGGAAATGTATCATCAGTACGGTATTTTTTGTCATATCCTGGAACGGCTATCGTTCGACGGATAATAGGGGTTACCTCTGTAACTTGTCAACACTTTCAGAACAAAGCTAACCTCTGTTAGACATAGACTATGCAGAGAACCATTCCGACAGAAGGAAGAGACTACCTGCTTTGATTGGAGTAACCTTTAAAATGAAGGAAGAAGTTCGGGAAACCGTCAAGCCCCACTCAAACTAGTTGTACGTCCTTCAGATGGCTCCCAAGGGTTAGATACATCAACATGTCCCCCCAGTCTAGTATGATGTGGTCTTAGCCATATTATGCTAGACACAAGTGTTTGTTGCAACAACGTGTTTCCCGGTTATGATTCTAAGGATCATCTCGAGTCTAGTATGATGTAGTTCTAGCCATGTTATGTCAAACTCAACTGTATCATCTTAATATACATAGTTTTAGAATATTCGGAAGACCATTCTAGCGGATGGAGAGGATCACCTACGATCTTTTAAGTAAGTCCACTATCGAATATATTCTTTGTAGTCGTAACTCCTTCAGATATGATTCGAAAGATCATATACATCATCATGTCCCCTCGGTCTAGTATTGACATATCCGTGATAGTTATGCTAGACTTCGAAACATGTACATCTTCTGTCTCACCATATTTTGTAGGATTATAGGATATACAAGTTACTGCAAACAACTCCTAACCAAAAATATCCGTAGTTAGAAAGTCCAAGAAGAAGCGATAAGCCTCTACTTCCCTTAAAGATGCTTTCAGGTAGAGGCTTATCCCTTAAAATGGTGTTAGTTTTGATAGTGGTTCTGATGATACTGAACTTACCAATGATAGAGTTCGTTCACAGATAGTGGTAAAATATACAATCCTAGTTATCATATCATTGGAAACCTGACCAAAATTATTATCCATTAGGTACACGAATTCAACTTGGTTGACACTTCGTACCTTGCGAAACTAAGCCAGGCTCTGCTGGACTTAGGAGATCTTGAGGGAAAGAATTAATCCATCAGAGTTGTGTTTTTAAGCTTCGGATCATATATTAAGTTCCACACAAAGGTCAATTTTCATATTTTTACAAGCATTGGAAAGGTAGTTCGTATATCAGTTTCTTCTGAATATCCCTTATTTATATACTTTGTTTCATATTTCTCGATTAAGCACGAAAATGATCAAGTGCTCGAAAGGGAGAATATTGATTCTTTTATTGATTCCCATTTGGTAATTCACACTACATTCTAGCAGTTGAATGTACACCACATATCCACTGTTGAAACTAGAGCTGATCAAATTTACCAAAATGATGTTCATTATTTTATCAGCCACCTAAAGCATGATAATATCGTGCCACTACTCCTCAGGTCATGAGCTAATTAGGGAGTTTTCTCGACCAAAGATTGTATCATCACTCTGGAAGGAGATTGTACCGCTGCTCTTGAGGAAGTTATGAACATTGTATCACTACTCTGGAAGAGGTTACGAGCTAATTAGACAGGTCATTCATGTTACACCAAAAACCAAGTTTTAAGTATTAAATAATGAAAATGCCATTGGAATAGTTTGACTAAGACTTTTATGAGTAAGGAGACTCGATATGATTGGTTAGTTAACAAAAGTTAAGTTGTAGTCAAACCCGATAGTCAAACTAATAGCAAGAATGTGTAATATGGTTATAGAAAGATTGATGTGTTACTTTTATAAAGTTAATGTGGCTAAAGTAGAAAGAAAAGGGATTTGAGAGACCTAAGTTTCAAAATGACCAAACTAGTACTAGAAAAACCTTGTTTTAGTACTTGAACCAAATGGTTATAGCCTACAGGGACCATCCTGCCATAATCCCAAACTAGTACTAGAACAACCTTGTTTTATTACCAAGACTAAATTGTTATAACACTGGAAAGACCGTTATTGTCATTTAGCCAAAGATACACCAACATATGTCTGCAAATTTCCCTGGACTTCTACATAATTCATTTGGAAAAGTGTTTATGTATGTGTGTGTGTGTCGTGAGTTTAGAGAAGGAAAAAAGAGAAGACACATTTGATGATCAAATTAAAGAAGGATTAGTGTGTAGACTCAAATAATGAATCCCCAACAATGATTCGCACAAGATGCTTAGAGAGATTGATGTATTTATTATTGATGATGATGCCTTGATTTGCTTAGCTTGGAGCTAAAGTAAGTAAAATGACACTTACATGCTATTATGTGGATTCTAACATGTGTGTGTTTATGTGTATGCTTATGTGTTTGTAATAGGAAGTGTGAAATCGTAGAGGGGGGGGGGGGGGGGGGGGCGGGGTTGAATACGTTTCCGTTTAAAAATCTTTAAACTTGTTGTATCAAATATAGTATAAACCATTGTGTTAAGTTACGCCACTATTAGTCCGATTTATTTTTCTTTTCTAAAAACATCCATACGACAAATTTCCGGTCAAGCTTGTTGTAATATGAGAAATGCTAATAATAGTCTTATGACTAATATAAAGCATATGATATACCAAGTTGTCATACAAGCATAAATATCAAGTCACAACACAACACAAACAATAATATAGTGCAAGTATAAAAGTAAAAGGAAAGAGCAAACCGAACACGAGGATTTATAGTGGTTCGGTCACGGATCTCCTTTCCGCCCTACTCCACTCCCCGAGTACCCAACTCGAGAGTTACTTCACTATATCAACAAGCTCCCTTCTTGGCGGAGAAAACCTTACAAACGTCGCTTACACTTTATCCGGTACAAAGCTAGATACCGAGTTCTTTTACAAGGTACAACCACTCCTATCGTCGCCTATACAATATTTTCGACACTAAGCTAGATGTCGAGTTCTTTTCCAAGGGTACACCCACTCCCGCTAGTTCTTTTACAAGGATACAACAACTCCCGCTATGTTTTGTGGCCCAACATAGAAACCTTGTATTTTATGGCACAAATACATAAACCATCTAACCGATACTAATGAATACAATGATGATCGAAGACATAAATGTCTAATGGATATGAATGACTAATCTAAAAGAACTTCCATTGATAGAAAGCCTTTAATGAATGAAGATCACAAGTTCTCCAATCTTGTTGTGATGAATCTTCATATATGTATGCATGTGGTGGATGATGATGGCAAGATCTCCAAGCTTCTTTGGTGGATCAAGATGTATGATATGCTTACAACAAAGATGAATGTTAGAAGTATTATGATCATGATAATGAGGGTGATTGATTGTGTTTTCTACATGGTTTTCTATTGATCTAAGATCTATGCAAAGTGTAGAGAAGTTTGTGTTTTTCTTTTTCAAGTTTCATCAAGTGGTTTGAAAAACCATGAGCTTACTATTTATAGGAAACAATTAAAGAGGTTTTTCCAAACCATGTTCCAAAAACAAACAAAGATCTTACATGATCTTTCTATATATTGTGTAAATCTACCTAAGATATCTTCCAAATCTTCTAAAGTCAACTTATGAGATTCTCATTCTAGAAGACACTATTCATGAGGTAATAAAAGAGTGTTTTTCATATTGTGAAAAATACATTTAGACAAATGTATATACTAACTTAAAAAGGTAAGTTACTTGTATATGAAAAATATATTAGCTAGCTATACAATATTTAGCAAGTTACTAAAAATGTTTTATGTACTTATGTTGTTATAAGACACATTTTATAGAGTGTAAACTTACTAATATTATCTAGACACCTAATGTGGCACTTATTCTATTTTATACCTAAAGTGCACTTTGACACCTAAAATACTTAAAGACTCTAAAAGTATTTTAAACATTCTAAATGGTTGGTCAAGGACTTTGATCATAATGCCACATAACAAACATGTACGAACCTGTGTTGTAGCATACAAGGACTCGAGACGTTGAGAGGTGTTGAATGTATGTTGAGACAAAATAAGATTACAAGTAACTTGTACATTGTATGTTATGTATCAAGTTATATGTTTGTCATCAATCAAAACAAACGAGACTGTGTAGATTAAATATTGTAATATTTGCACTAACAATCTCCCCCTTTTTGATGATGAAAAAATATGTAAACGTGATAGATAGTAAAATGTGAAAAGTTACTTGTGTCCGTATTACTTACTTGTATCCGTAACACCTTCTACATTTCCTTCTCCGTTTACACTCTTCTCCCCCTTTTGTCAAAACAAAAAGGGTGTGTCCTTGGAGTTAACTTCATTTCTCCCTAAAATGGCGAGCTTGCATCATCCCTAGTGAAGTTTAGTCTTACACTCCAATTTCATAATGTTGTTGCGTCCATGGATCAAATTAAGTTCCTTAACCTACATCAAGGTTAGTGATGTGCAACATAAAAATTATACGAAAAATGCATGATGAATGAAATGAATGTTGGACTATGTTGACTTATCTCCTTCTTTTTGTCGAAACACATAAGTGTGTCAAAGAACGAGAATAAATAAAAATGTGTGCATGCTTCCCCTATATTGTAGCTCCCCCTTGATCAATACTCCCCATTGCTAGGGTTCCAACGTATAAGATACAAGAAATAAGAAAGCCACACAAGAATAAAGGTTAGTTCATGATTATCTCCCCCTTTATCAATACTCCCCGTTGCTAGGATACCAACGTATATGATGCAAGGATGAATAATCCTAGAAAATAAAGGTTAGTATAAGACAATGATTGTCCTATAATTAGTATATGATATATAACAATGCGTGTGTATGATGCATTCTAAAAATTCTTGACGGAAGCTCCCCCTTGCTTTAGGGCGTCAATATGAACCTACAAACCAAATATTAGTATACTAGAAGCTTTGTTAGTAGACACGTATGTCATATACAACCAAGTGTATAGACGATGCAATAAGAGTGCTTGATGAAGATTCCTCCATGTTCGAAGGTACCAAGAAGCATCTAAAATAAGAAAATAATTGATGCAAACAACATCCCTAGATGAGTATGCTATATACGAAGAAGTATATATGATGAACCTACAATGAAAAGATTAGCGCAATATATTTCATCTTAAAGAAAAATAAGAAAACTAAGGTGTATTCTTCTAATAAGAAATACAATAAAAGAAAAATGTGAATATAATATGATAAAATCCTACAAGATAGTGCCTCTAAGGAAGATATAAAGTGAGGTTGGAATATTGAGAGTTAGAGTGAGTGGTGCTAGTGTTGGTGTTGGTTTACTTGAAGGATTCATGTGGTGATAACTCGATAGATGAAGGATTGATAAAAGTAAGTTTTCGCTAATTCATGGTTGTGATGATTAGTGAAAGTGATGATGGAAGGTGGTGGTGATAACGTAGACAACTATTTAAAGAATTAGAAACTCGTATGTATAGCAAATGCTATAACGGATATAAAGATTGAACATATGGACTTATGCAATCTAAAATTCACAACTTAAGGGATAAATTAATACGACTTACGTAATGTTAAGAGAAAAGGAAAATGTGAATGGACATTGATATTTAATGACGGCTACGGGTTATGGTTTGATCGATTAGGATTGACGCTAATGAAAACGAAATACGTTTAGAAATAATGACCTATATCGAAAGACAATGGATGAAACACGTGTCCTTAACCACTTGCAAAACAAGAAAATAGATTTTACTAAAATACCTTTATAGTCATTAATTAACTATTCTTTCCTTAATTCCCGATATCCATATCTACAAAGGATATGTATTATTATTATTATTATTATTATTATTATTATTATTATTATTATTATTATTATTATTATTATTAACTCATAGGATTTACAAGAAGTTAGTGGAAAGCCGAGATATTAACTGGGCTCCCACTCCTCTAGCTATAGAAAAGCTAATCCTACTAAAGATATAAGCTGCAGCACGTGCTCCAATATCTTGGGTCATCGAGAACTTTCGGATTCGCTTTAGTAGGGTCACTGCATCCTTCTCAAGTTCCCCAAAAGAAGAGAAAGAGAAGGGGAGAAACCCATATCCAATATCCGCACTACTTGATGAGTTTACGTTGTGCTGCCTCAATCACCAAACGACACGCCACAAAATCAACTATACCAGCTTGCGTCAGGGGCGATGAACCAGTCAAATCAACACATACATCAAGCCCTACGTCCCACGAATAGAGCAACATATCAGCAGGACGTAAGGGTTTGTCCCTTTCACCACAAAGCCCAATATCAACCTCTTTACGAGCTGAAATCCCCGACCAAGAACATATGTCAACAAGAACATCGCGCACCACGTTATCCCGACGTTTAATACTAATAATACCAGAGCAAGATATTTAATACCAATAATAACAGAGCAAGATACAACATGATCCCCATAAATATCCCCAGTAAAGATCTTGGAACAAGCTGAGCACGGCATCTGAACAGAGAATAGGGGAACACCTAGCCGATAACATAACACGCACCGGTATTATTATTATTATTATTATTATTATTATTATTATTATTATTATTATTATTATTATTATTATTATTATTATTATTATTATTATTATTGTTGTTATTGTTTTTGTTATTGTTATTTATTTTTTATGAAGATCACTTTTATTATTAGCAATGTAAATATTTATATAAAGTTGGATAGGAGTCTAAATAAAAGTTGTGCTCCCACTCATCTCTGAATACAAAAAGTCACTCCATGAAAAATAAAAGCGTCAATCATAGCATTCTTTGAATGGCTAATAGAAATAGAAATAGACTTATTATTATTGTTGTTGTTATTACTATTATTACTATTATTATTTACAGTTCAATAAATATATTTTTTATGATATGATGTCAAAAACAAAACTATATAATTTATATTCCTTTTATAAACAACATAACTTAAGTTGTGATGTGAAATAACAAAGGTATATGAACCGAACTAGGTTAAATTCTTAATTGTTGAAAACGGTTCAGAAGATAGGATTCGATTTGTTTTCTGTTATATATAAAAATGTGAAATAGTAATGCTTTTATGTCATATTTAAAAATGTGTGTTTTAATATAAGATGTTTGTAGTCACTTTTAATTCTTAGTTTTTATTATAGTAACAGTTATGTGTTAAAAGTTTTAGAGAAGTAGCCGTTGAGTAACAGTCTTTAAACTTTAAATTATTATAAATGTATCCGTTGAGTAACGGTCTTTATATTTCAAGTGTATTTAAAAAGTAGCTGTTGAGTAATGGCCATCCACACATCTTGTTTATATACCCGATTCATTCTCTTGATTCACTGTCTCCCACCTCTAGATGTGGTAGTCAGTTTACGACTTAAAACATTTTAATGAAACAAACGGACAATATATATACAAGCATAAATGTCAATAATATATATGCATGCAAACATTGATGATGTATGTGAAATAACTCATGCAAAAGAAAAAGAGATGCAACAAATGAAACCTCAAAACTCATAGCCTCAAAATTCATTACACAAAAAGAATACCTTTTGACATTGGTAAGAATATAGTCCAAACCACAAAACAACCATCTTACCCCAAAAACTATTAAAAATGTGGCCCATATATATGTATCTCAAACTCCGTACCACAAGTTCTTAATCTTTGACATAACCACCATCACTTGTAGCAGCAACAATATTCCCAGCACCAGATGTAGTTTTAACACGTTTTAACCCTTCTTGATGTTCATCCTCGTCGTTTGTCATACGCCGTTTTAATCTTAAACCCTTACCCATATTACCAACTAAACCCTTATGGGACTCATTCTCAGCAGAGTCATCATTGGATCCCTTAACCCTTTTCGTTTTGATGGAAGCTTCTGTTTTGGTGTCATCATCCGCTTCAAAGACTTGTTGATCTTCAATGTTCTTGATTTCTTGGTCTTTAACGTTCTTATTCTCGCCAGAGTCATCATTTGTTCCCATAACCCTTTTCATTTTGATGGAAGCTTTTGTTTTGGTATCATCATCCGCTTCAGACACTTGTTGATCTTCAACGTTCTTGATTCCTTGGTCTTTAAAGTTCTCATTCTCGCTAGAGTCATCATTGGTTCCCATAACCCTTTTCGTTTTGAAGGAAGCTTCTGTTTTGGTATCATTATCCGCTTCAGAGACTTGTTGATCTTCAACTTTATTGATTTCTTGGTCTTTAACGTTCTCTTTCTCGCCAGAGTCATCATTTGTTCCCATAACCCTTTTCGTTTTGATGGAAGCTTCTGTTTTGGTGTCATCATCCTCTTCACAGACTTGTTGATCTTCAACATTCTTCATTTCTTGGTCTTTAACGTTCTCATTCTCGCCAGAGTCATCATTTGTTCCCATAACCCTTTTCGTTTTGATGGAAGCTTCTGTTTTGGTATCATCATCCGCTTCAGAAACTTGTTGATCTTCAACGTTCTTGATTTCTTGGTCTTTAACGTTCTCATTCTCGCTAGTGTCACCATTGGTTCCCATAACCTTTTTCGTTTTGATGGAAGCTTCTGTTTTGGTATCATCATCCACTTCACAGACTTGTTGATCTTCAACGTTCTTGATTTCTTGGTCTTTAACGTTCTCGTTCTCGCCAAAGTCATCATTGGTTCCCATAACCCTTTTCGTTTTGATGGAAGCTTCTGTTTTGGTATCATCATCCGCTTCAGAGACTTGTTGATCTTCAACGTTCTTGATTTCTTGGTCTTTAACATTTTTTACTTCTTGATCTTGAACATGTTTGAGTTCTTGATCATCATTGGAGGCCACTTCTTGATTTTGGAATGGCAACCAGTTACCAAACTCGTCCCTTACGGAAACAATGTTTCCCTCGCCATTGTACACAACCCCAGCCCGATTGTCGACGTCGTATTGCCGCCATTTATCTTCTAATCTATCTACTCTTTCTTCTGCAGGTTCATTAAGAAGTTCGCCTAAAGTAACCATTTTTTCTTTTGCATGTAAATTAGGTTTTCGTTATGCCTGTAAAGAGTAGAAGTTAGGGTATTGATCTCTATATATATAACAAAAACATGTGTTCTTAATCACTTGCAAAACAATAAAATAGATTTTACTAAAATACCTTTATAGTCCTTAATTAACTATTCTTTCCTTAATTCCCAATATCCATATTTACAAAGGATATGTATTTCCTGATTAAGGATTATTTATTTATTTATTTATTTTAGTTCAATAAAATATTTTATGATATGATGTCGAAAACAAAACTATAAACAACATGACAACTTCAACTGTGATATGAAATAACAAAGGTATATGAACTTAACTAGGTTAAGTAATTCGTAATTGTTGAAGGGGGTCAGAAGATAGGATTCGATTTGTTTTTGTTATGCACGTAGAACTATTTATTATTTCGAATTATAGATGAAGATATATGTTGACTTAGGGCGGAGGGTGCAAAATACCTCTTCTTGGCGGCTTTGTTAGACATCAACGTGAGCGTCACATCATTTTTTCTTCGTTCTTCTTTTCAAAATATAGTTTAGAGCACGTTCTTTAAGCGAAAGAGCATCATATAGTAATTTCGGCTTACATTTATGTGAAATAGTAATACTTTGTGTTAGTATTTGATTATAGTAACATTTATATGTTAAAAGTTTTAGAAAATAGTCGTTGAGTAACGGTCTTTAAACTTTAATTTCTTATAAAAGTATCCTTTGGGTAAAGGTTTTTGTATTTCAAGTGTATTTGAAAAGTAGCCGTTGAGTAACGGTCTTTAAACTTTAAATTCTTATCAAAGTTTATAAAAGTATCCGTTGAGTAACGGTCTTTATATTTTAAGTATATTTGAAAAGTAGCCGTTGAGTAATCATCTTTAAACTTTAAATTCTTATAAAAGTATCCGTTGAGTAACGGCCATCCACACATCTTATTTTCGATTCATTCTCTTGATCCACTGTCTCACCCTCTAGATGTGGTAGTCAATTTACGACTCAAAACATTTTAATATAACAAATGGACAGTATATATACAAGCATAAATGTCAATAATATATATGCATGCAAACATGTATGATGTATGCGAAATAAATCATGCAAAAGGAAAAGAGATGAAATACATGAAACCTCAAAACTCATAGCCTCAAAATTCATTACAGAAAAAAAGATCTTTTTACATTTGAAAGAAGATATTCCAAACCATAAAAGAATCTAAATCTCACCCCAAAAACGTGCTATTGAAAAATTGGCCCATATGTATCTCAATTTCCGTGCCACAAGTTCTTAATCTTTGACATAACCACTATGACTAGTTACATCATCAATATTCCCAGCAGCAGATGCAGTTTTAACACCTTTTAAACCTTCTTGATGTTCATCTTCTTCTGCTATCGTATGATGTTTTAATCCTAAACCCTTCCACGACTCATTCTCATATCCACGACTCAAGTGGTTAACACCCTTGCCTCTGGAGACAGAGATCAAGGGTTCGATCCTCACCCCTTGCAAGGCCGGAGGTCCTTTTTTTACCTTTAGTAGAACCGAAAGCAGCCTCTCTATCTTAGGTAGGAGTAATACTGTCTGCATCTCAACCTCCCCCATATACCATGGAAGACGGTATTGGGACCCATAACCCGTGGAATACGATATTGAGAGTTACTTTACTTTTAACTTCATCATTGGCAAATTAACATTTTCTCACACTTACACTTTTCTCTCTCCCTAACAACTTTTCCCGCCAACAAAAACCATGAAAAAGCTCAAAAATCTTCCATTTCGTGTCAAATTGTCTCAAATTTCAATTCTAATCCATGCAATTGAATCTATAGTATAGATTCACTACTACAAAATAGTAACATACCCATCCTTGTTAGAGCATGTTTACAAACTTTAAAATGTAAAGAATCGAAAGGTACATTCACACTAGTATGCATGTGAACCAGTTGGATTTAGCAAATATGTTCACACTTTTATGTGTGAAGATTTATGAATACTTTTCACACTTTTAAGTGTGATATTTTAAAACAATTCTTCACGCTTTTAAATGTGATAATTTTGATTTTGAAATAATTTTTCGCACTTTTAAGTGTGATAATTTTGATCATGAAATAATTCTTCACACTTTTAAGTGTGAGATTGAAATTCTTGACGCTTTTTAAGTGTGAGAATTTTGAAACAATTATTCACTCTTAAGTGTGAATATCTTTAAAAAATATTCAGGGTTCATAAAATGCGAAGAAAAAAGCGTGTAGAAATGTCAAATTTGTTGTAGTGATTACATAGTTCTACCCGTTTGAATTGTGTTTTTTCGTGTATTTTTTGCTTTAACCCTAATTTGAATTCTTCTATTTTTCCATACTTAAACATGTCGAATAAAAACGATCGTCTAAAAGACAATTGAAGGTTCCCGTGAGATTTAGTGATAATGTGATGGACGTACAGTTTGAGCCAGATAAGAAATGAGAATAGGAATGAAATTGTTATGGAGGATATTAGGGTACGTTTCGGGTGCTGGGAGAAGTGGTGAAAATGTGGAATTGAAAGGAGGAAATGATAGTGGGATGTTTGGCAATGTTCATAAAGAGGTAAATGCTAATACTGTTGAGAAGGATAGCAATGTTGTGAATAATTGTGAATATAATTCTAATACTCTGCATGATGATACTGTTGAATGTGTGGCGGATAATTCGAATGTGAAAGATTGCTTCATTGATGAAAGTGATAAGGATTTGGATGTAAATAATACTGAAAGCAATAGGAATACTAATTCATATGCAAATATATTAATGAAAGATGAAATACCTAAGAATCTCATTTACAATCCAACTGTAATCACTGAAGTTGGAAATAAAGTTGTGTTTTATGAATTGCTTGTTCAGAAGGGAAGTGAAAATGGAATCTTAGTGCTAGTGGATTTTTTGTTGGTTATAATATGAATATTAATGAAATAAGATACAACTTTAGAGAATGTGGAGTAAGTTTGGGATTAAGGAGATTAGTGCTAGCAAAAATGGACACTATCTGTTCAAATATAGGAAAGAAGAAGGTTTGAATGTTGTAATTGAGAAAGGTCCTTAGATGGTGAAGAATAAGCCATTATTTGTACAGAAATGGAGCCCTGAGATAGGAATGCAGAAAATTGAGCCTAAGAAATTACATATATTGGTCAAAATGTTAAATATGCCTCTTGAAGCCTGGAGTGTTGATGGAATTAGTGCTCTAACTAGCAGTCTAGGAAAGCCCATGCTTATGGACACACTGACTGCATCTATGTGCCATAATGGGATGGGAAGGCTTGATTATGCTAGGTTGCTAGTTGAAATGGAAGCAGAAAATGAATTCAAGACTGAGATTGAGATTTAGAGATAAGGAAAATAAGGTGAAAGGCAAAAGAAGGTTCAAGTGATGTATGACTGGAAACAACCTGTATGTACCCACTGTAAGGTGTTTGGACATGACAGTAAGCATTGCAAGGACTAAATAAATGAGAGGGAAGGAGTAGAAGGTGAGAAGAAAAGTGAAATGACCAGTGATGAGATGGAAGAACAGAATAAGGGGAAATAAGGGTGGTAATAATGAATTTGTAATGCAGGGGAGAAGAAGGAATTACAATACTTCCTATAATAACTATAGGAGGTATAATAATCTAAAGGAAAATATTAGTACTTAAGGGCAGAATAATGGGGAAAAGAAGATGAACAATCCTGAGAATAGAAGACAAGTGTAGAGAAGCAAGCAAGTTGATGCAGGTACAAGTACTACTTCTGTGTGCAGGAAGCAATGGCCTTTGAAAGATAAAGAAATTGATAAGTTTAAGAAGTCTGCTAACAAATACTATGTTCTTGATTCACTGCTTGATGATGATGAACAAGAATTGAGAATATTGAAAGACAAGATAAGTTTTGATCACTTTTTGAATAAAAGATTGCAGACTATTGTTATAGAGGCTAGTTCTTGGTCAAAAGATATGATTAGATATTTTAAAGATAAGTGGGAAGAGGATAAGAGAATGGAGATGAATGAGGGTAATGAAGGCACTGTTATTGAAGATGTTTTTGAAGACACTAATGGTATAGCTATAGTAATGAAGGAAAATGTGATCAAAGGTGCGGAGGGAAGGGTTCTTGCGGATGAATAAATATGGACTATAAAATTGGTGTTCGGAACATCAGAGGTCTGAATACTTCTGAAAAACAAAAAGAAGCTTAGAATATAGTGGCAAGTGAAAATTTGAAAGTTTGTGTTGTATTAGCAACTAGATTGAAGAGTAAAAAGTTGCAGAGTGCTTGTGAGAAGGTATTTCAAGGATGGGAATGGGACTTAAATATGCAGTATTGTAAAAAGGGGTGTAAGATTGCTTTGGGATGGGATAATACTGAGACTCAAATCCAAATTCTGAATACGACAAGTTAATCCATTTTTGTGTTATAGTGCTGGAGCTGTATAAGTTCAAATGTTTCTACACCTTTATATATAATGCAAATGAAGGGATTGAAAGAAGGGATTTATGGAAAAGTTTAGAAAAGGATAGAATGTATGTTAATGGGAATCCATGGTGTATAGCAGGAGATATATATGAATGTCACTTTAAGCCCTCAAGCCCATGCTAAGTTCCTGCCTTATGTTATTTATGATCATACTCCTATTATTCTAAGTATCCCAACTATTATAAAAAGAAAAGTAAAATCTTTTAGATTCTCAAATTTCATTACAGATAAACAGGAGTTTTTACCAATTGTTAAGGAAGGCCGGGCAAAAGAAGTTAAGGGATTTTGTATGTATCAAGTTGTAAAGACGTTGAAAAGCTTAAAAGCTCCTCTTAACAGTTTGGGATGGAGTAAAGGGAGTCTATTTGAAGGGTTGCAAATTTAAGAAATCAACTTCAAAAAGTGCAAACCGAGATAGATGCAGATCCTACAATCAATTGCTGAGAGTTCTTGAATCAAACTGGTGGAGGAATTCATAGAAGCTGAAGCTGATGAAGAAAAGTTCTTGTATCAGCGAGCAAAGATCAAATGGCTAAGTGAAGGTGATAAGAATAGCAGTTTCTTCCATAAAGTGCTAAAAGGAAGAACACACAGAAGTAAGGTTCTATCTATATGTGATGATAAATGGAGAAAGACATGATGGCGATCAAGTTGCTCAACTGTTTTTGAAGAATTTTGAGTCTTCTTGGGACAAATTATATATCCTGTTCAAAACCTTTAAAGGGTATGTGTATTTTATTGGATGTAGCGTAACAAGTTACACATCTTAAACGAGAATAAGTGACCGTATGCAAATTGTTCCATACTCTAGAACTGTTTTAATTACTTGTTTTGAGCATATCTACATAATCCAATAAAAGCTAAGACATATTATTGATTTGAACTCCAACTTCATAAAGCTGATGATGGTCTAAATATTGAGATAATATGGTCCTAGATGTTCTTTATAACATATATCAGTATAACTGTATCAATGTAGCCTTAGTGATATACTATTAGTTATGTTGTGTATGCTGTGTGAGAATGTGGGGAATGCAAAAGAAAAAGAGACGACAAATTAAACCTCAAAACTCATAGCCTCAAACTTCATGATTACTATTAAAGAATATCTTTTACATTTGAAAGAATTATAGTCCAAACCAGAAAAGCACCTAAATCTTACTCCTAAAACTATTGATCACTTAGCCCATATGTATCTCAATCTCCATACCACAAGTTCTTAAATCTTAATCTTTGACATAACCACCATGACTATCTAGTAGCAGCAACATTCCCAGTAGCAGATGCAGTTTTAACACGTTTTAAGCCTCCTTGATGTTCATCATCATCTTCTTCTTCTTCTGTCGTACGCCATTTTAATCCTAAACCCTTCCGCGACTCATTCTCATATTCCCCATAATTAACACCTTCAACTTCATCATTATCATTGGTGCCCATAACCCTTTTTGTTTTGATGGAAGTTTTTGTTTTGGTATCATCATCCACTTCAGAGACTCGTTGATCTTCAACGTTCTTGATTTCTTGGTCTTTAACGTTTTTCACTTCTTGATCTTGAACAGGTTCGAATTCTTGATCGTCGTTGGCGGCCACTTCTTGATTTTGGAATGGCAACCAGTTACCATTCTCGTCCCTTACAGAAACAATGTTTCCCTCGCGATCGTACACAACCCCAGCCCAATTGTCTACGTCGTATTGCCACCGGTTATCTTCTAATCCATCCTCTCTTTCTTCTAGTGGCTCATTAAGAAGTTCGCCTAAAGTAACCATTTTTTCTTTTGCATGTAAATTAGGTTTTCGTTATGCATGTAAAGCGTAGAATAGAGTATTTATCTCTATGTCGGCAGAAACACGTTTCCTTAAAGACTTGCAAAACAAGAAAATTATTTTTACTAAGGGGGCGTTTCTTTTTACTTTATCTGCCTCTTGTTGGGCTGGCTGCTAACATAAGTGGGCCCGGTTTACATAACTGGTGTTTCTTTTTTCACTGATTCTATGTGCGTCTAGTTGTGGAGACCCTCAAAATCACTCAGAGGTTAAACTAGACCCATTTATATTCTCTTTATTTTAATTCCTAACAAACAAAATCTTAAGTTTTTCTATATTATCAAAGACGATGGGTCACTTGTAAGTTGTAACCATAATCTTCAGACTTCAGCCAACCGCTGAAACCATGTCACAGGATGTCGTTGTGCACCCATGCCTCCGCCGGCTCCCTTTCCTTCATCCCTTAGCAGTCACCGATCTGCTACACCGGTGGTAAATCAAGTCGACATGTTTCTGATACTACAAGTTCTTGGCTCCCGTTCTTGTATCTTCAATTTGCTCACGGATTTTTTATATTGTCCTCATACCCATCAATGGGTCACGGTTTACCGGTGAGGGATGAAGCTTCTTTTCGATGGGTTTTATAATTTTGTTACTGTCCTAATTTAGTGGTAGATTTGTTTTGGTTCCTTTTTTTTTTATAAGAGCATCTCCAATGGCTCAAACAAGCAAAAGCTTTTCACTATTACAAAAAGCTTTTGAGGATGGTTTTTAGCATTGCATGACAAGCTTTTTGTAAAGCTTTTTAAGAAGACTTGGTGAACTCCAAGTCATTCCTAAAAGCTTTAGTTATTAAATGTGTGTAGCATTAATGGCATTAAATGCTCCAAGTCTTTATGACTTTGTGCCATTGTAGATGCTCTAAGTTTGAACTATTTTATCACCTCAGCAAAGAAATGGTGCCATGGATGTTCGCTTGTTTAATCTTGTTTGATCCAATTATTAAGTACTCGTATTTACAAAGTTATAGCTTTTGTTATCTGGGATTATTATCTTAAGAATTTGCAAACTTGCATTTGCTCAAAAACTAAATTTGATAAAAGGGCAAAAAGGTTGTTTAGTACTGTTATTCAGATGGTTATATATTTGCTATTCCACTTCTTTTACCAGCCACTCATATTTATCCACAAAGATACCATATCAAACCAACACTTAATTGCTAAAAAAAGAAACAATCCCTAAAATATCTTTATAGTCCTTAATTAACTATTCTTTCCTTAATGCCCGATATCCATATTTACAAAGGATACGTATTTCCTAATTAAGAAATTTTTATATACAGTTCAATAAATGTATTTTATGATGTTGAAACAAAACTATCTATACTATCTATAATGGAAAAATAGTCAAACTTGAAAAGTTGAGTATTGAAAGTCAAATGTGAGAAAATTAATATAATTAATATTCTAATTAAAACACCTCATTACTTAAAAGTACAATAATTTATTCACATTGTACAACCAATTAAAAACATATCTACCAAATTAAATACAACCAATTAAAACACAAACCGGGTTGACCCGGGATGCTTCATACTCGTCGGATTGACCCGGTTTAATTTGACCCGTTTTCGACCCAACCTAGCAAGTCGACCCGGTTTAAATCGACCCATTTTTCGACCGGAACGGTTCAACCGGTTGAACCACCCGGGTCGAACCGGGTTTCAAAACATTATCCTTTACTTAAAAGTACAATGATTTATTCACATTGTACAACCAATTAAAAAACATATCTACCAAATTAAATACAACCAATTAAAATACAAACCGGGTTGACCCGGGATGCTTCAAACCCGGCGGATTGACCCGATTTAATTTGACCCGTTTTCGACCCAACCTAGCAAGTTGACCTTGTTTAGATCGACCTATTTTTCGACCGGAACGGTTTAACCGGTTGAACCACCCGGGTCGAACCGGGTTTCAAAACATTATTTTTCGTTTATAACCTATAAACCTTCTTTTATCAATAAACTATTTGTCGCTATAAAATCCCGTTGCTATGCACGGGTACTCGTCTAGTATAATTTATTTACCTTTTTACAAGCAACATGACAATTTTCAATTGTGTTGTGAAATAACGAACGTATATGAACTGAACTAGGTTCGTAATTGTTGAAAGCGGGTCAGAAGATAGGATTCAATTTGTTTATTTTTTTATTGTTATGTCTAGCATGATAGCCGCGCAATGCAACGGCGATATCAAATATGCATTATTATTATTATTATTATTATTATTATTATTATTATTATTATTATTATTATTATTATTTAATCATATCTTGATGTTTAAGCAATATGTAATGATAGTTGATATTTTACGGTTTACTGGTTTGATAGTTTTAAAAGATTAGTAAACGTGTGTTTAACTTTCCGTGAAATATATTAATACAAATATATCCATAATTATATTCATTTGAACTTAGCAAAATTAAATGTTAATAACAATAAATCTCTATTATTGTATGTTCGTCATATCCATTTTAATAATAAAATAAATATGTAACTAACGTACATTATAATGTAATTAGTGTATTCTATAATAATTAAGTGTCTTGGCTAAAATTTTAAGACTTTCTTATTTAGCAAGGTCCCAAATGCGTTATTGTATAGTATATATTACGTAGAACTAGTTATCATTTAGAATTATATACGAAGATCTTGATTTAGACAAAGGATGCGAAATACCTCTTGCATGGCAGCTTGTCAGACATCAACGTCAGCGTCACATTATCTTTTCTTTCTTCTTTTCAGAATAGTTTACAGTACATTTTCTCTCTCACATTTAACTTTTCTCGATTTTTATTATTGAAAATACCCCCAACATAAACATACACACAATATACGCACTAACATTAAAAAATAAATGAAAGTGGGTCACTTTTTAGACATTTTGATCTAAAAGTAGAATTTCAATGATCTTTCATTGCATGCATAGCGTTACAAGAAATGTTCAATCACAAATTCACAATTATAAATAGTTCCCGTTATACACCGTCTTTGTTATGCTCGAGAACTCAACTAGTATATGTTATAATAAGTTCCCGCTATACACCGTCTTCGCTATGGTCGAGAACTCATCTATTATACGTAATGCATCGACCGTTATATGTATTCGTTTTACTTTTTAAATGTTAGTTGGACCACTGCATAGTGAAAGTAAAAAATCTCTAAATCTTTCTACACATTGTAATCGGTTGACATTAGAAGTAAACGGTTATTTACATGGGTGAGCATGGGGTGTTTGGAGGCGGTTTTTGGCTAAAACAAAACCCCGAACAAAAAGTTAGGTTTTAAGTTTTTCAAATTCAAGCCTTGCACCAAAAGTTCGGTTTGGTATTTTTAGATTCGGTGTTGGATTTTTTTCATTGAATGGTTATCTTTTTTACAAGTTCGCAATCACTTTCGCAAATAGTTAGCACATAAATTTAGACAAAGTTGTCTAAAAGATAAAGATTTTTCAAAGAGGTAAATACAATTCGTCTCATGGTTTTTTGAGACATTTTCAACAATTATTTTTTGTTGTTAATTTAAATAATTTAAGTGACTTGCTAATAACTAGTTATATCATAAATTTGGATATCCGAAATTTACAATGATAGTTTTATGTTACACCCATATTTTAGCTAACTTTTTTCAATTTGGATATCTAGAATTTTGGATTACAGTTTTATATATCTGAATATTTAAATATCTAAAATTTTTGAAAAACTTTTATATGAGTTCCAAAACCGACATTTTACAAAACCCAACTTTTTAAAAAGTCCTGATCAAATATTAAGATATTTTATAAAACCCAACTTTTTAATAAGTTCTGATCAAATATTAAGATATCTGAATACGGATATTTTTTGAAAACCCACAACCTAAATCAGGAAATCATATAAAGTAAGTTGAATATTTTGCCGAAAAATAATAAGATTACATAACAAGTATATAAAAATGAGATGTGCGAACATATATGAAATAAAGAAAAATAACTTTACGTATTTATTCTAACGTTAGCCAAATAAAATCTGTTACTAATATCTAATACAAGTTTCTCTTAATTTTTGTATTTTGGTAATTACTTGTACAAAATTAATATCTGATAATAACCACGAGATACCTTGCCCCGCTAAGATTTGTTTGAATAACCATAGCTCTAGCTTCCCGAAGTAGTATGGTTTCAAATGGTTCAAATGTAACTGATATTGGTTTACCATCAGTTTCATATATTGAATATTTAGGGATAGTTTAACAGCCCCCCCCCCCCCACCCCATATGAAAAAGTGTTTTGATTGTGAAATTCGCACTCATTCTTATAGCAGTAGATGCAAGTCCACCAAGTAGATGCTAAAAATTTGTACGGTGGTTACAAATTCATCAACTCGACTGCTATAAGAATGAGTGCGAATTCCACAGTCAAAACACTTCATGTAACGGGGAATCCCCCGTTATTGCAACTTACAACCTGACTGTTGATTCTTAAGGATAGTTTTAGATAACAATTATATATCGTTATCTAAAACTATCTGCCTGATTTAATATCTTATGTCATGTTCAGGTAGACTTTGGAGTACATTTTTGATTAAAAATTATTTTCCAAATGACTAAGTTACATTATGCATTTTATTTTCATACAAATAAATATGAAAGATAACAACTATCTAAATTAAAAAGAATGTTACCACAAACAAAAATAATGAAGAGAAGAATTTGAATTCATCCCAACAAGAAATATGGGTGAGAATCGGGCGGTTTTTGGCTAAAACCAAATCCTCAACTAAAGTTCGGTTTTAATTTTTTTAAAACCAAACCACACACCAAAAGTTCGGTTTGGTTTTTTTGATTTTTTATTTTTTGAGGTTCAGTTTTCGGTTTTTTCATTGGAGGATCATCTTTTTTACAAGTTTAAAATCGCAAACAGTTACTTGTGGAGTGTATGACCGATTCTATTAGTTGTTTAGTTTAAAAAAGGAAAAAAAAAAGTTAACGATACATAATTGTTATCTAAAACTATCTGCTTAATTTAATATCTTATGTCATGTTCGGTAGACTTTGGAGTACATTTTTTATTAAAAATAATTTTCCAAATGACTAAGTTACATTATGCCTTTTATTTACATACCAATAAATATGAAAGATAACAACTATCAAAATGAAAATAATGTTATCACAGGCAAAAATAATGAAGAGTAAAATCTGAATTCATCCCGACAAGAATATATGGGTGCGCATGGAGAGGTGCGGGGTGGTTTTTGGCTAAAACCAAACCCCGAACCAAAAGTTCGGTTTTATGTTTTAAAACTAAACCACACACTAAAAGTTCGAATTGGTTTTTTCGATTTTTTAATTTTTGCGGTTCGTTTTTGGTTTTTTCATTGAAAGGTCATCTTTTCTACAAGTTTAAAATCATAAACAATTAGTGCATGAATTTAGAAAAGTTATCTAAAAGATAAAGATTTGTCAAAGAGATAAATATGATTATGATGGTATCAGAGTCGTCTCATGGTTTTTTGAGACATTTTCAACTATAATTTTTTGTTGTTAATTTAAAAAATTTAAAGGACTTGTAAATAACTAGTTATCAAAAATTTAGATATCCGAAATTTGCGATGATAGTTTTATGTTAGACCAGTTATTTTAGCTAATTTTTTTCTATTCAGATATTCGAAATTCTAGATTACAGTGACTGGAAGAATTCGGGAGGTAGAGTAAGAACTTTCCCCAAGTTCCCTTGTTGTTGGTGTACCTTCTTGAGATCTCCAATATCGCATGATGGGCAACAAGAATGACCATTTACGAGCATCCACTCGCTTGTGGGTCCTTTGGCGTCTGCGGTGAACACAAGATTCTGAGGTGGTTAGGTGGATTGGGTAAGTCCTTTGGTGAGGTGATATTAGGACACTTCGGTAAGGTGCGGGTGGTGATGCTAGTGGAGGAGATGCTATGGGTGATGGTGTTAGTGGCACAGTAGTAGTTTGGCTATAGAAGATAGTAGGTAGTGGTGGTATCACAGGTGGTGCAGGTGGTGGTGGCACAACTGATTCAGGTGGTATGACAAGAGCTGGTGCTGGTATAGCAGTACTTGCTTCATACGGCTGAAGTTGTCTAATTTGCCTAGATCGGCGAATCGGACCAGATGATGCCAGAGGAGAAGCCTCTGTGTCATATGCTGTCATAAATTGCTGGCTTTGCATGTATCTGTCGATAGCAGGAGACATAGGCATAGGTGAGGTAGCATAGGCTGAAGTAACATCTTCAGTTCCTGAGTTTGATGACAAGCTGATAGGGTGGGTGTTCGAAGACATGACACTGTAATAATTTCCCGATTAGTAAATGTAAGCATAATTATAATCTTAAAATGCTATAAAGTAAATAATACTTTTTACCAATTTATTGGAATGCTTAGGCACGAAGGGCGTAGGATGGTATTTTATAAAAGTTTTGTCCCGTTTAAAAGTGTAGTTATAGTCCAATGTTCCAAAAACACTTGGTTCACTATAACCGTGGCTCTGATACCAATCTATAACACCCGCAAAATCGATCAATACAGCGGAAGACTTATAATGACAGCGGAAGACTTTTGGGGTATTATATCGTGGATCTTTGTCACAATTATAGAAAACGACTCAAATGAGACGTTTTAAGCTTTATTTAAAATACCAAATATTCATGTTTCCAAGAGGTTTCATTATTCAACAATAAGTTTTTATTCAAAGAGAAATAAACGTTTCTTTATTTGCTCACTTTGTGCCTTTGCCATCCATTCCATTTAGTTACCTGAAATAAACATGCTAAAAGTCAACAAAAGTTGAGTGAAATTCATAGGTTTATAATTAAGAGTTTGAACACAAGAGATATGTGCTTATTGTATATAGATACGAATAAACAAGTTAGAAATCACATTCATTATTGCCTTAAGCTCATGACACTCAACTATTCAACTGACATCAAAATTATCCGTAATAATGATGTGAAATAAGTTGCCCCCAAGATAGGTATTTGCCAGTAACCTATGATATTTAAATAAAGTGCATTTGGTAACTTTCCTCTAGCAACCAAACGGGGATTGTCAATCCCTATTAGATCTATTCACAATTATTTACGTTCACCCTTCAAGTGATTAAGGTTCATGATCGAGGGACTTTCGACAATAGCTACTTAAGCAATAATAATATTAGGAAAAGACTTGTGTTCGGTTTTTGAGCATGTATCCCCCCCCCCCCCCGAAAAAAAAAGTTAAATATGGGCTATGAACTCACCTTAGTAGTACAGTAGAATAATCGTAATCTTAACCATGCAAGGCAACGGCTTCACACACGACCTAAAAGATATGGCAAGTTTTAGTTTCTAAGTCTCGTTTTATTGCGAACATTTATTATTAGTTACGAATAATCCATAATGTGCATAGGTGATGTGTTACGTCGTAGATAAAATAGATAATGGTTTCGTATTGTTTCATCGTCAAAAATTTAATTATCGTTATATAAATTTTATACGTATATATATATATATATATATATATATATATATATATATATATATATATATATATATATAAAGTTACGTTTATCATTTTTATTATTTCAATATATATATATATATATATATATATATATATATATATATATATATATATATATATATATATATATATATATATATATATATATATACATAATTATATATAAAATTTATTATTCAAAAATCAATATTACTATTTGATCCTTTAAGTTTCTCAATTTTACACATTTTACCCTTAACGGAAAATATTTACGTCGTTAGTCCAAAGTTATATATATTTACGTTTTAGGTCCAATTATATCAATATTTACATTTTTCAATCCCTAGTTTCAATATTAACAGTTTATATCCTTAGAAAATAGATTTGACACTTTTTACCCAAAGTTTACATGTTTGACACTTTTAGTCCCTAGTTATCGAAATTTTTCAAAATTAGTCCAAAAATTACCAAACTTGAAATTTAACATTTTTATTATTCCAATAAGCTCAGAAAGTGTAGAACAGCTTATTCCAATAGCTTATTTTCATTATTTTTCACAAAATGGGCTTAACGAGTCCAAATAAGGGCCCGTTAACGTTTTTCGATCCAAGGGGTTTGGGGGAACACTAGGGTTATCAAAGTCCATCATTTTAAGTCCTAATAACATTTTAAAACAGCTTTTACACCTAGCTTAACATAATAAGCTAAAAATAGCTTTTTAGGCTTAACGGCCCACGTAAAGTTTTTATTTTTTGAAAAACTTATGAAATCCCGTTTTACTTTAGGCTCATTCAAGTGACAAAATCAAGTTGTTATATCTAGTTATTTGTCATTCTCGTTAACTTGTCAGGTAGACAATTAGTTCGTATAAAAATATTAGATGGTCATGTGTCGAATATTAAAATGGCGAGGTCAAAGTGTAAGCCAAAACTCATGCGTACAACTTGTAAAAACTCAAAATAAATTCTAAGTGTTTTAGTGAAATCGTATAGGTCCAACATGACTTAGAAACGTGTGATTTTTATTGTGCATACTTTAATATAAGTTCAAAGTTATTAGAGGTTCTCGTTAATGGCCTATCCAAATAATAGTATGATGCATAAAACGTATAAGTTGTTTTTATATTTTACGATTTATAGATAGAAAGTGTTTGTGCAAAAACAATGTACGTATATATATAAATAGAAAGAAAGGTTCATGGTCTCACCTCACCTCTAAAAGGTGGAGTAAAACGACGTGTAGGGCTCGTGTGAGTGCAAAATGGCTTCGTGGTTCACTTCACGTTCCACCAAGGGTTCAAGAGGCTACAAGCTTGGTCTCCTATGTTCACTTGAGACGTGGTTCTCTTATCAATCCGTATGTCCTCCACAACTTCCATCACGTTACTATTTTTGTGAAATGTGGTATGTATGAATGCATGTAACGACTGAGGTTGCATGTGAGGGCTTTTATAGTGAGTTTTGAAGGGTAGAAACAAGCTAAGATCACAAGTGTTGGTGTGTGCATGTTAGGTGAATAGTAACGCCTCTCCTCTTGTCCAATCGCATGTTTACATAGCTTAGATCTTGTACGATTGTTCCATGTACATTCCTGACTCCTCACAAGGTGTATAGTGTTCATTTGGTTGTCATTGGGGAGCATGGGAGGTTCAAAAATATTAGTGAGCGTTCTCGGGAAGTTTCGTAGGTTCGGGGAATATATAAATAGTATACGGTATTTAGACGAAATGTATTGTTATAAATATAAATGTTTTATAGTTCGCAATAATTATAAGTTATCTAGGTTGTGTGTAAGCATCGTTCCTGGGTAAACGGTCAATCACAGTTATCGTAGTGGTTCCAATATCAAGCCATATTATAAAAAAAATTGTTACCCGTAAAAATGGTGTTAAGTTATCATAACATCGTTTTATTTGTTCGTGTGCATTTACTAATCGTAAGGGAAATTTACGAGAGGTTACAATATATGAAATAGAAAACTAACTTTAAATATTTATTTTAGCATTACCTAAATAAAAATCTGTTACGAATATCTAATACATATATCTCTTAGTTTTTGGATTTTGGTAATCACTTGTATCAAAACTAATATGTGATAATAACCATGAGATGCCATGCTCAGTCTAGGTTTGTTTGAACAACCATAGCTCTTCCCGATGGAGTATGGTTTCAAATGAATCAAATACAACTTATATTGATTTAACATCAGTTTTAATTAATGAATATGTAGATTGACCAAATGTACTAATGGGGTGACCCTCTAAGGCGACAACATACAGGTTGTAAGTTGCAAAAAAGATGGATGGTTTACCATCCCCCGTTATATGAAAAAGTGTTTTGACTGTGGAATTCAAACTCATTCTTATAGCTGTAGATTCGATGAATTTGTACTCAGTGTATAAATTTTTTGTACTCAACGTACAAGTTTTCAACTTCTACTTGGTAGACTTGAATCTACTGCTATATGAATGAGTGTAAATTCCAAAGTCAAAACACTTCATATAACACGGGATCCCCCATTATTGCAACTTCCAACCTGACTGCTGTTGCCTTAGAGGGTCACCCCGTTAGTACATCTGGTCAATCCACATATTCAATATCTGAAATTGATGGTAAATAAATATCAGTTGTATTTGACCCATTTGAAACCGTACTCCCTTGGGAAAAGCTATTGTTGTTCAAACAAACCTAAGTTGAGGCAGGTATCTTGTGGTTATCATTAGATATTGACTACAATTGGGACGTGATGAACAATGATAATATGTTTTTGCTCCTCCGACAGTACATACTCACTATACTTGTCAACCGTCTTTTGAAACGGATCTAAATAATGCATCTTACCCTATGAGATGTGTTAAACTCTAATCTTTTAAGGTGGTTTTTGTAGTATCATAAACTCATTGGGGTTATTATGACTAAGTTACATTATGCATTTTATTTTCTTACCAATAAATATGAAAGATAACAAGTATCTAAATGGAAAAGAATGTTACCACAAGCAAAAATAATGAAGAGTAAAATATGAATTCATCGTGATGAGAAATATGGGTGAGCATTGGGCGGTTTGGGCCGATTCTTGGCAAAAACCAAACACTGAACTAAAAGTTCGGTTTTAAGTTGTTTAAAACCAAACCCTGCACCAAAAGTTCAGTTTGAGTTTCTTTTTTTTTTTTTTTTTTTTTTTTTAATTTTTTAGCGTTTCAGTTTTTGGTTTTTCATTGGAGGGTTATTTTTTCTTCAAGTTTAAATCACGTTCGCAAATAGTAAGCGTATGAATTTAGACAAAGTTATCTAAAAGATAATGATTTGTCAAAGAGGTAAATACGATTATGATGGTATCAGAGTCATTTCTTGGTTTTTTGAGACATTTTTTACAATAATTTTTTGTTGTTATTTAAATAATTTAAGGGACTTGTTAATAACTAGTTATATCACAAATTTGGATATCCGAAATTTGCAACGATGATTTTGTGTTACACCCATTTTGGCTAAGTTTTTTCAATTTGGATATCCAAAATTTCGGATTACAGTTTTATATAAGTTTTATATATCTGAATATCCAAATATCTATAATTTTTGAATACTTTTATATGAGTTCCAAAACCGACATTTCATAAAACCTAACTTTTTAATAAATTTGATCAAATATTTGGATGTCCGAATACGGATATTATTTGAACATCCACAATCTAAATAAAGAAATCCTAGGAAGGAAGTTGAACATTTTGTCAAAAAATAATAAGATTACATAACAAGTATATAAAAGGAGATGTGCGAAATATGAAATAAAGTACACTAAATTTACATATTTATTCTAGCATTAGTTAAATAAAAATCTGCTATGAATATCTAATACACGTGTCTCTTAGTTTTTGGATATTGGTAATTACATGTATCAAAACTAATATATGATAATAACCATGAGATACCTTGCTTAGTTTAGGTTTTGTTTGAACAACCGTGGCTCTTCCCGAGGGAGTATGGTTTCAAATGAATAAAATACAACTGATATTGATTTACAATTAGTTTCAGATATTGAATATATGGATTGACCAAATGTACTTATGGGGTGACCCTCTAAGGCGACAGCAGTCAGGTTGTAAGTTGCAATAACGAGGATGGTTTGACAACCCCCGTTATATGAAAAAAGTGTTTTGACTATGGAATTCGCACTTATTCTTATAGCAATATATGCAAGTCCACCAACTAGATGCTGAAAATTTGTATGGTGATAACAAATTCATCAACTCTACTGCTATAAGAATGAGTGTAAATTCCACAGTCAAAACACTTCATATAACGGGGGATTACCCGTTATTGCAACTTACAACCTCACTGTTATCGTCTTAGAGGGTCACCTAATTAGTAAATATGGTCAGCCCACATATTCAATATCTGAAACTGATGGTAAATCAGTATAAGTTGTATTTGATCCATTTGAATACGTACTCCATTCGGATGAGCTATGGTTCAAACAAAACTAAGTTGAGCAAGGTATCTCGTGGTTATAATTAGATATTAATTATAGTTAGGGTCTGATGGAAAAAGGGAAATATATTGTTGCTCCCTCGACACCACATACTCACTATACTTATCAACTATCGGACGAAAGGGATCTAAATAATGCATCTTACCCTATAGATGTGTTAAACTTTAATCCTTTAGGGTGGTGTTTGTAGTATCATAAACTCATTTAGGTTATTATGACTAAGTTACATTACGCATTTTATTTTCTTACCAATAAATATGAAAGATAACAAGTTTCTAAATGGAAAAGAATGTTACCACAATAAAAAATAATGAAGAGTAAAATCAGAATTCATCTCGACAAGAAATATGGGTGAGTATTGGATGGGGTAGGGCGGTTTTTGGCTAAAACCAAACCCCGTACCAAAAGTTCGTTTTGGTTTTTTGTAGTTCGGTTTTTGGTTTTTTCATTGGAGGGTCATCTTTTCTATAAGTTTGAAATCACTTACACAAACAGTTAGCGCATGAATTTAGACAAAGTTATCTAAAAGATAAAGATTTGTTGAACAGGTAAATATTTTCGACAATAATTTTTTGTTGTATCCGAGTCGTATCTTGGTTTTTTTTAGATATTTTCGACAATAATTTTTTGTTGTTAATTTAAACGAGTATGGCTCCGGTCCGTCGCGTTGCGGCGGGCGTTGTAATTGCCGAGGAATTTATGTGAGATTTTAAAATAGAATATTGATGTAATATATAATTGTTACATACATGCTACCTATTAAAAATAACAAAGGATCACATTTGTGAATTGTTTGATTTTGATTTGAATACACAGCTAACATATAAGCTAACCTAAAGTTTAGCAAAATATCCACCTTCCTTAACATTTGAGGGTCATTTCATTGCAAGTTCTTATATATATAGTTACATGTGCCAAGAATACAGACCTTATGTGCATCACTTCTAACTTCTTTGCATGCACCACCTTTAACTTGTTAATATAACCTCTTTAGCGCTAATCTGTTGCTGCTCGAAGTGCATCTGCTGAAGAAACCTGTTCTGAACTTCTGTAGCTACACGACCTACGAACCAAATCTCATAATTAGTTTCGTTATTAAAGAATACAAAATATTACACAGAAAAATAATAACTTATGACTTACCCTTCACAGCTGGACTAACAATGGTACGATTAGTTTATACAATTCATGTGCCACACCTTCCTTATGCGAAGTGACTGTGGATGAGAATTCGTTGCAGCTGGCACCGGGTAAGATGTATACCGGGTGTGTCCAAGTACAGCATTAACAAAAAACGATTCGCCCAAATATAATTCAGAAGCAGAGACCTATGAAACATCGATTCAAAGAACTGGTTAGGTTCATCTAATGAAA
Organism: Artemisia argyi; assembly: GCA_030686995.1. Lineage (NCBI taxonomy): Eukaryota > Viridiplantae > Streptophyta > Magnoliopsida > Asterales > Asteraceae > Artemisia > Artemisia argyi. The sequence goes on along the minus strand of CM060708.1, from coordinate 317,018,279 downwards.
AGTGTCCTTTTAAAGACTTCATTTTTTTAGCTGTCACTGAAATCTAAAATTTTGACAGGTTTTTTTAGTTACATCTTTTAGGTTAACCCGTTTGACCCATAAGAAATATAACACAACCCTAATCCACCCACTAATAGGTTAGAAATATAACACAACCCTAATCCACCCACTAATAGGTTAATGAGTTAAAACTGCCACGTATACTTCATAACATCAGATCTAACTTTACAGTTTTTGACATAAGGGATGCATGATCCTAATTTTCCTAAGATTTATTGAAACTTACATATTGAGATTTGGCTAAAAGATTAGAATTCTCCCTCTTAAGAGAGTCAACTTGAGGAATCAGCTCACGTAGTACTTGAATAGTATCGTCAATGCAGAAGCTCTCCCAATATTCTGAGACAACAAAGAAAACTCATAAAAGCTTAAAAACCTTAGGACACGATTGGTCAGCTCTTGTCCTTTACCGCTTTCAGCTTCTTCAAAACTGACTCGGAAACAGAGTGACATGCATTTTTTTCACAGTACATCAGTAGGTACAATATTAAATCCCACTTACCAAGAAACAATGAATTTCATTTAACTCTAATGCAGCTTAATTAAATTTCAGATAGGGAAAAATTTTACCAGAACTGTGTGTGATCGTAGAGATTGCTGCTCTATTTAAGTTCTTGCAGACCCATTATCTGACTCATTCAACTTGCCAAGAAAAGAAAGTCAAGTTGACGCTAGTTTATACCGAATTCGAAGTTGCTTATATAAGCAAATCTCGAAGGCGTTGAAAGGCAAGTCTCACAATAGAAGTGTATCATTGCAACTTCAAGAAACCATTGCTTGGGTCATATCATACAGTAGCATAAAGGGGGAAAGGGTCAGAAGTCGGCTAAGTCATTTTTTAACACATTCAACCTCATAAATGACAATGTCAAGTATACATATTTAATGATAATCAAATTTAAAACTTGGAAGTTCTCACATGGTTGACTTAACTGATGTTGGTTTCCTACCATCCTTTATTTTCTTCTGAGATGGTGCTACCGCAACCTGAAAGTCCCAATCGTCACTCATATCAATAACTTCACATCGGTCAAAATTTCACTGATTGTGGCTTTCTCCTTGGTTGTAGCTCCTTTTGCTGGTGCCTATTTAAATAACTAAAGTTAGTCATAAAGCTGATATGCCAAGACTGAACGGTTATTATGTGTAAATCATTTTAATAATGGTTTTACCCTTTGGTACCTTTACGAAAGCAAAGCCGCTACCTTAAGATGTATTGTAAGATCATTAGCATGCAGAAAGTTGCCAGGCTTTGTCGGACCACATGCTTCGTATTTACTGTATTTGCACAACACATCTAATCAAGTTATGCTAAACCTCTATATAGAGCCCGATCCATTGACACAAAGATGCAAAATATAATATTTACCCGTTTCAACCCAAATGACCATATCAAAGATTAAATTAGGAGTCTTACCAATAAGTTTGTGCAACGACAAACCTGCTTAAGATCTTTGTCATAATCGTTTACGTTGAAATGAATGTCTGAATCAGGTACGCGGAATAATGACAGCTTGATCATAAGCCCTATTATTAGCTTACCCTCTATATAGTAGCTGTAAAAAGAATCTCTCTTTGCTTATTTAAGAGAAGCTATTTAGTTGTAACCTACACTCGCTCGCTCCCTTTCATCCGATAGAGAGTTTGAAACTTAGTGATTTAGGAGCATAAATGCACTATCAAAAGGTCGCGACCTGCATAACATATAAAGATTATAAGAAGTTGTTGGGACTTGGGTAGGGTGTTTGAGTTAGCAGTAGCAATAACTGATAAACAGATAAAAAAGCCTTAGACCACATTGTACAACTATTATAAAGATACTAATCAGATTTCACAATAATTTGTCACTACATTGGAAGCCAATACCTGCTATACGTAACAGGTAGTTCTTTATTTGTTGTAATTTCCTTTTCGGGCCATCTCTTATTCACAACCAAACTGGAAGACACAGGCACGGATGTGTAAAATTGTATACAAAGGCAAATTCACAACTAAATATGTGGATGTAGTTAGAAGATATATAATGGGACAAATAGAATGTTTTACAGAAAATATAGCATAAAAATTGCCAACCTCGAGTTCAAGAGCTATTTGATTCCAGATGTTTACTTTTGGGAACACAGGTCACCGAAGAATCCTGATGTTGTTTCGAATGCGCATCAGCGTCCTGCAACCTGGTTGCGGTATCCAAATCCAGCGATATACAGCCAATAAAATAAGCAGTCAAGTATAAGTAAGTATTCATTCATTAAAATCTTTCTTATACATATTCATTAAAATCTTTCTTATACATACTCCATACCATTCCGTGTACACTTTCTACATTGTCGACAACCCGACAACCTAAATAATAACAATTAACCTAATCAATCACAGAAACCCTAATCTAGCAAACAAAAAAAGATATATGCCGACCCCTTTTTGCAACTGCATTAGATGTTGTTTGTTATATTCCGCGACACCCACATAATCAAATCATCTAAACTTCACAAAACCCTAAAAATCGAAAGCTCAAGAGTGTATGATTTACCTGGATATAGCGAAACCCAAAAAATTATGGCCGATGCTCCATACGGTGTTCGCATCACTGTCTCTTCCACCACTGGTTGTATCGCATCATTCTTGTTGTTATTATCTGGTTATCATTTGTGACCAGCTGTAACACCCACTATCTGAATCCTATTAATAGATTGGAGATAGGGCTCACTAATCAACTGAGATTGCTAAATGAAGAAGACAATCTGAAATTGAACAGTGAAATGATTTGTTATTTGTTATTGAGAGTTGTTTACAGAAAGGAGAAAATGTTTACATCAATGAATGACTTTTACAACAAACAGAGTAATCTTTATACAAAATGAGAAATGGCGGGAAAAGTAGTTTGGGTTGGTTACAACACGTGCAGGTCACGTGTGGTATCTAAAATGTTGACTTTTTGTTTTGACTTCAGTAGTACATGTAACAATCCTTCCTCCTTGAAAAATTCCTTGACCTCAAGGATCTAAGATAAAAGCTGGAAATCGTTTGGTGATGTCTGCTAATGATTCCCATGTTGCATCATCTTCTGTCACATTGCTCCATTGAATCAAGCCATACACTGCTGCTCTATTGCCTTGTTTCACCATTCTTCTGTCTAGTAACTTGATAGGAATAGCAGCCAATAAACCTTCTGGATCACACTGAGGAAAGTCTCCCATACTAACAGCTTCAGAATGGCATAACTTCAGTTGTGAAACATGAAAAACAGGATGCACTTGTGCAGATGTAGGTAGCTGGAGCTTATAGGCAACCTGACCTATCTTTTGAATCACTTGGAAAGGGCCAAAGAACTTTGGAGACAGCTTGTTTTGTTTCCCTTGTCTGAGAGTTGTTTGCCTATATGGTTGTAGCTTCAAATAAACCCATGCTCCAACCTCAAATTCTCTTTCAGATCTCTTTCTGTCAGTTTGGCTTTTCATTCTATCATGAGCTTTCTTTAGGTTGAACTTGAGTAGCTTAATGGTATCCTCCCTGGCTTGTAGAGTCCTGTCAACAGCTTCTACTGGACTATCTTTAGCTACATAAGGAATGTGTAATGGATGTGGCTGTCCATACACTACCTCAAAAGGAGTGGTATTTGTTGAAGAATGGAAATTGGTGTTATACCAATATTCAGCTAATGACAACCACTTAACCCAATCCTTTGGCTTTTCACCAGTCATGCATCTCAGATAACCTTCCAAGCATTTGTTCACAATTTCAGTTTGACCATCCGTTTGAGGATGGTATGCTGATGAGAATTTCAACTGAACTTGTAATTTCTCAAACAATGACTTCCAAAATAGGCTCATGAAAATCTTATCTCTATCACTGACAATGGTTTTAGGTAGCCCATGTAACTTGTAAATGTTATCCACAAACACTTGTGCAACTTGTGGTGCAGTATAAGGATGTGACAGTGGTAAAAAATGGGCCTGCTTGGACAACCTATCCACCACCACTAAAACTGCACTCTTCCCTTGTGATACAGGTAAAGCTTCCACAAAATCCATAGAAATATCTTGCCAAATTTGCTCAGGAATTGGTAAAGGTTGAAGCAAACCTGGATATGCAGAGAGGTCTGACTTATTCCTCTGGCAAACATCACATTTTCTCACCCAATGTTTGACCATTTTTCTCAAACCCTTCCAATAAAAGTAAGTAGTAAGCCTTTTTGTTGTTCCAAACACCCCTGAATGTCCTCCTATAGCAGAACCATGAAAATGAGCCACCAATTTCTTTCTTAAATCTTCATTCTGGCCTACCACCCATTTGTCTTTCCTTTTCAATTGACCATTGTGCCATATATATTTGCTATTTATCAAAGTACCTTGTTGCAAGCCTTGTACCACCTTCTGCAAAACAGGATCACTGGTCCAAGTGTCAATTACTGCTTCCATAAGCTCATTTGTTGCACCACCAGTCAAAAGGCTAAACAATTCTACTTGTCTTTCAACCCTGGAGAGTGCATCTGCAGCAACATTATCTTTTCCCTTCTTGTATTCAATTTCATAATCAAATCCAAGTAGCTTTGGTAACCACTTTGATTGAAATGGAGTAGTAATTCTTTGATCCAACACATACTTCAAACTGAAATGATCAGTTTTTATTTTGAAATGTCTGTCCAACAAATATCCTCTCCATTTTTGCAAAGCCAACACCACTGCTAACAATTCTTTCTCTTAAGTGGACAAAGATTGATGTTTTGGAGCTAAAGTTTTACTAAGAAAAGCTATGGGATGACCTTTTTGTTATAACACAGCTCCCATGCCAAATCCTGAAGCATCTGTTTCTATAACAAACTCCTCATCAAAATTTGGTAATGCTAATACAGGAGAATTAACCATGGCTACTTGTAATTCCTCAAAGGCTTTTTTAGCTTGTGGTGACCATTGAAAAGCATTTTTCTTAAGTAATGCAGTCAATGGTTGACTTATACTTGCATAGCCTCTGATAAATCTTCTATAGTACCCTGTCAACCCAAGAAAACCTCTCAATTGTTTAATATTTGTAGGAACAGGCCACTGCTGCATAGCCAGAATCTTTTGAGGATCAGTAGCTACACCTTGACCAGAGATTAGATGCCCCAAATACTCAACTTTATTTGTTCCAAAAACACACTTACTCTTCTTTGCATACAGAGAATTGGCTCTCATTACTTGTAATACCAACCTCAAATGTTGCACATGTTCTGAAATAGAAGAGCTGTATACCAATATGTCATCAAAGAACACCAAAACAAACTTTCTCAGGAAGGGCTTAAAAACTGAATTCATCAAAGCTTGAAAGGTTGATGGTGCATTAGTGAGTCCAAAAGGCATAACCACAAACTCATAATGACCATCATGGGACTTGAAAGCTGTCTTATACACATCTGCCTCATGCATTCTTATTTGATGACACTACTACACAAAAGGCTATAAACACCCCCAAATAAAGACTGGTTATATAAAACCATATTTCTGTGATAAAAAACTAGCTGGAATGGAAGGAAGTGAGATTGGTTTTCATGAAAAAACCAATTTTCATAATACAAAATGCATAAAAACTGGGTTTGCTGGTAAAAACTAATCTTTTTAACGAATCAAAGACACTCGTGTTTAGGTAAAAACATATTTCTACGTATTTATGCTAGAAACATTGTTTTTGAAGAACCAACCGGTTCTATTAATTTGGGCGGTTTAATTCTTTTTTTCTTAAATGAAGGGCGGTTTAATTCTAACTTTTCAATTGAGCGGGATTAATTCAACTTTACTAGTCCTCTTTTATTTTCATTATCTTTTAACTTGTTCCTCTTTTATTTCCATTTAGCCTCTCATCTTTTTCCCTCTTTCCCATTCACAAACCCTAACCTTCACAGCCGCTACCCACCGACAATATGCACCTTCACACATTCGGTTGCTACTTCATACAAAGCAGGTATAAGTTTTACTTTTTTCCTGTCCACATCTTGAGTTCCAATATCTTCAATAACTCGGTATGCAATCTTGCTCTAACACCCATTTAATCATAAATTTGACTTGTTGATGGGGTTATTGGTCCCATTTTTAACGCTTTTAATACCACCATAAGTGGTGGTATTAATCTTTATTGCATATAGACTTCTTGCTAGCCTTGTTCATATGACCTCAGACTAGCAATTATGTGTATAATTTGATAGCCTTGTTCATCTTTGTTCGTATAGACTTCTTGCTAGTCTTGCTCATCTGTATTTATATGGTGTAAATTGATATATTTGTTGCCCAGTTTATGTTTTATATGTTTTTAAATTTTATTTTATAATAAAATGATGAAAAAGGTTGTTAGTGAGTGTTTGGATTAGCTTATTTCTTGGGTTTATGCCATTTTTTGACTTGGCAAAACTGATAAGTTTAGTTTTGTGTTTGGTTGATGGCCTTATGGGCTCATAAGCTTACTTTTCGTATATCTGTTTCTTAATTTGTTTTATCTGAATTAAGGATGGTAACTGGAGCGTGAATATAAGATTGTTCTATAGACAGATCCATACCCGAATGTATTAATGTGCATCCAACCCGCCAATATTGCTATTCAATATTTGTTAGTTATAAATATATAGCTGTAAAACTATATAACTTGGTGTAACAAAATGATTAAAGGTTTCCATGTGGCTCAACTATATTTCCGGATTTGATTTGTAGTTTTTGCTTCAGCAACTATTACACATTTTTTCAGTTGTAATATTTCGTTTTCTAGATTTACAAAGTAGCAATTCAAGTAAATTTATAATAAGCTAACATTTTTTTTCTGCATGCCGTTCCATCATTCCCCAGTTCATTTCCACATTTGTTTCCTGGCCAAGATAAACTCCGCTGCTTAGTTCCATGTGTAATTGATTAGGTTGGAGTTATATGTTATTTGCTTATATGCCTATACTATATGGTCATTTTACATCAATTAATATTTCAATGATTTTTTTTTTACATGTTCTTGTATCCTTTAGACTTCATATTTATCATTGAGTAAATGCTATTGTTATAGAGGTGATTTGCTTAGTGTTTAATATGAGAGAAATTAGGAAAACAGTTGCATATGTGAGTATTATTGAGTAATTGGAACTTCTTTCTTGGTTTCATACTTGGATGTTGTTTTTTTTTGTGACCATGTAGATATTGTATATCCACCTTCACAATGTGAAAAGATGTGATTGCAAAATCTTCTTTTTTTTACCCACCTTTTCTCATTCCACTTATGTGCTGCTAGTGTCTCTAATATCAGTTCGGTAATTGCTTCATGATCCATATTTCATGATGACACAAGATGTTGCTCGTCGGTTAGGGTATAAAAAGCTGGCGCTAATAGAATCCATATTCTGAGTGACTTCCATTTAAGGGATCTTTTAAATTTGTCGAATTCAGTGAGTTTTTTATTGTTAGTTTTATGCTCGTGAGCTGCTGCAAAAGTTTCTGTCATTACAGCTTTCTGTTGCAAGTGGTCATCTGTAAGTGGTTAAAATTTTTTCGGCAACTGTGATAGTGATATATGATTGGATCCAGTTATATATGATTATGCTTCTGGTCGCGTTGCAGGTGCTACTGCAAATTCAATTTTACTAGTTAGATTGTGTGACAGCAATAGAGGTCGCTTCTGTTCGAGTTTCAGTGCAAGTCCAATGATTTTTGTGCTATCTAGCTGTTTGGCACAGTGTGGTCTGCACTGATTCAAGTGTCTACTATGTTGGCATGTTAAATGTAAGTTGCATCTATTTGTGACTGTTTTTTTCTTTGATTGGTTGTGTGCATTGTGTGGACCAGGTCCATGGGGGAATATAAATTCCTTGTGTGGGCTTGGTTACACTTTTGCACCAGTTGAAATTGTTTCAGTGTGTTGTGGTCACAACTTGGTATATGCAATTGAGTTATTAGTACTGTTTTTTTTGTATTAGTTAGGTTGATTTTTGGTTTGTAATTTTCATTTCGTTTGGGTCCCTTCTTATTTTAATTAGCTTTTTTAATTGAGAGGGGATGCCTTATTTTGAATTTTTTTTCCCTCTTTTTATGGGGTTTTAATATATTGTTGCCTTTCTAAAAAGTTTTAAAAAAAATAAAATAAAAAAATAGAATCCTTATTCTTTCCAGCCCTTCAGGAAACTTATATGCGCTGATCATTGTGTTTTTTACTTCATCTACATTTAGTTCATATTTTAACTGATTTAGATTTGCATATTCTTTGCATTTATATACGTGACAGACTATAAAAAAGACATAAAGGACAAGATTTTTAATTTTCTTTTGTATATCCATGTACTTTAACTTTCATCATGCTAAAGGAGTAAAGGTTTGCTCAAGCTATATATTATGAAATGTCAATGTCAAATGTTTTTAAGGGGTCCTTCTGTTTACATTCTGGTAATGGTAAGGTGATAAAATAAATGTGCTATACAGGTAAACAGGGAGGATAAGGTTCTAATGAGAATCATAGGAAGTATTGGTTTCTAGCTAAAACTTAGTACTGAGTTTATACTCCTTTACTCTTAAAATTTTAAATAGCTACTTTGGGACGATGATGAATCATTCTAACATGTCAGTCTTTTATGAAGTGTGAAACTATGTTACATATTCACCACTATTGTCGTTGTAATTACTTGAGATTGTTTTCTACCCGTTTTATTTTTAGCAAAGTTGTAAATCCACAATAACCAAAATGATTTTATATGAGTTTTGTTTCTATTTTTTTTATAGAATAATTTATTTTTTGTTTTAATGTAGGCGGAGGCCGATTAGTTACAAAAAGTTCCACCAACTCAAACGCAATCCAGCAGACGACATATGACTAATCGGGCCATTTTAGAGTGTACAAGAATAAAGAACATGCCGAACTCGAATTCACTGTAAGTAGGGGTGTCAATAGGGTCGGGTTGACCCGAACCCGATAAGGCTTATAGGGTCGGGTTGAATCAGATTAAAAATTCTTATCAGGTTGTTTTGACCTGAACCCGATAACTCGATATAGTTATCGGGTCGGGTTAGGGTTGAATTATTTTTGTTATCGGGTTATCGGGTCAACCCGATAAGACCCGAAGTTTACTTTTCTAAATTTCTTTCCCTAAAAATATAAAGCAAGAAGTTCTTTACCGTTACATAGAACATTAACAGTGCATTAATACCCAAAGTTTAAAAGTACGGAAACGAGTTTCGAGGCGTTTTCCCTCCGCCTCAAGAGGCGTAAGCCTCGAGGCGGACCGAGGCGTAAGGTCGAGGCGGAATTAAAAAAAATATAGAAATTATATATATATATATATAAGTTTTAATAAGTATTTATATATTTTATATACATACTTTATAAACTTTTATATATAAGTTTAAGACTTAAATGTAAACTATTAAAGATAGAGGGGGTCAAATGTTTAAATACACAAACTTATTTTAAACTTTTTGAGACTAAATGTAAAATAGTGAAAGATAGAGGGGTTAAATGTTAAAAAGTCTAAACTTATTAAAACCCTAAAAGAGTAAAACAAAGTTCCAGCCGTTATATCTTTCTTCCCTCTTTCCTCTCTTCCTCCTTGGGTTTCTGGCAGATGTTGCACCGCCGCCGCCGGAATTGGTCGCCGGAAATCACGAATCCGGCGCTATATGGGGTTAAAAACCCTAAAAGTAAATCGATTCAAGGTACAAAATCAATACTATTGACTGATTTGGCTAAAAAAAAAAGAAAATCCGCCTCGGCCCTGAGTCGCCGCCTCATACGCTTCACCACCGCCTCAGGTACATGAGGCGTATGTTCCAAAACACCCCCCCTGAGGCGCCGCCTCATATGCGTTTTATGGCCGTTTCGCCTCGAGGCGCCGCCTCAGACCGTTTTTTTAAACCATGTTAATACCTAAACATACTAATAGTTCATTGGTTCAATTGCATGTAACTAAAGTGTTAGCTGCTCTTACTGTTTCATTTTTTTTCCTTAATACAAAGGCTACTTAAGTAATATTTCATTGGTTCAACTAAAGTTTTAGCTACTCTTATTATTTAGTTTTTTTCCTTAATACAAAGGTTACTGCCTTGTGGCGTTACTGGTGTATACATTTTCTTTAGTGAAAATTGTTTTTCAGCTTTCTGTTCACATGCATTGACTTTTATGGTAATTTATTTGTACAAGTTGTTAAATTAAAACCATAAGCCTTACTTAAGTAATGTAAGTGTGTAACTTTGAGCCGTAACTTATTTTATGAATCAAATAAAAAAGGAACCCGATTTACCCGAAATAACCCGACCTGACAACAACCCGAACCCGATAACCCGATTACTTATCGGGTCAGGTTGTGGGTCACTTTTTCCATATCAAAAACCCGATTCAACCCGAACTGACAAACCCGACAACCCGACCCGATGACACCCCTCTGTAAGTAGAGGATTAGCTATAAGCATTTACTTTAAAAAAAACTATAGGTTATATTAGATGTAATCTTACATTGGTTAAAGAACATGCTTGAGAAGATGGAGAACATGTTGTTACAGGTACTTTACCTACTGAACTATAAAACTTAAATTGTAAATTTTACTTGAAATTGGTACCATATGTTTTATTAAATGTAATCTTACATTGGTTGTGGATTTAGGATGGTGTTCAAGTATAACGGCAAGCATCTAAAGAGCTTTCAACTGTTTTTTAACTAACTGTTTTTTAACTAGCTTGAGGTTGATGTTCTTCTTTACTCGTTCATTAATTAGATAATCATTTGTCTTATGCAATTTAACTTGCTATATGCAGAATTTAGCTAAACTACTGCTGCTCCATGACTATCAATAATATTTGACGGGCCTGCAAGAACGAAAGCTTTGAAAGGTCAAGAGTTGAAGTCGCGGATTTGGCTCTTTTCACTTCTCAAAGTTTGACACCACGGCTAGAAATATAGCACTTTATATATATATTTGACACCATGGCTGGAAATATAGCACTTTATATGTATATATATTTAATTTGGATTTTGACTAGGATTTATGTTTAGTTGAATTGACGTATTATCTTAATTTATTTTGTTAATTTTGACATTTGTGGTGTATTTAATCACTTTATATATATTTTCCGCATTTATATATATTTCTTTATTAAAAAAATCATTTCTAAAATTTTCAATTTATTGTAACTTGGAAAATTTTAGAAATGATTTTTTTAATAAAATAAATTTACCAAAAAGACAGGTTTTGAGTTAAAAACGTATCTTTTTACTCTATATAAAGATTGGTTGGATGCTTATAAAGACAGGTTGTGGGAGAACCGGTGTCAATGTCCAATAAAAATATGTTTATTGACTCTATAATGGAGACTGATTATTAGGACAAAACCGGTGTTAATGCTTCTAATAGAGACAGGTTGCCAAACCAGTTTCTATGTATTTCGATCATGGAGATACCCCCCTTCAGAGAGTGGTTCTAAAACCACTCTTCATGGGCCATTTTGACTGGTTTTTGTGAGATTTTTTGTAGTAGTGTGATATCCAGACCTGAGATCAAGTTTAGAAAACACTTGAGCACCTTGCAACTCATCAATAAGCTCCTCTATAACAGGAATTGGGAACTTATCTTTCACTGTCAGCTTGTTTAGTTGTCTATAGTCTATGCACATTCTCCATGAACCATCTTTTTTCTTAACCATAACTATAGGAGAAGAAACTGGACTATTACTAGGCCTTATCACCCCTAAATCCAATAATTCTTTGATCATTTCTTCAATCACATCCTTCTGAGCTGGAGGATACCTATAGGGTCTGATGTTGACAGTGGCTTCTTTATTATCCAAAGGAATTTTATGATCAAAGCTTCTTTGTGGTGGTAATGTTGATGGCATATCAAACACATCTCCAAACTCTGCTAGCACAGCTTGCAACTCCACATTTTCCAATTCCTTTTGGTCATTCTTACATTGCATCAACATGAAAGAGGCTGAGGGACCAACTGACATTGTGGCTAGGTAAGGGCTATCTTGTTGACCAACAAACTTTGACATTTGTTTACCACTCATCCAAGCCAATTCTGATTGATTTGTACCCCTTAACAGAACCTTTTTGCCATCATACATGAATTTCATTGTTAAGTCTTGAAAGTTCCAACTAATGGTGCCCAAAGTAGACAACCATTGAACTCCCAAAACCAATTCACAACCTCCCAATGGTAATAGCATCACATCAGCAGTGAATAAAACTCCTTGTATCTGCCATTGAAAGTTCTTAACCATATACTGACTCACCAATTTAGTACCACCAGCCACTGATACATTGAGTGGACAAGTACTTCTCAACTTACACCCTAACTTTTTAGCTGTATGGAGATCTAAAGAGTTATGTGTACTCCCTGAATCCATTAAAATATGCAACAATTGCCTCAAGACATGCCCCTTAACCCTCATGGTGTTATGTGTAGGAATTCCAGACAATGCATTAAGAGAAATGTGTGGAACCTCTTCTGGCAACAAATACTCATTTTCATCAGGACTATTCTCTTCTTCTAAACTCTCATGTCCTTCCTCTTCTTCCATACCAGACACTTCCAAAGCAAACATTTGCCCTTCACACTTATGTCCAGGAAAGTATTTTTTATCACAATAAAAACACTGCCCTTTTGCCCTTTTTTCATCTAATTCTTTTTGTGTTAACCTCTTAAAAGGTTTATTTGGCATAACATTGGTAGTAACAGGTAAAGTGGTTGCAGGTACAACACTTGTAGTCCTAACACCATTTCCATTTCCCCCATACTTATTTGCATAGCCATAATTCTTAGGATTAGCTAGCAATGGTGCAGATCTACTTCTTGACACAGAATTATTTGCCTCTTGCAACTTAGACAAACAAAATGCATCAATCAATGTTGCTGGTTGAAACATTCTTACAGCATATGCAATTTCCTCTTTTAAACCTCCAATTCAACTTTAGTCAACAAAGATTCAAAAGAGTCTTGATATACCTGTACCGTAGTGGTTTGTTTGAGATTCTTCAATTCCATTATTGAATCTTCAAAAAATTGATACAAATCTCTTTTTAACATGAGTCTCATACACCCCCCAAGTCATCACTTCACCAAATCTTTGCATAAACTGTTTGTGCCAATTCAAGGCTGAACCAAACACATGCATAGACACCAACTGTATCTTTTGATCATCATTTTCAATATGATCCATCTCAAAGAACTTATTAGTTCTGTATAACCACCCTTCCACATCAGTACCATCAAATCTTGGAAATTCCACTTTAGTCAACCTCCCATATTGATGTCCATTTGAACCAGCATTAGAACCACCATGATTATGACCCCCATTACTGGGTCCTTCACCAGATCTCATTCTCTGGATTTCAAGATTCATCTCCTGCATCATTCTCTGCATTTCACCCATTGTTTGTTGAAGTGATTCCATTGTTGGTTCTTGACCTCTAGATGTAGTTCTTGTTTCCACCATTGTACCAGTAGTATTACCACTCATCAACAATGACTAATCACTGAAACAATGATTAATCACTGACCAATTGGGATAATCAAAACTGGTGCTGTTCTGGGTTACTCAATCCCACTGCTGCTTGCCAGCTTGTCCAAGATAAGAAAATTTAACGAGAATTTCGGCTTATCTTGTGGCCGTACAATGGATTGACACTAACCAAATGTAATCAGAACAGTGAAATCAGTGGTGGCTGATTTCTTGACCGGAATCTTGTTTTCTTGCCGGAATTACGCCGGAGAAGATAACGGAATATTAAGAAATGTCAATGTAACACTTCTTGAAGAATAATGGTGCCAAGAAAGGGCTCTGATACCAATTGTAACACCCACTATCTGAATCCTATTAATAGATTGGAGATAGGGCTCACTAATCAACTGAGATTGCTAAATGAAGAAGACAATCTGAAATTGAACAGTGAAATGATTTGTTATTTGTTATTGAGAGTTGTTTATAGAAAGGAGAAAATGTTTACATCAATGAATGACTTTTACAATAAACAGAGTAATCTTTATACAAAATGAGAAATGGCGGGAAAAGTAGTTTGGGTTGGTTACAACACGTGCAGGTCACGTGTTGTATCTAAAATGTTGACTTTTTGTTTTGACTTCAGTAGTACATGTAACACCAGCTGAATCCTTGGTGATGATTTTTGTATGGGTGTTACAAAGTACTCCTCGAAGATTCTAGTGCGTTAGATTTTTTTCCCTTTTTGTATTATAAAAAATAAAGGCGGTGGAAAGGTAACGGGCCAAGCATGAGATTGGATTGGGCGAGATTATGGACAGTATGGGCTGCGGAAAATGGGCCTCGAAGCACTGTAGATGGAACGACGTAGTATTGAATGCCATTTAATATATATAGTAATAATTTAAAGGACTTGATAATAACTAGTTATATCACAAATTATGATATCCAAAATTTGCGATGATGGTTTAATGTTACACCCATTTTTTTAGCTAAGTTTTTAGTTCGGATATTTGAAATTTTGGATTATAGTTTTATATATCCGAATATCTAAATATCTATAATTTTTGAATTTTTTTATATGAGTTCCAAAACCGACATTTAATAAAACCCAACTTTCTTATAAATTCTGATCAAATATTTGGATATCTGAATACGGATATTCTTTGAACACCCACAACCTAAATCAAGAAATCCGGCCAAGAAAGTAACTTGAATATTTTGTTAAAAAATAATAAGATTACATAACAAGGATATAAAGATGAGATGTGCGAACATATGTTAAATAAAGAAAACTAACTTTACGTATTTATTCTAACATTAGCTAAATAAAAATCTGTTACGAATATCTAATACATGTGTCTCTTATTTTTTAGATTTTGGTGATTACTTGTATCAATACTAATATCTGATAATAACCACGAGATACCTTGCTCAGCTTAGGTTTGTTTGAACTACCATAGCTCTTCCTGAGGCGTATGGTTTCAGATGGATCAAATACAACTAATAGTGTCGTTACTGACGGTGCTATGATCCTCACACCTAGTTTTGATGAAGTTGCGATCTACGGTATCCCTATGCCTCTTAGACCAGTTTTGAATGTGGTTGATAGTGTCGTTACTGAGGTGGCTGGTACTCTTGCTACCGATGATGTTGTCGTCGAGGGAGCTGTTTCTATGATGCTTATACACCGTGTTGAGCCACTTGTTTTGACATCAATCTTCTTGGTCGGGTTTTCTCGAAGAAGTTGCGTACGGTCTAACCCCCTAGGTTATGGCTGGGTTTTCTAAGATATTTCGTAGTGCACTAGACAAGGTCCTTGCGAGCCCGGGGATTTATCGGTATGGGTGCAACTCCTTATCATGCCATGTTCTGTTCTGACTACTTTCATGCCAACTAACAGAGAGCAACGTCAATCTGGTGAGCGAGAACGGTGTCAGTTTGAATGCACTTCTCGGGCTATTCTTTGATGGAGGGATCCCATAGACAGGTTTGATTTGGTGATGGATTGCTTGGCTGGAATATGTCCATCATTCAGTAGGGTGAAGAAAACCAAAGACCATGCTGCAGCTAACCTGATTCAATGTAAATGTAAATTGGGGGATGGGCACTTCACTGCTGTTATTAAGGTGCCCATGTCTTCGGTTGTCGCCCCATCTACTCCTGACACGTTGCATGAGTCAGAGATCAAACACCCATATGCCCCACCTTTGAATTATTCTCCACTTGATGGGGATGCCCTTTTATCCATAAGGACTTGGTGTTGAACAGGATCCGCAGTTTCCCAAAAGGGACATCGTGTGGTCGCGATGGGCTTAGAGCACAATATTTAATTGATATTTTAGGAGGGGCTAATTCCGCTATTGCTGATGATCTACTAGGGTCTATTACCAGTGTTGTCAACCTATTCCTTAGTGGAAAGTGCCCTATTCTATTGGGGGAGTATATTGCTAATGCCCCTTTGACTCCCTTGGTCAAACCTGGTGGTGGTATACGCCCTATTGCTGTTGGTACGATATGGCGAAGGCTTGTTTCTAAGGTTGCTTCCTCTTTTATTCGTAGCTCTATGAATACTTATTTACAAGATTTTCAGTTTGGTGTTGATGTTCCTGGTGGTTGTGAGACTGTTCTCCATTCTGTGAATAGGCTCATTGAGTCTAAGGGTAACGAGTTTGGGCTTTCTATGCTTTTGGTGGATTTTAAAAATGCTTTCAATCTTGTCAATGGGAGCGTCTTACTTCAGGAAGCTAGGGTGCGATGCCCATCCATTGCTCCTTGGGCTGAGTTTTTTTATGCCCGACCTGCTAGGCTTTATTATGATGATTCTATCCCTTGGTCTTGTCAAGGGATTCAACAAGGGTATCCGTTAGGTCCTTTGTTGTTTGCCCTAGCTTTGCACCCTTTGGTCTAGACTATTAATGAGTTTTGTGAGCTTACCTTTCAGGCATGGTATCTTGATGACGGTACTATTGTTAGAGATACCCTTATGGTTGCCAAGGCGCTTGATATCATTAGGACAGATGGTCTGGCTCGTGGTTTGTTTTGGAATGTTGATAAGACGGAACTTTTCTGGCCTGTGAAGGATCTTAGAAGTAGGGCATAGGGTGTGTTTCCTATCAATATCTCTCGCCCGCTTAATGGTGTCAAACTTCTTGGTGGTTCAGTTAGTTTGGATGAAATTTTTTGTCGGGATTTGGCTTTAAAAAGGGTCTCTAAAAGCATTTCTTTAATAGAGGCAATCCATAAACTCAATGATCCTTAATGTGAGCTCCTCCTTCTTCGTAATCGTGCTGGGGTTGCGAAATTATCTTATGCTTTGAGGACATGCTTCCCTTTGTATTTACTGGAGGCCCAAGTTAAGTTTGATCAGGTGTTTCGTGCCTCCATGGAGAAGATTGTTACTGCTTCAGGACCGGGGTTTGGTGATTGGCAATGGCGACTAGCCACTCTCCCAATCAAGTTGGGTGGTCTTGGTATCCTTTCAGCGGGAGATATTATCTAGTATGCTCTTCTCGCCTCTCTTATGCAAATGAGCGTTCTACCGGACAAGATACTGATAAAAACAGGTATTGTTTCCCATGGTTCTTCATTTCAGCATGCTCTTGATACTTTCAAGATTACTTGCAACA
Organism: Artemisia argyi; assembly: GCA_030686995.1. Lineage (NCBI taxonomy): Eukaryota > Viridiplantae > Streptophyta > Magnoliopsida > Asterales > Asteraceae > Artemisia > Artemisia argyi. The sequence goes on along the minus strand of CM060708.1, from coordinate 317,001,165 downwards.
TAGACGTGCTCTGTGTCACCACTGGCGCTTCTGCCCCCAAATGATGAAAACCTTGGCAAAGTGTTATTTTGGTGTCATTGAGAAAGACTTTGTTTCCAAGTACTCACTAAGTCCAAGATAGTTGGCTATTCTCAGTAGCATCCGCGCCCCACATGCGCAGGATTTTCTTTTAACTATCCCTATTAACGCTTTAGGACAGAGGATGAACCATCGCCAATTCCGGTCTTTGTTGTGTTATAGGCTTACGGTACCTCTCTGAAGGTAGCCTTTGCCCGAGCTGTAATGTACATCGTATGGACTAATGGGGAGATCACGCGGTTCACTGCTATAGTAAAATGGGTTTGAAGTTCAGGCATAATCTGGTGCATGATATTCTTGTTGATATATGTTCCAAGGTTGGGATCATGGTGCGTACGGAGGCTCCAATGGGGTTCCTTTCGGAGGATGGGAGGGAGTTACGACCTGCAGACTTGTTATTATTCAATTGGCTACAAGGAAAAGATGCGTATTTGGAAGTGACTGGAATCTCTCCATTTGCTGGTACTGAGGCGACTTCATAGGCTCCTGGGGCAGCCAAAATGTGAGGACAATGGATACAAGTTCATACCTTTTGTTTTTTCTATGTTCAAGGAATTCAATATGGAAGCTTTGGATACACTTTCACGCATTAAGTCTATTGTCATTAACCACTCAAATAATGCTAAGAGTGGTGTTTTTATTTTTCATCGAGTAAGCTTTTGTATTCAAAAAAGAGTGGGAGCACAACTTGTGTCTAGACTCCCATCCAACTTCATGTAAATTTTTATGGATCTAATAAAGTGTTGTTTAAAAATAAAAATAAAAATAAAAATAATAATAATAATAATAATAATAATAATAATAATAATAATAATAATAATAATAATAATAATAATAATAATAATAATAATATGTTACATTGCTGATTTTAATAAGTCTGTAATTTTTAATGTTTTATGATTGTATTTGATTGTATTTTGTATGGTCTTATGCATGTTGGAGGTAAACCAGTCTCCTCTCCTAACCCTCCGGTTTACCTTTGAATAAGGTATGACTCTCTACATCCTACCTCCCATATCCTATCCTTGGGAAATTGGGTATTGTTGATACGTGGGAATTGCACCGGGCTTTACCTCTCAAGGGATCTTGAGAAGCTTACAACCCCCACCAGGCAGTGTATCTGATCGTTGTAGTATAGTATAGTGACAAGTACCGGAGGATTGATCGTTCAGCTAGGAATAGTGTCGCTAGGATTAGAAAACCTAAATACTAGTTCTAAAGATGAAGGATGATTATTTTTGTATTTTTTTATATTTTTTAGAAAGCAAGTAAAAATCTCGGGTTTTAAGGATTTGGGCGGAATTAGTTGCTAGTCAACTAACCCAATACTAAAGATGCAACCAAAATAAAATACTAGAAATGAAAATAAACCAAATTAAACTAAGGTTGTGAGCAATAAGTGGAGAAGTTGTGTTTACTTAGATTTCACTACTCCCTAGATATTTTTTACACGTTAATTACTTGTTATAGTTGCGTGGATGACGGATTGTATTCCTTAATACCATTCATGGGGTGGCGCACTTAATTCCCCAATCCTATGAGTGCCTACTTCACTCCTATGTCGAGCCGGCTAAGAAGCTCCTAACATGGGATCATTAGAATTTACTCATGCATTAAATACAACCAATAAAACCTAATGCACGTCAGTTCATGTTTCCTAAGACGTTCAAGCATGTTACCAATTGGAGATCTGCCAGTTTTCTTAAGCCTAACATCGAAATCATTCATCCAATACAACCATAAATAAGTAATCAACACATAAATAACATCTAGGTTTCATTAGATCTAAGCAAACACAAGATAGATCTAGCCTAGCATGATGGAATTAAGACAAGAACAAGATATAGACAACCAACACATAGACATATTGATTGAATTAAAAGAACAATTATCTCAATTACACATGAAAGGGTTCAAGGGCTGAGAACCCTTGAAAAACCTGTAAAATTCGTACTAAGTTCGGCCTTAGGGTTTCTCCAAAACTTCTCTCTTTTTATGAATGAAAATTAGAAAACTATATATAGGAAATTGAGGCTGACGGCGTCAAGACCGAATTGGTGACGCCGTCATCTTGCCGCCAAAATACTTCTTGGACTGTCTTGATCTACTTCTGACGCCGTCACGTTATAACATTTTCCAGGCCGTCACATATTTTACTCTTGACGCTCTACCTTGTGACGCCTTCATTTCTGTACTGGGTCGTCATGAAAATTACTCTTGACGCCGTCAGGATTTCCTTCTTGACGCCGTCACCTACTGTTCTCAGCAAGGAAAATTAAGACTTTGGCGTTTTCTTCACTTTTATGCTCCAAAAACGTCCGAATTGCTTCCTTTTCCAGATTTCTCTCCCAAAGTACCTAAAATCACAAAAGGAACGATTTAGGGTAATATTTGATCAAATAAATTCAATTCCGGGCTTAAATGACCCCCTAAAAGTGATTCATTTTTCGCCTCATCAATTGTGCAACAGTATTAGCGCCCTTGCTTATAACAATATGCATCCTTAATTTCAAAATATTCTGTTCACTAATAGCTTTTGTGAGTTTGAGTTAGTGATTTTGTCAATTTGATAACCTATTTCCTTTTTCTACCATTTGGATGAACATCAAATGCCATATTCAGCATTCACAAATGCCCTTGATTACATTTTAGTCACTCATATACTCATTAAATTCTAGTCATTCACATTAGTTTGGTACAATGATCACAATTGTGGTATTGCTATATGTCGTGAATTTCACTTGATTGAATTATCTTTGTTCGCTAAAAAGAAGATGTTCTAATATTGGAGAAACAAAAAATATGATAAATTCATCAAGTTTATAATCATCTTTCGAAAGGTAAAAACAGCACAAGTTGCTATGCCAGAGTATTGTCTATGCCCAAGCGAGTACTAAGTTGTAAGCTCTAGGGCAACATAATTGAAGCAATCTACAATAGATGCATTCCAGTGATCATCAAGGATCATTATATTCTACCAAATAGCGATATCTTGGATCGGAGTGAGTTTTCAATCCAAGTACCCGTAGATAAAATTCCGGATCTTCAAAGAATATTGCAAGCAATAGTTGTTTCCCAAGTATTTGGAAAAAGCAAAAAAGGGTACTTTTTTTTTAACAGCGGGATTTTATTAAAAAGAAGCTAGCCAGAAGCTAGACTAAAAGAAAAACATCAAAAAGCATTTAGCGGTTCATTTAACCAAGCAACCTTACCGACATTGAAATCTCTACACCTATTATTCACCCAAAAGAAAGTATGGGAAAAAATATCATCAAAAATCATGTCTTTTCGAGGCTTCTTCAAGGAGAAAAGAGACGAGTTCCTGAACTTCCAAATATGCCACCACATGGATATAAAAGTGGCTTCCAAAATTCTTTTTTGCGGACTAGAGAGATTTAGACCATTGAACCATAATTCCCATGAAGAGGGGTCACCAAATATAGGGTTGTGAATGTTCCACCAACGACCAATCAAGCTAGCTAAATCCACTGACATCGAGCAGTCAAAAAAAAGATGATTACGGTTTTCAATAGCAGCCCCATAGTTCGGACACAAAACACAGTCGATATCAATGCCTCTATTATAAAGGTTGGTCCTGGTAGGGAGTCTATCAAGCAACATGCGCCAATAAAAGATATTAAGCTTAATAGGAAGAACCTTGGACCATCTACAATGAGAGGGGAAACCACAAGGACATGTTTGTCAATCTCTTCTCTAGCCGAGTTAACCGAAAACTCACCAAGCCCATGAAGAGTCCAAGACCAACGATCACTAGCCGTGGATAGAGAAACCGAAGAAATAATCTGCTCAAGTTCTAAGAGTTGGGAATTATCAATACCTGGTCGAGGAGATCTTCTAAAAGAAGAAACAACATTAGACATTTGAAATTTAGATGCTACAGAAACGTCTTTTTGAAGCTCCAGATTAAACAACCGTTTAAATTTCTCCTTGAGACAAACGTCACCATACCACCTGTCATGCCAAAATCTCGTAGAGCTACCGTTCCCGATCACTAATTTACAGAAGCTCATCAAATCTACTCCCTTAACCTTAAGCTTGTTAATGGCTTTAAAAATCCCTATCCATGTCGAGTTCCTGAACCGCGACGAGGAGAGATTGTCAGGAGCACCAGAGTTACCATGAATCGACTTGATGACTCTAATCCATAGACTTGAGGGAGAAGATAAGAATATCCAAATCCATTTGAAAATCAACGCTAGGTTAAGGGCATATAAACTGTTAAATCCAAGACCTCCTTGATCTCTATGAGCCAAAACTTTATTTCAACAAACCCAAGTGATTTTGTGATCATCTTGATCCGCGCCCAAAAAGAACTTATTACGCATCTTTTCTAACTGAGAAATTATACCATCAGGAGCTTTAAACAAAGACATGTAATATGTCAGAATGGCTCCTAGAACAGATTTTAAAAGGGTGAGCCTGCCCCGACAGAAAGGGTTTTAGCTTTCCAAGTGGAAAGCTTATTCGAAATCTTTTTGACCACGTCACTCCAGGAATTCAAACGCAACATATTAGCACCAACCTTGACACCCAGGTATGTAAAAGGAAGATTGTTACCTAAGCAGCCAAAACTACCAGCCATATGTTGGACATCAGCAAGGCAAACACCCACACCATATATGCTGCTTTTATGAATGTTCACTTTCAACCCCGAAGCAAGAAAAAAGCAGTGTAACATCATCATGAGAACGTTAACATTAGATCGAGACCACTTACCAATAAACATAGCATCATCAGCGTAAAATAAATGAGAGATAGGCACCATATTTTTTCCAACAAAAATCGGATCAAACATACCTCTATCAATAAGCCTTTGGAAGGACACGTGAAGACTCTCCATGACGAGGATAAAAAGGAAGGGAGAGAGGGGATCTCCTTGCCTTAACCCTCTATGAAAAGAAAATTCATCCATTGGAGAACCATTAACCAAAACCGAAGCTTTAGAAGATTGAAGGCAGCCATGAATCCACCCATGCCATTTGTCCCCGAAACCGAACTTGCCAAGAATGTCATCAATATGATCCCATCTAACCGAATCAAACGCTTCTGAAAATCCACCTTAAACATTAAGAATTGTTCACTATTCCCTGGAAGAATTTAGAGTTTTCATCCCCCTCGACGGTCCATTTAATTTTAGCTTTATGAGCCAAGTCGATTGAGTCTTTATGATCTATATCCTTGATCTATATCCTTGAGCAAAAAAGGGTACTTGAAGTGCAAGACACTCATGGTAAATGCTTGGTAGCCCAAGATCTATATAACCCATTAGCTAAGCCAAATGGTGTGATTGTTTAAACAAGCTAGGCCCTCTAACTGAGACTACGTTTTAATTTATCATATTGGAGACCGAGAGTTTAGAGACCATTTAGTTTGTAGATGGGTTTGATATAGAATTAGGATTTGTTATTGGTATGAAAGAAAAGTAGGAAAGACAAAAAAATATAATTTATTAATAAGATAATTTTTAAAAAGTGATTGAAATTAATTTAACTAAAAGACATTATTTTATTGAGGTATGCTAGACATACAAAGAAACTCTCACAAAAACATCCACAAGCTGATGTGTCATCGTTTTATTGGTGTATTGTGTAATAATTTCTCTCTCTTCTCTCTTACTGAATCAATTAGTCTCTGCCACATCAGTTTGTGGATTTTTTTGTGGGACTTTCTTTGTGCCACTAGCATTTCTCTATTTTATTATTAAAAAAATAAGAGAGGTGGTCATAAGTTCATAACTTTTTAGTTGGGCCCACAATTTTCACCATTCCAAACTATTATGAGAGCATTGGGTGTGTTAACCATTTGCCCACGTTAACCCATCACCTTCTTGCGTTAAGGTGCACATTAAGACACCGAAGGCGTGCATTAAAGGGCCGTTAACGCGAGGTGTTATCCCTTTAACGTCACGTTATTTCAATATTGGCTAAAAAAATCACTATCACCCCTACCGAAGTTCATGTCACCGTTGGATTTAAAAATAAATAAATAAATAAATAAATTACAACTTTAATCCTCCAACTAGGTTGGATCACCATTGTTTGCAAGTATCATTCACGATCATGGCGTATGGTGATGAGTAACCGCATTGCTTGCAAGTTGGAAGACGTTATATGATTTTAATATGGTTCAAAGAACACAAGGGACGAATTCTTCTTCTTGCATTTTTTTATCAAGGGACGATTTAAACGAATAGGAACACAAGATTGTGAAGTCGTGCTTCAAAGAACACTGTGATTGCGTTTTTTATTTGTGTGTTTGGTAGCTGTGTAAAATTAGGGTAAAGTGAGTGGTAGTTAGTCTTAAATAGCTAAAGGTTAAGGTTTGTGATGGATTGGTCTTGGGCTTGATTGTTTTAATTAGTTGGGCTGAGGGTTTGCAAAGCTTGTTGTTGGGCTTACAATAATCACAAGAAACAAATTTTCTTTTTTTTTTTACACAATTGGCGTTGGTGTAATGGTGTTTGTGTTATCACAAATGGGATGAATTAGTGCAAAATCATTTTTGGTTAATTATCTTGGAATTTTTGGGTTAGTAACTGAAGTATTATTTTTAGTTTAGGGTTGAATTTGAAAATAGTTAAGGTAATGTTGAGTTAAGGTGAGTTATGATAAGGGTTTTTTATTTTATTTATTTATTATTATTATTATTATTATTATTATTATTATTATTATTATTATTATTATTATTTTGAATTAAGGTGAAAATGTTAAAACTGATGTGTCGCTGACGTGGCACTGAGTTAAGGTTGAACTTAGTGTTACCACACCTTGTGCTCTGAGCGGAATTAAAAATTTGCATTATTTTCATTCTAAATCTTAAATCCATTTATCAAAACTTGAACTAAACATTTTAATAAGTGAAATCCAAAGGTGTGATTCAACTTTATAAACCAAATAGGCCCTTAGTACTATACACTTAAGTGTTGTGTTATTGAAGATTATCACATAAAAAAGTATGGAAATCATTCACATACAAAATGATCCATTTTGGAGTATAAAAGGAAATAATAAGACGTGAAAAAGTATTTATATTTTTTAATTTGTGTCCATTGGATCTGCAGCCATGAGCAAAACTTATTTCGATAATATTAAAGTCAACAACACAAATAAACGAAAGCCTTTAAATTAAAAAAAAAATCATTTTAAACGAAAAAATTTATGTGTCCAATGTGAAAGTGGGGTAGAGTTTAAGTTAATGTTGGTCAAGTAGTCTTCCAAAACGTGCTTCTTGTTCATTGGCATTCGTGTTACTTCCATTTACGGTCATTGCTTAATCAAAAAACAAAAAATCAATATAATTGCAGATTATATGTACCACTTTTCAATAAAAATATGTACTAATTTTCAATAAAAATATGATTTTTTTTTTCTTCCTATTGGACTAGTTCTAATACTATAATTCCGGATCCTATAAATTCTACTGTAATAACTTAACAAAAAAGTAAAAAATAACACCATTGTAGCAACATGTTGCCAATATATACGGGTTAAATATAGAAAGATGCTATTAGTATGGCTGAATATATATATAGTCAACGGTCATGTACGTACTCGTACATGTGCTAACACACAGATATACATGCATCACATTGATCTAATATTTGGTTCATATACATGCACAAAAGCTTGACATGTACAAGATCAAAAGAGAGCAAATATGGCAGTTGCTACCAAAGTGACCATCATACTAACATTATTTTCACTTCTTTTTCTTGCTATTTACCTGTCACGAGTCGATCAAAATCGTGATCTTCAATCTGTCACAAATTTGCCATTGTCATCAACCTCGAGGCGTTTGCAAGATGAAGAAGCTCTGCCGAAGATCAAAGTATTTCTCTTTTCGTCTCCTTGTTATATGTCTTTTACATTTTGTGATACCAACGTGTTTAGTTATATGTGTTGGGTAATCTGATTTTCATAGTATTTATTTGCTCATTAGGAGAATGATATTATACTAGCGAACATTGAACAACAGTTAGCTAGAGCACGAGGCCGAATTCTCAAAGCAACTGTTGAGAAAACCTTGGCCTCGAATCAGACGAATGAGAGTTTTATGTCCGATGGAAGTATCTACAGGAATCCCTTTGCGTTTCTCCAGTTAAGTGTTCCAAAAGAAGTTACTTTCTGAAAATTTTCCATTCTATCTTTTTATACATTTTGTTTTGTTCTGGAATATAGTTGTATTTTCTTGAAATCGATTCTTTAATCTATTTCTGAACTCTCGATTTTTATGTAATAAAGTTTTTGCTTATGAACCCATATTAAACAACATTAATTAGAGATATAAGTATACATGATTTAATTTAAATACCAAAAGCTTTAATTTGTTACTTGATAGTTGTGGCAAAACGTAAAGAGACAATCTCATCTACAAACGAGAGTCGAACATCCGCACACTTGTTTACCTAGTAGTATAATCTTAACGAGTCCATTTTTCTATGTGGAGTAAAGTTACACCAGTCACTTGGTATTTTGGTAACAATATTCGGGAGTCGGTATTAGATTAGTAAAACTCCATGAGTCCCCTATTGTTATTATTTGTTTCTTGTTCTTGTACATTCAATCCCACATAGGTCCAAGAAAGTAAATGTTGTTGGTTAATATACAGGTTGGTATTAGGTAAACTTTGATTATCAATTAAAAATAATTATTTGATTGCCAAAGCTTATATGAAAATTCATATCAAACTGTATACTCCTTTTTTTCATATACATAAAGGACTAAATAATATATATCTGCTCGTTAACATTTTTCTTTTTTGTTTGAGGGATCCAAAGTAATTTACCCACTTAAATTCCCACACTCTCTTTTGCATAATAATAATAATAATAATAATAATAATAATAATAATAATAATAATAATAATAATAACCACTCACCATGATTTATATTAGAAATACATAGATTTTAGCTTTTCAATAAAAATAAAAATAAAAATAAAGAATACATACATTTTAAACTTAAATAATATAGTCACCCTTGAAATTCTAAGGCAGTTGCATTGTTAGCCCTCTAAATTCAACTTTTCATCATTCAGGAGTCACGCAGAGATGATGAAGACATTCAAGGTATGGGTTTATAAGGAAGGAGAAGCTCCTTTGGTGCATAATGGTCCGATGAAATATGTATATAGTGTCGAGGGTGACTTCATTGAGGAGATGGAAAGAAAAGGAAATCCTTTGGCGGCTAGCCATCCCGATGAAGCACATGCCTTCTTTATCCCCATAAGTGTGACCAACATCGTTTACTACCTTTACAAGCCGGATGAAGTCCACAACTTTGATAAACGGATGCAAGCAATAGTAGAAGACTACATTGGCATCATCGCAGAAAGGTATCCATATTGGAACCGTAGCAATGGAGCTGATCACTTCTATGTTTCTTGTCATGATTGGGTACGTACTAGATAACTAAATATGCAGCATAACTAATCTATACCATACGAATTTATTGATCGACTAAACTGTCTTATGTGTGATGTATAATAGGGGCCACATGTTTCAAAAGGAAATCGCAAACTATTTGAGAATCTCATAAGAGTTCTTTGCAATGCCAACAAAACAGAAGGTTTCATCCCAAGACGAGACGTATCAATGTCAGAGATAAACGGGCCTTTCAACAATATCCCAAGCGTAAGTAGTGGCAAATCACCTTACGAACGTTCCATCTTGGCATTCTTTTCAGGTAAAATCCGTGGTCCCATACGAGTTAAGTTGTTCCAACATTGGGGAAACAATGAAGATAATGATATTCAAGTTCACCCTCACCTTCCAAAAGGTCAAAACTACACCGAGTATGTAAGTAAAAGTAAGTATTGCTTATGTCCTAGTGGTTTTGAAGTTGCAAGTTCTAGGTTAACAGACGCAATCTATGGGGGATGTGTTCCTGTTATTATCAAGGATCATTATGTTTTACCGTATAGCGATGTGCTGGATTGGAGTCAATTTTCTGTACAAGTACCCGTGGATAAGATTCCGGATCTTAAAAGGATTTTGCTAGAGATACCATTTCAAAAGTACATAGAAATGCAAAAAAGGGTATTAGAAGTGCAACAACACTTTAGGCTTAACCTTCCGGCTAAGAAATTCGACGTCTTTCACATGATTCTTCATTCTGTGTGGCTACGAAGACTTAATGTTCAATTGAAAGGATTCAGCTAACTGTGATGGTAATATTTGTTGTACAACCATTGACATACTGTAATTTTTTTATACACGTTACAAAGTAGAACAATCATATTTTCATAACTTTATTTGGCTAGATTGTAATATATTTTATTTTTGTTCGTAAAAGCCTCCTGGACCATAATCTATTTTGGTAACTGATCTCGTTCCATTTGAACTAGCACAAAATTCGGGAAGTTAATAACTTCACTCTCTCATAATATCAAACCATATCATCTCCGAGAATTATTCACCATTCAAAACACACACTTAATCTTTATCTCCTACCAAATATAAAATCATCATAGCAATTTGTTTCTTTAATCAATGGAAGGTACGAGTATGTTTTTTATGTATAAAACGGTTTTTAGCATTGATGATTGTGATAAAAAGTATATAATCTTGAATGTCCATTGATGTTTTCTATATTATAGTCACAAAAACAGGCAACTAGTTTTTGTTTGTTTAGTTTGATTAAGTTTTCGTAAATCAACGTAAGGTATTTTTTTTTAATACCATTTTTTAGTTACATAAGAAGGCAAATGTGTGTGAAAAATAGTATGAATGTGATTGTGCATTTATGTTTTCTGTGATCAATGGAATGTAATAAACGGATGATGATGATGATGATGGTAATGTATTTGTGATCCTTTTCATTAGATTAATTAGAGAAAACAAGGTTTCATGTTCTAGAATACAAGGTTGCATGTTTTGATTAATCAATGAAATACATTTGTGAATACAAGGTATGGAAAATTGGTTTAACAAGTGTTTGAAATACATGTGGTTGTGGATTATACATCTATTTGTTTGATAATATGTTTATGCATATACATGTGTTTGTATTACATTTGAGTCTAAATCAGAAAATTGATTATAAACTTTAAGGTTGTTACATGGGTTCTAATAAGTCAATTGTTAGTTATCATATAATTTCATTAGACATTATGTTCCATGTGAATATAACAGGGGAAGCAGTTATTAACAGAAAGTGCATCTGTGTACAATAGAAACTAATGTTCTTTTTATACGCCTGTCTTGCACTTGCACTGCAATTTTGTTTATAGCATACAAAATAGAGATATAGATATATGAAAGTGCATTTGTGTATAACACTCATCCCAATATGTATTTCAGTATTAACGAGAAGCGGAAGATTCAAAGGAAAGGGTCCTGTTGTAGACGAAAATACAATTGAATATACATACGTGTATTTTTTTTATGTCTGATTTTATGATTTTGATATTATATAGCCTGTTCATTATTCGATTTGGCAAAAATTGATAAGTTTTTGTTGTGTTTATTAGCAACACCGGTAAAGTGGACAGAACTTTGGTTATGGCTAGATTACCAGATGCACCGACTGTAACTAAAGGTTAGTTTGTCTTCATGGTTTACAACTATGTGTCACAATTTGGATTAGCGACAATTCAAAATTTTAAAACACAAATGCATCTTTCTGTAGCTACCAAGGGAAAGAAGAGAGCAGCGGAAAACACGGGAAGGAAAAGTAATAAAAAACAAAAAGGTATGCATTATGTGAGAGTTTATCAAGTTTTTAATACAAATCATTGAGTTATTATAAGTATTAATGTTGTACTTATGCAAATTATTTTTTGAAGGGGATACAGGTCAGGTACAGAAGAGTTGGCGGGTCTTTCAAGAGTAAGGACACCAAAGAAGAAAGCTCCGAAAAAGAAAATATCCCAGAAAAAAAATTAAAGAAATCATTGTTTCAACAACGTTGAGAACTATGTCAAGCCCAAAACCTCTATATCTTGCTGAGGAAAAAAAAGTTGAACAAATGTTGTTCAAATCTTACGGCGATGCTAATTAAGTATATTTTGTATAGTTGTTTTATATTTTGTATGCATATGTGTTTATAATTTTTGCTTTTTAAATTGTTAGTGAACTATTATTCGCGGGAAAGAGCGGTCACAGGTCACACAGAATTCGGTTGGAGCCTGTGTCAAATAATATATACTGGATGCTGGGGGATGTTTTGAATTTTAATGAAAGTAAAAGAAGCGCAAGTTCACCTTTGAGATATTTTTTACCTACTTTTGAGGTTGTAAGTATTTTGTTTCAAAATATTGTAGATAAGTAGATTTTTTTAATACAAATATTTACGATACTGTTGTTTATACAAAACCCTTTTTTGGTACAGACTGCAGAATTCCGTAAATTAGTTTACTCAGCTAATCTGAAATACAGGATGTTCATTGAGTATGTCAAGAAGGCAATTGAAAAAGACGTTAAGTTGAGAGACTTCAAAGGAGTAGAGATGGTAAGTTCTGCTGCTCTCTCATATTAACCTAACATTTCAAATGTTATGCTAGGATTACATATGCCACATACATAACCGATGGTTGATTAGGGAAAACAGTCTCGATTGCCTTTCACAATGCAGCATCTTGGTCTGTAACAGCCAAAAGTGGCACTTTTCCATGCGCTTGTTTAAAGGCAGTAAGAATCCAACTGTGACTCAAATGTTTCATCACTCATTAACGCAACACCAAAAGTGACACACTTTTGGTTGTTGTCGGTGAAAGAGACAAATCATCCGATACCTTATCAATTATTGAAAAAATAATAAATTAAAAATACAGAAAAATCATATAAAATATCATGTTATTTCAAGTAAGATTACAGTTTTTAGCATTACCAGTTTGTGCGGTAAGTTGCATCAAATGAAACCACATCACCAAATGCATAGTCATTGCATTTCATGGTCTAGTCCGCCAAAAACATCTGGGACAGAACATCATTAACACAGTGGTATTCAAAAGAGAAATTAGGTACATGTTTTTTTCCTTGTCATTCATCTTATCTACCGGTATTTGTGCATCCCTTGGCCCAATATATTTATTAAGTAACCGTCGAAAGTTCTTCCAATCAGATGGCTTACCACGTACCTTGTGGTACCTCCCATAAATGCTACTCTAAGACGATGAGCTTTTGTAGGACCAATATTAAAAAGAGAAGCACGTTGAATAAACAATATATCACTAACATCCAACTTGTTTTGCTGTTAAAAGAATAATATGAATCTAACAGTGGATGATTATGATTTTCAGTGAAATCGTGTAACTTATAACAAGGGGTACCATGAATTTTTTTGAACATAACACATGCCTTGCAATCAGTAACAGCGAAGTTGGAATTGCGTTTTTCCCTATTTTTTTTTAGCATCTTCCTTCTGATTATCTTTCATTTTGTTGTTGTTGGACCAAAGTATCATTGACTACCATCATTGACTACTGTTTTCCTAGGTTTTCCAGCTTTGTTACATAGTATATATTTGTGAGTAGTATCACCATTCTTACGCTTCGTGGTGGATTTTCTAATTGAGAACCTAGCCTTCTGAGCATATTCTAGGTACATGTTGTAAGCATCATCAAAATTGTCAAAAACATCACCTTCGGTTGGTTTTTCTTCTAATGGTACTTTTGGGATCCAATAAGTACCATTTGAAGAAAAACCAACTGAAGTACCATTTGAAGAAAAACCAACTGAAGGTGATGTTTTTGACAATTTTGATGATGCTTACAACATGTACCTAGAATATGCTCAGAAGGCTAGGTTCTCGATTAGAAAATCCACCACGAAGAGTAAGAATGGTGATATTACTCACAAATATATACTATGTAACAAAGCTAGAAAACCTATGAAAACAATAGTCAAGATACTTTGGTCCAACAACAACAAAATGAAGATAATCATAGGGAAGATGCTAAAGAAATAAGAAAAAACGCAATTCCAACTTCACTGTTACTGATTGCAAATCATGTGCTAGGTTCAAAAAAATTCATGGTACCCCTTGATATAAGTTATATGACTTCACTCAAAACCATAATCATCCACTGTTAGATGAGAATAATATGGATAAACGAAAGTTGGATTTTAGTGATAAATTGTTTATTCACTGAGCTTCTCTTTCTAATATTGGTCCTACAAAAGCTCATCGTCTTAAAGTATCATTTATGGGTCCTACAAAAGCTCATCGGTCTCGGTCTGGTCCGACGTACAAACAGACCATTTTGCCTTCTTGGACCGGACCGGACCGGACACCGGACCGAACGAAGGACTGGACCGAACACATTCGGTATCGGTCTCGGTCTCGGTCTCAGTCTATGTTTTTTTGGCTATTTCGGTCTCGGTCTTGGCCGGTCTATTCCGGTCCGATCTGGTCTTCGAACGATGATCAGCCCTAACAAGGTATGTGGTAAGCCATCCGATTGGAAGAACTTTCGATGGTCACTTAATAAATATATTGGGCTAAGGGATGCACAAATGCTGGTAGATAAGATGAATGATAGCAAAAAACATGTACCACTATGTTAATGATTTTCTGTCCCGCATGTTTTGGGCGGACGAGACCATGAAATGCAATTACTATGCATTTGGTGATGTGGTTTCATTTGATGCAACTAACCGCACAAACAAGTAATGCTAAAATATGTAATCATACTTAAAATAACATGAAATTTTATATGATTTTTTTTGGTATTTTTAATTTTTTTTTTCAATATTTGCTAAGGTATCGGATGATTTTTGTCTGTAGAAAAACTAAGTTTAACCAATTAGATTAATAAACCAAATGTTTTACAAACTCACACTGTTCTCAAACAGGAGGTACACAACTTGATCTCAATCAAGAATATCAAACTAAAGGTACAAAGATATCAAAATGATAATATTGTGGGTGGTTCTCAAAAGAGAGAGGAGAGCAATATATATATATGGCATCAGCAGAAAGGATATCCAAGAAGAGGACAACAAAACGGCTCTATCACCAGAAGAACACAACAACCCATGCTTCCGTGTGTGAGGGTGAGAAGCCCCAGATAAGCAACCATCTTTCCATCTTAGCACAAAGCCCCCTTCAACTTTTCTTTATTAACTTTAGACCACCAAACTACCAAAGCAACAAACCTGAAATATAAACAATGCAACATTAGCCCCTCAACTTTTATCCAGGCCAAAATATATTTCAACATCCCCCCTTAATTTTGGCCTGGAAAACATCAATCAAACCCAGTTTTGAAACCATTTTGAAATGTTGAGATTTATCAAGACCCTTTGTAAAGATATCTGTTGTTTGATCAGCAGTATGGATTTTGGCTGTTTCAATAACACCAGTTAAGATTTTTTCTCTAACAAAATGAAGATCAATTTCCAAGTGTTTAGTCCTCTCATGGAAGACTGGGTTAGCAGCAATCTTAATTGCAGCTTGACTGTCACAAAAAACTTTTACCGGCATAAAATGTTCCCAGTTAAGATCCCTAAGAATCTTAAGGATCCAAACAATCTCAGAAGTCACAGAAGCTAAAGCTCTGTATTCAGCTTCTACAGAAGACTTTGAGAGGGTGTTTTGTTTTTTGCTTTTCCACGAAATCATAGAACCATTGAGACTAACACAGAATCCAGTGACAAATTTTTTTGTAACCACACACTTAGCCCAATCTGCATCTACAAATGCATTCAAAGAATTCCCAGAATTCTTAGTTATATGCACACCCATACCTGGAGATCCTTTTAAATACCTCAACACCTTTAAAGCAATTTTTAAGTGAGACTTTAAAGGGGAATGCATAAATTGGCTCAGGCAGTGTACAGCATAGGATATATCAGGCCTAGTATGAGTTAGATAAATCAGTTTACCAATAAGTTTTTGATACTCAGTGATATTATCAAGTAATGGATCTATGTCAGTAGGTTCAGAAGTGATATACACACTTTGTTCAAGAGGAACAGCAGAAGGTTTGCAAGCCAGAAGACCAAATTCAGACAGTAAGTCAAGGCAGTATTTTCTTTGAGATAAACATACTCCATTTTTGGTTTCAATTACTTCAATGCCCAGAAAGTATTTAAGTTTGCCTAAGTCTTTTATCTGGAATTTGGGCTTAAGATATATTTTAACATCATCAATAGCATCAAGACTGTTTCCAGTGATGATGATATCATCAACATACACAAGCAAGGCAATAAACACACCAGAATCATTTTTGGTAAACAGTGAATAATCACTTTTACTTTGCACAAAACCATTTTCAAGAAGAGTGCTAGAGAGTTTGGCATTCCACTGTCTAGGAGCCTGTTTTAAACCATACAAAGACTTTTTAAGTCTGCACACTCTCTTATCATTTTCATCTAAGTAACCTGGAGGAAGCTTCATGTAGACAGTTTCCTCAAGGTCACCATATAAAAAGGCATTGTTAACATCTAATTGAAAAATGGGCCAAGATTGTTGAACAGCCAGGTTAACAACACATCTAATAGTAACAATTTTAACCACAGGAGAAAAAGTTTCATCAAAATCAACTCCTTCCTTTTGACTAAATCCCTGGACAACAAGTCTAGCCTTAAATCTATCAATTTCTCCACTAGACTTGAATTTAATCTTATAAACCCATTTAGATCCAATAGCCATTCTATCACAAGGCAAATCAACAATCTCAAAAGTATCATTTTCATATAAAGCATTCATTTCTGTATTCATTGCCTCTTTCCAATGCTGAGTTTTGCTAGCTTCCACAAAACTTTTAGGTTCTGAAAGTTTGTTTAACTTGGTTGTAAAACAAAAGTTTTCAGAGTTAAGATTGGCATAGCTAACAAACTTTTCAAGACCACAAATTCATTATACTTATTTGGAAAAACAGAAGATCTTTCAGATCTTCTAACAGGTTGATTTTGCAAATTTGTTTGAGAGTCTGTGATTGGACTATTTTGAAATGTACCCTCAGAATGTGCATTTTCATTCTCAAGAGTTGCAGACACCTCATTTTCAAAGGCAGAACCATTGGAACCCTGAGGATGCCCCAACTCATCCTCAAAAGGGTCAATTGTTGGACTGCCATTAAGAAAAGAATTCTTGCTAACACTAGGAGAATTTGCATGTTTGTTTCCATCATTAGATGGTTTGTCATTTTTATTTTTCTCATCATAGGGCATGTCAAGATCCTCATACACCACTTTATCAAAAAAGTTTGTATGATCCAGATCTTGACAAGTCTCAATCACAGAATTTATCTTAAAAGGGAACACATTTTCAAAGAAATCAACATCTCTTGAGTACAAAAATTGTTTTCTTTCAAGACTGAAAAGCTTATATCCCTTTTTAAAGGAAGCATAGCCAACCAGAACACATTTTTCAGATCTGCTACTGAACTTATCATGATTGTTAAGCACAGTAGCAAAACATAGACAACCAAAAGCTCTCAAGTGATTTAAGGAGCATTTTCTGTTAAAAATCATGTTATAAGGAGAGTTCCCATTTAGAACTGAAGAAGGCAACCTGTTAATAAGGTAACAAGCAGTAAGAATACATTCAGACCATAAATTCAAAGTAATTCCCCCCTGAAACAGAAGGGATCTGGCAACATTAAGCAGATGCCTATGTTTCCTTTCCACAATCCCATTCTGTTGGGGAGTATAAGCACAAGAAGTCTGATGTATTATGCCATTAGTAATGCAAAACTCATTGAATTTATCATTCACAAATTCAGTACCATTATCACTTCTAAAAATTTTCACAGTCCTTTTAAATTGATTTTTGATCAAATTAAAAAAGGCATAAACACAATCAAGCACTTCAGTTTTAGCCTTAATCAAGTACACCCAAACAGCCCTGGTGTAATCATCAACAATGGTCAAAAAATACTTGTATCCTTCTTTACTAGTAACCCTATAGGGTCCCCACAGATCAAGATGGACAAGGTCAGCAAGCATAGAAGTTTTATGCTCACTCAAAGGAAAGGGCTCTCTGGTTTGTTTAGCCTTTTGACAAATTTCACAAACTTCCACATTATTTTTGTTATCAAACTTAAGATCTTTGTTTAAAACTTTTAAGACATGGTCAGAAGGGTGACCAAGCCTGCAATGCCACAAGTGTTTAGACAAACCAGAGAAAAAACAAGGTTGGTCTCTAGAAGGCAAAGTACCTTCATTTTTGTCAAAAAAAGTATAATCCATCAGACTGTCTACCAGTCCCCAGAAGTTTCACATCCCTCAAACCCTGAGATAACACATAACATTTAGATTCATCAAAGGCCACAACAAATTTGCTGTCTCTAGCAATCTTATGAACAGACATGAGACTCACACAATATTCAGGAACAACAAGCACATCATATAGAGTTAAGTTGTTGGTTAGGACCATATTTCCAACCTTTGTAATTAAAGCCTCTGTTCCATTAGGATGAGAGACTTTAATTCCAAGTTTGGAAATATTGACAACATTAACCAAGAACTTATCAGTGTATGTTAAGTGTTGATTTGCCCCGGAATCAACAATAATACCAGCAGCAATGAGAGCATTTCTGGCCTTACTGTTGTTGCAAAAAAATCTTTGAAAATTTTGGTTAAAAAATTTGCTGTTGTTAAAAACTATACCTGCCATGTTGGCATGAACACCTTTGCCTTTTCCATCATCACTGACAGAGGTGTCTTTGATAAGAGAAAAAAGTTTAGAAATCTGATCTTCTGAAAGATTTGAAAGAGAGCTGGATCCAACAGAGTTGTTGTTATTAATAAATCTTTTGTTAAAATTTTGAGTGCCCTGGTTAGATGAATTTCTCGTATTGTTGTTTCTTTTTTCCCAATTAGCAGGGTACCCAATAACCTTAAAACATCTATCCACAGTATGCCCATTAAAGCCACAATGCTCACAGACAAGAGTAGAACTTCCAGCAGCTCTATTATTACTATTATTATTGTTTCTGGAGGCATTGTTGGGTCTGAAGGAGTTCCCAGAGGTTTGGGGCCTCTGTGAACTCCCTCTATTGGCCACATTGGAATGAAAAACAGAGGACTGAGATCTTTGAGAGACTCCAGTCCCTGATGAACCAGAAACAACAGCTCTGTGAGACTCCTCACTAGAGATAATGGCAAACGCCCCTTTAACATCAGGCAATGGGTCTCTAGACAAAATGTTGCTTCTAATTTGCATATAAGAGTCATCAAGACCCATCAAGAATTGCATTAACTTCATTAACTGATTGTGTTTCTTAAAATCATCAGCAGCATGACAAGTACATCTAGGCAATTTAACAAGAGCATCAAATTGTTTCCACAAGGTACTTAGCTTGTTAAAGTATTCAGCAATGGATGTGCCATTTTGAGACAAAGAATTGATTTTATGATGCAAGTTGAAAGTGACAGATCCATCAACTCTGTCAAAAGTTTCTTTTAATTCAGTCCAAACATCAGAAGCCTTTTTTGAAAAAATTTGCCCAAGAAACAATTCCTCAGATATAGAGTTTAAGATCCAACCCAAAACAATAGCATTAACTCTGTCCCATTGTCTGCCTAACACAGTATCAGTATTAGACCTTCTACAACAACCATCTATAAAACCAATTTTATTTTTTCCTTCAAGGGCTAAAAGCATAGCACAAGACCACACATTATAGTTTTCAGTACCTTTTAGTTTTATAGATATAACAGTTAATGTGGCAGAGTCATTAGGATGCAAGTGTAGAGGGTGACTGATATCAAGTTTACTAATAAGAGTAACAGGTGAAGCATCATCTTCCTCTGCATCAGAGGCCTGAACAGAGGGAGGTGGAGTAGTATTATGCAAAGACATAATGACACAAGTAAGTACTGAACAAAGCTAAACACATAAAGAGGAAGGGAAGAAAGAAGTTCTCAGGCTTCCTTGCCACTAAAGTGGAAGTCAAGGGCTTTATCTACTAAACAAAGATAAGACAAGCACAAGATCAATACCAATACCACCAATCATAATAATCACCACTTCAGCAACCCAAATCCTACTCCCCGTCAATCTAAAAGAAAAAAAAATGCACGAAAAGTAAAGGTGTGAGAGGTGTTACAGTGTACGCAAGGCAGAGCAGCAGCGGAACCAAACCTACTACACCCTAGATTCACTTAGTCTAGGGATATAGCAGATGTATACAGTAAACCCAGATTCACCAACCAAGATCCACCAAACCCTAATTTTTGAGATTAGGGCAAATAACCAGAACCACTTGCAATAGAAGCAAAACTCACCAAAACAATCGATTAAGGTACTTAATCGATCACAGGAACCTTTAAATCGTAAAAGCCCCAAATTTCCCAAACCCTAATTTTTCAAAAAGGTTTTTTCAGAGCAACCTGGCTCTGATACCATGTAGAAAAACTAAGTTTAACCAATTAGATTAATAAACCAAATGTTTTACAAACTCACACTGTTCTCAAACAGGAGGTACACAACTTGATCTCAATCAAGAATATCAAACTAAAGGTACAAAGATATGAAAATGATAATATTGTGGGTGGTTCTCAAAAGAGAGAGGAGAGCAATATATATATGGCATCAGCAGAAAGGATATCCAAGAAGAGGACAACAAAACGGCTCTATCACCAGAAGAACACAACAACCCATGCTTCCGTGTGTGAGGGTGAGAAGCCCCAAATAAGCAACCATCTTTCCATCTTAGCACAAAGCCACCTTCAACTTTTCTTTATTAACTTTAGACCACCAAACTACCAAAGCAACAAACCTGAAATATAAACAATGCAACATTAGCCCCTCAACTTTTATCCAGGCCAAAATATATTTCAACATTGTCCCTTTCACCAGCATCGACCACAACCAAGTGTGTCACTTTTGGTGTTGCGTTAATGAGTGATGAACCATTTGAGTCATACAGTTGGATTCTTACTGCCTTTAAACAAGCATATGGAAAAGTGTCACTTTTGCCTGTTACAGACCAAGATGCTCTGCATTGCGAAAGGCAATTAAGGTTGTTTTCCTGAATCAAACCATCAGTTATGTATGTGGCATATGTAATCCTAGCATAATATTTAAATATGTTAGCTTAATATCATAGAACAGAGCTTACCATCTCTACTCCTTTGAAGTCTCTCAACTTAACTTCTTTTTCAATTGCCTTCTCGACATACTCAGTGAACATCCTGTACCTCGGATTAGCCGAGTAAACTATATTTACAGAATTCTGCGGTCTATACCAAAAAAGGGTTTTGTATAAACAACAAATGTATCGGAAATATTTGTATTAAAAAGTGTATTTATCAACAATATTTTGAAACAAAATACTTACTACCTCAAAAGTAGGTAAAAAAATATATCAAAAGTGAACTTGCTTTTCTTTTACTTTCATTAAAATTCAAAACATCCCCCAAGCACCATTATATTATTTGCCACAGGCTCTGTTTGCCCCAAGCTCTCCAACCGAAGTCTTGTTTGACATGTGACCGCTCTTTGCCGCAAATAATAGTTCACTAACAATTTAAAAAAAAAAATTATAAACAAAGATGCATACAAAATATAAAACTATACAAAATGTACTTAGCATCTCCATAAGATTTGAACAACATTTGTTTAACTTTTTTTTCCTCAGCAGTGTAGTCACCAAAATCAACAGCACAGATAACAAAGGGTGATCTTGTATGTGCAGACGCTTGTTCTCTCCTTCCTAGTTGGTTAGCTGCAATATTTTCGATAACTCTGCCTACTAAGGGTGACTTCATATGTACATATGCTTGTTGTTTTCTTCTTCCTAGTTGGTTAGATGGCTCATTTTCAACAACCATGGGCGGCGCACAAAAACTTACTAGCACGGCTAAAACTTGGGGCATCTTCTGTGGCCACCGCCTTGCCCTTATTAGCTGCGTTTATAACCCAATCAACGGTTGTTATCACCATAGCCTGTGTCTCGGCTCCAAAACCAAACCCCTGAATATACATACATGTGCACATTGTTATATTAGTCTAAAAATGTCCTGTGTTAACATCTGCTCCAAATGTCCCATCTATCTGCATCCTCAACACCTCAACATACTTCCTTTCCAACTCTTTTATCCCTTCATTTTCAAGAAACACCTTTCCTATCCAAAGTGTCTTCTCAAACCATGACCTACTCTTGCTGATTGTTTCTATGTATTTTCCTAACTCCCAAACAAACCCCTGAATATACATGTGCACATTGTTATATTAGTCTAAAAACATATGGCAAACGCTTGTATTATTAATTTCTGTATAAAAAGTATTACCAAGTCTTTTGGAAATCCATAGAAACCAAGTCGTGATGGTATGCAATATGCATCAACCTTAAAATCCAGTAAATTACCAAAGCCCATTTTAGCAACGCAAGCCTGCTGATTAGGCTTTAGAGTTGCTATTGCAAGATATAGAGGTTTTGGGCTTGACTTAGTTCTCAACGTTGTTGAAACAATGATTTCTTTCTCTCTCTTTTTTTTTTTTTTTTTTTTTTTTTCAGAGATTTTTCTTTTTCGGGGCTTTCTTCTTTGGTGTCCTTATTCTCACATAATGCATACCTTTTTGTTTTCCGCTGCTCTTTTCTTTCCCTTGGTAGCTACAGAAAGATGCATTTGTGTTTTAAAATTTTGAATTGTCGCTAATCCATACAAACTAACCTTTAGTTACAGTCTGTGCATCTGGTAATCTAGCCATAATCAAAGTTCTGCTCCACTTTACCAGTGTTGCTAATAAACAAAACAAAACTTATCAATTTTTTCCAAATCGAAAAATGACAAATCAGACATAAAAAAATACATGTATGTATATTCTGTATGCATACCAATGCTGCCAGAGGCTTGTTGGTTAGTATTACTAGCAGGTTGAAAGTCGTCATCACTGTCCTCTACGTCAGCATCTTGGACCTTAAATTGAATCTTCGGCTTCTCATTAATACTGAACTACATACTGGGATGAGTGTTGTACACAAATGCACTTTCATATATCTATATCTCTATTTTGTATGCTATAAACAAAATCGCAGTGCAAGACAGATGTATAAAAAGAACATCAGTTTCATTGTACACAGATGCACTTTCTGTTAATAACTACTTCCCGGTTATATTCACATGGAACATAATGTCTAATGAAATTATATGATAACTAACAATTGACTTATTAGAAGACATGTAACAACATTAAAGTTTATAATAAATTTTCTGATTTAGACTCAAATGTAAAACACGTATTTCACAAATGCATAAAGTTATTATCAAACAAATAGATGTATAATCCACAACCATATGTATTTCAAACACTTGTTTATAAAAAAAACACATGTGCTCCACAAACAAACTCACTTTTCAAAACACTAGTTTCTATACCCCAGAGTGGGGGTGGGTGGTGGCGGTGGTGGCGGATGGTGGTAGTGTGGCGGCGGTGGCGAGTGATGGTTGTGAGCGGCGGTGGCGAGTGGTGGTGATGGTAGGGGGTGGGTGGCGGTGGTGGTGGGTGGGTGGTAGTTGGTGGTGGTGGTTGGTCGCGGTGGCAAGCGGTGGTGGTGGTGGTGGGTGACGGTGGTGTTGGTGATGGCGGTGGTTGGTGGTGGCGGATGGTTGTTGAGCACTACTTGAGCGGTTGGCTTTTGCTTTTGTGCTAAGACGAACCCGATCATTATTTTCACTTGCAGAAGAAAGCCTGCTACTTTGTATCTCTACATCACTAAAAGAAACATCATCCTCATTGTTCTTTTTTTTTGTCACCCTATTTGTCACATCACCAGTTTGATCACCTTCACTCTGTTTAGTGCTACTTACCATACTACCATACTACTCTTTTCGTCATGTGTATTCTAGGTTTCTCAATTGTTGCAGAAGTACCTCACACGCTTGATCGATCTAAGGCAGAAATTAAACCGAGCTAAAATTATTATAACTTTAAGAACATAATACTGTTACATCTAAACAATCACATGGTTTAAGCTAAGTGTTATGACTATCAGTGAAATACCAAAGAAACCCTTTTAGTGGATGCTTATGTGAAAATGATGATATATTTGCCATGAGAAAATCGTAGTCTTTACCTCTGGAGTTGATAGAAGCCGAAAGTCAATCCTCATTCAACCGTGGAATCAAGAGGATAAAGTAGATCAACCAAAACTGTTCTCCTCTCATGAAATCAAGCATCTTATGCTTCAAAGTCGTGAGATCACGTACTAACTGTTCTATGGCTGAGGAATGATCTTTCTGACGTCAGACATATTAAAATCTGTAATAAGATGAACAAAATGTTTAGCAGCCAAGAAAGAAAGTATTGAAGGGATAAACATGTAATTTGAGTATTATAAAAAAAAAAAAAAAAAAAAAAAAACGAAACATATGAAGGACGATAATATATGATAATTAGGTGTAAACAACATAAGAATGACTAATCAAATAGGCTAGCAATGTGGTACATAACATGTTAAATAATCAATTATTCAATTGATGCCAAAAGTATAAACATGAATATAAACGCAAGATAATTTTTACCTCTACTTGTCATATTTTAGTTTATGTCTATCCTAAACTTAGTCTTGTATATAATATCACCATCAAAAGTTAATTGCTACCAGAGGTCTGTTCATGATAGAAGTTCGTTGTTACACTTCAAAAACTTAATTGCTACCAGAGGTCTGTTCATGATAGAAGTTCGTTGTGACACTTCAAAAACTTGTACAGTGCAAGCTCAGAGTAAGTAATAATTATAATTTACAAAGTATAAGTGGGTTCTAGTAGAATATGTCCTGTTTTGTAAAATTTATTAGATAACAAATCATAATCCATTTATCTGGATTACTTGGATACTAGGATCCAAGACCTAGTCATGTTTCTTTACCTCTTTCTTCAGTTCATATGAAATCCGACTGACATTACAAGTTGCATAATCGGCCTTATTTCCATCTATAATTGTCAGACAATACCAACACGATTTTTAGCAGCCTAGCACTCAACTAGTCAATTTGAATAGTTGATAGGTAAGATTGTTTAAACAAGTGGAAGGATCCATTTCCAAAATCAAAATGTAATAAACACAACATACATATTACATGTAATAAACACATACGTATTAAATGTAACAAACGCAGCACACATAATTGCCTAATAGATTTTACAGACTGCATATATAGATTTAAGCATGACTTGAATATCCAAATTACGACCTTTGACGAGCTACCTCATTCGTTGCCTTGCGTGTTCAAATCACTTTTCGGGGTTGTTATTAGAATTTCTTATGCCTTTTGACACAGTCAGATAAATTGTGGAATAAGAAACTCTCAAACTAATGACTCAAAACTGCTATTTCACACCAGTTTGCTTGTCAGTTGTTACACTCCAAATGCTGGAATCAGATAAACAGCTTTAATAAGCAATTCAAACACTTCCATATATCAACATGATCTCAGATGATTAGTCTGATCTTAAACCTTTTATGACCCCTAAAATCGACAACATGTTTCCTCACTCGAACAGTCGAACTAATATTACTATCTACCCTCACTGTTGTTCATTCTATCAACCAACAGTATTGATGTATACCTCAAAATATACAAGTTGTGTCATGCATTAAAACTTCTAATTCGCAATTAGATTTTACAAATCACTATTTCCTAACAAGTTTAGTATGATCATCAGTGCAGATACACAAATCTTAAAAGTCCCCGGGTAACCCGAACAGGGAAAACCTCATCTGTTTACCGTTTATACTACAACTGCAACTAAAAACAATGATCATAGATTTAAGTTTCAGAATAATCACTAGCAAGGCAGTAACAAAGTCTAAACATAATAAACAAGAGCATAAACATTAGTAAATACGTCTAAGATACCCAAAGCATGATTCATGTATTCAGATTGTAAAAAAAAATTAAAAAAAAAATAAAAAAATCTATCTACTAACTAATTTCAACAATACCCGATCCCACTAGTCTCGGCCGTGAGGTATGATGTACAAAGAAAGACCCGGCTTAAAAAATTCTATTAACTAAATACGCATTACATGTTAACTAATCAGTAACCTCAAAACCATGAATACCACAAATGACAACTAATAAACAACATAACGTAGAATACTACAACTACAACAAACATCCTAATCATGCTTCTAAACTAATCGCAAGTTAAACATCTTAAGATGGCCAGCAAAAAGTTTAGAAACGTCCACACATCATATTCAAAAAAATCAAGATTCTAGTTACGTTTTGAGTTTTTATAATGTGTGACATTTTGAGGTTACAATGTTTTTATATCTTTCTAAACCACTACTTTACGAACAAAAAACCGGCAATATCTAGCCAAGACCCGGTTATATATACCCGGCCAAGACCCGGTTAGACCCGGCTATATCCGGGTATATCCGGCCAAGACCCGGGTAGACCCGGATATATCCGGCCAATAATATTTTTGTGCTACTTTTTGTTGAAAGAAATTATTTGTGACCCAAAATTCAGATTCAGTGTGATCCGCCCAAGTCGGTCTCACAAATAATAATATTTCTCATTTTCAAAAAAAAAAAAAAAAAAAAAAAAGTTTTTACTTTTCTATTTAACTCTTTGCCAACTAAACTGTACTTTCTGTATCGCCTTATTTAGGTTAGATGACATCATGTTACACACTTACCTCTCAACACGACACGATAAATGACGCAAATCTCACACAAAATTAAACAGGTTTGGGTTGAGGATAAATAGGTTTGGGTCAAAAACAGATCAACCCGTTCAACCCGTTGAATAAACAGGTCATGTTTGGGTTGAGTAATTATTAAACAGGTCAACCCGTGAACCCGTTTAAGCATATAAAGCCACTAAAAATAAAGAATATAGTAAACCACTAAAATTAAAGTATTTAACTTGGATTTTATGTCGGATTTGGTTTAATGTGCTTTTTGTTATGCACTTAATATGTGAGTTAATTACGATTATATTCAGATATTATTGAAATTATCGCATAGTTATTTGTATGTTATTTTTATCATTTTTTATATACTTATATCAATTTTGCATGTAAACTATTTAAATCGACAAAACACTAATCTTATTCACCGCTTGACCTATTTAGTTAAACATATTAAACGAGTCAAAAATGGATTACACGTGTTATGCAAGTCTAGGTTAGGGTTGAGTTTCTTGACACGATTAATAAATGGGACGTGTTTGGGTAGAGGTTATAATAATACGCCAACTCGTGAACCCGAATAAATCAACCCGAACACGACTCGATTGTCACCCTACTTATCCATTTGCCTTAGTAAGTTAGTAGTATTTACTAAGGTAAAAGTCATTGGGAGAATTGCATATATAACCACTAAAACTCAAATACTTGCATATTTTCTCAAAATACAAGTTTTGAATGCATGATGTATATTGCAAGTTAAGTATGTTTTGAGTATACATGCAAATATGCAAAGTTTTAGTAACTCATTAATGTTTCATGTACTTTAGCAAGTCTCATTATTTAGTCTGAATCGATGAAAATGTCATTAGACTAAGCACAATAAGGACCTTCAACATTTTAACAACAAAACTAATACCACTCGGCCAAAATAATTTGTAATTAAATGAGTAGCCCAAGTAGTTTAGCAGTTCAAACAAAAATCGTCCCTTTATTGATTTAGCAGCCCAACATATACTAATTTCGAATAACAAGCCCAATCCTCTTTTAAATCTGGATAGTCCAACTTACCTAAACAAATGAGAGTTTCATCTTCAGTTAAGTGTTCCAAAAAAGCTACAATACTTTCTAAATTTTTTCCGTTCGATCTAATAATACATATCATTTCGTATTGGAAAATAGTTATTTTATTTTATTTTTTGAAATCGTCTAGTCTGTTTCTGAATTCTTTTATTGACTTTTATCTCAAAGATTTTCTTGCCTATGAACACTAGAACCTTATATATAAAGCATCAAGTCCATGGATCACATCCAATATTTAACATGAAACAGATGATATCTATACTACTTATAATGCATATTGCACCTACTCTCATATTAATTTTTTAAGATTTCTTAAAATAGATTTTTAAGTAAATACATCTATTAAAGCATTATGTACAATTAACTTTTGCACAACTGAATACATAAATTGATTTGTCAACAAACATCATTAATGTAGTTTTTAAAATACCCCTTAAGTGAAAAATACAAATAATTAAACCTATTGTACAATCCATCCACATTTAATCCCTTTTAGTAATATAGAAAGGCTAAAACTCAACATTACAAGTTAGAGTAATTAATGGGCGATATGTACTTTTACCGGAACAAATGAGTCATTTATTCATTTTTAATAGACAAATGTTTCACGTAAATGTAATCATACTAATCACTTTTATAAACTTTACAAGTAAGTGACCATGTAAGTTGAGAAGGAATCCACAAATCAATTTTTTCTATATAAGATACCTCAAACCAGTTCTTGGTCATCCTTGGTTCTAAGTAAGTAAAAAAAAAATAATAATAAAAAAATAATAAATAAATAAATTGAAGAAGAGGAAGAACAATCAACCAACAACAACAATAACGTAACATCTAGCCTATCCCATCTCTTTCATCAAACAACAAAACCAAATCCACCTCTATCCTATTCCCATCACGCCTTACCTTTCGAACAAAAAATCCAACAAATCCCATCTCATGCAACTGCAACTGCAACAAGACTCGAAACAAAATGAACAAAAAGGATATCAGTTTCTTTTTCATGTCACAATACTACAATAGCTTCTTTGACCTTACAGATCAAACACGAAAAGATTTTTCATCATAGATCTATGACTTTGATAATATTCGAATACATAAAGAACGAACAAACCACATCAGTCCATTCATTCTTTCATTCGTTCATAGAAAATAATTATTAAAAAAAAAAAAAAAAAAAAAAAAAAAAAAAAAAAAAAAACCCCTACCTTAGACCTTTTCAATAAGATCTTGAAGCAGTAACCAAATGAGTTAAAGGGTTTGTCTGGTTTGATTCTTTCGTCAAAGGGTCTTCGAAGATGTGACATTGTTGGTACTACATTTACAGTCGATTAACAAAGGTTGTGTTTGTGTTCGGTTGGTTTGATGTAGATGCAGATTTGAGAGAGAAGTAAATGTGGGGCAAATGGAGTTGCAAATGACTAATGATTAGGGTTGTGGTGTATTTAGGTGTTAGTTGGATGGGCTACACTTAGACTAAATGGGATTGTATCAACTAGCCAATACTTGGGCGGGTTAGTAGTTGGACTTGTGTTGAACCGGGTTATTGCGTTTGTTAACTTGGTTGTGTTTGGACTATTTGGGCCGAGCGTTAACTAAACCAAATATACAAGATTTTTGTTGAATAAAATTCGTATATAAGCATCATTTTACTTAATTTTTAGTATCATTTGGTTAATAGTTAAATTAGAATGCATAATTCACCGGAATATTTTATTTCAGGGTACCCACCGCCGCAACGCGCGGGTACCCTGCTAGTCCTATATCAAAAGCTTTGTTACTTGTTAGTTGTGACAAAACATAGAGCCAATCTCATCCACAAATGTTAAAACACAGAACGAGATGGCCTCATATACGTACCAAAGCTGATCTTGTGCAAAACTGCAAATTGATTGGTTTTTTATTTACTCACTGAAAAAAAAAATCAAGTGCTTGTGACCTTGCGTCAAGAAGAAACACCACTGCCATTTACCACCACAATGGAGAGTCGAACAAGTGTTTGACTAGTTGTATAATCTTTATCAACCATTTTTCTATGCGGAGTAAAGTTACACAACAACTGCCACTTAATAACAATATTTGGTATTAGATTAGTAAATATGCACGAGTCATCATTAAACTTAGGTACCCTGTTATTTTTATTTGTTTTGCCATTTCTACATTCAATCCCACATATTCAATCCCACATAGATTAAAGAAAGGAAATCTTACTAGTTAATATAGTCCATTTGTAGCTTTGAAAGATGTGTCTGGATTAGTATTAGTCTTCATATGCGATGAGCAATCATTAATTTATATTAAAGTAATGAACGCGCATCGGATTTGGAGATTCATATCAACTCTAAATTTTTTTTATTTTTTTTTTCCTCGTAAAACATAAACTATAAAAAAATAGTCTCTCTTTTATTTACCCTTGAAATATAAGGCAACTTCATTGTTAACCCTCTAGTTTCTAACTTTTTAGATTATAATTTGATCATTCATACCGAGGTCCGAGATGATGAAGACATTCAAGATATATGTTTATAAGGAAGGAGAAGCTCCTTTGGTGCACGATGGTCCGATGAAATATGTTTATAGTGTCGAGGGTGACTTCATCGAGGTGATGGAACGGAAAGGAATTACTATGGCAGCTAGCATGCCGATGAAGCACATGCCTTCTTTATTCCCATAAAAATGTAACCAGCATTGTTTACTACCTTTACTAGCTGGATGAAGTCCACGATTTCAGAAAAGGGATGCAAGCATTAGTGGAAGACACTTTAGGCTTAACCTTCCGGCTAAAAAATTTGATGTCTTTCACATGATTCTTCATTCTGTGTGGCTACGAAGACTTAATGTTCAATTGACTGGATTCAGCTAACATGCTGCGATGGTAATATTTGTTGTACTTCACCATTGACATACTGTATTTTTTGTATCCACATTACAAAGTAGTACAATCATATTTTCACAAACTTTATTTCCGAGATGCCAAAATTATGTATATGCATAACTTAGCAATTCTCAAAGGAGCGACAAATCATTACATGTCTTTTACAGTTATAAGTTTAAGCTTGACACATTCAGATTTCCGTTTATATATCGATACAAGTAATCGATAAAATTTAACTTAAACTAATAATCAAGTTTTACAAACCTCTCTACTTTCATCAGTGAAAAAACTACAAAAGGCTAGAAAACATAGAAAGAAAGACCCTACAAAGAGAAACCACCCGCTTGAACAAAAAGAGAACAAGAAATATGCATTTAGATTTTAAACAGTACCCCCCTCCGTAATGTCATAAGAATGGATCACGTGTATGATACTACCAGTCTACCCTCCTAAGTCATTTTCTATAAAATGTCACTAGCCAACTACTTTTTGAGTAAGTTTCGGCAAATTATAAGGGATTTCAGACTAAACCGTTATATTGATTAGAAGGTTGAAGTGGCACACCTGACTTGTAAGGGTGTGGATTAGGACTAGGACTAGCCTCGAATGGGTTGCCAAATGGGTTTGAACCTTGTTGTGGCATAGGTGGGCTCGTCATCATCATTTGTTGTTGTTGCTGCTGCTGCAACATGTAAGCTTGCTGCTGCTGAGCCATGGCTGTCATCTGTACATCGTGTGGCACAGTCATCATGTTAGAGCCATAGAACGGGTTTGGTGCTTGTTGTTCCCATGGATTGTAACTCACACTCTGGTTGGTTCTTCTTACTGCATCGTCGTAGAGGCTATCAAGAGTACGTTTGTCCAACCCTCCAGCCTATTTCACGCAAAAAGAACCACAAAAACATACCATAAATTACAAAACAACTTCTCGGAAGAAAAAAAGAAAAGAAAAAGATTGTTATAAAATTTCTACCAGAGTGCTTGAAACTGTAGCACTCTCATTAGAGCTCGGAGCACTAACAAGAGCTAATTCCCATCCCAAAGTTCCATCAGTCGAAGTTGGGGTAATAGAAGCTGGCTGATTAGCTGCAATAACAGCACCATCAGAAATAAAAATTCATATGCTGGAAATCATTTAAGGATCACTTACACGTTGAATTAGTAGCCAAAGCTGCAGCAACTTTCTGGTCTATTTCTAAGACCACTGGAAGTGGATCATCCATATCCTAGAAAGAATACTCGAAAGTTACGTACCATGGATCCGAGAACATAAACGAAGAAATCGCATGACTAACCACATTACCAGTAAATCTGGCAGTGATTCGGCAGGACGAGCTTCCACTTTAACTGGCTCAGCTTGTGGCTCTGGTTTTGCTGGAGGTGATGATGGGTGGTTTCCTTGAACATTTGCATCCTTTTGGTGTTCTGTAGCCTCTGATTCTTTTGGGTTTCCATCAACTGGCTAATTTGGTTAAAAGGCAAAATCGCAGAAAAAATAATGTCATTATTTTTGAGCAAAAAGTATGTGAACATACAGGTTTCTCTAATATTTTTAATAAAGTGACGAATAACCCTACCAGATCCTTACAAACCGCTGGAGCACGAGGAGCTTCCTCTAAATATTCTTCCATGGCTTGTATGAATGACGATGATGGCTGCATATCAACGAACAAAAGAACATCAGTAAAAAACATAAAAGAATTAGAGAAAGTGTTAAACCAACATGTTACGAGATGGTAATCATCAACAGTCATACCTGCTCAATCTTAATGAATTCATTTCCACGTCCAACGTCAATACTGTTGCACATCTCATAAAAATCGGACAATCTCTCAGCCTAAACACATGAATACATAAATCTAAGAGTAAGTACAACCTTTATTAATAGGTTATAAATAAAGTTTACTAAAGCATTACCTGCATCCCTGCCCTTTTATATATATCCATAGCTATAGCCGCATCATATCGTTTCATCTCAAAGAACTGTTCATAGTAAAGTTCATATAAGTTGAATACGCTGAACAATTAAAGTTCAAAGGCTTAACACCAAGTTTACAGCTTACCTTGTCAACAAAAGTTTGTATACCTTCACTAACTGCCTTGTATATTTTCACACTTTCAGAAGCAACCTGATCCAAAATTTAAGATATAATCCTATACCAACATGAGATATACGGCACCAAAATTAGATGCTACTAAGTACTAACCATTGTAAATGCTAGCTGAATCACAAAGTTATGAACTGCTGCTCCTTGTGGCTGCATAGAACCACATTGTTCTGTTAAGAGAGTATAGTGAATTTTAAACATACCCCAAAGTATTCGACTGTAAAAAAGAAATAGTAACGATACCTCACAGCCTAAGACACGATACAGAAGCTGTTGCAAGGCTGATAATTGTCCAAACAGCTCGGGAGTATCTAGATCCCTTGTTCTCTGCACAAAAGGTAATAGCATCTGATGCTTTCTTGATTCATAACTCGAAAAAGTATGGAAGTAGCACTTCAGAAGTAATCTTACTATACGTTCTGTTTCAACATCGTACTTCAAGATATGGAAGCAATTCAGCCTCTCCTCCAAATATAAAGCATAAGTCCGGATCCAGGAAGAATAATCCCATGCTGAGCAAAATTTCAATATAGTTTGTGAAAGAATTACTCTTGTACAGTTTACTTTATGACAAATAACATTGTAAGGTACCTTTAGGACTAGAATCATCTTTGAAGTGAGATAAGTTGAATAAAGTTTTAGTCCCGTAGCTAAGAAGCTCTTCTTGAAATGTGGGATCCACCTCTCGCAAGGCCCGATGGATAACAATTAAAGTTTTTAAAGCAACCTGAATCAAATCATGTGGTCAGCCTCAAAATGAAAACACCCATCCTCAACAGAAGGTGATAACATGTAAGCTACATTGATCAAATTTGTCGAAAACTGTCATAAAGCACAGAAAAGACACGTTTATTTTTATAGTCAACAGTATCTAGTCAATTCACATCATAACTTATCGAGATACCCGATAAGTATGGAAAGATCTTAACTCGATAAGGATTTGCCCAAAATGTTAGCTAGTCAAAACTGTAAGAAAGCATGTCATTAATGGATAAAACTAGATTCCTTAAACGGCGCGTTCAAAGATGTTTAAGGCTTAACTCATTTTGTAGATATTTTAAGCAACTATGAGAAACTAAAATTGGTTCATCAAGGCATTTCAGGACATAATCTATATTTACCGACACATTGGCATAGATGATAAGTTAACTTATTGACCACAAGAGCATGATACCAATGTTTCACACTAATAAGATCCAGTGGTAGAAATGCATACCGCCCAATTACTTGTCTTTGACAATCTTCTTGCAAGAGCCTGGATGCAATATGCTACATCAGCTCTAGGCCTTGTAGCCGAGATAGCTGCAAATATAACTGCAAAAAGTGTTACTGGTCAGATAAGCATCAAGACCCCCTTCTATAAATAGAAATAATATCACAAAACTTCACCATCCTATATCTCCCTATAACACCTACCTCGCACGTGTTTCTCTTTTGGTGGGCACTCAACATGATTCGTCGCCTTAACGATACTTACATCCAATTTCTATATAATCGACACAAACATAGAATATCAGACTAACACATGATAACAAACATTCTTAACAAAAAATATATTCCAAAATATATTTATACCTTATAGTCACTATTGACTTTAGCCAAATTGACAGTAGTACTATCCTTAATAGCCCCAAGAGCTTTTCGCAAACTATTTTGAGATCCCCCTACCGACATTACTTACCAAGTCCACACTTATCTGCATTATCAATAAGTTTTCACTAAAATCAACTTTAACTACAGAAGATACACTAAATTAAACATATGCTATAGTTAGTATGAATACAGGTTATAATGTCAAACTGAAACTATAAATAGTATAGAGTTAAGCCAAAGACAAAATCAAAAAGTAAACTGCAAACACAATAACAAGTAACAGGACTGTGTATCAGTTGAAGTGAACTAAAAATATATAGAAAGAACATAAAGGATGAGGTTCATTGTTAATGGTCAGGAACTGAATATTAGGTAGATATAAAAAGAAAGAAGATGAGTTTACTTGAAATGTTTTTATGGGAGAGAGAGTTTAGTTCAGAGAAATGTCTGTTTGTCTGTCTGGTGTGAAAGTGTGTGTGTATGAAAAGTTATAAGGACGGGGGTACAATTTTTAGTCTAACGGGGGCTACACTTTAGGTGTACTTTTTATATTTTTTTTTTTTTTACTTTTACCTATTTTGTCGTTTAGCGCCGTTTTTTTTTTTTTTTTTTTTTTTTTTTTTTTTTTTTGTTTTTTGTTTAAAGTAAATGTATTGTATATGTATAATATTTTGTGTTTAATAATGTTTTGTATATGTGTAATGTTTTGTATAATTATTTTGTTTGTATAATAGCACGTTAAATATTACCACGTTAAATAACTGCAACAAAAACTGTTATTATTAAATTAAACGACAACGTTATACATATTATTTAAAAACAACAACATCTACGACATATGAAGATTATTCATCTCATTTAAAAGATCATGGAGCCGGGCACTTGACTGACAAGCGTGATCCTCAGGATTCCTTGCCATTTCTAACTCCATTTCCAGCGCCTTTATTCTTGCCTTCAACAACTTGTTCTCATTTTTTGTAGCAACGCACTCATTTTTTGTAGCAACGCAGTTTGAGCAATGCGTTGAAGAAGAGGGTTGATTAAAGTGTTCTGCTTCAAATTCATCTTTCCACGCGAAGTATCGACACCCATAGTCTTGTGTACCTGGCTGTTACATGTTAAGAAAATAATAAGAAATGTATTTTTAACAAACAAATTATTTACATAACTAAGCAAACGTATGATTATTTACCACTGAAAGAGGACATGCATAAAACAGTCGCCCACGACTACCATCTTGCCAGGATTTCCGTTCTACAATAAATCCTTTATTACATCGGCACCAGAAAGGATTTCTTTGGCTCATCTGACAAAAGAATTTGCATAATAATTTACATCAGCAATCAATAATGTTATTACTAATTTAAACATTTTCAAACAATTAACATTTAAACGATGTTAAATAATCATTTACAATATTTTCAAACAATTTACATTTAAACGATGTTGAATAATCATTTACAACATTTTCAAACAATTTACATTTAAATAAATGAATAATCATTTACAACATTTACAAACAATTAATAAATGAATAATCATTTACAACATTTACAAAATACATCGATTGTTATATATTGCATCCCATTCGTTTGCAACTGGCTGTTTGAACCACCTCCATTGTGGGTGGTAATGTGGTAGATCTGAATCTCTGTCTATATTGAGACAAATGTAATGAGCACCACTGTTCTCCCCCACACGCGCAATCACAATGGGGTCAATTCCATGTGATAAGTTTGGAGCAGAAAATAGGGGTAAACATGTGAACCAACCATGACGGTCTATATATACAAGAGGTCGGCGAATAGCTGAAGCGATGACCAGACCGTTATGTGGCATCGTCATCCAGTAATCTTCAGGCGCTGGTCCATTAAACCAGTTTAATGTTTCAAGAAGGTGGTTAAAGTCTTCTTCCCCCCACATACTCACGTAAGTTACACTATGTCTTTGTAACTCTTGCATTAACATGTATCTAGCATCGGCCCACCTATCTTGGTCATGCACAATCCAATGGGCAATGCACCGAAACCCACAATTTCCGTCACCCTCCACATTATTTATACTTATTACCTGTGAACGGAAAATCTCTGGAATGCGATCAATAAAATACTCGCTATCCTTATCTCCAACGTAAAATCTGTGTCTTATTTTTTGACCCGTGTACGAACTATGTCTCGCAGGTTCTTTGGCGCGTTTCGGGACTTTCGTGGATCTTGAATTTGTGCTTCTTCGATGATTCATGGTTGGCACATCATTCAAGTCATTCCAGTCCGGGACTTCATTCAAGTCCGGAACTTCATTCAAGTCCGGGACTTGTGTAGCCTTGCCCTTTTTGTCCTTTGCGCTCGGACGTCCACGGGTATTTTTTTGAATAGCTGGTTCACGTGTGTCAGCAGATTCAGGTTGGAATATATCTTTTAACTTCGTTAACATATTCTTCTTGACAAACGATGTTGATTTGCTAAAAATATTCTTGAATTGTCGCATGCCATCGTTAAACTTAGTATTATCATCATCATCATCACCATCATCAACAACACCACCATCATCATCATCGTTAAACGAAGAGCCATCTTTATCCGGGGGCCTATTGATAACAGGCCACGGAACAGATAGGGTTCTCCAAAAAATATCAACTCGTTCCAGTGGAATGGGTACTCCTGAAATCAATTAAAGTGACTTGTATAAATTACTGATATTAATGTGGAAAACAACTTGATAGTTATAAATTTAATATACTTACCTTGAATAACATAGATTCGCATCTCGTGAAAGCATGGTAGTCCGTTTATTGCTCGATTATTATGGCTACAGTCTTCTGGGGCGATCGACAGGTGGAGTTCTTTGTGAATGAGGTTCAAAGCATGTTGTGAAACTTTATACGTTAATTCGTAAAATAGTGGTACATCACACTTAATTAGTTTCTCGTTCATGCTTCTGTTGAAAGTCTCTTTTATCGCATCTTCTTGCGTCATGAGAATCTTATCGACCGACCTCAACAACCTGTCTAATTTGGACTGTGTGCCGTCCAAATATAATTTCAACAACGCGTGGTGAGCCTCAACTCTGCACGTTGTTGTCTGGCCGTAGGATTTATATCGGTCGGTAATATACGAGACAAACATGGGTGTGTAATCTTGCACCCAGTTATGCAGATACAAAGCGACATCTGAAAAAAACAATGA
Source organism: Artemisia argyi (assembly GCA_030686995.1). NCBI lineage: Eukaryota > Viridiplantae > Streptophyta > Magnoliopsida > Asterales > Asteraceae > Artemisia > Artemisia argyi. The sequence continues at coordinate 316,963,686 of CM060708.1, read as the reverse complement.
ATTAATTAAAGGTCATTCGGGTGCATATTTAAAAACAATCAATTAATAATTAAGTACCCTGATGGTTGACCAATAGCTCTTGTAGGCGTCGATAACGTCGCTCGAACGATTCGAAGGTCGGAGCTTTAACCATCCAATCCCATCGTTTTTTAACGGAGTCATAGTCAATATCCCCACCTGTGAATTTATTTTTGCAAAACTTAAGTATGTTTTGCTGTATATGCCATCGACAGAGTAATTGGTGAGCGTCAGGAAATTCTGCTCTTATTGCCCTAACTAACGCTAAATCTCTGTCAGTGACGATAACACGTGGGTAATATCTTTCGCCAATCACTTGCTTCACACGTTGAAATACCCATCTAAAATTATGCCCTTGTTCACTGGATAAAAAGCTATACGCCATTGAAAATGTTTTGTTTGTTGAAGTTAGTCCAACAATTTCCAACAACGGCAATTTAAACACCGTGGTATTGTACGTGGAGTCCATCAGCATGACTTCAGGGAATGTACACCATATAGCATACGACGTGGGGTGCACAAAAAATAGCTCCTCAAGCTCGTTGGTATGCTCATTTACCCTCGGGTACCATGTATACCCTGATTCTTGCAAATGCGAGTAAAGGACTTGAATTGGAGTTCTATCACCTACTCTGACTCTCCGGAACTTATCTTGTGCGTTATATATAGTTCTAACGCTAGACACGTTATCCGGATTACGACCCTTTATTGTCGAAAGTATATTAAGTGGTCGTACGTTATAATCTGTCAATTCTCTGACCATGCCCAACTCATCATCCTTTAATCGCATTGCATATGGCACACCATGCAACGACTCTAGCATATCATGATTATGCGTATAATCCTTCACCCTCAATACCCAATAATTTTTTGTTCGATGATATTTCGCATCTAATCTGAATGGACAACCAGTTTTGCATGTTTTGGTTTTCCGTCTGCCACTACCTTGAGGTATATACGGCCCACCCTTTGTACACCTATAATTGATTTCATTCATATAACCATTTTCTGATGTGGTTCTATCTTTAACAATTACAAAACCGAGCTCACGAGCTATATTTTGCGCCCACTCAGTTACTTCCTCGTGAGAACCGAAAACCTGAAAATACATAATATTTTTTACTAATACTTTTGGTTTTAGTTTTTATTACAACTTTTACATTTTTATAACTTTTATTTCTTACATTTTTATAACTTTTATTTAACGTTTACATTTTTTACATTTAAAAAAATAATAATACAAATACAAAAATTAATACAAATACAAAAATTAATACAAATACTTTTACATTTTTATAACTTTTATTTAACTTTTATAACTTTTACATATACTTTTACATACTTTTACATATACTTTTATAACTTTTACATATACTTTTACATATAACTTTTATTTAATACAAATACTTTTAAATACAAAAATTAATACAAATACTTTTAAATACAAAAATTAAAAAAAAAAAAATAAACCCGTATACCCACCCACGCGTATACCCACCCTCTCACACACACACACACTCCACACACTCAAATACTCTCTCTCTCTCTCTCTATTTGCTCTCGTTTCTCTCTCTATTTTTAGATCTAAAAACGATTTTAGATCTAAAATCAATATTTGGCAACCCAAATATTTATGTCATGTTTCTGTGATTTTAGAGAGAGTTTGTGAGTGTGTGGTGATGTTGTTGGGTAGATGGTTCTGTGTGGTGATGTTGTTGTTGGGTAGATGGTTCTGTGTGGTGATGTTGTTGGGTAGATGGTTATGTGTGGTGATGTTGTTGTTGGGTAGATGGTTCTGTGTGGTGATGTTGTTGTTGGGTAGATGGTTCTGTGTGGTGATGTTAGATCCGTGTGTTAATTGATTGGTACGTTAATTGATAAAAAAATTGATTTTTTCAAAGAAACCCTAATTTTATAAATTAGGGTTTCGTAAAATTAGATTGGGGGTTTTCAAGTTTGGAATATATACGTGATGATTCTGTGATTGGTTTGTTAGATCCGTGTGTTAATTGATAAAAAATTTGATTTTTTCAAAGAAACCCTAATTTTATAAATTAGGGTTTCGTAAAATTAGATTGGGGGTTTTCAAGTTTGGAATATATACGTGATGATTCTGTGATTGGTTTGTTAGATCCGTGTGTTAATTGATTTTTTCAAAGAAACCCTAATTTTATGTGTAGGTGGTTATGTATTCTTATGTGGTGGTGGTTCTGTGTAGGTGGTTATGTGTTCTTATGTGGTGGTGGTTCTGTGTAGGTGGTTATGTGTTCTAATGTGGTGGTGGTTCTGTGTAGGTGGTTCTGTGTTCTTATGTGGTGGTGGTTCTGTATAGCCCCCGTTAGAATAAAAAAGTAGCCCCCGTCTTTATATCTCATGCCTTTTAGGTGTACTTTTATAACCTGTGGATGTGGGTAGGTTAACACCTTGATCTGCCACCTTTGAGTGGTATGAATACCTGCTCTGGCCTACCCCCAGTCCACAGGCTCTAGTTTTAAGCATATTATAGGCAATGATGATTTTTTTAAAAAATTGATATTGGCGTGGCATTTCCAAATGGATGGCAATAGAAACTTGATTTTGCAACATTTGAAGTTGCAGCCATATAATCTGAGCCTAATGTAAAAGTGTAAAACTTGTTGTTACCTCATTTGTGGAAAATCGTGACCTAGACATTTTGTGTTACTTGTTGTGATGCTCTGGCCCAACCCTTGTGATACTCTGCCCCAATCCTTGTTACTTGTTACTTGTTGAGCTTTTGTTGTGATGCTCTGCCTATTATTGTGATAATCTGAGCTTTTGTTGGTGTTACTTGTTGTGATGCTCTGGCCCAACCCTTGTTGTGATGCTCTTGCCTTTTGTTGTGATACTCTGCCCCAATCCTTGTTACTTGTTACTTGTTGAGCTTTTGTTGTGATGCTCTGCCTATTATTGTGATAATCTGAGCTTTTGTTGGTGTTACTTGTTGTGATGCTCTGGCCCAACCCTTGTTGTGATGCTCTTGCCTTTTGTTGTGATACTCTGCCCCAATCCTTGTTACTTGTTACTTGTTGAGCTTTTGTTGTGATGCTTGCCTTTTGTTGTGATAATCTGAGCTTTGTTTATAGTGGAGCAAAGCTGATTGTAACTGTTGAGCTTGTGAGTATTTCACATGCTTCTGATACTACTTTTCTTGGTGATTTGAGGGTTGCTTGAGGAAAGCTGCAAAAGCAAGTGAGAATCTTGCTGTTTACTTGCAGGCTTTTGTTGTGAGAATCTTGCTGTTTACATGCTTGTGATGTTTTTTGGAATGGCTTGTGGATGCTGTTGAGGTTATGTAACATGTGCTTTATAAGGACGGGGGTACATTTTTTAGACTAACGGGGGCTACACTTTAGGTGCACTTGGAACAAAGGCGATGACGAATAGTTTTTAAAACCGAATGGCATGGCAAAGTGATATTTTTATCACTTTGCAGCCTTCATTATCCGAGCCTTAAGTCCATAACGAAATAGTCCCCCGTTCTTGTTTATACATGTGATAGTACTTGTGATTCTGATACAGGTTACTTATGCTGTTTACAGGTTTGTGTAACTATCACTTTGTAACTAAGGCGATGACGAATGGTTTTTAAAACCGAATGGCATGGCAAAGTGATATTTTTATCACTTTGCAGCCTTCATTATCCGAGCCTTGTGGTACTTGTGGTTGAGACTAGTGAAACTGAGTTGCTCTGTTTATAGTGGTTTGTAGCAAGAATATTACTATTGAAATTGTGAGTTTTCCACATGCTTTTGATACCACTGTTCTTTGTGATTTGAGGGTTGTTTTGTTTATAGTGGAGGAAAGCTGAAAAGCGAGAATGGGCAGCTGTTTACATGTGATATAAAGACGGGGCTAGTTTTGTTGTTATAAGGCTTGTGATATTACTGTTTGTGATTTGAGGCTTGCTTGGTTTATAGTGGCTGCTTGTGATTCTTTTTACAGGCTTATGATACTTTTGAGCTTGTTTATAATGCAGGCTTGCAATCTGCACTTGTGTTTGTGTGAATATAAGGCGATGACGAATATTTTAGCCTATAAGGCGATGATGAATATTTCTTGTGTTTGTGTGAATTTGCACTTTGTGGTGTTTGTGTGAATCTGCACTTTGGACAAAAACTGGAAAATACAAGGCAATGACGAATGGTTTTATAAAAACCGAATGGCATGGCAAAGTGATATTTTTATCACTTTGCAACCTTCATTATCCGAGCCTTACTAAAAATCTGAGCCTATAAGGCGATGACGAATATTTCTTGTGTTTGTGTGAATCTGCATTTTGTGGTGTTTTGTATGAATCTGCACTTTTGTGGTTTTGTGTGAATCTGCACTTTGAGACTTAAAGACTTGGACAAAAAAAGAAAAAAAGCACCTTGTGGTTTTGTGTGAATCTGCACTTTGGACTTAGACTTGGACAAAAAAAAATAAATAATAATAAATAGATAAAGATATTAAAAGACTTTGAAAAAAAAAGACAACTAAGGACAAAAACAGTAAAAAAACTGCAAAAAAGTACATTTTGCAGCTACTCTGCAGCTATCTTTTTAGCTATTCGGGGGTAGACCCCGTTGGGTTAGGGGTCCCCATATTGAAATGTGAAACTTATTGTACTATGTGCACTTGCCGTCTTGGTCATGCATCCATAGTTTCCATACATACATGATGCATCTTATCACATGGTTGCATACATAAGTTGTAACTTATAATAAAGTCACCTGTAGGCCTAAAAAAAGTTCACTAACATATATACTAACATCCAAACAAACCCATATCAAACCCACTATAAAAAGTACAAAATAAATAAATACATTATGTATATTGGTTTTGGTAGGATTTGTTCCAGATTTACCAAAACGACAAAATGTACCAAATTACATGGCTAACGTGACATGTGATATGTAAGAAGTGTCGGTAGATTATAAGACATTTCAACTCCTTATAAGTTTGAAGTTACGGGATACTAGTAATCTTCCATAATGGTTTTTAGTTGAAACCGGAAAGATACTAGGTGCCGTTTGTTTCATGGGTTTTAGAATAAAAGAATCACAATGATAGTTATTATAAATGTTTGGTTGCAACTTTAGAAAATAAACTATCAAACCACACCCATAGACTCATACCATGGTAGTAAGATTGGTTTTCATGCATTCCTGTGGGGCACACTGATTTTCCACCACAAAATTTTTGTAGGCAATCTCTCCACCACACAAAAGACACTAATCCATTTTTAATAATATTAAATTCCAAATATTTTTCAAATCACATTTCATAAAACAAACAACATTTTATACTAGGGGTGATCACGGTCCAAAAACCGGACCGAAGACCGACTTAAGGAAAAACCATAGACCGAGACCGGACCGAATGTGGTCGGTCCGGTCTCGGTCCAGTCCAAATAGGCAAGATTTGGCACATTTTTTCGGTTTTTTGATCGGTCCGGACCGGACCGACCGGACCGAAGACCGAATTAACTAAAAAGCTTGGACCGAGGACCGGACCGAATGTGGTCGGTCCGGTCCGGTCGGTTTTGTCGGTCAGTCCGGTCCATCCGGTCCGTTTGCTCACCCCTATTTTATACTATCATTTATTTTATCTCCTATACTTTTCTTTCAAACCATTACTAAATCAAAATCCGATTCTAAACCCTTTCCAAACCAAGCGCACCCGATTAGTCATTTACTTTCGGCTTTGGTAAGTGTTACCATAAGTATTTATAAGAGCACTAGGTGTAGAGGGAGAGCTCAAGCTCTTCATTCTGGGCCCATGGGTACCACATCACCCAACACCTCTTCACAACTAACACACTCCTCACCAAACAACTAACCTCAAATTACTTATTATAGGTTCACCACTTACAATCATTAAATAAAATAAATTCATTTCACTAAAAATAAAAATACATTAAATTCAAATAATATAAATAATAATTTATATATATATATATATATATATATATATATATATATATATATATATATATATATATATATATATATATATATATATATATATATAAACTTTAAAAATAGCCAAAAATAAAAAAAATAAATAAATAAATAAAGAAAAAATAAAGAAGGAAGCATATCACAAATCGGAAAAAAAGATAAAGAAAAAAAAATCTGACATGAAGTACAGAACCAAGGCTCGTCGTACAGACGAAGAGGAGCCCAATGGCGAGGTTCGGCGAGGGTGGGACGGTGTGGTGAAGAAGAACGGCGAGCCTAACGAGCTGCCACGTATGAACGGCGAGAGGCTATGAAGAGCTGCACCTAGTGCTCTAAGTACCTAAAAGTAATATGTAATGCTAATGTGACCCAACACATAACCATAACACGTCAGTTCAAGTAAGCTTGAACTTCTTAAAATTCGTCGGGAGCATTATTCACATGTATTAAAAGATGTTTGACATTACATATTTCTTTATGTTACTTTCGGAAAAAGGTGGATAACATTATACATTTTCTAATTCGTTTTTATGGCATGCTTATTAAATGGGGTTAAGTTTTTGTTGAAATAAGTGATATGGGTTTTACTTGTTTAAGATGTCTTCTCAAAATATCAAAAACAAAAAACTTAATTATACACGTTACCGGTTAAAGGATACACCTGTCAACTCATTTTACCCGTGCAACATGAACTTGTTTAGATGACAAAATTAAACGTATCAACCCGATAACTCATTTAACATGTTTAATACATGTAAACAGTTTAACAATAACTACATGTCAACTCATCCATACTACATATAAAGAGTCTATGATCAAACCTTGAAAAAATAAAATATTAAAAGTTAAATGTGAAATAAATGCATATTGTAATTAATACTCTTATTAAAATGCTTTATAACTTAAAAGTATAATAATTTATTCACATTATACAACCAATTAAAAACATATATATCAAATTAAAAACAACCAATTAAAACACCCTTACTAAAAAGTACAATAAGATTTTCAGCTTGTACAATTTAAACAAGCTACAACATAATCTAAAATATAAAATAATTAAACACATTAATTAACGTTATTTTTAAAACACCCTAAAATGAAAATTATATATTATTACACATTATACAAACTAATAAAACACACAAACCTTTATACAAGCTAACAAGTTGATGGTATATATAGTTTTGAAAACTGAACCGGACCAATGAGTTCAACTGGGAACCGGTGTCGCCACTGATTCAGCTAACCAATAAAAGCCATACGAAAACATATATTTCAAAAGGAAACTATTAATACAAATCGAAAACCAGGTTGACCCGGGACACTTCAAACCCAGCGGGTTGACCCGGTTTAATTTGACCCGTTTTCGACCCAACCCATCGGGTTGACTCAGTTTAAATCGACCCGCTTTTCGACCAGAACGGTTCAACCGGTTAAACCACCCGGGTCGAACCGGGTTTCAAAACATTATGTTTAATCCCCAAATCTTCAAATTTTTATTATTTTTCGTTTATAATCCATAAACTTTTTTTATCACTAAACGATCTGTCGCTATAAAATCTCGTTGCTATGCACGGTTACTCGTCTAATATAAATAAAGAAGTTAAATAGGTGGTGCTCAAGTTATGTATACATGAGTTAAGAGTAATAGCGTTGACTCGAATATTTAAACATGTCATATTTACTTTGGGGTTCTCATATAATCCATCGACCTAAACCCAACACGAATTGTCACCCTTACCGTTAGTTATCTATACGATTAGATGAGCTATTTTTGTTACTATCAGATTATTATATAATACTACTTTATAAAGTAATACTACTTTATAAAGTAAAAAATTTTACTTAAAAATTTACATGGATTACGAATACCCTTTACTTATAAAATAAATCTAAATTTATTTGTATTTATTACAATTTAACCCATAATTTTTTTATTTCACTTACTCCAACACCTTTTCTCTTCTTTCACATCATCATCATGGGAAATAGTTTACAGCCAAAGCCAGAAAGAAAAAAATGCAATGAACTACTTGTATTTTTTTGCGCATGTATTAAATTATTATCTATAAATCCTTATAAATATAAAGTATACATAACATGAAATATAGTAAATTTAAAATTTTTAAGTGTGCCCATGAAAAATAGTTAGCACATCAAAAAATTATAATATTTCTGAATTTTATTCGTAGTATGATCGTTGACATATTTTCAAAATTATCTCAAGTTACACGTCTAAGACTAAAACTTGTAATAATGATTCGAACATTGTGTTTTCTAAGCAAATATTAATAGATTTTCTTAGTAGAAATATATGTCCCAAAACTATTACACGTGCATAATGAACACACATCCATCTTCACCTGAAAATCACTACTAAACTACCGTTGAACCACCTACAACCCAAACAAGAATCACCGATAATCTGCTTTACTATCGCCATAATAGTTTATTTACAAACAACAGAAAAAGGTACATACATACACAACGACTGTTGCCTTTAAACAACACTCATATATGAAAAATACGAACACACAATTTGAGGACATCATATTTTGTCAAAAATTATACACGGCAATCGATCAACATGCTTGGATATTATCTTTAGTCTCTACTTCTTATAATACATCTTTAGATGTTTTGAAAAAATTAAGTTAACATACCTTCTATTATTGGTAATTATAAAAATAAAATTTATAAATACACTAATTGCACATTAATTAGACGTTATAATAATAAAATACAAATAATACAATCAATTTAATATATTTGTAATTAAAATCAAACTTTTTAAATTTACAAATAATAATATGACATATTAATTCTTAACAATCTCATAACACAAATAAACAATATCTAGAAACTATCATCAATTATAAAAAAACCGTTAACCAATATTAAATAATATAATAATAATAATAATAATAATAATAATAATAATAAAAACTCATTAAACAAACTTCGTCTTCGAACCCGCAGCTTGTGCGAGGATATTGTTAAAAGGATAAATTAGAATGAAAACTTAAAAAGGAAATTTTTTTTAGCATTCTCATCTAGGACCGAGCAAACAACCCAAACGGACCGGATCGACTGAAGGACCGACCAAGACCAGACCGGACTGGACCGGAAGGACCACATTTGGTTTAGTCCTCGGTATTGACTTTTTGACTAATTCGGTCCTCGGTCCGGGCTGGTCCGAATCACAAACCGATTATTTAGCCTAGTTAGACCGGACCAACCGAAATCAGACTGGACCGGACTGACCACATTCTGGTCCTCAATCTTAGCTTCGGTCTTGTCGGTCGGGTCCGGTCCTGCACCAATGTCACCCTCTAGAAAATAAACAAAGAAGTTATTTTGAATGAACTAGATATTAGACACTTACAAAACACCCCCTTCTCAAAATTCTCTAGAACACTTTAAACTCTTTTAACTAGATCACAACACATAAAGCCCATCACCCAACTTCCATTAATGTCATCCTCATCACCATCTCTCTAACCCAAAAACCCTAAAAAAAACACAACCCAAAACCATGTCCTCATCAGCAGAAAATCAAGATTCCGGCAAAAAACAAGATTTCTCACTCAAACAAACATTCAACCGTCAATTAACCAACTTTACTTCATTCTTAGCACCCCCACCACTAAACCCTTACAACCCACAAACCCTTTTATCCAATTCGCCGGAAAACCATCTCTCCGGCGAATTTTCCGGCGAGTTTTCCGGTTATGCAGGTGTCAAGAATGACTTGGCTGAAATAAGTATTAGTTTTAAGAAAAGTGTGTCTTTGTTGTCTCCTAAGAAAGCTGTTAGTGAGTTGCATAGGTTTGCTGCTAGTTTGTTGTTTGATAGTAAAGGGGTTGGTAATGTTGGTGGTAAAGGTGTGGGAGTTAATGATGAGGTTGTGGAGTTTGTGAGTGAAGTTGCGGGTAGGCCCGAGTATTGGCTTGAGTTTCCGGTTTCTTTGCCAAATAAAGGTGTGTTTTTTTTATACATGATTTGACATTTAGATGTGTTTTGTGACGAGAGTTGGAGCGTTTAGTAGCTTTTAGCGTTTAGAATATAATGTTTGTTTGGCAATGAGTGTTTAGCTTTTGAATAAAGGTATCTTTTTAATTGATGTTGTTGATTGTATCGAGTTGTTTATGATCATTGTAAGCTTGTTTATAGAATCTTGATTGGTGAGTATTGATTGGTATTTAGTATATAGAAAGTCGAGCTTTTGTGAGTTGTGACTTGGGACTATGATGTGCACGGCTTAATAAGTATTCATGTGGACGTTTCTAAACTTTTCCCTGGCCATCTTAAGATGTTTAACTTGCGATTAGTGAATATTAATGGTGTATTTATAGTTTAGGAGCATGATTAGGATGTTTGTTGTAGTTGTAGTATTCTAAGTTATGTGTTTGTTTATAGATTCTTGATTAGCTAACATTTAATGCATATTTAGTTAATAGAATTTCTAAGCCGGGTCTTTCTGTGTACATCATACCTCACGGATGAGACTAGTGGGATCGGGTATTGTTGTAGTTAGTTAGTAGAATTTAGATTAGTTTCTATTCATCGGGTAGTTAAAGTTTAGAAGCGTGATTAGGATTTTGGGTTGCAATTGTAGACTTAGGATCCAGATGTTTAGGGTTTTTCCTATTTAAATCTGCTGACGACCCTTTTAAGTTTGTTTATAGAATCTTGATTACATACTAATGTTTATGCTTTTGTTTGGGTTTCTTAGACATGAATCGTGATTTGGGTATCTTAGACATGAATCGTGATTTGGGTATCTTAGACTTCTTTACTAATGTTTATGCTCTTGTTTATTATGTTTAAACTTCGTTACTGGTGATTATTCTGAAACTTAAATCTATGAGCATTGTTTTTAGTTGCAGTTGTAGTATAAACGGATGAGGTTTCCCTTTTCGGGTTACCCGGGGACTTTAAGATTTGTGTATCTGCACTGATGATCATACTAAACTTGTTCGGAAATAATGATTTGTCAAATCTAACTGGGTATTAGAAGTTTTAATACATGATAAAACTTGTATAGTGTGATGTATACATGATCACTGTTGGTTGATATAATGAATAACAGTGAGGCTAGATAGTAATATTAGTTCGAGTGAGGAAACATGATGTCGATTTGAGGGGTCATAAAAGGTTTAAGGTCAGACTAATCATGTGATATCATATTGATATATTGAGATGTTTGAATCGCTTATTATAGCTGTTTAGCTGATTACTGCGTTTTGAGTGTTACAACCGATAAGCAAACTGGTGTGAAATAAGCAGTTTTGAATCATTAGTTGGAGAGTTTCTTATACCACTATTTGAGTGCTACGCTGCTAGAAATCGTGCTGGTATTGTCTGACAATTATAGATGGGAATACGGCCAATTCTGCGACTTGTTATGTCAGGCGGATTTCATGTGATTTGAATAGAAAGATGATGAAACATGATTAGGTCTTTGATCCATATATCCAACTAATCCAGATAGATGGATTATGATACATTTTCTAATATTTTTTACAAAACAGGACATACTCTACTAGAACCAGCTTATACTTTGTAAATTATAATTATGACTTGCTCTGTGCAACATCTAAATTCTACTCATGAAACACATACTTCCACCTACACTCCACAGACCTCTGGTAACAATTAACTTTTGATGGCGATATTATATACAACAGTTGAGGAAAAAATTATTTGGTTTATCATCAAACCTTCTAGCCTATAAGATTAGTTGTTCTTATGTTGTTTACACCTAATTTATCGTCCTCATATGTTTCTTTTTCCTAGTTATAATACTCGAATTACATGTTTATCCCTTCAATACTTTTTTTCTTGGCTGCTAAACCATTTTGTCCATCTTATTACAGATTTTAATATGTCCGACGTTCAGAAAGTTCATGCCTCAGCCATAGAACAGTTGGTACCTGATCTCACTACTTTGAAGCATAAGATGCTTAATTGCATGAGTGAAGAACAGTTTTGGTTGATCTACTTTATTCTCTTGATTCCACGGTTGAATGAGGATGACTCTCTGCTTCTATCAACTCCAGAGGTAAAGACTAAGATTTTCTCATGGCAAATATATCATCATATTTACATACACCTCCACTGATAGTCATAACACTTCACTTAAACCATGTGATTGTTTAGATATAACAGTATTCTGTTCTTAAAGTTAGTACTAATCTTAGCTCGGCTTAATTTCTGCTTTAGATCGATCAAGTGCGTGAGGTACTTCTGCAACAATTGAGAAGCCAGAAGAATACACATGACGAAAAGGGTAGTACGGTAAATAGCACTAAACAGAGTGAAGGTGATCAAACTGGTGATGTGACAAATAGGATGACAAAAAACAAGAACCATGAGGATGATGTTTCTTTTAGTGATGTAGAGATACAAAGTAGCAGGCTTTCTTCTGCAAGTGAAAATAGTGATTGGGTTCGTCTTAGTGCAAAAGCAAAAGCAAACCGCGCAACATATCGTGAAAGACATTCAGAGAGTGAAGAGTCAAGTGACTGGCATGCTGTCGAGGATACTGATCTTTAAAACTCTATAGTTTCTACATTTTTTTGTTTCTTATATCTTTTATCTAGTCGTGTCTAATGTCTTCCCCTTCTTGGGGACATTACTCTTCCGTGGATTCTGATTTGGTCAAATAGTCGGTAGAGCTTGTAAATTCACATTGTAAATGTTAATCCACCTCTCCGGTATTATGACATCTAAATAATAGCTTGGTTTAGTAGGTTCATTTTGTTGCTATTTTGGCCCTTTGTAGATGGTATTTGCTTTCAGTGACGACCGAGCTAACATTATTTGAACAAAACTAGCTTCATTGTGCCCCAGTATTGTTGGATGATTCCTCATTCCAGTATGATGAAAATTTGTTCAACTACATCAAGTGCAAGTTAAAAAGTAAATGTGTAACATGATGACATCTTACCTAAATAAGGCCATACACAAGTACAGTTTAGTTGCGAGCAAACAGTTTAATTAGAAGTAAACTAAGTAAATTTGCTGGCTGTATAAGGAGTCATATAAAGGTATGCCACTGCCCTAGCATCATCAGGTGGACCTATAGTCATGGATGGAGAGACCGACTTGGGCGGGTTTGGCATGGAGGAGGTGGCGTAAGTGGACGTTGGTAGGAGGACTTGGAGCTAAGGCAATTGCCTTTAATACTGCAACTGGACCATTCATGCATATATAACATCATCAAAGGTTTTGGTTTCTTTAAATGCCTGCTAAAAAGAGGGAAGTTGGGTCCATTGGAAATTATCAAACTTTCTGCTGGAGTTGACTTTATACATGCAATGCCAAAGTCAAACTTGAGAAGACGATGATCCTCAAAATTTCTTTATCTCAACAAATTAGAAGGTAAAAAACGACCTGATTCTGAAAAGGGCTAGAAAAAGATAAATTTTAGCTCTCGTTATGGCCATATTCACTAGATGCTGTGGTCAATCGTAAAGTCAAAGGTTCATCAGGTTGACTGGATTCTGAAGCTAGTTTCTTTTCTGTGCAATGTTTGGTAGAAAACCCTGGTGGGGAATGCTGAGTTTGTTTGATTTGGGCTATACTTTTACCATCTAATGTGTTCCAAACTGAACTCAAAGGTTGATTTTTTTGCCTCACAACACACTTGATCGCTGCATCTGGCTTGTAATCAATGCCCGCCATGCCTTTAAAGAAACCATAACTGCATGTAAAGATCTGTACCAGAGATAAGTTGTGCAAATCCAACCCAATAAGTAAGACGTACTTATGAGTGTTTACACCACTTAAGCACATAGCTTATACACCAACTTATGTTTACACCACTAATAAAATTTACCTATTTTCCAATTTTACCAACTTATTTTGAAAAATTTAAATTTTATTTCACTTTTTTTTTTTTTTTTTTTTTTTTTTTTTTTAAATCATTATTTTTCATCTAATAATGTTTAAAGAAAAAAGGAAAAAGTTATATCAAAAGATAAAAGAAAATGACCAAATTCTATGACATCAAACATTACTCAACAAAGTTGCTAACAAATATTACAATTGAATAATTAATTAGTTGCTAGCTACATTTTAAAAAATAAAACGGAAATTAAAAATTTGAAATAGAGGGATTTAATTTTATTGGTTCATGCATTATATACTACTCCATAAATACTCTAACCTGTACTCTTTTTCATGCAAAGAAAAAAATGGTTACTTTAGGCGAACTTCTTAATGAACCTGCAGACGAAAGAGAGGATAGGTTAGAAGATAAATGGTGGCAATACGATGTCGATAATTGGGATGGGGTTGTGTACGATGGCGAGGGAAACATTGTTTTCATAAGGGACGAGTATTGTAACTGGTTGCCGTTCCAGAATCAAGAAGTTGCCGCTGATGAAGATCAAGAACTTGAACATGTTCAAAATCCAGAAGCAGATAATAATGTTCAAAATCAGCAACTCGATAATGTTGGTGATCAAGAAAATGTGGAAAACGTTAATAATCAAGCGATGGATAATGTTGAAGATCAAGGAGTCGATAATGTTGATATTGAAGATGCTGAAATCGTTAATATTCAAGAACTCAATAATGTTGATGATCAAGAAGTTGAAAACATTGGAAATAAAGAAAAGGTGGATAGATTAGAAGATTCATGGTGGCAATACGATGCTGACGATTGGGTTATGTTCGATGGCGAGCGAAACATTCTTTTAGTAAGGGACGAGTATGGTAACTGGTGGCCATTCCAGAATCAAGAACTGGCCGCTGATGACGATCAAGAACTCGAAAATGTTCAAGATCAAGAACTTGATAATGTTAATGATCAAGAAGATGTGGAAAGCGTTAATAATAATTAAGCAGTCAATAATGTTGAAGATCAAGAACCGGGTAATGTTAATGATCAAGAAGATGTAGAAAACGTTGATGATCAAGCAGTTGATAATGTTCAAAATCAAGAACTCGATAATGTTGATGATCATCAAGAGGGCGAAAACCAAGAAAACAAGAACGTTGAAGATCAAGGAATCAAGAACCTTGAAGATCAAGAAGTTAAGAACGCTGAAGATCATCAACAAGTCTCTGAAGTGGATGATAATACCAAAACAGAAGCTTCCATCAAAACGAAAAGGGTTATGGGTACCAAAGATGATGATGAATTTGAAACGGTTAAATCCGGTGAAGATGATGGTGTCAACTCCAGCGAGAATGAGTCCCAGAAGGGTTTAGATGGTAATCTAGTTGAGGGTTTAGGGGTATCCGGTAAGAACTCAGTGGCCGGAACGAAAAGTGATGGTATCAACAGCGGTGAGCATGATTCTGGCAAGGGTTTAGAAGTATCCGGTAATTAAACGGGGAATAAAAGGTGTCTTGTGACGTACAGTAGAAGAAGTGGTTTCAAACGTGTTAAAAATGAAAATACACCTGCTACTGAAGATTGAGGATAACTGAACTGATGATTCAATAGTTTTTTTGTGCTTGGTGGAATTTGTGGAAATTAGATGAGGTTACATATGGTCGAAGAGTTCATTAGTTTTTGGGGTAAGATTTAGGTTCTTTTCTGGTTAGTGATATGTTCTTTCAAATGTAAAAAGTAGTAATTCTTTTGTGTAAAGAAGTTTAAGGTTTCTTACTTTCATGTTTTTCTTTTGCATGAGTTATTTCACATTCATACATGTTGCATTATACATATATATGATTGACATTTATGCTTGTATATACTGTCTACTTAGATATAAATCAAAATGCAACAAGACTTCAAAAAAAGTCAAAGGAGTTGAGAAAATTAAGACTGCAACATGTAAGTGATGCTTCCAGTTTATGACTTCCCACAAAAGAAGGAAGAAGATGAAACCTTTTCAATCTTTCTTTGTTTTAAGCTGCGGACGCATTCTATTAAATGGTTATGGTGAGTTCGCAAGTACCACAATGGTTGACTAAAATTGATCCCTTTGGTTGAAGAGGTAGAGGGCAGTGGATGCGGTGGTCAGGTAAATGTGTGTGGCGGTAAACTAACTGCAGGCCTGAAAGACTGGTAAGCATATGATAAAAGGGTGTCGTGATATCGTAATTGTGGAGGACTTGGAGGTCATTTGAAACTTTACGGTTGTAATTTGTGGCAAGTGACTTTAATACTGCAACTGGACCATTCAAGCATAACATCATCAAAGATTTTGGCTTTCTTAGATGCCTGCCAAAAAGATGGAAGTTGGGTCAATTGGAAATTAACATACTTTTGACTTGCTGGAGTTGACTTTACACATGCAATGCTAAAGTCAAACTCGAGAAGACGATCATCCTCAAAATTTCTTTTTCTCACCAAATTAGAAGGGTTAGAAATGACCCGATTCTGCAAAAGACTAGAGCTGGATATAAAAACTTAATCCTCGTTATAGTCATATTCATCACTAGATGTTGTGGTCAGAAATGGTAATTTTTGCTACACGAATAGGGGTAACCTTTTGTAAATGCTGGGCTCAATTAGTGGGCTATGTTCAAAACAGTTACGCTATTGGGCCTCAGTAATGAGCTTAAGAGATTTTGGGCTAAGGGGGCTTTTACAAACTAAAGTAATGTCAATTGGACATCAAAGTCTTGTTAGCCACACAGAAATGAAAATGAATAATTATGTAAAAGACATCAAAATTTTAGCCGGGAGGTTAAGCCTAATACCCTTTTTGGCATTTCTAGATACTTTGGAAAGGTAAGTAGATAGCTCTGGCAAAATCCTTTTAAGATCCGGAATCTTATCTACGGGTACTTGTACAGAAAATTGACTCCAATCCAGCACCTCGCTATATGGTAAAACATAATGGATCCATGATAATAACAAGAACATATTCCCCATAGATTGCGCCAGTTAACCTAGAACTTGCAACTTCAAAACCACTAGGACATAAGCAATACTTGCTTTGGCTTACATACTTGGTGTAGTTTTGACCTTTTGGAAGGTGAGGGTGAACTTGAATATCATTGTCTTCATTGTTTCCCCAATGTTGGAACAACTTAACTCGTATGGGACCATGGATTTTACCTGAAAAGAATGCCAAGATGAAACGTTCATAAGGTGATTTGTCACTACTTACACTTGGGATATTGTTAAAAGGCCCGTTTATCTCTGAACATCTATACATCTCGTCTTGGAATGAAACCTCAGCTCTTCTGTTTTGTTGGCATTGCAAATACCTTGTAAGTTCGGATAGTATATAGTTTACTTATGCTACATATTTTGGTTATCTAGTACGTTCTCAATCATTACAATAAACATAGAAGTGATCGGCTTCATTGCTACAGTTCCAATAAGGATACCTTTTTGCGATGATGTCAATGTAGTCTTTTACTACTGCTTGCATCCGTTTACTGAAATCGTAGACTTCATCCGGCTTGTAAAGGTAGTAAAAGATGCTAATTACACCTATATGGGAAGAAAGAAGGCATGTGCTTCATCGGGATGGCTAGCTGCCATAGTAATTCCTTTTCGTTCCATCACCTCGATGAAGTCACCCTCGACACGATATACATATGTCATCGGACCATTGTGCACCAAAGGAGCTTCTCCTTCCTTATAAACCCATATCTTGAATGTCTTTATCATCTCGGACCTCGGTATGACTCCTGAATGATCAAATTAGAATCTAAAAAGTTGGAAACTAAAGGGCTAACAGTTGCCTTATATTTTAAGGGTAACTAAGAGAGAGATCATTTTTTCGTCGTTTATGGGAAAAAAAAGTTTAGAGTTCATATGAATCTTCAAATGCGATTATGTTGCCACTGAATTTTCTTAATTCACCGGCAACAAAATTCGTCTATGAAGACGCACTACTATTCTAGACACGTTTTACAAAGCTGCAAATAGGCTATATTAACTAGCAACATTTCCTTTCTTCAACCTACGTGGGATTTAATGTAGAAATGACAAAACAAACAAAAGTAACAGGGAACCTAAGTTTACTGTTGACTCGTTCACATTTACTAATCTAATATCAAGTCCCGAATATTGTTATTAATTAAGTGACCGGTGTGGCGTAACTTTACTCCGCATAGAAAAATGGCCGATAAAGATTATACGACTAGTCAAACACTTGTTCGACTCCCCATTGTGGTGATGGCGGTGGTGTTTCTCCATTATGCAAGGTCATGACACGAGATTGGCTCTTTATGTTTTGTCACAACTAACAAGTAACAAAGCTTTTGGTATTCAAACTAAATCATATGTATATGTACTAATGTCACGTTTTGATATAGGATATCATCTGTTTCATGTTAAATATTGGAAGTGATCATAAAAGTCGATAAAAGAATTCGGATACAGACTAAACGATTTAAAAAATATATAACTATTTTCCAAAACGAAACGATATGTATTATTATTAAATCGAACGGAAAAGTAGTGTACGTAGCTTTTATTGGAACACTTAACTGGAGAAACGCGAAGGGCCAGGTTCCCGTAAACGACTCTGGCGGAGATGAAACTCTCATTTGTCTGATTCGATGCCAAGGTTTTCTCAACAGTTGCTTTAAGGATTCGGCCTCGTGTTCTAGCTAACTGTTGTTTAATGTTTGCTTGTATAATACTGTATCATTCTCCTGATGGAAAAATGCATGTAAAACAAAGAGTTTATACAACGTGTATATAACCAAACGAGTTTACAAATGTAAAGGACATATATCAAAGAGAAGAAAAGAAAATTACTTTGATCTTCGGAGCTTCTACATCTTGCAGACGTCTCGAGGTTGATGATAACGTGAAGTTTGTGATAGATTGAAGATCAAGAATTTGATTGGTTCGAGATAAGTAAATTACAAGTAAATATTGTATGATTATTGTTATTTTTATTTGATTGTTGAATGATACCAACGTGAAACGCTCTTTTCTAAGGTTTTTTTTTTTTTTTTTTTTTAGCATACAGTTGTATGCTAAATTTTCTGCACACAAGCACTTTATAAACTCAGAATCATAAAGTTTAAAACTAGTATGTTGAAATTATTATAAAATTGTATTTATATGACTAAGTTTTTTTTTTTTTTTTTTTTTTTTTTTTTTTTTTTTTTTTTAAGTTTACCCAATTTCAATGCTTTTGCTTATATTGACATGTTCTACTTGCTACTTATGTTTCATGCTTATGTATACCCTTTCGTTTATGCTTCTAGCCATGTCTTTGATCTTGTTGTGGGTTTCCAGGAGCACTTGGTCTTCTGCTTTTTCGTTTTATATGTTGTCATGCATTGTATGCATATATTGTTAGTTTATGAACATAAATTAATAGTTGTGTGTTAGGATCGAACTCGAGATCGTGGGATTGCACACTTTACGTATGAAGAGTAAAAGAATAATTATTTATAAATGTTATATATAATTATTAATAAACATAAAACTAGTAACGACCGTTAGTATTTAACGGAGAATGGCTAACTACCGTTAGACGAAGATTAGGAAAGTAATACTTGTGAATAATTGGAAACAAGAGAAGGTTCCGGAATTCCCTTGGGGGATGCATGACCGATAGGCCAAGGAGAGGTTTCCACCTCCTTTGTGCCTTAAGCTCTGATACGTGGGAATCGCACCAGGCTTTACCTCTCGAGGGGTCTCGAGAAGCTTACAACCTCCACCAGGCAGTGTACCTGATCGTTGTAGTATAGTATAGTGACAAGTACCGGGGGATTGATCGTTCAACTCAGGAATAGTGTCGCTAGGATTAGAAAGTCTCTTAAACTAAGTCTAGAGGCGAGGGATGATTCTTTTTGTATTTTTATGTTTTATAAAAGCAATTAAAATCTCGGGTTTTGGAAGAGTGGGCGGAATTAGTTGCTAGCCAACTAACCCAATAACTAAAGATGCAATCAAAATAAAATAACAGAAATGAAAATAAATCTAATTATACTAGTGTAGTGTAACAATAATGGGGAAAGTTGTGTTTACTTAGGTTTCATTACTCCCTAGATATCTTTTACAGGTTGATAGCTTGTTACAATTGCATGGATGACGGGTCATATTCCTTAATACTAGTCGTAGGGCCGTGTACAATATTCCCTAACTCTATAGGATCCTACTTCACTCCTATGTCGAGCCGTTAGAAGCTCCTAACATGGGATCATTAGAATTGTCCTATGCATTAAATACAACCAAATATCATAGTACACCTCCGATCATGTTTCTTAAGACGTTCAAGCAAGTTACCAATGGAAGTCTGCCAGTTTTCTTAAGCCTAACATCGAATACAATCTTCCGTAACAACTATAAACAAACAATCAACCCATAATTAACATCTAGGTTTCACTACATCTAAGCAAACACAAAAGAGATCTAGCCGAGCTTGTTAAATTGAAGATAAGTGTAAGATATATTCAAACAACACATAGACATATTGATTGAATTGAAAGAGTACTTATCTCAAATTAAACATGAAAGATTCAAAGGGTTGAAACCCTTGAAAAAGCTGGAAAATTCGACCTAGAGTTTTTTCCCTCAAAGTTGCACACTAATGAACGAAATTTGGAAAACTATATATAGATTACACAGGGTGACGGCGTCAAGAAGGAATTTGTGACGCCGTCAACTCGCCGTCTTAATAAAAATCATATTGCCTAGATCTTATTTTGACACTGTCATGTAGGAATTTCTTCTGGGCCGTCACTAACAAATGGACCATGACGGCCTAGGTGACGCCGTCATGTCCTATAGTTAAAAATCCTCTGGACCGTTACGTGTATCATCCACTTCTACCTCTTTTGTGACTCTTGACGCCGTCACTTGGAAACTCTTGACGCCTTCAGGTACTGTTCCCAGCAAGGAAAATTGAGACTTTGCCGTTTTCTTCACTTTTACGCTCCAAAAAACGTCCAAAATGCTTCCTTTTCCAGATTTCATTCCAAAAGTACCTAAAATGACAAAAGGAACGATTTAGGGCAATATTTGATCAAATAATCTCGACTTCAGGCTTAAATGACCTCTTAAAAGTGGTTCACTTTTCGCCTCATCAAATACCCTTACACTTGAGATTTGTTTGTCCTCAAGCAAATGCGCTTTTATCCCAATCAAAATACAAGTTAGGGGTCATTTAACACGAATATAAAAGTAATTACAACAAATAATCGTTCCACTAAAGACCAAAGACAAGCATGGAGGTTATATACTAGCACCTCACAAATAGTGTTTAGATACTCACATCTCTCGGGTGTAATAAAGTATATATCACAATATGGAAATGGAAAACATCTCTCACTACCTGTCATAGCAAAATAGATTACCATTGGCTTGGGAAAGGATCAAACCTCCACCACTTGGCGTAAGCACCTAGGATAAACTATCAAAGAGGTCTTTTAAAGGGTTATAGCGTTAGGTGTAGGGATATGGAATACACGGTTTTGTTGGATAAACGCAATATTTACTGGTGGCGAGTTAATAATCTTGGTTAATTACATGTACAATATGGCGTTGCTAAGCCAAGACTCGACTTAAGCTAATAAATAAAAAATAACAAAAACATAAAACAAACATAAAATGAAACGGGATGGTAGTCCGTATGTTTTTTCTCTTTTCTTTTTCTATTTTTTTTCTTTTTCTTGATTTTTTTATTTTTTGATTTATTTATTTATTTATTTATTTTTTATTATTATTTTTTTTTTGCATACACTCTTACCCTACCATCCAAAATAATACATCATAGGGAATGTACATTCCCCTTACACTTGAATTTTTACATACTTTACAATAAACTAATCTAATGATTCGAATCAAGATAATCAAAACACTTGGAGTACTTTTAAGATTAACACACATATGGGGGTAATAAATGATGTTCTTCCCCATTACTCCATAACATAAGTACTTTACCCATGAGTCCCAATCGTCCCAAAACAATATGTACAAGATATGACTCGACTTAGCAACCATGTAATCAATTAGATAATTAACTAAGGGTTTAAACATGTAACAATAATGCAATAAAGATGAGTGCATACACGGAAGGCTAAGGCGAATTTGGTTGTACATTTGGGTGGGTTCTAACAAATTCTTCCTCTAAGTAAGATGCTTAAAGTTAGAAACGAAAAGATAGGCTCGGAAGGGTGTACTAGGGGTTTCGTGTACTAAAAATGAGTACAACGCTAAGGTGTGGGAAAAATTAATTGACTTCACTAGTCAAGTAATATGACTTAAATGGTCAAATAATTATGATACGGGTTTAACACAAGGGTGATCCTAATGCCTCTTATCATGTAGTAAATCCTACCACACGAATGTAGTCTCACTAGCGGTCTCGGGATGCATCACTAACGCAAGTTCTAGAATCTAAATGCTACCGGTACACTCATAAGCACTAATAGTAAATGCTTTTCCTATCAAATCTAAAGGCGAACCTCACATATTTGGGTGGAAAATTTTTCTGAATGGTACGGTTTTGTGCTAGTCATACAACTCCTATCCATGAGACGCTTGTTAAGGCTAAAGTTTCACTCCTAAATGTTGTAAAAAAATTTAAATTTGGCGCTAAAATTACACTAACAAGTACTTCTCTTAGTTTTATTACACACCTACCATCAAACAAACAAACTCAAGTGCAATAGTATCCTATAAGGTATCATCATTTAACCTCCCCTTATACTTAGGATGAACATTGTCCCCATTGTTCAATTAAAGAATGTAAAAGTGAAATAGGTAAAAGAATGAAAGCAAATACTCCCTTGATTCGTTCGGTGTGGATAGTGTGGCAATAAGGTTAGATCTTCCTCCAAGAAAATGAACGTTCAAAGCTTCCCTTCCAGAAAAATAAATCATCTTCTTGTCATATATAACATGTTAAACCTGAGAAAACAAACAAGGCAACCTCGCATAAAATCGGCGGCAATCTATATATACTAGAAAATCCTAGAAAACAATTAAGATATAATGCTTGTGGAATGAATGTTTGCAGATTTCCTGGAGTTTATAAAACTAAAGAATTAACAAAAACTTTAAGACTCCGTTAGAAAAACAAAACTCGCAAAATTTCCAGAATTTTACACATGACGCCGTCAGGAGTTAACTCCTGACGCCGTCAGAAGTGACCTGCAGAAATCTTTACGGTAAGTTTCCGGAAAATTTCTGGAAAAACTTATGTCCTACTTCATGGAAAATCCTGCAAAACATCATTATGACTCGATACAAGCATTTGACTCTAACAAGTACTAATACACACGCTCATTTAACTATTGTGGCGAATCAAGATCAATTTCGTTCTTAGAAACAAATTTGGGGTTTCCCCTTACACTTAGCTTTTGCAAAATACCTATATATGAAGTTAAGACGAAGTTAAACAACAAAATAAAGCATTTTCACAATTTTAGTTTGAAACATGATCTACCAACAATAATAAATAAAGCATGCATACGGAAGCAAATAACAATCAAACAATTAAAAATCACACAAAACATGGGTTGCCTCCCAAGAAGTGCTTTTCTTTATTTTACGAGTCTTGTAGCTAGACTCAAGGTCATGAGCTACCGTGTGTCGCTTATGCTCACATACCCTAGGGTGAGCCATCTAATAGTCGCCTCATCTTTCTTATAGTCATCACTTAGCTATAAACATCCGCGGTAATACCTTTTATTCTTTTCATGAGGATATTTAAGCCCTTTTCTTTTATCATTCTCACTTAGCATCTCAAGGGGCGGATACCTATTACATTTCTCCATAGAAAAATCCTTGAACCTAGGGTGTGCACGGGGCATTTGGTAAACAAAATCTTCATCCCCATCCGAGAATGTAATTAACCCTTCCATAAGTTTTTCATCAAGGTTGGTTAGCTTTTTGAAGGGTTTTCCAAACACAACTTGGGTTAACTTACTATCGATAAATTCTCCTAGATTCTCTATAACCATGAACTCAACAAGATAAACAAAGCTTCCTACAAACATATGCAATGTCATTGCCCTAGCAACAATATTATCTCCTTTGTATTCTAACTCATCTACCATGATTTTATTGTATTCATTACGCGAGATTATGTTCATTGGTAGAGATGCGTTAAGGTAGGCATCAAAGCTTCTAAATCCAATTTTACAAGGAAATTGCATATTAAATGAGCTATCATTCTCAATCCTTGTTCTAGGGTCGACAAACCTAAGAGGGTCCACTTCATCTTCCATCCTATTCTCATTAATTACGTCACCATCATCTAGGTCCTCATCGGAGTCCGAATAGTAAAAAGGACTAGCCCTATGGTCATCATCATGGTCAGACTCCTCCATCTCAGAATTATTGTCAAAGTGATGGTTAGGCGAGAGGTTACGTGGGTTCTCATTTTCCACTAAGGGGATTTGGAAAATCATACGACGAAAAACACGAATAACAGGAATCAAATGATCAATGTTATTGTTATTCATCGAGTTAGTTTACGAACAAAGGAAACAAAGAAATAAAATAGACTAAAGAAAACCGAAAAATAAAATCTTACTAGAACGGAATCTAGCAAGTAGACATAATAAAAAGAAATCCTAACCTAGACAATAACTATTCCCCGGGCTGCGGCGCCAAAAACTGGATACGTGAGAATCGCACCAGGCTTTACCTCTCGAGGGATCTCGAGAATCTTACAACCCCCACCAGGCAGTGTACCTGATCGTTGTAGTATAGTATAGTGACAAGTACCGGGGGATTGATCGTTCAACTCAGGAATAGTGTCGCTAGGATTAGAAAGTCTCTTAAACTAAGTCTAGAGGTGAGGGATGATTCTTTTTGTATTTTTATGTTTTATAAAAGCAATTAAAATCTCGGGTTTTGGAAGAGTGGGCGGAATTAGTTGCTAGCCAACTAACCCAATAACTAAAGATGCAATCAAAATAAAATAACAGAAATGAAAATAAATCTAATTATACTAGTGTGGTATAACAATAATGGGGAAAGTTGGTTTACTTAGGTTTCATTACTCCCTAGATATCTTTTACAGGTTGATAGCTTGTTACAATTGCATGGATGACGGGTCATATTCCTTAATACTAGTCGTAGGGCCGTGTACAATATTCCCTAACTCTATAGGATCCTACTTCACTCCTATGTCGAGCCGTTAGAAGCTCCTAACATGGGATCATTAGAATTCTCCTACGCATTAAATACAACCAAATATCGTAGTACACCTCCGATCATGTTTCTTAAGACGTTCAAGCAAGTTACCAATGGAAGTCTGCCAGTTTTCTTAAGCCTAACATCGAATACAATCATCCGTAACAACTATAAACAAACAATCAACCCATCATTAACATCTAGGTTTCACTACATCTAAGCAAACTCAAAAGAGATCTAGTCGAGCATGTTAAATTGAAGACAAGTGTAAGATATATTCAAACAACACATAGACATATTGATTGAATTGAAAGAGTACTTATCTCAAATTAAACATGAAAGATTCAAAGGGTTGAAACCCTTGAAAAAGCTGGAAAATTCGACCTAGGGTTTTTTCCATTAAAGTTGCACACTAATGAATGAAATTTGGAAAACCATATATAGATTACACAGGGTGACGGCGTCAAGAAGGAATTTGTGACGCCGTCTTAATAAAAATCGTATTGCCTAGATCTGATTTTGACGCCGTCATGTAGGAATTTCTTTTGGGTCGTCACTAACAAATGGACCATGACGGCCTAGGTGACGCCGTCATGTCCTATAGTTAAAAATCCTCTGGACCGTCACGTGTATCATCCACTTCTACCTCTTTTGTGACTCTTGACGCCGTCACTTGGAAACTCTTGACGCGGTCAGGTACTGTTCCCAGCAAGGAAAATAGAGACTTTGCCGTTTTCTTCACTTTTATGCTCTAAAAACGTCCAAAATGCTTCCTTTTCCAGATTTCACTCCAAAAGTACCTAAAATGACAAAATGAATGATTTAGGGCAATATTTGATCAAATAATCTCGACTTCGGGCTTAAATGACCCCTTAAAAGTGGTTCACTTTTCGCCTCATCAAGCTCCAAGTATTCACTAGTATATAAACACCTCATGGGTTATTGGTTTTCTCATAACTTGTACACACATAATTGGTGTTTTCTTTCTCTCCTCTTGTCCCTAAATCGATCCAAACTTAAACCCTATAAGGGTTTTCGATTTTCATTAAGCTAAAGGTTTTGTGTTTAATTTACTTGCATAAACTTTTACTTGAATTAGTACGTGTGTACAAGAACACGATTCAAACACACTATTGTTTGATTCTTGGATTGAATTACAAAAGAGGTAAGGGGTAATTCTTATAATCCACATAAACCCTAATTAGGGTTCATAATTTAAATATTGCATATTGATTCTTGTTCGGGCTAGAATCACAAATGTACGTTTACTATTTATTATTGATTAATTAATTACATGTTATATGATCTTGTTATAACGCTTCCGTATATGTTTACTTGATGTGTTTTGTTTATTTATATGATTGTCATGATATTATAATTCAACAGTAGCATCATGAGCCATTATAATGTCTAATTAATTATCGAAACACATAAAAATTGAATTTTGATTCGTTTAATTACATGTTTTTAGGGTTTTCATATTCCTAACCCTATTTTTTTTTTTTTTTTTGGATGATTGACCTTATTAGATATTTAGGGTTTTGGTTTTGATTTTTTAATATGATTAGAAACCCTAGGATGTCATGTAATTGGTTATGCGTTGTAGTAAACGATCTTGATGCAATATGTTAATTGTTAAGCATAAATCCATGAAAAGTGCATATTTGCATGGATTTTATTGTGTGTTGATTTAAATGGTTTAAATTGGATATATTAATTAAATGTTAAGTTATATCGAAACATGTAAATTTATTAATAGATGTTTAATTGGGGAAGACTCCAATATTAAGTAATCAATTACGTGCTATGTGGTGTTTGTTTAGTTTTGGCTTACGCAATCGATTTATCGATGTATGTGGCTCTTTTTCCTTTGAAGAACAAAGCCTTAATTGAATAAATGCATTATACACCTAGACTTGATTATTAATAGCACTATTGAATAAAATTTGCATGTGGCTACATGTTTATACATATTTAATTATTATGTTATGTATATGTTTATTTGGTTGTTTTATTTTTTATTATATATGACTTGTTTTTTGTTTATTATTATGTGAGACATGTTTATAAACGAAAAAGGGTAATTTTGAATAGAAAAATAATATGGACTAAATAAATGGCGAAATTGTTTTGGTTTTAAGAGGTTAAATTTCAAAGGATTGGTTGATTGATGTTTTTGTACGTAATGGTTAACTAGGCTCGACCGAAGTTTACACACTACAAGATGGGTATAAGGTTGGTTTCGCATTAAATTGTGGCCTTAGATAGACAACACTCTGTCTTAACGCTCGTTTGTGTGTGAATTAGCTAGACTTACCGAACAACCATTACATGTACACTGTCATCTTAAGGGTGAATTCACCACAATTCCACAATGATTATCCGAAACACTAAGCCTTAGGGCTTATGCAAAAGTACGATATAGTGGACGATAATTGTTGGTAATTCTTTAATTTGTGAACCCGATACCTCAATCAAAACTTTGCTATTTTACTCTTAGTGAATTGGTAATAAAATTGTTTTATAAAACCAATGTTATGAAGTTGTATGCATGCTTTTTCATACATTATTTTGATTACACGTCAAAATTAATACCCTTATAAAATTAAGTCAAATGCCATCCAATTAAGAACACTTGAAGTTGTAGTTTACGTCATGTGAGAGCTTGGCTAGATTACAATGGAGAGGTAAATTTCATAATTTCATTGCTAGCAGATCAACTGATGTAATGGATTTATGAATTTGCAGTTTTTAAGTTAGACGACTTAAATTGAGTAGGAAGTGAGAGCTTGGACTCAAGGCATTAAGATGGGGATGAAACATGCTTACATTACAAAGGTTTTGTGAATGTAAATCCCATAATGATCTAGGAATTGCAATATGATATTGGCAATTATTGTTCGACAATTACCTTGTTGAATACTATCATTACTAGCAGATCAACTGATGTAATAGTACTATGTCAATTAGGATCCTAGCTTTAAGAAAATACTATGGTTTATATGAATATTTACCAATGGGTATTTTATTTTCTTAAAGATCTAATTATCGAAAATAATGAAATTGAATTTTGTAATTCGTTTTAATGTATTAATGCAACGTTCGAACCGTAAACGCACTTTGGGCTTTGGTAAATTGATCTAGTTCTGTTTTCAAACAAATGTTTGATTAAAAAATATTTACTTAAAAGACAAAAGAAGTCTCCTTTCTATGAAAGAAGAGTGAGATACAATCCTATTTCTTTTCATGAATGAAAAGGATAATAGGAATATTAGATATGTCTAAATCCTAATATAACTCATAGCAAATTTTTAATAGTTAAGAAAATTGCGCATATTTTCCATAGGCATTTTATCATCCTCATTCGGTGATTAAATTCTTAATAACAAATATGATATTTGGTTAACAGAAAATTATGTATGACATTGTATGAGTTATTATAATTAGAAGCTAGACTAATTACCGCAAAATGTTTAAAGACAAACTAGTTGTTTTGACTATTTAAAAGGTGCTACATACATTGTAGGATGGTAGACCTATTAAGGAAGAAATTGCATGCCCAATTTTTCAAATTAATTGCATTTGGTGGATAGTCCATCATTTACGTAGTAGAATACACTCTTTAATGCATAAGTAATTGTTACGTATGGACATTTAAAGGTGTAGGAAAATTAAAAGCACACTATTTTCTTTTACTGGATATGAAACATTTACAATGTTGTCAAATTCAGTGGGAGTATTGTGTACTTATTACTGAATAAGGAATTATTGTAATGATCTTTAATTCAGTGGGAGTTACAAGGTTTGACATCTTGGTAGCTAAAGATAATTACTTTTCAAGTGTAGACACTAATACTTTTAAGGATAGTCTTGTACGTTTCCTTACTAGACATTGTTGTTCTATAACTACTTGTTATGCTAAAATCTATGACACAATCATATTGATCACATAAACAAATGCATGGCGTGTTGTTTATCAACTATATGAGGTTGTTCCATGCACAAGTGGGAGAAATGTTATCTTTCAATGTGTGTAAGAAACAACTCATAAAGATATGATTTAATGGATTCTCTTGACTGCAAGGTAAGAGAATAACGTTCTAATATGAATTATACTAATCTAATTCAAGAAACACTTGGTGTTACAATTTATGTTATGTGAGAGCTTATCTAGATTGCAACAACAAGGTGAATTTCATATTTTAATTACTAGCAGATCAACTGATGTAATTGAACTATGAGAATTTGCAGTTTCTAAATTAGATACCTATTAGAACATGTGTCAATATGATATCAAGACTACTTTAATTTGTATATTTATGAATTCATGGAATGACATAAATTAATAAAGTAATCTATTGCTGCTTCAATCTGAATATTTATGTGTTCTTGGAATGATATAAATAAATAAATAAATAATGTTATTTACATTATTTTGAAGTAATATATTAACTTGAAATTACTAATGAAACTGATGAGGCGAAAAATGATCCGTTTTTAGGGGGTCATTTAAGCCCGAATCCGACTTTATTTGATCAAATATTGCTCTAAATCGTTCCTTTTGTGATTTTAGGTGTTTGGAGAGTGAATTCTGGAAAAGAAGCTATTTTGGACGTTTTTGGAGCATAAAAGTGAAGAAAACGGCTAAGTACCTAATTTGCATGCTGAAAATACAAGGTGACGGCGTCAAGACCAACATCTTGACGGCGTCAGACATGAAGAATTAAACTCCGAAGGTGGTGACGGCGTCAGAAGGACTCGTGACGGCGTCAAAGTGGCAAAATTAATATACCGTGGGTGGTGACGGCGTCACATAGGCCGTCATAAGTGGATCAAGGCCGTCCGAGGAAGTATATGGCGGCGAGGTGACGGCGTCAGAAGTTACTCTTGACGCCGTCAGACTGTTTTTCCTATATATAGTTTTCTAGTTTTTTCATAAAAAGAGGAGAAGTTTTGGTGAAACCCTAAAGACGATTTTGGTGGCTCTTTTACAGGTTTTTCAAGGGTTCCAAACCCTTGAGACCTTGTATTGTAATTGAGATAAGTGTATTTTCAATTCAATCAATATGTCTATGTGTTGGTTGTTTATATCTTGTTCTTGTCTCAATTCTACTATGCTAGGCTAGATCTCTCTTGTGTTTGCTTAGATCTAATGAAACCTAGATGTTGATTATGTGTTGATTACTTGTCTATTCTTGTTTTGAATGAATGATTTATATGTTAGGCTTAAGAAAACTGGCAGATCTCCAAATGGTAACATGCTTGAACGTCTTAAGAAACATGAACCGAGGCGTACTTTGTCTTTATTGGTTGTATTTAATGCATGAGCCACTGTTTACAATCCCTATAGTTGTGCTGGGTCATGGTGTAGGAGGAGATAAGAGCTCATAGAGTTGGGGAGTTATGTATGCCACCCCACGAATGGTATTAAGGAATACAATCCGTCATTCATACAAGTGTAACAAGTAATTAACATGTAAAAGATATCTAGGGAGTAGTGAAGTCTAAGTAAACACAATTTCTCCAACCACTGCTCACAACCTTAGTATAATTTAGTTTAATTTCATTTTTATTATTTTATTTTGATTGCATCTTAGCTTTGGGTTAGTTGAATAGCAACTAATTCCGCCCACTCCTTCAAAACCCGAGATTTTACTTGCTTTCATAAAAATATTGATGCGTGGGAATCGCACCTTGCTTTACCTCTCGAGGGATCTCGAGAAGCTTACAACCCCCACCAGGCAGTGTACCTGATCGTTGTAGTATAGTATAGTGACAAGTACCGGGGGATTGATCGTTCAGCTTAGGAATAGTGTCGCTAGGATTAGAAAACCTAATTAATAGTTCTAGAGGTGAGAGATGATTATTTTTGTATTTTTATATTTTTATGAAAGCAATTAAAATCTCGGGTTTTGAAGGAGTGGGCGGAATTAGTTGCTATTCAACTAACCCAAAGCTAAGATGCAATCAAAATAAAATAATAAAAATGAAATTAAACTAAATTATACTAAAGTTGTGAGCAGTGGTTGGAGAAATTGTGTTTACTTAGACTTCATTACTCCCTAGATATCTTTTACATGTTAATTACTTGTTACACTTGTATGAATGACGGATTGTATTCCTTAATACCATTCGTGGGGTGGCATACATAACTCCCCAACTCTATGAGCTCTTATCTCCTCCTACACCATGACCCAGCACAACTATAGGGATTGTAAACAGTGGCTCATGCATTAAATACAACCAATAAAGACCTAGTACGCCTCGGTTCATGTTTCTTAAGACGTTCAAGCATGTTACCATTTGGAGATCTGCCAGTTTTCTTAAGCCTAACATATAAATCATTCATTCAAAACAAGAATAGACAAGTAATCAACACATAATCAACATCTAGGTTTCATTAGATCTAAGCAAACACAAGAGAGATCTAGCCTAGCATAATGGAATTGAGACAAGAACAAGAGATAAACAACCAACACATAGACATATTGATTGAATTGAAAGTACACTTATCTCAATTACAATGCAAGGTCTCAAGGGTTTGGAACCCTTGAAAAACCTGTAAAAGAGGCACCAAAATCGTCTTTAGGGTTTCACCAAAACTTCTCTTTTTTTTTTAATGAAAAAACAAGAAAACTATATATAGGAAAAACAGTCTGACGGCGTCAAGAGTTAATTCTGACACCGTCACCTCGCCGCCATATACTTCCTCGGACGGTCTTGATCCACTTGTGACGGCCTATGTGACGCCGTCACCACCCACGGTATATTAATTTTGCCACTTTGACGCCGTCACGAGTCCGTCTGACGCCGTCACCACCTTCGGAGTTTAATTCTTCATGTCTGACGCCGTCAAGCTGATGGTCTTGACGCCGTCACCTTGTATTTTCAGCATGGAAATTTGGTACTTAGCCGTTTTCTTCACTTTTATGCTCCAAAAACGTTCAAAATAGCTTCTTTTCCAGAATTCACTCTCCAAACACCTAAAATCACAAAAGGAACGATTTAGGGCAATATTTGATCAAATAAAGTCGGATTCGGGCTTAAATGACCCCCTAAAAACGGATCATTTTTCGCCTCATCATATACCCTTACACTTGAGATTTGCTTGTCCTCAAGCAAATGAGCTTTTATTCTACTCAAAAGACAAGTTAGGGGTCATTTAACACTAATATAAAAGTAATTACAACAAATAATCGTTGCACTAAAGACCAATAGACAAGCACGGAGGTCATACACAAGCACCTCGCAAATAGTGTTTAGATACTCACATCTCTCGGGTGTAATAAAGTAATATAACATTATGGAAATGGAAGATATCTCTCACTACCTGTCATAGCAAAATAGATTACCATAGGCTTGGGAAAGGATCAAACCTCCACCACATGGCGTAAGCACCTAGGATAAACTATCAAAGAGGTCTTTTAAAGGGTTATAACGTTAGGTGTAGGGATATGAATTACACGGTTTTGTTGGATAAAAGAAGTTTTACTGGTGGCGAGTTAACAATCTTGGTTAATTACATGTACAAGATGGCGTTGCTAAGCCAAGACTAGACTCGACTTAAGCTAATAAATGAAAAATAACAAAAACATAAAATAAACATAGAATGAAACGGGATGGTAGTCCGTATGTTTTTTTTTCCCTTTTTTTTTTCTTTTTCTATTTTTTTTTTCTTTTCTTTTTCTTTTCTTTTTTCGATTTTTTTTTTTTTTTTTTTTTTTTTTTTTTTTTTTTTTTATACACTCTTACCCTACCATCCAAAATAATACATCATAGGGGTTTGAGTATTCCCCTTACACTTGAATCTTTACATACTTTACATTTAACTATTCTAATGACTCGAATTAAGAAAATCAAAACACTTGGAGCACTTTTAAGATTAACGTACATATGGGGGTAATATATGATGTTTTTCCCCATTACTCCATAAAATAAGTACTTACCCATGAGTCCCAATCGTCCCAAAACAATATGTACAAGGATATGACTCGACTTAGCAACCATGTAATCAATTAGAAAGTTAACTTAGGGTTTAACAAATAACAATAATGCAGTAAAAATGAGCGCATACACGGAAGGCTAAGGCGATTTTGGGTGTACATTTAAGTGGGGTGTAACAAATTCTTCCTTTAAGTAAAATGCTTAAAGTTAGAAACGAAAAGATAGGCTCGGAGGGGTGTACTAGGGGTATCGTGTACTAAAAATGAGTACAACGCTAAGGGTGTGGGAAAAATTAGTTGACTTAACTAGCCAAGTAATATGACTTAAATGGTCAAGTAATTGTAATACGGGTTTAACACAAGGGTGATCCTAATGCCTCTTATCATGTAGTAAATCCTACTACACGAATGTAGTCTCACTAGCGGTCTCGGGATGCATCACTAACGCAAGTTCTAGAATCTAAATGCTACCGGTACACTCATAAGCACCAATAATAAATGCTTTTCCTATCAAATCTAAAGGCGAACCTCACATTTTTGGGTGGAAAATTTTTCTGAATATACGGTTATGTGCTAGTCATACAATCTCCTATCCATGAGACGCTTGCTATGGCTAAAGTTTCACTCCTAAATGTTGTAAAAAATTTTAAATTTGGCGCTAAAATTACACTAACAAGTATTTCTCGTAGTTTTATTACTCATCTACTATCAAACAAAACAAACTCAAGCGAAAGTGCATATGTAAGGTATCATCTTTTTACCCTCCCCTTACACTTAAGATGAACATTGTCCCAATGTTCAAGTAAAGAATGTAAAAGTTAAAAAGTAAAGAGAATGAAATCAAATACTCCCCTGATTCGCTTGGTATGGATTTTAGTTGGCCAGGTTAAATCTTCCTCCAAGAAAACGAACAATCAAAGCTTCCCTTCCAGAATATAAATCATCTTCTTGTCACAAATAACCTGTAAATCCTGACAAAAGTAGACAAGGCAACCTCGCGTAAAATCGGCGGCATCCTATATAAGTTACTAAATCCTAGAAAACAAAGTAAGATATAATGCTTGTGGAATGAAGTTTGCAGATTTCCTGGAGATTATAAAACTTAATAATTCACAAAAACCATAAGACTCCGTTAGAAAAACAAAACCGGTAAAATTTCCAGATTTTAACTCCTGACGCCGTCAGAATGGACCTGCAGAAATTCTTATGTTAAGTTTCCGGAAAATTTCTGGAAAAACTTTGTCCTACTTCCTGGAAAATCCTGCAAAACTTCATTATGACTCAATACAAGCATTTGACTCTAACAAATACGAATATACATGTTCATTAAATATTGTGGAGAATCATGATCGGTTTGTTTCTTAAAAACATATTTGGGGTTTCCCCTTACACTTATCTTTTGCAAAAATACCTTTAGGTTGAAGTTAAGACTAGGCTAAACAACATAATAAAGTATTTCACATTTTAGTAGAGAAACATGATCAACCAGCAATAAAAATAAAACATGCATACGGAAGCAAATAACAATCAAACAAATAAAATCACACAAAACATGGGTTGCCTCCCAAGAAGCGTTTTTCTTTATTTACGAGTCTTGTAGCTAGACTCAAAGTCATGGGTTACTACATAATCTCATCATTGGTTCCACTCTCTAGGTCGTCTTCTAAACTAGTATCGCTTTCATAGTGTAAGTACTTCGGATCTTCGAATTCGAAAACATCCCGTTGATACTTGGAGCCAAGCTTACTAACATCCTTAAAGAACCCACAAGATAAATCAGAAATATTTCTACACCCTCTCCTAACATCATCATCACACAAGACAAGTTGGGAGCTCATCACATCGAGCCCGTCGCAATCTATCTCCCTAAGGTCTCTTCTTTTGTATGGCGTTTGGTATGAAATCCTCCTAATCCCGTCAGTGAAAGTCATGATTCCGTTCAAGTCATCCACTATCAACTTAGTGATTTCACAAAAGGGTGCTCCAAAGACGACTTGCGATAGCCTAGGGTCAACAAAGTCCTCTATGCTGTCCACAATCGTGAACTCCATAGGGAATGCCATATTTCCTACGAACACTTGGATTTCATGATCCTTACCAACCACCTTCTCTCCCTTGTAAATCATCCCCCATCTGCAGATATTGTTATAATGAAACAATGACATGAAATTCTTTGGCAGGAATACATTAATGTATATGTTTTCGAAGTACTTATGACCGATCATGCAAGGGATTTTTAGGTTATTCGGATCACGTCATTTGATCTTTCTCAACTCTCCATCCTTTGACCCATATAGATTCCCCTCAAGGGAGGGACGATACTCATAAACCTCCTCACCATCCCTACGAAAAATTACCGTTCTAACACCATTGGTGAGTAATACACTACCATCTTTCTCGTCAAGGATTGCTCCCGATTCATTGATGAATGGCATCCCAAGGACAAGGTTGGTTAATGTTTGATTGGCGAGAGGATCCACGTCATCAAACACGGTGAGGTTAGTATTGTAAACAAGCTCTCCAATCCTAATTGACAAATTCGCTACTACCCTTTCGCACACAATGTGTTCTGGGAAAGCCTTGTGATATAGGGAAAGTGGGATTACGTTGACTGGGAAGCTAGGATCTATATGACTATCAATTAAGACCTTTCCCTCAATGGTACAGGAGATTTTGAAAAGTTTAGAGCCGCTCTCCTCGGTTTGATTGCTACCTATACTAATAACATCCTCTATTCTGGATTCTTCTATAACAGATTTACTCAAAATGGTTGGGCCTATCTCCTGTTCCTCCGATGTCTCGTTCCTTTCATCCGGTTTGTCGGATTTCTGCGCGGTGCACTGCTCGGGTGAGTTGGTAGGTTTCCTTGCAGAAGCGTGGTCAACCTTTGAGATCTCATCCTTCGCTGTCTGACTGAGTTTGTCAGTTTGTTGTTGGGTTGGATCGGATGCTGCAACAGATATTGTGGTGATGGTGTTTACGAAGTGGATTGGTCCAGGGGGGTTGATAGGTCCTTTTTCGTTAGGAGATAGATGTTTGAATAGCTTGCTAGGACTTTTTATTTTTACAGGGGAGGCTGGTGGACTCATGACGGTAGCAGACTTAACCTCATCAACGTGAATGGGCTTATTATCAATATGCTCTTTGATAGCCGTCAACAGATTACAAATCTTGTTGTTCACGTCAGCCTGCTGTTGTTTGAATTTTGTCTCGAGTGTAGTGAGCTGCAGTTCTTGAGAAAGAATGAATTTTTTTAAATCATCTTCACAACTTCGCCTAGGGGTACTTTGCGATGGAAAATGTTCAGACCAAATGAGTGGTGAGGAGTCATTGAATGATACACTTCGTGTTTGATACCCTCTAAAATTAGGTTTATCCTTCCATGCCTCATATGCTTCGGCAGAAGTTCGAGGGCCCTGCCCTACTTGTGATGATGTGAATTCGTTATAAGCACGTTTTGGAAGTTCCATGCAATTGTAGGTCTCATGAGGGCCATTGCACAGTTTGCATGTAGAAGCGATTCTGCTTACTTGGCTTGAAGGCTTATGAGCTTCGTAAGATTTCATAAGAGACTTGACTCGACCTTCAAGTTCCATGATCCTACGGTCGGGAGTGCTTGAATTATTCGAAGGCAAAGATATTGCCTTGACCGTTTTGTTCAAATCACGGGGATCATTCCAACTTTCGTTGTCATAGAGAGCAAGATCCTCTATGAGTTCCCATGATTGTTCCGCACTAAGATCACGTAGCTTACCACCGGCCGATTGGTCAATGGTTCGTCTCGTGGAGATGTCGATATGGTCATAGAAGATTTGGACTTGGAGCCAAAGATCTATGCCATGATGAGGGACTTTTTGGAGTAAGTCCTTGAAACGAGTCCATGCTTCATAAAGAGATTCATTTTGACGTTGTTGAAACATCAAGATGTCATTCCTAAGCTTAGTAGTTCTCCCCGGTGGGAAAAATTGAGCAAGGAAACGAGTGGTGAGATCATCCCATGTGGTGATGGATCCCGCGGGTAAACGCTCAAGCCATTGACTAGCTTGATCCCGTAGAGAGAATTGGAATAGGCGTAAACGGGTAGTCTCTCTAGTTTAAACACCTAGGTCTATGGAATCTACGATTTTGAGGAAGTCCTTAAGGTGTTGGTTTGGATCTTCGGAACGAAGTCCATGGAATGCACATCCGCTTTGCACCAACCGGATGGTGTCGGATCGCAAGGGGGTCACATTGGCTCCGGTGAGCTCAATGGTGTTTCGGTAGCCTTGGTGGCTAGGTCGGGAATACTCTCCTAAGGTTCGGGGCCTAAGGGGTTCTAGTGGTGGGTTTTGTTGTGGTGGGATGATGGGTTCAAAGATGTTACCACCTTCCATGATGTCGGATGGTAAAGAGTTACGAACAAAGGCACAAAGAAATAAGATAGACTAAAGAAGACCTAAAAATAAAAATAAAAATCTTACTAGAAAGGAATCTAGCAAGTAGACCTAATAAAAAGAAATACTAACCTAGACAATAACTATTTCCCGGGCTGCGGCGCCAAAAACTTGATGCGTGGGAATCGCACCTTGCTTTACCTCTCGAGGGATCTCAAGAAGCTTACAACCCCCACCAGGCAGTGTACCTGATCGTTGTAGTATAGTATAGTGACAAGTACCGGGGGATTGATCGTTCAGCTTAGGAATAATGTCGCTAGGATTAGAAAACCTAATTAATAGTTCTAGAGGTGAGAGATGATTATTTTTGTATTTTTATATTTTTATGAAAGCAATTAAAATCTCGGGTTTTGAAGGAGTGGGCGGAATTAGTTGCTATTCAACTAACCCAAAGCTAAGATGCAATCAAAATAAAATAATAAAAATGAAATTAAACTAAATTATACTAAAGTTGTGAGCAGTGGTTGGAGAAATTGTGTTTACTTAGACTTCATTACTCCCTAGATATCTTTTACATGTTAATTACTTGTTACACTTGTATGAATGACGGATTGTATTCCTTAATACCATTCGTGGGGTGGCATACATAACTCCCCAACTCTATGAGCTCTTATCTCCTCCTACACCATGACCCAGCACAACTATAGGGATTGTAAACAGTGGCTCATGCATTAAATACAACCAATAAAGACCTAGTACGCCTCGGTTCATGTTTCTTAAGACGTTCAAGCATGTTACCATTTGGAGATCTGCCAGTTTTCTTAAGCCTAACATATAAATCATTCATTCAAAACAAGAATAGACAAGTAATCAACACATAATCAACATCTAGGTTTCATTAGATCTAAGCAAACACAAGAGAGATCTAGCCTAGCATAATGGAATTGAGACAAGAACAAGAGATAAACAACCAACACATAGACATATTGATTGAATTGAAAGTACACTTATCTCAATTACAATGCAAGGTCTCAAGGGTTTGGAACCCTTGAAAAACCTGTAAAAGAGGCACCAAAATCGTCTTTAGGGTTTCACCAAAACTTCTCTTTTTTTTTAATGAAAAAACTAGAAAACTATATATAGGAAAAACAGTCTGACGGCGTCAAGAGTTAATTCTGACGCCGTCACCTCGCCGCCATATACTTTCTCGGACAGTCTTGATCCACTTGTGACGGCCTATGTGACGCC
This sequence comes from Artemisia argyi, assembly GCA_030686995.1. Classification (NCBI taxonomy): domain Eukaryota; kingdom Viridiplantae; phylum Streptophyta; class Magnoliopsida; order Asterales; family Asteraceae; genus Artemisia; species Artemisia argyi. The sequence continues at coordinate 316,925,108 of CM060708.1, read as the reverse complement.
GTCACCACCCACGGTATATTAATTTTGCCACTTTGACGCCGTCACGAGTCCGTCTGACGCCGTCACCACCTTCGGAGTTTAATTCTTCATGTCTGACGCCGTCAAGCTGATGGTCTTGACGCCGTCACCTTGTCTTTTCAGCATGAAAATTTGGTACTTAGCCGTTTTCTTCACTTTTATGCTCCAAAAACGTCCAAAATAGCTTCTTTTCCAGAATTCACTCTCCAAACACCTAAAATCACAAAAGGAACGATTTAGGGCAATATTTGATCAAATAAAGTCGGATTCGGGCTTAAATGACCCCCTAAAAACGGATCATTTTTCGCCTCATCAAATATAAAAATACAAAAATAATCATCTCTCACCTCTAGAACTATTAATTAGGTTTTCTAATCCTAGCGACACTATTCCTAAGCTGAACGATCAATCCCCCGGTACTTGTCACTATACTATACTACAACGATCAGGTACACTGCCTGGTGGGGGTTGTAAGCTTCTCGGGATCCCTCGAGAGGTAAAGCAAGGTGCGATTCCCACACATCAGAAACCAAAAGATGGTGTTCATAATTACTTTAGTTAAACATGTTTATGTTTCATTGTAAAGATATAAACATAAAATCTTTTAATTGTTACAAGACTTATAATAAAGTAAGACGTTATCATGTTATGTTTTTTTAATTAAGACATATACATGAAGTTATTAAATTGTTAAATAACTTATAACGTATAGTGGGATTATAACAGTTTATGTTTTCTTGTAGAGACATGGACATGAAGTGACTTTGTAAAAAGTACTTGTGTTATAAAGCATCTAATTGGCTTGAAAATTATTATACCATTAAAATGAATTAATTGGTAAATAAACAAGTCAAAACGAATATGGTTATCTTAAATATTGTTAGATTGTCTTACAATATTAATACTAATGAAATACCAAATGTTTATGGTATGTTCAGTTAGGAAAATCAAACTCTTGTTATATTGTTTGATTAAAGATAACTATGATTTCTTTTCTTCCAAAAGTTATCAAGGTTAGAATATTGAGTATGACTTGGACATACTTAATAAAACTCCAACTTAGAAGATTAATAAGACATTATCATATGATGGAATGTGATGAATCACATTAAGTCTTAAATTGAAGTTCTAAATTTGTTTAACTGCTTATGAAGAGGTTATTAACAAAGTAAAGTCAGGAACTGTCAATATGTATTTGTAATATCCCAAAAGAGAACATTCTATTGTTGCTTTATTTGCTAAGTATTTAAAGATAGTCTTTAAATTACTAAAAGCAAGTGGGAGTTTTGATCTTTATAAGATAAAATTACAAGATACATAATCTTCTAAAATACACTAGTAAATATCATGATGAAGTTTGACATTTGAATGTTAAATCTCAAAATGAGAATAAAGTTTGACATTTAAATGTAAAATCTCAAGATGATGGAATTATCATTCATAGAATAGCAATATATCTCAGATATTTGATTAATATGCTGAGGGCTATGATTTACAGGATTATTGTAAATCTGATAATCATTATGATACATTACGAAATATGAAATTGGGTAAAGTATACATGATATGAATGATTAAGATGCTGTCCATAAAGATAATCAATTTTAGAAAGGTAGTTTATCTTAATAGTTATACTAGAAAATGAAGATGGGTTTCTTCAAAGATAAGATAACCTTTGTGGTTTAAATCTTTGTATAGAAATCATATGGACAATATTGTGCACGTATTTAATGCATGTCTTATGACAAGATTATTAATCACACTTAAGAAATTAACTGTGATTGAATATTCTTTTCTAAACACATTAAATATATAAAGATTATGATTGTCACATTTATGAAATTGACAATGGAATATCAAAACTCTTTCTTAAGTGATTACTTGAGCGAGGACGATAAGTAATCAAAAGGAGTTTATGAATTCAAATAAATCTTTAGAAGTGTACAAAGTGCAATAATCCATGGATGGATAAATGCATGCATCTAGAAGATTACTCTTATATTTAATTATTAAATTCATGTTTTGATTTATAATTGAAATAAGATAATTTCAAAGTATTCCTAAAAGCTAGTGGGAGTAAAATGTTTAATTTCTTAAATCATATATGTTGTGGAACATATTAAAGTAATATTCCATATAAGTAAAAAGTTAAGTCTTAGATTGGAAAGAAACTTTACTTGAAAGATTTAGAAAATAAGACATACAACCTTGGAATGAATGTTTATTGTTGAAACATGAGCGGTAAATGAAGCTAATATAACATGATATATCATTTAGAAAGCCTAAATGGATATGTATAACATGAATAAAATCTAAGTATGACTCAAAGATTTTTCATGAACATCATGTTTTGTTATATCATGCTTGATTACAAGATGAATTGGCAATATTAATATCTAATTAAAAAGTATTAGATAACTTGTGTAATATTCTAAATGAATATGTTTGATTATAGAATCACATTGATGCGTAGGGATTGCACCAGGCTTTACCTCTCGAGGGATCTCGAGAAGCTTACAACCCCCACCAGGCAGTGTACCTGATCGATGTAGTATAGTATAGTGACAAGTACCGGGGGATTGATCGTTCAGCTAGGAATAGTGTCGCTAGGATTAGAAAACCTAAAGACTAGGTCTAGAGATGAGGGATGATTCTTTTTGTATTTTTAGGTTTTTATAAAAGCAAGTAAAAATCTCGGTTTTGAAGGAGTTGGGCGGAATTAGTTGCTAGTCAACTAACCCAATAACTAAGATGCAATCAAAATAAAATACTAAAAATGAAAATAAACTAAATTAAACTAGTGGTGTGAGCAATATATGGGAGAATTGTGTTTACTTAGGTTTCACTACTCCCTAGATATCTTTTACAGGTTAATTACTTGTTACAGTTGCGTGGATGACGGATTGTATTCCTTAATACCATTCATGGGGTGGCGTACTTACTTCCCCAATCCTATAAGCGCCTACTTCACTCCTATGTCGAGCCGGCTAAGAAGCTCCTAACATGGGATCACTAGAATTTGCTCATGCATTAAATACAACCAATAAAATCAAGTACACATCGGTTCATGTTTCATAAGATGTTCAAGCATGTTACACAATGGAGATCTGCCAGTTTTCTTAAGCCTAACATTGAAATCATTCATCCATTACAACTATAAACAAGCAATCAACCAATAATTAACATCTAGGTTTCATTACATCTAAGCAAACACATGAAAGATCTAGCCTAGCATATTGAAATCAAGACAAGCATAAGATATATTCAAACAACACATAGATATATTGAATGAATTGAAAGAGGACTTATCTCAATTGAACATAAAAGGTTTCAAGGGGTAAAAACCCTTGAAAATACTGTTAAAAACGACCTAGGGTTTATTAGGTTCGACCCTAGTATTCTCCACACAAGTTCCTCCTCTAATGAATGAAAAATAGAAAAGTATATATAGATTTTGTGAGGTGACGGCGTCAAGAGCAAATATCTGACGCCGTCATCTTGCCGCCAAATAATTTCTCAGACTGCCTAGATCTGGGTTTGACGCCGTCACGTGTATTCCTTATGCAGGCCGTCACAATATTAACTCTTGACGCCCTTCTCTTGACGCCTTCAGGTTTTCTCTGGGTCGTCATGGATTTTACTCCTGACGCCGTCACAATTTTCCTCTTGACGTCGTCAGGTACTGTTCTCAGCATGGAAAATTAAGTCTTTGCCGTTTTCTTCACTTTTATGCTCCAAAAACGTCCAAAATGCTTCCTTTTCCAGAATTCACTCCCAAAGTACCTAAAATCACAAAAGGAACGATTTAGGGTAATATTTGATCAAATAAATTCAATTCCGGGCTTAAATGACCCCCTAAAAACGGTTCATTTTTCGCCTCATCATATACCCTTACACTTGAGATTTGCTTGTCCTCAAGCAAATGCGCTTTTATTCTAGTCAAAATACGAGTTAGGGATCATTTAACACTAATATAAAAGTAATTACAACAAATAATCGTTCCACTAAAGACCAAAGACAAGCACGGAGGTCATATACTAGCACCTCACAAATAGTGTTTAGATACTCACATCTCTCGGGTGTAATAAAGTAATATCACATTATGGAAATGGAAAACATCTCTCACTACCTGTCAAAGCAAAATAGATTACCATAGGCTTGGGAAAGGATCAAACCTCCACCACATGGCGTAAGCACCTAGGATAAACTATCAACGAGGTCTTTTAAAGGGTTGTAACGTTAGGTGTAGGGATATGGAATACACGGTTTTGTTGGATATAGGCAGTCTTTACTGGTGGCGAGTTAACAATCTTGGTTAATTACATGTACAATATGGCGTTGCTAAGCCAAGACTAGACTCGACTTAAGCTGATAAATGAAAAATAACAAAAACATAAAATGAACATAGAATGAAACGGGATGGTAGTCCGTATGTTTTTCTCTTTTCTTTTTCTATTTTTTTTTCTTTTTCTTGATTTTTTTGATTTTATTTTTTTATTATTATTTTTTTTTGCATACACTTTTACCCTACCATCCAAAATAATACATCATAGGGAATGAAAATTTCCCCTTACACTTGAATTTTTACATACTTTACAATAAACTAATCTAATAACTCGAATTAAGATAATCAAAACACTTGGAGTACTTTTAAGATTAACGTACATATGGGGGTAATAAATGATGTTCTTCCCCATAACTCCATAACAATAGTACTTTACCCATGAGTCCCAATCGTCCCAAAATAATATGTACAAGGATATTACTCGACTTAGCAACCATGTAATCAATTAGATAATTAACTAAGGGTTTAAACAAATAACAATAATGCACTAAAGATGAGTGCATACACGGAAGGCTACGGCGATTTGGTTGTACATTTAAGTGGGGTGTAATAAATTCTTCCTTTAAGTAAAATGCTTAAAGTTAGAAATGAAAATATAGGCTCGGAGGGGTGTACTAGGGGTTTCGTGTACTAAAAATGAGTACAACGCTAAGGTGTGGGAAAAATTAATTGACTTAACTAGCCAAGTAATATGACTTAAATGGTCAAGTAATTATGATACGGGTTTAACACAAGGGTGATCCTAATGCCTCTTATCATGTAGTAAATCCTACTACACGAATGTAGTCTCACTAGCGGTCTCGGGATGCATCACTAGCGCAAGTTCTAGAATCTAAATGCTACCGGTACACTCATAAGCACTAATAGTAAATGCTTTCCCTATCAAATATAAAGGCGAACCTCACATATTTGGGTAGAAAATTTTTCTGAATGGTACGGTTTTGTGCTAGTTATACAATCTCCTATCCATGAGACGCTTGCTATGGCTAAAGTTTCACTCCTAAATGTTGTAAAAAATTTTAAATTTGGCGCTAAAATTACACTAACAAGTATTTCTCATAGTTTTACTACATGTTGGGATATGAAATATCAAAGTGCTTCTGGATGTCAAAGTACTGCTGCATGAAGAAGAAAAGTCAAAGTACTGCTGAAGAATAAAGTTAAAGTACTGCCGATATGAAGAATGATTAAAAGTACTTCGAAGGAAACAAGGACTGATATGCAATATTAGATAAGGATTAATGTGTAATATTAGATGAATATTCTAGAATTAGTTGGGGATAATTACTTGTCGTTCAAGAATTAGATGTTGTAAACCGACTTAAGGTTATCTATATAAAGAGCCTTAAGAGGATTGGTCGACAGAGTTTTAGAAGTTTTATAAGTTTTACAAGTTAGAAGTCGATCAAGTTAAATAGTTAGGGATTGTTAGTGAATCTGTGTAACAAACCAGGTTCGAAGTTTGGTTAATATAAAAGTTCTTTTTAAGCTTTGTGTTAGTAGATTCCGCATACTTTACAAGGTCAAACAGTGTTTCAATATTAATAGTGTTGAGTTTACTCAATATTGTTAAATCCTTACAAGCTACAAAGTAGTTTGATCAGAGTATATCGATTCAACAAGTGGTATCAGAGCTTGTGTTGGAAACTCTGATTAAGAAGACAAACCTTTAAAACCTTAAACCTATCTCACTACAAACCCTACAAGATGTCGACAGATGCTGCACCTGCTCCCTCAATCACTGCTGTTAGAATCCCTATTGTTAAGAAGGGAGAATACAACCTATGGGCCATGAAGATGAGGCAGTACATTGCCATCACTGACCATGCTTTGTTGTATGTGATTGTCAATGGTAACATGCAAGTTGAAGAACCAGTAGAGGTACCTGGACAACCAACACCACCAAAAATACATGTACCTGCTGCTACCAAAAGAAATCAAGACAAAGCTCTCAACATACTGCTTTCTGCTATTCCTGATGGTCACCTACTAAAGTTTCATGATGCCAAAGATGCCAAACAACTGTGGGCTGCAATAAAGAAGAAGTTTGGAGGTAATGATGCTTCCAAGAAGATGTATAGGAATTTGCTGAAGCAACAATTTGAAACTTTCACTGTTGGTGAAAGAGAAGGTCTTGATTCTGCCTATGAAAGATTTCAACATCTTTTGAGTATGCTTGAACTATATGATGCTGAGGCATCAGTTGAAGATGCTAATTTAAAGTTTCTAAGGAGTTTGCCATCAGCATGGTATGTAGTTGCTACTATGATCAGAGGACAATCAGGGCTGAATACTATGGACTTTGATGATCTTTACAACAATCTGAAGGTGTACGAGCATGAGATGAATGGTACTACAGGATCAAGCACACAACAGAATATTGCTTTTGTCTCTTCTGAAAAGAGAAGCAGTACTTCCAACAAAGGTACTGCTTACCCTGCTCAAAGTACTGTGACCGAAACACAGGTTCCATGCACAACAATGGTCACCACAAACTCATCACAATCAGTTACCCCCACCTCAGATGATGTTCTATGTTCATTCTTTGCTCAACAAGCATCTATGCCAGTCACTTATCAAGAAGATGTATTGCAAATTGATGATGATGCCATGGAAGAAATCGATATTAGATGGCAAGTTGCTATGCTCACTGCAAGGATCAAGAAGTATGTGAACAAGACAGGTAAAGGCATCAACTTCAGAGCTAAACAAGGAATAACATTTGACAAGTCCAAGATTGAGTGTTTCAACTGTCAAAGGAATGGTCACTTTGCAAGAGAGTGTAAGTTTGCAAAGTATCAAGCAAACAAGATGATTGAACCACCCAAACCTGAAAGAAAAGAGATTCCAATAACTGAACAAAAACCAAAAGCTTTGGTTGCTCAAGAGAATCTGTCAGAGTTTGATTGGTCCAATGAGTTTGATGAAGAGCCTGTAACCTATTCAATGGTTGCATTGGAAGATTGGAGCACAGCATTTGATGAAGAGCCTGGATATGCTGCTTTGGAGTCAAGAGATGAGTTAGGAAGTTTTGATTGGAGCATGGAGTTTGAAGAAGCACCTGTTCAGCTTGCAATGGTAGCTGCTTCACCAAATTCATCCACTAACTCTGAGGTATGCCCTAAGTGTAATGATATGTATCAAAAGTTACTTACTGAGTATGTAGCTGAAAGAGAAAAATTTCAAAAAGCTAGGGCTGAGATAACAGGTTATCAACTTACTTTAGAGTCAATGGAAGCCAAAATTCTTACACATGAAAACAATGAAGTAGCATGGCTTGAGAATTATAAACAACAGGATTACCTAGTTAAGTTAAATGAATGGAAACTCGGTTGCAAAGTGTCTGAACTAGAAAAGGTTACTGCTGAAAGAGATAAGTTGTTAGAAAAACGTGTTGTATGGAATGAGGCAGGTGTGTCACATGTTCAATTTGTTGAAAAGCAAAGAACATCTAATATTAAGACAGGCCTAGGATATGAAAGTAATGAAGATATTCCATTTAAGAGCAAGGAACTTAATCTTACTGTTGATACCTCCACTAGTGATGAAGAGTTCATAAGTCTAGATGAAAACACTTCTAGTGATGAGGAATCCCCTAGTCCCACACCTCCTGTATTTCAGAAAGAAAAAGGTTATAATGCAGTTCCTCACCCCCCAGGTAGCTTTCAACCACCTAGAAAAGATGTTGATTATTATGGTGTAGATAATCTAGAGTTTAGGAAAAAGCTTAAATCTGAGACTTTAGAAAGATCTGTTGAAGCTCCTAAGGTAGAAGAGTCTAAATTTTCAAAACAAGCAGCACCTTCAAACTCTTTTCGAAGTACTGCTGATCACTCAGCAGTACCTCAAAGAAAATTCTTTCAAAATACTGCTAATTTTAGAAACTCTTATGGAAGGGGATTTGGGGACATTGGTCCAAAGGTCTGCTACGTGTGTTACAGTCCTCATCATTTGATTAAAGATTGTGATTATCATTCAGACTACTTAAGTAGATATCCAAAGACCAGAACTGCACAACCAGGTTATAGGGAGAATAAGCCAAGGGATAACAAACCAGTTTGGAACTATACAAATAGGGTCAACCATAGTAATTTCTCAAAAGACTATAGGTACCCTCATCAGAAAAGGCCATACTCCAAACCATCAGTACCTTCACAAAGTACTGATAGAAAGTTCCCTAATGTTTCTAGCACACACTCAAGTGTAAGACCTAGGAGTTACAGTTATTACAACCCTAGAAAGACTTACAACACAAGAAAAGATGCTAGGACACACAACCCAACTCCTAAAGTCACAACAAAATGGGTTAAGAAAGAAAGTACTGCTGGGGTTGAAACAGTACTTTCAGAGGTTAAGGGTGAAAAAGGGAAAATTGATCATGAAAAAAAAACTGTTTTGGAAACAAAAACCTTAATTCTTGATCATGCTTTCAAAGACAGTGGTGATTACATGCTCAAAAACTTTGAGTATGTCACTCCACAAGGGGAACACAAGTCAGTAATGGCTTGGGTTCCTAAAAATAACTAACCTCTTTATGTATATGCAGGGCAACCCAGAGGAGGAGCTTAAAGATCATCTTATTGTAGATAGTGGTTGCTCTGGCAGTATGACAGGAGAAAAGGAGCTCTTGTCAGATTTTAAAGCTTATTATGGAGGAAAAGTTGCATTTGGGAATGATCCTGATGGAGGAAGAATTACTGGCAAAGGAACAATCAAGGCAGGAAACATTGATTTTGAAGATGTTAGATATGTGAAGGAGCTAAAATTCAATCTTTTGTCAGTCTCTCAGATTTGTGATAAGAAGTACCATGTGTTATTCTTTGATACAGAATGTCTCATACTTTCTCCTGATTTCAAGTTAGAAGACAGAAATTTGGTGTTACTGAGAACACCAAGAACTAATGATGTGTACAGCATAGATTTGAAGAATGTAAATTCTGCTGAAAAAGCAACATGTTTGATTGCAAGAGCATCTATGGAGGAAGCACATCAATGACACAGAAGACTGGGACATGTTAATTTCAAGAACATCAATAAGCTGGTCAGAGGAAATTTAGTTAGAGGTTTACCTTCAAAGACATTCAAGAATGATCACACATGTCTTGCTTGTAAGAAGGGTAAACAACACAAGGCCTCTTGTAAGAAGATTGATGAGAAGACTATTAGAGAGCCTTTGGAATTGCTGCATATGGACTTGTTTGGACCTGTTTCAGTTGTCAGTCTGAACAAGAAGAAGTACTGTTTGGTTGTTACAGATGACTGCAGTAGATTTAGCTGGGTCTTTTTCTTATGTTTTAAAGATGAAACTTTTGATGCTATTCATGACCTAATTATAGCATTAGAAAATCAGCTAAGGCTCAAGGTTAGAGGCATTAGATGTGATAATGGGACTGAGTTCAAGAATCAGCTTATGGATGAATTTTGTGCCAAGAAAGGAATTAAAAGAGAATTCAGTATTGCTAGAACTCCTCAACAAAATGGAGTTGCTGAAAGAAAGAATAGAACTCTTATAGAAGCAGCAAGGACTATGCTTGCAGACTCTCAATTACCTGTTCCATTCTGTGCTGAAGTTGTAAGTGCTGCTTGCTATATATTGAATAGAGTATCAGTGACTAAACCTCAAATGAAGACACCTTATGAGTTACTTATGGGAAATAAGCCAAGCATCAAGTTTATGAAACCTTTTGGATGTCCTCTCACCATCTTAAATACTGCTGATAATTTGGGAAAATTTGATGGGAAGTCAGATGAAGGATATTTATTGGGATATTGTACAAATAGCAAAGGATTCAGAGTGTACAATAGGGCAACCAAGAAGGTTCAAGAATGTCTTCATGTTGATTTTTTGGAAGAACAAGAGAATTCTAAAGGTAAAGGTCCTGATTGGATGTTTGATCTTGATTTAATGTCTTCATCAATGAATTATGTACCTGTAAGGGAAGAAAATCAAGTTGCTCCCACTGAAGAAGAAGCACAGTACATTGTTCATGATGTTAATTTAAGATCTGAAGATGAGCCAAAAGATAATGCCAATGATGAGAAGAAAGGTATTTCTCAACCTAACAGTACTGTTGATCCTCAAAGTACTGTTCCACCACAAATACCAGTATCTGCAGAAGATCAGGCCATTCAAGATGAGCTCTCTAGGATGCTTTTTCAAGAAACAATGGCTAAGTTGTATGATGATGAACAAAGGAGAGCTTATGAAGCAGAAAAGAAGAAGGAAAAAGAAACAGTCAGTCCTTTACCCCAAAGTACTGTCAATCCTTTTGAAAGTACTTTTCAGCCATTGAATACTTCAAATTGGATAAATACTGATGTTGTTCATGATCCTAATATGCCTGACTTAGAAGATACTGCTGATCCAAACACAATTACTTTAGAAGATACTGATGATGAATTGGATCAAGAAGGCATTTTCTCAGATTCTAATGAAGATCCAGATATCACTAATCTGGAAGATAATCTTGAAGTTCCACCAACTCCAACTCTCAGAATTCATAAAACTCACCCTGCTACAAATATTATTGGACCCTCATCATCAGGGGTGCTCACAAGGACTAAGGCTAAGAATATGTCTCAACAACATACTTCTTTACTTAGTTTTATCTACAAGCAAAACAGGGTGAATCACAAGGATCAGAAGTTGTGTTTATTTGCTTGTTTTCTATCTTAGGAAGAGCCCAAGAATATCAAACAAGCACTAGCCAAAGAAAGCTGGGTGGAGGCTATGCAAGAAGAACTTCTACAGTTTAAACTTCAAGAAGTTTGGGTATTATGTGATCTACCTGATGGAAAGAAACTTATTAGAACTAAATGGGTTTTCAGAGTAAAAAGGGATGAAAGAGGTAATGTGATTAAGAACAAGGCACGGTTAGTAGCTCAAGGATATAGACAAGAAGAAGGAGTAGACTATGATGAAGTTTTTGCTCCTGTGGCAAGACTTGAAGCCATTAGGCTATTTTTGGCTTTTGCATCTTATATGGGATTCCCTGTATATCAGATGGATGTTAAAAGTTCTTTTCTATATGGCAAAATCACAGAAGAAGTTTATGTCAAACAGCCTCCTGGTTTTGAAGATCCTGCACATCCAAACAAGGTTTACAAGGTAATAAAAGCTCTTTATGGTTTGCATCAAGCTCCAAGAGCTTGGTATGAAAGACTTTCCACCTTTCTACTGCAACATGGTTACAGAAGAGGAGCTATTGACAAAACCTTGTTTATTAAGAGTGATAAGAAGGATATTATGCTTGTTCAAGTCTATGTAGATGATATTATTTTTGGTGCTACCAAGCAATCTATGGTGAAGGAATTTGAAGATCTTATGCAGAAAGAATTTCAGATGAGTTCCATGGGAGAATTAACATTCTTCTTAGGCCTTCAAGTACAACAGTCAAGCAGTGGGATCTATATTTGTCAAGATAAGTATGTTGCAGATATTCTTAAGAGATTCACTTTTACAACTGTTAGGCCTACATCTACACCAGTGGATACTAACAAACCTTTGGGAAAAGATGAAGATGGAGAAGATGTTGATGTCACTTTATACAGGTCTATGATTGGATGTCTTATGTATTTAACTGCATCAAGACCTGATATTACTTTTGCTGTGAGCTTATGTGCAAGACATCAGGTTAATCCAAAAGTATCTCATTTGAATGCTGTCAAGAGAATTTTCAGGTATCATAGGCAACAACCTAAGCTAGGATTATGGTATCCTAGAGATTCACCTTTCCATCTCCATGCCTTCTCAGATAGTGACTATGCTGGAGATAACTATGATAGAAGGTCCACAACTGGAGGATGCCAGTACCTTGGAAGCAGATTAGTGTCATGGCAATGTAAGAAGCAAACAATTGCAGCAACTTCTTCTACAGAAGCAGAGTATGTAGCTGCTGCAAGTTGTTGTGCACAAGTACTTTGGTTGCAGAATCAGCTTTTGGATTATGGGTTCAATTTCAAGAATACTCCCATCAACATTGATAATGAGAGTACCATCTGCATTGTTAAGAATCCAGTCTATCATTCCAAAACCAAACACATTCAGATTCGACATCACTTCATAAGAGATTGCTATGAACAAAGGCTTATTAATGTGGTTAAAGTTCATACTGATGATAATGTAGCAGATCTACTCACAAAAGGCTTTGATGTTTCAAGATTTACTTTCTTAGTTGTGAGTATTGGTATGATTAATATGTAAGCTATTTTTGAGGGGAGGCTTAAGTAGTTATTAGTTAGTCATTATTTGAGGGGAGGCTACATGTATCATTCCAAAGTAAGAATTTTTATTCATGATTCAGTAGTACAACCACATTCTTACTTTCAAGTACAAGACACAGACATCACAAACACAACATACACAACACAAACTCAAGACTACATCCACCTACTACCAAGCTCCACATCCTACTCCATAGGCCTTTTACCCTTGCCTTCATAGCTTTGCTTTCCCTTTTGAGCAGTCCTTCTCTTGTCATCAAAAGAAGTCTGTTTTCTTGGGCAGGCCAGGCCAAGTACCTGTTTGGGAGGTCTTTCTTTTCTTGGTTCAGGCCACTTCTTGTTCTGGATAGCTGTTTCAAGGGCCTGAGTCAATGCATGTGGAAGCTCTTTAGCCAAAGTTGAACCAGAACCAACTCTATTTTTGGGCTTTTTGATGGAAGTACTGCCTGCATCAGTGATGGTAGAGTTGGCTGCACTCATTGTTGATGAAGCTTCTTGGTGTCCCATCCATTGCACATGAGGAGGAAAATAGTCTAACCATCCTGGATCTTCAAACTCAGAGTCAGAGTAGTACCTTATCTCTGAGTCTGTGGTACCTTCTGAGTCTGAAGAGATGTTCACAATGGGTATGTCACTCATTCTGCTTACTTGTTTGTGTTTTGAGAAGATTTGGTGTTTTCAAAGATTATTGGTAAAGTTGCTTTAATAAGCAAGGTGAAGGTTAATGAGTATTTATTGAAGTGTATTGAAGTGCACTTACCCTGGTTGTTTTGGTATTTAATGTGGTGATAGTCATTAATGCGTATTGACTTTTTGAGATCTTATGGTCAAATGGTCAATCTTGGAGATTTTTAATGGGCAAGTACTTTGGTTTGAGTTTCTGGGGAAAGTACTTCTCCACTTTTTATGGAAAGTACTGCTTGGTGTAATTAAAAGGGTTCGCTGACGTGTCAAAGATACTGTTCCAACGGTCCGATTTGCGGCTAACAACCTTTCGAAAGATATGGGATATTTACTTCCAAAAATAACGGTAAAGTCATTAATTCTCCGTGATTTTTTGTAATTTTATCCGTATATAACCCTCATATCTTTTTCTTTTATTTACCTTACTCGTCCATATAAACCCATACCTACTTTTTGATCGATCATCCTAATCCTAATCATCATGGCTCATCGACCAACCAACACCAAACACAACATGATTGCAAACCTTGCGAAAACCCAAGCAAACATTGATTTTCATGAAATTATTTATTTTCTTACTGGTTCAAACATCTGTTACTCCATTCTTGTCAACCCGGAGCTTATTGGACCATGGCTTCAAGCTTTTTGGGATACAGCTCAGTCACATGTTGAAGATGGAGAGGATGTTATTACTGCTACAGTTGCTGGGAGAGCTATACGTGTTACAGAAGCTTCAATTAGGGAGGTTTTGCTATTTGATGATGAAGGAGGCTCTGTTTTATTTGGGAAACAAGAAGTTTGGAATACACTCAGAGATATTGGGTATGAAGGCTCTTTGACTAAGCTTACTTTTCAGAAGGCTATGGTTACTCCTCATTGGAAATTTCTTATTCATGTTTTGCTACATTGTTTGAGTCCAAAGAGTACTGCTTGGGATCAATTCAGTCATTCTATAGCTTCTGCTTTTGTTGGTCTGATTACCAATCAGTCTTTTAACTTTTCATACATGATTCTTGAGGGTATGCTTAATCATATTAAGGCTGGCAAACCTTTTCTTATGTATCCTAGGTTTGTTCAATTGCTTTTAGAAAATCCACTAGATGGTGTACCAAAATCTCAGGATTATGTACCTACTAATAGGATGCCACCTAAAGTTTTCACTTTTATGTCACATAAAGGAGTTAATTTTTCGGGTAGGAATACACCTCTTAATGCTTATATGTTAGAGGTAGCTCAAGCTGTTAGGGATGAAGAAGACAATAGTGGTTCTGCACATTCTGATCATGATGCTCCATCTAATTCTGCTGAGCATTCTGGTTCAGTACATACTCCTACACCACCTATTGCTTCTCCTCAACATGATGTTTCAGATAAAAAAACTCCCTCAGTTACAGCTTCTTTGGATAAATCTGTTTCTGCTCAAGGTACTTCTCCACAAAGTACTGATCCTCAAGGTGCTGCTTCAGAGGATTCATCAGTACCTACTCCCAATGATTATACTTCCACAGGTGGGTTACAAACACCTGGAGGAGATGAGGGTATTCCAGGTACTGAGGGTCATTCTGATTTGGCTAAGGAATTGGAGAAGCTCAAGTCCACTGTTCATACTCAAGCTGCAGAAATCAAAAAGTTAAGGAAGAAGTTTAGAAGATTGAAGAAATTTGTTTGGCCTCTTATTAAGCATCTTCGGCTTTTTGTGAAAGAGAAGAAGCAGTCTCAGATGCAACAATCTAAACAGAAAAAGTCTAAGTCTAAGAGGAGGCATAGGAAATCATCAACTATCAAATTGGGGAGGAATCAGGATGATAATTTGGATAGATTTGATGATATGGATGGATTTGATGATATGGTTCAATTTTCAGATAACAAGAAAGAACAAGATGCAAATGTAGCTCAAATTAGTGCTGAAAGAAAAAGTGGTGAGACTGAGCAAATTGATCTTGAAGTTGAGACTGAGAATGTAAAAAGTGGGGATACAGAGCAAATTGATCTAGAAGGAAATAATGCTCAAAGTACTTTTGTTGAAAATATTGTGCAAGGTACTGATGAACAAAATATTGCTGGTCCTTCTACAAAGTATCATGAAGATGAAGCTGGTCCTTCCACTTTTATACAGCAAGAAAAAGAAAGAGTGCATACTGTTAGTGATGATGCAACAATAGCTCAGGTTATGATGAATTTAAGAAGACCTACTGGAGGAATACATATATCTGAGCCTGCACAAAAGGATGATGAAAGTACTTCTGAATCAGAGAAACTAGATCCAAAAGATAAAGGGAAAGGTATAATGGTTCAGAAAGAAACTAAGAAGAAGAAGAAGAAATTTTCTATTGCTCAGATTAGAGAATTAGAGACTGCAGAAGATTTAGAGCTTGCTAAGAAGCAACAAGCTGAATATGATGCTGAGTATTTGGAAGAAGTTAGCAGGCCAATTACAAAGAAGCCAATGACCAAAGCTCAGGAAAGGAATTGGATGATGCAATTCTTAAGAAAGAAGGGATACAAGAATTTACATAAACAAAGGTATCCAGAAATAAAAGCTTTATGGGACAAAGTACAAGAAGATATCAGAAGAGAGATAGAAAGTTTTGTACCCATGGAAGTTGATAGAAAGAAGAGATTGGAAGATGTCAGAAAGGAAGAAGCTGAGCAAAGGAAACTGAAAAGAAAGAAATCAGATGAAAATGATCAACTGACAAAAAGGCTGAAGTCAGTTCATGAAGATACAGTTGATGAACTCAGAAATTATTTTAGAGTTATTGATTTTGAGAACAAAAAGATTGATGATTCTGAAAAGAAGTCCAAGATTATCTCATTTACTGTGGTTGAATCTAAAGAGGGAAATTACTTTATGATCCACAGAGAAGATGAAAGCTTCACAACATTCTTTATGCTATGGGATTTGTTGCACTGTATCTCAAGGGCAGATCTTTATGATTTATATGTGCAAGTGCAGACTTATTATTTAGAGCATGAAGCTTCAGAAGTGGGATTAGTTTTGCTTGGAGACTTGTTTACCATCTGGGATACTGAAGAAACAAGTGTTGACACTCTCTGGAATGATCAAGAGAATTGGGAAATTACAAGATGGAGATTTTTTGAGTCATCAGGAGTTCATACACTAGAAATGGAAGATGGTATCATGATTCACATGTTGGCTGAGAGAAGATATCCATTGATCAGAGAAATAATGCTCAGAATTCTGGATCATGGAATGGAACTTGAAGAGGAATCTGAAGTAGCTTTGGATGTTATCAAGCTATTTATCAGATGGGTTAAGTCTGAAGAGTAATATTGCATAATACTGGTATGATTTGTTTTGTAAAGATAAAGTATTTTTCTAAGTACTGCAAAAACAAACAGTACTTTAATCAAAGTACTGCTTGCTGATATAAACCAGTATAAGTTTTTAAAAATAAAAATAAATGTTTTGGATGTTTAAAAAGGAAAAAGGATTTGAAAAGAAACACATGGTGTAAGTATTTATACTACACAACAAATGGTTATTGATTCACCATGTCTAATCCATATAAGAATCAACTAGTCCAGAGCAAACGGCTACTTGTAAAGACTTATCAAATCCGTTAATGGTTGATAGTTTACCAAAAACTAGGTTATCAACTCACCATACATCCAAGTGATCAAGAGTTGGATAGTCCATAGCAAACGGCTAATGGTAAAGACATATCAAATCCGTTGATAGCTGATGATTTGCTAAAAATCATAATTTTCAATGATTCACCTCTCACAGGAGTTAACACACCTGGAAGTGATGGGAATAGTATGAAACTTTAAGATTTGATGATCTTTGTACCTAAATGTTGATGAGTTGCTGAAAAGACGCTATGGAAGATATGATGCTGATAAAGAGTACTTTGACAGATGACAGATAGAAGAAAAGGAATAAAGAAACAACCTCAATGCATGATTAAGGATTTGAAGATTATGAACAATAAAGAAACTTGAAATCAAGCAAGTAGAGTTCAAGTTAGGGGAGGATTGTTGGGATATGAAATATCAAAGTGCTTCTGGATGTCAAAGTACTGCTGCATGAAGAAGAAAAGTCAAAGTACTGCTGAAGAATAAAGTTAAAGTACTGCCGATATGAAGAATGATTAAAAGTACTTCGAAGGAAACAAGGACTGATATGCAATATTAGATAAGGATTAATGTGTAATATTAGATGAATATTCTAGAATTAGTTGGGGATAATTACTTGTCGTTCAAGAATTAGATGTTGTAAACCGACTTAAGGTTATCTATATAAAGAGCCTTAAGAGGTATTGGTCGACAGAGTTTTAGAAGTTTTATAAGTTTTACAAGTTAGAAGTCGATCAAGTTAAATAGTTAGGGATTGTTAGTGAATCTGTGTAACAAAGCAGGTTCGAAGTTTGGTTAATATAAAAGTTCTTCTTAAGCTTTGTGTTAGTGGATTCCGCATACTTTACAAGGTCAAACAGTGTTTCAATATTAATAGTGTTGAGTTTACTCAATATTGTTAAATCCTTACAAGCTACAAAGTAGTTTGATCAGAGTATATCGATTCAACACTACACATCTACTATTAAACAAACAAACTCAAGCGAAAGTGTATTTGTAAGGTATCATAATTTTACCCTCCCCTTACACTTAGGATGAACATTGTCCCCAATGTTCAAGTAAAGAATGTAAAAGTGAAATAAGTAAAACAAATGAAATCAAATACTCCCCTGATTCGCTCGGTATGGATAATAAGGTGGCCAGGTTAGATCTTCCTCCAAGAAAATGAACAATCAAAGCTTCCCTTCCAGAATATAAATCATCTTCTTGTCATACATAACCTGTAAAACCTGAGAAAACAGACAAGGCAACCTCGCATAAAATCGGCGGCAATCAATATATGCTAACAAATCCTAGAAAACAAAATAAGATATAATGCTTTTGGAATGATGTTTGCAGATTTCCTGGAGATTATAAAACTAATGATTCAACAAAAACTTTAAGACTCCGTTAGAAAAACAAAACTGGTAAAATTTCCAGAATTTTACACGTGACGCCGTCAAGAGTAAACTCGTGACGCCATCAGAAGTGACCTGCAGAAATTCTTATGTTAAGTTTCCGGAAAATTTCTGGAAAAACTTCGTCCTACTTCCTGGAAAATCCTGCAAAACATCATTATGACTCGATTCAAGCATTTGACTCTAACAAATAGGAATATACATGTTCACTTAATATTGTGGAGAATCATGAATGGTTTTGTTTCTTAAAAAACATATTTGGGGTTTCCCCTTATACATATCTTTTGCGAAATACCTTTGGATGAAGTTAAGACTAGGCCAAACAACAAATAAAGTATTTTCATCATTTTAGTATTGAAACATGATCTACCAACAATAAAAATAAAACATGCATACGGAAGCAAATAACAATCAAACAAAATAAAAATCACACAAAAGATGGGTTGCCTCCCAAGAAGCGCTTTTCTTTATTTATGAGTCTTGTAGCTAGACTCAAGGTCATGGGTTACTACGTGACTTGGGTGAGTTCCTCATTGAGGACATCTTTGTGATCAAACTTAGGTTTTAACTTCCTATCGGTTTTCTTAGTGCGGTATGACCTTTCAAACTTTTCTCCATCCGGATCATACAAAATCATCTTCATATGCCATGATCCGTCACCTTCCTTAGGTGGCTTGTCCCACCTCCATTTACACTTATCTCCCTCTCTTTTCTACTTGTTCATCTCTATATTAATAGGCATTACGCTTAAGAACTCAATCATCTTCCTAAAGACTAAGGGGTCCTCAAAAGGGTCTAGCTCTTCATCTCTAGCTATGAGTTGTTCCACCGAATGTGTCTTATCGATGAAATCTTTTTCTGGATAGAACGGGCGTTGAGGTCCTATAAATTTCCTTTCTATCCAAGGTCCATATCTAGATGGTCTCCTATTCATCTCTACCCAATGTGGTGTCGGTTCATCCTCACAATCGTAGCTATGTTTCTTGTCATCATATACCGACCAAGTATCACCCTCACCTACCGCTATCTTAGACTCCTTACAATCTATCATGGCGCTAGCGGTTGCTAAAAATCCTCTTCCTACCAACAATGGGCATGTAGTGTCACTAACCATGTCTAGGACGTGAAAATCCGCTAGGATAGTTAACTTCCCTACGTGAACAACTAAATCCTTAATTATTCCAACCAGGTGGGCAATACTCCCATCCGCTAGACCAATCAATACCTCCGTCTCCTCTAACTTTCCTAGCTTGAGAGTGGTGAAAAGGGATAAGGGAATCAAGTTGAGGCTTGACCCTAAATCTGCTAGTGTGTCGAAAGCTTCGGATCTTCCTATCTTACAAGGCAAAACAAATATACCCGGATCATCAAGCTTTTTAGGCAACTTGTTTTGAACGAAGGCGGTCCCATTTTTACCTAGTTTAAACTTCTCATACTTTTCTAGGAGGGCACTATAGTAGGGGGCACGGGCTAAGACATCAATGACGGGACGTTCAATGTGAAGCTCCTTGAATTCATCGTCAAGGTCTTGCGTAGGAGGTGTTTCAACTATGCTTTTGACCGGTTTTACATCGGGTGTTTTATTTGATTGGTCTTTATGAAGAATTTGGTTTTGCTTGAAACACGTGCTCGTTGATTTAACCGAGTAGTATTGCGGACAAGAAGTGGGTGACGAAACTGATGATATGGAATTAACGTTTAGTTTCGGGTTCTTGACCGTATCGCTTGGGAGTGCTCCCATCTCTCGGTCATTGAGAACTTTCAACAATGTGTCAATTTTGGTGGTCATCTCGCTTTGCTTGTGTTTGAAATCGGCTTCAAACTTAGATATGCGAGCTTCTTGAGATGCCATAAACTTAGACATCAATCCTTCAAGATTGTTGGTACTACCATAGTTGTTAGAAGGATTGTTGTTGAAAGTACGGTTGGAGGGTGGACCGTTTGGTTGGTAACGATTAGGCGGATTGGAAGAATTGGCTTGGTTTTGTTTCCACCTAAGGTTTGGGTGATTTTTCCAAGAGGGGTTGTAGGAATCACCATAAGGGTTTGGCTCGGGTTTGAAAGTGTACCACTTATCTCCTGCTTCATCGGTACGCGAGGATGCGTAGTCCGCAAAAGCTGTTCCGGGGAGTTCCACACAATCACGAGTGTCATGGGGACCACTACATAATTCGCATGAAGAAGTGATTTTGTTCACTTGGCTTGAAGGCTTAGGAGCTTCGTAAGATTTCATGAGAAACTTGACTTGGTCCTCAAGTTCCATAATCCTACGGTCGGAAGTGCTAGAATTGTTCGAAGGCAAATATATTGCCTTGACCGTTTTGTTCAAATCACGGGGATCATTCCAACTTTCATTGTCATAGAGAGCAAGATCTTCTATGAGTTCCCATGATTGTTCCGCACTTAGATCATGTAGCTTACCACCGGCCGATTGGTCAATGGCTCGCCTTGTGGAGAGATCGATATGGTCATAGAAGATTTGGACTTTGAGCCAAAGATCTATGCCATGATGAGGGACTTTTTGGAGTAAGTCCTTGAATCGAATCCATGCTTCATATAGAGTTTCACCTTGACGTTGTTGGAACATCAAGATGTCATTTCAAAGCTTGGTAGTTCTCCCCGGTGGGAAAAATTGAGCAAGGAAACGAGTGGTGAGATCATCCCATGAGGTGATGGATCCCGCGGGTAAACGCTCAAGCCATTGACTAGCTTGATCACGTAGAGAGAATTGGAATAGGCGTAATCGGGTTGACTCTCTAGTTGTAGCATCAAGGTCTATAGAATCTACGATTTTAAGGAAGTCCTTGAGATGTTGATTTGGATCTTCGGAACGAAGTCCATGGAATGCACATCCGCTTTGCACCAACCGGATGGTGTCGGATCGCAAGGGAGACACATTGGCTCCTTGGGTGAGCTCAATGGTGTTTCGATAGCCTTGGTGGCTAGGTCGGGTATACTCTCCTAGGGTTCGGGGCCTAAGAGGTTGGTTAGCTAATGGTGGGTTTTGTGGGTGGTCTTGTTGTGGTGGGATGATGGGTTCAAAGATGTTACCATCTTCCATGATGTCGGATGGTAAAAAGTTACGACCAAAAACACGAAGAAATAAGATAGACTAAAGAAAACCGAAAAATAAAAATAAAATCTTACTAGAAAGGAATCTAGCAAGTAGACCTAATAAAAAGAAATCCTAACCTAGACAATAACTATTCCCCGGGCTGCGGCGCCAAAAACTTGATGCGTAGGGATTGCACCAGGCTTTACCTCTCGAGGGATCTCGAGAAGCTTACAACCCCCACCAGGCAGTGTACCTGATCGATGTAGTATAGTATAGTGACAAGTACCGGGGGATTGATCATTCAGCTAGGAATAGTGTCGCTAGGATTAGAAAACCTAAAAACTAGGTCTAGAGATGAGGGATGAATCTTTTTGTATTTTTAGGTTTTTATATAAGCAAGTAAAAATCTCGGTTTTGAAGGAGTTGGGCGGAATTAGTTGCTAGTCAACTAACCCAATAACTAAGATGCAATCAAAATAAAATACTAAAAATGAAAATAAACTAAATTAAACTAGTGGTGTGAGCAATATATGGGAGAATTGTGTTTACTTAGGTTTCACTACTCCCTAGATATCTTTTACATGTTAATTACTTGTTACAGTTGCGTGGATGACGGATTGTATTCCTTAATACCATTCATGGGGTGGCATACTTACTTCCCCAATCCTATAAGCGCTTACTTCACTCCTATGTCGAGCCGGCTAAGAAGCTCCTAACATGGGATCACTAGAATTTGCGCATGCATTAAATGCAACCAATAAAACCTAGTACACATCGGTTCATGTTTCATAAGACGTTCAAGCATGTTACACAATGGAGATCTGCCAGTTTTCTTAAGCCTAACATTGAAATCATTCATCCATTACAACTATAAACAAGCAATCAACCTATAATTAACATCTAGGTTTCATTACATCTAAGCAAACACATGAAAGATCTAGCCTAGCATGTTGAAATCAAGACAAGCATAAGATATATTCAAACAACACAAAGACATATTGAATGAATTGAAAGAGGACTTATCTCAATTGAACATGAAAGGTTTCAAGGGGTAAAAACCCTTGAAAATACTGTTAAAAACGACCTAGGGTTTATTAGGTTCGACCCTAGTATTCTCCACACAAGTTCCTCCTCTAATGAATGAAAAATAGAAAAGTATATATAGATTTTGTGAGGTTACGGCGTCAAGAGCAAATATCTGACGCCGTCATCTCGCCGCCAAATAATTTCTCGGACTGCCTAGATCTGGGTTTGACGCCGTCACGTGTATTCCTTATGCAGGCCGTCACAATATTAACTCTTGACGCCCTTCTCTTGACGCCTCCAGGTTTTCTCTGGGTCGTCATGGATTTTACTCCTGACGCCGTCACAATTTTCCTCTTGACGCCGTCAGGTACTGTTCTCAGCATGGAAAATTAAGTCTTTGCCGTTTTCTTCACTTTTATGCTCCAAAAATGTCCAAAATGCTTCCTTTTCCAGAATTCATTCCCAAAGTACCTAAAATCATAAAAGGAACGATTTAGGGTAATATTTGATCAAATAAATTCAATTTCGGGCTTAAATGACCCCCTAAAAACGGTTCATTTTTTTTGCCTCATAACACATCCTAAATCTGAAACAGCTTCCAAATTCTATAGATGAACAATTTTTGAATTGTTGTAAAAATTGTTATAGTCAACAAACCTGAAAGTTTGAAGGGCATCAAACATTACACAATAGATATTAAGGTTTACGGGAAGTTTTTAATAGTATATTGTTGTTTGTATATAATGATGCCAATGAAATTGAGATGACACTCAATACTGGTTATGGTAAGGATTTCATCCTTGGCTATTACTAGTTATGCTTACTAAAAGCATAGTTGCATTATACATTAAGAGAATAAGAATATTTTAAACTTTAAAATGTTTGGAAGTTTGATTATCATAAATTGGTGGTTAAGGATGTCACACATCTATGAAATATTATATGGCATTATCAAAATAGTTGAATATGCACATATAAGAACTTCAATAGTTGAATTATTGGAATAAGTATTCTCAAAATTCCGATAGATCAAAGTTGGATGATTTATGTCTTGTCAACAAGTATGAATGTCATTACTTGAGATATAATTCATCAACAAGAGTTATCATGCATTGATCTATTTAGTATTTGGATAAGGGATGTTAAACAATTATTATAATAAATTTAAATACATTGTATGTTTAATTTATAATATATTGTATCATGTTTTTACATGTTTAATCCATGAATAAATGTTATTCTAAATTGTCCGTTGTCAGTTAATAATATGAGAATATTATTAAATCAAGACAAATATGAAGGTTGGTATAATATACTTAAAGTATATTGATGCGTAGTCATGCCATTTCAGATGATATTTAATGATATCGAATATAGGACTTATCCCAACTACATGATGTTACTTTATGGATCTTGTCATTAAGTAAATCATGAGAAGTTATCCTCAGACTTGAGATGCAAGATAAGTGTCATGAATATAGTACATATTTGTGGAACAACTTAACGCTATACGTAACTGGTAGTCATAAGGGTTGTTTTCGAAAATGTTACAAAGTTTGTGGGTTTTGCTTGTAGTCAAGATAGAATTTGTTCCTTCAAATTTATTTATAAAGTTTAATACTGCTGGGCCCCTCGTAGGGTTAGTAAGATGCATGTGCGGCCGCACCCGAGATCTCCCCTGAATATGTTCAGAAGATTTGGTAATCTTAATCAATCATAAACAACGAGAAACAGAATGGTTAATTAAGGAATGACTTTAATCCATATCCTTATTAACGTGGTATTAGAAACAAAAGGATAATAATAATGAGAAATCATTAAAAGGTTTGTACAGGAGCCTTACTCGAGATCGTACTAGAGGCATCGTCGTGTTGCAAGACGCTAACCGATGTGATCACACTATTAAGATATGTCCAAGTGGGAGCTGTTAGTTTATGAACATAAATTAATAGTTGTGTGTTAGGATCGAACTTGAGATCGTGGGATTGCACACTTTACGTATGAAGAGTAAAAGAATAATTATTTATAAATGTTATATAAAATTATTAATAAACATAAAACTAGTAACGACCGTTAGTATTTAACGGATAATGGCTAACGACCGTTAGACGAAGATTAGGAAAGTAATACTTGTGAATAATTGGAAATAAGAGAAGGTTCCAGAATTCCCTTGGGGGATGCATGACCGATCGGCCAAGGAGAGGTTTCCACCTCCTTTGTGCCTTGAGCTCCAAGTATTCACTAGTATATAAACACCTCATGGGTTATTGATTTTCTCATAACTTGTACACACATAATTAGTGTTTTCTTTCTCTCCTCTTGTCCCTAAATCGATCCAAACTTAAACCCTATAAGGGTTTTCGATTTTCATTAAGCTAAAGGTTTTGTGTTTAATTTACTTGCATAAACTTTTACTTGAATTAGTACGTGTGTACAAGAACACGATTCAAACACACTATTGTTTGATTCTTGGATTGAATTACAAAAGAGGTAAGGGGTAATTCTTATAATCAACATAAACCCTAATTAGGGTTCATAATTTAAAGATTGCATATTGATTCTTGTTCGGGCTAGAATCACAAATGTACGTTTACTATTTATTATTGATTAATTAATTACATGTTATATGATCATGTTATAACGCTTCCGCATATGTTTACTTGATGTGTTTAGTTTATTTATATGATTGTTATGATATTATAATTCAAAATATATGCCCCTTTTTGTTTTTAACACTTTATAAATGATATTAGTCTCTTGCGGTTTTTTATATCTTTCTGTGTTTTATGCTTACATGTTTCATATGCTTTCATAACTTCCTTTACCATGTAACCTTGCATAATCATGCATACGTATATATTGAGCACTCTCACACTAATATGTATACTTTGCCGGAGGTCTACCTAGAAGTAACTATCGGGTTACCTAAATGTAGGGATATGATATGTCTACATTCTACCTCCCCATACCCCATTCAGGCAGTATTTAAGTATCACCGTTGTTGTTGTTGTTGAATGTACCTATGACTACTACTTCCACACCTAAAAAAACCCTTTTTCAAAACCATTACTTCAATGGTCAAATAATGATGGTAGACTTGTCAATCAAGACAAGAGGCTCAAAAGTTATAATTTCTTGTCTTCCAAATAAAACCATGCAATATGTACTTAGAATGCAAAACATCTATAAAGTATGGGTAATCTATTTAAAACTCGAATTTGATGCTTTAAAAAAAGTTTCTCAAGTACATATTAGGTACTTTCTTATGAATGAACTTAGGAACAAAGGCGCGAAGAATAGATCAATTCCAAATTTGTCAACCTTACTATACAAAAAAAAGTAAATAAAAAATTGTCAAATCTATAAATTCTAATAAACCAGAATAATTTACAAGCACCCTAATGCATGCACTGCAATTAATATGCTGATGTGTCTACAATTTGATTGGTTACTAATTTATTGCGTACAACATGCTTATGCAATAATCTTTACCCCTTATATCAACAAAACCAGTCAATCAATTCATCATTAATATCATTAATATACAAAACGCTCCACCAAACTTCTTCTATACGATTGTCTTTCACTCAAATTAGACATTTTCGATCTACAATTAATGCCGATACCTTCTAAAAATCATAGCAAATCAGTATCATAAACCGTAAATCAGTTTCACAATGCAATATTCAGTTTCAATTCTTCCATTGTGTGTTGACCAAACCGACCAATCAAAACACAAAATTCAAAATTGGTGATGATCGTGATTCTAGGCAAACTATTTTTGGTTCTTGATTGTAAGTTTATTTTTATCAATTTTCTAATAATTTATTTTTTATATATGTTTTTGATTCACTAATTATTCATTTTGTTGTTTTGACTCACAAGTCAGTTTTTACACAAACACGTTCTTCAATCAGGTTCATTTTATGATGTATTTTGATTGTACTTTGTAATTGATTACTATTTTTTATTTAACGGAGGAAAACATGTGAGGAATCATCAATTATATATGTAATTTAATTCATTTTTATGTTTGTGTTGTGATATGTTTTCAGGTTGATTTGATTTCATGTTTTGCTGATTAAAGTGTTGTGGTGGTTTATTACATTCATGTCAAAAGATTGTTAGTTGTAAAAGAACAAATTAACCAGCTCTTTAGTTTCTCCAACCTCTTCACAGGTTCGTATCCGTAAGACTATATGTTTCAATCTGATTGTTTGTTTCCAATATAGTATGTAAAGTATCCAATCAATGGATCTTTTCCACTCCCTATAATTCGAAAACAGGTTATCTCTATAATGATTTACATTTACTTTTTTCTGATAATTTTTTTAAGTGGAAGACGATTCTAAAATATTGTTGCACCATTCAAGTATGTAGAATTGGAATTGTCTATGGGAGTTGATTCTCAATCCTATATGTAAGTTTATAAGCCCTAATTGGGAGGTGATTCTCAATCCATTCAAGTATGTTGTGGAATTAGTGTATTTTCCATGTTCTTTTAGTTGTAATTCACAATGTATTGCCGGAATGTAGGGAACTTGATGGTGGCAAGCAATTTGATGATAAGTTGAATGTATGTGCATGTTTGCGTTTATACGGTTCTGTGGTGCAACTTTGTCATCAGTATGTGTAATGTGTACCATATTAAGGTTCTCACGTATAAAAGGACTGATGTAATCTGAGCTAAGAATTTTGTTAAGAAAGGTTTTGATATGGTGAAAGTGATACAGTTTGAATGGTCGAAGATATCAAAATGGTGGTTATGAATTTAGGCTATAAATATGGTAATTTGAAGGGTTTGGTTTTAGAGGTTTTAGTTATGAATATATACTCCTTTTTTTTAATAATGCCAAAACTTTCTTTTTTAATTAACGCATGGTATCTGATGTTGGTTTTGTTTTCACCTCGCTCTATTATACATTGCTGTTATCGGGTTCCTGGCTGTTGATTGCACATGGAATAACAAAGTAATGAGAGGAAACAAAACAGGCTGATCAAGGCAGCATTCGGGTGTGTTCCTATTTCCTAAAGTCATTATCTGTTTATAAAACTGAACCCAAACACTTGGAATATTATCTTCTATTTCACAGCGCATTAGATAGATAATAATAGTGCAATAAACAGATTATTTGTTTTAGTTAATTTGAACTAAATTGGCTGAATTTAACCATATTCCATTATCAAAATAGATTGGGATGGAGATAAAGATGAAGTTTGGTTATTGCAATACTTCTGTCACACACACATATCATCTTAATGTATAATAACCATTTGTTTCTCTTTTGTTTGCAGGTCCCTGATTATGCTCTTACATTGGTTAAGGGAAAGTCCTTGGTCGAGATCGATTTTGGTGCAAAACTGATTGCTTCACTTGCAAAGCGTTTTGAGGTTCGTTAGTTTTCCTGATTAGTTTCAAATTTATAAAAAAACACATTTATAGCTTTATAAGGAATCAACTGTTCTTGATTTTTTCGGGTTTGAGTCTAATTGTTGATTTTTCGTTTTCAGTTCAAATGTCATGGGGTCAGTATAATTGTTGCTTTTTTTCTTTTTCAGTTCTTTTCGGGTTAAAAACAAATTGAATGTGGTATAAAAGAATGGATCAAAGTTGAGAGGCATGATTAGCCTAACTGAAAGGTTTCACTGCTAGGCAATGGTTTAGAAATTGAAATTAAGTTTAAGAGTCTCATATACTGATAGAGTATAATACTTATAAAAGATTTCCTGTTTTGGAAAGCAATTTGCTTGATTGTTATAATTTGCGTTGTTAGCCCATTTACTTTTATAAATGGGTCAACTTAAGCTATTTTTTTTTTTATCTCAAACTGGCCAAATTAGAAAATTAGTTAAAAGGGTAATGGGTGAAAGTTGCCCGTAATCTATTGTATTTATGCTTTTTTAGATCAAGATCAACACATATTTGGTCGAAATTCTGTTAAAAAACTTCACTAATAATGCAGGTGATTTAAATATGACAGCAACAACAAAAGAGCTTTTATAAAGTACAAGGGTCCCATCCATTATGCTCGCATGATTGTACATGTTGAAGGCCTATTTGGGCTTTTGTGACAACTGGCAGTTTAGGGAGCTATTTTAAAAACCCGCATTACGATTTTAGTTCGTTTATAATTTTATTTGAAATTTTCATTTCACAACGAACTTGTAAGACCTATTTTATGGATATTTTTTTAATTAAAGTCGTTATGGAATTCGTGAATTATGTTCATAATTCATTATTGATTTAATGCTCGGTGATGTATATTTGAATTCTCACTTGGTACTACGTTGACTTTGGCACTAGGATTACCTAACAAAAGTTTGTGATTCGTCTTAACGAGTCTGACTATATTTTTAATTAGTTACGAGATGTTTCGAGAGATATTGAAGTTTTGAAATGAGTTCGGGTTCGGGCCACATGTTTTTACATTTACCCGCGTTACCCGCTCCACACGGTAATAGTATTATTATTATTATTATTATTATTATTATTATTATTATTATTATTATTATTATTATTATTATTATTATTATTATTATTATTATTATTATTATTATTATTATTATTATTATTATTACTATTATTATTAACAAAATATAAAAAATAAATAAATAAATAAATAAATAAATGAAAGAGTAAATAGGGTGTGTTTGGTCCGGTTCACCCACACACACACTCACCTCACCACTTTTCATTCTCTCTCTAACTCATCCCCTCTCCCCCATCTTTAACCCTAGCCGCCGCAACTCCGACCACCCTACAAAATAATTACCACCATCTTCTTCCTCTCTTCATCCTCTTTCTTTTGGTATATTATACATACCCTAGAACGACCATTAACACCACCAAACTTGTAATAATTCGTTCGAGTTTTTATTACCTTTACTAGATCCGTTCATTTGGAGGTCCAAGAAGGTGAGAAAGAGTTATTTTCGGTGTTTGGGTGCCACGAATTGGTACTAATCCGTGGCTACACGGATTATTTCGATGGGAATCGAAGTGATTTTAATGGGAAATGATGTTTTGATGATTAATATTAAGTTTGGTATCCGGGTTTCTTTGTTTTGGTTGTGGTTGACTCGGAACCGAGAGCTATGCTCTCGGCTTATTTTGGTTCGAGCCCTTGTGTGGCTTTGATTTCCTTGGTGTGGTAGTTTGGTTCTTGTCGATGGTGTTATGCTTTCCGATCCGAGCTAACCGAGACCCATGAGGTCTCGGGGTTTCCATTGGTGCTCGTATGGCTACGCCGAGACCCGTATGGGGGTTCTCGTTTGGTCGTGGTTCGAGCCTCGAGCTCGTAGACTTGTGGTGATTCGACCCTTGTGGGTCGCGGCTTTTAGCCGCGTTATTATTTTTGTTGCCGATTGACCATTGGAGCGAATGGGTCTAATGGGTACTTTGTGATGCTCTTGTGATGTTTAGTTCGAGTCCATGTGACTCGTGGTTTTGAGCCATGACTCAAGTGAGTCGAGGGCTCGGGTTCGGCTTGGTAAACCGACCCGAACATTAACTTGGTTGATGTTATTTTCTTGTAATAATTGTGAACTTACTTTTGGCATTGTTGTGGCATTTCATTTTCGGCCGAATACTTTTGGTTGGGTCGAGACCATTGTGGTCTCGACAATGGATATTATATGGTAATTGTGGAGTTGTTGTCGATTGGTAAGAGATATTGGGGACCGATTGTGAGACGGTCGTTAGATTGACGGAGATAGGTTAGTCGGGTGCCGTAGTCGGACCCTCTTGTTGTAGCCCGTGGTTTGAGATTGTGATTGGACGGAGATTTGTTATTTTATGACTTTTACTTATATTATTGGACTTGGACAATGAGCCGAGAGTCATGACTCGGACACATGACCATTTCGGATAACTCAATAACTATTAAAATTAAAACGAAAATAATAAAACTCGTAATAATAATTATTGATAATATGAACGTTATATGAATATATATACGTGAATAACGTATATATAACTATATAGACGCGTATATTAATAATAATAATAATCACGAGTCGTATTATAAATAATACAATTAGATATATATTAGGCTACGAAAGTGGCGTAATATTATTGAACGTATTATTATTATAAAAATTGTGTTAAAAAAACGGGAGACTCCCGACAATTATGAAACGTTTAATAAAATGTCATTTCGGATATATAACGGATAAACTTATTGAGTTATGCGAAATCGTTGTCACTCGGGTCCAGGTAAGTTATTATTTGTGACGTTCGTGTTGTCACGGATATATGACGACTAATATAGACGTTTTCTATAATTAAATAACCACTTAACCATAAGGTTGAGCCGGGTTATTTGGCTATATGAAATGAATATATTAGTGTGCATCGTATCCTACGACGCCCATAGGTGGTAGTATATGTAAAGTGTAATAAATTGCGAGTGTATATATCGGGAAATCTGGCCAATTTGACGATATATATGAGGAATTTATTAAACTATGATATATACTATATAGTAATTATGTGCTATGTGCTTTAGGTTGGGTGTAATCTTGGAACGGTATGTTACGTAAATAAATATGAGGATTATCAAATCGACGGATTTGGTAAACTTTAGCGATTTATTTAAATAATATATTGGGCTAATATTAGATCTATAGTTTATTTCATTATTCTTATGTGATCTTTTTGGTTTGGTTTGAGTCAACCCACCACCCGTATGGATACCAAACGCAAATACACCAAACTAATACGAAATGGATTTTCGGAAATAAAACGAATTCTCGTCCGGGTTTGGGAATATTATATATTTGAGGAAATGATTTCTGAAAGAGTTAATATTGTTAGGTCGTGCCAAGTCCGTAGTCGCTGTTTCGTGAGTTATCATACATCTTATTTCTACCGACTACTTCTTGCTATTTTCTGGACTTGAGGTGAGTCATAGCCCCACTTTTTCTTGAACTATGTTTTCAATACTTGGGGTGAGAAACGTGCAAATTATTTTATGTGGACTATTATCGCTTTTATGCTTTCTAAACTTGCTATGCGTATGGACTAGGATGTATTGTCAGCTTTAGTCACATAGTTTTATGTGTACTATTCAAGGTTGGCTTATTTGGTTATTGATGGATTGTCAGCTTTAGTCACATATATGTTGTGTGTACTATTCAAGGTTGGCTTATTTGGTTATTGGTAGATTGTCAGCTTTAGTCACATATATGTTGTGTGTACTATTCAAGGTTGGCTTATTTGGTTATTGGTGGATTGTCAGCTTTAGTCACATATTTGTTGTGTGTACTATTTAAGGTTGGCTTATTTGGACTGTCAGCTTTAGTCACATAGTTTTGTGTGTACTATTCAAGGTTGGCTTATTTAGATACTATAGTGTGCACCTATAGGTTATTAATATTCCGGAGGTTATCCGAGTATTTATGATATTGCGGGGGCTACCCGAATATCTATGTTAGTACGGAAGGGTATCCGTGTGTTTTGGTAGAGCGGAGGGTATCCGCAGGCTTTTAGCGAATCCTTAGTCTAGCTAGCAAGCGTTTTGCGTATATGTCCACTATATTGTTAGTTGAATTTAAACCTATGATCTCACCAGCGAAAGTTGACTTTTAGCACGTTTTCTCAGGTAATTAAGTGTTGAGATGCATGCTTGGAATGGAAGGCTCGGCCAAGGCTCACGGTTCATGGATCTATTTTTCTAAACTCTGATAATTAAATTTGGACCTATTGTTACTTTATTTTGGGCCTGACTCTGAATGATGTTGGGATAAATGTAAACCTTAAAACCCCATTTTGGTTGTGTTTTTATTATGTTTACTTTATCTCATTCTATATTGTCTTGTGCTGGATACCAATCCCCGTAGCACCTCGAAAGCTTGTTGAGTCTTCCGCTGTATCAAATTTGGGGGTGTTACAGATTGGGATCAGAGCCAAGGTTATAGAGAACTAGGTAAATAAACGCCTAAACTATAACCGTATTTTTATAGAAAACGATCCTTGACCACCGCCCGCCAGCCCGCCAAGCCGAAGCATCTTCTATTATTTGAGGTATTATGAGATATTTGAGATGATTGTTAGATTTGGAATTTATTGGGATGATTTGAGGTTTATGGATTTTAGTAATAAGATGGCGTTCTCGAGGATTTATATGGTCTATATGTTTTATAAACATTTTAGTAATGCGGTGTTTGAAATTCTTTTATTGAGATTATATGATTGAACTATTTGATGAGTATATTGGGAATGGTATTATGAGTTGTGATTTAGTTGTTTTGAAACACTTACACCTACCATACGCCGTTGTCACAAATCATAGCCTCCTTTACACGTGTCGTTATTAAGAATTGTTATTGTTAGTACGCGTCGCCGACTTTATCACCTCGTGGTTCGCCTGCTCGGAGATGACGAGTGATGGAGTACCCCTTCGACGAGGAGTACGCGGGTGAGCAGAATGATAACCCTCAAGATGAGGAAGAGAATGATGACCCTCAGGATTGGGAAGAGGATGATCCTCAGGAGGAGGATATGCCTGATGATGATGGGTCGCTAGCACATTCAGTTCATTCTGCGAAGCCCGATTCCCCGATACATCCGTTAGAGCCGGTTTCACCTGATCATCCGTTTTGTTTGATTCGCCACCTGGTAGTCCTGTGGCATCGGATACGCCTTCTGAGGTTTCTGCTGAGCATGCAGAGTTAGGTGAGACTGGTAGGATGTGGGCTCAGATTACTGCACAGGGCGAGAGGATCTCGCGGATGTCTAACCGACTTGAGATGATTATTGCTGAGTTTATTGCTGAGTTTGTTGTTGAGTTGAGAGTTGATTTGACTACTGTCATGGGCAGGATGATAGCGATTAGAACATGTATGATAGAGATACATGAGCAGATAGAGAGTCTGCAGAGAGGTTTCCTCACGGCTCGCGAGGGAGATCGCAAGCTGTGGCAGAGGAACACAGTGTTAGAAAAGGAGGTTGCGGGCCTCTAGAGGGATAGTGATACACATCGTGTTGAGCAGGGATCGTTATTGAGGAATTTGGATGGTTTGGGATCGTAGTTGAGGAGTCTACGCCAGCATCGTGGCTAGATCGATTTGGAATCAGGTTGTTGTGTTGCTACATAAGCCAAGGAGTATTTGGTTAGGAGAGCTAGTTATTATAGCTCTTATGTCATGATATTCGGATTGTACGTTCGTCTCGTATGGAACGATTAGTAATTATCATGTCTTTGGTATTTTGGAATGAAGTGTCGATCGCTACTTGTATGGACGATGGTGACCTCGTACGATATTCTACGGTTTTTGGCGTACATGGAGAATTGTGTTCCTATTTGCGTGGTTGATATTGTCTTGGAATTATATTAATGGCTGTACGACGAAACCCTGTCAGAGCTACCCGAACTGGTACGGCAGCGACTACCCCTGGTCGCCAAGGACGCCGACCTACTCGAAATGTTGAAACCCTTACTCCTGACAACCTGGACACCACTAACCGCAATAACAGGAATCAAAATGTTGAGGTTCAGGGAGACAATGATCATGTTCCACTTAATGCACCTACTGTGGATCAAGCGATGATCAACCAACTCGTGGAGCAAAGAGTTACTGAACTACTAGCTGAGTCAAATCATTCCAACAATTCTGCTGGAACTTTTCCACCTGTTCGTGCTAATGGATGTCAATACAAGGAATTCAAGATTTGTGGACCCATTGAGTTTGGTGGAACTGAAGGAGTGGTTTACTTAGTCAGATGGATTGAGAAGACTGAGTCAGTGTTTAATGTCAGTGGTTGTGCGGAGAATGCGAAGGTAAAGTTTGCTTCTTTTACCTTCAAGGATGAAGCTTTGACTTAGTGGAACAACTACTGAAATGCAGTTGGGAGTGATGTAGCTTATGCTATGACTTGGGAGCAATTTAAGTCTTTGCTGCTTCAGACTTATTGCCCAAGGAATGAGGTCAAGAAGCTAGAGATTGAGTTTTGGAACCACAAGGTGAAAGGTACTGACATGGCGACTTACAATCGTCGTTACCAGGAATTAGCCTTGTTATGCCCAGATATGGTGAAAACTGAGACTCAAAAGATCGAGAGGTATACTGATGGGTTGCCTGTAGCTACGAGAAATGATGTGATTTCTGCTAGGCCGGCAAACATCCATGAGGCAATCACAATTGCTCAACAACTTATGGATTCGTTGGAATTAGAAGAAGCTGATAAGGAGAAGAATGGAAAGAGAAAGAGAGACCGTCACTCTAAGGGTAATGATCACCGAAGCAAGAGACAAGCTAAGGCTTATGCTATTGGGAATGGAGATAAGAAGAATCAGAACGGTGATGCACCCAAGTATGATCGTTGCCACCAGCATCATACTGGATGGTGTAGTGTGAAATGCTAGAATTGCTCAAGGAAAGGACACACAGCTAGGGATTGTAGAGCCCGACCTCTTGCTATGGTTCAAGCTGCTCCTGAGATGAGAAACAAGGCAGATGTTACTTGTTATGGGTGTGGAAAGAAGGGACACTATCGGAATGAGTGTAGAGAATCGTGGAACCGTGGAAACCAAGGCTCGGGTGGTAATGGGTACAATCATGGAAACCGTGGAGCTGGAGGAAACCGTGGACGACAAAATAATGGGGACCAACGTGTGGAAGCTGGAGCTGCTCAGGGAAGAGTGTATGCACTCGGGAACGAGAGAGGAGAAGATCCGAACGTCGTTACTGGTACGTTCCTTCTCAATAATCGTTATGCTTCCATACTATTTGATACTGGTGCCGATAGAAGTTTTGTGTCCACTACGTTTGCACCATTACTAGAGAAAACCCCGATGACCTTAGGAATTGGATATGATATTGAGTTAGCAAATGGAAACCTAGAAAGGATTAATACCATCATTCGCGGTTGTACGTTAAATTTCTTGAACCACCCTTTCAACATAGATCTTCTACCCGTCACGTTAGGAAGTTTTGATGTCATCATTGGTATGGATTGGTTGTCGAAGTATCGTGCTCACATACTTTGCGACGAGAAGATTGTGCGCGTACCATACGGAAAGGAAGTCCTAAATATATTAGGAGACCGAAAGGATTCTAGGAGCCCATCCCGATTAGCAGTTATATCTTGCACAAAGTTACCGAAGCTAATGGAGAAGGGATGTTACCTTTTCTTAGCTCAAATTTCTGAGAAGGGAGAGACGAAGAAAAAGGAAAGGTGCATTGGAGATGTGCCTATAGTTCGTGATTTTCCTGATGTGTTTCCCGATGACTTGCCGGGAATCCCGCCGACTAGACAAGTGGAGTTTCAGATTGAGTTGATACCTGGTGCTGCACCTGTAGAACGAGCACCTTATCGTCTTGCACCTACCGAACTGAAAGAGTTGTCGAAACAATTGGCGGAGTTAGCCGAAAAAGGATTCATAAGACCAAGTTCTTCACCTTGGGGAGCCCCAGTCTTATTTGTGAAGAAGAAGGATGGATCGTTTCGTATGTGTATTGATTATAGAGAGTTGAATAAGTTAACGGTGAAGAATCGATACCCGTTACCTAGGATCGACGACTTGTTCGATCAACTTCAAGGATCGAGTGTGTATTCGAAGATCGATTTAAGATCGGGATATCATCAACTTCGGGTTCGCGAGGAAGATATTCCAAAAACGGCTTTCAGAACCCGTTACGGGCATTACGAGTTTCAGGTGATGCCATTTGGGTTGACTAATGCACCAGCAATATTCATGGATCTCATGAATCGTGTGTGTAAGCCTTACTTAGACAAGTTTGTGATTGTATTCATCGATGACATTCTGATTTATTCAAAGAGTGAGAAAGAGCATGAGGAGCATCTAAGACTCATTTTGGAATTGCTCAGGAAGGAGAAACTCTATGCCAAGTTTTCAAAATGCGAATTTTAGATTCCGACGGTACAATTTTTGGGTCATGTGATTGATAAACAAGGAGTCCATGTGGATCCTGCTAAGATTAAGGCGATAAAAGATTGGGCTGCACCTACAACCCCAACCGAAGTTCGTCAATTTTTGGGTTTAGCTGGTTATTACCGAAGATTCATTGAGGGATTTTCGAAGATAGCTAAACCATTGACCAAATTGACTTAAAAGAGTGTTACGTATGAATGGGGAGATAAAGAAGAGGAAGCGTTTCAATTGCTTAAGAAAATATTATGTAGTGCTCCTATCTTAGCGTTACCGGAAGGTAACGAGGATTTCGTCGTCTATTGTGACGCCTCACATAAAGGTTTGGGAGCCGTGTTGATGCAACGAGAGAAAGTGATAGCTTATGCTTCCCGACAGCTCAAAAAGCATGAGAAAAACTACACTACCCATGATTTGGAGCTAGGTGCTGTGGTTTTCGCTTTAAGAATATGGAGACATTACTTGTACGGAACAAAGTGTGTTGTGTTTACTGACCATAAAAGTCTACAACACATCTTGAACCAAAAAGAGCTCAATATGAGACAGCGACGTTGGATTGAGTTGCTAAGCGATTATGATTGCGAAATTCGCTACCATCCTGGTAAAGCAAACGTTGTTGCTGTTGCTCTTAGTCGAAAGGAAAGAATACCACCGTTACGAGTTAGGTCATTGGGAATGACTATCGTATCGCCATTACCGTCTCAAATACTTGAAGCTCAAACGGAAGCGTTAAAAGCAGAAAATAGATCTGCCGAGAATATATTTGGGATGGCTGATAATGAGAAAGGATTTGTTAAGCGTTCTGATGGATTATTATGTTTTGGAGATCGAATTTGGGTACCTTTGCATGGAGGAATTCGGGAGTTGATTATGCATGAGTCGCATAAGTCAAGGTACTCCATTCATCCTGGGTCCGACAAAATGTACCAGGATCTTAAGAAGTTCTATTGGTGGCCAAATATGAAGGCAGATATAGCATCGTACGTTAGTAAGTGTCTGACATGTGCTAAGGTTAAAGCTGAACACCAGAGAACGTCAGGATTACTAACGCAACCAGAACTTCCAGTCTGGAAATGGGAGCGGATTACTATGGACTTCATTACCAAATTACCGAGAACAGCTAGCGGTTGTGACGCTATCTGGGTAATTGTGGATCGTCTGACAAAGTCTGCTCATTTCTTAGCTATTAGTGAAGATGATAGTGTGGATAAACTTGCGAGGTTATATGTGAAGGAAATTATTTCGCGTCATGGAGTCCCGATATCTATTATTTCGGATCGTGATAGTCGCATTACGTCAGCTTTGTGGCGATCACTTCAAACGGCTTTGGGGACGAGGCTTGATATGAGTACTGCATATCATCCCCAAACCGATGGTCAAAGTGAGAGGACGATTCAGACGTTAGAGGATATGCTTCGTGCATGCATCATAGACTTTGGTAAAGGCTGGGAGAAGTATTTACCCCTTGCGGAATTCTCCTATAATAACAGCTACCACACAAGTCTTAAGGCTGCACCATTCGAAGCTTTATATGGCAGAAAGTGTCGTTCACCTATTGGTTGGGCGGAAGTTAGAGATAGTCAACTTACAGGCCCTGAGCTTATTTTAGAAACTACAGAGAAAGTAGCTCAGATTCGTGATCGGTTGCAAGCGGCTAGAGATAGGCAGAAGAGCTACGCCGATCAGAGACGTAAACCTTTAGAGTTCTAGGTTGGAGACAAAGTAATGCTGAAAGTCTCGCCTTGGAAAGGTGTAATACGTTTCGGGAAACGTGGTAAACTCAACCCACGCTACATTGGACCATTCTTGATCTTAGAAAGAATTGGGCCCGTTGCTTATAGGTTGGAATTACCACATGAACTGAGTAAAGTTCACGACGTGTTCCACGTGAGTAATCTGAAGAAATGTCTTTCAGATGAGATGCCCGTCATTCCAATGAGGGACATTCGTGTTGATGAGAAACTAAATTTCGTGGAAGAACCTATTGAGATTTTAGATCGTGAAGTTAAACGACTCAAGAGAAGTCGCATTCCGCTCGTCAAGGTTCGTTGGAATTCCCGACATGGACCAGAATTTACGTGGGAACGTGAGGACGAGTTCAGGAAGAGATATCCGAAGCTTTTCACTTTGTAGATAAATTTTTTCCGAGTGAAACCCGGGACGGGTTTCCTTCTGAGACTGGGAGGATGTGACAACCGGCAGTTTAGGGAGCTATTTTAAAAACCCGCATTACGATTTTAGTTCGTTTATAATTTTATTTGAAATTTTCATTTCACAACGAACTTGTAAGACCTATTTTATGGATATTTTTTTAATTAAAGTCGTTATGGAATTCGTGAATTATGTTCATAATTCATTATTGATTTAATGCTCGGTGATGTATATTTGAATTCTCACTTGGTACTACGTTGACTTTGGCACTAGGATTACCCAACAAAAGTTTGTGATTCGTCTTAACGAGTCTGACTATATTTTTAATTAGTTACGAGATGTTTCAAGAGATATTGAAGTTTTGAAATGAGTTCGGGTTCGGGCCACATGTTTTTACATTTACCCGCGTTACCCGCTCCACACGGTAATAGTATTATTATTACTATTATTATTACTATTATTATTAACAAAATATAAAAAAAAAATAATAATAATAAATAAATAAATGAAAGAGTAAATAGGGTGTGTTTGGTCCGGTTCACCCACACACACACTCACCTCACCACTTTTCATTCTCTCTCTAACTCATCCCCTCTCCCCCATCTTTAACCCTAGCCGCCGCAACTCCGACCACCCTACAAAATAATTACCACCATCTTCTTCCTCTCTTCATCCTTGATGCGTGGGAATCGCACCTTGCTTTACCTCTCGAGGGATCTCGAGAAGCTTACAACCCCCACCAGGCAGTGTACCTGATCGTTGTAGTATAGTATAGTGACAAGTACCGGGGGATTGATCGTTCAACTTAGGAATAGTGTCGCTAGGATTAGAAAACCTAATTAATAGTTCTAGAGGTGAGAGATGATTATTTTTGTATTTTTATATTTTTATGAAAGCAAGTAAAATCTCGGGTTTTGAAGGAGTGGGCGGAATTAGTTGCTATTCAACTAACCCAAAGCTAAGATGCAATCAAAATAAAATAATAAAAATGAAATTAAACTAAATTATACTAAGGTTGTGAGCAGTGGTTGGAGAAATTGTGTTTACTTAGACTTCACTACTCCCTAGATATCTTTTACATGTTAATTACTTGTTACACTTGTATGAATGACGGATTGTATTCCTTAATACCATTCGTGGGGTGGCATACATAACTCCCCAACTCTATGAGCTCTTATCTCCTCCTACACCATGACCCAGCACAACTATAGGGATTGTAAACAGTGGCTCATGCATTAAATACAACCAATAAAGACCTAGTACGCCTCGGTTCATGTTTCTTAAGACGTTCAAGCATGTTACCATTTGGAGATCTGCCAGTTTTCTTAAGCCTAACATATAAATCATTCATTCAAAACAAGAATAGACAAGTAATCAACACATAATCAACATCTAGGTTTCATTAGATCTAAGCAAACACAAGAGAGATCTAGCCTAGCATAGTAGAATTGAGACAAGAACAAGAGATAAACAACCAACACATAGACATATTGATTGAATTGAAAGTACACTTATCTCAATTACAATGCAAGGTCTCAAGGGTTTGGAACCCTTGAAAAACCTGTAAAAGAGGCACCAAAATCGTCTTTAGGGTTTCACCAAAACTTCCCCTTTTTTTATGAAAAAACTAGAAAACTATATATAGGAAAAACAGTCTGGCGGCGTCAAGAGTAACTTCTGACGCCGTCACCTCGCCGCCATATACATCCTCGGACGGCCTTGATCCACTTATGACGGCCTATGTGACGCCGTCACCACCCACGGTATATTAATTTTGCCACTTTGACGCCGTCACGAGTCCTTCTGACGCCGTCACCACCTTCGGAGTTTAATTCTTCATGTCTGACGCCGTCAAGATGTTGGTCTTGACGCCGTCACCTTGTATTTTCAGCATGCAAATTAGGTACTTAGCCGTTTTCTTCACTTTTATGCTCCAAAAACGTCCAAAATAGCTTCTTTTCCAGAATTCACTCTCCTTCGGAGTTTAATCGTTCTGACGGCGTCAAGAGTTAAGTCTGACGCCGTCACCTCGCCGCCATATACTTCCTCGGACGCCCTAGATCCACTTGTGACGGCCTATGTGACGCCGTCACCACCTACGGTATTTTATTCTTGGACACTTTGACGCCGTCACCTAACCATCTGACGCCGTCACCAGCTACGGTATT
Organism: Artemisia argyi; assembly: GCA_030686995.1. Taxonomy (NCBI): domain Eukaryota; kingdom Viridiplantae; phylum Streptophyta; class Magnoliopsida; order Asterales; family Asteraceae; genus Artemisia; species Artemisia argyi. The sequence continues at coordinate 316,884,549 of CM060708.1, read as the reverse complement.
TTATTCTCCATGTCTGACGCCGTCAAGAAGGAAGTCTTGACGCCGTCACCTTGTATCTTCAGCATGGATTTTTGGTACTTTGTCGTTTTCTTCACTTTTATGCTCCAAAAACGTCCAAAATAGCCTCTTTTCCAGAATTCACTCTCCAAACACCTAAAATCACAAAAGGAACGATTTAGGGCAATATTTGATCAAATAAAGTCGGATTCGGGCTTAAATGACCCCCTAAAAACGGATCATTTTTCGCCTCATCATATACCCTTACACTTGAGATTTGCTTGTCCTCAAGCAAATGAGCTTTTATTCTACTCAAAAGACAAGTTAGAGGTCATTTAACACTAATATAAAAGTAATTACAACAAATAATCGTTCCACTAAAGACCAATAGACAAGCACGGAGGTCATACACAAGCACCTCACAAATAGTGTTTAGATACTCACATCTCTCGGGTGTAATAAAGTAATATAACATTATGGAAATGGAAGATATCTCTCACTACCTGTCATAGCAAAATAGATTACCATAGGCTTGGGAAAGGATCAAACCTCCACCACATGGCGTAAGCACCTAGGATAAACTATCAAAGAGGTCTTTTAAAGGGTTATAATGTTAGGTGTAGGGATATGAATTACACGGTTTTGTTGGATAAAGGAAGTTTTACTGGTGGCGAGTTAACAATCTTGGTTAATTACATGTACAATATGGCGTTGCTAAGCCAAGACTAGACTCGACTTAAGCTAATAAATGAAAAATAACAAAAACATAAAATGAACATAGAATGAAAACGGGATGGTAGTCCGTATGTTTTTTTTCTCTTTTTTTTTCTTTTCTAATTTTTTTTTTCTTTTTCTTAATTTTTCGATTTTTTTTTTTTTTTTTTTTTTTTTTTTTTTTTTTTTTTTTTTTTTTGCATACACTCTTACCCTACCATCCAAAATAATACATCATAGGGAATGAACATTCCCCTTACACTTGAATTTTTACATATTTTACAATCAACTAATCTAATGACTCGAATTAAGAAAATCAAAACACTTGGAACACTTTTAAGATTAACGTACATATGGGGGTAATAAGTGATGTTCTTCCCCATTACTCCATAAAATAAGTACTTACCCATGAGTCCCAATCGTCCCAAAACAATATGTACAAGGATATGACTCGACTTAGCAACCATGTAATCAATTAGAAAGTTAACTTAGGGTTTAACAAATAACAATAATGCACTAAAAATGAGCGCATACACGGAAGGCTAAGGCGATTTGGGTGTACATTTAAGTGGGGTGTAACAAATTCTTCCTTTAAGTAAGATGCTTAAAGTTAGAAACGAAAAGATAGGCTCGGAGGGGTGTACTAGGGGTATCATGTACTAAAAATGAGTACAACGCTAAGGGTGTGGGAAAAATTAGTTGACTTAACTAGCCAAGTAATATGACTTAAATGGTCAAGTAATTGTGATACGGGTTTAACACAAGGGTGATCCTAATGCCTCTTATCATGTAGTAAATCCTACCACACGAATGTAGTCTCACTAGCGGTCTCGGGATGCATCACTAACGCAAGTTCTAGAATCTAAATGCTACCGGTACACTCATAAGCACCAATAATAAATGCTTTTCCTATCAAATCTAAAGGCGAACCTCACATTTTTGGGTGGAAAATTTTTTTGAATATACGGTTATGTGCTAGTCATACAACCTCCTATCCATGAGACGCTTGCTATGGCTAAAGTTTCACTCCTAAATGTTGTAAAAAATTTTAAATTTGGCGCTAAAATTACACTAACAAGTATTTCTCGTAGTTTTATTACTCATCTACTATCAAACAAAACAAACTCAAGCGAAAGTGCATATGTAAGGTATCATCTTTTTACCCTCCCCTTACACTTAAGATGAACATTGTCCCCAATGTTCAAGTAAAGAATGTAAAAGTTAAAAAGTAAAGAGAATGAAATCAAATACTCCCCTGATTCGCTCGGTATGGATTTTAGGTTGGCCAGGTTAAATCTTCCTCCAAGAAAACGAACAATCAAAGCTTCCCTTCCAGAATATAAATCATCTTCTTGTCATAAATAACCTGTAAATCCTGACAAAAGTAGATAAGGCAACCTCGCGTAAAATCGGCGGCATCCTATACAAGTTACTAAATCCTAGAAAACAAAGTAAGATATAATGCTTGTGGAATGAAGTTTGCAGATTTCCTGGAGATTATAAAACTTAATAATTTACAAAAACCATAAGATTCTGTTAGAAAAACAAAACCGGTAAAATTTCCAGATTTTAACTCCTGACGCCGTCAAGAGCAATACCCTGACGCCGTCAGAATGGACCTGCAGAAATTCTTATGTTAAGTTTCCGGAAAATTTCTGAAAAACTTTGTCCTACTTCCTGGAAAATCCTGCAAAACTTCATTATGACTCAATACAAGCATTTGACTCTAACAAATACGAATATACATGTTCATTTAATATTGTGGAGAATCATGATCGGTTTGTTTCTTAAAAACATATTTGGGGTTTCCCCTTACACTTATCTTTTGCAAAAATACCTTTAGGTTGAAGTTAAGACTAGGCTAAACAACATAATAAAGTATTTCCACATTTTAGTAGAGAAACATGATCAACCAACAATAAAAATAAAACATGCATACGGAAGCAAATAACAATCAAACAAATAAAAATCACACAAAACATGGGTTGCCTCCCAAGAAGCGCTTTTCTTTATTTACGAGTCTTGTAGCTAGACTCAAAGTCGTGGGTTACTACGTGATCTCATCATTGGTTCCACTCTCTAGGTCGTCTTCTAAACCAGTTTTGTATTCCGGACCTAGTTGCAAGCATTCTTTGTAGAAACCAAGCATCCTATTTCTAACATACTCTACTCCTCTACGTCTATCTTCATCATTCCTATAATAAGCCGCTTGCTTACGTTCCTTTTCGAAATTAGAGAGAAGGCGGTATTGCTCAATCTTGTAGGGCATTTGATAAGCAACCTCATCATTGTCTTTCTTGAACCTAACTATCCCTAAAGTCGGATCATAACTCATCCTAGTGGCTTCAGCAAAAGACTTCCCGAATATAATTTGGCTTAGGCAAGCATCTATCACGGGACGAGTGTCTTCCACTATCATAAAATCAATCTCATAGGTGAGATTCCCTATAATCACATGTACTCCCTTAACTCTTCCTGCAAAATTACTTATCCAACTTTTACCGGGCATCATCCTAAAATTGAGTTGCTTCTTCATCACCCAATTGTAATAAGTCCTAGACATGATGTTCACGGGGGATCTAGGGTCTATGTAAGCTTTCCATACATGCATGTGCCCGATATTGCATGGGATGTTAATGTTAGAGGGGTCTCCCATTTTGATCAAGGGATCGCCAAAGATATATGTTGTCTCGGGACTATCGAATAAATCCTTATGGTATTCCCGTTCTTCCTTGGTTGGCAACTTATCAAAATACTCCTCTATAGGTTCTACCTCCTCTAATTCCTCATCCTTATTAACCTCAACTTCCCCACTCTCATCCTCACTATTGGCTTCTACTCTAACTTCATCTTTGTCACTCTCCTCTATCTCCCTATCTATCGGCTTAATGGTGACAACATTGACAAAGTGGACATGTTTGGATGATGAGGGGTCCTTAACTTGGATTCCACTATTGGTGTCCCTAGTGTCCTTCCTAGGTGTGGCTAATGTTTGGTTGTTGAGGGCTTTCAACAAGTTGTCGATCTTGTTGGTCATCTCCGTTTGTTGTTGGTTGAATTCGGTTTCAAACCTAGCTATGCGAGCTTCTTGAGATGCCATAAATTTCGACATCAATCCTTCAAGATTGTTGGTACTACCATAGTTGTTAGAAGGATTGTTGTTGAAGGTACGGTAGGATGGTGGACCGTTTGATTGGTAACGATTAGGCGGATTGGAAGAATTTGGTTGATTTTGTTTCCACCTAAGGTTTGGGTGATTTTTCCATGAGGGGTTGTATGAATCACCGTATGTGTTTGGCTCGGGCTTGAAAGTGTACCACTTATCTCCCGCTTCGTCGGTACGCGTGGATGCGTAGTCCGCAAAAGCTGTTTCGGGGAGTTCCACACAATCATGAGTGTCATGGGGACCACTACATAATTCGCATGAAGAAGGGATTTTGTTCACTTGGCTTGAATGCTTCGGAGCTTCGTAAGATTTCATGAGAAACTTGACTTGGTCCTCAAGTTCCATGATCCTACGGTCGGGAGTGCTTGAATTGTTCGAAGGCAAAGATATTGCCTTGACCGTTTTGTTCAAATCACGGGGATCATTTCAACTTTCGTTGTCATAGAGAGCAAGATCTTCTATGAGTTCCCATGATTGTTCCGCACTAAGATCACGTAGCTTACCACCGGCCGATTGGTCAATGGTTCGCCTCGTGGAGATGTCGATATGGTCATAGAAGATTTGGACTTGGAGCCAAAGATCTATGCCATGATGAGGGACTTTTTGGAGTAAGTCCTTGAAACGAGTCCATGCTTCATAAAGAGATTCATTTTGACGTTGTTGAAACATCAAGATGTCATTCCTAAGTTTAGTAGTTCTCCCCGGTGGGAAAAATTGAGCAAGGAAACGAGTGGTGAGATCATCCCATGTGGTGATGGATCCCGCGGGTAAACGCTCAAGCCATTGACTAGCTTGATCCCGTAGAGAGAATTGGAATAGGCGTAAACGGGTAGTCTCTCTAGTTTCAACACCTAGGTCTATGGAATCTACGATTTTGAGGAAGTCCTTAAGGTGTTGGTTTGGATCTTCGGAACGAAGTCCATGGAATGCACATCCGCTTTGCACCAACCGGATGGTGTCGGATCGCAAGGGGGTCACATTGGCTCCGGTGAGCTCAATGGTGTTTCGGTAGCCTTGGTGGCTAGGTCGGGAATACTCTCCTAAGGTTCGGGGCCTAAGGGGTTCTAATGGTGGGTTTTGTTGTGGTGGGATGATGGGTTCAAAGATGTTACCACCTTCCATGATGTCGGATGGTAAAGAGTTACGAACAAAGGCACGAAGAAATAAGATAGACTAAAGAAGACCTAAAAATAAAAATAAAAATCTTACTAGAAAGGAATCTAGCAAGTAGACCTAATAAAAAGAAATCCTAACCTAGACAATAACTATTCCCCGGCAACGGCGCCAAAAACTTGATGCGTGGGAATCGCACCTTGCTTTACCTCTCGAGGGATCTCGAGAAGCTTACAACCCCCACCAGGCAGTGTACCTGATCGTTGTAGTATAGTATAGTGACAAGTACCGGGGGATTGATCGTTCAGCTTAGGAATAGTGTCGCTAGGATTAGAAAACCTAATTAATAGTTCTAGAGGTGAGAGATGATTATTTTTGTATTTTTATATTTTTATGAAAGCAAGTAAAATCTCGGGTTTTGAAGGAGTGGGCGGAATTAGTTGCTATTCAACTAACCCAAAGCTAAGATGCAATCAAAATAAAATAATAAAAATGAAATTAAACTAAATTATACTAAGGTTGTGAGCAGTGGTTGGAGAAATTGTGTTTACTTAGACTTCACTACTCCCTAGATATCTTTTACATGTTAATTACTTGTTACACTTGTATGAATGACGGATTGTATTCCTTAATACCATTCGTGGGGTGGCATACATAACTCCCCAACTCTATGAGCTCTTATCTCCTCCTACACCATGACCCAGCACAACTATAGGGATTGTAAACAGTGGCTCATGCATTAAATACAACCAATAAAGACCTAGTACGCCTCGGTTCATGTTTCTTAAGACGTTCAAGCATGTTACCATTTGGAGATCTGCCAGTTTTCTTAAGCCTAACATATAAATCATTCATTCAAAACAAGAATAGACAAGTAATCAACACATAATCAACATCTAGGTTTCATTAGATCTAAGCAAACACAAGAGAGATCTAGCCTAGCATAGTAGAATTGAGACAAGAACAAGAGATAAACAACCAACACATAGACATATTGATTGAATTGAAAGTACACTTATCTCAATTACAATACAAGGTCTCAAGGGTTTGGAACCCTTGAAAAACCTGTAAAAGAGGCACCAAAATCGTCTTTAGGGTTTCACCAAAACTTCCCTTTTTTTTTATGAAAAAACTAGAAAACTATATATAGGAAAAACAGTCTGGCGGCGTCAAGAGTAACTTCTGACGCCGTCACCTCGCCGCCATATACTTCCTCGGACGGCCTTGATCCACTTATGACGGCCTATGTGACGCCGTCACCATCCACGGTATATTAATTTTTCCACTTTGACGCCGTCACGAGTCCTTCTGACGCCGTCACCACCTTCGGAGTTTAATTCTTCATGTCTGACGCCGTCAAGATGTTGGTCTTGACGCCGTCACCTTGTATTTTCAGCATGCAAATTAGGTACTTAGCCGTTTTCTTCACTTTTATGCTCCAAAAACGTCCAAAATAGCTTCTTTTCCAGAATTCACTCTCCAAACACCTAAAATCACAAAAGGAACGATTTAGGGCAATATTTGATCAAATAAAGTCGGATTCGGGCTTAAATGACCCCCTAAAAACGGATCATTTTTCGCCTCATCAATCCTCTTTCTTTTGGTATATCATACATACCCTAGAACCACCATTAACACCACCAAACTTGTAATAATTCGTTCGAGTTTTTATTACCTTTACTAGATCCGTTCATTTGGAGGTCCAAGAAGGTGAGAAAGAGTTATTTTCGGTGTTTGGGTGCCACGAATTGGTACTAATCCGTGGCTACACGGATTATTTCGATGGGAATCGAAGTGATTTTAATGGGAAATGATGTTTTGATGATTAATATTAAGTTTGGTATCCGGGTTTCTTGGTTTTGGTTGTGGTTGACTCGGAACCGAGAGCTATGCTCTCGGCTTATTTTGGTTCGAGCCCTTGTGTGGCTTTGATTTCCTTGGTGTGGTAGTTTGGTTCTTGTCGATGGTGTTATGCTTTCCGATCCGAGCTAACCGAGACCCATGAGGTCTCGGGGTTTCCATTGGTGCTCGTATGGCTACACCGAGACCCGTATGGGGGTTCTCGTTTGGTCGTGGTTCGAGCCTCGAGCTCGTAGACTTGTGGTGATTCGACCCTTGTGGGTCGCGGCTTTTAGCCGCGTTATTATTTTTGTTGCCGATTGACCATTGGAGCGAATGGGTCTAATGGGTACTTTGTGGTGCTCTTGTGATGTTTAGTTCGAGTCCATGTGACTCGTGGTTTTGAGCCATGACTCAAGTGAGTCGAGGGCTCGGGTTCGGCTTGGTAAACCAACCCGAACATTAACTTGGTTGATGTTATTTTCTTGTAATAATTGTGAACTTACTTTTGGCATTGTTGTGGCATTTCATTTTCGGCCGAATACTTTTGGTTGGGTCGAGACCATTGTGGTCTCGACAATGGATTGTGAGACGGTCGTTAGATTGACGGAGATAGGTTAGTCGGGTGCCGTAGTCGGACCCTCTTGTTGTAGCCCGTGGTTTGAGATTGTGATTGGATGGAGATTTGTTATTTTATGACTTTTACTTATATTATTGGACTTGGACAATGAGCCGAGAGTCATGACTCGGACACATGACCATTTCGGATAACTCAATAACTATTAAAATTAAAACGAAAATAATAAAACTCGTAATAATAATTATTGATAATATGAACGTTATATGAATATATATACGTGAATAACGTATATATAACTATATAGACGCGTATATTAATAATAATAATAATCACGAGTCGTATTATAAATAATACAATTAGATATATATTAGGCTACGAAAGTGGCGTAATATTATTGAACGTATTATTATTATAAAAATTGTGTTAAAAAAAACGGGAGACTCCCGACAATTATGAAACGTTTAATAAAATGTCATTTCAGATATATAACGGATAAACTTATTGAGTTATGCGAAATCGTTGTCACTCGGGTCCAGGTAAGTTATTATTTGTGACGTTCGTGTTGTCACGGATATATGACGACTAATATAGACGTTTTCTATAATTAAATAACCACTTAACCGTAAGGTTGAGCCGGGTTATTTGGCTATATGAAATGAATATATTAGTGGGCATCGTATCCTACGACGCCCATAGGTGGTAGTATATGTAAAGTGTAATAAATTGCGAGTGTATATATCGGGAAATCTGGCCAATTTGACGATATATATGAGGAATTTATTAAACTATGATATATACTATATAGTAATTATGTGCTATGTGCTTTAGGTTGGGTGTAATCTTGGAACGGTATGTTACGTAAATAAATATGAGGATTATCAAATCGACGGATTTGGTAAACTTTAGCGATTTATTTAAATAATATATTGGGCTAATATTAGATCTATAGTTTATTTCATTATTCTTATGTGATCTTTTTGGTTTGGTTTGAGTCAACCCACCACCCGTATGGATACCAAACGCAAATACACCAAACTAATACGAAATGGATTTTCGGAAATAAAACGAATTCTCGTCCGGGTTTGGGAATATTATATATTTGAGGAAATGATTTCTGAAAGAGTTAATATTGTTAGGTCGTGCCAAGTCCGTAGTTGCTGTTTCGTGAGTTATCATACATCTTATTTCTACCGACTACTTCTTGCTATTTTCTGGACTTGAGGTGAGTCATAGCCCCACTTTTTCTTGAACTATGTTTTCAATACTTGGGGTGAGAAACGTGCAAATTATTTTATGTGGACTATTATCGCTTTTATGCTTTCTAAACTTGCTATGCGTATGGATTAGGATGTATTGTCAGCTTTAGTCACATAGTTTTGTATGTACTATTCAAAGTTGGCTTATTTGGTTATTGATGGATTGTCAGCTTTAGTCACATATATGTTGTGTGTACTATTCAAGGTTGGCTTATTTGGTTATTGGTGGATTGTCAGCTTTAGTCACATATATGTTGTGTGTACTATTCAAGGTTGGCTTATTTGGTTATTGGTGGATTGTCAGCTTTAGTCACATATTTGTTGTGTGTACTATTCAAGGTTGGCTTATTTGGACTGTCAGCTTTAGTCACATAGTTTCGTGTGTACTATTCAAGGTTGGCTTATTTAGATATTATAGTGTGCACCTATAGGTTATTAATATTCCGGAGGTTATCCGAGTATTTATGATATTGCGGGGGCTACCCGAATATCTATGTTAGTACGGAAGGGTATCCGTGTGTTTTGGTAGAGCGGAGGGTATCCGCAGGCTTTTAGCGAATCCTTAGTCTAGCTAGCAAGCGTTTTGCGTATATGTCCACTATATTGTTAGTTGAATTTAAACCTATGATCTCACCAGCGAAAGCTGACTTTTAGCACGTTTTCTCAAGTAATTAAGTGTTGAGATGCATGCTTGGAATGGAAGGCTCGGCCAAGGCTCACGGTTCATGGATCTATTTTTCTAAACTCTGATAATTAAATTTGGACCTATTGTTACTTTATTTTGGGCCTGACTCTGAATGATGTTGGGATAAATGTAAACCTTAAAACCCCGTTTTGGTTGTGTTTTTATTATGTTTACTTTATCTCGTTCTATATTGTCTTGTGTTGGATACCAATCCCCGTAGCACCCCGAAAGCTTGTTGAGTCTTCCGCTGTATCAAATTTTCGGGGTGTTACAGCTTTGGGCACGAGCTAATCCAATTGTTATGCGCAATGGTCCAAAGACACCGAACATGCGCTGAACGCAAACTGATGACTCAGGTTGCTTACAATGTGCTTAGGTTAGTCTCTCTTTACTAAACCAAATTAACAAGGCTTACAAATGAATATGGAGAGATGGATAATGTCTTATTTCAAAAATGAAAATTACAATCTCAGTTTTTGTTATGCTCTTCCGGCGATTCAGTTATATATTTCAATTTTTTTAAGTTTTATTGTAAATCAAAGTCGGGATTATCTTATTTGCGGAAATAGTTGTTATTAGTTAACTTAAGTCTATGTTGGTTTGTTCAGTTTGATCTCATGCAATGTTTTTGAAGTTCATTCAGAAAGTTTATTGGAAATAGTTGTTATTAATCAACTAAAATATATGTTTGTTCTTCAGGGTGGCATATATTCCCTTCCCAGCGACTTATCACCTGGTGTGATAGATCTAATCCCAAGGATGCTTGTGGTTGATCCCATGAAGCGAATAACTATTCCTTAGATTTGTATGCACCCGTGGTTCCAGCCTCATCTTCCACATTATTTGACAGTTCCTCCGATAGATTCTATGCAAAAATCGAAAGAGGTAGGCTGATCCTACACTTCTTTATAGACCTTATATCTGAAAACGGGTGACTTCAGAAATATCTACTCTTTATTTATGCTCTTAATATCAGTTAGTTATTGGTGCTTTTTTGATGATTGATGTTTCTAAGTTAGTAGTTGATTACATTAGATTGTGTGTTTAGACTCTGAAGTTGGTGCTTGTTGTTGTAAACAAATTTTTGTTCAACCATTCACATGTTAGTTCCAAAACTGTCATTTTCACTTTTATATATATCTACACTGAGCCATGTAGGTTTTAAAAAGGATGAGTTAGCCTAGACGGAAGGCAAATTACCACATATCGTATTTCTTTCTTTAACAGTAGATGAGTATTGTAAGTAGTTGACTAACCGTTGAAAAATTGAATTTGAGGACCAAAAGGACCCATAAACATGGTTGTAATCTCATACAACACAATATGTACTTCAAACAACTAATATGGCTGTAATTTTGAGTGACTTTTTTGTTTAAGAATCTGAATTTTCACATGATCTCTTTTCTATGTTTTATGGTGAATATATGTAGATTAGAAGATGGATGAAGACATGAAAATGATGGTTTGTTTACATTTACAGATTTTCATGTGAGTTTTTCACAACTGTTATTCTTTACATGAAAATCTTATATAGTTTTAAAGAGTTGTGGTGAAGATATGGAAATAAAAAAAAAAGGATGAAGACTTAGAGATGTTTCGTTGCTGAGGCGATAGGTTGTTTGCTCTCTTTAGCTATTATTGTTTTTTAAAAAATCTTATTTATTCACTTGCAAATAAGTAAATACCTTTGCTTCTCTCAAGAACTAAATATTAATAATGGTTCTGGGGAAAATAGTCATGAAATATATAAAGAATTAACCATGAAAGTGTAGTTTTTGATCGACTTTCATCATTTAAGAATGAGTAATCATACAAGAGAAGATGTAATTTATAAATGATTTCCAGTGACAAAGTTACTAAAGTTCTTTTAAACTTTGTTAATGCTTTATATTATGGTCTTTATAGTATTCATGTAAAACAACTTAAGAAAACTTTGCATGCATGGTGCGTTTCATGATAACCAATAAGCATTTTCGAGTGTTTGGATGGAGCTAAACAACTCTTGAAGTTTGTTTATGCCCAACCTCCCTATAATGAGACGTTAATATTGAAACTGGGCTATATTCAATGTGTTTATTCAACATAGCAGTGTGTACGAGAAATGTGTTGTTTTTTTTATGGGAGATATCGTAATAATCGCTATGATTCACGGGTGATGGTAAGTTTTCGGAGTTTTATTTATAAATTTGATTATCATTATACTTCATTCACGAAGAACTTTAAATCTTTTCGAAATATTTTAAGCTTAACTTTTGATATATAATCAGATATATAATAGATAATTATGACATGATTATAAGTGAATATGTCAAAACAGGTTTATTTTGACGCGTACAAAACTTCAATCCATTTTAGATTAATGTGTTGTGACCCTTTACCCTATCCACCCATCTTGCCATAAGTGTTGTGACCCTTTAGCTTTATGTGTTGGGGCCAAAACACTTATGAATTGGCTTATTAACATATCTTTAAAAGTAACATGTCAAATTGTTATTAAAAGAATGTTATTTTCTTTTAATCATACTATAAATATTGGGTATTTGTTTAACTCTTTTTTGAAGTTACATCTTTCATATCGAGTCATTGAACAACGGGTCAAGCTATAACTGGTCAATTCCGTCGTACTATGAGTGGACAATTTTGGATAAATGGTAAGATACGAGTTAAGAGTTCTCGCTGATCTCCCAATTACTGGGAAACCTACATATGCATGTCTTGAATTTATTATGTGTGTCAATAAAAACAATCCTTGATGACCTGTATCAAGAAAATTAACCACAAATAGCAATGAACAGTTGAAGTCTATTGATATCTTAATGGAGCAGTATGCATGTCTTGAATTTATTATGTATGATATCGAATTAGGGTGTCCATTAAAATACTTTACTGAATTTTTATTTCATACGTCACGGTATCTGCTATTAATGTGTGCAGCTTCCATGGTGAACCCACTATCCCACCAAACACGAAGGAGAAAAACGATGAAGCTCAATTTTTTAGGATTCAAACCGAGTATAAGTTGTAAATAAATAGTGAGGAAAACATGTAATATTATATGTGCGTTTAGTGGTTGTTGCAGTAATTAGAGTTATTAGAAATAACATTCAACATTTTGAATGATGGATAGGGTGTAACTCATGTTATTTGTTGAACGTGTACTACATTTTTTTCGTCAAAGCGATGGGATGGTGATAACCCTGAAAGAGTAGGTCTAAATCAATACTTGGTTGAAATTCAGTTGTGAATATTGCTTTGTTCACATATCTTTGTTTATTGCCTTAAGTTCTCATAAGCCAATATCATTTGTTGTTGTAGATTGGGAAGGCGTGATAAACCTTAGTGTCAGTACTGCCTCGATCATTGTTAAGACTCATTTTAGGGGATCTTTACTTTTTTGTTAGGTTAGGAAGAAATGGGTCTCACATTCTATTGCATCATTTGATTGGGGAGAGTCTTATATTTCACACTCTTTAAATACAAACGAGATAGTAGAATTAGTGGGCTCAAATAAAAATAATAATAATATTAAATAAATGAGTCCCATGTTCCTTCCACTAAAAGAAAAAAAAGGAACATAGCCAGTTTCATCAATGGGAGTGACCAAGTTTAATGAACTTATTTTAGTATGTGTTTAATGTTATTTTATCAAACCATTTGACTCCCTCCGTCTCATATTAAGTGTTTACAACGGAATTTTGGTATATCCCAAATTAGGTGTCTATATTCTATTAAAACTAATGAGATGAGTTTAGTGGGTAAAAGTGATATTTGATTGATGGAGAGTGTAGTTAGTGGAATTTCCTAAAACTTTGTTTATTTTAAAAGTGCACACTTAATATGGGACACGGGAGTACTATTTATTTTATCTTATAAGCAATATTCTAAAAATTAGTTGCCCAATGGGCGGGCCTTGAATCTAGAAGTGGTTTTTTTTTTTTTTTTTTTTTTTTTTTTTTTTTTTTTTTTTTATCAATATGCATAACAAGTATTTTGCATGTGGTAGATATATCATATGTACACTGGTCCATGATGCAAACATTGACTACACTTGATCAGTAGCAGAAAATGACCATATTGATAAATAGCCTTGAAACTAAAAGATATTCTTAAAAATGAACGACTAAATTACTTTTACATATCTAATGAGATTTATTTAAAAGTTACTATCAATATAGATACTACAGTTTTAGTTGTTAATCAATATTGGTTTTGCTAACACATGATGTATTTTTTATTTGAAGTAATATATTATGTAAGTTTTAGGCAAAAATAAAAATTGCATCCATGCTGTTCTTCAAAGATGATCCCTAAAAAGTTGCAATCTTTACGTTCCTGTTTCTAAGGTCAAAAGCAAAAGAGGTTTGAAGGTTGTAATTTGTGATGAAGACAGTAATATCTCAAAAAGTATTACAAACGTTGTCTATAAAGAAGTACTTCAAGGTCTATGATTAATGTTTAACAGGACTCACATGTTTTATAGCATTTTTTTAACTTTACAAATATTCTTATCAACAACTTCCTTTTTTTTAGGTGTTCACGGAATGTGCATGAACTACTCAAGTATTTGACGTTGACTGCATAGCTTTGCTCTCCAAGAAATCTACCAATTGGAGAAGGAGAAGACCATTAAGATTTTAGCCCACGTGCATGGACATTTATTAGTTTAATAGTTACATGCATATTTCTTTATTGTATCATTCACTTATTACATATTATTTCATTAAAAAATAATACAAAATCTTTTCATTCGTTGTTTTTTCTTACTTTACTCACACGCTTAATTTCTTGATGTATTCCTTCTTCTAAAACCCGTGGATTCCACGGGTCTATAAGCTAGTGTGTATATATACTAAGAAGTGGTTAAACATATTCATAGTGCAATAAATGTGTATATATAACTATGTGTAATGTTCATATTGGATTTAGGTCATTAAATAGGAACAAACAATTTTCAAAGTATGGTTTTGGCACGTTTGTATGACATGTCATACCTCAAAATGTGACATGTGTCACTAATTTATATGTGATACGTTATATAAATGTGCATACTATGACATTTTTTGAAAGTTTGTAACATTTAATGGAACACTTTTTAATTTACGTACCAAAATGATACTCTAAAGAACTTACGTTGCTATTTAATTACCTAAACACCGTTTCAAAGCTCATAGGGGTGTAATCTGAATTGCTAACGTATTTTTTTTCTTTATATATTTCAACGTAAACCCAATTTATTTAGTTAATTTTGTTGAAAACTTCAACCTTAAGCTGAATGCTTATTAAATGGGCTGGTCACGCTGAATGAATAATCTAGAATTAAAAGGTACACAGCTACGAGTGTCACAGCATTTTAGTTCATTGTGCATCTTTAACAAATAACATTGAAATTCATTATCTCAAATTGACATTTTAGAGAACACCTCACTCACTCAAAATATAAACTAAACTCGAATAAAATAGATAAATATATAAACAGCAAACACTATTGTTTACATAACCATCTGAGTCACGAAATCGTTTATTTCCTTTGCAAACAAAAAGGCAAAAGAGAAAATAGTCCTTAAATGCTTTCATATACGTGGGGAGCTAACCTCGGCTTCGGGTGAACCATCAAGGGTGCAGCCCGTTGAAGCGTCAACCCATACGCTTCTTCCATGTTGAGCTTCTCCGGCTCTTACCCGTTAGCTAATTCCCAATCAAAGGTTTGGACCAATGTTGCAATGAGCAACTGGACCATTCTCAAGCCTAGGCTCATACCAGCACATATCCTGCGTCCGGCCCCAAATGGTATAACTTCAAAATCATTTCCTTTAACATCAGCACCGGGCTTTTCTCCCCCGGGTAAAAACCGAGAAGGCCTAAATTCAAGAGGATCCGCCCACATTTTTGGGTCTCGCGCAATGGCCCACACGTTAACGAGGAGTGTGGATCCCTTAGGGATATAATACCCATCAACCTCACAACTCTCGGATGATATTCTTGGTAAGGAGAGTGACGTTGAAGGGTGGAGCCTGAACACCTCTTTCACAAGAGCTTGGAGGTATGTTAGTTGGCTCAAGTCTAATTCTGTTACAATTGCCGGTCTTGACCAACTACAACATCTATTTCTTCTCGGGCTTGTTTTAATATTTGTGGATGACGAATGAGTTCGGCTATTGCCCATTCTACGGTACTAGAGGATGTGTCTGTTCCCGCAGTGAATAAGTTCTGAAAAATTAACAATTTTTAGTTAGTCGTCTAGCTATATAGCTAGCTAGCCACTGTAGACTTTTCTTTAATTAATGTTGCCCATCTTTAGACTTTGTAGGGTTGATAATAACTATAATTATTGCATGTTTTCCTTAAAACTCAAGGTTTGCTTCAAAGTCATTTGGATAACAATTTGTTGGATGAATATTTTCAGGTACATGTTGGCCAGCCCTCCATGAAAAAGTTAATACTCCGTACATGTTTTCGATTTATCTTTGGTTTCAACAGCTATAGGAATTAGTCTAGTAACATGTAATTAAAAATTTTGTTTGTATACGTATTGTTATGTGTATATTACTTGTGCGAAAATAAACCAATTGAAAAAGAGGCATACCAGAAGCAAAGCTTTGATTTCAGTATCTGTAAGCTTTCCACCTTCAATATCAGCATCATCTTTAAGTGAAATCAACGTGCTCAACAAATCAGCATTACCAGACCCACCATGACCCGTTTTATGCTCCTCAACGATCTTACTAAGAAATGAATCGAACCGAACATGAAGCTTCTTCAATTTTTTAGTAATGCCTTGTAGATCAAATCGGTCAAGTGCAGGAATAAAGTCACCAAGGTTAAATTCTCTTGCTAATACCATTAACTCTACTACCATGTCTTTGAACTCATTGGCTGACCTGTCAATTCCATCTCCAAAAACTCTCCTACCTAACATTACCCGTGCTAAGGCGTTTGTGGCGCACACGTTAAGTAGTTGGCCAAGTTGTACCGGTGAGTTTCCAGCACTGCTACCTCCTCCTAGAAATGTAAAATTAGGTAGTGTTACAAGTGAAATTAACCCTCTTAAAATGATAACTAGCTACATATTTTTTTACTTTTTTTTTGTCCATTTATGTCAAAACCACCCTCAATTTGGTGACAAGCATGTGTTCCCAAGTTACTTTTTTGTCCCGAAGAACAAACACTTCTTGTTGCCAAAAATCGGGTTCTTTTCCCCCCTTAATGTGAAGAACACTATTTCAGACATTAAAAGTTTACGACAAAGAGATGGTAATATTGTCAAAACTACAACATCAGCAAATGCATATCACAAATAGTGTCAATTTTCAAATGAAGTTTCAAAATAGCGACTTATTTAGTGATTTTCAGTAATTTGTTTGGTAAAATAAACTATATGAAGCTTGACTAAAAAAATTTATGTACTGAATTTCATCACATGAGAAGGATGTCTATTAGGGTGCCTCAAGCCCTCAACATAGTAATAACTAGGATACACGGAAACGCCGTCGGGATGCCATATCACGTAACTAAAACGTTTTGGAAACGGGAAACGCCTGGGAAACGTCCCCGGGAAAAGTGGAAACGTTTCTTCAATTTGAGTATGCCGATCCTTATCATGTGAGATCAATATAAAACCCATATTTGATATAAAACTAATGAAGCAATCATATCCATTCATTTTTTTTTATCTAAATTAATAAAAAAACAATTTTTCACCTTAAAAAAAAAAAAAAAAAAAAAAAAAAAAAAAAAAAAAAAAACATATCTTGCAAACGGTAAATCTTCAAGCTACAAAAATACACCATCGCGACGAGAATTAAATTATCTTTCTATAGATATGCATTGTTATATACTTTCGACGAACTTTTTTTTCCGACGAACTTTCTTTTTAAATTTCCGCCCAAAAAAATCACATAAGATTTGATTTTTACAAATCACATATGATTCCGAATCATATGTGATTTTACAAATCACATGTGATTTTTTTTTTTTTTTTTTTGCGGAAATTAGAAAAAAAAATCGTCGAAAGTATATAACAATGCATATCTATAGAAAGATAATTTAATTCCCGTCGCGATAGTATAATGTTTTTCGCGTAACGATTGACGGTTTGCGAGATATTTAATTTAAAAAAAAATAATGAAAGTTTATTTTTTTTATTTTGATAAAAAAAAAAATGAATGAATATGATTAGTTTATTAGTTTTAGGATTGGTTCATTAAAAGTTCTATATTGATCTTTTGGCTATCTATTTGAGAAAACGTTTCTATCCCAAAAAGTCACCATTCTACAAAGGACTCGTTCTCATGAGTTGGTGAGACATGGTTATCAAAAACTGAAAATGAAAGTTGTTTTAATGGTGAATGAGAGGGACTTTTAATGAACTGAAAATGAAAGTGAAAGAAGAAAAACAACTTTTGTCTTGTTTTTAGGATAGTCACTTGGGTGAGGTGTAAATGAAAGTTGTACTTTTTCTTATTTTTTTAATAACTCTCGAGCTTTTTTTTTTTTTTTTTTTTTTTTTTTTTTTTTTTTTTTATTATTATTATTATATTTGATTTTGTACTTTTAGCTTATTGGAACATGGTTTTGTAGACTTACAACATAGTTTTGTGCACATAAAAATTAATTTTGAATAACATTGATTTTGAATAAAACAAATAATGTTCTTAACTACTAGCCTCACCATTAATAAAGTCTAAAAAAATTGAAGTTTTAGCTTTAATAGTTTCATTCTTTTTTCTTTCTTTTTTTTTTTTTTTTCTTTTTTTTTTTCTTTTTTTTTTTTTTTGGTAAAGTTTAATAGTTTTATTCAATGATTGCACATGTTGAAGTTTTAGCTTTTATGGCCGATTAACAGGGCCGGTCCTGAGAATCCGAATGTCCTGGGCGGGCCATGTAAGTGATGCCCCTAAAAACAAACAGCTAATGTTTTTTTACTTGTTTTGATTCTAGTCAAGCTAGGCAACTCATCCCCACGCCTTCTACTTAATACTCTAACAAATATCTAGTTGAAGCTATTTAAAAAAAGTCTAAACAATTAAATTTAACGGATTAAAACTCTTAAAAAAAAATCCTCTTCAATACATGCATATTTCATAAATGATTTATTAGAAATTAATCTAGTGGTTTGAAAGATTATTCACAAGCATAAGAAGAGTTGAAACAAAGAATTTATAAAAGAAACGTTGAAACAAAGAATTTATAAAAGAAACGCAACCAAATATTTACAAAAATACAGATTCAAAGCCCTTTTGTGAATTTCAGTGACTATGCAATAAAATTAAAAAATTCAAAGTATGTTGTATATCACCAAAAATTTAAGATGATTTAATTTTGCAATACATTTGAACATGCTCTCAGACAGAGAGCAACAACAACTTGCTAACTTTTTTTGTTTAGGACACTGGCAGTCATGATTCCGAAAACATCCATACCTTCGAAATCCACCAATAATATCATTCCACCTCATTTCACCTCATTCATACTTTTTCCATACCTCCCAACCCCATTTTAGTGGCAGTCATGCCTTTTTCATACCTCCCAACTTTTTTTTTATTAATTAAATTAAACAATTTAATTAAAACATAAATATTTCATTAATAACTAAAAGAAAATTACATAATACTTAAAAAAAAAACATAATTAAAAGAAAATTACATTATTCTTAAAAAAAAAATGAAATAACTAATCATCGAGATATGTTAAGTTTTGAGCATCTATATGTGAATTTTATATATGTGAATTGTATTGTTTGTGATAAAAATATATGTGTTTGTTGAATATATATAGGGGATTTTTTTTTTTTTTTTTTTTTTTTTTTTTTTTTTTTTGGCGCAATGCACGCTCCAATATTCCAACGTCTAGAAAATTAATTGTCAAACGGTCATATTGTGCATAGAAACTCGCATGCTTCGGAGGCAATATATGCCGGTGAGAGGATGCCGCTTACCATGCCGGTGGGGTGGCGGCGGTGTTCACCGCCGGCATGCCCTTGCCGGTGGGTGATGCCGCCCCCACTGCCACCCTTCTTAGAAAATGGATTTGAGTGTAATTTGATTATTTATAGAATATTCTACTCAATATTAAAATATTCCAATAAAATTCACAAATTCCAAACTATTGATTTCATACGGTACATAAGATATGATTTTTTTTTTAATCAAAACAAGTAAATAATTTTTTAAGTAAGTATTTTTGGAGAAAATAATGTTTAAGGCTTCAAACTATTGTAGGAATCACAACAAGATATTTAAGTCCGGGTGAGAATAATGATCTATGTATGTTAAAGGGTCCATGATGCAATTCTACAAAACAACTGGGTAATTAAAAAAAAAAAAAAAAAAAAAACACAAATTTGGTGGTCCCAAAAATAACTCCTCAAATAACTAGTTTGGAACTCTTGGTCATCTTCTCTACCACATACTTAACTCCATTAAAAATAAACAATCGAAGCTCTGTTTAACAAATTAAAATGCATATTATCCGTCATAAAAAAATGTTAACAGAACTCGATCATTTGATGCCCTGGACCGTCGCCCGTCTCGCCCAGTACCAGGGCCGGGCCTGCCGATTAACTAAAAGGCTTTAATTTTAATTAATCTATCTAATTTTCAAGTCGGCAAAAGACAAATCGTCTATAAACTGATTCATAACTCATGGCTCATCAACTTCAAACCGTTAAGAACTCATCTCCGATTCTCAAAGTTAGAGTAATAATATTAAATTTTATCTATAGTTTTCTACTTTGCTTAAACAAAAAGAACACACAAATAGAATTACAGATTTTGTTGTTTGACAACTTTTCTAGTAAAATATTTACATCATGTCTTAATAGTTTTGTTTACGTATCCATCAAACAATCAAGGTGATATATACCTGTCGAATATGACGAAAATCATCAAGTGCTTTAGCAGAAAACAAATGGACCGAACAAATCTTCCTTAACAACCGCCACCTTGGACCATAAGGTGCAAACACAAGATCCTGATAATTATACGCCACATGTTTCGCGCCAGAATTTGGTGGCCTACTAGCAAAGTTCGCGTCATGAACTTTTAAAAACTGTGCCGCTACGGAAGCACAGACGCGGCCACAACCACGTCCACACACCCGAGCCGCAGGTGCATCAATGGCCCGTACTTGGTGGCTAAGGCCGCGAGTGCGTGGTGTGGGATTGGGCCAAGGTGTGGTAAGTTCCCGACTATAGGCCATGGTGTCGGGCCAGGTGGGAGTCTAGCGGATTTACGTGAACTTAAGTTAAGTAACACATAGAGTACTGACCCGAGGACGACGGCGTAAAGTACGAAAGATAAAAAGGTCATTTTAGGTATGGGTCGGTTAAAACACTCAGGACTCCTGTGTCGAATACAAAGATGATAAATGAAGATATGTAATTAATTTATAGGTATAAAGTTGTTATGGGTTGGTAAAATGAACGGTGAAATGAAGGGGTTTGAAAAATGGACACGATTGTCATTTATGACCTTTGGAATGTCAACCCCCATATGTTGTTGCATGTTTAGTACGACAATCCCACATCTATACTTCTATTCTAACAGTAAACTTCTTACCGAAAATAGATATTTTTATGGCGTGACACTACTCTAGTTTGCCAAGTCCTAAAGAGATATTGTATCCATAAGATCATTACAACTAAAAAGTATATCAATAATCATACAACTAAAAAGTATTATCATAGTTGTTCCAGTAATACGTACATCGAATAGTTACACAAATACTATATAACAATCAAAATCAATTGAAGTTGAACCCGGTCAATTGAACATTAAGCCTTCTTAGCCACACAGAATGAAGAATCATGTGAAGTACATCAAAGTGTTTGGCTGGCAGGTTTACCATGAAATGTCTTTGTACTTCAAGTACCCTTTTTTGCATTTCCAAATACTTCGAAAAAGGTATACCTTGCAATATACTTTTAAGTTCCGGAATCTTGTCTACGGGTACTTGTACAGAAAACTGACTCCAGTCCAAGACATCGCTATATGGTAGAACATAATGATCCTTGATGATCACCGGTATGCATCCCATGTAGATTGCTTCTGCTGCCCTAGCGCTTGCAACTTCGTACCCGCTTGGGCATAGACAATACTTACTCTGGCTTAATAACTCGGTGTACTTTTTATCTTTTGGAAGGTGATCATAAACTTGAATATCATTATCAGAATTGTTTCCCCAGTGCTGGAACAACTTTGGTCGTACAACACCATGATTTCTGCCGGCAAAGAAAGCTAAGATTGACCGCTTGTAGGGTGATTGACCACTACTTGTTTTTGGGATATTATCTGCTGGTGCGTTGATCTCAGTCATGGACACATCCCGCCTTGGAACGAAACCTTCTGAGCTATTCGCATTGCAAAGAACTCTTATGAAATTCTTAAATAGTTCAGGATTTCCCAATGATACACGTGGAGCCTGTTATTAATATGAAGAAATTTGCATTTGGTGAATTGCATATAACAATTAACTTACATTTAGATTTATTTCTATTCTATGATACATATAAATGAACTTAAGTTAGCTTTGACATTAACAAACAAATGGAAATATATTTACCATTTTATAGTTGAAACTAGAACTTAATTAAGTTATACTAGTAATAGAAATCATTTTAAAGTACGTAATTTAATGCATATGCAACTTTCCCGATAAAATATCAACAGCAAAAGTTGGCTAATACATACCCAATCATGGCATGATACAAAAAAGTGATCGGCTCCCTTGCTACGATTCCAGTAAGGATACCTTTCCGCAATGACACCAATATAGTCTTCGACTATCGTTTGTATCCTTTTAAAAAAACCATGGCTTTCACTAGGCGTGTGAAGGTAATAAACGATGTTGGTTATACTTATGGGGATAAAGAAAGCATGTGCTTCGTCTGGATGGTTGGCCACCAAAGGATTTTCTTTTCTTTCCATCTCTTCGATGAAGTCACCTTCGATACTGTATATATATTTCATTGGACCGATATGCATCAAGGGAAGATCTCCTTCTTTATAAGTCCATATCTTGAATGTCTTTATCATCTCATTGTGACTTCTGAATGATCAATCATGTTAGAAACATGGATTGTTTGTGCATTAAACGTACTCTATTGATATTATGAAGGCTCAAGGATGTGCGTAATTCAAGCCAACTCACAAAAACATGTACGAATAGGACCAACAAAAAAAGAAATTTGTACGAGTGCAAACACTTAACTGGAAAAAGGCGAATGGGTTATTGTAAACAGCCGCTCTTTCAGGGATGTAATTCCCATTCTTTTCACTTGAGGCAAAGGTCTTCTTAGCAATTGCATTGCGAATTTCACTTCGTGCATTAGCTAACTGTTCTTCAATTCTTGCCAATTTAATATCGGCTTTCTAGCAAACAGATAATTAACACATAACGAAGCATGTTACAACAACTTTAATGCTAGAAACATTAAAAGAAGTACGAAGATCGATTATCATAAGTTTCCAACAAAAAATACCTTGATCTTGGGTACATCGTCATCTTCATTGAGCGTTTGATCCGTTGGTAATACATAAAGAGCAAGAAACAGTAGTGAAAACAAGCCTAATGTGATAGAGAATTTGTTATGACCAGCTCCCATTTTCGTCCTCCTATGACTTAATACTGGTTAAGTTTGTTGTCACACTCTTATATTGGAGAAAGTCAGAAAACTGTTTTTTCTTATAAAATGATTGGAATGACACATGAAGGTTGTAACAAAAAACATATACTCTCATGTCCGATATTAAATGTCATGTTTGACTTTTTGAAGTCAATATTTTTCAACTTTAACCTTAATTATTTTATTTTGTGTTATATAATATTTGATGCAAAATATATGAGTAGATTGAGTTTTAAATGTATTTTCTTTAGTATAATTTTCATCAAGTATTATATAACACAAACAAAAATATTTATAGTCAAAGTTGAAAAACTAAGACTGCAAAAATCAAAACAGTACGTTTAATATGGGACGGAAGAAGAATGAAACATGTACCTTTACGAGACTAAATGTTGGTCATAGAATACGGGTTAAGATTCACATTTAGATTCGAGGAACACAAAAGTCAAAGGCCAAAGAATATGGATTATGTTTCCTAAAGTGCTTGTTTCCAAAAGGTGACTTTTAACTTATACTCCACTAAATTAAATTTTGGTAAAATGACTATAAAGTTACACGTACAACTCTAAGTCACGTTCATGTGAGAACTATATATTTGATGAGAACTTTTTAACCACATATTCAAAAAATCTGAAAAAATTTCAGAAGGTAAAGGACGATGGTGGAAGAAAAATCCGTAAAAAAAAAATTCAAAATTCACATGTAAGTGATTACGAAAAAAATTATATGATTTTACCGTAAATCACGCGAAAACACCCATTTTAGATGTGACTTTGTAAACCACATGTCCAATAAATCTGAAAAAATCCCACAAGTTAGAGGGCATGGAATAATGAAGAATCACATAGAAAATAAAATTCGAAATCCAATTGTAAATTGTTAGGAAAAAAGTAAATGCAATTTCTTCACGTATGAAAATAATGTGAAGAAATCATATTTTATTTTTTTCATAAAGATTCATGCAAATTTCAATTTTTTTTGGATGATTCTTCATTCACAAATATCCTCAATCTTGTAAAAAAAAATTCAGATTTTTTAAAAATATGATTCAAAAAATTCACGTTCTCACAAAATATATAATTCTCGAACGCACCCTTTCAACTCTGTACTCTATTGTCACATAAATGTTTCGTTGTAGTCTTATAAAATAATACCACGTTGGTGAAGGTGACCTTAAGTTATCTCGTTGTGTAAAACAAATTAATGGATGATAGATATATAATTGTCATTTAACCAGCGATTGAAGTAGTATAGCTATACACGTGAAGATATTGTTTAAAAACTAGAACGGTACCCGCGCAATGCGGCGGCGGGTACCTGTAACTATATTTTGCGTTATTCGGTTATTTGGGTACACATTTAATTGTATTTATGCTTTATAAGTAGAGATGCTAGAGATGGTTAAGCCAAATAATTTTAGTTTGAACAACCAACCTGCTTTCTAACCAATTAATTTTGAAATCCTTCTATAATAAGCAAGTAAAAGTTTGAATTTTAAGCCTTTCTAATTATAGAATAGTTCCACATGTATTTCTTTGGTGCAAAAGGTGAGCTTATATTAAACATCCAAACATATGTACATCATAAGGATATTTAAGAAAGATTCGACAGACCCCAATCTTTTATACTAGCAACTCTAACACAACTCTAAACATTCACTATATATCAGACAAAATCCTAACAATTATATTTGATATTTCTGATCTCAGACAAAGAATATGACACCTTCAAATCACTTTGTATTGCACCATACCATCTAGCTACATTTTCATCTTACCCTCTTGCCATGATCACTTAACCTGCCACCATAGTAAACACAGCAAGTAGGGTTAATGGCATCACTAGGCACCCATAACCCATCCAATCAAGGGCTATACCAAACAGCCTACATTTCCATCTCGAAAATGGCTTCAACTGTTTGGGAACGCACTCCTTGAGGGATGCCAACCATACCTCCTATGATGGTGTATTGGAAGGACCAAGAAGGTTCATCTTACACACCTCTCTATTCCAACCATCATACACCATCCTCCAAGTCATTTACCCTTCACAAAGTAGGACCCTACTTTATGGTACATTCTTACAAGTTAGGCCTCCTATTTAACCAATACATGATCCAATTTTCCTCCCAAGGCCAAAACTGGAAAGCATGTAAGGCTAGAATAGGTACAACCATACTTGATAGAACTCCAAGGTACAAGGTGTCCAACCTTTGTAATGACTTATATAAAGAATAGTTGACAAAACCTGATTCAATCAACAGTAAAAATCACTTCCAAACACCCAGTTCATGTCAAACAAAGATTCTGTACTTCACTTATATCCCATATCTTGAAAATTCTATCAATTGCAGTGGCCTTCTTTACTTTTAAACTCATTAATTTCCATCTCAGCTCTTCTTTAATGCACTGAATTACTTCATCCTCACTCCTTTTGATTCCTTGAAAAAGTCTTAAATTTCTTTCCTTCCAAATATTGTACACACAGGCTGCCAAACCAAGTCTTCCAAGTATACTTCTGATGCTATTGTTATATGTACTCTGCTGCATAAATTGTTGTATATCTTGCCACTTGTGATTAGTTTTGTCAAGACAGCTTAACTCTTTAATATGATTCCAGACTTCAGAAGCAAAATCACATTGAAAGAACAAGTGTTGTACTGAATCCTTAGTAGTTAGGCATAAAGGACACTTCAGAACAATACCATTATTCCATTTCTCCATTCTATCTTGGGTTTGGAGCCTATTGTGCATAGCTAACCACAGAATAAAAGCTTGTCTAGGAGTACACTGAGAGAACCAAACAGTCTTGAACCAATCAACCTTTTGATACTCATATACCATACTCTGCCAAACACCCCTTATAGAAAATTGAAACTTCTTGTTTTCATTACCCAACCATACCACTTTATCAGGATTTTGAGATAGTTTAGGAACTTGAATTTCATGAACTATAGCATACTTATTCCACCAATTGTCTGGCCAAATCCATTGATTATCAACAATCATATCAATAACTTTTAAGTCTTTACTAAATCTGGCTTCATATAAGTCTCTGCTAGTAATGAAGTTTGAAAGAGGACCTTTACTATCCCATTTGTCAAACCATAAAGAAGTGTTGAGACCATTACCAAGCTCATACCATACAAAAGGTTTCATTTTATCTCTTAAAGATAAAAACTTTTTCCAGCTCCAACTGTCACCTTTCTCAACCTCAACATCCCAAATACGTCTCTTTTTTAATTTTACTCTGTTAACCCATTGAACCCAAAGAGTTTGCTTATTGATAACAACATTCCAAACATGTTTCATAAGTAAAACTTCATTCCATTTATTGAGAGGCTTTATCCCCAAACCACCTTGCTCCTTTGGTCTACATACCACTTTCCATGCTAGTTTTGATTTTGCATTACCTTTATCAACCCCATTCCATAAGAATCTCTTCATGACTTTGTCAATATCCTTGATTACTGTCTTAGGCAAAAAGTAGACGGAAGCCCAGTAGATTTGCATTGATGCCAATACAGATGTGATTAATTGAACTCTCCCTGCATAAGAAAGCCATCTATTCTTCTAGTCATCCACTTTATCCTTAACTTTATCAATTAGGATTTTACAGTCAGCAACACTCAAGCATTTGGACAAGAGAGGAATTCCTAGATACTTCATTGGGAGTTTTCCAATACTTAATGGGATAATATTCAAAATTTCACTCCTTTTTTGAGCATTAATACTTCCAAAGAAAATGGTACTTTTAGCCATATTAGGATTTAATCCTGAATATGCACTAAATTCCTCAAGAGTTTTTTGGACAATCTGAACTGACCTAACATCACCATGACAGAAGACCATCAGGTCATCTGCAAAACATAAATGGGTAAGATTCATGGCTTTGCAGCCAAGATGATATTTGAAACCAGAGCCTTCCTGGGTGTTCTTAGCCATCAAAATAGATAAAACCTCCATCACTAAAGTGAATAGATAAGGAGAAATGGGGTCTCCTTGTCTAAGCCCTCTAGCTCCTTTGAAATAACCATAAGAGCAACCATTAACACAAATAGAAAAGTTAGTTGAAGTGATACAAGTCATGATCCAGTGCACCATTTTTGAGTGGAATCCAAATTTGTGCAGAACAGTTTCTAAGAAAGTCCAACTCACTGTGTCATAAGCCTTTTGGAGATCAATTTTAAATGCACATCTTTGAGCACCATGATTCCTGTTATAACCTCTTAAAAGCTCTTGAGTTATCAATATATTATCTTGAATACTTCTCCCAGGAACAAAAGCACTTTGGTTCAAGTTCACCACCTTATCCAGACCACCTTTAATTCTTTCAGTGAGGATTTTACTTATGCATTTGTAAATGACATTACAACATGCAATATGTCTAAAATCTGATACTTTGAGTGGGGTATTAATTTTTGGCACAAGAGAAATGATTGTAGAATTAATCTCCTTCAAAAGCTTACCATGAAGAAAAAAATCTTTAACAGCAGCACACACCTCATTTCCAACTATAGCCCAAGCTTTTTTAAAGAAGCATGCAGTAAAACCATCAGGTCCTGGAGCCTTTACATCAGCTATGTCAAACATAGCTTTTTTAATTTCACTATCACACACACCCTGAATCATTTTTTCTGCAACTTCTCCACTAAGAACATTAGTAAATATATCATCTCTATCCTCAATAGATTGAACAACAGAAGCAGTACCCAAAAACTTTTGGAAATGTTTGACAAATTGTTCAAGAACTTTATTGCCCACATATCTCTGACCAGTCTCATCACAAATACTTTCTATTCTGCACTTACTTTGTCTACTCTTTAAAACCTTGTGAAAATAAGCTGTGTTCTTGTCTCCTTCACTTAACCATTCAATTTTTGTTTTCTGCTTAAGTACTTTACCTTCATCAGCCACTGCCTCTCTATATTCTTTCAAGACTTTTACCCCTTCCTTTTTAATCTCATTATTACAAGGGTCTTTATCAATCTTATTATGCCATTCTCTAAGTTTATCTTTAGCCATAATCACTTTCTCAAACACATTCCCATTCTCCCAATTCAGTCTTTTCAAAGGCTTCTTGAGGCTTCTCAACTTTTTTACAACTTTAAACATCTTTACATCCTGAAAATCTTCCTTTCAATATTGATCAACAATATGCAAAAAACTAACTTTATTAGCAATATGGTTCATAAATCTAAATGGTTTAGGCAGAGTCATCAGACCATCAGGGATAATCAACATTGAAGGACTATGATCTGAGATGATGTAAGGAAGAAAAATGGCATGAGCTTGACTGTATGCACTAGTGAAACAATCATTAACCATAATTCTGTCAAGCTTTTTAAGTGTACTAGCCATAGGATTCTGAGGAGATTTTATCCAAGTGAATTGGAAACCAGAACTACAGATATCTTCTACTTCAATTGAGTTAACACAATCTTTAAGATCCTACATATCTTGTGTAACAAAGGAACCACCAGCTGAGTGCTCATTAGGTGTCATGGTAACATTAAAATCTCCAAGAAGAACCCAAGGGTGACCATTTGTGATATGACTCTGGCTGCATAACTCCTTCCATAAACTTCTTCTTTATCTTCCATGGTTAGCAGCATACACAATAGAACAAAAAAACTTAGATTTGTTGTGAATAGTCTCCACCACACAGAAAATATTTTGCCAGGACATACTCAAAATATTAATCTGAACATCATTGTTATTCCATCCCAATACAATCCTACAACCTTTGCTACATGAAGACATATAGAAGCCCAACTCCAATGGCCAAAAATTCTATTGCAGACCTTGTCTAAATCACTAGCTTTAGAGTGAGTTTCAAGAATAGCACAAATACTAAGCTTATGCTCATGAATTAGATTCCTAACTTCATCTTTTTTATCCTTAGTACCAATACCCCTTATATTCCAAGAAGCCATTTTAAGCTCCATATTTATTCTATTTTTGGTTTTTTATACAAAAGTATGAAAAACTCAATTAGAAGGCTGTAAACAGCCATCCAACCCCTCCAATTCATTTTCTGCCATACATCTTCCTTCAAAAGAATTATCTTCTAAAACATCCTCCTCTTCCCTATTACAATCAACTATCATTCTCCACCTAGTATTAAAATATTCAATCATTTTATCAGGCCATTTACTTTGCTCACTAGGGGTGGGCTGAAGCTTCTTATCAATAAGTTGGTTTACTTCCTTCCTTTGATCTTCATTCAATTCATCATCAATACATTCCTCAAAAGTTTCTAGCACGGCAAATTGATTACTAGTACTAGGTAAATCATTCACTATATGCTTACCCTTAGGACTATGAACCTGATTTTTATCTTTCATCTTATTACCATTTTCCTTACTAGCCTTCTTACCCTGATCATAACTCTGTTTGGGTCTGTACTCACCTCTATTTTGAACTGCATCTCTCTTATTATACATTCCATTCTTATTAACATTCACATTAACCTTGCCAATAGGATAATGTTTTCTACCCTGTGGATTATTGTTCATCTGATTTTTGTCCTTGACTGTATTGTCATTTTCCTTCTGCCTCATAATGTTATCATTTTGCATCTTATTGACTTCTTCAGTAGACCTAGGCCTTTTGTTACATTGTTCAAAACTATGACCAAATACACCACAATGTTTACACACAGGTGGTTTCCAGGTATATTCAACCCTAACAATTTTAGTCCTGATAATACTTCCTAAAACATTCCTGTATTGTACAACAATATTGTCCTTAAACTCCTTTTTAGCATCAACTTCAACTAGAACTCTAGCATAACCAAGTCTACCTTTACCAAATTGGCACATCCTTGCTGTCATTTCATCCATTGACAATGGTTTACCTAGGCTGCTAGCAAGAGAGCTAATACCTTGTACAGTCCAAGCCTCTAAAGGAACATCATACATCTTAATCCATAAAGGAACAGACACTGGTTCAGACTTAACAAGGTTAACATCAGGACTCCATTTTTGTACAAGTAATGGTCTACCTACAACTAACCAAGGACTACTATCTAACACCAGATTCATCCCATGTTCATGCTTAAATTTGAAACAGAACACCTCATCATTAGTTGAGAAAATTTCAGCAAGACCAAATTTCCCCCACATTCTCATCAAGTTATACCTAAGTTCTCCAATAGGCATTTTACTTCCAACAAAATAACCACATATAGTCAAATTCCACCTAACACTGCCCAACTGAACTAATTCCTCCTCAAAAACCACACATTCAGTACCATCTTCACAAATCACAGTAGGAATAAAGTTCAATTTCTTATCCAAGATTTCTTCCTTATTACTAGCAACTGCATAGGACACCTTATCAGCAGTGTTAGTATGAACATCATTACAAGTATTATTAGACTTATCCTGGTTATCAACAGAAGGAGTTAAGAGGATAGGACTTACATTGCTTTCAGCAGTTATAGTATTCCTCAAGACATCACTAGCATTCTCATTCAACCTTGTCTCCTCATCATTAACATTCAAAACCTCCTTCTCAATACTATCCTTTTCATTCCTAATACTCATTTCCCCTAAACAATCATCAGCAACCCTAACCTCTACATCACCTAATTCAGTATCATCCTTATCTTCTACATTCTTCTTCTTTTTATCCAATTCACATACAGTATTCGCATACCTGTTAGGTCTACGTATCTTTCTTTTTAGGGTTTGTCTATTATTAGTCGACATACTAGCACTAAAACACTAATATACTACACTAGAGGTAAAGGATTGCTTAAAACTATGAAAAATCACCAAAGTGAAATTTAGCGCCAAAATCAACAAATTGGGGATTTCCTCAATACTCAACAAAAACCTAATCAAATACCATCATTACATGCGCAACATTGAGACGAATCGATTGGTATATTCAGAATTGGAATTTGTAGAGAAATGAAGAAGAAAAAATGAAAATATGTCGATTTTGTTAATGGGAAAATATGGTGGGAATTCAAAGAGGAGAGAGAGAACGGTTTTGGTGGGTGTACTAGTTCCACATGTATTATATAGTAGTATAGATGGAAAACTACTATCGTATATCATATGGCCATGAAAATCTTATCATTTCAACCCAGTTCGACACAGACGTAATTACCATTTGCACATTTAAAATAAAGATTTTGAGTATCCGATTTTTAGGTCCACACATCCTGTACATTTTTACATAAAATTTTCGTTATGGTCTTATAAAATAATACTACCTCCGTACTATTTTATAAGTCCATGTTTGCAAAGTCAAAGTTTTTTTCTTCAGAATTTGAGCGTAATTATTTTTTTTTTCGTTTTATATAATATATATTTGATGAAAAATAAACCAATGAAAATACATTTAAAACACAAATCAATTTATATATTTTATATCAAGTATTATATAATACGAAAAAAATAATAATTACGGTCAAACTCCGAAAAAAAGACTATGACTTTTCAAACATAGACTTATAAAATGAGACGGAGGGAGTACCACTTTGGTGAAAGTGACCTTAAGTTATCTCGTTGTGTAAAACAAATTGATGGATGATCGTTATATAATTGTCATTTAACCAGCGATTGAAGTAGTACGTATAGTATGGCTATACACGTGAAGATATTATTTAACAATAGAAAACTACTATCGTATATCATATGGCCATTGAAATCTTATCATTCCAACCTGAACATTTTTACATGATATTGATCCGCGAGATGACTTGATCGACCTTTGAACACATAAGCCAGCCATACTTAGAAGGGATTGTGGCCCAAAGAGTTTTCGAGACACTTTTCAGGATTTAACTCATCATGTAACTTAATTATGTATACAAAGCCTTATGAAACTAATTACTTATTAATTCATAAAACTAATAAAATGAAATAAAAATAAATAATAAATAACACTAATGTGCATATTAATTATGTAAGTTACTAGTTTATGCATGTTGAGTACAAAACGAGCAAAAGGGTTTGCACTTTTTAATGAATGCTAAACAACACTTTTTCAGGAGTTAACTCATCATGTAGCTTAATTATGTAGACAAGCCTTATGAAACTAATTACATATTAATTCATAAAACTAATAAATAACACTAATTTGCATATTAATTATGTAAGTTACTGCATGTTGAGTACAAAACGAGCAAAAGGGTTTGTCACTTTCATCATGAATGCTAAACAACACTATGGTAATCTGATGAATGATGATTTACTCCTTTAACTCGAGTCTGGATATAAATTTAATCACCGAAATTTCTTTGCAAAATGTGTTTATTATAATGTTTATTTGACCACTAATTAAATCATTTAACTTTGACAAGGTTTTTATTATTGAGTGTAAATATGTGTGTAATCAAGACCCTTAACGCAGTGTTTGATGCTAGGTCTACATGTGTAAAGAATATGAGTTTTAAATAAGTGATTAGAAAATCAAAAACCTAAAGAACTGGTATACTTTATTGAACTCAAGGAAAATAATAAAAACTTAAGAAATGGATACCAATACGACTCACTGTTTCACGCAGGTAGCAAGAGAAGTAAATAATCGTTCTCACAGAATATATGGGTACCCTATACCAACCCAGGGTGACTCGACATGCGTTATTCTTAATTTTCGGTTCAGGTAAACGTCACCTTTGAGTTGGGTTCAGTTTGACAAACATGATACATGCTTCGTGAGCACGATGATTAACTTTCTCATTCTTTTAAGTTTTAATTTGCTCGATCCTTGAATACCATTGATCATAATGATCAACAATAGGAAGTCATTTTAAGTTGAAATGCAAATGTTCGCCGAATGAATTAATAGTTGTAAGCCATACAAAGTTTTACGAATGTATTAAAATTTTCATATACATTAATCAACATTACTAATCCATGAGATGGCTTGAACTCTTCACATGAGCCAACCAAATCTTATTATTAGAAGGCATTTAAAGAGTTTTTGAAATTCACTACATAATCTATATGAGTTTTTTTTTTTTTTTTTTTTTTTTTTTTTTTTTTTTTTTAACACTTATTCTATACTCTATTGTTACATAAATTTTTCGTTATAGTCTTATAAAAATAAAAAACCATCGTCATTTAACCAGCGATTGAAGTAGTATAGCTGCACGTCAAGATATTATTTAACAATGGAAAATCACTATCATATATCATATGTACATTTAAATTTTATCATTTTTTGGGGTTCAAAACAGTGTAACGTCATTGTCTTCCCATTATCCTCTAGACCTCTACTACCTCTTTCATTTCAGAAAATTTAAAAACCGTTGATCGTTCATTTCAACCAATAAAGTTCAACACAGGCGTAATTACAATTTACAAATTTATAATAAGGATTTTGACTATCCGATTTTTCGGTCTACTACCCATCCTGAACATTTTTTACATGATATGATCCCTCCACGAGATGACTTGATCGACCTTTGATCACATAAGCCATATCTCTTGCCGTTTAAAAAAAAAAAAAAAAAAAAAAAAAAAAAAAAAAAAAGCCATATCTCTTTCTTAGAAGGGATTGTGGCCCAAAGAGTTTTCGAGACACTCTTCAGGATTTAACTCATCGTGTAGCTTAATTATGTGTACAAGCCTTATGAAACTAATTACTTATTAATTTATGAAACTAATAAAAAGAAAAAATAATTTAACACTAATGTGCATATTATTTATGTAAGTTACTAGTTTATGCATGTTGAGTACAAATTAAACGAGCAAAAAGATTTGTCAATTTTTCATGAATGCAAAGCAACACTCTGATAAAGGCTTAAGTAGTTAAGCGAGCCAAGTAAGAGTAGTACCGGTTTGGGTGACCGACCGAGAAGTCCTCACTTGAGAACCACAAGCTCTAATGATATCAGGCGAATCGGGAATAGGAGTAAGGTTATCCCTTAAGGAGAGGCTCACAGTTGGTATTTCTGCCCGAAGATGCGACACTAACTCGTGCCAACAACTAACAACTAACCCGCCGTTAAAAAAAAAAAAAAAAAAACACTCCGGTAGTCAAGATATAATTTAATCACTGAACTTTCAATTCTTTGCAAATGTGTTTATTCTAATGTTTATTTGACTACTTGTTAAATCATTTAACTTTGACAAGGTTTTTATTAGTAAGTGTAAAAATGTGTGTAATCCAAACCCTTAAAGTTAACATTTCGTATAATTAAAAAATGCTACTTAAACGACCGTTAATTTAAATTTTAAAATTCGTAACTCTAAATAACCATGTGGTGAAACCTTCAATTTTTTTTTAACAATATTTTTAAATAAAAAAAAAAAAAAAAAAAAAAGTGTTGGATGCTAGGTTACATGTGTAAAGAATGTGAGTTTTAAATAAGTAATTAGAAAATCATAAACTTAAAAAACTGATCCACTTTATCCAACTCAAAGAAAATAATTAAACTTAAGAAATGAATACCGATACATTAAACTTAAGAAATGAATACCGATACAACTCACTTATACTGTATCACGCGTGTAGCGAGAAAAGTAAATAATCGTTCTCACAAATATGTGAGTACCCTATACCAAGTACCCTGGGTAATCGACATGCGTTATTTTTAATTTTGGTTCAGGTAACCGTCATCTTTGGATCGGGTTCGGTTTGATAAACATATAGTACATACTATAAGTAAGGAAGTATAACAATAATCATACAACTAAAAAGTATTATCATATTTGTTCCAGTAATACGCACATCGAATAGTTACACAAATACTATTATAACAATCAAAATCAATTGAAGTTGAACCCAGTCAATTGAACATTAAGCCTTCTTAGCCACACAGAATGAAGAATCATGTGAAGTACATCAAAGGGTTTGGCTGGCATGTTTACCATGAAATGTCTTTGTACTTCAAGTACCCTTTTTTGCATTTCCAAATACTTCGAATAAGGTATACCTAGCAATATACTTTTAAGATCCGGAATCTTGTCTACGGGTACTTGTACAGAAAACTGAGTCCAGTCCAAGACATCTTTTTTTTGGGTAAAAGGTCAACGACCCGGTAAATATATTACTCCAAAAAACATTTAAGTACAACGGATATGGGTGAATCCCATATCTCAGCCCGTTACATAGGCGAAAACCTTACATAACAAGATACTTCCTATATTCAAACAAGAAAACAAACCATTACTCACATGATAGTAGTGACTCTGACAAAAGATAAACTACTTCCTACGACCTTGGAGATTAAAACCATAAATGGCATTAAGAGCATCCAATTCCCCTGGAAAATCATAAATTTGCTTCGAATAATCATCATAGTCATACTCATCTTCACGCTCATGACCACCACCAAAAAGATTTGCTGATTCGTCGACCGTGTTAAGAACCTCATCCTCCTCACTATCAGAAACCACAACCTCACCCACCTTTGAAAATGGGTTAGCCCTCTTAGTGATAGAGGTAGACGGAATAGGATGACCAGCATCATCCACAAGAGTAGCTTTCCCATCGATCAATAGCTTTTCAATCTTACTAATTTTCTCAACAATAGGAGTAGAACCAACTTCCATTGTTCCTATAGAATCACTCACAAACGTTTGTTGCATATCACTCACAAAAGGGACTTGTGATGTAGTACCAGTCTTAACCGACTCATCCTTATTAACTTCCATTGTACTTCCAGCATCCACATCCATGTTAGTAACAACCTTAGGAGTACCAAAACCATCTGTATCATCCATATTAAGAGCGTCAAACGGATTAGAGGTAGTGATCTTGGTTCCACTCGTACTAGCCACATCAGAAGCCTTACTGACCTTAGATTTCTTTGGTTCGGGAGGCTTCTTTTTGGGCTGATATTCAAATACGAACCAGCTTGCTTACCCTTCTTCTTATTGTTAACAGTCTGAAAACCATCATTTACATTCTTAGAAGGTTGAGCAGTCGGTATCACACCCTTAGGATAATCCACCAAAACATGTCCAAACACCTTGCATTTATCACTGCGAGGCGGTTTCCACTCATATTCCACACGGATCTTCTCAACTATCGAACCCGAACCGTCAAGTAAAGGAATCTCAACAGTAAGGCTGTCCCTAAGTACCTCATCCGACTTCACTTCAATCATACATCTAGCAAAACTACTCCTACCCCAAGATTCTTTGCACATCTGACTAGTAAAGGCATCCAATCTCTTAGGAGTCCCAATCAAAGTAGCAAGCAAACTAAGCC
Source organism: Artemisia argyi (assembly GCA_030686995.1). NCBI lineage: Eukaryota > Viridiplantae > Streptophyta > Magnoliopsida > Asterales > Asteraceae > Artemisia > Artemisia argyi. The sequence continues at coordinate 316,848,400 of CM060708.1, read as the reverse complement.
CGTCATCAGAAAACATCGCTAAAGGAACATCATGAAATTTAACCCACACCGGAATGTGAGTTAAATCCTCTTTCAACAAATTGGTATTCAAAGTCCAAGGTTTAAGAATAATAGGAACATTACGGATCAACCATGGACCATTATCAAGCACATCATCAACACCTTTCTTCGAAGTAAACTTGAAGAAGAAGAACCCCTTAGCGTTCATCATTACCTTTTGTAACCCATACTTAGCCCACGCATTGCGAACATAATAATCCACGACAGGAAAAGCAAGACGCTGACCAAGGAAATATCCATAGAGAGTATTCTCAAACCTCGTGTTCACCTCTTCCACTACCTTCATTGGGACTGAAAGGTCAACATTATCCTTCTTATTGCTGCTTTCTAATCTCCAAAAATTAGACACGTGTTTCTGAGATTCGTTAGAAGCAACACCCGCATAAGAAACCGACTTCACTCCATTACCACAAGACGAATCAACCTTAGGAGCAGTAGGGACAGAAGTAGCATCAGATGAGGAAGCCCTATCAGTAACAATATCATGTTGAATTTTGTTCATAGCTTCATCAAAATTCATATGCGCATTAGTAATCAATTGTTCCACATGACGCTGTGTAGAAGCATCACAAGCCAAATTCGATTCAAGTGTAACACGAGGCTGTTCCAAATCAACCTTATCATTGTCTGTATTACCTTTATCAGCCCCGTGTGACACATTATCAACCAAAGTATCACCCTTATCCCCAGTATTCCCAATCGAATCATTAACATGATCATGGTGAGTGGAACTTTGAGGGTTAACGACCCCCATAGTTTGCGTAGGCTGAGATACATCGGTGTTCCCCGCCTCGTCTTTCTTCAACCTTTTCATACCAGCAGCCAAACCATCCATATCAACACTAGGAGCATTAGCAACCTTCTTAACATGTAATTGACTCAAAAAACACCTCTCCATCTCTCACAACCAGCAGCCAATCAAAAAACAAATAGAAATCCAGCCAAACCCAGCAATTGCGATACCAATAAGTAAAAGAAAACCCTAATCTTAGCGATTAGGGTTTATACCGAAACAAATCAATCGCTAACCTCCCACCATACTCGAAAATCGATTACTAGTAATTAAAACAGTAGAGAACAATCGATCATAAAAAAGAAACCAGAACCGACTAATAGATAGATCGGTTAGAAACAACCACCATGCAAACCGAAACCCTAAGAAAAATCGAGCCAATTAAATCAACCAGAACGTGCAATCACTCGAAGCCTGGACCAGAATAAACCTAGGACAGATTAGAGCAATAAGAACGATTAAGGGTAGGATCGATTAAAAGGGATGAATAGCGATTAAGGGATGTAAGGGTTTTCGGTCGCAAAAATCACCAGAGAGAATTCGGTTGTTTTGTATGTTTACCGGTATGCAAAACATAATGATCCTTGATGATCACCGGTATGCATCCCGTGTAGATTGCTTCTGTTGCCCTAGACACTACAAGAAATAGGACATCAGGCGACGATAGTTATCCCATCGACACAATGTCGACGGGACAAGGCAGAAAACGACAAAAAATACGCTTGACCGAAGCCAAGTGCGTTGAATTTTTTGGATTGACATAATCCCGTCGACATGTCGACGGGAACAAATTGACCAAAATTTCCAGCCTCAATAATTGCCAAAACTTTGGCGCGAAATATCCCGCCTTTATTATCCCGTCGACATGTTGACGGGATAATATTAAAAATGAAATTACTGCGTAATTAACGTTTGGTTAGTTTTAATTACGTGTTTTGTTTATAATCCCGTCGACATGTCGACGGGATAATAAAGTGAAAATAATAATAGTGAATTAGTGGTCAATACAAATGGCGGGATTTTTTCCCGCGTGTTTTTCCCGTCGACATGTCGACGGGATTATCTCCCCAAAATACTCTCCCCCATATATACTCCACAAAAACATTCCCGTCTCATTTTTTACCTATATACATTCTCACAAAAAAAATTTCGTCTCATTTTACACATCGATTCTTTATTCTCACAAATAAGTCAATCGTCAATTCTTACAAGACACACATGACTTGGCGTGGTTGTACAGTTGAAGAGGAGTACTCAAAAATCTTGTCACACGAGCTCCTCTTTAATGAAGTTATGTTAACTTTTGGTCATGCAGTTTATGAGGAATATGGTGATTTTAAGGATGCTGAACCGTGGACGAGAGACAAGATTATCGAATGGTGTAGGAAAAAGCCATACTACAAAGAGTACATGGACGAGCTAGATGCTGCTGAAGCTCAAATTGTTGCTGTTGGAGGTGACGACGAAGCTGAAAGTACGTTGGAAACAAAACTTGATAATCTGGGAAATAGGATCACAAATCTTGAAGCTACGTTTGCACATATCAAGGAAATGAGAGCAAGGAAGGGAAAAGATGGTGCGAGTTCGAGTAAAGCGGGAAGTAGCCACAAAAAAAAAAAAAAAAAAAAAAAAAAAAAAAAAAAAAAAAACGGGTTGTTTCGTTTGATCTGTTCTTTTGGTTGTCGAGTTGTTTAGTTTGAGTTGTTTCGTTTGGTTGTTGAGTTGTTTAGTTTGAGTTGTTTCGTTTGGTTGTTGAGTTGTTTCCTTTGGTTGTCGAGTGGTTTAGTTTGTTTGTCGAGTTGTTTAGTTTGAGTCTGTATGAAAATGCATGTGGTTGAGAACTCTTGCTTGTTTTAAATAAACAGTTTGCCTTTGTGTTTGATAATTATTGCTCCTTCAGTTATATTATTTGTGCGTACGAATTTAAAATATAAAGGATGTTCAACATCAGTTAACAAAACAACAACAACATTTTATTAAACAACAATAATAATAATAACAGCAAACAACATCAACAACAACAAACAACATCATTTTATTAAATAACAACAATAACATCAACAACAACATCAACAACAACAAACAACATCAACAACAACAACAACAATAACAGCAAACAACAACAAACAACATCAACAACAACAACAACGTACAACAACGATAACAGCAACAACAACGATAACAGTTCTACATATGAAATTTATCCATGTCACTTAAAAGGTCACGGAGTATTGCATCCGACTGACATGCGTGGTCGTGGTTGGGATACGTTTCCATGTCAAGTTTTGCCTCCAGCATCCTTAATTTTGTCTCTAACACGTTTTTTTGTGCCTCCAACACCTGTTTTTGTGCCTCCAGCATGTTTATTCTAAGATTTTTTTCATGACACTTTGAGCACCTTGTTGGAGCAGATCCAGAACCGCTTGATGTTGAAGCTCCAAGAGAACCGATCATCATTTTGGCGAGTCGTTCCTCCTTCCATAAAATAAAATCACATCCATGGTCTTCTGTCCCAGGCTGTTAAAGAGTAAAACCTATTGTTTTTAACAACTAACCAAATTATTTATATAATACACGAAAAAGTATGTAATTGTTCACCTGCGAGAAAGGACACGCATAGTATAGTTTACCACGGGAGTAAGATTTACAGGATTCTCGCAGAATCACGTCTCCTCGTTCACAAGGACAAGGAAAAGCTTCAAATTCTACCATCTTCTTCACCATGATAACAGTGTATGTTTGTGGTTGTGAGGTTGAGTGGTTGTGAGTGGTGGAATCGTGACCGGGGTGGCCCGATCTACAAGTTGAGGTGATAAAAGGTGGTGGCCGGAAAAAGATTTCGACGGCCGAAAACTGATGGTGTCGCCGGAAAATGGAAACTGCTAGAGTGTGTGAGAGAGAGAGAGAGATAGTAAGATGAATGTGTGTGTGTGTGTGTGTGTGTGTGTGTGTGTGTGTGTGTGTGTGTTTATATTGTGATGATGAGTTGTTAGGTAAGAAAAACCATACTCGTTCGTTTAACATCTCTTGTATAACCATTGCATCTTGACTCGTTCGTTTAACATCTCTTGTATAACCATAGTCGTTCGTTTAACATCTCATGTCAAAAAGAAAAACAACAAAAAACCAAATTTAAAATTAGTGATAGCTTCTATTTAATAGATTCTATTTTTTTTAAATTTTCCTTTTAGCTTATTAATAAGCAATTTCATCATTTTCATAATTTTCTTAATTTCCTGTCACCTTAAAGTATTTTCAATAATTTTCTTATATCAATAATATCTGACGGTTTATCCCCAATCACATCTCGAATCGTTCGTTTAACATCTCATGTAGAACCATAGAATCTCGACTCGTCTGTCTAACATCTCGTGTATAACCATAGCATCTCGACTCGTTCGTTTAACATCTCGTGTATAACCATACCATCTCGAGTCGTTCGTTTAACATCTCATGTAGAACCATAGAATCTCGACTCGTCTGTCTAACATCTCGTGTATAACCATAACATCTCGACTCGTTCGTTTAACATCTCGTGTATAACCATACCATCTCGAGTCGTTCGTTTAACATCTCGTGTATATCCATAGCAAGACTTGAATTTTGACCGGTTGTGATCTCGATGTTATCTAATTATTATTTATTTTATAAAAGTAATTAATTATATTATAAGTAATTAATTTTGAATTTAACTAGTTATTTTTTAATTTTATAAAACTATTTTTTAAATATATATATTTTTTTAATTTTAAAAAAGTATTTGTAATAAATAAATTTTTTTAATTATATAAAAGTAATTTATTAATTTTATAAAACTATTTTTTTAATATTTTCTTTTTATTTTATAAAAGTATTTATAAAAAATATTATATTAAAGTAATTAATAGTAAACTTAACTAGTTATTTTATAAAATTATTTATAATAAATACTTATAATCCCGTCGACATGTCGACGGGAATATAAGCGCCAAATTTTCACGAAATTTTGGAACGTCCCGCCAATATAAAAACGACAAAATAACTTTATTCTCCCGTCGACATGTCGACGAGATAAGAAAAAGATATACCAAGCCAGATCTGGTCAAACACTTAGAAAAAAAAAACACAAAAACTAAACCCCCTTTCTTCTCCGACGATTATTGACCCACCACCATATACCACCACACCACACCACCTCCACCACCAGTAATCAACACCACCACACCACACCACCTCCACCACCAATCAACACCACCACACCAAACCACCTCCACCTCCAATCAACACTACATACCCACCACAGCTCCATCACCACCACACTAGCACCACTGTGCACACCACCACCTCCTCCTCCTCATTCGTTTAATTCTTCTCCAACCCCTCATTTGTTTAATTCTTCTTCTTCCACCACCACCACACTAGCAGAGGCAGGTAACTTTTGTTATTATTATTAATTGCTTTTAATTATTGTTATTATTATTGTTAACTTTTGTTATTATTATTAATTTTATACAGCAGGTAAAGAGGTCGCGATAGCCGAGAGCGAGAGCCAAGGGTGAGAGCCGAGACAACCAAGACATAGCAAGCAGGTAATGTACCTCGTTTTATTTTTTTTATTAACTTTTGGTATCCCGACGACATGTCGCCGACAACAGTTTTTTTTTAAACCTTTGATTT